>CM067375.1:69120656-70568156 GCA_034401795.1 Chaetoderma sp. LZ-2023a
AAGAATGGGTTACGTTCATTGACTACCGTTAAGAACTGCCGAACGCAGGTTTCTATTAGAGGATCCATTTCTCGCTATACCCAGCCCAATGAACCTTTCCATTTTTAGCTATGCCCCGCCCATCACTAGCTAAGCTCCACCCACACCTAGCCGTGTTGGGATTGATCGATCCCCAATTGCCCTAGCTATCAATTTCCTGAAAACTATACAGGGAAGCTGTTGAATATTTTGTAACTAATTTGACTGGGTGCTGTTGCTGCCTATGGTAGCAACAGCGCCCAGTCAAATTAGTTTCAAAATATTCAACAGAATATTTATTAAATAGTATAGGCAAACAATTTGTACAACAACGCATAGACCGTCTTCAAATATGCGTTCGTGACGTACTCATCGACATCATTCATGACGTCATTCATTATGATGTCATTGTACACATCACGCAGTTCATTATGACGTCATATGATGGGTGGGTACTCTGGAAAGGTGAATTCTAGCTATGCCCGCCCATTTCTAGCTATGCCCCGCACATTTCTATCTATGCCCCGCACATTTCTAGCGATGCAGCGCTCGAGCGTTGAGCGCGTTGGGATCCATTTATATACTTTGAAACCTGAATTCGCAGAATCCCAATTTCAAGATGATTATACATGAGGTATTTAAGCTGTTTAATATTTTGAAACTAAATTGCCTATGGCAGCAACAGCGCCCAGTCAAGTTAGCTTCAAAATATTCAACCGAGCATTTATTAAATAGTAAATCCATTATTTAATTTAATTTTTGGAATACATTTTAAGTTCTTTCTGAGTACTGTATCTCTGTATATTCTTTCAACAGATAGCAGTAGAAAGCCGTGTGCTAAAATGAAGTGCGCTTTGCTGTTTTCTGTCGGGGCAGCCCTGTTTGTGGTCACGTTGATAGCCTCATCAGTAGAGGCTAACTCCCAGGACGCTGAATATGATTTCAATGATAATCCATTTCATAGTGAGAAAGTCAACCATCGTCAAAAAAGGAATCGCGATGGTGGAGGAGGAGGAGGCTTTAGTTAGTATGCTATTTAATTAATATCACGTCGCCTTGACATTCTGTATGCCTATTTATTTGTCCGTATACACTGCCTGCCCGCCTGCCTGTCTGTATGCCTATATCGGCCTTCCTGCCTGCCCGCACCCCCACCCCTCCACCCGTCCGTTCTTCCGTCTGTTTATATGCCTGCCTGCCTGCCTGCCTGCCTGCCTGCCTGCCTGCCTGCCTGCCTGCCTGCCTGCCTGTATGTATGTCGGTCTGTCTGCCTGTCTACATGCCTGCCTGCCTGCCTGCCTGCCTGCCTGCCTGCCTGCCTGTCTGTCTGTCTGTCTGTCTGTCTGTCTGTCTGTCTGTCTGTCTGTCTGTCATGCTGTATGCCTGTCTGTCTGTCTCTATCTGTCTGATTATCCGAGTGACATCTCCAGAATCCAAGAATTCAGAATCAAGGTCACGCCTAGGTGATACATATTGGTTGCCATGCAGGCACGCCAATTTGATCAAAATTACAAGTTTTCGTTTTTGGTGGGAAGTGAACTTCTTTTGTCCGGAAGAGTCGAAATAAATATTTGCTGTTCCGATAGAGTTGCAACTTCTGGAATCCATCTTTACTTGGTTTGGTATATTGGATACATCCAATGGTTTTTCAAGAAATCAGCTTTTCCGTACCTGGGGTATCATACATAATAAACGTGATTGGGCGATATTTGAACAGTATTTTTTTCCATAATCAAGGTCGTATTGCATTGCGTAGCATTCATCAAACCATTACGTATCACTTATATTCCACTAGTGTACTAATGTCGCGCGCTATGATGCGAGAAATTTGTTGTTATGCAGTTGTTGCCTGGCAGCGATGCCGCAATACACCCCCCCCCCATGTACAATACCTCTGTTTATATTTTAATCAGCTGATTATGTATACGACAATACATCGCTTAAAACGGCAATTATTTAGTATCTAATCCATCTTATGAAAAATTAACTAATCTGTAGGTATTTGCTAAAGTAAGCAGTAAATGTAAGTCCTTTTTTTTAAATATATATTTCGAGTTGCCACTTGTGAAACACAAGTGATCCAAATGTGTCAATCTGGATTTACCATTAATAAATGAGATATCTGTTACTGATCCAAAGGCCTACATGATCACAGGCTCAGTGGTTCATGTGTATCCCTCCTGATCATAGTTATTTACCTGGAGAGAGTTAGCATCAATAATGGTTTTAATGCTTAGTCAATGGTGAAAATCAGATATATCATTATTGTATGTATTATAGCAATGAAGCTGATTTTTGAAAAGAAATTGACAGCCATCATTCCATGGTGCCATATATATATATATATATATATATATATATATATATATATATATATATATATATATATATATATATATATATATATATATATATATATATATATATATATATATATATATATATATATATATATATATTTATATTGGGTGGGGTGGGTGGGGTTGGGGTGAGGGTGGGAGCAGAGCTCTGGGTGACCCTAATTATCCAAATTATATGTTATATTAACTGTATAGTGCAGAAATGTGGCCATACAAGCAACCTGTCAGATGTGTTGACACAAATAATATTATTGTAAGATTTATGCTGTACCAGCCTCCACAATTCCAGTAATTTTAGTTTCAAAATATTCAACATGTTTATGTGTTGGAATCATGATGCAGAAAGTAATCAATGAATACAATTTCCAAAGCTACGCAGGAAACACCCCTGCTGGAACTATCTTCTTTTTCCTCCACCAATTACCCACCCTCACCCCAATACCACCCACCCTCCACACCACCCTCAGTGGTCCCACAGCGGTAGATGATTTTCAAGGAAATACTACTATACTTTATTCAATTTATACAAGTATTTCCGTAAAATAAACTCTAGAAGAGTCACATAAGACTGTTTTAATTGGTGTTAGTAATGGCCTGGGGTCTCCTGAGAACGCGTGCAAGGGCTCATCATCGTTGTCAGTGAACTGTTCCTTGAACCATTCTCGGATCGCCTCGGCTTTTCCTTGGTCAGTCTCAATAAAGTGTCCTTCAGAGTTGTGTACAGTGAGTGGTGGTGTGGAGTCAGTAACTCTCAGGGATCGGGCGGCCCGAAACATTTTGTGACAGTCATCCGTGGCAGTGATTTCATCTGCTAGGGAGCAGGAATAGCAAGATCTATTAAGCGTTTGCTAATGTGGCGCAGAATAATATTGCGCTTCCGGCGTAGTTTGGTGCGGTCTTCACTTTGCCCACTTTGCTTGATGTGCAGCCATAATGCTTTCTGCTCTGCTGACAGTTTTACTACTAGAGGGTCGTCAGTATACATAGTCTGGTTGTTTTTAAGAACACCTGTGGTGCTGGTAGCGGATGATTCCATAGATTTCAGTATTTTGGTTAGGGCTTCGTTTGGATCGGAGCTGACAGCGATGTTAGCTATCTGCTCCCTGAGGGCTTTTTTGTATGACATTTGGGTGTCAGTGTCGCTGATGAGCTTGGGTAGGTTGTAGGCGACTCTACCCGCTTGCCTGGTATGATGTTTATATATTAGATAGAGATCGTTCATCTGAACGCGTATAATGACTAGCTTATGGTCAGAATTGAGGTATGTGCCTCCATACGAACGAGCGTTCCGGAGTAAGGGTTTTGCTTCTGTCTTGCATAGTATGAAGTCTATTTGATTGAAGACAGCTGTTGTAGCCTTAGAACCTTTTGGGGCTTTGCGATCAGTAATGTGTCCAGTCCACATTCATTCATCTACACTGTGTAACATTTTGAAAAGTATAATTGTAGCTTCTATAATAAAATTATAGGTATGAATATTCTTTATCTTAAAATGTGCTAGCATATCAAACTTTCTCTACCTTAGTGGAACGTATGACGTCATAGTTTTAACTAGCTGGAAGAAATTTATAGAGACATAGCACTTTTTCACAATTTATTAGTCCTTAAATACCAATGTCCCAGAAACTTCTTATACAGAAGTTTCGATCTGTGCTCAACCACAGAATTGTGTGTTTTATTCAAAACTCATCTTGTGTTCTCCTTTAAGTAGCGTGCAATATTATGATATTTTAAGATACTAGCTCATAATAGCTCCGCTCTCCATCAGACGTCATTACTCGTGCATCCTTGATTATGCACACATTCATTATTACTAATTCATCCTTTGGTTTCATTCATCCTTTATTATTTATTGATCATTTGTTACTCATTCATCCAATACTACTCATTCATACATTATTATTCCTTCATACTTCAGTATCTATTCATAGTTTATTACTCATTCCTACTTTATTATCCATTCATACGTTGTTATTCGTTCATCCGTTATTACTAATTCATTTGTTATTACTCATTCATATGAGTATTCTTCATTCATAGTTTATTATTCATTCCTTCTTTATGATGCATTCATACGTTAGTCTTCATACATAATTTATTACGCATTCCTCCTTTATGTTGTTTTTCATCCCCCATTACTCATTCACCCTTTCGTATCAATTCATTGTTTGTGATTCGTTCATCCATTAATATCCATTCATCTTTTATTACTCATTCATCGTCCCATTTTGTAACGTTTTATGAGAGAATGAATCGGTCAGATTATCATGTCACCAGGCAAGAACCTGATATATGGTTTCAAGCAACAGATAAATACATTAAAGGTTCATATTCACACCAGAATGCTTGAAAATAAAATTGCTAAAATTGTATTTTTAGAGGCTTAAGCTGTGAGCCTATATATAATGAAACGAAATAAATCTTAACATATGATGATGCCATTCCATATAAATTAATAAAAAATGTGAAATTGAAATAGAGGCAGTTTAATCCTCTAAAAGTGTATAATTTAAACAATTTTATTTTCTGAAATTTGACTGTGAATATGCACCTTTAAAAGATCTCGTTTACAAGTTTCTACAAACATTTGAACTGAATCATAACAAATAGGAGATACGTTAATGATAAGACCAGGCAATACCCTATTGGATCCGTATTTGAAACAGATTACATGCAGTTTACGAAACCAGCCATAACCCACACACCCCACCCACCCCCACCCCTGCACACACACACGCACGCACGCACGCATACACCTTGCTTGAACCAAAAGGTGGAGCGCATATTTTCCTGAACCAGGTTTTGTGATTTTGATCAAGCGTTGAATGGAAATTGTTGATCTCTCAGGCAGCAACAGTATTCTGTCAAAACTATCGTCAAAATACTCAGCCAGCGTACTTGTACATTATATTGAAATCCCATGTTCGGTAAATGGTTAATTTGAATCAGATAATACAAACGCCAATATTTAGGTAACTCGCACCGATCAATTTTCATTCACATATTCTCTGCACGCATGCACCAGGCATTACAAAAGAAATCAAGTCATTTAAGCCCTAATAAACTCACCACATCCACCCTGGTCACAGGCACACCTGTAAAACAACTCCAAAGCAGTAATGTTCGGTATGTACGTGGTCTGAGTCAGACTTGTCCAAACTGTATGTGGATTCAAGTGTTGATTGCTATTTGATGGGCGTGTGTCGGTATGTGTGTAGTCCTATCCTGTCAGTTCATGTACTACTATGGCTATTGTCCTCGGCATGGGCTCGGTCCTTGTCCCGCCTGTGGCGTGTGTCTGTGCGCCCGTATGTTGGTTCGTCTGTCTGTGCGTGAGGGCTGGACGCCTTGTGTCATATTGATAATATGATAAGTCTGGACAAGTATAAACATATGGAGCTTTCAAGCCTCTTTGATTTGTGACTACGCATAGAGTTTCTAGCCCAGCAACAGACGCGTTCAATGGCTTTAAAAGAGGCCTTATAATATTTGTAATGGTCAGGCATCGCAGATTCACAGTTACTTCAGTAAATGTTCTCTAGTTAAATTTGTCGGAAATAGGCCTACATGATACGAATTTAATTCCGCTATGACATCGGGGCGCAGATATCGGCGTATACGACAACACTGTTTACATTATACGACAGACACGAAACCGATGTGTATACGGTCATTCAGAATTTACCCATTAATATACAGTAGCTACTACTACTGCTACTACTACTACTACTACTACTACTACTACTACTACTACTACTACTACTACTACTACTACTACTACTACTACTACTACTGCTACTACTACTACTACTGCTACTACTACTACTACTACTACTACTACTTACTACTACTACTACTACTACTACTACTACTACTACTACTACTACTACTACTACTACTACTACTACATAGCCACAGAGCCGCTTGAAAAATGAAATATTACCCAGAGCATTTCTAGAAACGGAATTTAACAGGAGAACCTGATGAACTCCTCAACGACAATAAGACTGAAATCCTGCTAATTTCGTCACGTCAACTTAGGTCAAAAATTGACATCGAGCAACTTCAAATTGGACAGAATAACATCAAATTTAATTCTAATGCTCGCAACATCGGGGTAATCTTCGATGATGCGATGTCAATGGACAAGCACATAACATCAGTTTGTCAATCATTATTTCGGAACTTTAGAGACATTAATAGAATACGGAAATTACTTAGCGGGGATGCAATTACGTCACTTGTCCATACCACCATCACATCTAAACTAGATTACGGCAACTCACTGCTAGCTGGCATTACCAACGAACAACTACACAGACTTCAGAGAGCACAAAACGTAGCAGCTAGACTAGTAACACATTCTCACAGTCATGACCACATAACCCCTGTACTTAAACAGCTTCACTGGCTACCCGTTAAAGAGCGAATCAACTACAAAATTGCACTTCTAGTCTTTAAATGCCTGCATGGACTTGCACCACTATACCTCTGTTCGTTGATAACGAAGAGAATAGCACCAAGATCCCTGCGATCAAGCGAGCAACTGTTGTGTGCAGTTCCACCCGGTAATTTAATGGCTGGACAACGAGCCTTTTCAAAAGCTGGTCCAAAACTCTGGAACAACTTCCCGGCACACATTCGGAACTGTGATAAACTTGAACCTTTTAAGTCTCTCCTAAAAACGCATCTTTTTTCTTAAATTTTAATTTTGTAAAGCGCCCTTGAGCGAAGAGTGTGCGCCTGGTAGCATTTTTGTACTGATTGACTGTCTGGCTGCATTAGAGTTTGATCGATTGATTGGTTGGTTGGTTGTTTGAGCCCTACTGGATTTGACTGGTTGCTTGATTTGATTGTTTGTTTGACTTGATTGCTTGCAGGACTTATTATTTGACCTGATTGGTTGCGTGATTTGATCTGCGTGATTTGTTGCTTGAGTTGATTGGTTGCTTGATTGGTGGCTTGAATTGATTGGTTGCTTGATCTGATTAGTTGCTCGATCTGATTGATTGCTTGATTGGGGGCTTGAGTTGTTCTTGATTTGACTAGTTGCTTGATTTGACTAGTTGCTTGATTTGATTGGTTGTTTAATTTGATTGCTTGCTTGATTTGAGTGTTTGTTTGATTGGTTACGTAATTTGTTGCTTGAATTGATTGGTTGCTTGATCGAACTAGTTGCTTGATCTGATTGATTGCTTGATTGGGGGTTAGAGCTGTTGCTTGATTTGACTAGTTGCTTGATTTGATTGGTTGTTTTATTTGATTGGTTGTTTCATTTGATTGCTTGCTTGATTTGATTGCTTGCGTAACCTGTTGCTTGATTGGTTACATGATTTGTTGATTGAATTGATTGGTTGTTTGAATTGATTGATTGCGTGATTGATTGTTTGATTTGATTGGTTGCATGATTTGTTGTCTAATCTGATTGGTAGCGTGATTGGTTGCTTGTATTGATTGGTTGCATGATTGATTGGTTGCTTGAATTGATTGTCTGAACTGATTGGTTGCGTGATTGATTGTTTGGATTGATAAGGTGGTGGACGGGTTGTTTGCCGATTTGCCAACTTGATTGATTGCCTGGTTAATTAAGATTGATTAAGATTAATTAAGATTGATTGAGATTGATTAAGATTAATTGAGATTGATTAAGATTAATTGAGATTGATTGAGATTAATTGAGATTAATTGAGATTAATTGAGATTAATTGAGATTAATTGAGATTAATTGAGATTAATTGAGATTAATTAAGATTTAGATTGATTGATTGACTGTGATTCCATGGCTAGACAACGCGGGGGTAGGCGAAGGGCTGGTGATGACGCTGAATCACACCACCCATCATCTGCTCACGCACGCCTGGTTAAAGTATACTACATGGTAATCCAATGTTTTCACCACCTGGGTGTGCTGAACACGCATCTAGACAGCGACACCGTGCCAAATGGCCTCGGTCGAAAGGTCAAGAGTTTGACAGACTTCTGCAAACCGGCCATGCCAGATGCTGAGGTCCACTTCGACATTCGTAATGTCAACTTTGAATGGGCGAAAACAATGATTAAAACATGGGTTCGCCACTATAACTGTAAACTAGGAGTCCTCCGTTCTGAGCTACTCTCAGCCCAAACTCTTCCTTATTTAGACCTTGGTCGGGCTAAGTCCACTGCAATCCATTGGGCCAAAAAGAATTATCACAGAAAATTGGATCACAACGCCATCTCAGCATTTTATGATTTTATTAGACCACTTGATCCGAATTATAAGCCTGTTACTCAACCACCAAATGTCACCCCTGTTAGCAAACCAGTACAAAATGCAAATTTAGTACAATCCGCTCATCCCAAAAAGCGGCTACATTCACCTGCAGAGGCCTCACCACCACTAAAACGTCCAGATAAACAACCGTCTCCCATTAGCTCTCTTCCTGGCACATCCAGTGACCACAGTATTTACATTCCAGTGGACCCCTCTATGATCCCTCTACCAGATTCACCTCCACCAGCGCCACCATTCTCTCCTGAGGATTTTCCTCCTCTTCCGCAGAGGGTGTCAAATGCCAAAGGTGCTAGTAAACAGCCGGGTCCAAGGACCCGAGCTGCACAAAAGGTCCCTCAACCACGATTCACACCATCTCCATGCGCCAGACCAAAGAAGCCCACACCCTTGGAACAGAATAAGTTCTGGAAATTCAGGAATGAGGCCACCAACAAACCAAATTGGCAACTTCCGACCCTCGACAAAAAGATCTTGATCGTCGGAGATTCAAACTTGAGTCGGATTAATGTGGATCCCCATCCAGATACTCAGGTTGCCTGTTTCCCTGGAGCATCGATTAATGATCTCAGAACGATCATTAATAAATACACAGGGAAATTGCAACCTGAGAAAGTAGTCCTCACCATAGGAATAAATGATAGGAATAATCTGATCTCAGCCTCCGAGTATCGACTTAGGTTATTATTCAGTATGGTACGAAAGAAATTTCCCAAGTCTAGGATCTACTTCACTGAACTAAATTTCTCCGCAACCTCGACACCTCAGCAAAAGCAGGCACTCGATGCAATTAATCGGACTGCCGCGTCAAGCAAGGCCAAATCCCCTGAGTCCAGGGTTATTGTCATACCCAGTCTTGCTTCGACAGAATTCGAAGTGGGTCATGACAATATTCATTGGACTGAGAGGACAGCAAATGACATGTATAATAACTGGCTTGTGGCCCTTAATTTAAACTAAACTCGGGTCAAGGTACCAACCACCCAGAAATGGGACTGGGTAGTAATATTGTAAACTTAACCGGCTCCGCATTAGGCGAAGCAGAACAGTCACTGCTTAATTTTGGCTTGACTTTTGTCCCAACACCAAAACATAAAACAGGTTTGGATGCAGATTTAGATAATGGCTTTACTGAAACTGCTGAATTTGGTCACCGTGTGAAATTAGCTGATTTTTTTCAAAACTCCAATAGTAATATTCCACTATTCATTGAAAAAACTGGCTGGGCTCCAAACTTAAAATGTGTTGACCCAGCAATCGGTGAAAGTATAAAACTTTACTCTGAACGTATTGAAAATACTACATTTCCAAACGATCAGCAAAATTTATCTTATGAGCAACGCCAGGCCCTATTAGGTTTATCTAGAAAAAGTGAAATTGTCATCAAACCTGCGGATAAAGGATCGGCTACTGTAATAATGGATAAAGACCACTACATCAAAGAAGCGCATAGACAGCTTAGTAATCCGAAGCATTACCAAAAACTAAATGAACCACTTTGGCAAAATAACTGTAGCAAATTCAACAAAATTCTCCAAAAAATGGTTGATAACAAGAAGATAACTGAAAAGCAATATAAATACCTGTGCGCAAAAGATGATTCGAAACCACGTACATTTTATCTTCTTCCTAAAATCCATAAGTCTGTTGACTTGTGGACCGACCCTATGACACCACCAGGGCGACCCATCATTTCAGATTGTGGTTCGGAATCATATAGGATTAGTGAATTTATCGACTACCATCTTCAGCCAATTGCAAATAGACATTTTAGCTATCTGAAAAACACTGAAGACTTCCTAGCCCAGGTCTCTAAGATCTCGGTCCCTCCAAATTCATTCTTAATTACAATGGACGTCGATGCTATGTACACAAACATTGACATCGAAAAGGGTCTAAATTCAATTCGTAGAGCATTTGCCGACTATCCTGACACCAACAGGCCCGACAGAGAAGTAATAGCTCTATTAGAGCTTAGTCTGAAGGGCAATGACTTTGAATTTGCTGGTGAAATTTTTCAACAAATTTGTGGCTGCGCAATGGGTAAGCGTTTCAGCCCAGGTTTCGCTAACCTTTACATGGCAGAGTGGGAAAAGGAAGCACTCGAAAACTGTCCAAATCAGCCGCTCATTTACCGCAGGTACCTCGATGATATTTTCATGATCTGGCAACATAGTAAGGAAGCATTTACCGAATTTCTGGCCATTCTGAATAATCATGATCCGAATATCAAACTAAAAGCTCAAATCGATGAGCTGTCCGTAGATTTCCTAGATGTAACTTTATACAAAGGTATAAAGTATGAAACAACTGGTTACTTAGACTACAAAGTTTATTTTAAGCCAACCGACTCGCATCAACTACTACACAAGAAATCATTCCATCCTCCGCATACTTTCAAGGGACTTGTAAAATCACAAATAATCCGTTTTCATAGAAATTCGAGTGATAAGAAAAACTTTGAATCATCATGTTCGACCTTATTCAAAGCCCTCAAACCGAGAGGGTACTCTTCTCGGTTCCTGCGCAAAATAAAGTCTGAAACTTTGCATAATTTGGAAATCATTCCAGATAATGCCAGAAATTCTCGGCCTACCAAAATTTGTCATAATCGTCCGATTATTGGTGAAGGAGAATCTCGGAAATGTGAAAAGAAAAGGTGTAAATTGGATAAATTTCTTCCTTCCCAGAGTACATTCACGAGCTTTCAAAACAAAAGCAAATTTCAAATTCAGTCGAAATTAGATTGCGATTCTGAAAATGTCATTTACTTAATTTCATGCAAATTGTGTCAAAAGCAGTATGTTGGCGAAACAAAAAATCGACTAAGATGCCGAGCAACCAGACACCTTTCAGATATTAGACTAGAGGAAGACACACATGTGGCTGAACATTTTAATCTTCCTGATCATTTAGTCACCCGTGACTTTGAAATTATGCCCATCGAACAGCTACCTCTTTCAGACACAACAGAGGAAACTGATAAACAAAGATCACTAAGAGAATCGTTTTGGATTAAAGAACTCGAAACACAATGGCCAAGGGGCATAAATTCGGACCCATGCCTCTCGGATCAACGTGAGATTATCCCATTTACTCTCACATACAATCGGAAAAATGTTGAAATTGCGAAAATCCTAAAGGATGAGTATCACAAATTACAGGACAATTTAAAACAACCATTCAACAAGCGTCCAGTAATTGCATTTAAGAAAAATCCTAATCTACGCGACATCTTGGTAAAAGCGAAACTCAAATAAGTGTTCAAAACATCAATCAATGATTTATCATTGTATACTAATCAGGCCATATGGCATCTATTAAACAAAATTGACAATCTCAGGTGATAAAATAAGCAAAAATATTTTCAATTTTTTTCAATTTTGAAAATTCTGAGCCGGTGCGTTTACAATATTACATACATACATACATACATATGTGCGTCAATAAAATAAAAATACATACATACATATCTCTTAATGATGATTGACAAGGGTTAATGTGAAATTCATTTGTGGTTGTGGGGGTCGGGTGCAGATCATCTCCGTTCTGATTGGATGTTAGATGTAGAGGGTGGCCATAAGCCAGTCCCCTCATTAAGTCACGTGACCCCTAGCGTCCGATCGAGTAATGATGCTTGACAAGGGTTAATGAGAGTAATTAAGCGACTTCAAAGGCACTTCGAGAGAGTACAGCGCACAATGGTTAATGTATTGCGTAAGGATGATTGACAGGGTTCATATCTGGACTCGTCTTTTCCGGATTCCGGGAACTCATTCAATCATGAAGCTCCGCCCACTCGTGAAATCATGTGACCCCTAGCGTCCTATCGCATAATGACGATTGACACGGGTTAATAAGGGTAATTAAGCGCCGACCTCTTCGAGAAAGTACAATCAGCAATGGTTAATGTATTGCGTAAGATGATTTGCAGGATACATGTCTGGACTCGTCCTTTCCAGACTCTGGGAACTCATTCAATCATTGGAGATTAATTCTAAATGGTCAATCTATCGTGTAAGGACAATTGTCGAGCGATTGTGGTAGACGACACGGTTAATCTAATGGCTTGATCATTAAACTTGTGAACCTCGGATCTTTTTAACCATGACAATGTACAAGGGTAAATCTGTCGCATAAGGACAATCGGTTAGTTATTACTCCAACCGATTAAATTTAACTAGTTGCGCTGTAAAGCAACTCCGACCGTGTGTAACGCTCATCAGAGTCGTACAAAGTTCAGCGAATCAATTTTCAATCGAGTTAGGGTAATAACTTCCGATTACATTGACCTGTAAAGTTAATCAATAGACATGGAGAATGATGCGACTTAGGCATCATCTGAAACTGATGATTTTCTCGCGATTATTTAAATAAATTTGAAAACGATCTAAGCGATACCAAACCCCTAACAGGTTGGGTGTAAAGATAGGTCAGGGATTTTTACAGTGGTAGGGTTTGAAGAGATATTATTTCAATGTGTGGGAGAGTGTGCGGGTATATTTTAAATAAGTTTAAATAATGTTTAAAACCGCCTCAACGGAAGAATATAACATAATTTACTCGGGATGGGCCTTTCCCCCACCCTATAACTATGTATCGTCCTCCACATATTTCTAATCAATAATAATAACGCAGAAGATTACTTACACCCCCTCAGCGAAGGTTATGCTAGTAATCTTCTACGTTACAGGTTAGCATATTATACACCATACACACGATCTCTCATCCTCCACCTACACCCTGTGTTTCCCATTCGCTCACCCTCAAACCCTCACCCCAACACCACCCTCCCACATCCCCACGGTTATGCTTGACACCCCGCCTCCCCCAGTCCAACCACCCTCGAAATTCCCACCCCACTATAGTAAAATTAGAACCTAGGGGTACCCTGAAAGCTTTACGGTTTAGTAGAATAGTCATTAAAAATTATTCGCTTTTGTAAGTAAATCCGAAATGTTTCTCAGTATCCTTGCTCAAAAGTCTATGATCTTTATTTCTAATGATAGTATTAGGATACTGAGCGAACGTTTCGAGGTTATGATCTTTGACCGTGGATAACAGAGTATCAAACACCAACCCATTTTCCCTGTAATTTAAAGTTAAGCCCTTAATTTTGCAGATATTCTTGATATCCCCAGTCTGTCAGTCTAGTTGTCTGTATGCATAACTCTTCAGGTCAGTACTGACAAACTCTTTTATTTCACTGCGGGGAGGAACTTCATCCATGAAATAACCGAGTCTGTAGTGGTAAACTGGAATTAGCCGAGGTTTATCGCGTTTTTTAACATGCACGGTGGAATCTTTATCGTGATAAATGCTACTCGAGCCTACATATACTAGACTTCTTAGCAAATGAACCCTGGCATGACGCATGACAAACGCCGCAATCACAACATTGGTTCGATTATCCACTGGCATGAATTGGTTCAACTCACGATAGCGCACTAACAGAGTGCTGTTGTTGCATACCCAGATATCGTTGACCAAAATCGTTCTATCCATCAGCAACTTCAACATGGTGTCATACGAATTGACATATTCTTGCTTAGGGTAGGGGTTTAGCACGGAATAACCCCACAAAGAATTCACCGCCTGTTTTGCCACGGTTCTAAGGCCCTTATTTTGAACAATCAAAGATTTATCTAATTTAATCCCTTCACGTTCAAAATATTCCAGAACATACGCATCTTTCTGCGCATCGGTGACTGCATCCTCGGGATACCCAGATGCTTCTTGTTTAATTTTCAAACAGTTATCGATGTATCCCTTGAAAAGTGTATAAGTACACTATTCGTAGTGTCATATCACGATAAACTCTAAAATACGGGACCCAGTATGTACAGCCTCCATCAACTCCACCGACATCCATACTCCGTGTAAATCGTGCTCGCTAGCGCTATGAGTTCATTCAGTATTCTGCAAATCGTGAGCACATTTACTACACAATGAAAAGAATAAACGTTTATATCTTCTGTACGGGATGACAGGAAAGAATAACTACTTAGGAGGCAAACAGATACACTTTATCAGGCCAAAGGAACACCCTAACTCTTCTACCAGTTTAAAATCTCTAACGATAGCTTAAGGGTAATCGCGGGTTTTACAAGCTTAAGGATATAACGAAGTGATATCCACATATGCTATATAGTCATCTGCTGTGGCCTGGTGATGCAAACGTATGGCATTGCATGCAATTAGCGGTTCATGATATGTTCTAGCATTCAGAAAAGCATTAATTCTAGGGTCGTTAAGTCTCTGGGACTTAAAATCAGAACCCCACATTTCAACTATGTTCACATCCTAAGCTCGCTAAATTTAGAAAGCGTCTTCTGATACACTTCTTCCAAAGTTAAATCAGGCTAAAAAGTGACTTGGTAGTCATATGCATACTAGGCAGACATTTCGGACACGTATGTACATAACATCTGTAGTACTCAAAGTACTCATCCGTGTCGAGAAAGTAACCATCCAGCGATCTGTTAAATGCTTCGGGTTCACCGCAAGTTAGAGCATGTTTAATGAACATGTTCTTAGAATGGGTCAGGTACTCAAACCACTTACACGCTTCTACGGAGTAATGTTTCTTGTTACATAGGTTAACGTACCCTTAACAGGCGGGGCTACTAGCTTATGATCGTTTAAGTAGTTAGTCCTAAACACCTTACTACATAATGACGCTAACATCATAGATGACACGAAAGGCAGTATCCCTGTTTCAGGGATAAACATTTCACGAAACTTACCACAAGCCATCCATAGAATATTTATGTCAGACCTGTAGTAAAGCTTCATGGCATCCCTAAAATTAAAACCACCGTCATACCACACATCAAATTCTTTACGCGCTGACACAGGCATACTGTTGGCACCATAAGTGTCAATCGCGGGGTATGCTCTTCTAGGAGATGTGGGGAAAATCCTTTCTCCCTAGGTAGATTGAATATTGCGGGTAGGTGATGTAGTTGAAATGGAAGAAACGCTAGACTGTCCTTAATGTGAATGTCACCAACATTCAAATAAACCACTTTATTACCATTCATTATTACGTTGGCCGGTTTAAGCTCTGTATTTCTAAAGAGCCACTCCATCACTAGATGCAAATCAAACCCACGACTGTTATGAGCTATAGTGATGTAGTCATGAAAACGTAGAACATTCAAGTTATGCGTACCCTTGCACTCAGATTTCGTAGCTAATAACCATGGGATGAAAGCGGAAACTCCTATCCAATGTTACCCTATGCCACATCCGAGACACGATCGATGACTTCACCGGATCATGTTAAAGTGGCTTCAAATGTGGACGCAGCTGTGCAGACATTGTATGAGCTCTACGGATGCTTGTGTCAGTAATCATGTCCAAACCCTGGGATTTCCACAAAATGGGAATTGACATGTCGCGAGCCTTCGACACAAATAAACGTAGATAAACGTAGATATAATACAACAGGCCAGTTGCAATGAAGATGAACTACGACTAGTGAGACTACTGCTTGCAGACACCAAGCTGAGAGTACGAGTCAAGTCAGTGACGTATGTAGAGTTTGAGACATCAATCGGCTCCCCATAGGGAGATGGTCTATCTCCGGTGCTTTTCACCTGTTATCTTCCTGCTGCATGGAAATCCATGCGGGGAAGTTACACAAGACCAAACCACCCAGTGTCGATACTGGGTATGCCGCTAAAGATGAAATATGCCGATGATGTGGACTTGATAGACGAGGAAAAGAAACTCCTTGACGAACTTCTCCCAATACGTGCAAGCAGACTAAAAATGGAGAATCTCTTAATGAATGAATCCAAAACAGGGTTCACTCACATACACCTTTCTACAAAGCATGAAACTAAAGAAAATGATTATCCACTTCGTGGCGGTGAACAATAGAGGAAACGTAAAATCCTGAGTTCACTACTTTGCAGTACTGCTGACATTGATGCATGCTGCGTCAGGGGAACATAGCTTTCCAGTCCTTCTGGAAGCTATGGATTCGTAGATCAAAGATGCCCTTAATGAAAAGGCTATGTTTATACAATGCAACCTGCATATCCTTAACTGTATAACTGTAACTGCTAGGCAGCTCCAATGGCAGCACTAGATAAACGCGATGCCTGCCACCGCAAACATCTATGCACCATCACTGGACACCGATGGCTATAGACAGCATACTTTTCAATCATGAACTATACAAGATGTGCAATACGTCGTCGCTGTTTGTCAAAGTCGCCCAGCAAAGATGGTTCATGTTTGACCATGTGCTAAGAATGCCAGAAGCGACACCAGCACAGAGAGACTTGGAATTCGCCCTACTCGGAGCCAGCAAATATAAAGCCAGGAGAGGACGTTATTGCATAAATCTGCTAAGCGTGCTACGAGGCGACCTCAACAGCACTCGGTACTCGCAAGTCAAGAATGGACCTGAAGAAGCTAAGGATTTTGGCTGAGGACAAGAGACAGTGGGCAAAAGTGAAGAAGGACTGATTGCAGCTGTAGGATGGTTCTACTACTACAGCCGCAGAATACAGTAATCATACATATCATTATTTTCAACAAAATTAATCCCACTCCACCCGCCTTGAGCCAATATATTTTTGCAATTGTTGCTAATACCGTAACTTTCCATTTTTCCAAAACTTAAAATAACTTCTGAGGTAATACTTAAAGCGTTTAGATAAAAACTTTAAAAAATGTTCGATTGATTTTTTACCTCGATGTTAGGCGTTTATAAAGGGTAAAAACATTGACTGTTAAGGAAAAGTCGATACCGGGAACGAATCGAACATGTATAACCCCATTCTTATAATTCGGCAAACTTCAAAATTTGCGTACTTTACCAAACATGTGTTAAATGATAAACCGAGTATATCCTATATTTATTGATGTTTTTTTAAAACACACTCGGCCCATTGTTTAGCTAAGTTTGCCGGTTTGATGTATTTTTATATTTAAGTTGTCAATTCTGTAAAGCTGGCATGCATTTAGCCTCAGACATTGTGGGCGGGTCTCTGTATTTGAACGTTAATGCTTCTCACATTTTCATGAGGGTTTTGAATAAGTTCTAATCGCCTCAATATCGAGTTTACGAACCGGGTGCATTAGTTAACTAACCACTCCCCACCCCATCCCCTTAGCCAATTATTAAAAATTTGAATAGCTAAAGATTAAAGTACAAGCCTGAGTGTATAGGTTGATCTTATACGTTTCTAATAGAACCTCGAACCTCGCAAATTTTCAATGTAACCAATATTCGCCCTAAATTCACATGTGAGTCTAGAATAGAATTGATAACTGTGTACATCGCGCTTGCAATTTTATACTTATTCCCAGCACAAACCTCGGCGATCTTAGTGATACACATGCAGGCATATGCTTCCATGATTTCTATAATATTATAGTCTGATTAAAAGCATTTGAACTCTGTATAGCTGATATACCGATAATAAGGTTTTTTTAAATGTTATGTTCAATTTAAACATCTGGCCTGTATATTGCTTAGCGGGCCATCCCCGGCTGGTAAATCAACTCTATTAAATGAAATAATAAGATTCAGGGCTCAAATATTTGATAAACCTCCAGAGCGCAGTATCTTATGCTGTGGATCTAATCAGTCGGCTTAGGAAAAGATTCCGGACCAATGTAGAATTATACTCAGGGGTTCAAGATTTAGAAAGAGACTCCAGCATCGCGAATATAAGTATCCTTGATGGCCTAATGGAGGGCGTAGATAGTAGGGTTACAGCCTAGTTTACGAGATGCGGACATCGCGAGAATTCAATCATAGTTCATTTGATTCAGAATATCTTCGTCAAAAATAAACATCACAGAAATATTTCTTTAAAATTCCATTACATAACCATATTTAAAAATCCTCGAGACGCCTCGAGTATAAAGACATTAGCATGTCAGATGTAGTCGTAGCTCAACATTACCGAATTCATATATTGATACCACTAGCAGGGCTCACGGCTATTTGCTCATAAAGCTCTGTCAGACAACAACTGAATGCCTGAGATTACGGACCAATATTTTACCCACCCAAGTTTGTGTAGTGTACGTACCTACAATGAGTAAGAAATGGTAAGAAAGTAAGTTGACTAACAGGAAGCACTGCACTAATAATAATAATAATAATAATAATAATAATAATAATAATAATAATAATAATCGTACGCAGGCTAGTGCGTCAGTTGGACCAGAGTCTAAGCTTAAAAGAGGACGTAGAGCAGGCAATATCTCCAATCAATTGCACGTCTGGCAACGTTTAGTCAAAGCCAACCCGAAGCAACGAAAGATAATACTAGAGCAATGTAATATGGGTTTAGCTGATGCTGTGTCTGTGTCAGAATGCTGCTTAAACTTAATTTGTGGCAATATATAATTAACTCGAATATAAACTCTTACACAAATATAACATTGGATTACTCAGTAAAAGCAAAACACTATAATATCAAAGGCGCCATGTTATTCAACATGGATGTTTCTTACATCCTATACCTCCAGCAGTATTATCGCTTACTTCTAAATTATTTGGATACTAATAACAATGGAGAGCATTCAGAAGATGGTGTTGATCCCACATAATATGATAGACGGTATAAACATGACATCTAAGATTAATATTCTAAATAGTGATCAAAATCTTAGATCTGCTGTGAATTTAGATCAAGAGATGGAACGAATTCTCAGATGCTTCACAAGTTTAGACTGCAGATAGATCAGTCTTAACAATTCAGTTCAGCAGTTAAGTCATCAGATGCTTGGGAGTATTTATTGAATCTCCAGATCGCAGCACCGTGTGGGTTAAATTTGGAATATACTAAAATTAAAGGTCTAGTTCAATCGTTGAGCCCTAGCTTAAGAAGTAAAGCCGAGAGCTTAATTGAACTCTTAAATCATAGGGAACCCGGTTTATCCTTAGACGACACTAATCGCATTACCATAGATGGAGTAGCCTATCCGAATAGTTATTTAGTAGATTTATTAGCCTCAACGGTGATGCAGAACCCTCATACAAATTCTGACAGCATTCAATAGAGTTTTAATGGATGGCAATGCCCCTAGGCAGGTTGTGGGGAGTTATAAAGCATGGGCGAGGACTCATAATACAGCTGAAATCGAAAGAAGACATGAACGGTGACGAACCATCAGTAGAACTAGTCTAAGGCAAGTTTATAACATAACCTCATCAAAAGACAGCGTACACCTACAACTCATTCAGCTGCTCGCCATCTGAGAGCTCGAGAAGCTAAACTATCCAAAACTATTCCAAAAAAATCTCGCAAGAACAGTAAGAAATAAAAAATCTATTAGCTCCACTGACAGATTTAAACATGTATATTATGATAGCAAACATTCCACATCTTTCGGGGGGGGGGTGTGGTGTGTGTGTGTGGAAAAACTACATCAGGCCTTTAATGGGACGTTAGCTAAACCATCAATATGCAACTGGTTAGCCGAGCAACTGGCGTATACATTGCATCGACCTAAGAGAATAAAGTTTAATAGATTGTCTATCAATATATTTGTGGATAATACCTTTAATGAATAAGACTGCAAAAACATTAGCTCAATTGTTGGAGTGTTTTCTGAATACTGTTTCTAGATGACCTGAATCGATTCAAAGTGATAAAGATGGAAATTTTGTGAATGCGCCAGTTAAGCACATATTAACGTCTAAAGACATACATTTCTACACATCTCAGAACTCTGACACGATGGCCGCGATCGCTGAACATGTTCAACGCACCATAGAAACTCAGTTATGGTGATATAGGACTTTCAAAAATACTAATAGATATCTCGATAAGCTACCTAATCTTGTAAGTTCGTACAATAGAACTGTATACGGAAGCACAAAAATGAGGCCCGTAGATGTCGACCATAGTACAGAGGTGTTAGCTTGGCATAATATGTACTTGAACCCCGAATTCAAGAGCATTGGTAAAGTCGAAACATTTGAGCGTAGGAGATGGCATAAGAGTGTCCAAGTTAAAAGATCCATTTACCAAGGGCTATAGACCGACATGGGGCGAGGAGATATTAAAAATAAGTTGGAAACCACCTCACAGATCAGGTGTATATAAGCTTAACGATCATAATCAAAATCCCATTATTGGTATATTTTATTCCAAAAATTACAGAAAATTCATTTAAATGATGCTAAGCAGCAGCTGTATTAAGTAGAAAAGATTAGTGAAAGACAGGTTAAAATTATTTATATTATAGTAGTGACATGTTTAATAAAATCTGAATGTTCAAAATGGTGATAAAGGGATTTGGATTACTTTAGTATCTGGGTGTTTAGAGTATATATTACCTGCTCCTGGTATTAAAACTCCTACAGCGGAGAGGGTCCCGATGTCACTGGTTTAGAAGGAATAGCTAGAAACATGGACCAGTGTTATATTACACTACCGAGTAACAGTCGCATGGATTATGGATTACTATCTGGATAATAAGATTTCAGAATTCAAAACACATCTTCAAATGCATTTAAGATTCTCTGGAGAATAGGAAGTCAGTTTGTCATCCATATTGTATCGGAGATGCTGGTTAACATTAGCTAAGCCTTCAACGATCAGTCTACAAGCTTGTCAAATAAAGTTCAGCCTAAGAATAAAAGAGCTATAAATGTAGATGATGAGCTTTTTGATAAATTTAAGCAGACTAATAGTTGTAAATACGTCACCACAGTGTAAAGCGTAAAGCTCTACATCCAACACGTAGAAATACCTAGACGCTTCTATATGGTTAAAATTCTAATAGAGTTTACAAATAAGTAGATTAATAGCCACAAGCGTTAAAAATGCCATCAGATTAAACTATTTCACGATCGAGTCAACCTCAAAACATTAACCGTTAAGGCTATTATTAAGATATCATTAGCGACCTGACCCCGGTGGATGGAGCTCTATCAACCCATAAAAGTAATGAGATTACATTGACTACTGCTTATGTATATTGCGATATCGTAAGCCATAATGTAGTCGGAGATACAGTCGCACCATTATTAAGAGCTATGCCATTATCTAGCAACCACAGGGGCGAAAATATTTGTCAATGGACAATTCCTGACATTCAATATAGAGCCGTATCTAAGAATTACATTGACACGATCGGTGTTGAAGATGGCACACCACCGAGTGTAATTTGTTTACATTGTAGGTCTAAGACCTAAGAACAGGCGGGTTGTTGCTAGCAATATCTAGAAATTTTAACTTTTGAATGTAAAATGAAGTATACCTGTAAACCAGATTGGGCTACGTTTATAGCTTATTACGCTAATCAAGCAGGTGGACGGTTCCCAGTATTCTCTGGCTCTAGGAGTTAAAAGGCACATGGATTAGGAAATATTATAAGCTCGCTGTTGAGAGCCATAATGCCATTAGCTAAAACTGTATGGAAAAATTTGGGCAAGCGAGCCTTGTCAGCTGGTTTAGGCATGGCTGAAGATGTTTTAGTGGGTAAAAAATTGAAAGTATCCGTGAAAAATAAGGCACTGAATGTCGGGAGAGCGATCAGACCAAAGGCCATAGAGTTAGCTCGTAACAATATTTCAGGAGCTAATTCAAGGCTATGAACAGAAATACTAAGAGGGGTCAACGCCCTGCTAACAGGCATAGAAGTCATTCTAAGCGTAACCGTCATGGTAGAAGCATTAGAAACCCTAATTAGTTTGATCTATTTAGGTAACTAATACAATGGCTGCGTGTCACGGCACTAAAAGCTAATTCGATTTGTGTACCGTGAAGCCTGTAATAACTATGATGGATCTAGCTCGCTAGCAAAGCTATCAACCCATTACAAGCTTGTCTAACTTTGGGGGAAGTCTCGATTTTTTGTCTCTGGAAGCGGAAACGAATACATAGATTTAGCTCAAAGTCACATTTATGTTAAGGCTAGCATTGTACAACTGTTTGTGGGTGTGGAAACTCCTTTAAGCACCAACTGTGATGTGGCCATGATCAACCTATGTGGTGGCTCTATGTTTTGTCAAGTAGGTGTCTTTTTAAATGGAAAACGTGTCTCTGATGCTAATGACATGTACGCTTTTTCGCTGCTATTTTGAAAGCTTATTTAATTATTCAACTGAGCATAGATCAAGTCAATTAACGGCTGCATTATGCTTTCAAGATACAGAAAGACATATGGATGCTAAGAGTGCTGATAATGTGGGTTATATGCATAGAAAGCTTATCGTTGCCCTGAGTAAACCCATGGAAATGGTCGGCAGAATTCATTCAGACATTTTTCTTCAGGAAAAATATTTAATCAACGGAGTTTCCTTAAAGTTACGTTTCATATCGAGCAAGCCAGATTTTAGCCTAATTCAGAGTGATGACAAAACTTACAAATTACACCTGCCCGAGGCTACATTAAATTTACGTACCGTTAAACCTATTTCCGATGCAATTAACGCGTACGCATCGACATTACTAAAGCCCCCCCCACCTGATTCCAGGTCCCATTCACGCAGAGAGAGGCGATGATGAGTGAAGGAGATTGCCTATGTTACCAACGATCGTTAGTTGGCCGAACGGAGACGTGATCCCGGGGTTGCCGGTTTAACTTCTCTCTGCTCATTACCGGCTGAGCTACCGCCTCCTGTGTAAAGTGCAAGCTAAAATATTAGCTTTCTTCGTTTCATGAGTAGACATCGGTACAGTTGACCGGGCTGGGGATATTGCTGACAAATATCCATATAATGACATTAGCTTTCAAGCGAATCTTAGCTTATCTGATATTGGGATTCATAGGGATATTTGATTGATTTATAACCCGGGGTAATGAGTATAAACAATCATACGTCAGCTAATAGCCGGAACTTGCATAACGTTCGAGAACTGACTTAAACTATAATTGGATTTTTTTTAAATCGGTGCAAAGAATTCGGAATAGTTTTCCGAAATATTTTTTACCCCTGCTCAATTGGGTTACCTGCCTTGACTTCGAGCATTCGAGCATTCGATATGTTAACTACGCGAGACATTGAACACATATGCGCTGGAGATGGGAGATTAGATAAAGTCTACGAGTTTTCGATAAAGGCTGTATCCCTAAATGCATCAGAAGACCGGCATTCCTCATAGTTAATACAGATCCAGAGAAGCTTCCAGGCACTCATTGGATCGCCTTGTGTCTCGTTAAATATGGAAAATCTGAATATTTTGACTCGTTTGACCAATGCATGTTAAAAATAGATTGGAAACGTTGTTTTTCGAGTACAAAATGCTTACACAAATGTAGAGTTCATTATACGCAGATAATTTCATGCAAGTTCTCTTTCAAGATTCTTCACGAGTCACTAGGGAATTTCACGCTTCTGAACGATGCTTTCATCTCAATTTGACCTGGTGAAGTAAAGTACCACGTTTCCTTGCCGTATGGATTTTAAGTGCTGGTAGTGACTTTTAATAGAGGCTCTAATTCATATAGGTAATTAATCTGCTCTACTCTATCGGAACACCTAGCCAGTTTCTTTGAATACTGGAATCATGGCGGCAAACTTTCTAAACGTATTGCCATACATAAACACCCGCGCTTGGTGGGATAAACATTACTAACACTAAGCTTGTATATGTCTACTACAAATTCTTCATTGCATTTTATTACGTGAACGTACACATTGTTACCGGGCACAACGTGCACTTCACAACCCATCAAATATGCTGAATTCATAATTATAATTAACGTTGAACAAACCGTTAACAAAATCAAAAGGTTAAGCATTAACCGAACATATTTTAACCTCTTTTACATGATTTACCACCTGATTAACACATGTCAATCGTCATTACGTGATAGGACGCTAGGAGTCACGTGATTTAACGAGGGCAGGGCTTCATGATGGAATGAGTTCCCAGAGCCTGGAAAAGACGAGTCCAGAAATGTACACCGCCAATCATACTTACACAATACATTAACCATTGTACTGTGTACTCTCTCTAAGAGATCGGTACATTTGAAGTCGCTTAATTACCCTCAATAACCCTTGTCAATCATCATTACGCGATAGGATGCTAGGAGTCACGTGATTTAATGAGGGGAGGGGGTGGGTGTGCTTATGACCACCCTCTACATCTAACATCCATTCAGAATGGAGGAGAGCTGGCCCCCCCACAAAAGAAATCATTACACAAAAGATTTTAGTAAAAGAAATATTTACGCAAAAGATTTTCACACCTTACCCAAAGGATGTTCATACTTAGGTGTGAATTTCTTTTGCGGGGACCAAATCGCCTCTCCTCTACTGTCGTCGTCGTTATTATTATTATTATTATTATTATTATTATTATTATTATTATTATTATCCCCATGTTTTAAAAACGTATATTGTAATCGCCTCCGTCCGTCTGTCCGTCATGCTATCTCCTCCCAACCCGATGAGGGGAATTCAACCAAATTTGGTATGTTGGTTACCCATATGATTGCGCTTCGCATGACGATATTTAGATTTGTCTCCGCCCCAGGGGTGGGATAGGGGTCAAAAGGTCAAAACATTGATTTTAATGCAGCTCCTCCGAAGCCATTGACAGAATTCAACCAGATTTGGAATGTGGGTTACCTATATCAATGTGGAGTGGATGGGAAGATTTACATTTGGCCCAGGCCTCAGAGGTGCTGGTGGATAGGGTCAAAATGTCATCAAATTGAATGTGATACAACTCCTCTGACACTGTTGGCCAAAATTCAACCAAATTTGATATGTGAGTACCCATATGATTGCGAAGTGCAAAAGGTCATATACATTTGGCTTCACCACCAGGGGCCTTATTATTATTATTATTATTATTATTATTATTATTATTAATATTATTGATGTTACAGGGATGTTAGCCCGCAAGTTTGCAACGTAGATCAGCAAGGCGGTTTTCTACCTAATACTACTCTGTTTCTACTGTTGTTGTGGTGGTGGTGGTGGTGGTGGTGGCGGCACCTGCCCTGGGTTAACAGAGATGGTGGCTGGTGATTTGGACAGTCGGTTGGACGTTTTAGAATCTTCTATTGATAACCTATTTGATCAGCTCGATGGTGCAGCTCCGACAACCACATAATATAAATGACATCATAGCAAGCGATAGACAGAAGAGGGGCCATGAACCCTATCCGTAAAGCACTGATCTGCAAGGCGATCTTGCAAATGAAATGACCCTATACACTACAAACGATACTAACTAACCACAAGTATAATGAAATTTGAACCCGAAGCTGTTGAGTATTGTGACATTAAATTGACAGGGCATGGCAACAGATTCCTGTCAAATTAGTTTCAAATGATTCAACAACGTACCTGTAGGATTGTCCTAAAACTGGGATTCTTGGGATTAAGACCGCTCACATTAAAGTTGGGGTCAGGTCGAGCTTGCGCCGCAACTCAACTAGTCGGCGCTTGATTTTCCAGCAACTATCGGCAACTCCCAGCGATCGATTTAGTCTATAACAGGTTTGACCTGAGCGTACCCGCGATCACTTTAATGTCGATCGCCGTCAATCGCCGTCCAAAATCACTAGAGTAGAGCATGTGCTACTTCTACGATCGGTTGCCGTAACTCGCAGGCTAGTTAATATCGACATGAGTCTAACTGCGATTGTCGTCAATCTGAATTATCGGTTGTAGTCTATCAACATACAAAAACTGACAGATAACAAATGGCCAGTAAATGACAAAATTTAAAAAAATTGCTTATTTAAAGGGTTAATTCCTTAAATCAATGTCAGAAAATTATTTAGTTCAAGCTAACACAGTGTTATAATTCATAGATCATATCTGTCAATCAAGCATCTGACGTAAGCAATTACATGACGTAACATCAACTGATGTTACCATAAAATGGCGTCACTTCAGGTTGTCCCTTTGTCGGCATAGTTTGAATGTGAAGTCTTTTCGCATAATAGTATATTTACTATCTCTGTAAGGAAAATCTAACTATTTTAGTAGATAACTTTTAGATCCGGAATGGATCTCTAAAGGTTGGTCATGTTCTTGTTCTTTTTATTACTCCTCATTCAATTTGCATCCAATCTCGCTGAAACTTCAGACACCAATACTAGGGATATGTACACACATACGTAAAGAGCGTAATTTTCGATTCACTGCACTGCTTGTTATTAGTATGACGTTCCACCTTTACATTTTTAAATCGCTACTCCTCCGTTAATAAGAAATGTAGCTTGATTAAAGTTGAGAGGAATATTCTAAGGGATATCATTATCGCGTCGAATTTTCAATTCACTGCCCTTGCAGTGTTTTAGTATGGCACCGACTCTTAAAGGTGCATATTCATACCACAATGATTGAAAATAAAATTATTAAAATTGCATACTTTTATAAGCTTAAATTATGTGCAAATGTGTAATGAAACGAAATAAATCTTAATATATGATGATTCCATATAAATTAATATAATGTTTTAAGTTGCGAAATTGAAATAGAGACCTGTACCTCAGTTTAAGCCTCTAAAAGTGTATAATTTAAACAATTTTATTTTCAGAAATTTTACTGTGAATATGCAAATTAAAAAATATATATAAATCTAAAATCTATATAAAATTTTTAATCGATATACAATTCGTAGAATGTTCTAGAACAACCTTTTTTCTAGTTATTTTTAATTCCTGTGTTTTTATTTTTGAAAGATTTTATACATGAGGATAGTTTTATTAGCCTCAGCCATAATTTACTATTATGCTACGTATTAGCAAAAGACATAATCTACATGAGAGAGGCGATGATGAGTGAAGGAGATTGCCTATGTTACCAACGATCGTTAGTTGGCTGAACGGAGACATGATCCCAGGGTTGCCGGTTTAACTTCTCTCTGCTCGTTACCGGCTGAGCTACCGCCGCCTGTGTAAAGTGCAAGCTAAAATATTAGCTTTCTTCATTTCATGAGTAGACATCAGTACAGTTGACCGGGCTGGGGATATTTCTGACAAATATCCATATAATGACATTAGCTTTCAAGCGAATCTTAGCTAATCTGATATTGGGATTCATAGGGATATTTGAATGATTTATAACCCGGGGTAATGAGTATAAACAATCATACGTCAGCTAATAGGCGAAACTTGCATAACGTCCGAGAACTGACTTAAACTATAATTGGATTTTTTTTAAATCGCTGCAAAGAATTCGGAATAGTTTTCCGAAATATTTTTTACCCCTGCTCAATTGGGTTACCTGCCTTGACTTCGAGCATTCGAGCATTCGATATGTTAACTACGCGAGACATTGAACACATATGCGCTGGAGATGGGAGATTAGATAAAGTCTACGAGTTTTCGATAAAGGCTGTATCCCTAATGCATCAGAAGACCGGCATTCCTCATAGTTAATACAGATCCAGAGAAGCTTCCAGGCACTCATTGGATCGCCTTGTGTCTCGTTAAATATGGAAAATCTGAATATTTTGACTCGTTTGACCAATGCATGTTAAAAATAGATTGGAAACGTTGTTTTTCGAGTACAAAATGCTTACACAAATGTAGAGTTCATTATACGCAGATAATTTCATGCAAGTTCTCTTTCAAGATTCTTCACGAGTCACTAGGGAATTTCACGCTTCTGAACGATGCTTTCATCTCAATTTGACCTGGTGAAGTAAAGTACCACGTTTCCTTGCCGTATGGATTTTAAGTGCTGGTAGTGACTTTTAATAGAGGCTCTAATTCATATAGGTAATTAATCTGCTCTACTCTATCGGAACACCTAGCCAGTTTCTTTGAATACTGGAATCATGGCGGCAAACTTTCTAAACGTATTGCCATACATAAACACCCGCGCTTGGTGGGATAAACACTACTAACACTAAGCTTGTATATGTCTACTACAAATTCTTCATTGCATTTTATTACGTGAACGTACACATTGTTACCGGGCACAACGTGCACTTCACAACCCATCAAATATGCTGAATTCATAATTATAATTAACGTTGAACAAACCGTTTAAACAAAATCAAAAGGTTAAGCATTAACCGAACATATTTTAACCTCTTTTACATGATTTTCCACCTGATTAACACATGTCAATCGTCATTACGTGATAGGACGCTAGGAGTCACGTGATTTAACGAGGGCAGGGCTTCATGATGGAATGAGTTCCCAGAGCCTGGAAAAGACGAGTCCAGAAATGTACACCGCCAATCATACTTACACAATACATTAACCATTGCACTGTGTACTCTCTCTAAGAGATCGGTACATTTGAAGTCGCTTAATTACCCTCAATAACCCTTGTCAATCATCATTACGCGATAGGATGCTAGGAGTCACGTGATTTAATGAGGGGAGGGGGTGGGTGTGCTTATGACCACCCTCTACATCTAACATCCATTCAGAATGGAGGAGAGCTGGCCCCCCCCCCCCCACAAAAGAAATCATTACACAAAAGATTTTAGTAAAAGAAATATTTACGCAAAGGATTTTCACACCTTACCCAAAGGATGTTCATACTTAGATGTGAATTTCTTTTGCGGGGACCAAATCGCCTCTCCTCTACTGTCGTCGTCGTTATTATTATTATTATTATTATTATTATTATTATTATTATTATCCCCATGTTTTAAAAACGTATATTGTAATCGCCTCCGTCCGTCTGTCCGTCATGCTATCTCCTCCCAACCCGATGAGGGGAATTCAACCAAATTTGGTATGTTGGTTACCCATATGATTGCGCTTCGCAAGACGATATTTAGATTTGTCTCCGCCCCAGGGGTGGGATAGGGGTCAAAAGGTCAAAACATTGATTTTAATGCAGCTCCTCCGAAGCCATTGACAGAATTCAACCAGATTTGGAATGTGGGTTACCTATATCAATGTGGAGTGGATGGGAAGATTTACATTTGGCCCAGGCCTCAGAGGTGCTGGTGGATAGGGTCAAAATGTCATCAAATTGAATGTGATACAACTCCTCTGACACTGTTGGCCAAAATTCAACCAAATTTGATATGTGAGTACCCATATGATTGCGAAGTGCAAAAGGTCATATACATTTGGCTTCACCACCAGGGGGCCTTATTATTATTATTATTATTATTATTATTATTATTAATATTATTGATGTTACAGGGATGTTAGCCCGCAAGTTTGCAACGTATCTCAGCAAGGCGGTTTTCTACCTAATACTACTATGTTTCTACTGTTGTTGTGGTGGTGGTGGTGGTGGTGGTGGCGGCACCTGCCCTGGGTTAACAGAGATGGTGGCTGGTGATTTGGACAGTCGGTTGGACGTTTTAGAATCTTCTATTGATAACCTATTTGATCAGCTCGGTGGTGCAGCTCCGACAACCACATAATATAAATGACATCATAGCAAGCGATAGACAGAAGAGGGGCCATGAACCCTATCCGTAAAGCACTGATCTGCAAGGCGATCTTGCAAATGAAATGACCCTATACACTACAAACGATACTAACTAACCACAAGTATAATGAAATTTGAACCCGAAGCTGTTGAGTATTGTGACATTAAATTGACAGGGCATGGCAACAGATTCCTGTCAAATTAGTTTCAAATGATTCAACAACGTACCTGTAGGATTGTCCTAAAACTGGGATTCTTGGGATTAAGACCGCTCACATTAAAGTTGGGGTCAGGTCGAGCTTGCGCCGCAACTCAACTAGTCGGCGCTTGATTTTCCAGCAACTATCAGCAACTCCCAGCGATCGATTTAGTCTATGACAGGTTTGACCTGAGCGTACCCGCGATCACTTTAATGTCGATCGCCGTCAATCGCCGTCCAAAATCACTAGAGTAGATCATGTGCTACTTCTACGATCGGTTGCCGTAACTCGCAGGCTAGTTAATATCGACATGAGTCTAACTGCGATTGTCGTCAATCTGAATTATCGGTTGTAGTCTATCAACATACAAAAACTGACAGATAACAAATGGCCAGTAAATGACAAAATTTAAAAAAATTGCTTATTTAAAGGGTTAATTCCTTAAATCAATGTCAGAAAATTATTTAGTTCAAGCTAGCACAGTGTTATAATTCATAGATCATATCTGTCAATCAAGCATCTGACGTAAGCAATTACATGACGTAACATCAACTGATGTTACCAGAAAATGGCGTCACTTCAGGTTGTCCCTTTGTCGGCATAGTTTGAATGTGAAGTCTTTTCGCATAATAGTATATTTACTATCTCTGTAAGGAAAATCTAACTATTTTAGTAGATAACTTTTAGATCCGGAATGGATCTCTAAAGGTTGGTCATGTTCTTGTTCTTTTTATTACTCCTCATTCAATTTGCATCCAATCTCGCTGAAACTTCAGACACCAATACTAGGGATATGTACACACATCCGTAAAGAGCGTAATTTTCGATTCACTGCACTGCTTGTTATTAGTATGACATTCCACCTTTACATTTTTAAATCGCTACTCCTCCGTTAATAAGAAATGTAGCTTGATTAAAGTTGAGAGGAATACTAAGGGATATCATTATTGCGTCGAATTTTCAATTCACTGCCCTTGCAGTGTTTTAGTATGGCACCGACTCTTAAAGGTGCATATTCATACCACAATGATTGAAAATAAAATTATTAAAATTGCATACTTTTATAAGCTTAAATTATGTGCAAATGTGTAATGAAACGAAATAAATCTTAATATATGATGATTCCATATAAATTAATATAATGTTTTAAGTTGCGAAATTGAAATAGAGACCTGTACCTCAGTTTAAGCCTCTAAAAGTGTATAATTTAAACAATTTTATTTTCAGAAATTTTACTGTGAATATGCAAATTAAAAAATATATATAAATCTAAAATCTATATAAATTTTTTAATCGATATACAATTCGTTGAATGTTCTAGAACAACCTTTTTTCTAGTTATTTTTAATTCCTGTGTTTTTATTTTTGAAAGATTTTATACATGAGGATAGTTTTATTAGCCTCAGCCATAATTTACTATTATGCTACGTATTAGCAAAAGACATAATCTACATGAGAGAGGCGATGATGAGTGAAGGAGATTGCCTATGTTACCAACGATCGTTAGTTGGCTGAACGGAGACATGATCCCGGGGTTGCCGGTTTAACTTCTCTCTGCTCGTTACCGGCTGAGCTACCGCCTCCTGTGTAAAGTGCAAGCTAAAATATTAGCTTTCTTCATTTCATGAGTAGACATCGGTACAGTTGACCGGGCTGGGGATATTGCTGACAAATATCCATATAATGACATTAGCTTTCAAGCGAATCTTAGCTTATCTGATATTGGGATTCATAGGGATATTTGAATGATTTATAACCCGGGGTAATGAGTATAAACAATCATACGTCAGCTAATAGGCGAAACTTGCATAACGTCCGAGAACTGACTTAAACTATAATTGGATTTTTTTTAAATCGGTGCAAAGAATTCGGAATAGTTTTCCGAAATATTTTTTACCCCTGCTCAATTGGGTTACCTGCCTTGACTTCGAGCATTCGAGCATTCGATATGTTAACTACGCGAGACATTGAACACATATGCGCTGGAGATGGGAGATTAGATAAAGTCTACGAGTTTTCGATAAAGGCTGTATCCCTAAATGCATCAGAAGACCGGCATTCCTCATAGTTAATACAGATCCAGAGAAGCTTCCAGGCACTCATTGGATCGCCTTGTGTCTCGTTAAATATGGAAAATCTGAATATTTTGACTCGTTTGACCAATGCATGTTAAAAATAGATTGGAAACGTTGTTTTTCGAGTACAAAATGCTTACACAAATGTAGAGTTCATTATACGCAGATAATTTCATGCAAGTTCTCTTTCAAGATTCTTCACGAGTCACTAGGGAATTTCACGCTTCTGAACGATGCTTTCATCTCAATTTGACCTGGTGAAGTAAAGTACCACGTTTCCTTGCCGTATGGATTTTAAGTGCTGGTAGTGACTTTTAATAGAGGCTCTAATTCATATAGGTAATTAATCTGCTCTACTCTATCGGAACACCTAGCCAGTTTCTTTGAATACTGGAATCATGGCGGCAAACTTTCTAAACGTATTGCCATACATAAACACCCGCGCTTGGTGGGATAAACACTACTAACACTAAGCTTGTATATGTCTACTACAAATTCTTCATTGCATTTTATTACGTGAACGTACACATTGTTACCGGGCACAACGTGCACTTCACAACCCATCAAATATGCTGAATCCATAATTATAATTAACGTTGAACAAACCGTTTAAACAAAATCAAAAGGTTAAGCATTAACCGAACATATTTTAACCTCTTTTACATGATTTACCACCTGATTAACACATGTCAATCGTCATTACGTGATAGGACGCTAGGAGTCACGTGGTTTAACGAGGGCAGGGCTTCATGATGGAATGAGTTCCCAGAGCCTGGAAAAGACGAGTCCAGAAATGTACACCGCCAATCATACTTACACAATACATTAACCATTGCACTGTGTACTCTCTCTAAGAGATCGGTACATTTGAAGTCGCTTAATTACCCTCAATAACCCTTGTCAATCATCATTACGCGATAGGATGCTAGGAGTCACGTGATTTAATGAGGGGAGGGGGTGGGTGTGCTTATGACCACCCTCTACATCTAACATCCATTCAGAATGGAGGAGAGCTGGCCCCCCCACAAAAGAAATCATTACACAAAAGATTTTAGTAAAAGAAATATTTACGCAAAAGATTTTCACACCTTACCCAAAGGATGTTCATACTTAGGTGTGAATTTCTTTTGCGGGGACCAAATCGCCTCTCCTCTACTGTCGTCGTCGTTATTATTATTATTATTATTATTATTATTATTATTATTATTATTATTATCCCCATGTTTTAAAAACGTATATTGTAATCGCCTCCGTCCGTCTGTCCGTCATGCTATCTCCTCCCAACCCGATGAGGGGAATTCAACCAAATTTGGTATGTTGGTTACCCATATGATTGCGCTTCGCAAGACGATATTTAGATTTGTCTCCGCCCCAGGGGTGGGATAGGGGTCAAAAGGTCAAAACATTGATTTTAATGCAGCTCCTCCGAAGCCATTGACAGAATTCAACCAGATTTGGAATGTGGGTTACCTATATCAATGTGGAGTGGATGGGAAGATTTACATTTGGCCCAGGCCTCAGAGGTGCTGGTGGATAGGGTCAAAATGTCATCAAATTGAATGTGATACAACTCCTCTGACACTGTTGGCCAAAATTCAACCAAATTTGATATGTGAGTACCCATATGATTGCGAAGTGCAAAAGGTCATATACATTTGGCTTCACCACCAGGGGCCTTATTATTATTATTATTATTATTATTATTATTAATATTATTGATGTTACAGGGATGTTAGCCCGCAAGTTTGCAACGTATCTCAGCAAGGCGGTTTTCTACCTAATACTACTCTGTTTCTACTGTTGTTGTGGTGGTGGTGGTGGTGGTGGCGGCACCTGCCCTGGGTTAACAGAGATGGTGGCTGGTGATTTGGACAGTCGGTTGGACGTTTTAGAATCTTCTATTGATAACCTATTTGATCAGCTCGGTGGTGCAGCTCCGACAACCACATAATATAAATGACATCATAGCAAGCGATAGACAGAAGAGGGGCCATGAACCCTATCCGTAAAGTACTGATCTGCTGCAAGGCGATCTTGCAAATGAAATGACCCTATACACTACAAACGATACTAACTAACCACAAGTATAATGAAATTTGAACCCGAAGCTGTTGAGTATTGTGACATTAAATTGACAGGGCATGGCAACAGATTCCTGTCAAATTAGTTTCAAATGATTCAACAACGTACCTGTAGGATTGTCCTAAAACTGGGATTCTTGGGATTAAGACCGCTCACATTAAAGTTGGGGTCAGGTCGAGCTTGCGCCGCAACTCAACTAGTCAGCGCTTGATTTTCCAGCAACTATCGGCAACTCCCAGCGATCGATTTAGTCTATGACAGGTTTGACCTGAGCGTACCCGCGATCACTTTAATGTCGATCGCCGTCAATCGCCGTCCAAAATCACTAGAGTAGATCATGTGCTACTTCTACGATCGGTTGCCGTAACTCGCAGGCTAGTTAATATCGACATGAGTCTAACTGCGATTGTCGTCAATCTGAATTATCGGTTGTAGTCTATCAACATACAAAAACTGACAGATAACAAATGGCCAGTAAATGACAAAATTTAAGAAAATTGCTTATTTAAAGGGTTAATTACTTAAATCAATGTCAGAAAATTATTTAGTTCAAGCTAGCACAGTGTTATAATTCATAGATCATATCTGTCAATCAAGCATCTGACGTAAGCAATTACATGACGTAACATCAACTGATGTTACCATAAAATGGCGTCACTTCAGGTTGTCCCTTTGTTGACATAGTTTGAATGTGAAGTCGTTTCGCATAATAGTATATTTACTATCTCTGTAAGGAAAATCTAACTATTTTAGTAGACAACTTTTAGATCCGTAATCGATCTCTAAAGGTTGGTCATGTTCTTGTTCTTTTTATTATTCCTCATTCAATTTGCATCCAATCTCGCTGAAACTTCAGACACCAATACTAGGGATATGTACACACATCCGTAAAGAGCGTAATTTTCGATTCACTGCACTGCTTGTTATTAGTATGATATTCCACCTTTACATTTTTAAATCGCTACTCCTCCGTTAATAAGAAATGTAGCTTGATTAAAGTTGAGAGGAATATTCTAAGGGATATCATTATCGCGTCGAATTTTCAATTCACAGCCCTTGCAGTGTTTTAGTATGGCACCGACTCTTAAAGGTGCATATTCATACCACAATGATTGAAAATAAAATTATTAAAATTGCATACTTTTATAAGCTTAAATTATGTGCAAATGTGTAATGAAACGAAATAAATATTAATATATGATGATTCCATATAAATTAATATAATTTTTTAAGTTGCGAAATTGAAATAGAGACCTGTACCTCAGTTTAAGCCTCTAAAAGTGTATAATTTAAACAATTTTATTTTCAGAAATTTTACTGTGAATATGCAAATTAAAAAATATATATAAATCTAAAATCTATATAAAATTTTTAATCGATATACAATTCGTAGAACGTTCTAGAACGTCTCGTACAACCTTTTTTCTAGTTATTTTTAATTCCTGTGTTTTTATTTTTGAAAGATTTTATACATGAGGGTAGTTTTATTAGCCTCAGCCATAATTGACTATTATGCTACGTATTAGCAAAAGACATAATCTACAATTTAAAGCAAGTAGCAAAAGGAAAATACATAATTACCATAGAAAAAGAAACCATTCTTTTATGTTTACCACAGATGTGTGTTTGAGGCAGGATGCTGAACAGATTATCTAGTGATTTTTCTACTGACCGTTGGATACAGCGGATACACTATATAATTAATACATACATTTAATGCACGACAAACATATATAGCAAATGTGAAAGGTCATTTCAAAATAATTACTTGACATATTAACGTGTGGAAAATCATGCTGCGTTTCCAGCTAACATGAGAGAAACGTACGCCTTGGACAGAACGAGTAGTTGCCGATAGTTGCTAGTAGGCGTATCGTAAGCGACATGAGCGCACACCTGTTCTAGTCAGTTGCCGACAGTTCTAGCGAAGCACGGCTCGTCGTAGCTCGAGCTGACCCCAGCTTAAAGAGTAACTAAAAGATAGGTTTTTCAATATCTTGAACAAATTAATCACGATTGTTCGATTATTTATTGTTTAATCATATAAATTCACGATTTAAAAAATTATCGCGATTTTCTATTTAATCACGGAATCACACAAGCCAAACCACAGCTCAACATTACAAAGCAAATACATGTGTACAGTTATAAGAATGCGCCGAGAAGAAAATAATATGCAATTTATATTATTATTATTTTATTAATATTATTCCATGTAACCGCCATTGAAGTGTAAATGTATATATTGCTGTTCCCTATATACCACATTGTGGCCTGGGTGTAAATAAATTGAATTGAATTGAATGTATTAACTAAACTTAAGACATCAGCACTTGCCCGTTGCATGGGCTCGATAATAAGCGGGTAGGGTGTTGTGTGGTGTGGGATGTGAGCTAGCTTGGGTGGTTCTGTTAGAGTTTGTCCTTCCTCTTAGAGTTTGTCCTTCCTCGGGAAATTTTGAAAATTAAATATTCTGAGAACCCAACTGATAAAAAAAAATACATCATCATTACTGGCCGTTTAAATAATATGTTCTTTCTATATGATTGATATAAAGAATGCTTCGAATCTCAGCGGCCAGCTGAAGTTAACTATTATATATATACTGCAGCTGCTAAGGCGTACATGGATAATATTACTTCTACACGTATGTAAGATATTTATTTGTATACCCAACTACTTGCAATAAATAGTAACATAATAAACATATTTATTAATTATTTAATTCACGTTAGTAATATAACGCGCCAATAACGAATTTGGCCCGTTTGTAAACGGTGATGGCCCATATGGCAATTTGTTATCGGCACGGCCCATGTGCAAATGTGTTATCGGCGCATCCGTTTGTAAACGGCGCAGACCCATATCTCAATATCAAACTTGCGCCAATAGGAAATGCGCATACTTGTAAACGAATTCACCTTTCCAGAGTATGTACCCATCATATGACGTCATAATCATCTACGCAGTGTGTAGAATGACATCATAATGGATGACGTCATGAATGATGTCGATAAGTACGTCACGAATGCATATTTGAAGACGGTCTATGCCTTGTTGTACAAATTGTTTGCTTTTACTATTTAATAAAGATTCTGTTGAATATTTTGAAACTAATTTGACTAGCCGCTGTTGCTGCCATAGGCAGCAACAGCAACCAGTCAAATTAGTTGCAAAATATTCAACAGCTTCCCTGTATAGTTTTCAGGAAATTGATAGCTAGGGGATTCAGGGATCGATCAATCCAAACATGGCGAGGTGTGGGTGGAGCTTAGCTAATGATGGGCGGGGCATAGCTAAAAATGGAAAGGTCCATTGTGATTTCTAGCCCTACCTTCGTAGATTACTGATTAATTTTCGGTTACAAACGGGCGCACCGATAACCAATTGGTATATGGGTCTGTGCCGTTTACAAATGGGCGCGCCGATAACAAATTAGTATATGGGTCTGCGCCGTTTACAAAGGGGCCAAATTCGTTATGGTGTCGATACAACTATAGTAACTGTGCATTCGCGTATGTATGAGCATGGTGACCCGGCGTACCATCAACTGTTGACTATTTACCAGATGAATATAGCATATATTCAGATTATCGCGCTCAAAAGAGTTTTGGAAGCTAGCCGTGCCTAGTGTTGCACGTTCTACCCGCTCTATTCGCATGATTATTATTTATTTATGTCACCATTTGTCAAGGTATGTTCTGATGTTAGACAAACTGACAGCCGCATCCATTAACCTTTTGAACTCGAAATGACTATTCTGAAAACTCATTTACAACCTAAGAATTACTATGTTGGATATTTTGAACCTAATTCGACCGGGAGCTGTTACTGCCTAACATGTTCTTGTCTAATTAATTTCAAAATTGTCACCCAGTTTACCTGAATAAGTTACCTTGACAACGATATTATGAGAATACTGCGTTCAAAGGATTACAGTGAGGGCGCGTTAGTATAAACAGCCGTCTTTACCATTCCAATCGCGGCCATGTATTGTTTGTTTTATCGATATCTATTGCTTATTTACTCATCTGTCAACACGCAAATAAATTCTTAAAAAAGTCTAAGTTATTGTGTTCTTACTCTGTTTTCAAATTTGGAAAGACATCAGTGAAAATAGATGCATCCAATCTGTCACTCAAGTATCTGGCGTCATAATCAAATCGGTCACTATTTATTTAACTGACGTCACAATCAGAATGTCATAACTCCGTCAGGAAATCCAAAAGTCCGTGACATAGGGGTACGAATGGAAGGAGTGATCCGTCAGTCAAATATATGACGTCATAATAAGATACGTCACGTAGGCCTATTAGCTGATATCACAATCAAAATGATGCATAGCTGTCACGAAAATCGAGAAGTCTGTACAACGAATTATGTGTCTTTAATGAAGCCATGATTTACTAAACATTCTATTGAATATTTTGAAACTAATTTGACTTGAGGTGGTTGCTGATTGTGATAGCAACATGCCACCAGTTAATTTACTTTCAAGATATTCACCAATTTACATGAATAGTTTCGTTGAAATTTAGATTCTGGGATTTCAGGTACCCAAGATTTTATTGATTCCAACACGGGTAAAATGTACGCTTCGCTTAGCTAGAGCTGGGGTGGGTGGGCTGGGGTGGGGTTATAACTAGAATAGGACTGTCCGTTCCTGAAGTCTGTAACCAGACTGCCTCCTTAGCGTACGCCTATACAGTTACACGATCTCTAACCAGTCCGTCTCCTTAGTGAACGCCTATACAGTTACACGATCTCTAACCAGTCCGTCTCCTTAATGAACGCCTATGCAGTTACATGGTCTGTAACTAATATGTCACCTTAGTGAACGCCTATGCAGTTGCACGATCTCTAACCAGTCTGCCAACTTAATGAACGTATATACAGTTACGAGATCTCTAGCCAGTCTGTCTCCTTAGTGAACGCCTATACAGTTACACGATCTCTAGCCAGTCTGTCTCCTTAGTGAACGCCTATACAGTTACACGATCTCTAACCCGTCTGTCTCCTTAGTGAACGCCTATACAGTTACACGATCTCTAGCCAGTCTGTCTCCTTAGTGAACGCCTATACAGTTACACGATCTCTAACCCGTCTGACAACTTAGTGAACGTATATACAGTTACACGATCTCTAGCCAGTCTATCAACTTAGTGTACACCTATGCAGTTGCACGATCTCTAACCTGTCTGACACCTTATTGAACGCCTACTGCAGTTGCACGATCTCTAATCAGTCTGTCAACTTATCGAACGCCTATACAGTTACACGATCTCAGATACACTGCCTGGAACCAGTCTGTCTATATAGCCGGTGTGTAACGTCCTCCAGCGTTATTGATCTAATATTAGAAAAATCCGTTTGTAGCTATTACCCTTCCATTTCTATCTACGCTCCGCCCACGTTTCAATATTTTGAAACTAATTTAACTGGGTGCTGTTGCTGCCTATAGCAGCAACAGCGCCCAGTCAAATTAGATTCAACATTTTCAACATGATGTTTATTAAATAGTAAATCCATCAAAGAGATACAATTCGTACACTTGACGGACTCTTCCAGCTCCATAGCGTAGTATTTCTGTTAATTATGATTGCGACGTCAGGCTACCGGTGAAGTAAATTTATTATGACGTCATATACTTGATCGACAGATCATCGGATTCATCAATTGGCAGGTGCATGCACATTTTCGAATGCTGCGGTCATAATCGTAGCATACTATCATGTATCGTAATGTAATAATATTAATATGTGACGTCATATGGGCATACGCCATATCGCCACGGTGATGATTTATTTTTTCTTACTCCCCGGTCACATGGATCATTGGGAATAGAAGAATTGTCGATTTATCAAAAAGTGCTTCAATATTACCAAAACTAAATGATTTACACATATTTTATTTAATCAAATTGTACAATGGGGTCGAATTCTAGCAACTTAGACAAATAGGTTCACGCACGCACGCACTTACGTACGTACTCATGCACACACGGACGTAACAGGATACAACGCTTCATTCTGGCCTCTATGAACCAGTTTGAGACAATATTCCAATGGATAGATCAGATCTGTCACTCAAGTATGTGACGTCATAATCAATTACGTCAGATTTAGGCTGACGTCACAATGAAAATGCGTAATGAATGACATAACTAGGTCCGTCATGGACATTGATTTGGCCCTCAAGTGTACGAATTGTATGTCTACACAATTTAACAAACATTCTGTTGAATATTTTGAAATTAATTTTACTGGACGCTGTTGCTGCCCCGTGAAATTAGTTTCAAAATATTCAAAAACAGCTTACTTAGCTACATAGCTTTCTGGAAATTGAGATTCAGAGAGTGCAGGGATCGATTTCTCCCAACATGAGCAAAACGGGGGTGGAGCTTAGCTAGAGATGGGCTATAGCTAAAACTGGATTCACCCATTTCTTAGAAGCCCCAGACAACGAATGCATAAAACGAAAATTTACAACCCAGTCATGAGGGCAGAATTCATGAACGAGATTTTACAATGTGTGTGAAATAGCATTGTTGGATTCACGTTCCATAGGGGGTGCAAAATAGTTTCAATAGGTCCGCTCTCTTAGAGCGCTCTGGAACAAAACTTTTCTATAAGGAAGGATAATGTTAGCAAAGAAAACGGTATCCCAACATCCTTTGCGCAACACGCTTATGACGTGATATATGCCTCTCTGATGTATGCCGTTGTTTCGCGTGCAATTACGTCACAGATTAAAAACATGTTTTGCTTTTCGTGAGTCACCTCCAAGCATGTTTCGAAACAGCAGAGCGCTCTAGCAAAACGTATCGTTCCATGGGCTTGTTAAGTGATGACGTATTTCCGGGTTCAGATCGATTGTTAAATACACAAAACAATGTTTTTGTTTAACAACACATGATGACGTCATAAACACGCACTTATGATGTAATAAACCAAAATACACACTTCCGGGTTGCGAATCAGGCGCAGTGACGTCATACTTAACAAGCCCATAGGAGAAACATGTTTTCTGCAGTGGCGTTTTAGCAGAAGTTTTATTGTGTTTTCCCTATGGAACGCAAGGCAGAGTACCGTACAGTGAAAGTTATTACAGAAATCGTAAAAATAACCCATAATGAAAAGTCACTAGAAATATTATCTTTAGGTGTTGGTTACATGCGGTTGCCAAAGTTACTGCTACCGGGAACAAATGCACCTTTCTCACATTGATGTCATTACGCCGGGATTCTCCTAAATCAACGCTCAGAGCAAAGCTGCTGGCTGGTAACGCCACCAACAAGCAGCTGACCCGTATTGAGTTAGTATTGCACTAAAATACACTGCAATTTAAACCGTTCCTATGATACACTAAAATCACTACATTATTTAAGTCATACATCATTGGAAAGCGCATTGAATTGTCTAAACATTAATGCATCTTTAAAAATATTTTTGTAAAATTTTCACTCGGTTATTTGCGTATATGAAATATACCATTATACCTAGACTCATTAAATCAAGCGGACAATAGGGGCTATTTTAAAATCACTATTAATTTAACACAAATATGAAGACGAATACAGAAATGTATAGGAGATTGGCTTAGCTTTCCAGTGATGTATAACGTCAATAATATTATTAAATTAGTTCTCGTGCATAAACTACTTAAAGTGCGTTGTATAGGATTCCAATGGAATGGACACTGACTAAACGAACATTTTGATTTGCTTGACACTTTAATCGTCAAGCCGGCTAAAACACGCTCTTAAAAAATATGTTCCTAAATTCAAGTGGTAAGTTTACAGAAACCGCCTTCTTATGGCCAGCAAATGGTTATTCAATGTGCAAAAATGAGAATTTTCTTGAAAAGGCTTGATACATTACAACGTTAATCAATAAAACTAGTATTTTGAGTGCTTTACGGCGTTGTTGACATATGAGGGGCTAAAGTGTAATTCCATCGAAAGCATACAATCAATTTCAATTTATTGCGTAAAAACCATACAGTATGGTGTCTGCATACAGCACATACAATATATACACAATGTAACAGTCAGCATATCTACAAAACAGCAGGATAGGTGGAAAGATACAATGTATTAAGTCATGGTCACAGAGGCATATCCGAATGCATGGGATCAATAGTTGTAGAATGTTGTTTTAGCACACATGCATGGACAAAGGGTAGAACCAGTTCAGAGATTTCTGTATCGCCGTTATTGCAGGACATTAGGAACACGAACTTCTCATCATCAATTAATGAATGGAAGTCGCAAAGGGAGCCGAGTGCGTTGAAGAGGTTCTGTCTTTCATAGTCATACGCAGAACAACGCGGGGTAAAGTGCTTCTCGTCGTCAATACACTCTGATACGCACATCTTGCATATCCCGCGTTCATATGGTACCTTTTGAATAAGAATTCACAATACGCTTTGCGGACTATGGAGGTGTTATCTAGTGCACACAGCCCGCGCCAATAGCCCATTGCAAGCGTCAAGCAGGATATAAGAAGCGTATGATGACCCAATTCGCCGCGGACTGCATCATTGGTTGCAGTTCTACGAACACCAAGTATGTATTTACACAATTTCATAACAACCCTTTCTGCTGGTAGATTATCGCAGATTGTTTTAAAGCCATGAGTCCTAAGACCTTTAAGAATATACGGGCCTCAAACTTCGCATGCGTATATTAAAATAGGGAAAATCAATCGCTTGAAGAGAGCAAGTCTCGTAAATATGTTGGTCCTAACATTAAATTGCCGTAGTCTGAAAATGGCCTTGGTTGTCATCTCGCAAAGGCGTTCGCAAGCTGTTTTAAAGTTACCAGAAGCAACAAATGCTATACCCAGGTAGCAATAAGTCTGAACTATTTCAATAATGTTACCGTTGTATGTAAACAGATAATCATTTAATCGTTTACCACCTTTATTGAAAATGAGTACTTTAGTTTTTGCAAAATTAACCACCAGGCCCCCTTTATCACAATATGCACTTAGATTATTGAGTGAGGTTTTGAGCCCGATATGTGATTTAGACAGTAATACAAGGTCGTCAGCGTACATGAGGCAATTGGTAGTTATGTTGTCTAGCACGACTGGGTCACACTGCTGAGTAAAAATGTTGGGTAGGTCACGAATATACATATTAAATAAAAGTGGGCTTAATACACACACCCTGTTTAAGCCCAACACTAGACGAGAAAGGATTAATGTGGTCATTTTGCAGTCTTATGGAATATGAAACTCCGGAATACATGCTCTGTAGTGTATTTAAAAAGTTACCACTTATTCCGGATAATAGTAATTTATATAAGAGAGCGGTCCTGGAGACAGAGTCAAATGCAGATTTAAAATCCACGAAACAACAAAATAAATATTGCTTAGATGATTTGGCATACTTTTCAATCAACGTCTTTAAAGCGCACTTGGCGGACTTTTCAAAGGTCCATGGAAGAGGATTTTGTCATTATGATTGATTAGCTAGAGAATGGCATAATTGATAATGGCGTCAATCTTATTGACGTAACTCCGTCACGAAACTCGAATAGTCCGTCTAAAAGTTTTAAGAATGTATGTCTTTGATGGATTTACAATTTAAGAAACATTTTGGTGAATATTTTGAAATTAATTTGATTAGGAGCTGTTGCACAAGATAAATTAATTTCAAAACATTCAGCCGCAAACCTGTAAAATTACCGTGAAATTAGGATTCTTAGAATTCAGGCTTCAAAGTACATAAATCGATCTCACGTAAAGCATGGGAGGAGCTCAGCTAGAAATAGGTGGGGAATAGCTAGAAATGGGTAGGGTATAGCTAGAAATGGGTGGGGTATAGCTAGAAATGGGTGGAGTGGAGGTAGAAATGGCCGGTGTGTAGCTAGAAATGGGCGAGGTATAGCTAGAAATGGGCGGGGTACAGCTAGAAATAGACCCTTCTATTTAGCTAAGTATTCCGTTGATTCCATCGCTTGTGGTATCAAATGTTTCTCACATGCATAGAATGTGTCGGATTGCATCTCAAAGTCTCGTCGCGTTGAAAATTATCAGTAGGCATTGGAAGACGGGCGGGGTGTTAGGTGATCGGTTGCCCCCACCACAACTTTTAGATCGGGGGCAAACATATTAGTTTGCCCCTCCATCAACCCACCTTTTGAGTGTCTAAACCTGAAATTACATATTTACTACCAAAACCTCCAATATGCAGGATATGCAATCTGGGAAGAGGAATTCCGGAATAAACACCCCACTCCAGCCCCAAGTTTCGGATTGCTTAGCTTGCCCGCACCCCACCTCACCCCTGACGCCCCCCCCCCCCCCTTCGCACATGCGCGCACGCATCCACGCACGCCCCACACCGCACCACATACCGCACGCATGCACGCGCGGACACGCACGCACACACACGCGCGCGCGCACACACACACGCGCGCCCGCGCACACACGCGCGCACGCACGCACGCACGCACACACGCACGCACGCACGCGCGCACAGCTGGTCACCTTTCCCCGCCTATGTCATTCCTCCGCGTACGCGGTCCAATGCATTAATTAACCTTGTTCGGAGTCTCCATATAATTAAGTTGACAGTAACAGTCTAGTTTTATACACGAATACACGACAATCGTGAGTCCGACTATCAAATTAATTAAATTTTAGATTTGAAATACATTAATTGCATTGCATTAATTAAAGACATGTTCAAAATAATTGCAGTGCTGGATTGGCAAATGTGCGGATGTGGATGCAGTGCAAAGTACATTAAAGGCGTGGTGGCTGCGTCAACAGGTAGGCTAAGTTAACATGGGCATTGACTTGTAACCATATCCTGCTGATGTGCTAGAATGCCATGGGCCCAAGAGGTCGGTGTGGGTGGGTTGGGGTTAGGGAGGGTGGTGTCGTCCTCGCGAATGCGATACAATATTTTCCTGATAACGCGTGTTACTGGGCTGGGATTTTGGGCCAATACCGGGCGAGTAACATGCGTTATCAAGGTTAATTAATGTTATACAAGTATTCGTGGCATTACGATTAACTAGCATTGCCAGGAAATCGAACCCACCACTGACGACAGTGCCTAGCACCAAAGTCTTAGAGTGTTGTAAATATCAGGAAGGAAACAAAATGATGACGTGTCATCATCACAATCCTCCGGGGACGCAGAGACTCAAATCGTGATTGATTTTTGACATGTAATTTTGTTGGATTTAACTGTCTGTCCGCTGACTTATTAAATATTTTGAAAGTAATTTTACTGAATGCTGTTGATGGCAAAGACATCAACACCTTTCAGCCAAATTGTTTTCAAAATATTCAGCAGATCCAGAGTTATTGTCCGTTTGCATACATCATTCAAACAGTTAGATACTCCAACGAATGTTCTGGCCTCTAAAACAACCTATACACACGCCTTTCCTCAATTAGGCGACTTTAAAAATACAAGGTAAAAACTGTGACCATGACAACTCAAGTTAAAATTATAAATTCAAAAGTTTAAATCAAGTCAAGAGAACTGCTTTGCAGAGGATGATGGGGCTGCAGGAGACACGTCTCTATCGGTATCTGAAAAATCCAAGGGAAGGAACTCTCAATAATAGACCTTTCCAGTTTACCTATGCCCCGCCAATCTCTAGCTAAGCTCCACCTCGCTCGTGTTGGGATCTGTCGATCTCTGAACTCTCTGACTATCAATTTCCAGAAAACTATACAAGTAAGTTATTGAATATTTTGGAACTAATTTGACTGGGCGCTGTTAAAATATTCAACAGCATGTTTATTAAATAGTAGAGACATACAATTCGTAGAACGTGTCGAACTATTAAGCGTTAAAGACGGGAGAAATAGAATCATTTATGACGTAATGATTATGACGTCGTCATACACGCCACTTAACTGATTATGACGTCATATGACGTCAGATTGATAGATGGATACTGTGGAAAGGTGAATTGTGGAGCAAGTTCTGGTTGCACTGGCGATACATCTGGATGCTTATAGATGTATTCGGGGCAGGTTTTTATTTCTGTCCAACAGATAAAACAGAAGTCGAGAGGAGATGCATAATCCTGCAGCATCTATCAGTCATTCATATCAATTCAGGCACTTTTAAGTCAGACGAGTAGGCGCACAATTTCGAAAGATAATTAAAGGAAAGGATCAGGGACCTAACATATATTCTTGAATGATAGCTTTATATAATAATCAACATGTAGCCACCAATAAAAACAGAAATAAACGAGACTAATTTTTAAAAATCAGCTAAATGCCATTTATGTCAGGCTGGTGGGAACCAATTAGTGACGCAGCTGGTCCTATGCACTCTGTTGTATGCCGGGCGAATACATAATTATTACCCACGACAGCCGGTCATATAAACTCAGTTATATTTGAGTTTAGCTGATTAGCCACTACTTCCTACAGGTAAAATACTGTCTAATCTTAAAACAATTTGACTGAAAACCATTGTTTCCAGAGACGGGATCTACATTCAGTCATGTGAATTTCAAACTATTCGGTAGACATCATGCTGCGACCATGGAAACCAGCAGCGTATTTTGAAATTATTTTGACCGAAACTTGTTGTTTCTATCAGAAAAAGCAACTTTCAAATATAATGTTTTCAAAAGGACAAATAGTGAATTAACAGTAACGAGTTCATCGCTCTGTAGAGAAGTCTATTAACACCACTTACGAAACTAGGCATATATTCATGTGTCAACAGCGCCTCAACGCGCTCAAAATACTACCCATATTAATTAACCACTTAATGGTCAAGATCTTTCCAAAAAATATGTAATTTTCGCACTTAAATTTCCTACAAACGGACATTTATCATCGTCACTACAGGTGTCGTTTTTTGGCATGGATTAATAGTCACGAAAATCTAAAGTTCAGCGTAGCCAGTGTCCATATATAGGCCAAGAGTGTCCTATTTTTTGAAAATTTACCACTGAAATGACTGGCTCGGCGACTTTTCCCTCCAGCTTCTTCTTTTGGCCTCCAGCTTGGTCTTTAGATACCTGGCTTTAGTTTGTTGTAGCGTGAAGTGGTTTTCATGACAGGGATTACCCTCTGCATTTTCTCCGGCCTTGTCTAGTTTATCATGTGCTGCTTGCAGTTCTGTTGTCCAGTAGGGGCGGTAGTTTTCCTGAACCCTCGAGGAATCGCTTCGTTGGCAGCCTTGAGGACACTTGAATTAAATTCCTTGACCACATTGTTGATGTTTCTCCCTTCTACTGCCATATTTTGGGCAAGCTCACTGGAACGAATGCCGAACAGACTCCAATTTGTCTTTTTGTAGTTCCACCTTGGATGTTGAGGTGTACTTGTCGAAATACTTCCAGAAAAAGAGAGGAGGACTGGGCGGTGGTCGCTTCCTCCTAACTGCGATCCGACCACTCTACTGAGGTTTCTGTGAATGTCTTCTGTACAAAATGCCAAGTCCGGCGTTGTTGTCGAGTGCCACCGGCGCGAGTAGAAGGTAGGCTGATCTGTCGGCTCGTTGACAAGTAAAAGGTGCTTTTCATCTTGCCATGCTTCAATGTCTCCTCCTCGTTTATCAAGTGTTTTGTATCCCCAGCTCTGGGACTGGCTATTAAAGTCTTCCGCAATGAGGAAGTGGCAGTCCGGGACCTGGATTGTGTCAAGTGAGAGATTCTTGTCATTAGGGCAGTAATAATTGACAATGTCAATCACAGAGTTGCTGGTTGTTACCTTGATCTTGATATATTCTGCCTCTTCCATAAAGGTGTTGATCTGGCTGGCGTTCACGCTGTTTCGGACCAAGGTGATCACCCCACCTTTCTTTCTTCCTCTTCGATCACACCGGAAAATCTGGTAGCCTCTGATCTTAAATGGTTTACCTTCTTGCAGGTGTGTCTCTTGGATGGAGCAGATATCAATGTTGTTTTCGTACACGAACTGTTTGAGCTCTGTTCGTAGCCCCTTCTGCGTTCCAGTGTATGATGTTGATACTAGAGTTCTCTTTGGGGTTGGTCTTCTCTTTCGGTTGGCCAGTAGCTCTCCATCCTCGTCCCCTGGCTCCACAAGACGAGTTGATGGGACCTCCAGTAGCTGAGGGTGGGCTCCTTCGAGGCGTGAAGCCCGGCGCTACACCTGCCTGGCGGATCCTCACAGGGCGAGCACCATTTCGGTTGATTCGATCTCCAAGTGTCATTTCATTAGCGTTGTGCATAATGCTCTGGTTAGCCCCTCCAAATGTCTGGATTGACACCCAGTGGGTTACACCCCTGCGCCACGTTGAGGCCGAGCATATAGTCTTAAACAGGGGTATATATAAACCAACCAGCGCCTGATTAGATCCATTGACACCCCCTGGACGACATATCATTTCAGACTGTGGCAGTGAGTCTTATGGCATTTCAGAATATATTGATTACTATTTAAGGTCCATTGCTAATAGACACAAGAGCTTTCTCAAGAACACAGAACACTTTCTTTCAAAATTATCCAAATTGTCAGTTCCGAAAGATGTATATTTTGTCACATTAGACATTGATGCTATGTATACCAATATAGATATAGATGCTGGAGTCAATGCTGTTAAGAATTCTTTTGTCAAATTTCCTGATTCAGATCGACCAAACACGGAAGTTCTAAAATTATTATAGTCTTAAAGGAAACGATTTCCGGTTCAATGGTGAAAATTACCTTCAACTCTGTGGATGCGCAATGGGTAAACACTTCAGCCCAAATTTTGCCACGATTTATGTAGGGAAGTATAGAGTGGGAAGAGGAGGCACTGAACAAATCAACCATAAAGCCTCTTCTTTACCTCAGATATCTAGATGATATCTTCATAACTTAGCAATATTCAGAAGAAGACTTTTGGGAATTTTTTCGCATTTTAAATAACCAAGATTCAAACATAAAGCTAATATCTACTATTAGTGGAACATCAGTTGACTTTTTATTGTCACGACTTATAAGGGTCCTCAATTTTATTCCTCTGGAAAATTAGAATATAAAGTATTCTTTAAGCCAACTAACTCACATCAGCTGCTTCATAAAAAATCATTTCATCCTCCGCACACATTTAAAGTTCTGATCAAATCGCAAATCATAACATTCTTTCGAAACTCTAGTAACATGCAAAATCTGAATGATGCATGCGCTACTCTGTTTGATGCTTTGAAAGCACGAGGCTATTCAGCCCGTTTTCGTCGAAAAATTAAAGCAGATACCATCAATGAGCTTGAAAATATAAAACCACATAGCGGACCCGAGTTTGAACCTGTCCAAATTAAACACAACAAACCAATCATGTGTGATGGATCAGTTTTTAAATCCGACAAAAACAGATGCAAAGTAAACAACTATATAGTAAACCAACAAGCATTCCTAAAGATGAATATCATATCCGGACAAATATGCATTGTGATTCTAAGAATGTAGTCTATTTGATCAATTGTGCCCTTTGCCAGAAACAGTATGTTGGTGAAACAAAAAATGCATTTAGAGTGCGTGCTAGATGCCACGTTTCTGATATTAACACCTCAGCAGATACGCCAATTGCTCAACATTTCCAATTTGCTGATCATTCAGTTGAGCATCATTTTGAAATCATGCCAATAGAACAGATTCCTACTTTCAATAGTGAAGAAGAAACGAGTTCGTTTCGCAAAGTACGAGAAGGCCATTGGATTAGAACACTCCAAACAAAAGCACCATTTGGAATAACTGTAGATTCATGAATATCACAAAAGAACAAAATTATCCCATTTCAACTCATATACAATAGACGTAATGTTGAATTAGCGAAAACTATTGAAGATGAATATTCACAGTTTCGATCTAAATTAAAGTAACCAATCAAAGCACGACCAGTAATAGAAGTTAGACCTCATAGTTCCTGATAACAATGACAAGGTTTCATCCCTCACTACCTATTCTTAAATAAATCCTATCGCAATCAAAATCAATGATGGGGCAACTTGAAATCATATTTTTTAATTTTATGTCTGCAAAAGTGTGTGTACGTGCGTGCGTGCGTGCATGAATGCGATTGTGCGTTCGTGTGTGCGTGCGTGCGAGTGTGCATGCGATCGTCTTTGCTTGCGTGGGTGTGCGTGTATGTGCGTGCGTGAGTGCGTGCGTGCGTGCGTGCGTGCGTGCGTGCGTGCGTGCGTGCGTGCGTGCGTTCCTTCGTGAGTACATTGGTGCGTGGGTGTTTGCGTGCATGCATTCGTGCCTCTGTTCGTACATGCGTTCGTGCATGCAATCAGAGGCGTGTGAGTGTGTGCATGTGCACGCGTGTGTGTGTGTGTGTGTGTATGTGTGTGTGTGTGTGTGTGTGTGTGTGTGTGTGTGTGTGTGCGCGCGCGCGCGCACGTGCGTGTGTGCATTCGTGTCTGCGGTTTCTCTATGATGTAGGATCAATCCCAGCCTTTCCCTGTTGAAACGACCTACTGATTAGTACACTTTACCCCAACTAATCTCAAGGGGGAACCACTCTAAGTAAATCTAAACTTGGTCTCGATAGGACAAATGTAGGTTAAGAAATTCTTAATTAAATTCCTGTGCCAGTGCGGTTATTTCAGGGTAAAGACTGACTGACTGACTGACTGACTGACTGACTGACTGACTGACTGACTGACTGACTGACTGACTGACTGACTGACTGACTGACTGACTGACGGACGGACGGTCAGACAGAGAAGGTGAGAGAAAGAGAGAGAACCAGGAGATGGAGTGAGAGAGGAAGGGAGAGAGGTAGAAAGAGATGAAGGGATTGGTGGTGGTGGTGTGTGTGTAGGTGGTGGGTGAGTGGGTGAGTGGGTGAGTGGGTGAGTGGGTGGGGTTCTGTGCGATTGACTTTACTTTAAGTGATTTTAAATCTTGCCTAAAACCGGGTCAAAATGATAACACGCGGCTTGCAGTTCAGTCATATAGATAAATATAATTATATTAACAATTAGCATACTGATAAATTGTTTTAACTCACTGAGCGCTGAATTCACGGAATCTTAATTTCAAGGTAACTAACTATACAATAAGCTGCTTTCATAAAAACTAATTTGGCAGGAACCTGTTGCTGGCATAGTCATAAACAGCATCCCAGTCAAATTAGTTTCAAATTGTCAAGAGAATTATTATTAACCCTTTAATGTCTAAATTTGTTGCTTTTTGAATGTCTATTTGCAGGCAAATAAAATACCATTTTGAAAATTTACCAAAGGAGTAACTGGCTCGATTATCGTCTCTCGAGCCAGTTATTCATGTGATAAAATTTCAAATATATCCTTCTCTTGGTCTGCAAATAGGCATTCCTCACGACCACTGCAGCGGCCGGTTTTGGCCGGCTTCGTCCTCAAAGAGTTAAATTGTAAATGTGGTGTTTTTTTTAGTATTTGACATCGGGTTGAAGGGGTTAAATAGAAAAACAATGTTTAATTTAAATTTGATATTTATAGCCGCGGTAGATCGGATTAAATGGCCAGGATATAATTATGCTACGGATGTACGCGCAGCGAGTTAAAAACTTATAGACCAACGCATAAATTAGTATTCCGCAAATTTCGTTAAGGGGAGTAGTTAAAAAGGTTCAAAGGTAAAGGAATTTGAGCTTTTGTTCTGTTGGTTATTTTGATTTTCTTAATGTATGTGCATAAGCACCATATCACTGGCGTATCCGGTGGTGTTGGGGGTGGGGTGGGTGTGGATGGGTGGGGTGGGGTGGGGGGGGGGGGGGTGTTGCGGGGTTGGAAGCACTCGATGCACGTGTCTATGCATATGCATTTAAAAAATCAAAACTGAAAAGGTCATTTGAAACTGTGTCTTCTTCAATACTTACCCAACAGGAGGTATAGATTTTGAATGGGAGGGTTTTTTCGCTTTTGAAGGGTGTGTATGTTTAAAGACTAGAAGAATACAAAATTAACTTATTTTAGAATTTCGCCATTTGCACATTATAATTGTAGTATCAAAATATAACAAAAACGGTATCTGCTGTTTAACGGATGCGTGCGTTCGTGCGTGCGTGCGTACGTACGTGCGTGCGTGTGTGCGTGCGTGCGTGCATGCGTGCGTACGTGCGTGCGTGCGGGACTAGATAGGGATGGTGTTACAATGGGCTGAGACTTCCGGGCATAGGCCATGATCAGGAGTAATAAACTCAGTTCCATTGATATTCTGTATCCATGGATATTTCCAAAGCTACCGATACGGTTGACTCAAATATTAACTCAATAAAGAAAATCCGAAACATAAAAATTTGAAAAACGGGGGGGGGGGGGGGGGAGGGGGGGGGGGGGCGAGGGTCTGCAATCACTAGTTGTTCTTATTTTAAGTTTGATATAATGAGACTTTAAATATGATATGCAGGGGCGGATGCAGGAGGTTATTTGCCGGTGGGGTTGGGGGGCAGGGTGCGGGTAGGGGTGTGGGCACCCAGAATTTCAACGGAGTTATCTCTTGAAAATGGGCTCACTCCGCCACCAGCAGATAAGTAAAAAAAATTTGACAGATCTGCATTATATCAGACTTAAAACAAGAACAACTAGTGATTGCAGACCCTCGCCCCCCCCCCCCCCCCACCCCCCCCCACCCCCTCCAGTTTCTCAAATTTTTATGCTTCGGATTTTATTTATTGAGTTTATGTCGTCATACTCAGTTTATCATATGTCGTCATACTCATTTTATGTCATCATGCTCAGTTTATGTCACCATACTCAGTTTATGTCGTCATACTCAGTTTATGTTGTCATACTCAGATTATGTCATCATACTCAGTTACACCAAATGCATAGTGAAGTTTCTAGCTCCGTTATAATTTACAACTTGATCAACATTATGTTGAGTAATTCGAGGCTAGTTTTACTGGCAGAAACAGACGCCAGTCGGATTGATTTCGAAATATTCAGCATCTTCCCTGCATAGCTGTCTAGAAATTCTGGTTCAGGGAATTCAGTGTCCATGGTATATAAGTCGATTCCCGCACGCGCAAAACGTGGGCGGCGGTGGGCTAGAGGTGGGCGGGTGTAACTTGAAATGCATCCTTCTATTGATGGACAGAATGGTGATAAGGATGATGAAAATAATGATGAGGATAATAATCCCCCCTACCCCTCCCGCCCTCCCTCCCTGCCTCCCTTCCTCTCTCTCTCTGTCTCTCTCTCTCTCTCTCTCTCTCTCTCTCTCTCTCTCTCTCTCTCTCTCTCTCTCTCTCTCTCTCTCTCTCTCGCTCGCTCGCTCTCTCTCTCTCTCCCTCTCTCTTCTTAATTTAGTATTTCAAGGATGTTGGCTGCCTATAATAATCATGTAGAGAGAGGGCAACTCTAAGTTGTAAGAACTTGTGTCCGATCCCATTGTGCAAATGTTACAATAAAATATGCATAAATCAAAAATCAACGGAAGATAAATCCGACATATGCATACACGATATTATTATTATTATTATTATTATTATTATTATTATTATTATTATTATTATTATTATTATTATTCAATTGTGCAAACGTGAATTCAGAGGGGAGGTCAAATATAGCACAGTTGATGAATGCACTGCTGCCCCAAGCTACGCAACAACAATCGAAACCAAAATTGGCAGAGGCATAGATAGGGAAATAAAAGATGATTAAAATGCCCTCCAATGCATGACAAGGCCCGTGCATGACTCTACTCCATCCCCATACTCAGAGTCAGATGAAGCTATTAGGGATCCAGGGATAAACACTTGTGGGTCCCTTAATGGCTGAGTCAAGGACGGAAATGGCTGCTGCTGCTGCTGCTGCTGCTGCAAACAAATAAAATAAATTCGCTACACATGTGTCAAGTTAATGTTGAATATTTTGAAACTAATTGTACTGAAAGCTGGTGCTGCCAATAGGATGAAGCCATGCCGATATATTAAGCGATATGTTGAGCTAAACCAAAGACTTAACTGTAAAACCTTTAACTTTGACCTCGTGATCTCAATATCATTGCGCTCAATCCCTTTGACATAACGAGCATGTGTCCAAGTTTATTCCCAATAGTGTGAAGTCATGTCGAAATATAAGACGATATGTTGAACTAAGCGCAACATTTAACCTTAAAAAGTAGAGTTTTATACCAAGGTCACGGTGACCTTGAACCTTGACCTCATAGGCTCACTATCATTGGGCTCAATCCCCATGATATAAAGAAGAATGTGTCCAAGTTTAGTCCAAATAGTGTAAACCCTTGCTGAGTAATAAAATTAACTGAGATTGAATGGCGACTGACTGACTGACTGACCGACCGACTGACCGACCGACCGACCGACCGACCGACCGACCGACCGACCGACCACAGGCAGGCAGGCAGGCAGGCAGGCAGCAGGCAGGCATGCGTGATGGTGGTGGTGGTGATGGTGATGGAGGTTGTGGTAGTGACAATAGTGGTGGTGGTGGCGGTGGTGGTGGTGGTGGTGGTGGTGGTTGTGGTAGTGACGATAGTGGTGGTGGTGGTGGTGGTGGTGGTGGTGGTGGTGGTGGTGGTGGTGGTGGTGGTGGTGGTGGTGGCGGTGGTGGTGGTGTAAGACATTAGGATATTATTTCCCGTTTTATAAATCTTTAAAATAATTTTTGCCATGATAGCCGCACCAATCCTTGGCGCCCGGAATGGGAGTATTGCTGTTGTTGTTGTTGTTGTTGTTGTTGTTGCTGTTGTTGTTGTTGTTGTGGTGGTTGTGGTAGTAAACCTATCTCAGCAGCATTTGATCTAATAACTGAGCAAATAGCCCTCAGTTTTATTCTCACACCTTAATCACCTGAAACGAACCGGCGTACTAACCCATGCTACAGTTAGATAAGCTCAATAAGCAATCGCGACCTTAGTATTAGCTGTTTGAATTCAGTAGCGCCCAAAGCGCACATACATCTAAAGCAGATCTTCAGGTTTGGTCGGATCTTTTATGGAGAAGCTGAATTAATAGTTAATCAGTAGTCACCATTGCAGTAATTCTCTTATAAATATGTAAGAAATATCAGCTGACATTAGACCATTTTTTTCGCTGCATGACGAAGACCGTTTTTGCATGTTGGGCAGATGGTATTGGGGCTAATAACTCATTTGTTACTGTCCAGCCCCATTCAGAGGGCGGCAAATCATTCCCATGCCACGCCTGAACCTGGTGGAATTCTCGATATGCATGCTGAGGAGCTGCCGCGTATATTGGTGGTAAAGTTGCTACGTTAAATTTCCGCGTCAGTGATGTTTTTGCTACTCCGCGTTTGTATACAATACAATTCATACACCTGGAAATGGTACTAGGAGAAAGTAAACAGTCAAACTAGTTTCAAAATATTCAACATTGAATTGAGCATTTTCACCAGTTGATCAGGGGAGGGGTTGGGAGTCTTTAGGGGCGATTACTATTCATATGTGGGCTGGTGGCTTGTTAAAGGTAAATTATCAATATACTTTAAATCATAAATTATTACTAAACTTCTGTATTAATTATTGTATGGTTTGTGCCATCTATTGTATGGTTTGTGAATTTATTACTCTGCATCCAGTTCATACCCTTTAAGATGACACGATGAAATAAACGTAACACTCGACAATCAGATCGGTTTCAAAATATTCAACAGCAATTAAATTCATCACAGAAATAAGAATACAGTAATTATACATACATGCAAACATACATATAATTCGTACACTATATAGTATAAGAAGAGTAAATTGAGCAGGTCACCAGTCAAATTAGTTTCAAAATTTTCAACATTTATTAACCTGTAAACTTCGCGCAATTTATATATTTACATTGATATTTATATTATATATTATTTACAATGATTATATATTTACGTATATATGTATAACTGTGTATAGGCAAGCATTTATGTAAGTGAATGTGGGCGTGTTGTGTGTGCGTGCGTGTGAGACGGCGGGCGGGTGGGTGGGTGTGTGGGTGTGTGGGTGGGTGGGTGGGTGGGTGGGTGCATGTGCGTGTGTGTGTGCGCGCGAGCAGGCGCTTGCTTGCTCGTCTGTGTGTGTATGTGTGTGTGTGCGTGCGTGAGTGAGTGCGTGCGTGCGTGCGTGCGTGCGTGCGTGCGTGCGTGCGTGCGTGCGTGCGTGCGTGCGTGCGTGCGTGCGTGCGTGCGTGCGTGCGTGCGTGCGTGCGTGCGTGCGTGCGTGCGTGCGTGCGTGCGTTCGTGCGTGCGTGTGTGTGTGTGTGTGTGTGCGCGCGCGCGCGTGTGGACGTGTGTGTGAGTCTGTACATACATATGTTTTCCTAGTCATCCGCCAATAATAATTGTATCACTGTACACTCAAGGACCGATGGTCTATTGTGGAAATAAACTATCACTATCTATCATTCAAGAATACGTCCATTATGGGACGTACCGGGTAGTTCATTATTCGAGTGCCATAGTTTCCAGGCTTTTGTTTGTGTTTGGTGGTGGATGGCTGATGTCGTGTCACACCCAGTCATGGCATGTAGCACTAAAATGTAATGCGTCAAATCTCCCAAACTATCTTGAATCTGTTTTATGTTATAAAGTGTCATAGGATTGCGAGAGGTCAACATGCAAAGATTCTCCGCATGTTTGAGTAGAGATACCAACATCACTAGTATGTCAGTATCCTTTGCAATGACTACAAGTGGTATTGTTTGATCTCGTGCAGTTGATACAATCAGTCTATCAACATCTGCCACCGCCTTCTTCATTTCTGTGTTATTTTGTTCGAGCGCAGATGTCAACACGTTGTTTAAGCTGCTTTTATTCTTCCCATTTCCCAAAAAGTCATTTTGCGAAATTGTGACGTCATTGTGACGTTATTGTTCTTCAATGTCCGCAGAGGTCACTTTTGATGAGCGCCTATTTTGTTCGCTTGCTTTAGTTGACAATGCACCACCATATCCATCGAACACGGTTATTGCACAATTGTAATATTTTGTATGCTGCACAGATATATTTGTACGTAACAGATGAGGATTTTTATATCAGTCCTAACTGGTGATGTGTGCGCGCGCGTGCGTGCGTGCGTGATGCGCGCGTGCGCGTGTGCGTGCGCGCGCGCGCGCGTGTGTGAAGAAGCTGTTGCCTATCCGTAACGAAGCGACTTCTGGTTGGTATAGATGTGATTATGCCAACTTGTGCTTTCAACAGAGCGCCTAAAACACTTTTAGTTGATTTTCTCATTAATCTGTGAGTGAAATTTGACAGTTCAAAGCAGAGGAATTTGTCCAATTCGGAGTTGCCATCAAGGACACCGCATATGCGACTAATAAGGCCGTCAGGATTAACGTCTACCACTTTACCAGGAACTGTCACCGATTTTTTTGCAGTTGCCAAAGTCTTTACAGGATCAATTGCAACTTCAGATCGGCAAAGTTGTGTCCAGCAACGTTTTTTACCAACAGTATATCCTCAGATTTCTGATTTCCAATTAATGTCACTTCCAGCAACTTTGCCGGTCGCAATAGACAGCAACACATCTCCTTCCCGTGCATGAAATGGACGGTGTGTTGTGAACCAGACAACACATCTTTCGATATCTCTCATATCTCTGGCAATAGTCTCTTTATTGAGGTCCTTGTGCTGCTCAGATGAGGTAGCATGAATTCCGGACAATTTTTCATTGGCATCGCACATTGGTATGCATTTTGGTAGAGCATGGCCCCATTTGGCTATGGTAGATTCTGATATCCCACTTTACTTTAGAAGGACATTTATAAATTTACCCCAGACCATTTATCAAATCGAAATAGTTTGATGAATGGCAATCTTAAATTATAAGAACCATGTGTACAAACTAAGGAAAGAAATATATTAAAACAGGATAGGCCTATGTATATATGGCTTCATTAGCACGTTAGTAACAGCATAATAAACGTCCCCAATGTTGCAGTTTGTTAACTGGATATATGTTGATCAATTGGAATTATTTGGAAATATTAATTTACTAATTATCCAATTAGATAATTAACTATTGGGGATATGATATTTATAATGCGATTTACTAACTCGGACCATAATTTCCTATCGTTATTTACTTGACACAACATATATTTGAGAGGATCTCTATCTTATGTCATTTTATACCATGAATAATATTAATTAATTAGCTAATTAGTAAGCTATGAGGCAATTTTGTTTTATCTTAGTTGTTATTTTTTTTAGGTCTATCCGTTAATTCCTTTCGATAGATACCATAATTGACCCATTTCTGACACATTAGAACGTTTTGAGACTTTTTGTTGAGTATCTAAAAATAAATAATCTAATTAACACGTTTAATTGGTTTTCTGGATTTAGCACAAGGGGGGAACTCGGGGACTTTTAATATGTTGTTACTAATGCTGTAAAGATGCTATATACAAAATTCCAGTTTTATCATATATTTTTCCTTGAAAAATACTACAAGTCCTCTACTATTGCCTCCAGAACGACTTTATGTGCATGCATGGTTCAATTATAATGGCGACCATTCCATACTGTGGTGATAGACCCGGCCGGATGCAACTATGTCAGCTTCAATTAGGAGATCCGAAAGCCCTGCATCGCCAAATAGTTTTCCTATTACAATCGGGGACACCGTGGCTGTATGGAAGGCACCCAATCGCATGATAACATTTCTAAACTCATCTAGCTGCTTCCACACTGTCTCCTGGGCTTTTGCATACATTGCCATGTCCATAACTACCAGAATCTCCTCTTGACAACGTTTGCTTCCAATCTCAATAGATTGCTTTAGAATGGTGGAAACTATAGCTAGTTCAGTATAGTATGCATCAATGGACCTTTCCATGTTTAGCTATGCCCCGACCATCACTAGATAAGCTCCACCCACACCTCGCCGTGTTGGGATTGACCGATCCCCGAATGCCCTAGCCATCAATTTCCTGAAAACTATACCGGGAAGCTGTTGAATATTCTGTAACTAATTTGACTGTGTCCTGTTGCTGCCTATGGCAGCAACAGCGCCCAGTCAAATTAGTTTCAAAATATTCAACAGAATATTTATTAAATCGTAAAAGCAAAGAATTTGTTCAACAACGCATAGATCGTCTTCAAATATGCGTTCCTGACGTACTTATCGACGTCATTCATGAGGTCATTCATTATGATGCCATTGTACACATCACGCAGTTAATTATGACGTCATATGATGGGTGGGTACTCTGGAAAGGTGACTTACTTGGTAATAGCCAACAATGCTGGGCTCTAGTATGCTTTTGCTGACTGCCGCATTGAACCCTTAAAACCTCCTGGAATCTTTGGGCCATCTTCTACTCTTGTATCATCACAACTATATCGCAATATACACAAGGCAATATCTTTTTGCCTAGCCTCTGTCACACAATCCGAAATGATAGGAGATTTACGTTCTTGCTCTCCAATAGACATGTTGCCAGGTCCACGTTGTTTTCCTACATCGTACTGCAGGACCTTGGATGGCCGAGGCACAAAAGCTCTCTAGTGTGTCAGCGTAATCTGATGTGTTAATGGGAAATTAATGTTCGGTAAAGCATCCTTTTGACTGATGATACCATTCATGCAGTGTGTGCTACCATGACCACTAAGCGTTTCTTCATTACTATCATTGTTATCCCAGCACATGCATAATGATAGGCTAATTTGGCTGTATATTTGGAGGAAGGTGCACTGAACCAACATCCTCTACGCGCCTTTCCGCCATTGCTGTCTCAACTTCCTGAATTTGACTGTTAGATAAAGAGTGGCTAAAATTATTAAGTATTTCAATCAATGTTGAGCTGCGCGTTAGATGTTTCACGTTCATTGGTAATGCCACATGCTTTGGTTCTTAACTCGGCCAGCTGAAGCACAATGTAGAAGATCTTGAGCTATGGACATCACACCTCTGTGGCTGCTGTCCGGAAGGTTTGGTTTCTATGTAGATACTGCTCCATAACACGAATCTAAAAAAGAGTCCATACCAACAGATTATATACTAGATCGGGGATGAAACAATTGCCCTCAACAAGGTCTTCTGGTTTCGAGGGCCATGGCATGGTGTTCTGAACTCGGTATACTTGCTGTGTACCTTGTCATCATACTCTGAGGCTATGGAACATTTAATAGTTTCACCTGCCTCCACTGTCTGAAAAGTTGGAACATTGCCGCATTAAATCATCTCTGTTTCATTTCTTCTAGATGGTTGCCAAAGGCAAGTCTGTCGGCAATACGCTTAGCAATACAGTTTAGCCTTCTAGCTTTTCTGTGCGGTAACCGGGGACTTCTATGTCATTTTCGTCAAGGCGATTTATATAGATAACTCGCAAGTCAGTCATTTTGAGAACATCTAATCCATCAATTACCTTCGTAGACATATATTCCGCAAGCACTTCAAATACGGTTTTATATATTGTTCCTTCCTGAGATTACTCAGGTTCAGGAACCGAGACATATTTGTCCTCGCATGTACATGAGGCGTAGGAAGATTTATGGTATTTGACATTCATAACGATAAAGTATTGACCTCTTACCTGAAAGAGTATTGTCTGATCGTCATTTCGTTTAGCTTCAGACATTAACCTATCACTCGCCTGGAAAGTCATACACTGCGACAGTGTCTCTCGGCGGCAACCACTTCGTTTCCACATTCTTTGATGAAATAAACAAGATGTTAGTTTTGCAAGAGGAATGGTTGAACGAGATGGCCGAACATCTATATCTATTTCTTGCGGATTCGCACTGTTTGTAGATGGCTGTTGACATACACTCTCAGACCACCCACTCGCGCGGTTCAGGGCGTGCCTCCTAATTAGGGTCGTGTTAATGTATGTTTGGTCACATTGGCGATGATACCCTCCGGCTGGACCTTCATCCCAGTGTTCTACTAGCTTTTGATATACAATCTCTTGACGGGCTTTAGCGGAATCTTTCAACGTGGCCCAGCTTATCGATGTAAACATAGTCAAATCACCAGACACATCCCTAACATGGCAAAGACATTGACACCAGTCTAATGCAAGACGAGGAGCTTTGGTGAGAAATAGATTCATGTTCAGAGCAACTTCTGCCATTAAGCAATGCGAGGTATAACTATGGCAATTCAACGAAATTATGATATGTATACATGATAGTGTTGCGGAAACGGTGGCCATTGTAGACACGTGGAATCTATGGTCTATGGCTATGGTCAATAAATTAATCCGGATGCATGATTTTTCGCATGTTTTCCTTATCATTGTGGATAGATACATAACTGGCCGACAGTTATTGGCTCATTGTGTGTGTCTATAACAAAGATAATCATTGAGTTCCAGCATATTTTGTCATGGCTTTTCAGTGGATTTTTCGCTCCCCGCTTGCTTACAAAATGTTGTTGTCAAAAATCACGGCTCTAGCAGTATATGTTGGGGTTTTTTTATTGACGCACTGGCAACGTGTTAACCAGCCGACAGTCACGCACCCATTAGTTTAATTTGTTGATCACCATCTCCCGGCGAACATATTTTGTCATGGCTGTTCGGTGGATTTTTCGCAGCCTGCTTGCTTACAAAATGTTGTTGTCAAAAATACCTGCCAGTTTGTCAGGATGACGACAAGTGAAAGTGTCGACTACAATGTACCAGGTAGTTCGTTGTACCACCAAAACAAAGTGCAACGAAGACGCATAATTTTGGATTTGGATTTAGCCCATGGACAATATAGTTACCTCTGATGCTCTCCCCACACAAACCACACACCACCCACGCCCCCACCCCACCAACCCCCCATCTATTTTCATGTGAGTGTATTTCTGAGAATGAAACAAGGGAGCACACTCCTCTGAAAAATATCTTTAGTCGCTTGGTCAGTCCCCAATTCCGTCCCTTCCTTTCCTGATAGATGGTCGCCTTCACCACCTAGCGGTCATGTTAACTGTGGATATTGTAATGCCTTGTTTTGTGTGTAGGGTGTCATTCTGTGGTGATGCGTGCATATATAGTTTGTGCGTGTCTGCTTGTGTGACGACATATGTGTATGCGTGCACGTGTGTGTGCGTGTGCACATGCCTGAGTACATAACATGCGTGCGTGCGTGCGTCCGTGCGTGCGTGCGTGCGTGCGTGCGCGCGTGCGTGAGTGAGTGTGTGGGTGTGTGTGTGTGTGTGTGTGTGTGTGTGTGTGTGTGTGTGTGTGTGTATGTGTGTGTTTGTATGTGTGTGTGTGTGTGTGTGTGTGTGTGTGTGTGTGTATGTGTGTATTTTTTATTTTATTGACGCACTGGCAACGCGCGGCTTCAATTTCCATCTGCTAACTTAGCCGACAGTCATGCATCCATTAGTTTAATTTGTTGATCACCATCTCCCGGTCGGGGGATCGAACCACCATTCTGCAACTCCGCATAGCATCAGCAACCAGGCATCTTTCCACTGGACAACCGCACCAAGACTAAAAGTCAAGGATTGGCCGACCAGCTTTCACATGTCTGATATACTGACACACTGACGATTCATATGGGACTATCTGTGGATGCACCTGCCACAATTCAATCCTAGGCTTTTACGCCTATTGTACTCTGACTCCAGCACGGCTCTGGCAGTATATGTATTTTTTATTTTATTGACGCACTGGCAACGCGCGGCTTCAATTTCCATCTGCTAACTTAGCCGACAGTCATGCACCCATTAGTTTAATTTGTTGATCACCATCTCCCGGTCGGGGGATCGAACCGCCATTCTGCAACTCCGCATAGCATCAGCAACCAGGCATCTTTCCACTGGACCACCGCACCAAGACTAAAAGTCAAGGATTGGCCGACCAGCTTTCACATGTCTGATATACTGACACACTGACGATTCATATTGGACTATCTGTGGATGCACCTGCCACAATTCAATCCTAGGCTTTTACACCTATTGTACTCTGACTCCAGCACGGCTCTGGCAGTATATGTATTTCTTATTTTATTGACGCACAGGCAACGTGCGGCTTCAATTTCTTCAATCCTAGGCTTTTTACAGCTATTGTACTCTGACTCCAGCACGGCTCTGGCAGTATATGTGTGTCTAGCTCGGCTTGTTAATAGTGTGTCCTCATCGCGCATTATTTGAGTGAGGTGTTCTTCCCGTCATATTCTACGACCAGTTGATGCGCTACCATGTGTGTCTCAAACATATGTTATTGGTTTCCCCATTGACAAGACTTTGCTTGTGTGATACGATACTCTTGTATTGTACTTTTCTGTCGTTAACTCTACCTCGGCACACTCAGTTGTCATATTTCCATTGTCCTTAGTTTTATCAACCCTCTGACAGTGTTCTCCACCGCTTTGTCACGTGACGAATAGTACTCTTCTGCTAGGTCAAAGATCAGCGCCCTTTCTAGTACTAATCTAATTTTAAATTATTCAAAAGATGCGATAAATATCGGTCATTGCCACAGGCCCTAATGACTTACACGAGAACCTTTAACAAAGAACGGGGTACAACTGGACTCATGGGATCATGATGATGATCACGACGACGACAACGACGACGGTGACGACGACGACGACGACGACGGCGGCGGTGGCGGCGGCAGCGGCGACGATGACGATGCTGATGTCGCTTCTGCTTCCTCAGTACTGTTGCTGCTGCTGCTGCTACTACCGGTGGTGATGGTGGTCCTGCTGCTCCTGCTGCTGCTGCTACTGATGATGATGATGATGATGATGATGATGATGATGATGAGGAGGAGGAGGAGGAGGAGGAGGAGGAGGAGGAGGATGATAGTGGTGGTGGTGGTGGTGGTGGTTATGGTGGGGGTGGTGGTGGTGGTGGTGGTGCTGCTGCTGTTGTTGCTGCCACTGCTGCTGACGATTATGATGATGATGATGATGATGATGATGATGATGATGATGATGATGATGAAGGATTATTATTATTATTATTATTATTATTATTATTATTATTATTATTATTATTATTATTATTATTATTATTATTATTATCATTACCTATACTAAATCCACGATTCTATGTTTTTGTGTTATCGCATGAAACATGTACTGGTAGGATACGTTGTTCTGTGTCGATATAAGTGATTGAAGTAACTATTGTATCTATGGGCAAGCCTAGCGTAGGTAACCAGAGCTTGGAACAGAATGATATGTCATTATGTGCCTTACACGCGAGCAGCGCCACCGGTGTCTTCAAGCGATCAACGGCATCTCTCCAGGGCGGCTTGATCGCGGCTCAACCATAAGACCACCTCTGGAACCACCGATGTCAGCTTTGAAACGAATGATTATGTGCTTTACATATATGCCTGCACAATTTCTGCTAACTACATTTTCCATGTAATGGGTATACTGAAAACTCAGAGCAGTTTAATAATATCTTGACTGACGCTTTTCATTGTTTGAGAAGAGTTTGGATGCCACTGGCCAAATGTGACCTGTTTTTATGTTCCCTGTGCGGGTAACAATGCTGCATTGGTTTTTAATTTGTTATTATGACGGCTCGTGTGTTTCCCTGCTTGTGTGGTATGAATAGTGTATCTTAACTTTAACCTGTTTGCGTGATATTGTGAAAGCTGAATGTTGATCCGACTGACAACGACAGAAATAGAGTGTCTACAGCCACGCTGCTTACGTCTGCGAAGAGATCGCTGTCGACTCTTGGTGCGGGTTGAGGAACTTTGAATTTGTGAAGCTTATTGGATCCAGCAACTACGTACCATGGATTCAGTGTGCATCAATCACGCAGACTGATACATCCCAAACTCCTATAGGCTATGAACCATATATATTTTCAATGGGGTTTATCTCAGGATATACTGCTGAATATTTCGAGAACAATTTGACTGAAAGTTGTTGGTGGCTAAGCCACCAACAACTTTCAGTCAAATTGTTTTCAAAATATTCAGCATGTCCATAGTTATTGGCCATTGAAATTATTGTCTGGTGACTTGCAGAAGTCAGACAGTTAAATAGTGACCATCCGTCAGCTCCAAATATCCCTGGCTTATATTATGATAAACACAACCCTTGTTGTGGTACTGACGTCATGCCCAGCATGTTTTACTGTATAAACCATGCTTGAAAGTTAGATCATCCATACTTGAATTACCATTCCTCTGGGTGATGGTAGAATTGATGAATCCCTTTTCTCATTCAATCACATGACGCCATAATCAACTACGTCACATGTAGGCTGATGTCGTCATAATCAATTACGTCAAGAATGATGTGATTTAGTCATAAACGCTTAATAGTCCATCACGCTGTACTAATTGTAAGCTTTACCATTTAATAGACAATCTGTCGAATCGGTTGAAAGTAATTTGACTGGGCGTTGTTGTTGCCAGCACTTAAATTAGTTTCAAAATATTTCCGAAAAGGTTGGTCCCGATCCCAGGACAATTTCTACATCCCGGAGAGGTAACTAATTTTTCCTTATTATAGTTTCAAAATATTGAACAGCTTACCGGAATAGTTTTCTGGAAATTGAGATTCAGAGAGTGCGGGGATCGATTGATTCCAACTCGTGAAGAGTGTGGGTGGAGCTTAGCTAGGGATGGGGGTGGGTGGGGTGGGTGGGTGGGTGGGGAATGGGGTGGGGTGGGTGGTGTCATGCAGAGCTAAAGCATCCAAAGTCAGCTTACCGGAAGTAGCCATCAGCCATCAGGGTAGCATGCTCTTCTTAACCCTCTTAACCCCAAAGACCGAATATGATATATTATATAGAATAAAAGAAATATTATTGTGAATATTTTGAAACTCATTTGATTGGGCACTGTTGGTGGCTACGTTTCAAAATATCCACTAAATTATGGTTGCCTTGAAATTAAGATACTGGGACAAGGGCTCAAATAAACCTGTCATCAAAGAGCCGTCACGTGACTGGCGGAGTCAGTCGGGAAAACTCACACCAATTGAATATTACAGCTTGCTGGGTCAATATTTTCTTCCTCATATTATCAGCACCCAGCGTTACGAGACTGTATGTGGTGACGGGGAAGATTTGGCTATGTTACCAGACGTGCATCCTTCTTATAAGGCTCAAATAATTATTCTGTTTTAACATTTCTACTTAGCAAGGTCTCATTGTGATCATTAACTACTCTTGTGTGAACAGCGACTCAAAGCCCTCAAAATATTACTTGATATATCAATTAAACATTTTGATTGTCAATATTTTTGAAGATATTTATCACCACGTTTAAACCAAGGGGGATATTGTAATCGCCTCCATCCGTCCGTCCGTCTGTCAGTCTTGCCGTCCGTCAGTCTGATTGTCCGTCCGTCCGTCACGCTATCTCTTCCCAAACCATTGGGTGGAATTAAATAAAATTTTGTATTTGGGTTACCCATATGATTCCGTTTTGCATGACGATGTTTAGATTTGGTTCCGTCACCTGGGTGGGGGGGGGGGAGGAGGGGGTGCGTGGCAGGGGTCAAAAGGTCAAATCAGTTGTAACACAACTCCTATGAAATCGTTAGACGGAACTCAACCAAAGTTAACATCTGTGTTACCCCTATGATTGCGGAGAGCAAGAGGCCATTTAGATTTAGCTCCGCCCCCAAGGGGTGGGGAAGGGGTCAAAAGGTCAATTTTAACCTGCGGAGATTGATTGTAACGCATCTCCTCCGAAACGGTTGGACAGAATTCAACCAAATTTGGTCTGTGGGTTACCCATACCAATGTGGAGTACATGATCACATCTATATTTGGCCTCCCCAACAAAATCATGCGCATTGGATCCACTTCCAACATATCTACTCAAAGACTGCATTCAGGAGGTATTGCCTGCGATAACTAAAATAATTAACATGTCAATGGAAAAGGGTACTGTGCCGGACGATTTTAAAACCGCAAATGTGATGCCTTTATTAAAGAAACCGTCGTTGAATCCAAATATGCTGTCTAACTATCGCCCAGTGTCCAACCTCCCCTATGTCTCAAAACTCCTAGAAAAAGTCGTAGCTAATCATCTTAACAACCATTTGGAAGTAAACAATCTGCTTGAACCATATCAGAGCGCATACCGAAAGCTTCACAGCACCGAGACGGCACTAGTTCGTGTGCAAAATGACATTTTGTGTTCAATGGACGAACGTATGTGTGTGATATTGGTGTTACTAGACTTATCGGCCGCATTCGACACCATCGATCATACAATTATGTTGTTGCGTCTACAGGAACTGGGCCTTGCCGACACTGTCCTTTCTTGGTTCGAGTCCTATCTCAAATGTCGCCGTCAAACTGTCATCATAAACAACTCCAAATCATCCGATGGTACATTGACTTCCGGTGTGCCTCAAGGATCCGTTTTGGGGCCCCTGCTGTTTACAATATATACATCACCACTTGGTCGAGTACTGCAAAAGCACGGAGTTGAGAATCATTTCTACGCTGATGACACGCAGCTATATATAGCCTTCCGCCCAAATAGTCAATTTGATGCTCGTGAGAAATTAGAACTTTGCATTCGCGATGTAAAACTCTGGATGCTTAACAATTTTCTACAGCTAAACGATAAAAAAACTGAAATACTGCTTATCTCGTCACGGCAACTCCGACCAAAACTTGACATAGAGCATCTTCAAATTGGTGACGAAAACATTTCTTTTAACTCTAGTGCAAGGAACATTGGTGTCATATTCGATGACTCGATGTCCATGAACAAACATGTTACGTCCCTCTGTCAATCGCTATTTTTCACATTCAGAAACATTAACAAAATTAGAAAATTACTGACAGCAGATGCCACTAAGACCCTCATTCACGCCTCTATAACATCCAAATTAGACTATGGAAATGCATTGCTAGCAGGAATTACATCAGAGCAGATACAACGTCTCCAGAGGGTGCAGAACACGGCAGCACGGATAATAACACGAACCAAGCGAACAGACCACATAACACCAGTACTCAAACAACTCCATTGGCTTCCTGTGAGAGAGCGCATACAGTATAAAATCGTGCTTCTCGTTTACAAATGTTTACATGGACTAGCCCCACAGTATCTATCTACTTTAATTACAAAGAGAATTGCACCTCGGTCCCTAAGATCAAGTGATCAGACATTATGTGTGGTCCCGTCTACTAATTTAGTTGTTGGACAGCGTGCATTTTCGAATTCCGGTCCAAGACTTTGGAATAATCTACCTGCCCATATCCGAAACTGTCACAAAATTGAGCCTTTTAAATCTAGCCTAAAAACGTATCTTTTTCATCTTTAAAATTTGTAAAGCGCCTTTGAGCAATTAATTTCGGAATTGGCGCTCTAGAAATATTTACATACATACATACAGCAAGCAGCGAGTGTGCTGACTTATACAACTTCCGTTTCTGATATTTTTAGATATCCGTATTCAATTGATACTAGGTCAGTTTTGCACCATACGTCTTTAAATCTACTTTCTCTCCCATGTTCTACTAGCCTGTAAAATTCACAATGAATGCAGTTTATCAACAATGATCGAAATATAGCTTGTATGGCTCTCTGATGGTTGTTGCCGGTTTTATCTCTGGCCTCTGAACACCGATGCTTCCAGATGGCCCACACTCCTACAGATAACAGGGTTATTAACAATTCTTTCTCCTTGCTATTAATGATTCGTACGATAGTTGAGCAATCTTTGAACAAAATCGCTTCAGCCACTAAATTCACATATTTGGTTCCAAATTTAGCAAGGAGCATATTGATATATACCCAAAAGCCTGTAGTTATGCGACACTCAGTAAATAGATGGTCTATTTAGTAATACATGTTGTTCTCTACTAAAGTAAATACCCAAAACATTTATGACATCATTTGAGCAGTTAATATCCATCACATTATCAGATCTGCCCTTCCAATCGCCCAAAAATAATCCCTTAGATTTATCTTTATTGACTTTAAGCCCTGATGCCTTTTGAAAATCCGTTAATACTCCATTTAAAATTCTAAAATCCGTATTTTTACCCGCAAACACAGTCGTATCATCTGCATATTGAGAAACCTTTAGTGGCCTTTCTACGCCACGTATACATATTCCTTGAAAGTCATTGCGTTGCCTCAATGTGGCCCCCAACGATTCCATAGCTATGACGAATAGAACCGGGGACAGTGAGCAACCCTGTCTGACACGCCATTCCAACACTACAGATTTGGATAGCCGATTGTTTACTAAATAGCAACTTGTTATATCAGTATATAAAATATTTACCCATTTAATAAGTCTTGAACCAAAGCCAATATGGTCTAAAGACTTAAACAAGAAATCCCATTCTAGTCTGTCAAACACATTCTCGTTATCAAGTGCTATTATTGCTGCTGGGATACAATCCTTTTCAACTAATTGAATAAGGTCCCGTATAAGCAAAGTGTTGTTTAATAATGATCTTCCTGGCACAGAGCAGTTTGATCATCATCAATGACTTCGCCTAGGACTGCACCAAGTGTTAATGTTAGTGCCCGAGTAATAATCTTATATTCTACACAGAGTAGAGAGATTGGTCTATAATTCTGTATTTTATTTCTGTCACCCTTCTTGTATATAAGCCGAACATATGCTTGGGCCATCGATGGAGGGAGATGCCCTTGCTTAAAAATGCTGGTTGCTATTTCTTCTAATACTGGCCCAAATATGTGCCAGATTGTTTGATAAAATTCAACTGGAAGTCCGTCACATCCAGGAGACTTTTCTAACTTCATACCTTTGAGGGATTTGGTCAAATCATCAATTGCTCTTGATTGGTCACAGCTTTCGCGACATGAATCTGGAAGTCTTTTCGTTATATTAGCTAAAACATCTCTAGTTGCAGTTTCATCGCTTCCCTCAGATTTATACAATGATTTGTAAAATTCGGATACTGTTTCCATCATTTCTGCATGTGAGCACACTGATACTCCATCATTAGTCTCCAGTGAGCGCATTAATTTCTCTATACCGCTTGCTTTTTCCAAGATACAAAAGTAACGTGTAGGCTTTTCGCCCTCAGTGTGCATTTGTGCTCTTGACCTTATTTTGGCGCCATCAAACTGATATTTCTCTATTTCATTTAGTCTACCTTTTAATTTAACTAATAGTTCGTAGTAATTATATTCCCCATCATTAATTTCTTATTAATTTTACACAACGACCTCTGAAGCGCCTTTTTACGCTTTCGTATTTCACATGCTTTCCTAATGGAATACTGCCTTGAAATATATTTCAGGTCTGATTTAGCATCTTCCCACCAGTCTGTTATGCATTCATACGAACCTCTTCTTTCATCCCAATGCCTCCAACATCTTTCCACACATTTGCGATAGCAACTATCTCGTAGCAATGCTACATTAAGTTTCTAAAATCCATCTCCTCGTTGACCCAGTCAGCATTGTCTAATGTGATGGAAAACATATTGTGATCAGAGAAAGTTACTGGTTTTTTGTTAGTTTTACACATGTAGCCTTTCAATGAACGTTCTACATAGATCCTGTCCAATCTGGATTCTTTCTTTCCATCGGTTGAAAACCAAGTAAAGTCCCTGCCCTCTGGATTTTCAATCCGATAAGTGTCTAACAAGCTTTTATATTCCCAGATGTGTTTTAAAATATTATGAGATGTGTGATTAAAATTAGACCTAGCGTTTCTGTCTTTAACTTCATCTAATATGCAATTAAAGTCACCGCCCATTATTAGGTTTTCAGGCGTTCTGTCTTGAATTATTGTGGAATCATCATTTAGAAATTCACGACGCAATTGATGAGAGGTTGGCGCATAAAGGCACATCAAATTTAAGCTTGCGTTTAGTACATCAATTGATACACAAATCCATCGTCCATTTGTATCTGATGACGACGATATAACATCAACATAGTTGAGACAGCGTTACATATGTCACTAACACTTCATCCCCTTCTTATCGGTACATTACCATTTCATATTTCATCTGTGAACTCTGTGTTTGAATGGACATATCTGATTCTGCAACTGACATTGTATCATCATCCATATCATTTACTTCAATCTCAGATTCTGAGCTATTGTCTTCTTTATGACGCTTCTTGCTACTTAAGTTACATTTGGCAGGCGCGTCATTTACCATATCTTCAAGCTGACTTAAATCAAGTGGGCTTAGCGGAAAATCGACTGAACTTTCCGTCTTCTGAGTCGTAAGCTTATCCTGTCCTAATTTTAATTCATCTTCTAAGGAATTGTAAACTGGCTCTTCTGTAAGATCATCATTTTCCTGCGTGTCTTTTACAGCCACGTTTGGCTCCACTGCATTTTGATTATTTTCTTGACTTAAGGCTATACCCTCCTCTAATACTTGAATTTCATCAACTGTAGTTACTTTAACAGGATTTGATGATTTTTTGTGTGTCATTTTCAGTGGCATGAACCACAACAACAGCTTCCGTAGTGATTGCTCCAGAGGCATTTGACTCAGTTGCATCCTTTAATGGGCGATTATCTCCTGATACTGAGGGCTTGTTTTGATTTTGTGGACAGCGCCATTTAAAATGGTCAACTGAACCACAGAGCAAACATTTGTTTCAATTGGGACAATCTGTTGCCAAATGGTCAGTACTTAGGCAGATCCGGCACTATTTAATTTGCCCTCTATACCATAAGGGCAGGACAAAGCTGCCATCAAGCGTCAATCTGCTTGGTAATGGGCTAACCACTTTATCGAACCAGATGCGTCTTACATCGTTTTCTAGTGTTCTGTCAAATGGATACGTTTCCCGTTCAATCTTTTGCACTTTACCATACTTCTTGAGTTCATTCATGATTCTGTCATCTGGAATTTCTAGTGGAACTTTCATCTTCACTAGCAACCTATCTGACTCGATTTCCTCTACATTACAAACTTTGCATTTTACAATAAGAACATCTTCTAGAAGCTTTTTCTTGACCCCCTCATTTGACACTGTTACATTCCATACAGTTTTAGAAACATTGATAAACCCCTGCAAAGCAGCAGGTCCAGCGCCAACGACGTCCTTTAACCCATGATGCACGTCGATAGCCGTGATACCCCACCGCTTAGTTGTTATCTTAAGGCTTAGGGTACGCTTATAGGTTGCCATGGTGTTTTATAAAAAGAGGAAGCCCATACTACTACAATATATAATACAAAAATATAACACCAAGACGTCGGGGAAAGAGCAAAACACTAAATAAATAATGTCCCCTTTTGAAACCCTGACGTCTACCAACAAATATACGAATAGAGAGTACAGTCGTATATTTGTTAGTTTGAACCACTTTCTATGTGGTTCACTAACACCTAACCGATTAAAGTAGTTCCCTAATGCATACTAACATATTACAGACATATATTTGTTAGTCTGTTCGAGTTGACCGGGGACAGCCAACTGACTATAAAGATTTATATAATCAAAGTATTAGGCTTGCGCTTACAAATGAGAAAGGAATTAAATCCACTCACTCAAGCGATCTTGCCAAATATATAATGCGCTAGCCAACGAACTATAGACATAGCATACTGTCGCGGGGAGAAAGTATTGCATTGACCACAGTAAGAGGCGACCTATTAAATGGCTGAAACCGCCAGCTAAGAGGAGTGCCTTTAGAAAATGGAGACGAAAAATGCGCTCAACCAACACAAGAATTTACAAATTAAACATAAAGTTTGAAATGAAATACTAATAGGAAATATATGTGTAAAATTTATCTACAAAATCACGCTAAAAGCTAGCAAATTCGGGCAGCAATTGCAGAGCTAAATAAACGCGTGCGTTCACTTCGACTACTACTACTACTACTACTACTACTACTACTACTACTACTACTACTACTACTACTACTACTACTACTACTACTACTACTACTACTACTACTACTACTACTACCACCACCACCACCACCACCACCACCACCACTACTACTACTACTTACTACTACTGCTACTACTATTATTATTACTACTACTACTACTACTACTACTACTACTACTACTACTACTGCTGCTACTACGGGTTTTTCCCGGGTGCTTTTTCAAATCCGACGCTGCCGCAGTCGGACAAACTTCATGGAGGAACTCCTTTAAAAAGGCTTGTAAACCCCAGGAAAAAATGGTGAACTAATAAGCCTGATTAATATTACACCAAAACAAAAAATAAATGACATATCTAACTAACGAGCATTAATACACTCTATAAATACATACCGCTTAAACGGTATAGATACAAAACAATAAGCTGATAAAGATCTGATAGCAAAACAAAACTTAATAACGGCATTATTATTCAATCCAGGTGTGGTAGTAGGCCCATGTGGCGAGTGCAATTGTCCAACAATTGAAAAGTGACTCATAAATCATTGACAAAGAAGTCAATCATTGACGCCAGTGGGCTGATTCTTTAAAGATCAGCGGGCGTAGTAGCATTTGGGTAGCATAACACATATAGTCAGCAGGAAAATTACAGAAAATAGATGGCGCTCTTGTTTATATTTTCAATTTACTTTATTATAAGGTTCTGTAAATTACCCGGGAACAAATAACCCTATAAACCCCTGTGCAAGTTTCTAAAATTACTTACTTTATCGATTGATTATTAAATTACCCCAGTCTATTTATTTGTTAACGTGAAGTATTAAACATAACAATATCAAAATGCAAACTAAAATGAATTATAAGACATAGATTAATTAAAAGACACAGATAAAACAGTTGTAGTAATGGAATGATTTACGCTAGCGCAGGCTCATTTATTTTTACAGTTCCCAACTTTATTCAAACTATGTTTGTTTTGCACCATATGTCCTTGAATGCTTTTTCTTTACCGTGTTGTTTTAATCTAAAATATTCGCAAGGAATGTGATTCAGCAGCAATGAACAAAATATTGCCTTTATTGCTCTATTGTGATTGTCCATATATAGATTTTTCGTCTGCGCACACGGATGTTTCAAAATGGCCCAACCACTTATGGTTAGCATTGTTATTAAAATAGTCTTATCAGACTTTGCGATATTTACACTGCTTGATCCAAATACTCTAAATAGGACTACACGTGTTTCTAGAACAATGGGCTTAGCTCCAAATTGTGCCAAGAATTGGCTGATATACTCCCAAAATTGTGACCATATTCTGCAAATAAATGCTCGATTGTTTTTTCGTCTGTTTGACATAAGTAACACCTATCAAAAGTCGTTATATTGCACGTCGATAGCCGTGATACCCCACCTCTTAGTTGTTATATTGCACGTGTATGTCAAGTGTCCCACCCATAGCCGTCGATGTAGTAATTGCCATCATCAAGAATTAGTGCAGGTTGTGGAGTCAAACTATTATGATTTACATTAGGCAGACGAAACCATTCAATTGGTACAGCATGTTTTATTTTATTTAGTAACCGCCGGACATCTGTATGCCTCATATGTGTTTTTCTAGCTACTTTTTGCATTGAAATCCATCTCTGTGTTTGGGGATTTATCATATCAGACAAACGTTGAATGCCATATTTTGCAAAGCACGGTAGACAAAGTACTGCATTGTTATAACATATATTATTATTGCCCCACAATTGCTGTTCTAGTACTTCCTTCCAGCACGTAGGTGGAGGCATGTATCTGTCAAATATTTCTGACTCCATAACTTGATCTTTAAACACATCTGGTATAATTTGGCTCTTCGGCGGTGGCTTCTTTGAGTTAAAACAGACTCCGCCAGAAATGGTTCTACAATTCTCTCCACGAGAGCTCGTGAAACACATGCCCACGTCGCATCTGATGTAATAGGATCATTCGAAAATGTTAGCCCTAAAGAAACACATTTTACTTTAATATCAATTAAATCAAGTCCTCCTTTTACTCAGCATTTTTGAGAACACGATGGGAAACTAAATGACTCTTCTTCCCATATGAATGACAATATCAACTCGTTAACCTCCTTTTCTACATGTTTTGGCATGTGTACAACATATGCTGTATACCATAGCCCAGATAATAACAAGTTGTTGACAACAAACACTCGACCAAAAATTGAAAGACGACGACGCTTCCAATTTGCTAATAGATGCTTAAAATATTAATGGTATTATTAAACCAATTGATTTCAAGTGGCTAGTCATTCCGCTTTTTCCATGGCCCCAAAACTAATCCTTTGAATTTTCCTTTATTGATTTTCAAACCAGACGCATTTTTGGAACTTTACTAGTACTTGATTTAAAATTGCAAAATCATTGTTTGAACTAGCAAACACAGTTGTATCATCAGTATGTTGTGACAGCTTAAGTGGTCTTTCTATGCCACGAATACATATGCCTTGGAAGTTATTATTTTGCCTCAATGCTATGCCAAGGGATTCCATCACAATAACAAATAATAATGGCGATAGGGAACACCCCTGTCTAACACCACGTTTTAAGACAATTTCACTGGATAATTGATTGTTCACTAAATAACTACTCCTGATGTCCGTATATAAAACTTAACCCATTTAATAGAGTGTGTGCCTAACCCAAATGATTGCAAAGAATCAAAAAGAAAGTCCCATTCCACACGGTTAAATGCCTTTTCGTTGTCCAAGGCAATCACAGCTGAAGGGATGCTATCTTTCTCAACCAATTATATAAGGTTTCTTATTAACATGGTATTGGTTAAAATTGTCATCCTAGGTACAGCACATGTCTGCTCTGTTCCAATAATTTCGTCTAAAACACTACCTAGTTTGAATGTTAGTGCTCTGGATATTGTTTTGTAGTCTACACATAGTCTGGTCTGTAATTCTGAATTAGACGTCTGTCATCTCGTTTATATATTAGCCTTACGTATTCCCTAGTCATAGTTGGTGGCAAATGGCCTTTCTAAAATATGTCAGTGGCTAACTCTCCCATTATTGGACCTACATGATGCCAAAAGGTTTGGCAAAATTCAACTGGAAGGCCATCACACCCAGGTGATTTTTCTAGTTTCATACCTTTAAGTGATTTAGTTAAATCTTCTAGTGTTAAGGGTTGATCTCAGAATTCACTGCATGTGTTTAACACTTTTTTTTATCTATATTTGCTAGCAAATCCAATGTTGCATCTTCATCAATTCCCCCTGACTTGTACAATGACTCATAGTAATTGCATACAATAGTACTCATTTCATTGTTGGTAAAGACGGTTGAACCATCCGGTATGCTTAATGAGCACATCACCTTATCTATTGCCCGTGCTTTTTCTAATGTGCAAAAATATTGGGTTGGCTTTTCCCCTTCTGCATGCATCTGGGCTCTTGCTCTAATTTTTGCACCCTCAAACTCATATTGTTCTATAGCTCTTATTTTACTTTTAATTTTAACCAGTAATTGATAATAATTATTTTCACCATTATTTACTTCAGCATTAATTTTCATCAGCGATCGATGAAGTGTTTTCTTGCATTTGCGTGTTTCCCGTACTTTTCTAATAGGATACTGTCGGGAAACATACTTTAAATCCAGTTTTACATCCTCCCACCATTGCAATGTGCTCTTATATGACGCTTTCCTATTAATCCAATGCTGCCAACAACTCTCTATATTATTATTATAAAGTTCTTATACTAACAGTGTTGTGTTTAATTTCCAAAACCCGACACCTTTTGTTACCCAGTAGGCATTGACAAAGTTTACACACACCATGTTGTGATCTGAGAATGCGACTGGCTTAATATTAACATCTCTCCAGTACCCTGTCAACTAACTATTCACATAAATTCTGTCGATTCGTGAACCAACTTTACCATCTGCTGAAAAACATGTAAGATCTTTACCGTGAGGTTTTGATATTCTATAGGTGTCAACTAAATTTTCATTATCACATATTTGTTTTAAGAGTCTATATGATGTATCAGTATAAGTTTAAGTCGCATTCCTGTCATTTTCTTTATATATGATACAATTAAAGTCACCACCCATTACTAAGTTCTCAGTGATGTTATCTAGTGCTGTTGTAGACATCTCATTAAAAAAATTACGACGTAGTTGATGAGATGCAGGTGCATACATACACATCAACGTGAAGCGTGTTTGTTGTATATCTATTGTGATTCTCACCCAGCGACCATTTGCATCTGATACTGAAGAGATTATATTTACATAGGCTGAACAACGAGGGAGTATGAGAATTGCTACACCTGCACTATTATCTTGAGATAACGAATAGAATATTCTGGATCCAGAAATCTTTTCCAAATTATCTTATAATTCTGACTTCTGAATCTTTGTTTCCTGTATCAAAGTAATGTCAATCCGGTAATTTTTTTAAGAGTCTCTAGTAAGTGACGATGCTGTATGTCACTATTTAAGCCTTTACAATTGAGTGCACAAATTAGCATAAAAAGTAATAAAATGATGTGTACGACTGCCATTATTAAGTTAACTAGATTTTGGTTTTTTCGACCCTCTCTTAGACCATTTATCTATTTTACTCTCAAACTTTGAACCACATAGTTGAAATTTTTCCAAATGCTTATATTTTAATATATCTGAATCATGACGCAGATGCCTATATTTAACCCCTTTTGCCGTCACATATGGAACTAAGACCTCTCCTGCCTCTGACCTGTACATGGCCATATCATCGGGTGATTTAGAACTCTGTGCTTGAACGGATATATCGGATTCAGCCACTGACATATTATCGTCTTCTATATCACTTTCCTCTACTGTCTCCATCTTTCTGTCACTTTGCTCCACTTAATCGATCCGAGACACCAATTACTTTCTCTATCTTATTTAAATCGTCTAGATTGAGTGTACTCAGTGGAAAATCAAAGTTAGTTTCAGTATCTTGCGACCTGAATTTTACTTGTCCTAAATTAAAACTTTCTTCCAGAGGTATTGATCATCATCTTCAACTTGTGTGGAATTAACCTCTCTGACATCAGACTTGGGTTGACTTGTTACTGGAGTAAGACTCTAGAACCTCTATTTCATCGCCTGCAACTACAGCGATTGAATTCTTAGTTTTTTCACCATGCTTCTCATTAACATGTACTTCAGCTACAATCTCAGCAACTACTGGTTCTATGACATTTTCTTTAAAAACATGCTTCTCATTAACATGGATTTCAGCTACAATCTCAGCAACTACCAGTTCGATGATATTTTCTTTAGACACAACTTGTTCTGCACTTTTATCAGCACCCTGTTTGAGAGATTTGTTCTGCGGGCATCGCCACATAAAATGATCAGATGACCCACATACTAGACATTTGTTTTTTCAGGGCAATCTGTTGCAAGATGTTCTGTGCTTAAGCAGATTCTGCACTCTTTGAATTGCCCACTGTACCATAATGGCAAGATAAATCGATCATCTATCGTGACCTTACTTGGGAGAGGTTGTTCTACCTTTTCGAACCAAATTCTTCTGATGCCATTTTCTAAGGTTCGATCAAATGGATAGGTTTCATGTTCTACTTTTACTACTTTGCCATACTTGATCAATTCATTGATAACCTGTTCATCTGGGATCTCTAACGGAACCTTCATCTTAACTAATAGATGATCAGATTGTATTTCCTCCAAATTACACACCTCGACATTCACAACAAGGATCTCGTCGAGCAACTTTTCCTTCACACTTTCACTAACCACGGTGACATTCCATACAGATTTGGAAACGTTAATGAGACCTTGAAGGACCTATGGGCCTGTCCAAACTATGTCCTTCAACCCATGATACACCTCAATTGCCGAAACACCCCAAGCCTTTGTCGTGATTTTAAGACTCAGGGTATGCTTATAGGAGGTTACCATGATGGTTTTTTTATAAAGAGGAAAACCATACTATTACAATATATAATGGGAAATAATACAAATATATAATACCAAGACGTCAGGGAAAGAGCAAAACACCAAATAAATAGTGTCCCCTTTGGTGCCTACCAACAAATATACGAATAGATGGTACAGTCGTATATTTGTTAGTTTGAACCACTTATTAAGCGGTTCACTAACACCTAACCGATTAATGTATACTAACAAATATATGAATACATAGTACAGTCATATATTTGCTAGTCTGTTCGAGTTGACCGGGTTCAGCCAACTGACTATAAAGATTTATAAAATCAAAGAACTAGGCTTGCTCTTACAAATGACAAAGGAATTAAATCTACTCAATCAAGCGATCTTGCCAAATATAATGGGCTAGCCAGCGAACTATAGCATACTGGTGTGGGGAGAAATATATTGCATTGACCACAGTAAGAGGAAACCTATTAAATAGCGGAAAACGCCAGCTAATAGAAGTGCCTTAGGAAAATGGAGACACAAAATCCGCTCCAACCAAGACAAGATTTACAAATTAAACATAAAATTTGAAAGGAAATACTAATACGAAATATATGTATAAAATTTATCACCAAAATCGCACTAGAAACTAGCAAATTCGGGCAGCAATTGCAGAGATAAATAAACGTGTGCGTTTACTACTACTACTACTACTACTACTACTACTACTACTACTACTACTACTACTACTACTACTACTACTACTACTACTACTACTACTACTACTGCTACTACTACTACTACTACTACTACTACTACTGGTGTAGCAAGGGTCGACCAGATGGGTACGCTCCATCCCAGCTAAGCTGGGTGCAGGACGACCATTCCGGATTCGCTCCAAGCATGCGCCCCCCCGCCCCCCTGAGGAGGATACTATGCATGTATAAAGCTCTATGAGAGAGGTTTTCGTTATTTTTTAAATATTCTTCTTCTTATTATATATGTTTTTATAATTGTCACCCAGTTCCTAGGCTGACCACGGTTATACTATACAGTTGTGCAATATTCTTGCGTAGCTGTGTCTCACACAAATTATCGCTGCGGATAACTGTGTTGTAAATACGTCATGTGCGACGTAAGTACACAACACACCGTAGCGAATATGTCATTACTCCCATCATGCCGTCCCAGCTACGCTGAGGCTGCTTGATGAACAAATCCTTTTACTTTATTAAAATATCATTTTTCTTATTATTTTTCTTCCTGCGTTAGTACTTAGTACGTCGGGACGGATTGTGGATAGCGAGAGCTATCCATGCGGACCCACCAAAAACGGGCCACACTGTTTGCATCCCTTTATATACCCAGGACGTATATGTAATTTACATTTATCTGTGATATTACTATTTTAACATATCTTTATATTTTCTTATATTATATATATTATAACTATAAAATAATGATTAAGGTACGTTGGAGCTTGGGCGTTCTCTGCGGAAAAAGTAATTATCTGCACCCAAGAGAACGTCCATGCGAGCTATTGTTTCAGCCGAATCGAGGTAGTAAAATAAAGAAAGGGCACGCACCATGAAAAAAAAAGAAAAAAAAAAGAAAAGACCTGGAAAGGTAATTCCAGGTCAAGAATGGAAACTAAACGTATGCCTCCCTCCCAAACCCTTTCGCACCTCTATGTGATCTTCCCTTATAACCAGGTGTCTCTCGCGTCACTCCCCTCTCGGCTATGTGCCTACTCGGGAAATCTATAATTCCCACCTAGCGTGCTCCCGTGCATTCGATTCGCGATGCGGTGATCATTTGTCATGGGTGTCAAACTAGGGGAGGGTGGTGTAGCACGGATCAACTGGATGGGTACGCACCATCCCAGCTAAGCTGGGTGCGGGTCAACCATTCCGGATTTGCTCCAAGCACGCCCACCTGAGTAGGATACTATGCATGTATAAAACCCTATGAGAGAGGTTTTCATTAAAAATGGCTAAGTCCGTACGCATGCGCGCGCATCAGAGCTTCCCTGGCAACATGTGTCAGGATTGGGAGACAGTGTATGCTTATAGTGTACCGAGTTGGTACTTGTGATTTTATCAAATCGCATCATTGGTACCGATCAGGACTAGAATGAAACGAGGATTACAGAACCTTTTACTTTGTTGAAATCGGACCAGAAATAGCCGAGTTATCATCAAAATTCCCGTTTAAATTATCTTCAAAATATTGCTTTGACGTCGTAATGGCGTGTATGCATTAACTGAATGGGGAATGTACTGTTCACGTGATAGCTACGTCACCACTTCTAGATGCACGCTGATTGGCTACTGCTCGCCCTCTGATTGGCTGAAGCGCCTACCTCTGACGTCACGAGTAGTATAAAAGGGACGAAAAAATAAGCATCATTGATGGGAAGCCAACACAGTCAGGAAGGCTGCTGGACCAGTGCAGTGCAAGATGCGGGACAACTGCTAACCAACGGTGGTACCAACACCACTACAGTACCTCTCGGAATTGAGATCTCCTGCGCCGGTGGGCAGCCTTAAGACTTTTCCGCGATTACAATTTTGGAAGCTCCCGGGCGGCCATCCGGGAGCCATAAACTAATATAAGAACTCCCTATACGAAACTTTCTGCAGAAGGACCTTGCGGACCCGATGTGATTCTACGGGATGTGGAGCTGATGGTGATTCTTGGTGGATAACTCACCAGATCTTCCGACCACGCTGAAAAGTGGTATCAAAGTTCCACGCTGCATGTCGCATGTGTTAATTAACTTTTAGACCACAGTCTGGTGGGACTCTGCTCGGTGTGCGGCAAGAGCTATGCACCGTGTACCCAGTTATTATACATGCATATTTAAGTCATAAATATAGCCCTCTCTGTTAATGGGCAACTTCCAACTTTCAAACTGCCACCGCTGGATGGAAACATTATAACAACTGTTTAAACCATGTATCAGTTAATCTGACTATCTAATGGACATCCTTATCCTTGTCATATCTTCACTGTCATGAGAGTGAGCCGCATCGACAGTCTGCCTGTGGAAATCTTCCCTGCATTCAAGATCAAGCCATCTCGTGCTGCTCAACGGTAGCGTATCAATTTCAGTGACCTATGAACTTTTACTGTACCGATGACCAATAGGTACTCAAGTAACTATACTATTGTGCTTTTAATAATTTCTGCAAATGGTACTGATGACTAATAGGTACCTACCGGTCTTTCCGAACGCATTTTTATACTTTACGTCTCATACCGTAAATATTACCTTTATTTCCGTGTGCTCTCAACTAACAGCACCGTTTAGGACCTATGACATGTGATATATCGTTAGCACTGTATTAGTTTGTTGTGTATATGGCAAGTCGCCTTCCTAGTTATTATGTTTTGTTTCTATGTAAAAGCTCTAGGATGCAGTACACTATGTAATACTATACAGCAACATTATATCCGCATCACTATATTTCCCCTAGCATCAATTTAACACTGAGGTCGCTGATCATGCTCTAATTGCTCGAGCCTGATATGTTACCGACTAAACCTGCTATTCTAGCTCAATAGGATAGGTTTAAAGTGGTTAGGGGCAATCTCTCTGCAAGAGACACATTGTGTATGCCTCTTTTCTGACTGTAGTGGATATGTAACACCACGCACAGGCTAGGTTGTGTAAAATTGGCCAATTACCTTAGGGCCTCTTATTTATATCGAGTTATTGTCTCTTTCCACGCTCCTCCAGCCGCAAGGCTTAATAATGGTTTGGATTCCCCATTGACGCGTTAGCAGGCTCCAACTCTGGGAAACTATCAGAGGTTTCCGAGCGGTACTAACTAAAGTGCCAATTTACATACACCTCCCTCTGTATCTTCAGATACTAGATAGTTTAGATTCCCCCGCCAATGTAGGAAGCACTGCGAAATGAAATTAATTATATTGTGACACTGACCTGCAGTGCATCTCTGGGAATTCTGGAAACTTAACCCTGACGACAGGTAATATGTTAATTCCGTTAGCAGACGGGTGATGGATGAGATGCGGATCTCCATTCAATTCGTTGTAGTGTCTGGGTGTACAATTTTATGTACGTCATATGATGGATGGGGAAATTGGGAAGGTCCATTTTCATGACTACTTACACAGTCGGCATTGAAACCACAATGAACCAGCCCATTGCTTACTTTGAAGGTAACATATTGTAACAACAGCGCCCATTCAAATTAATTTTAAAATATTCAAACAAAATTTTGATTATGTGGTAAAGACATACAATTCGTAAAACTGACTGACTATTCCAGGTTCATGAAACATGTGACGTTATTGATTATGACGACATATACTTGATCGACAGATCGGATTCGTCAATTTGGATAAAATCCAGTCAGGTTATGTTAGTGAATGGAGGATTCCAGTTTCTCAGCCAATCATATGACGTCATGATCAACAACGTGGCGTGTAGGATGATGTCATAATGAATTACGTCATAAATGACGTAGGTAACTTCGTCACGAACGATTAATTTATGAGGGATTAAGCAATGTTTTAAGAATTAGACCTATATATCTTAGCTATTTAATAAACATACTGTTGACTATTTTGAAATTAATTTGACTGGGCGCTGTGGCTGCGCGTAGGATGACGTCATAATCAATTACAGCATGAATGACTCGATTTAGTCCGTCTTAAGCGCTTAATAGTCCCACACGTTGTACGAATTGTATGTCTTTACTTTTTTCTATAATCGTTCTGTCAAATATTTTGAAACTGTAGCCGCCGGGGGCGCGCGTGGCTCCACCGCTTGCCGCTGTTGCTGATGCTGGTCAGCCAGCCTAGGGGTTGGGGAGCGGTCGCCGTGCATCTCCGGTGTCCACAAAAACCAACCTCCAGCCGGGCCGGTGGAACGATCACGTTCCAGTGGGCTCGTGCAGCCATTGCTGGGAAAATTAAACATTACCGTATCATCCCGGCTGTTCGTGTCCCCGGTGTGTCTAGCCATCATTTCCAAGGTGGAAAGAACGGTGCTAGCACAATTTACTTACTTAATTACAATGACAAACAATTTTTATATACCTGTCACTTATGAACGGTGTATGTAAAAACAGAAAAATTGGTGTGTTAATTTTGTATCTGGCCAGCAGTACCTAACCGATCTAGTCCCATGCAGACAGTATCGAGAAAGGTACCCTGTGTGTGTGGGGGGGGGGGGGCGGTCCGAGCAGTGCACCGCCAATTGATTTAATACAAACTATATCTGCCTCAGGTCGGCCAAAAACAATTGGTCTGCAAGAGGACGATGCCCCATGCGGGCCTCTGTCACAGAAAATGCCCACAACACCGTGGCGGGGGAAGAGAGATGATAGGAGAGAGAGAGAAAGAGAGGTCGAACATGGATATGCAGGGCAACACGAGCAACGGTGCTCTCAATAGGAAAGCGAGAGACACCCAACAATAAGCGTGCCTTTGTGGGTACTGATGGGTGGGCAGTAATGGAGAACCCATATCAAACGATACCAATAATGATTGAATCTTTACCATTTGCTTGGGAGGAGATTTATGACGATGCAGTACCGTGCTCCGTGTGGGGAACGGTCGAAAGATGAGAGCGCCCGACAATCACAATGAGGGGGGAAAATAGGGAACTCACACTCCTCTATGCCAAGGATGGCCAGGTTCTTGCTATTTGATTGCGAGGAAATATATGACGGTGCCACACCGTGGCGCCTTGTGAGAAGGTAACCGGTGGGAAATTAACTATAAAATGTTAAAACGGGGATGGATGTACTCTCACTGTTTGTGTGCACACGTTAGAGAAACATCCCACGGTAACGAAAAATGAGGAGGAAAATTATGCTGGTCCTCCCTGCACAAAGCAGGGAATATACAATTTTACGAGAGGAAAATGCCTCTCGCGGGCCTACGTCAAAAGAAAAATGCCTTTAACGCCGAAGCGGAGGAGGAGAGTGATAAAAGGGCCACCCTCCTATCCTGCAAAGAGAGAACAAAATTATCATGTGTATTTGTCCTAATATAGTTATTTTACTGTTGTGTGCCTATGGTGAGTACGTGAAGATACGGCGGCTGATTCATTCAGCACCATGGTCTTAAGTTAAAGATGCTATTGTAGTTGGTACCATTCATTTTTGTGTGCCTAAAAATTTCCTAGACTAACTTTTAGTCATAAGTTCAAATACACATATTTTTAAGCCGCAAATGGCGTAGCGCCAACTGTCTTTAACGAATACGTCTTCCTGGCGAGGATAACTGGTACCGTTGCCGATAGCAAAATTTGTAACAAGATCGCTTCACTTATTTATATGCTAAAGAAAAATAAGAAATATATGAATGATGGAGAACGAAACCTGTTTTATAAGGCATATATCCTTTCCCATATAGATTGCTGTTGTCTTGTGTATTATGCCGGTACTCCTACATTGCTAAATAAGCTTGAAAAATTACAAAAACGTGCAGCTAGAATAATATTAGAAGTACCCTATAGGCCCCCATCACAAGAAATGTACGAAACATTGAACTGGACAACATTAACTCGGAGAATGTCAATTAAGACCAATATCATGACATATAAATCATTAAACGGCCTTGCACCTATCTACACGAAAGACATGTTTACGTTGGTAGAAGACACGCATTCTCGACATTTACGGTCGAAGACGAACAGTCTATTAAAGCCTCCAAAAATAAGAACAGATTACGGGAGGTACAGTTTCACATACATGGCAACGCAAATGTGGAATTCTGTACCAATAACTACTAAGCATTCGTCAACACTTAGGTCATTCACATCAAACATACAAGATAGATGAACATCTAATAATAATAATAAAAATAATAATAATAATAATAATAATAATAATAATAATAATAATAATAATCATCTGTTCTTCTTCGTTTCATTGCCACATCTGCCTTGGAGACAAAGTTTTGGTCATCTGAAGAGACGAAAACGCTTTGGGATTCACAATGGTCTTAGACACGTGCCAGGCTTTCCTTTGGGACAATTATAATACGATAATTAAGGGCTAGGATGAAAAAAAAATGACTTTTACTATTACAATCGCTACTACTACTACTACTACTACTACTACTACTACTACTACTACTACTACTACTACTACTACTACTACTACTACTACTACTACTACTACTACTACTACTACTACTACTACTACTACTACTACTACCACTACTACTACTACTACTACTACTACTACTACTACTACTACTACTGCTACTGCCACTGCCACTGCTACTGCTACTACTGCTTCTACTGCTACTGCTGCTACTACCACCGCTGCCGCCGCCGCCAAACGCCGCCGCCGCTTTTGCTGCTGCTACTACTACCACTGCTGCTACTACTGCTACTACTACTGCTACTACTACTACTACTACTACTACTACTACTACTACTACTACTACTACTACTACCGAATCATAGAATTATGAATATTACACACATGTAATTATTACTGTACTGCAAATACTCTACCACCACAGTCGTTATGTACATTTATATAAAGTGAACTTGAACATGTATGATTTAATAAATATTCTGTTTAATATCTTGGGGCTAATATGGCTGGAGGCAGATGCTGCCTTAGGTAGCTACAGCGTCCGGTCAAATTAGTTTCCCAAAATATTTTTAACAGCTTACCTGTTACCTTGAAGAGACTCGCAACTAGTATAAGTCTGCCTGTCTACCTCCCTACATGTTTGCCTGCCTTACTGTTTGCCTGTCTGCCCGCCCGCCTGCGTGTCTCAGCGAGTGCGTGCAATTATTGTACACATGTCTATTTGTACATACCTGGCGTGTATATAATTATATATTATTGTACATAGTGTATATATGTTTTGAGGGCCTCGGGAACATTAGGCCACTGACGATGTACCCTCTTGAAATAAAGATTTTTATTATTATTATTATTATTATTATTATTATTATTATTATTATTATTATTATTATTATTATTATACCCCACGGAGCATCTGTCCTCAGACCGACAGCGTGCAACATGTTGTCTGGTGGTAATTTCAGAATCATAAATAACAACACATGGACAAATCATATTGACAGAAGCGTGTTTAGAAAGAGATTTTAGCTTACTTACCGTGGGGAGAGAGAAACGCATTTCCATCTATGGTGGCTATCCCGTAGGCGTGTTGAGCTCTAAGGATTCATCCAGTCACCGTGATGAGTTAGATGGTGATCCGTGTTTCTATCCGTCATCTAAGATTTCGAGTATGGACCGTATGAGATTCGTACCCTGGAGTTACCGGTTACTTGCTTTAGGTTTGGAGAAAAGTTGCCTTAAGAGCACTGCTGGGATGGCAACGGTGTTGCCGTATTTATATTTTCGCAGTGTTTCCCACTTTGGCATAAAAAGTCCTGCTTAATAGGTATCAGAAGATACACGAGGTATGTATGTGAACGGCATATTGATTCTGGCCGGCCAGGTAAGTAGGTAGGTTAGTTGGTTTATTGGCCGCCCACACCTAGATGTATTTGGGCCATGACTCACTCTGAGAGGTGCTTCCCCGAAGTGTTGCGTTGCTCCCGCGAAGGGTTTCTATAAACAAGCGTTAAAACTGAAAAATGTCGAAAAATTAAGTTGTTGCTGGGAGTGTGTTGCCTGATGTTGCCTAATGAACTGTTGTTGACAGGTATCGGTGTTGTATGCCGTGTTGAGGAGGGGGTGGAAGGGGGAATTACATTATATCTCATGGAGGTGGGATGGGGTGGAGGGCAGTCTGTAAAATAAAATCTCAAAACGGGAATCAGGAAAATTTTTAATAAAAAATATTATGACGAAACTGATTGATATCATAATACTATCAACTAAGAAGAAACAAATTAAAATAAGGGCCTGTGATTAAATAAACAAGAAACGGTGAAAATTAAACTTAAAATCCAGTGTTTGTAGACTAAATATCCAAGTTTAACTTAGAATTATAACCTGTTGCTACTAAGAATAATAAGTTGAATGCGCGTGGTGCTATTTGGGAGTTAAATGGGCCTAATAGTCACGTCGTCAAGTCACTAAAAATCCTTTCATACTTATGATAAAATGTTGATCCAGCGATGGGCGAGAGGAGAGCAAAGCAGAGCGGCAGCAGTACATCAAAAGCAAAGCAACGCCAATGAGGACCTCCGTGTCTTTTTTCCGTGTTTCCACCTCCATGCTCCAACGTCTTCGCCATGGCATCCTCTGAGTCTTCGCAGATATAAATACACAACAGATAGAAACAGCAAGCAAGTAGCGTCAACACTCCACTCGACCAACGGCATCTCTCCAGGGCGGGTTGATTGAGGCTCAACGATAAGCCCAACTATATCACCACGTAGAGCAAATCCCACAGCCAAATTCCCGGGTCTGACTTCAGCGCGTGTATCCACGTCCGTCCTCCAAAAGTCCTTTCCTTTTTCCTTTCCCAGGCCGGCCAGACAGGCCACAATCCTACTGGAGTTTCTTGAGACGGTCCTAACCATTCTGACGGTGGGAATTCTAACAATTTTTTCGGCCAAACGGCCAGAGAAGCATAGTCAAAGGCAGCTACTCTCTATTTTAATTTAGGAGGCCTTAATATGGACGGCCAACTATGAAAATCAGTAGTACCGTTTATACAACGGTCTTATTGATCGTGAAGTAGAGTTTTTTTAATAACAATTCTCCGTTTAAAGAGTAACCATTCTTGGCTAGCTTAAGAACCTGTCCTATCGAGCTATCATAGTTCCCTGGTTAACGGTAGCATGCCATGTTCCTTGACTGGAGCACGAGCGGAGACCTTACTGTAAAATTGGTACCGTTGGGAGAAAACATGGTGATGCATTTGTTGTTGATGTATAGTGTAACCTAGGTGTACTGCGGTCCAAATATTTTTCTAGTTTTTACTGCTAAACTATTAATATGGGCAGAATGCCTAATTACAATGTATACATTCATTAAAGTATAAGGCCAACTTGGCCTACGTTTAACTGCTGGCACCGTTTACAATGCATACTATTATGTACAATATTGTAGTATTTTTGAAAATTTACCACTGTAATGACTGGCTCGGGAACCGAGACACTCGTTCCAGTGGTATATTCTCGGGAATGACCTTGTCTGTGCCTGCAAATGTACATTAAATAAGTAAGCGCATATTTGGATTTTACTGAACAAATTTAACCAGTAAAGGGTTAACATTAATGCCATATGGCTTTCCTCAAACAAAATGACAAATCTCAGGCAGTAAGATAAACCAAAATATCTTAAATTTTTGAATTTTTTCAATTATTGAAGATTCTGAGCCAGTGCGTTGACAATATTGACTACATACTTGCGAGTGCCAGTTCTGTTATGTTATTGCCTTGTAAAAACATAACTTATATATCCGTCGACACCGTCAGGCAGTCTGTCGGTCTTTCAGTGGAGAGACTTATATACCAACTTCTACAATCATTCCCGGATTCACTCTCCTGCTTCTCCACTCATTCACTGGTCCACCCGCCTAACCACCCATCAGCTCCTGTCAATCCACCCATGCATTCACTAGTCTGGCTGTCACATGGTCCACTTGTCCGTCGGTCCATTTGCCCATCCCTCCCGCTACTCTGCCATCCCACTGCCCGTCTGTCCATCTCGAACTCCCACCCCTGCACCTTCTCCAGCCGATCCCCGCTCTATCCTTCTCTCCTACCCATCCATCATCCGGCCTCTCATCCATCCATGGGGGTGGGGCTGGGTGGGGGGATGGGTGTGTGTAATGTGAATGGTGTGTGCGTGCGTGCATACATGCGTGCGTGCGTGTATACATGTGCCTACGTGTGTACATGTGTGTGCGTGCGTACATGCGTGCGTGTGTAAATGTGGGTACGTGCATGCGTGCGAGTGTACGTGTGTGTATGTGTGTGTACGTGTGTGTGTGAGAGCGTGCGTGCGTGTGGGTGGGTGGATGGATGGATGGTCCTCCCCCTCTATCCAGCCATGCCCACTCTATTCTTCCTTCCTTCCCATCCCTCATTCCATCTCCACATCGGGATGGATGGATAGATCTTACCCATCCCTCCTTCCCTCCCTTCCGTGGATGGATGGATGAATGGATGGATGAATGGATGGATGGTTTGATGTATGGGTGGGTGGATGGTGGGATGGATGGATGGATCTTGCCCATCAATCATCCCCAATCACCTTCCCTCCATGGGGGTGTGGGATGGATGGATGGATGGATGGTTGGATGGATGGATGGATTGATGGATGGATGGATGGATGGATGGATGGATGGATGGATGGATGGATGGATGGATGGATGGATGGATGGATGGATGGATGGATGGATGGATGGATGGATGGATGGATGGATGGATGGATGGATGGATGGATGGATGGATGGATGGATGGATGGATGGATGGATGGATGGATGGATGGATGGATGGATGGATGGATGGATGGATGGATGGATGGATGGATGGATGGATGGATGGATGGATGGATGGATGGATGGATGGATGGATGGATGGATGGATGGATGGATGGATGGATGGATGGATGGATGGATGGATGGATGGATGGATGGATGGATGGATGGATGGATGGATGGATGGATGGATGGATGGATGGATGGATGGATGGATGGATGGATGGATGGATGGATGGATGGATGGATGGATGGATGGATGGATGGATGGATGGATGGATGGATGGATGGATGGATGGATGGATGGATGGATGGATGGATGGATGGATGGATGGATGGATGGATGGATGGATGGATGGATGGATGGATGGATGGATGGATGGATGGATGGATGGATGGATGGATGGATGGATGGATGGATGGATGGATGGATGGATGGATGGATGGATGGATGGATGGATGGATGGATGGATGGATGGATGGATGGATGGATGGATGGATGGATGGATGGATGGATGGATGGATGGATGGATGGATGGATGGATGGATGGATGGATGGATGGATGGATGGATGGATGGATGGATGGATGGATGGATGGATGGATGGATGGATGGATGGATGGATGGATGGATGGATGGATGGATGGATGGATGGATGGATGGATGGATGGATGGATGGATGGATGGATGGATGGATGGATGGATGGATGGATGGATGGATGGATGGATGGATGGATGGATGGATGGATGGATGGATGGATGGATGGATGGATGGATGGATGGATGGATGGATGGATGGATGGATGGATGGATGGATGGATGGATGGATGGATGGATGGATGGATGGATGGATGGATGGATGGATGGATGGATGGATGGATGGATGGATGGATGGATGGATGGATGGATGGATGGATGGATGGATGGATGGATGGATGGATGGATGGATGGATGGATGGATGGATGGATGGATGGATGGATGGATGGATGGATGGATGGATGGATGGATGGATGGATGGATGGATGGATTGTTGGTTGGATGGATGGATGGATGGATGGATCCTTCCTCCCTCTCTCCGACTAAGCTCTATCCTTCCTTTATGCCCGTCCCCATCCCACCTCCCCCATCCTTCCCGCCTCCCCATCCTTCCATGGATGGATGGGGGCGTGGGATGAATGGATGGTTCGATGTCTGAATGGATGGATGGTTGGATGGATGGATGAATGGATCTGTCCATCTGCCTTGCTAGCCATCCGGCTCTCTGTGTGTCCGTCCAGCCACTCACTCACATAAAATTAAGGGAGCTGAATACTACTTTCTTTCTACATGTATGAACAAAGTTTAATTATAAACACTGCAGTGGCCTTACCGGTGTGGCGAACAAAATTCTATAAAATGACAAAATATGTCCTCCAAACTTGATTAATTTTTTCGGTATCAAATGATCAAAAGGAATCAAAGGGCAAAATTGAGTGTCCCAACAAAAGCATATAACACCTTTGAATGATCGATTCATGATCTCGTGAAGGAAACACTACTCACTTATCAAGCTCTGTTAGTCGGGCCAGCAAACCGACGTGCTAAGACCGACCTATGTGACATCACAGCTGGAAATAGTCAAATAAAGCTGTCAACTGTCGTAAAGGATCTTGGTGTATACTTAGACAATGAACTGACTATGGATAAACATGTTAGTTACATCTGCAAAGTCTGCTATTTTCAATTGCGCAATATCGGCAGCATCAGGCGCTATATCACAAAAGAGGCCGCGATCATGCTAGTACGAGCATTGATAACGTCGCGCCTGGATTATTGTAATAGCCTCCTGATTGGCGCCTCAAAAGAACTTATTCAGCGACTTCAGGTGGTCCAGAACACTGCAGCGAGAATCATATCCCTGTGTGCCAAGCGAGAACACATTACTCCGGTCCTACATGATTTGCACTGGCTCCCCATTGTGCAAAGAATAACTTTTAAGACACTATGTCTGACATACCAATGTGTATCTGGCACAGCACCAGCCTATCTCTCTGACCTTGTACAACCTTACATTCCTGGTCGCTCTCTCAGATCTGCAAATCTAAATCTACTAAAAGTACCTAAGGTCAACTCTAAAACATATGGCCATAAAACTTTCTCTTTCACTGCAGCTACCGAATGGAATAACTTACCAAATGAAATTAGAAACTCATCAACTTTAGAAATCTTTAAATCCAATCTTAAATTCTATTTATTTCAAATAGCATATCCATAGAATACTTACGCGCGTTAGCGCTTAGAGCATGCAGTTGCATGGATTAAGCGCTCTAAAAATGTACTATTATTATTATTATTATTATCAATCCAATTCGGAAGAGTAAAATTTCACTAATCTGTGTGGAGTGAAACCAGTCCACTAATCATTGGCTTTATTAATGATGTTTGTGATAAACCCGAATCAAAGGAAATTCAAACCTTGCACAAAGTTCAATTGTGCAAATTAAACCATAGAGTAGTTTTTCAAAGGAGATTGAGTAATTCAGTAAACGTATATAAAGCTGTCTATACTGAAGGACTGACAGATTTGTCATACAGGCTACTGATGAAGCACATCCATGTGAAATGCATTTAGCCAATTGACGGTGTCCATAATTACTGTGAGTAACTTATAATATTGCGTATTGTATTGTTGTATTGTTAACCCTTGCATATTGCATGTTAATTCTATAATTTGTCTTTCAGGTGTAAGTAATATATTGGTTCAATTTGTAGTTGATGTGAATGAATTTGTGTGCTTGAATTTGAGTTTGCCTGCTCGAATCGTTCTTACCTGCTCAACTGCCTGTCTGATTGCTAGTTAGATTGAACGATTGTCTGTCTGAATGGCTATTGCGATGAAGAATGGTCGTAGGAAGAATGGAGATGGTAAAGGGGGTTCATCTGCGCATGCGCGCCTGGTAAAGCTGTATTACCAAATAATTCAGTGCTTCCACCATATTGCTACGCTACGTAGGCATTTAGATGCCGAAACTCTCCCTGATGGGCTTATCAGGAAGGTGGAAGAGCTGAATGGATTTTGTAAGCCAGCTATACCAAATGATGACATCTACTTTGCCATCTGGAATGTGAATTTTGAGTGGGCAAAATCTACCATTAAGGCCATGTTAAATCACTATAATGAACAACTTGGTAGTATTAGAACTGAAGTAGTCCTCACACAGGCAATGCCACATTTAGACCTAGGTCGTGCTAAATCCAATGCTATACGCTGGGCAAAAAACAATTATAATAGAAAGCTCGACATTAATGCGATTAGTTCTTTTTACGATTTTGTGCGACCGATAGATCCATCTCAGCAACCAATTCAAAATCTCGCACAAGCCACGCCTCTGGTCATGATACCAACTGTGGCCCCACAATCACAAATGAAAAAACGCCTCAGATCACCTGAAACTTCGCCGCCAGTCACAAAACGAGTAGACAATAAAATCTCTCCATTGCTACCATTAGATTCTGGCCCTAGAGATATGCTATTTGAAGCATCATTAATCCCACTACCTGACTCTCCGCTAGGCAATCTAAATGACCCAAACGAATATCCGCCCTTGCCACAGAGGAAAAGAGTTAATGGTAGCAAATCTGGTCCACGGACTGGCGCTTCTCAGAAATCCCCCCAGAGCAGTCAACCATCGGGTCTCAAGACCCCATCCCCAACAGGGAAACTGCCACAGCCCAGCTTCTCTCCAACTCCAGGTCCAAGTAATGCACCGGAGGTGCGTCCTATTAAATTTGCAAATAGACCCCAACAACCCACTATGTTGGAGAGAAACATTTTTTGGAAATTTCGTCATGAAATCGAAAACAAAATTGACTGGCGACTACCTGTTCTCACGAACAAAGTACTCATCTTTGGAGCTTCGAACCTGAATCGCATTAATGTTGAGCCCCACCCTGAAACGCAAGTTGCCTGCTACCCAGGAGCTAAATTGTGTCATGCTAGGGGACTAATTCAAAAGTACACTGGATCATTTAAACCAGAGAAAATAGTGATCAACATTGGCATTAATGATATGAATGAACCCATCTCTAGTTCAAAACATAGATTAATGCTGCTTCTCAGTGCGATTAAGTCCAAATTCCCAAAGACTGCGATTTACTTCACAAAACTTAACTATTCAAGTCGGTTGACAGCTCAGCAGAAGTTGGCGATTCAGTCCATCAATTCGACGGCTGAATCATCAAAATCTGTGACTGTCATTCCTGCACTTAGACTCTCCGAATTTAATGTTGTTGAGGATAACATTCATTGGACTGAGAAGACAGCTAACTCGATGTATTCTGCCTGGCTTAAATTCCTAAATTTAAACTAGACAAGGGCCATGGTAACATCCGCCCGGAAACAGGACTGGGCAGTAATATTGTCAATCTAACTGGCTCCCCATTAGGTGAAGCAGAGCAGTCACTGTTCAATTTTGGTCTTACATTTGTCCCAACACCAAAACCTAAAACAGGTTTGGATGCTCTTTTAGATAATGGCTGTATGGAAACATCTGAATTTAGTCACCGTATTAAGTTAGCAGACTTCTTTCGTAACTCTAATAGTAACATTCCACCATTCATTGAAAAAACTGGCTGGGCACCAAACGTAAAAATCCTGGACCCAGCGATCGGTGAAAGCATAGAACTCTTTTCAGAACGTGTTAAAAATTCTACATTCCCTAATGATCAACCAAATTTACCCTATGAGGAACGCCAGGCCTTAATTGAATTGTCTAAAAACAGCGAAATTGTCATCAAACCTGCAGATAAAGGGTCGGCGACTGTAATAATGCTTAAAGATAACTATAAACGTGAAGCACAACGACAACTTAGTAACCCAAAGCATTACCAGAAACTAAGCAAACCACTTTGGCAAAATAATTGCAGCAAATTTAATGAGATTCTTAAAAAATTGCTCGATAGCAAGAAGATCACCGAAAAGCAACATAAGTATCTCTTTGCTAAACTTGAGTCAAAACCACGGACTTTCTATCTTTTGCCAAAAATTCATAAACCCATAGATTCGTGGTTGGACCCAATGTCACCGCCCGGGCGACCTATAATCTCTGATTGTGGCTCAGAATCCTACAGAATCAGTGAATACATCGATTACCATCTACAGCCAATAGCAAATAGACACCCCAGCTTCTTGAAAAACACAGAAGACTTCTTATCACAGGTCTCTGAGACCTGGATACCTCCAAATTCTTTCTTGGTCACGCTTGACATCGATGCTATGTATACAAACATTGACATCGAGAAGGGTATAAATTCTATCCGTAGAGCATTCGTGAACTACCCAGACACCAACAGGCCAGACAGAGAAGTAATAGCTCTATTAGAGCTGAGTCTGAAAGGCAATGATTTTGAATTCGATGGCGAAATTTACCAACAAATTTGCGGCTGCGCGATGGGCAAGCGCTTTAGCCCATGTTTTGCCAATATTTACGTAGCAGAGTGGGAGGAGGAAGCGTTAGAAAAGTGTCCAAAACATCCCCTCATTTATCGGAGGTACCTTGATGATATTTTCATGATTTGGCAACACACAAAGGCAGAGTTTGATGAATTTTTCGAAATTCTGAACAATCACGATCCGAATATCAAATTAAAAGCAACCATTGACGAGATGTCCGTAGATTTCCTGGATGTAACTGTATATAAAGGTCTAAAGTATGAAACAACTGGCTACTTAGACTACAAAGTGTATTTCAAACCAACCGATTCGCATCAGCTATTGCACAAAAAATCTTTCCATCCACCACACACTTTTAAAGGAATAGTTAAATCACAAATAATCCGTTTTCACAGGAATTCGAGTGACAGGAAAAACTTTGAAGAAGCGTGCTCTACCCTATTCAAAGCCCTCAAACCACGAGGTTACTCCTCACGATTCTTACGCAAAATCAAATCTGAAACATTAGACGGCTTGGAATCCATTCCAGATAATGCCTCAAATCGTCGGCCTACCAAAATTTCTCACAATCGTCGTATTATAGGTGTAGGCGAATCTCGCAAATGCGGAAAGAAAAGGTGCAAGTTAGATGAATTTCTCCCAAACCAGAATACTTTCACGAGCTTTCAGAACAAAAGCAAGTTCCAACTTCAGTCTAATCTAGATTGTGACTCTGAAGATGTTATTTATCTAATTTCATGCAAATTGTGCCAAAAACAGTATGTCGGCGAAACCAAATGTCCATTAAGATGGCGGGCAACTCGACACCTCTCAGATATTAGGCTAGAGGAAGACACACATGTTTCCGAACATTTTAATCTTCCTGACCATTTAGTCCTTCGTGACTTTGAAATTATGCCGATTGAACAGCCACCCCTTTCAGATACGGCAGAAGAAACTGATAAACAAAGAAAACTTCGAGAATCGTTTTGGATTAAAGAACTCGAAACACAGTGGCCAAGGGGAATAAACTCGGACCCAGGCTTATCTGATCAACGTGACAAAATTCCATTCATTCTGACCTATAATCGGAAAAACGTTGAAATTTCCAAAATTTTGAAAGATGAGTATCAAAACCTACAAGAGAAACTGAAACAACCCTTTAACAAGCGACCAGTAATTGCGTTCAAGAAAAATCCGAATCTACGTGACATCTTGGTAAAAGCAAAACTCAAATAGCTATCCATAATATCCATCTCAATCATTCAACATTAACCCTTGCATGATGGTCAGCCAAAAACGGTCAATTTAGTGATCTTGGGCAATGTCCATTTGCCGGCGGGGATTGGAGTATTTTTGAAAATTTACCACTGTAATGACTGGCTCGGGAACCGAGACACTCGTTCCAGTGGTATATTCTCGGGAATGACCTTGTCTGTGCCTGCAAATGTACATTAAATAAGTAAGCGCATATTTGGATTTTACTGAACAAATTTAACCAGTAAAGGGTTAACATTAATGCCATATGGCTTTCCTCAAACAAAATGACAAATCTCAGGCAGTAAGATAAACCAAAATATCTTAAATTTTTGAATTTTTTCAATTATTGAAGATTCTGAGCCAGTGCGTTGACAATATTGACTACTACTACTACTACTACTACTACTACTACTACTACTACTACTACTACTACTACTACTACTACTACTACTACTACTACTACTACTACTACCACTACTACTACTACTACTACTACTACTACTACTACTGCCACTGCCACTGCTACTGCTACTACTGCTTCTACTGCTACTGCTGCTACTACCACCGCTGCCGGCGCCGCTGCCGCCGCCGCCAAACGCCGCCGCCGCTTTTGCTGCTGCTACTACTACCACTGCTGCTACTACTGCTACTACTACTGCTACTACTACTACTACTACTACTACTACTACTACTACTACTACTACTACTACTACTACTACTACTACTACCGAATCATAGAATTTTGAATATTACACACATGTAATTATTACTGTACTGCAAATACTCTACCACCACAGTCGTTATGTACATTTATATAAAGTGAACTTGAACATGTATGATTTAATAAATATTCTGTTTAATATCTTGGGGCTAATATGGCTGGAGGCAGATGCTGCCTTAGGTAGCTACAGCGTCCGGTCAAATTAGTTTCCCAAAATATTTTTAACAGCTTACCTGTTACCTTGAAGAGACTCGCAACTAGTATAAGTCTGCCTGTCTACCTCCCTACATGTTTGCCTGCCTTACTGTTTGCCTGCCTGCCCGCCCGCCTGCGTGTCTCAGCGAGTGCGTGCAATTATTGTACACATGTCTATTTGTACATACCTGGCGTGTATATAATTATATATTATTGTACATAGTGTATATATGTTTTGAGGGCCTCGGGAACATTAGGCCACTGACGATGTACCCTCTTGAAATAAAGATTATTATTATTATTATTATTATTATTATTATTATTATTATTATTATTATTATTATTATTATTATTATTATTATTATTATTATACCCCACGGAGCATCTGTCCTCAGACCGACAGCGTGCAACATGTTGTCTGGTGGTAATTTCAGAATCATAAATAACAACACATGGACAAATCATATTGACAGAAGCGTGTTTAGAAAGAGATTTTAGCTTACTTACCGTGGGGAGAGAGAAACGCATTTCCATCTATGGTGGCTATCCCGTAGGCGTGTTGAGCTCTAAGGATTCATCCAGTCACCGTGATGGGTTAGATGGTGATCCGTGTTTCTATCCGTCATCTAAGATTTCGAGTATGGACCGTATGAGATTCGTACCCTGGAGTTACCGGTTACTTGCTTTAGGTTTGGAGAAAAGTTGCCTTAAGAGCACTGCTGGGATGGCAACGGTGTTGCCGTATTTATATTTTCGCAGTGTTTCCCACTTTGGCATAAAAAGTCCTGCTTAATAGGTATCAGAAGATACACGAGGTATGTATGTGAACGGCAGATTGATTCTGGCCGGCCAGGTAAGTAGGTAGGTTAGTTGGTTTATTGGCCGCCCACACCTAGATGTATTTGGGCCATGACTCACTCTGAGAGGTGCTTCCCCGAAGTGTTGCGTTGCTCCCCCGAAGGGTTTCTATAAACAAGCGTTAAAACTGAAAAATGTCGAAAAATTAAGTTGTTGCTGGGAGTGTGTTGCCTGATGTTGCCTAATGAACTGTTGTTGACAGGTATCGGTGTTGTATGCCGTGTTGAGGAGGGGGTGGAAGGGGGAATTACATTATATCTCATGGAGGTGGGATGGGGGTGGAGGGCAGTCTGTATAATAACATCTCAAAACGGGAATCAGGAAAATTTTTAATAAAAAATATTATGACGAAACTGATCGATAATACTATCAACTAAGAAGTGACAAATTAAAATAAGGGCCTGTGATTAAACAAACAAGAAACGGGGAAAATTTAACTTAAAATCCAGTGTTTGTAAACTAAATATCCAAATTTAACTTAGAATTATAACCTGTTGCTACTAAAAATAATAAGTTGAATGCGCGTGGCGCTATTTGGGAGTTAAATGGGCCTAATAGTCACGTCGTCAAGTCACTAAAAATCCTTTCATACTTATGATGAAATGTTGATCCAGCGATGGGCAAGAGGAGAGCAAAGCACAGCGGCAGCATCTACATCAAAAGCAAAGCAGCGCCAATCACGACCTTCGTGTCTTTTTTTCGTGTTTCCACCTCCATGCTCCAACGTCTTCATCATGGCATCCTCGGAGTCTTCGTGATTGCATCCTCGGCCGAATTGTCACCTCAGATATAAGTACACAACAGATAGAAACGGCAAGCAGGTAGCGTCAACACTCGATAAGCTCAACTAGATCACCACGTAGAGCGAATCCCACAGACAAATTCCCGGGTCTGACTTCAGCGCGTGTAGTCACTTGCGTCCTCCAAAAGTCCTTTCTTTTTTCCTTTTCCTTGCCAGCCAGAACGGTCAGAAACCTATTGGAGTTTCTTGAGACGGTTCTAAGCATTCTGACGGTGGGAATTCTAACAACTTTTTCGGCCAGACGGCCAGAGAAGCATAGTCAAAGGCAGTTACTCTCTATTTTAATTTAGGAGACCTTAATATGGACGGCCAACTATGAAAATCAGTAGTACCGTTTATACAACGGTCTTATTGATCGTGAAGTAGAGGTTTTTAATAACAATTCTCCGTTTAAAGAGTAACCATTCTTGGCTAGCTTAAGAACCTGTCCTATCGAGCTATCATACTTCCCTGGTTAACGGTAGCATGCCATGTTCCCTGACTGGAGCACAAGCGGAGACCTTACTGTAAAATTAGTACCGTTGGGAGAAAACATGGTGATGCATTTGTTGTTGATGTATAGTGTAACCTAGGTGTACTGCGGTCCAAATATTTTTCTAGTTTTTACTGCTAAAATATAAATATGGACAGAATGCCTAATTACAATTATACAGTCATTAAAGTATAAGGCCAACTTGGCCTACGGTGCCGTTTAATTGCTGGCACCATTTACAATGCATAATATTATGTACAATATTGCCTTAGCTGAGGTCACATACGACCTTACGGTACCACTTAGGGCGGTACTTTATTTATTATTATTAATAACAGTATACATAACTAAGATATGTCCCTATGTGGTGCACCTATTAGTCATCAGTGCAATATAAACGTCACATGTAGTCCTCACACCGTCTTCTTATGGTGTGGGTTGATGCACGGTGTAGCTGCTGCCTGGAGAATTACTGCAGGATGCTGGCCTGTGTGTTTCATACTCAAGAACAGCCAATTTCGGTGGCTAACAGGTCCCAATGCATGGCACATACTGAATAGTTCACCGTAATACCGTTATACTGTTTGCGCTTTAAAGAGTGGCGGATGTCTCCATTGTGTAGAGACGGTAAGTACATATTATGTTGAATTATTTTCTTGGCACAAGACGATCCACCCTGTTTAGCTCTTATGGTGTGTAAAGCAATGTCCTTGTCTGGACTACGGTCAAAACATAAATTCAATGACGCTGGATACGTCCATTGTTTTCTACAACCGTTTCTGTAGTGGCCGACAAGCCTGGCGAGACATGATAAACACCACCGTTCTTACATACTAATTTAGATGGCAACGGCCAAAGGTCTTACACCGCTTATGAAGACACCACTGGTGACGGTGGTTGAATTAAAGAGCCTTCTATTAATTTAGGTTGTTACTCCTGTTGATCTACCAGGAGTGTACAAAAACTGGGTGCGGTGCGGAGCGTGGCTGTCTGGAGAAGTCACCTGACTGTAATAAACTGCGTTGGTGTAGATTATAGAATGTGAGCTCTACCCAGTAGGCAGATAATGAGAAAGATCCCCTCTCGGACCGAGTCCGCCTCCCTTCTATTCGAGTTTGTGGTGTGTGTTCTAATCTTTAAGGCATTTATTTGCTAGTTCCCAATGCTAGGGTCTAGACTCACACCTGGCCTTTGTGGTTTCTGTTGAATTATTGTGAATTCTTGTGACGTAAGTTTGTGCATTAGCTTGTTTCTCTGTGTGTGTGTGTTGATCGTTGTCTCTCGATCTTGTCCGTGGCTGTTCTGTTGCTCATCATGCTTGGGCGTGGGGGATGGTGAGGGCCTAACGAGGGTGGGGAAAGGAATGGGGTAGGTGGTGGTGCGTGCGGTCATATGACCTATTGTACCCTATGGGGGAGGGCTTTAGGTCAGAGACCTCTTGGTCCCTTTGGGGGTACGGAGAGGGTGGGTGTGGGGTCTGTCACGATCCTTAAGTGGAAAAGTTACCCCAGATAAAAAGTTTTCAAAAATTTAATAACACTTCATAAAATGACATCACAAATAACATACTATATAGGCCATGCACACAGCAAATCATTCGCTTACACGTTCTTCCGTATTCATGTACCATTCAGACACAACACACGCATAATCCATGCATAAATCCCACACAGTTCACACAGCTTACACACGATTCACATACAAATCACACACTATGGTCACACACTTCATTTACATACAATACAACTCGTCACGCGATTTTATAAGCACACGTACGCTAGCACACCACCAGCAACTACACCTTAGAATGTACACAACCGTACTACCGGACGTACGCACAATTTATAATATATAACTGTAGGTATTTGATAAACAACATACTATATAAATTAAAACTAGATTGACAATACTATACACAATATAAATTACTAATACAATACAAATAATCATGGAAATGTTCACGGACTTGGGGGTGGGGGGTGGGGGGGGGGTTATTTGTCTGTTACGTTTTACTGTTAATGGATGTTGATGACGATTACGACACTAATATCATTGCACAGGAACGGAAGTTGACGATGATGAAGACGATGGCGGCAATGATAGTACTGACACGATGATGACGAATGTTTCTAGTAATTGACGACGATGACGACGATACTGGCAATGATAGCAATGACACAATAATGACGAATGTTTCGTGAAATTGCAGACGACGACAATGACGGTAATGACACGATACTGACGAACTCGCAGATGATAATATGTGACACAGATGTTAACGGTAATGACACGATGATGATGATGACTAAAACAATGACAGGATTACTGAGAAGGTATCGATAATAGCGACAACGATGTTGACACGACAATACAGTTCTGCGCAACTCGCAGGTGTTAATCGTTGACAGAGAAGATGACAATGACGACGACGACGACGACGATGATGAGACGATAGGCAAGTCTGCGCAACTCGCAGGTGATTTTACCACACACACGTTATACAGGGTCGGCTTTACTCACACGCCAACCAATACACAAGATTTCCGACCCAAAAATCATAGCCTGTCCGGACCCAGACTGGACACTACAATACAAATATAACCATGTTACAGTATATGTTTACGATAGGGTAAATCACACTTACTAAAACATGACAACAACATTGACGAGACATATGGATAATAAGAACAACGCTCGTTACCATGCATTTCTAATCTTACTGATTAACCCTTTTCCAATGACAGACTGACTCTGAAACCATACTACGAGTAAACGATAAAATGGTGTTCATTTTGAAGCTAACGAGACTGGAACTCATTGCTCATGTATTGTGCAAGAGCTTCCCGTATCATTATCTTCAGAATAGACACCCAATATACTAAGTACTAGGAATTTTGCATAAGGATATGCATACAGCAGGATAAGGGTTAAATACACAATATATTTGAACAGAACGACCTGATATAGGTATGTTTTGAAGCCACAACTTACTATGCTGACCAGCTACATATTACAACTTCGCAAATTTAAGAGAACTTATTGGACACGTTTTGGCTAAAATAACAATTTTGAAAACACATACTTATATGACGTCATAGATTGACAGAAACAGACATCGTATAAAATTATCAATACTCACATAATCCAATTGAATAAGAACTATATGACGATTACAATCCGGTATTTCTAATACATATGACATCACAACACATAAATTACTATATATGAAAAGTTATACATACGCCATTCAAAATTGACTCAGGTTGCAAACACTTGAACACCGTACACCTGGCAGACTTTCAAACGACTGTCCCAAGCACTAGGAAATGATCAAGCCCGTCACCTTACAGTTCATTCTCAACCCAAGCGCTGAAAATGGAGAAAACCCTGCTGCACTGATTTTTCGCGAATTTTGAATTCAGATCGTGACAGGGTCTTTAGGGTCCTGGGAGCCATTTGTCCTTCTGGCCATCATCCGAAGCAGGCACCAGCGCGCACTTGTTTGATTTTGATTGATTAGGCAGCCCGTATGGTGACTGCGTCCGTCCGAGGATGACCCCGATCAGTCATCCGGGTTGCATCCCTCTATAGACCCATTGAAAAGTCCGAAAGATTCTAATTCTAGCAATTTTGTTTTGATTTTGTAATCCGTATGTTGCATGATTTCATCCGAGGACGAATCCATTCAGCATCAGGTTTACTTTGATTATGCCAAGATTTCTTGCCTACCTAGCCTTAGCTCACGTTCACACAGTGATGAGCACTGTATGATGGGACCTCAGTTTAAAGTCATATCCGAGAAGACTGAGCAAGTGGGGGCCAAGTACATTGCTTAAGCGTATTCCAGCAGCTTGCTGTGCCCAGAACTGTCCGTCAGTCTGTCCATTTGTTGAATGGTTTGTCAGTCTGTTCAACAGACAAACATACCTGCCGATGGACCACGAATGAGATGGACACATGTCCATATCCCTCATGGTCCGTCGGCAGGTAGGCCCATCTGTTGTTCTGTTGTCCGTTCCAGTCCTCCATCTGTCTTTCTGCTCGTCTGTCGTTGTTGGGTTCATTGCCGCAATTTAGCTCCGGCTCTGGCTCTGAAAGAAAAAGAAAGAGATCAAAACAAAACAGACAATATGGACAGATGTTTTGGGGCATGTACTCACATACTCTGGGTCAACAATTCATGACACAGGCATGCACGAGTATGTTACTTATATTTTGTTTGTAAGTGTTTGCAAGCTTGTTTGAACGTTTACGACCACAGCTTATCGACACGCTTGAATAAGACTGATGTGGCGTGGTTTAACGCTAACGTTTACTGGTCGAATTTGTAAGATTATTCATTGCGACCACCGCTTATCAACACGCATGAATAAGACTGATGTGGCCTAATGAACGCTAAACATTCAATGCGAATGTTTATAAACATATTTTATTCATGACTCAGGCATGCATGTGTATATTGATTATATTTTGTCTGTAAGTGTTTGCAAGCTCGTTTGAACTTTTACGACCACAGCTTATCGACACGATTGAATAAGACTGATGTGGCGTAATTTAACGCTAACATTTACTGGTCAAATTTGTAAGATTATTCATTGCGACCACAGCTTATCAACAAGCATGAATAAGACTGATGTGGCCTAATGAACGCTAAACAAAATGTGTTCTGATTATGTCATGTGTTTGTCCGATGCAAGCACGAACTCGATTAATTCGTGGTTGATCTGTCGGTCACGCATCGCTATAATGTCTTCTATAGGGTCAAGATTGAAATTTCCCTTTCTCAGCGTATTGATGAGTTCCTTTCTAGTGCCTGTATAGTCAGTGCACCTTAGGAAGAAGTGGTTTAGAGTTTCAGTCTCCTTGCAGGCCTCACATTGGTCTGTGTCTGACAGCCAGTAACAGGTTGAGTTTTTTTCGTATCTGTGTGTGTGTGTGTTGTAATATTTAAGGCGTTTATATGCTAGTTCCCAATGCTAGGGTCTAGACTCACGCCTGAGTTTTCGTATCTGGCTTCGAATCCGCCTTTTATACTCGGCGAGAGGCTGCGCCAGCCGGCTCAGCCAATCAGAGCGCGTGTTGCGTGCTAGACAAGGTGGCAAGAGCAATCCTGCCTAGCTCTCTCTTGTTCAGGCACATGCTCAGGGGATGTCTACGCTCAGTTGGAGCTCCAAAAGTGTCCGTCTTAATTTTGCCATATCTTCGCCAGATCTGAACTGTTTAATTTCTGTTCAGCGTGTTATATTCCTCATCCAATTCTGATATTAATACATACCAAAATCTTTGAGGACTGTCCCATATTACGGAATTGCCAGAATATGAGCAGATATATACATAAGTTGCCAGTCTCCAACGGCTAACGCATCAGTGTTTGTTTACCTCTCATGGCCGCACATGCGCGTAGGGCGATCTCACGGACTCTATTTCTGTTCTCCTGTTGGAATGGCCGTTTATGCTCGGGCCGATATATTACCAGTGGAGGGGTGAGTAGGGACCTCCCCTGGCCGAGTGCGCACACTACGGCGATCCGTGCTACACAACTAATTTGACTGGGCAGCAACAACAGCACCCAGTCAAATTAGTTAAAAAAAATACTGAACAGCTTACCTATAGCCTATAGTTGGAAATTAATCGTCAGGGAGTTCAGGGATCGATTTGCGAAGTGTGTGCAGAGCTTATCTAGAGATGGGCGGGGCATAGCTAAAACTGGAAAGATCTATTGTGTCCTAAGTGCATTATGCATATGCAATTTTAGGTTGCAAAAAAGGAAAAATAGATTTGTTCATATGTACTACATTTGAATTCTAGCTCAACTTATTCTCATTGAAAGCAGAGCTAATACTAGGAAATTATAATATTCATGACACATATTCTTTGTCATAGATATCTTTGGTCCAACGCTCAAATCATCTTTAAAATACCTTTTGACTGATTAAGATTGAGCCACAGCTTTGATTTCATCTGATGTTTGCGGATGGACAAATATCATAGTTTAACCGTTTCACAGTGCCGTTGTTAGTGGATGTGGGGCCCACCTGCAAAGGGGCGGGGTCCCGGGGCCATCCCCCGAAAAAAATTTTTGAATATGAGATGCTCTGAGAAGCCATTTCCTGCATTCTGGGCAGTATTTGCGGCCCTCTGGACCGTGCGCACCCCCCCCCCCCCACCGCATCTGCGGTTGCTGCGGGGCCGTAAACACGGCACTGCCGTTTCATGACGAAGAGAAACCAAACCGGCCCCTGTTGTGCTCTTAATGAATGTCCATTTGCAGGACCAGAGAAGAATATTTTTGAAAATTTACCACTGGGATGACTGGCTCGATAACCGTTTTTATCTTGGCCTGTGAATGGACATTCAATGATCAAATATTTGACATTTAAAATTTAGCTGTTAACTGGTTAACGCACCAAATAAAACATGCACTTTCTCGTATAAAGTACATATTTACACCAGTATGAGTTACACAAATGATACCAACACGTATTTTTAATTTAAGAATTAATCATCACACCTCCATGACCCTGTGACGTAGATACATCGACACGGCTTCTGCTCTACATAGGTGGGTGACTTTATTACCTGAAGAACAGTTTGTCTCTGCACGCCATATCTGCAGACAGTTCTGGAAAGACTTTCTGGAAAGGTTCATAATTCTGCACAGTCAACCATTTCTTCCATTCTCCAATTACACCTGTGAAATAATAATAATAATAATAATAATAATAATAATAATAATAATAATAATAATAATAATAATAATAATAATAATAATAATAATAATAATAATAATTAGACGCCGCCGCCGACGACGACGACGCCCGCGCGCTCGCATACACACAGACCCGATTTCAATACCCACTATTAGCCAGTTTTCATTTGAAGGTCTCGAGACCTTTCGCCTTCTCAACATATACTAACAAGGAATAGAGAGACACGCTGCTAGTTATGCCCCGCCCATTTCTACCTAAGCTCCACCCATCTTTTATGCGTGTTGAAATCGATTCATAAACTTTGACTCCCGAGTGAATTTCCAGAAGCCCAATTTAAGGTACCTATACATGTAAGCTGTTGAATATTTTGAAACTAATTTTAATGGCCGATGTTGCTGCCTATCTCAAATTAGTTTCAAAATATCCAACAGAACGCTTTTTTATTGTAGATTTAACAAAGACAAGCAATGTGTACACTACGCGGACTTTTGAAGCTTCATGACGGACTAATAACACGTATCATATATTTGAGTGACATATCGGCTCTTAGCGTTTGAAATTAACACGGTCATATGTTACCTTTGCGAAACAGCGCAGCATTAGCATTTCCATCGTCTGTAGTTTTATCCACTTTCGTTTTCCTCATATTGCCAAACTTGCTCGCTTCTACAACTTCATCAAGAAACGCATCCGTCACTCTGGTATCAAGAAAGTTGGCTATTCTCGTGACGCCCTCTTTCGGTCTCTGAAGGTAACATTGCAACAATCTCAGAAAGAGATAAATACGAAAGAAACAAGTTAATGGAGCATTCTAGTTTATCCATCAAGCATATGGCGCCATCAATTACGTCATGAGTGGTGTAGCTAAGTTAGTCACAAACGCTTGATTGATGACGGACTAAGCGTTGTTGTTGCCCTACGAATTGTCCTACTATTTAATAAATATTCTGCTGAATATTTTGAAACTAATTTGACTAGGTGCTGATACTGCCATTGGCCAGAGTTAGCAATAGCACCCAGTCAATTTTGTTTCAAAATATTCACGAGGTTACTTGCGATTCAGTGAGTGCATGGATCGATTGATCCCAAGACAGCTAAAGCGTGGGTGGACCTCAACTAGGGATGGGATGGCCATAGCTAAAACTGTATTTTTCCATTATTAGAATTTGACGCGTCGATGTGAAATAAAACTTTATATCAGATCTAATTAATGGATCCGATCTGTCACTCAAGTAAACTCCGTCATGATCAATTACGTCACGTGTATGCTGACATCAAAATCAAAAAGCATAATGAATGACATATCCAGCACCGACATGGACATTGGAACGTCCCAGGTGTACGAATTGTATGTCTGCGATGGATTTATTATTTTAAAATCTTTTTTCTAATATCTTGAAACTAGCAACGGTGTCCAGCCAAATTAGTTTCAAAATGTTCAATAGATCACCTGTATAATTACGTTGAAAGTGGGATTCTGAGAATTCAGGATTAAAAGTATATAAATCGATGCTACCACGTGCAAAACGTGGGCTGAGCTTAGCTAGAAATATGTGGGGCATAGCTAGAAATTGATACCGTGCCAAACATACAACCTACCGACCGACCGACCGACCGACTGTAGCCTATCTGTGGATATCTCGGAAGCAATAAACCGAATGGAATACGGTGAATACCCTTTACCCTTTGAGTAATAAATCAACATGACTCGTTATTCTGATTATTTTGCTTACGTATATGTTTTAGATGACCCTATTCCATTCCGTGAGGTACTGCACCCGTGACTAAGGAACACTGGTTCCAGAAACTAATGTCAAATTTTGCCCGGTTATTTCTAGTGAAAGTTCGCATAAAAGGTCAAATTTTTATATTTCTGATGAGACGAAAACGGTTAAATCCAATAAAAGCAGACTACGAATTGGCCAGTTTTCTATGTAATACGGTACTACTCGAACGCCAGTAGCTAATCGCCGTGATCGCCGAACTATTATTATCCTGCAGGATGTTTTGATCAAAGTATGTAACCAGTCGTGCTCACGAGTTACCAAAATGAAATAGTTTGTTTTTGCATGTCCCTAACACGGGGCTCCTTAGTAAGCAACGTGCCATAATTGCTGGAATTATTCTGTCGCGCGGACTCGGGTCATGGCGGCCGCCACACACGGTACTGATTGGCAGGGTTTGAGTGAGAAATTAATGGTATCTGCTCTCCACAGCTCACGTAGGGCGGGAAAATGCCAGTTAACCTATATTTTGCAATGCAGATTAATAATGGAAACAGAGCACGCTACACATGGATACCGCACACATGTCCAAACGAATGTCATGTATAAGATATGCACTATCAGGAAAGACTTTATAAAAAGTGACCAACGTGGAAATCGTCATCAACGAAAGAGTAATGTTTATAAATGGCTTCGTCTGGAACATCTACGTTTTTAAAATAATGAATATTCATTCAGTCTATGGCATACCCTGACCAAATCATCGTACATCTGAAACATGATGGGTTCATCCGGGTTTCTGGCAGCATATTCCTCCCACGCTTTCACATGATTGTACCAACCCATACATGGGTAGGTAATTGCTTAAAGAATAGGAAATAGAGTACACGTCTTTTCTCACAAGTTCTGTTTTTCTTGGCGCCAAGCAAGTCTGAGACATTAAACAAATATTAGGAAACCCTCACACATTAAAGGACAGCCATTTTGTAGACAAAAGGAATTTTCTATGTCTAGATTCGCGTAGTGAGGAACAACTGTGTTGATATGAACATGTTGCTATCAATAGACCGTTCCAGTTGATCCATCAATCATAAAACAACTAGGCGACGTGTATGATGACGACATAATCAATGACGTCGTGAATGGCGTGGATAAGTTCGTCACGAACGCTTAATTAGTGACGTGTTAATCGTTGTTAATTATGCTGAATAGCTTGAAATCAATTTGACTTGGCGCTGTTGCTGCCATAACACCCAGTCAAATTACTTTCAAAATATACAACAAGCTTACCTGTATAGTTTGCTGGAAATTTATAATCAGACAGTTCAGGGATCGATTGATCCCAACACGGCGAAGTGTGGGTGTAGCTTAGATAACGATGGGCGGGGGTTTAACTAAAACTTGAAAGGTACATTGCAGCAGCAGCAGCTCCTCATCAAATTAGTTTCAAAAATACTCAACAGAATATGTATGAAGTTGGAAAAAGTTAGAATGGTTAGAATGGTGAAGCAAATTTGTGGTGCCAGTAGCTATTTCATGTGGCACAGGACATAGCTTAAAATTCAAGCCGATCGGCTTTTGCAATGGTTTTCATAAATGTCCGTTTTCACACCAAAACAAAACTATTTTTGGGGAATTTAACACAGAAATGACTGGCTCGATAACCGAGCCAGTCATTTCAGTGGTGATTCTTTTAAAAAATCGTGTGTTGTTCTGTAAATGGACATTTTCAATGAGAAAATTAAAATGTATTGAATGAATTTGAGTGATACAGGGTTACGGTAACATCTATTTTTACATGTATTTAAATGGTCTAATATTCTGTACAGCTTGCTGTGATTAAAGTAGCGGCATGTCGACTTATCCACCTGGACAATGGTGAGGTCATTAGAATCGCCATAGCGCCACTATTCGAATGACGCCATGATTCTCCAAAGGTATAAGTTACAGCCCACTACAGTACTGACTTACTTGTTTCAGTTATGAAGTCATTGTAATAAACAGTAAACTGTCGGGGAATGATACAGCTTATACTGTCCGTCCACACAATGTCTAGCCGCCATAACGTGTAAATCCTGTGTAAAATCATTGTTCCCCATATGTCACTTTGTGTAAATAAACTGAAACTGAAACGTTGACACGGCACAATCCTTTGGGTTGCGAATGGTGTAAATGAACTTTCTATTGCCATTTTTAAAGGGACTGTCAGAAGCGGACTGGCATGGTATCAGATGTGAATATAGGCCTCTGCGAGGCCTAGGCTGTGGACTTCCCTCCAGGCGGAAATAAGGTGGGTATGCATTCTCTGTCATGGCATCTGGAGGTCCGTGTTGAACCCCCCCCCCCCACCCACCCACCCCCGTCCCCGTCCCCACCCCCACCCCACCGCCACCAGATAGCGAATTGTGTTCCACGTCATGTGTGCACTTGGATTTACAAATTGAACGACAAAAATAACAACAATTTTAGTTCTGGTTTGCCTTTTATTCATGTAGATAGCGGACTAGATTAAACTACGCACTATCAGGCTAGCGAGGAACAGAGGATTCCAGTTTATCCATCCATCATATGCGTCATAATCAACTACGAACGACGTAGATATTTAGGCGGCAGCAGCTTCCAGTCAAATCAGTTTCAAAATATTCAACCTGCTAATCGTTGTATCTACATTAAGTCATGTATTCGATACGCCAGAGTTGCAGTACCGTGCAGCTATATTTAACAAAGAACCAGCGATGAAGTCCTGTCAACTACGTTTACAATATATATATCCAAATTTTACATAACATGAAAGGGATTTATGATTGCGCTGGAAGTAAATAAGTACAGAGAGATCGGTGGTAGAGGAAAACATAATACTCGCGCAATATTGTGCTAACTAGCTTCTTACAGATAAGAGATCTCGTTAGGCTTACATCAATCTCGTTAAAGATACACAGTACGATATACAGGACAAATTCTTGCACCCTGTCACACAGGTTGAATATGTGTTGAATATTTGAGATTCAGAGACCAATCATTGCGATAAGCAGAAACCCAGCCAAATCTATAACGTGTAATTAATTAATCCAGAGAAGTTTAATGAGTTTGTCATGGCACCTGCATGTGTGTCTATGTTGGTGCTCTGAACAACATCTGATAGCTTCATAAGTAATGGCTGCGTGAGGTTATAGGTGAGACCACCGCCTACCATGCAAATCGGATGGTTTGATATTAGCTATAAAGGAGAACAACAGAGTAGAGTAATACGATTAGTGAATGAGCAGAAGTTTAGGTAATATATTATTAGTATTTGCAGTAAGTATTTATATGATCTGTATTGTTCTTATGTTAAATAGTGTAGTTTCTTATTAATAAATTAATTTAAGTTTAGTTGCATTATGTTGGCATCGTACGATTATATAACTTTCATGGACCGATCTACCCACTAGCCAATTAGCCAAATGCTAGTAAGACTGAAATCTGGCTAATGAAAAGCAGAATTGGCTAAACCATTGGCTAATGATGAAAATTAATTGAATGTTCTTGATTGGCTGAATCATGACTAACTCCAGCGTTATAATTGCAATGCAAAAATTCATGTTTACGTTGTTGAATATTTTGAAACTAATATGACTGAAAACTGTTGGTGCCTAAGGAAGCAACAGCTTTCGGTCATTTTAGTTTCAAAATATTCAACGAATTTCTTATATATTAAAACCTTATTGTATCTGGACTGTAAAATTGATAATATTAACTGATGATGACTGACTGCAAACATGTTCATAAGTGGCATTGAAGTAAAGATGTGGCTAAAATATTTACTATTTGGCTAACAAAATGTTATTTGGCTAAGCTATTGGCTAGCACATTGCAAAAGCCAGATCTGTCCCTGGCGTTAACGCCGCCGACGACTTGACCCGCGTTGCAGCTCTAGGACTAGAATTACCATGTTCATGTTCACTTTATTTACATCCAGGCTGTTACAATAGCATATGGAGGTAACACTATGTAATTATACTGTTCTTGGCAGTGGAGTTTGTTATACTAATTAAATCATGTCATCATGATGGACGAAACGAATGAGGACCATTCGTAGCCATTACCAATAGAGCTGGGATCTGCTTCTAGTAACTGTTCCTACGCACGAGGCGGTTAGAAAGATTCTATGTTCCACCGTGCCTAGAGAGACGTATCTTTCTGTTTTACCGCTTATAACACACACTTTGCAGAGGGTATTCCTGGTCTGAAAGGAAACATTACATCCGCTGATTCTTATAGAGTCCATACCACTGCCCATAGTTGAGGCAGATAGTTTCCCACTGGCTCAATATTGGCAATCTCTGACACAATGGCAAACCAAAACCACATCTACCCAAGAAACATAGGATTTCATCCTAAGCAAGTTTGTCAAATAGAGCAAATGACTCACATCAGATGGGGGTTTCGCAGCCACTACTGCCGGGATGATCGAAGGAGGGGATTGGGGCTGTGAGCTTCCAGCAAGCTTCCAGGTTGAGCAAGCTATGGTCCTTTGTTATCTCCCAGCAAATGTGTAGCACAAGTTGGTGAAGTGTGTCTAATCCCAGAAGCTGCAGCGGTTGACAGTTGATGATGTTTATCATACTACCATTTCATTCGCCATCTCTCTCCCTCTCTCTCTCTTACACACACACCCACCAACCCACACACACACACACATCCACCAACCCCCCCCCCCCCCACACACACACACACACGCAGACGCACACGCAGACGCACACGCACACGCACTCGCGCGCGCGCACACACACACACATCGCTCCCCCTCTCTCCCTCTCCGTCACTCTCTCTCTCTCTCTCTCTCCCCCCCTCCCTCTCTCCCCCCTCTCTCTCTCTCTATATCTCTCTCCCATATTTTTTCTCTCCCTCCCATAATCCATATCTCTCACTCTCACTCTCTCTCTCTTTCTCTTTCTCTCTCTCTCTCTCTCTCTCTCTCTCTCTCTCTCTCTCTCTCTCTCTCTCTCTCTCTTGAGTCCCATCATGCACAGGTAGTATTATAATCTATCACCATCGGATCACGAGTCGCATTCGTTACCTCTAGGCCACGGTTGGTTGGGGTGGGGGGGGGGCACATGCTATATTAGAAGCTGATTTTATCGTAAGGCGCAACTGTCAACGCAGTGCCGATTATGCGATACAGATGTGACAGAGCACGTCTAGCCTGACAGCATATTATCACGCAGAGCCCACTATTCCCTCCAGCTTTGATACCAATTCTATAACAATTATATATGGAATTCCAGTAATACCACACATAACGAAGGATTCCAGTTCATCGATTAATCATATGACGATATAATCAACTACGTGACGTATAGGCTGATGTCATAATCAATTACGTCATGAGTGACGAAGCTAAGTTCGTCACGAATCCTTAATTGGCGATGGACTAAGCGTTGTTGTACGAAGTGCATGATTTTACTATTTAATAAACATTTTGTTGAATATTTTGAAACTAATTTCACTGGGCGGTGTTGCTGTCACAGGCAGCAATAGCGCCAAGATAAGTTGGATTCAAAGTATTCAACAGCTTACATGTATAGTTTCCTGGAAATTGATATTCAGAGCGTTCATGGATCGATTGATACCAACAGGGACAAAACGTAGGTGGAGTTTAGAGATGGGCGGGGCATAGCAAAAACTGGATTACTCCATTGCTATATAATCTCTCCAGAAAGGTGGTTCGACTTCTAAGTAACCTGCCGTTTGAGGCGCATCGTTGTACCAACACTAGATGAACTGCATGTGGCCACGTCTGCTCTGACAGCTATCATTGTCACTATAGCTAACTTTAGCATAGATGATGCCTCGATGGGCATTGATGTATATGACTCTGACATGGAGGATTCCAGGTTCTCTATTAATCATATAACGTTATTTTCAACTTAGGGTGACTTGTGGGGTGACGTTCATAATCAACTACGACATAGCAATAACTGGATTTCTCATTACGACTAATATTTAACTTCTCTTGTGTCAACTTAACCCTTTAATGGTCAAACTGACCAAAAACAACTTTGCAGTGGTCTTCAGACATGGCTATTTGAAAGGCCTAGAGAAGAGTATTTTTAAATATTTACCACTAGAATGACTGGCTCGGTAACCGAGCCAGTCCTCCTAGTGGTAAACTTTCAAAAATACTTTTCTATCGGCCTGCAGATAGACACTGGCTAAGTAAAAATATTTTCACCATTACCCCTTTAATGGTTAAGCCGGAGGAAACGATTCAGTTGTAAATTTACAAAAATAGTCTTCTAAAATTAAGATATTTTTTAGAAATATTGACCATCCAACTGTTTAATTAATATATCAAGTCGTATTTTGAGCAGGCATAAGGCGCTGTTGACACAAGAAAGGCTAGGCACACCCGCTAAAGACGCACTATAACACGCCCAGCTCTGAACAAACTGTTCTTCGCGATTGACTGGATTAAGAACATGGAACTATAGTATACATGATAACGTCCCAGAAATGTATGGTCTCAAAATCAAACAAATGTGTCATTGAAGGTAAAACGGTTCACAGCGTGATCACCTATGACAATCTCTGATAAATATGTGTCACGGTTCTGATCATCGATAACAATATGGGCGTTATCCTCTGGGCATCGGTGAAGAAACACACTCATGTCGTTATTCTTAATGGATTCCTTGGCCATAAAGATTTTGATAAAGATATCGTATTCGTATTTCGTATTTTCTTTATTACACTCAGGCCGTGACAACGGCATATGAGGATTATTTGTACATTGACAATGGCGGTAGAAATACAATATTATGATTATTATTATTATTATTATTATTATTATTATTATTATTATTATTATTATTATTATTATTATTATTATTATTATTATTATTATTATTATTATTATTATTATTATTATTATTATTATTATTATCATCATACCATCTCCGCCGCGCTGCCGACGAGGGCTACGATAGTGGGATCGCTTACATAATAATGATAACAACAATAATCAATTTATTATTCTATTTTGGGCCACTTGCCCCTGCAGTGTTTCAGGCAGTATTAAAGGAGAACTAACTTCATATAATAGTAGTTCAGCTGATCTAACAGTGGGGTCACTCTCTGCCTAGGTATTCGACTAAAGTCGCTTCGGTATGGAAACTATAAACTGCAATGGTTTGCTATTTTAAGTGTGATAAATTGTTTCCCCGAAGCTCCGCCCACCGCCTCCCGTAGCATGTGTTAAGGTTCTGTAACCAATGGCCCTGTACAATCTGAGTTTCTCTCTCCAGAGAGCAGTACGACGTAAACATTGCTATGCTACGTGATTAAATTTTAATGGGTTTATTGAAAATCCAGCCGTCTGATATTGGTTAATGGCGGGTAATGATATTCATTGACACATCAAGCTCAGCGTAAACGTTATTATAAATGATGACGATCCGAGATGGATCACTAAAGCTTGCTGATGTCGTCGTCGTCTTGGTCGTCGTCGTCGTCGTCGTCGTCGTCGTCGTCAGCGGCGGCGGCAGCTGCGGCGGCGGCCGTTGCTGCGGACATTTTGTTTCTTTCTGCTAATCCTCATTCAATTCTCCTTCAATCTCATTGAGAGTTCACACACATATTCTATGGATAAGTACCAACATCACTATGGAGCCTGATTTTCGATTCACTGCCCTGCTGGTTTTAGAGGGCGCCCCACCCATACATTTTTTAATTCTTACTCCTCTATTAATAATAACTATAGCTTGATAAAGCTAGCGTGGCATATTCTAGACGTAACTGTGGACATCATTACAGGCGCCCAAAGCTTTACTCAGTAATCCCTCTTGTGTCAACAGCGCCTCAAAACGCTCAAAATGCTACTTGCTATATCAATTAAACATTTTGATCGTCAATATTTTTTTAATATTTTAATTTTAGAAGAGTATTTTTGTAAATTTTCCACTGAATTCTTTTTCGCCTGATTGACCCATTAAAAGGGTAATGTTAAAGAAAATTGAAGTTTTTTAGCCAGTGTCTATCTGCAGACCAAGAGAAGAATATTTTTGAAAGTTTACTGCTAGAATTACTGGCACGGTTACCGAGCCAGTCATTCTAGCGGTAAATATTTAAAAAATACTCTTCTCTAGGCCTTTCAAATAGCCATGTCTGAAGACCACTGCAAAGTTGTTTTTGGTCAGTTTGGCCATTAAAGGGTTAAGTTGACACGAGAGGAGTTAAAGGGACGCAACACTCAGCCCAAACCTCGATTTTTACATCAATAATCCTCCGTTATGGATGAACGGATCTCTATAAATCTTGAGAGGGAATATGCTACACTTAAATTTTAAAATCACTAATTCGGCGTTATTCATGAACAGATCTCCACAAACTTTGAGAGGGATATTATATGGGTAACCTTCCACATCATATTACAGAGCCATATTGTCGATCCACTGCCCTCATGGGGTCCAACACATAAATTTTACAATCGTTATTCTTCAGTTACTGATGAAGGGATCTCGAAAAACTTGAAAGTTTTATTCTATAGGTCACTCTCGACATAATTCAAGAGCCCGATTGTCAATCCATGAATCCATTTTCTCAGTCAATCATATGACGTCATAATCATTTATGTGACGTGTTGGCTGACGTCATAATGATTACGTCATTAATGACTCGATTTAGTCCGTCTTTAAGGCGTAATAGTCCTACACATTGTACAAATTGTATATTCTTACCATTTAATAATATTATGTTGAATATTTCGAAACTAATTTGACTGGTCGCAGTTGCTGCCATAGGCAGCAATAGTCACTAGTCAAATTAATTTCAAAATATCCCACAATTTACCTATATAGTTTTCTGGAAATTCATAGGCAGGGAGTTCAGGGATCGATCGATCACAACACGAGCGAGGTGTGGGTTGAGCTTAGTTAGATATGGGCGGGGCATAGCAAAACATGGGACGGTCCATCACTTCCATGATGCGTTTTACTAGGGAGCTTACCTCTAAATTGTAAACTGGTTACTCCTCCCTCCAAACAAACATTGGATTCTGAATGGCTTCGCCGTACTCCTTGTGTCAGCACTCACCATTTGATGAGTAGGCGTAGTAAAATTTAAATAACTAAGTGCACCTAGCTGCTGAGAGATCGGTGTGCTCATCACAAAGTTCAAGCAGATCACGTGTCCTCATTTTGAGCAATGCTTCTTGCCGCCATATATTGCCAGGGCCGTATTTAGATATGTGGGGGCCCTGGGGCAAAGAATGAGCTGGGGGGGGGTCAGGGGGTCCTGCCCCGGACAATCTTTTACGTCTAGGTGCTCTGAGACGGCCAGAGAGTCTACTTTTAAGGTGAATTATGGCGCTTTCTTTCGTTGTAAAATTATTTTATTTTGCAAATTTTCGTAATTCACATTGTTGCGGAACACCAAACAAGAATTGGGGCCCCCACAAATATTAGAATAGAATTATAATGCATGATTAAGAGTTCTAAACTAATAAAGTTTGCTTTAAATGTCCTATAACTTCCAAAAAAAGTGCATAATTTTTTTTTCATTTTTAAATTGCGGGGCCCCTTGCTTGTTGGGGCCCCGGGGCTTTTGCCTCGCTTGCCCCCCCCCCCCCTTAAATACGGCACTGTATATTGCACCCCATCCCACCCCGCCTCTGACCAGCAGATATTATGATTTGGTTCTGTCTTTAAATGTACCAGCATCTTGTCTCAAGTCATCGGGTCAGGCCATTCTGGTTATGATGAATCCACCGACCCAACCAACTCGTTCCTGTTAACGCAATCGGTAGGACTGGTGCAAATCCTGACACAAAGATGCATCGACATCGCCATTCACATATGATCTGATCGGCAGATTTTCACTCAAATGACACGCCAATATGTGCTAGCCAATAGATTAGCCAAATACAATTTTTTGTTAGCCAAGTAGTAAATATTTTAGCCACATCTTTACATCAATGCCACTTACGAACGTGTTTGCAGTCAATTAATATTATCAATTTTACAGTCCAGAAACAATAAGGTTAAAATTTATAAGAAATGTGTTGAATATTTTGAAACTAATATGACTGAAAGCTGTTTTCAGTCATATTAGTTTTAAAATATTCAACAACGTAAACATGAACTTTTGTTTTGCAATTGTAATGATGGAGTTAGTCATGATTCAGCCAATCAAAAAAAATTCAATTAATTTTAATCATTAGCCAATAATTTAGCCTCTTCTGCTTTTCATTAGCCAGATTTCAGTCTTACTAGCATTTGGCTAATTGGCTAGTGAGTAGATCGGTTCCTGATGTTAGATTGAGTGTGATATCGTCATATGGTCTGATCGACGGATTTTCACTCAAAAGACACGTCTATGTTTATACAGGTTAGATCGAGTTGATATTGTCTACCAAATGGCAGGTTAAACATTTAATGACTTGATTTGTTCAAAAGGTTGAAATAATTACTCATTGAATGGCCATTTGCAGGCCAAGAGAAGACTATAATTGAGTCAGTCATTCCAGTGGTCATTTTTAAAAAATAGCCTTCACTTGGCCTGCAAATGGACATTCCTCAAGACCACCACAGAGGCCGGGTTTGCTCGGCTTCGTCGTGAAAGGATTAAATATGAATTATATATGTGAGAGACTTGTCCTATTCCCATGACATCTCCACTATGATCATTCTATTAAGATAATACCTATATGATATGGGTCAGACCGCCAGGATGACTGCTTCTACGGTCCAACCCTCGTAACCGCGTTTATCTCTCCTCATCCCATCGTCTCCCTTATATCCTCTTTTCAACTACCCATACCCATCCATTGATCAGGAAGAAACCAAATGTTGTAGTAAATCTGGACACTGGATAAAAGACTGTCCAAATGAGGCGCGGAGACTGGCAGCCGCCTGCCCCGTTAGCCGCCATAGTGTCTGACTAAAGGATGGTTTGCAATATGCAATAAACCGATCCTTATCAAACTCTCCAAATACTTGTTAACATCAAAAAAAATTAAACAGCTAGACTAATTCATCTATCTTCTCACCCAATCATACACCCGAGTTATCCATCAACCCAAGTATCCATCGTCATCATTGTTAAAGCTATGCCAATCTCATCTCAAATGCGATAGATTGTACGATAGATTATAGTTTATGGATTCCATATCATTCACATCCTGTTACATTCCCTTACATGTATCACAATCATTTGCTTTGTAACATGGTGTAAACATTGAACAGTGAGCACCGTGATTTTGTTTACTCAAGCGATAGTGTATGGTGTCATGTAAGTGCCAATGCATTACATTCTTTATTATGCAAATCATCTTGGTGAATATTTTGGGGATAATTTGATTGGAAGTTGTCATTGCCTATGGCAGTAACGGCTTCCGGTCAAATTGGTCTCAGAATAGTCATCAGCTTACTTGTATGATTGTTTTCATATCATATTGCCAAATTATATGTGACACCGCTATGACTGAGCGTATTGACCAAGGCAGATACGCTAGTTTTTCCTTCTGATTGGTTGAAAAGTAAGGCATGACAGCCACCATAGGCTTTGGAAATGTACCAACGTTTAAACTACTCAAGCCTGAATAGCTTTCTTTAGCGGCATGATAATAAGCTTAATATTATAGTATAGTTTACGAATGACGTGTTATATGAAGTTAGTTCTCCTTTAATACTGCCTGAAACACTGCAGGGGCAAGTGGCCCAAAATAGTTAATAAATTGATTATTGTTGTTATCATTATTATGTAAGCGATCCCACTGTCGTAGCCCTCGTCGGCAGCGCGGCGGAGATGGTATGATAATAATAATAATAATAATAATAATAATAATAATAATAATAATAATAATAATAATAATAATAATATTGTATTTCTACCGCCATTGTCAATGTACAAATAATCCTCATATGCCGTTGTCACGGCCTGAGTGTAATAAAGAAAATACGAAAAAATACGAATACGACGCCTGTATGGCTCCCACCTATGTGGACACCGCACACGGCAGCCATCGTAAAAACAAGCACCCTGCTATTTTGTTCAGCGTAGCGAATGCAATGTGCCGTTAACGCTTTAACCTCATAAATGCCAAAACAGTTTTCTGCATTGGTCTACAGAAATGTCCATTTGCAGACCAAGAGAAGACTATTGTAAAAATTTTACCAGTGGAATGACTGGCTCAGTATCCGAGCCAGTCATTTCAGGGGTAACATTTAGAAAATGCTGGCCTCTTGGTCTGCAAATGTACATTTTATATGAGAAAATTGTAATTACTGGAGCAAATTTGAGGGTTAAAGGATTAAATTAGTAAGGATCCATGGTGATGGGTGAGCCACAGATCCGTCTTCCACACTCAACACAGATAGAACAACGACAGAGACCGATTGGATAACAATTCTATATTCTTTGAATGACGCATTACAAACTGCCACCAATTCGGACACGAATGAAGAAATTGCATCTCTGGCTGTTACCCACTACGCCATTTTCTTCCATTGGTCCCTTAAGACACCCACCCACCATTCTGATGCCACCCCCAACCTCCCCCCCCCAACCTCCACCCCCACATCCACACACCTTCGCGAATGAGAGAAGTCAATAGGCAACGAAACACATCGTCTCCCTTCTTAACTTAGGCCCTCTGAAGCCATCTCTCCTGAAATAGAAGCTATAGTCCGGCAGATATATGGCATATTTTTGTTTTAACCTGGACTTGGCGTCTATAGTTGTTTTCCTTTATTGATTTTGATAGACCAGAGTATACCTTTCTCAAATATTAATGATGGCCCTTGAGGATTTTGAGAAATACAAGATGGCGACCAAGATGGCCATAACATGCTTGTTGTAGTCGGCATTGCCCATACGCCAAATTATCAAGAATTGCTACTTACCACCAGGTTTCGTGCTATTTCTTATATATCAACGTCTATACATAATAAATTGATGTGATAGCCTTTCGTGATGAGTAGCCCTTTGGTAATCATCACCCATTGAACATGATGTTCGGGCATAACCTTTGAACCAATCATCATATAGGAATAATTTACCACTCAAAATGTGTGTTTTAATGTCCTCCACAGAATGCTTGTTATAACGAGGCAATGGACCTTTCCATTTTTAGCCATGCCCCGCCCATCTCTAGCTAAGCTCCACCCACACTTCGCCGTGTTGGGATTGATCGATCCCCCAAATGCCCTAGCTATCAATTTCCTGAAAACTATGCTGTGAAGCGCCCAGTCAAATTAGTTTCAAAATATTCAATAGAATATTTATTAATTAGAAAAAGCAAACAATTTGTACAACAACGCATAGACCGTCTTCAAATATGCGTTCGTGGCGTACTTATCGACGTCATTCATGACGTCATTCATTATGATGTCATTGTACACATCACGCAGTTCATTATGACGTCATATGGTGGGTGGGTACTCTGGAAGGGTGAATTAACCCAACACGTAGGTCAGTATAGGCCAAAGGGTTACAAATTCCACCAAGACCACATACAATCTTTAAACTGGCAGTAGCAGCAACTAATGCTGGTTGAATTTTGAAAGTACAAAACTGATTATTAAAGTGACATAAACACATCCTATTTGGGAAGATTTTCATCGGCAAATTTTGACACCAATGTTCCTGGGTAATATTGGAAAAATATAAAATAACTGACACTAAAAGCTGATTTTATATAACCACGTGCTTTATAGACCTTTTATTGAATTACTACATTACTCTACTCAGATATTGTTAATACAATGATGTTATATGATTATTATTTGGATTAAGCCCAATCTCACGGCATTTCTTCAAGCACAACATAAAGTTCCTGTTTATTAGCAAAATTAGTCAAGAAACAGTATCCAGTGTATCCACGGCAACTACCTTGTACTATTTCCAGTGGAAATTCAACTACGAGAACAAACCTAAACCATTAACTACAGCTAGATCTACTAGAATTACAAACATTATTAGATGTAGTAGATGGTATGTTGTATACATTTTTTTATGGAAAACCTGGACGAAAACCCAGGACATATTATTCCGTGCCACAGAAACTGTGTCTCATCATATACATCTCCCAAACAGACTCAACGGTGCTTCAAGCGCTAGGATAAAGACACATCAGTGCCACGCCCTTTTCCAAAGAAAACACGGCTTTCTGTCTGTATGTGATTGGCGTTCTATAAGTTATTTAGGTAGTCCTGATCAAGCGCTCGATCAATGGTATGTAAAATTCATCACCATTATAAATAAACACGCTCCTGTCATTGAACGCAGAGGTAAACGTGTATGTCAACCGGGATGGATGAACAGAGAAATTTTAAAAACAATGAAAGAAAGGGATTATCATAAAAACGTAGGAAACATGTTGAATTTTAAAATGTTAAAGCAAAGAGTTGCGTATTTGATTAAAGCATCTAAACGAGATTATTTTGCAAATAAATTAGAAGCAGGCAAAAATAATCCGGCGAATATGTGGAAAATTCTAAAAGACATAAATCCCAAGGCAAACAAATTACCTTCAATAATCTGTGATGATAATGGAAGTGAAATTCAAAGCCCACAGATGCAATCTGAACATTTTAATATATATTTCAGTACAATCGCGTCAAAACTGACACGCTCCATGATAAAACAAAGGCCAATGGCATTTAATAAGCTATCAGATCATGTTCTTAATAAAGTTCGAGAAAATATAAAGTTTCGAATTCCATATATAACTGTTGAATATGTGCCCAGAGAACTTAGCAACTTAAACACAAATAAGTTATCTGGTTACGATGAATTGAACGCACGCTTCCTCAAAGCTGCAGCATCAATAATTGCGCCCTCAATAACACTTATTATAAACAAAAGCATAGCTACCGGAGAATTCCCCAAAATGTGGAAATGTGCAAAAGTAAAAGCCTCTACATAAATCTGATTCAAAAACCAATATTAGCAATTATGGGCCTATCTCTATATTACCCATTGTCTCTAAGGTTATTGAACGACACATACATGATCATATTTATAAATTTATAATCAAGTATAATTTATTAGTGGAGTCGCAATCAGGCTTCAGACCTAACCATTCATGTGAAACTGCATTGTTAAATCTAGTGGAAAGATGGCGTTTTACGATAGATAACGGCGACCTTATTGGTTCCTTATATGATTGACCTTAAAAGGCCTTTGATCTTGTCAATCATGACATCCTATTACAAAAATTACGTATTTACAAATTCAGCTATAATACATTAAAGTAGTTTTCTTCATATTTAAATGGCAGACAACAATACGTTTCAATTTCTGTAAAGAATTCTAACCCACTGCCCATCGACATAGGAGTACCTTAAGGCTCAGTTTTAGGGGCACTTCTGTTCATTTTATATGTTAATGATCTACCCATGTATGCTGATGATACAACTATGCATGCTGCTAGCTCAAATATCGCTGAAATTCAAGAAAATCTAATTAACGGTATGAAGTCGGTAGAAGAATGGTGTGTAAACAATAAAATGTTGTTAAATACGGACAAAACTATGTTTATGATGTTAGGAACTAAGAATAAATTGAAACAAGTAAATAATAATGTTATAATCCCTACAAATCGTGGAAGCTTAAATGTTGTGAAATCTGACAAACTTTTAGGAGTATATATAGATAATACGCTTGCATGGAAAGAGCATATAGGCAAACTGTGTAAAAAAGATTTCGTCCTTGATTTATATTCTACTGAAAAATAAACATTATCTTAGCATTGAGCAACGAAATCTTTTCTATAAGTCACATTGATTATTGTAGTCTTGTATTTTGCCCGTCTTCACCTACATTATTGGATAGCTTAGAAAAACTACAAAAAGGGCTGCTAGGGGGATATTAGACATCCCTTACAGGACACCATCTGCACAACTATATGAAACATTAAACTGGACACATTTAACTAAAAGAATGCAAATTAAAATGAGTATTATGACATATAAATCTAGAAATGGTCTGGTCCCTGGTTACATGAAAGACATGTTCACTTCCGTTGGGGTGGCGCACACTAGAAATTTACGTTCCAAAGCACGCAATCACCTAAAATTTCTGAGGATTAAAACGGAATATGGCAGAAAAAGCTTCAAATATACTGCAGCGCAACTGTGGAATTCTCTGCCTGAAACGATTACTCAGTCTTCTACTCTGCTGACATTCAAATCCAATATACATGAATATATTACTAAATTATAGTGATATATGGGCAATGTGATTTCACCTTTTTACTTGTGTTCTAATAGTGCATATTTTGTGTATTTCTAAATAGCTATATATGTGTGTATGTGTGAATGAATGTGTACGACCTTGCGCGTGTGTATGTGTGAACGGTGATTCGAACATCGACATTCGACGAGGACATTGTTCTGCAATACTGTTTTAGTAATATCTATCGAAAATGAACAAATATGTTAATTATCTAATTTAACAGTCATTTTACTTGTGTTATAATATTGCATACTTTGTATATTTGTAAATATATTTGTAAATATATATATATATATATATATATATATATATATATATATATATATATATATATATATATATATATATATATATATATACGTGCGTGTGTGTGCGCACGCGGGTGTACGACATTGCACGTATATATGTATGTATGTATTTATGCATGTGCGTGCGTGCGTGCGCGCGCGCGTGCGTGCGTGCGTGCGTGCGTGCGTGCGTGCGTGCGTGCGTGCGTGCGTGCGTGCGTGCGTGCGTGCGTGCGTGCGTGCGTGCGTGCGTGTGTCTGTGTGCGTGTGAGTATGAGTGTGAGTGTGAGTGTGTGCGCGCGCGTGTGTGTGTGTGTGTGTGAGTGAGTGTGTGTGTGTGTGTGTGTGTGTGTGTGTGTGTGTGTGTGTGTGTGTGTGTGTGTGTGTGTGTGTGTGTGTGTGTGTGTGTGTGTGTGTCAGGACCTCGGGAAGATCAGTTTACTGACGATGTATACCCTCCTTAAATAAAGATTAATATTAATATATATATATATATATATATATATATATATATATATATATATATATATATATATATATATATATATATATATATATATATATATATATATATATATATATATATATATATATATATATATATAATAGCAACTATTTTAGCGTCCAAACTCATCATATATTTTGTGGGGATGTTTGCAAGATTAAAAATGTCGTTAAAATTCTTCCCGTTGGAGGCAAACATACTTGTGCCGTATGATTGAAACTGGAAACAAGATATCAACCCAAAAACAGTCTATCCTAGATGAAGGCATGGTGACTGGGAAAAACATATGTTATGTCGAGTGGAGGGAGCTTTGTGTAGTCTCCATGCTGCAGCAGCCAGATACCACATAGACTGTGAGGTGAGATTCCTTTCAGCAAAATCTAAGTTCAGCAACAAAATGTTATGCCAACCAAACAGATATGAAAAATTCTTCCCAGCACTCTTTGATTACCCAAATTGAAGAGGATTTATCTACAATATGGAACTATGTTGAGCTATGGAGTAATCGCATTGTCACGAAGGAATCTTATTAAGAAACTGAGTAACTATTTTGGTGATGATCTTATTTTGCAGTCACCGGGTATTGAAAACATTGTTGTATTTCCTAGAAAAGACGCAAAGCAGTTCCAAGTTGTTGATGAACAAGAGCAAGAGGATGATTTGGACTTGTACACAACCAAAGTTAGCCAGGAAATTACACTTGATATTAACGCGGGAAAGATGAGTATGCCACTGAAATAAACAGAGACATGCTCCTAGACGATGTTAGTGATAATCTCATGGACATTCTTGCAAAACTGTCACCCAAACTAGATAGGACTTTGCCACCACTTCTTGTAGGATCTATCATTATTGGAGTCCTAAGAAACCACTGAACAAGACTACAGTTTACTATTAGTATTTTAACGCGGCAATCAAAACACCTCATCAATGAGATGCACGCATTTAGTGTAACCTCTTCTCATGACTAAAGCTGCAACAAAAGACGCATCTTGATCTGGAATAACTACTTCTGATCAGGGTCTAGTTGAGGTAATCGGGGATAACTTTCATGCTGAGATCTCATCGCAGAATAGCAAACTAACATCACAATTTTGGCTATGCTTGTAACAAAATTAGTGAGCCATAAGGCCAAATGCCTCGAACTATAAAGCGAAACAGTAAAGATGATATGAATGAGACTGTTGAGTAAGAGGCGAATGTACATGGGAAAAATGGAGCAAAGAAACCACAAATGGCCAGGACAGATTCAGGTAAGTCAGCGCTCACTTTAAAGGTTCTGGCCCACACAGCTATGAAAAGGCACAGCTATCAATGCTAAAACAGAATCACCATGGCAAGATGTTGTGAAACAAGTGACTTCGTTCATGATAGCCTGTTATGGACAGACAAAGTGCAAAACAACTAAATGTATAGTCAGCTAGAATGGGAAGAGGATGTGCATCAACGCCAAAGCTGTGTACACTTCCACCAATAAGTGAATCTTTTAGAGAGAATGTGAAGAGAGCCCATTAACAAGCAATTCTCTAACAATATTTGGAGCACAACAAATCCCTGCTTCTGGATCCGCTCGAATATGGATGGAAAAAGAAGATAGTACTAAGACGTTTCAACCTATAACCGTTCCTAAGAATACAGCACTTGCCCCTAAGTCTGGTCTGCGTCTTATCTAAAGTGCGTATGTCACCGCGCCCTGCCTTGTGGCTCTCGCAATTCCTATTGAAATAGTGCAAATTTGCGTGTTATAACACCTAAATAGAGCTTCTGGAAATGGGGTTTTGCAATAATGGCTGTACATCTTATTATCATTTGAAAGCATGTATTATTACAAAGGTCAGATTAATACGGATATAACAAGAATATATGTACGATTTGGTGCGTATTTAGTTAAAGACATGAGCCATAAGGGTTGCATTAGGTCATAGTCAGTGTGCGGTAGCTGACTTCTTGGCCGCCATCTTGAATTGTTCAAAATGCTCAAGGGTGGCACACGGTCATTATTCATATTTGAAAAGGGTACACCTTGAACTAACAAAATCAGCCAACTATACACGCCAAGTCCAGGTAGAATCCAGGTTCTGCCGGACTACTAATCAAGGAACCACGGTTTAGAACGAAAAAGGCAATTGAAATACTTAGAGCTACGCCCCACGAGAATGTTTTAAAATGGCATTGCTTGATAGTAAACTCGGGAGCTACACTGACCATAATCAATACCGGTCTTTATGATTCCAGTGAATACAGGAATAGGGCAAAATTAAAGCCTATAGACATGCGGCTATGCGGTGCTATGGACACACCCTTGAGAATTCAGGAAACTGACAATTTCAATATTCAAGCTGATGATTTCTCCTATACATTAATATTTAATACATACATGCAGAAAGTTGTCTTGGCTAACATTGCCAATGATGAGCATCTCTGGTGCTATCGTGTACTGTAGAAACCAAGAATTAAAAAAATGGTCAACGTATCCCAATAGGCCCACGTTCTGATATGTAGCATACATACACGCTGAAATTGCCAGTTTCTACCACTGTTTAGCCTTGGCAAGAAGACATTTTGTGGGCTCACACCCGTTCCTCTGAGGGAAACGGCTATTCTCGAGCCAGACAAAGTCTATGTGCAAGCAGCCCATATACTTAGTCCACGTATTGTAGTGAGAGGCAGGTGGCATCCTCCTATCAAGTGGGACCCCTGCTTTCAGGAAGGTCGTATCTTTGTCAATGGAGGATTTCAGTTTTAGCTATGCCCCGCCCATCTCTAGCTAAGTTGCACCCACGCTTTACTCATGTTGGGATCAATCGATCCATACACTCTCTGAATCTCAATTTCCAGAAAACTATACAAGTAAGCTATTGAATATTTTGAAACTAATTTGACTGGGTGCTGTTGCTGCCTATGGCATACAGAATGTTTGTTAAATAGTAGACATACAATTCGTGCAACTTAACTGACTGTTAAGCGTTTATGACGGACTAAATTGTGTCATTCATGACGTGGTTGATTGTGACGTCGTATGATTGATTGAGAGACTGGATTCCTCAATCACATCCTTCAGAGATAAAGAGAACATAAGTAGTGCGGAGCGTCACATACATTTATACACATGCAGCGTCCAGCGCTCATGCAAGCGCATGCGCGGGCCAGGGTCTCCAGTGATTAAAGGGATGCTAAATTCATCTCAAATGTTATACTGCAGCGATAGATTATGGTTTATAGATTCCATATCATTCATATTTTGTCACATTCCGGTAACGATATCACAATAATCTGATTTGCAATATCGCGTAAACGTTGAACTGTATTCGCCACCATTTTATCTCCGCAAGCAATAGTGTGTGATGTCATGTAAGTGCCAATGCATTGCATTCTTTATTATGTAATACTCATCTCTATAGCTTCGTTGATCCAGGAGGCCATTTTGAAAATTAAGTCAATGCGCACTGGGTGGCACCCGCAGATATCACCGCCCTTATACCACCGCCAGAACTTTTAATTAATTTTGTTTAAGCTGAATTCTATGTCTTAGTTAGGCATGAAAACGGTTAGAGCGTGTGCATTGTTTGAACATGAATAAAATAAGAGAACGATAGCAAAATTTTACAGAAATTAGGTGAAATGATTTGGATCTATAACATAATATTTTGAGGACACCTTTTAGTCATTGGTGGGTAAAGTTTTAAGCAAATAAGCAGCGTCTATTAGGCATTGTCACATAAAAAGAAAATGGGTGTCGAGTTTAGAATTGTCACAATAACTTGTAGTTAAAAAGTAATTTATTATGAAAAGATCTGACGTCAGGGGGCCGGGTTTCGATAGAAAGGTTTATGAAGTTTCAGTTACCGAAACGATACTGGGACGAATACCACAAGCGAAAGTGAAATTGGCGTAGTGTAGCACGAATCGACCAGACTGGTATGGACCGTCCCAGCTAGGCTGGGTGCGGGACGACCATTACTGTATTCCACGGCTGTAGTAGTAGAAACATCATATAGCTGCAATCAGTCATTCTTCGCTTTTGCCCACTGTGTCTTGTCCCCAGCCGAAATCATTGGCTTCCTTAGGTCTATTCTTTACCTGAGTGTACCGAGTCCTGCTTTCTTGAGGTCACCTCGTAGCACGGTTAGCAGATTTATGCAATGACGTCCTCTCTTGGCTTTGTATTTGCTGGCTCCAAGTATGGCGAATTCCAAGGCTCTGTGGGCTAGTGTCTCTTCGGACATCCTTAGCACATGGTCAAACATGGACCCTCTTTGCTGGGCGACTTTTACAGACAGTGGCGACATATTACACATCTTGTATAGTACATCGTTGGAAATTATTCTCTCTGGTCATCGGTGTCCAGTGATGGTGCGTAGGTGTTTGCGGAGGCAGGCATCGAGTTTGTCTAGAGCTGCCTTTAGAGTTCCCCCCAGCTGTTACAGTTATAGAGCATCAAAGATACGCAGGTTACATTGTATAAACGTAGCCTTTTTATCCAGGGCATCTTTGATCTACAAATCCATATCTTCTAGAAGGACAGGGAAGCAATGTTTCCCATGACGCAGCGTGCAGAAATGTCAGCAGTACTGAAAAGCAGTGATCCCAGGATTTTACTTTTCCTTCATGGATCGCCACCACGAAGTGGATCGTCATTTTCATTAGTTTCATGCTTTGTAGATAGGTATATGTGGGTGAACTCTGGTTTGAATTCATTCATAAAGAGATTCTCAATTTTTAGTTTGCATGCAGTTATTGGGCGAAGTTCGTCAAGGGGTTTCGTTTCCTCGTCTATGAAGTCCACATTCCATCTCCAGCGGCATACCCACGTATTGACATTGGGGTGGGGGTGGGGTTGGTCTTGTGGAACTTTTACGCACGGATTTCAATGCAGCAGCAAGAGCAAGGCAACAGGTGAAAAGCACCGGAGATAGACCATCTCCCTGTGGGGAGCCGATTGATGTCTCAAACTCTACAGACTTCACTGACTTGACTTGTATTCTCAGCTTGGTGTCTGCAAGCAGTAGTCTCACTAGTCGTACGTAGCTCATCTTCATTGCAACTGGCCTGGCGTAGTACATCTAGGATCTTTGAGCGTTTAATTGTGTCGAAGGCTCGTGGCATGTCAAATATTGATGTGCATTGTCGAAACAATTTTGCTGAAAGACAGCAACAACTTCCAGTAACTTTGCATCCAATATGAATACAAGTCATAATACTAACGGAAACTGAATTTTGGAATCCAACAATTCAGTTCAGACTATTGCATGCACTCATTAGCAGATGGAACACTAAGAGTCGCAAGAATATTTTAATTCACCTTTCCAGGGTATCCCTCTATCATCTGACGTCGTATTACGTCATAATCAGCTAAGCGGCATGTAGGATGACGTCATAATCATTACGTCATAATAATTCTATTTGGCCCGTCTTTATCAGTTAATAGTACGACACGTTGTACGAATTGATTGTCCCCGCTATTTAATAAAAATGCCATTGAATACATTGAAATTAATTTCACTGGACGTTGCCATTAACAGCGCCCAGTCAAATTAGTTCCAAAATAAAATTGATAGTCAGAGAGTTCAGAGATCTATCGATCCCAATATGAGTGTGGTGTGGGTGGAGATTAGCTAGAGATGGGCGAGACATAGCTAGAAATAGACGGTCCATTGTCCAGACCTTTGGCAATCTTAATCTCCATTGCCTTTAGCCGGAGTGGTTGAGTGAATGTTACACAGGCTGTTGGCAAGTTGAGGCCGCTTGACTGTCCTTGGATGTAGACAGCGTGGAATGGATACATGTCTCGTCATTTGGATTCGGGTGGATCAATGGCAGTATTAGTTCTTCTGACTCAAATCACCTGTAAAATACCCACCCAAATGGAATCGATGGGGATGTTTAGTATATGATTCAGGGTGACGTTACGCATCAAATGACACCCAAAACATTAAAGGTGCATATTCACACCAAAATCCTTTAAAATAAAATTGTTAAATTTGTATACATTTAGAGGTTTAAATTATGTGCCTAAATGTAAGGAAACGAAATATGTCTTAATATATGGTAGTTTTATTACGTATTAATTAAATTAAATTTTTAAAGTTGTGAAATTGAATTAGAGACACGAGTCCCTAATTCAACTTGACAACTAAAGATATTATATATTAATTCATACGAAATTAAATCACCATATGCTAAGATTTATTTCGTTTAATTATAATTATATACACAATTTAACCATCTAAAAGTATACGAATTTAACAATTTAATTTTCAGTCGTTTTGGTGCGAGTATGTATCTTTAAGTGGGAATTTTGCCCAGATTGACCCACCGAAACTGGCCCTTACAACTGGACTATGACAGTATTTATAACACAAGTGGTAGAAATTTGGAGGCGTGTCAATACGAAGATTGGTAACAAGTTTCCTTAGAATTGGCATTGTTACAAATGAGATATTAATGAGCAGAGGTAGTTGCCTAAAAGTGGTGAACACTCAGACAGAAATCCACTCCTGACATAAATATGATCTAGAAAATGTGACCAGATAAATGCTAACCAAACACATAACTATCGCTGTATTAACTGTCATCTTCAGCCACGTGCATACAGAATAGAGTTCTGGTATCCTGTCATTCGGGATGCATTTCCGAATCTAATGTGGACACCAGCTCTTCGGCTACACCGACTTACTGGAAAACGTGTGCAAATAATCCTCTGAGGTCAAATAAATGTGTAGCCATGTTAAAGAGTTTTACATCAAAACAATGGACCTCCTTTCCAGTTTATCCATCAATCACATGATATCATAATCAACTACGCAACGTGTAGGTTGGCGTCATAATCAATGACGTCACAAATGGCGTAGATCAGTTCGTCACGAACGCTTAATTGGTGACAGACTAAGCGTTGTTGTACGAATTGTATCGCGGTCTTTACCGTTTAATAAAGATGCTGTTGAATATATTGAAACTAATTTGACTGTGCGCTGTTGCTGCCTTAGGAAGGAACAGCACCCAGTTAAATCAGTTTCAAAATAGTCAATAGCTTACCCATATAGTTTTCTGGAAATTGATAGTCAGAGAGTTCAGAGATCTATCGATCCCAATACGAGTGTGGTGTGGGTGGAGATTAGCTAGAGATGGGCGAGACATAGCTAGAAATAGACGGTCCATTGTCCAGACCTTTGGCAATCTTAATCTCCATTGCCTTTAGCCGGAGTGGTTGAGTGAATGTTACACAGGCTGTTGGCAAGTTGAGGCCGCTTGACTGTCCTTGGATGTAGACAGCGTGGAATGGATACATGTCTCGTCATTTGGATTCGGGTGGATCAATGGCAGTATTAGTTCTTCTGACTCAAATCACCTGTAAAATACCCACCCAAATGGAATCGATGGGGATGTTTAGTATATGATTCAGGGTGACGTTACGCATCAAATGACACCCAAAACATTAAAGGTGCATATTCACACCAAAATCCTTTAAAATAAAATTGTTAAATTTGTATACATTTAGAGGTTTAAATTATGTGCCTAAATGTAAGGAAACGAAATAAGTCTTAATATATGGTAGTTTTATTACGTATTAATTAAATTAAATTTTTAAAGTTGTGAAATTGAATTAGAGACACGAGTCCCTAATTCAACTTGACAACTAAAGATATTATATATTAATTCATACGAAATTAAATCACCATATGCTAAGATTTATTTCGTTTAATTATAATTATATACACAATTTAACCATCTAAAAGTATACGAATTTAACAATTTAATTTTCAGTCGTTTTGGTGCGAGTATGTATCTTTAAGTGGGAATTTTGCCCAGATTGACCCACCGAAACTGGCCCTTACAACTGGACTATAACAGTATTTATAACACAAGTGGTGGAAATTTGGAGGCGTGTCAATACGAAGATTGGCAACAAGTTTCCTTAGAATTGGCATTGTTACAAATGAGATATTAATGAGCAGAGGTAGTTGCCTAAAAGTGGTGAACACTCAGACAGAAATCCACTCCTGACATAAATATGATCTAGAAAATGTGACCAGATAAATGCTAACCAAACACATAACTATCGCTGTATTAACTGTCATCTTCAGCCACGTGCATACAGAATAGAGTTCTGGTATCCTGTCATTCGGGATGCATTTCCGAATCTAATGTGGACACCAGCTCTTCGGCTACACCGACTTACTGCAAAAACGTGTGCAAATAATCCTCTGAGGTCAAATAAATGTGTAGCCATGTTAAAGAGTTTTACCTCAAAACAATGGACCTCCTTTCCAGTTTATCCATCAATCACATGATATCATAATCAACTACGCAACGTGTAGGTTGGCGTCATAATCAATGACGTCACAAATGGCGTAGATCAGTTCGTCACGAACGCTTAATTGGTGACAGACTAAGCGTTGTTGTACGAATTGTATCGCGGTCTTTACCGTTTAATAAAGATGCTGTTGAATATATTGAAACTAATTTGACTGTGCGCTGTTGCTGCCTTAGGAAGGAACAGCACCCAGTTAAATCAGTTCCAAAATAGTCAATAGCTTACCCATATAGTTTTCTGGAAATTGATAGTCAGAGAGTTCAGAGATCTATCGATCCCAATACGAGTGTGGTGTGGGTGGAGATTAGCTAGAGATGGGCGAGACATAGCTAGAAATAGACGGTCCATTGTCCAGACCTTTGGCAATCTTAATCTCCATTGCCTTTAGCCGGAGTGGTTGAGTGAATGTTACACAGGCTGTTGGCAAGTTGAGGCCGCTTGACTGTCCTTGGATGTAGACAGCGTGGAATGGATACATGTCTCGTCATTTGGATTCGGGTGGATCAATGGCAGTATTAGTTCTTCTGACTCAAATCACCTGTAAATACCCACCCAAATGGAATCGATGGGGATGTTTAGTATATGATTCAGGGTGACGTTACGCATCAAATGACACCCAAAACATTAAAGGTGCATATCCCAACAAGTGGGATGTGTTGATGGAGCTTAGCTAAAGATGGGCGGGGCATACCTAAAACTGGATTGCTCCATTCATGTTATGTTTGACCCAGAGAATGTCTGGAAGGTAGATTCTACGTTAGTATTCTCTGTGCCAAAAGCTGTCGAGATTGGCTCTCGGTGCAAGGTTTTTTCCCCATGTGGAGATCATATTTCGCTCTGAGGAGGATATCTTTGTTTTGGAAAGAAGAATGCCAGCTGTGCATCACTTGGGCTTCAGCTCAGTATGGTCTGGCAGTTCAACAGTCTCGTGAAATCTCGTGAAATCTTGTATTCTACTGGTCATAACTTAGAAACCATAGATATAAAGATTTAATAGATCGCTCATTCACACCCTTTCACTATTAGACGGGGAAAAGCCAAAGCCGTTTTATTCATGACAAGGATTTCAGCGTCATTTTTATCATCCTAATGTTATGCCATTTGAAATTAGGTTAGGCCAGCCAAAATCCAAACTGGCTGCCACAATTAACGTGGTTACATTTATACTGTCTGTTATTTGTTCTCTGTAATTTATCTTTCTCAGAATTCATGGTCTAAGTGTGACGCAATTGATTTGTAGGCGTGCGAGAGTAATCTGGGCATAATTCAAAATTCAAGATGGCCACCAATATTACCACTATATAACCTTGATAATGATATCGGCCCAGCATCGGCCCAGTAAGCTGCGTTATCAGGGAAACACATATTGTTTTCGTCAGTTTTCTTCTCTTTGACCTTCAATGATTGTTGAACACCACAATCCAAAATGCCCACTAAACTTACCGTAGTTGCAGTTATGCTGACGGTCATTTGCTCCCTCTAGTCTTTGAACCAGTATCTACGAGCGGCACTAAGCGTGTGAAAGCAAATTGGATACAAGTACACATATTGATGCAAGGCATCAATGTCAAATAGCGTGGCCGGAGATTATTATAATTCAAGTTGAGCTTCAGATTCATTTATATTTAATATTCAATTTGCAGTAGCACAACAGGTTGTCCACCAAAGACAGTGACTATATCTAGACCTTGGACCCCTACATAGAACAAAAAACAAATTATACCTGTAGAACTGGCACAGGCACTATATAATATAGGACGACATGGGCTTCAAGTGAAAGTCAATGTACTATAAATATATAGCCATTAGACATGTGATAAATTGACAACATATTTGCAGGACAGAGAAAAATTAGTTTATCTTGTTATATTAACATTCAATATTACATATGTTCTTACTATCATTTACAGTTTCTTACCTGTCCGATGTAGTGCTGATGGTGGTTGCGATTGTAATAATGATAGTTTCTTGGTAGTGTCATATCTTTAAGATGGTTGTAATGGTATCGACCATGGATAGGATTAGCTATGGGCTATAAGAAGAAGCAGATTATATTTTGGGGCAGTCCGTCCATCTTTCCATCCATCTTGTTGACCATATGCGTAAATTCTGGGGGTTTTGTTTGATAATCCAGATTCTATCTGGAGCTAAATTATAGGATCTATAGAAAGATTTTCACATAATTGCAAGAAATATTTGATGATAAAAACGTGCAATATTTAGTGAGTTCTAGATGGTGTTATGTTCGAAAACCGAGTACAGAGATTCTGATACTGAATATATTATTAGCATTTGAAAACTGTAAGTTGCGACTAAATTGCGTATTTTGAAATTACTCCATAGTAGATTTTTTTTAAACTATACTTTATTAGTGCATTCATTTATATCTATGTAAATATATGGATGAAATTCTGGAGCCAAACCTATTACAAGCGATACGCCAGGACATATCGACATCTATCGGATAGTGGCTCGTGTGAACCAACTATCTTTCAATGGGGACATATTGCGAATAAGTAACTACATGGACATACTTGGTAATTATGATATTATTTGATGGTAGAATCGTGCAATATTTCATACAGCACTAGTACGTAATAATACATATTGAGTTCTGCATTGCTAGATGTTCGAAAACTGGTTACAAACAGAGTACATAGATATCAGTACGTAAATTATTGGCATCTGACAACTTTTGGTCGTTACTAAGTTGCGTATTATAAAATTACTTTAAGATGGAATTTTTTTTAATCAATATTTTATTAGTGTATTTATATATCTATCTGGCATTTTGGGGCCAAACTTAGTACAGACAGTAGTCTACCGAAAACCAAAACATGTGCAAATTTTTGCCATGGAATTGTGTACTATGAAATTACTTCATGGTAGACATTTTTATGCTTGATACTTCATTAGCATATTCATATACCGATCTGACCATATGTATGAATTTTGAACCGAATATGTGCCGAACTTATTGCAGACAGAATGGTACTGAAAATCACTGATCTGCCAAAACTTAAGTCAATTTTCGGTATGGAATTGCGGACTACGGAATTATTTAATTGTAGAATTTGTTTTAATTATGAATATAGCTAGCAATGATATAATATCACATTGATTACAGCTGAAAGTAATTTCGGCTAAATTATGTGGGTTTGTGGGTGAAAATCTGAGGCCGAGTATAACCTATAGACAATAGGGCAGTAAAGACTGTGAATTAGCTAAAGGTTAAGCCAATTTTCGGTATGAAATCGTGTACAACAAATTAAATTACTTCATCGTAAACATTTTTAACTCAATTCTTCATTATCATATTCAGATACCTATCTAACCATATGGGTGGAATTCTTGGGCCAACCACATAGCAGGCATTACTAACTTGGCACATACATAACGTTTCTGTTGATGTATGTATCTAACCACCCGCTACAATGTTATTGACAGCCGTTTCGACTGGAAATTCGGAACATCAGTTGTCTATACATAGCGATAAATAATTGCATGCATGGATCTTTTCCCAGTGAAGGATTAAGGACAATAAATTACTAATGAAAATCACACGTACATTATTTTTAGCGAATTTTGTCTAATTTTTCACGGCCCACAATATTATTACACATGTCTTAATGTTAAAATTTACCACACATATAGGGACTAGTAAAATGCGTCCACGACATTAAAATCGTTGTCCTGATGCCCTATAAAGAGACATAACAATGGAAATTTATACACTATCTCGAATGTTCAACCTAGTGTTTTATGCTATAATACATAAGGGGAAAATGAAACAGACACAGTACCTGGTATTGTCGTCATTATATATTAAACCTTTACTGTCTAAATTTGGTGATGAAGATTAAAATAATTAGATATTGAATGTGCATTTGCAGGCCAAGAGAAGGCAATTTTTGCAGGTTTACCACTGGAATCTGGAATGACTGTCTCGAGAGTCATTCCAGTGATAAATTATCAAAAATTGACCCCTCATGGCATGCAATTTGACATTGCTCAAGATCACTGTAGGGGCCGGTTTGACCAGCTATGCCATGAGGTGGTTAAAATACAATAGGAGATGATGATTGGCCTATATTCATAGCTGTCATCATTGTCATTTATATGCTTTCAACCGTGACATCCCAGAATCCCATTTCCAAGGTAACTATAGACGTGAGCTGTTGAACATTTTAAAACTAATTTGACTGGATGATGTCGGTGCTTATAGCAGCAGCACAGTTAAATTAGTTTCAAAATATTCAACAGAATGTTTATTAAATAGTAAAGGACATACAATTCGCACAGCTTACAGACTTTTCAGCATTCCTGATAGCCATAGCTACATCTTTCATTACGTATTTTGACTGTGACGTCAGCCTACATGTGACAGAATTGATTATGATGTCAACACTTGAGTGAAAGGCTGGATAACTTATACCCTCTTTCCATAAGGGAATCGGTGCTTTGCCATTGGGTCTTTATGCGTCCAGCAGGGCAAAGCTAACTATCTGAATACTCTTGCTAAAATATGTGGTCATTTATTACAAGTGGTCCATGTTGGGTGGACCACACATTACTAAGTTGGCATTGGCCGTTTGATGATCAAATTTGTTCATGACAATTTCAACGGTGGAATCCATTTATAGCTAAGCTCTCTCCGTTCTTTCGGTGTGTTGGAATCAATTTATATACTTTGATTCACGACTTCCCAGAATCCCAATTTTAAGGTAACTATACAGGTAAGGTGTTGAATATCCTGAAACTAATTTGACTGGGTGCTTTTTCTGCCTATACCCGTAACAGTGCCCGGTCAAATTAATTTTAAAATATTCAACAGAATGTTAATTAAAAAGTAAAAACATAAAATTTGTACATTTGACGGAATATTCGATATTCACGATGGATCTAGAGATGTCATTCACTCAGCATTTTGACTATGATGCCTGTGAAGCTTTATAGGATGCAATTGATAATGGTAAAGACATACAATGCCCAGGAAAATTAGTTTCAAATATTCAACAGAATGTTGATTAAATAGTGAAGTCATACAATTCGTACAATGCCCAGTCAAATTAGTATGTCCACATGTTGGATTTGTCAATAAAGATTGTTTGCTTGCTTGATAGGTTGGTATAGGTAGGTATGCTTAGTTTTGTAATGCACTGGCAACACGATGACTTCAATTTCTGTGCTAACCCCGCCTACAGAGTGCACCCATTAGTTTACTTTGTTGATCATCATTTCCCCGGTCGGTGATCGAACTGTCATCCTGCAATTCTGCATAGCAACAGCAACCCAGACATCTTTCCGCTGGACCACCGCACCAAGACAAGAATCTTGGTTTAGCAAACCAGCTTTCACATGTCGGATATACTGATATACTGGCGAATACACCTTCCCCTACATTGACGTCATTATGCCGGGATTCCCCTAAATCAACGCTCAGAGCAAAACTGCTGGCTGGTACTGCTGCCAACAAGCCACTGACCTGCGTTGAGTTACATTTGCACTAAAATACACCGCAATTTAAACCGTTCCCATGATAAACTAAAATCATTATATTATTTAAATCATATATCATTGTAAAGCGCATTCAACTGCCGAAATATTAATGCATTATTTTTTGTATTTTTGCAACGTTTTCATTGAGTTATTTGCATATATAATAATACACCATTCGACTTAGATACATTAAATCAAGTGGACAATAGGGGATATTTTCAAATTGCTATCAACTGTACTAAATTTTGTAAAACTACAAAAACTAATACAGAAATGTACAGAAAATTGGCTTAGCTTTCCAATGATGTAATACTTCAAAAATATTATGAACATAGTGTTTCATATGCACTGCCTAAAGTGCACTGTATCTGATTCCCATAGTAAAGTAATGCTGTTTGTGCATCGGCTATCGCGTTTACCAGCCGGAAGTGGTATGCGCGATGCATTCTGGTAAGGTATTTTCCCAAAATACCTAATGTGGGAAAGGTCTATTCATATGAGACTATCCTTTGGATGCACACCATATGGTGTATGCTATGCCCTCACCCGGTCTCCATAGTGGCACTGGCAGCAGTTGACTGATTGATTGATTGATTGATTGATTGATTGATTGATTGATTGATTGATTAAATCCTGGGGATTAAATCGAAAAGACTTAAAATTTGTAACTTGATGGACTATTCAATGTTCCTGATGAAACTATTTACATCATTCATCACATATTTTGATTGTGATGTCATCCTACATATGACGCAAATAATTATGACGTCATATGCTTGGGTGACAGATCAGATCCACCCATTATCATAGATATATTCTATGCCGATTTGCAGACCAAGAAACCATTGTTTTTTGTCACTTTATAATTCGAATGATACGCAATAATTATGACGTCATATGCTTGGGTGACAGATCAGATCCACCCATTATCATAGATATATTCTATGCCAATTTGCAGACCAAGAGACCATTGTTTTTTGTCACTTTATAATTCGAATGATAGGCTGACACTGACACAGTGCCCTGACACTGCGTGTTATCGAGCCAGTCATTCCAGTAGTAAATTTTCAAAAATGTCTACCTGTTAGCTGTAAATGGTAGTTTCTCAAGATTACTACAGAACCCATCTTGGCTAGTTTGATCGGGACGAGTGTTGAAGTGGAGATTAAAAGATGTACGTGGGTACACTAGAACAGATCACAATCGCATTTTATTTTCAAAAATGTCTACCTGTTAGCTGTAAATGGTAGTTTCTCAAGATTACTACAGACGCCATTTTGGCTAGTTTGATCGGGACGAGTGTTGAAGTGGAGATTAAGAGATGTACGTGGGTACAGTGGGACAGATCACAATCGCATTTTATTTCTGATGCAAATATACAGTCAGCAATTATCCCAGGCCACCAGCGGTAGGTACAATTAGCCCCAATAGTGAGGGTATGCGTTTAATGCGCACGAGAGATCTAGACAATATACCCTAAATGTACGATTCCAATCTAAATAGATGCGAGCTACCTCGCTCTCGTTAAAAATTATATATATATATTTCGCCCTTGCTAGCGGAACGTGAATGACCACAATCCCTTGCGCAAAATGGCTGTGCCTATAGGCACTGGACCTTTCCAATTTTAGCTATGGCCGGCTCACCTCTAGCTAAGCTCCACCCGCACTTTGCAGTGTTGGGATCGATCGATCCCCGTGAATGCCCGCCCTGACTATCAATTTCCTGAAATCTATCCAGGTAAGCCATTGAATATGTTGTAACTAATTTGACTGCGTGCTGTTGCTGCCATAGCGCCCAGTCAAATTAGTTTCAAAAGATTCAACAGAAGATGTATTAAATAGTAGACATGCACTTCTTACAACAACTCATAGTCCGTCTTCAATGTAGCTTTCCAATTTTATCCTTCGATCATATGACGTCATAGCCAACTAAGTGATATGCATCCTGACATCATCATTATTCCATTTTGCCCGTCTTTAACTCTTAATCGTCCAACACATTGTAAAAATTGTATGTCTGCTATTTAATAAACATGCTGTTTAACATTGTGAAACTAATTTGACTGGGCGCTGCTTGCAACAGCACCCAGTCAAATTAGTTTCAAAATATTTAACTGCTTACCTGTATAGTTTTCTGGAAATTGATAGTCAGGGATCGATCGATCCCAACACGAGCGAGGTGTGGGTGAAGATTAGCTAGAGGTGGGCGGGGCCTAGCTGAAACTGGAAAGGTCCACTATGCGTTCGCGTCGTACTTGTCTAAGTCATTCATGACGTCATTGATTATAATGGTATTCTACATCGCGTAGTTGATTACGACGTCATGTGATGGATTCTAGACAACCAAGTGAATGCGTAGCGCTGAGCGAGCGCGGAAAGAGATGATATGTCTACACCGCACATCCGTCCTAGTCGTCGTGATTTATATACATACTTTGAACCATGGCTTCCCAGAATCCCCTTTTCACAGTAACTATGGAGGTGAGCTGTTGAATATTTTGAAACTAATTTGACTACATATTAAATAGTAAAGCTCTTCAATTCGTGTAGCTGAAGGACTTTTCAATGTTCCTGTTGGACATAGCTACGCCAGTCATTACGTATTTTGACTGTGACGCTCTTGCTAAAATATGTGCTCAATTATTACACGTGATTCTTTCATCTTGAGAACGGCTCTCCAAGTGTGATACCAACGATCGAAAAGAAAAAGAAGACACGTGATTCGACTGCTTGAGCTATGTTATAAAGCTCATAAATAAGTTAATATACTTACAAAACATAGACAGAAATTCTGTCTTGTTTTGCAAACATGTTGATTTATTCTTAATATGTTCTATACCATCAAGTCGGCGGTTTTACAGTACAACTCATACATGTAAATAAGTAACTATATTTGCAAAGAAAAACCGGAAATTCTACCTTGTTTTGAAAACGTGTTAAATTTATTTTTGAGGTTTTCTATACCAAACGGTGTCAGGTTTCGTGGAAACTGGTCGATAAAAAACCCTCATTTTAACCATTATCTTGCTGCTTTCAAAGGCTAGGCCTTTGTTTCACAGTCAGTACAAGAAAGATTTGTGTAGATTATGTAAACAATAATGCTGAAAGTTGTCTACATGTGTGCAGCAACTGTTCACAACAGCAATTTCCAAAATGAATAGAAGTTATCATATAGTTATCATATGTACATAAATGTTTGGAATTTCAGCGATGTCTGCGTTAGGTTTTAACACATTTCTTTAATCCTTACCGCCCCTCCGTATTACCGTATTTCCCCTATTTAGTTTTACCGTAGTTTTGAAGATCCGTATTTTGCATGCTATACAGAATTTCTATTCCAATTAATAAAAAGAATTTACTGACTTTTGGAGGCTCTATACATGGCTGATCGTCTGCGTCAGATGTCAGTCAATCAGTGAAGATCCAGCGGTCGAGACATCTATTCCACCCCACCCACCCCCACCCCTCCATAGTGAGCGATTGCGTATGAACGATCTAGCCAATATATATCCTAAATCTATGGTTCCAATCTAAAAATTGAGGCGCACTCTATCTATCCATCTCTCTAGTTAGCTGTTGGAGACCACAATCCCTTGCGCAAAATGGCGCGCCTATACGCAATTCTAACCACAACCCGAATATAAGCGTAGCCGTGAGCGGTCACGCAATAATTTAAATTGCAAGATGACCGCCAAAATACAAGAGCCGCTAAAATTACAGGACGTAGATTTGTGCTCCCTGTTATTTGTTCCCTAAATGTTTTCTTTCTCTGAAATCACGGCCGATGAGAGTAATCTGAGCTTAATTTCATCGGCCTGTGTCAATTTTAGACGCATCGGTTTTGGATGAAAGAAATGCTGAACTATTATACTTGGCCATGTTTATTGTCAGTTAACGACAATTTAACAACAGTTGTAATTTTTAGGCTTAACGTAACCACGTGTTTAATGTTTGTGGAAATACAATTAAAAACTTGCCCAGTTTTGCTAATATATAAAGGAGCGATGCTTTGGCCATACGGAAGCATACGGCAATTAATCAATCAACAAGTTTAGATCTGCTGCAGGGTTTGACGGACCGAGTACGGAGACCGGACAGGGCCGGTATTAATGATCGCTGCTACGTAGATTGCGTTATGTGTGCGATTTCCGCAACTTATTACTTCGGAGGCCGGTAAAACAAATATCCATACCAGGACCCTGATAAATTATTCATTATTAGAAATCCCTCGCCTTACAAGCGCAAATCCCTAGGCAATGTGAGATTGGTTTATTACGTGTCGCGTGGCGAGCTAATTGGTTAATCAGAATCACTAACGATACTTGTGGCCAGTCCTCTGGGACAGATGTCTTGTCGTAATCACTGATCTGTGCAAGAGATTTGTCTTCCAATAAAGCATTATTCACTTGTCGACTAATTACTACAGGATTACCGTGCTCGGTATAGATTATATGTTTAGGTCTCCAGGTGAAGCCGCGTCGCTCACTCCTACTCCTCTTATATTACGAGTCTAGCTTGTACCATGAAAGAACGGATCCTATGAGTTGTGAAGGTATCATAGGAAAGTATGCATTAGACTTTCCTGCCATTACCTCCACAGCGTAGCGTAAATACGATGCTTATTGTCCAGCCATTCAATTTTTATAAGGCCAACATTTTTATGCATACATCCATGATTGAATCCAGTTTTAGCTATGCCTCGCACATCTATCGCTAAGCTCCACCCATGCTTTGCTCCCTGCTTTGATCCCTGGGCTCTCTGAATCTCGATTTTCAGAAAACTATGCAGTTAAGCTGTTGACTATTTTGAAACTAATTTTACTGGGTGTTGTTGCTGTCTATAGCAGCAACAGCGCTCAGTCAAATTAGTCTCAAAATATTAACCATAGTGATTATTAAATAGTAAAGACTTATAATTTGTACAATAAAGCTTATCAAATAGGGTTTAGTGACGAACATAGTTACGTCATTTATAACGCCCATGATTATGACGTCTTCATACATATCACGTAGTTGATTATGACATCATATGATTGATGGATAAACTGGAATCCTACATTCATAATCTCTATGTACACATTATTTAAGCATTTCAGCCTATCGAGCAGCTTCGAGAAGTGGTTTACAATTAGTGAAATATATTCTCAACAATAATGAGACGAATTTGACGGAAAACTGTTGTCACCGCTAAAATAGCCTCATAAGAGTTGGACACGTATCTGCTTGTCAGATTCAAAACGAAATGAACCTTTCCAGTTTATCCATCCATCATATGACATCATAATCAGCTACGTGACGTATAGGATGACTTCATAATCACTTCAGGCATGCACTCGATTCAATCCGTCTTAAACGCTTAATAATCCCACAAGTTGTACGGATTGTATTTCTTTACTATTTAATAAACATTCTGTCGTATATTTTGAAACTCATTGACCGGACGCTGTCGCTGCCATTGGCAGCAACAGCGACCAGTCAAATTATTTTCAAAATATTCAACAGCTAACCTGCACAGTTTTCTCGAAATTGATAGTCAGTGAGTTCAGGGATCGATCGATCCAAACACAGGAGCGTTGTGTGGGTGGAGTTTAGCTAGAGATGGGTGGGGCATATCTAAAATTGGAAAAGTCAATTATTGGAAAATCGGTGCTGAATGGGTTGTACCTAACTAACGTGATTTCTGCATTATGCTTAGTGCTTAGCTGCAAAAATGAGCCTCACCTGTAGACATAGAAACTGAGAGGCGATATGATTTGATTTGGCCTCTCAATAGAGGTGCCCTATCTGGCACTCATGTATCTTACGTCATAGTCAATCATGTCACATTCAAACCACGTCATGAAGTTCAAAATGTCCGTCAAGTGTACGAATTGTTTGTCTTTGATACATTTACAACTTTAAAAACATTTTGTTTAATTTGTGAAACTAATTTAACTAGGTACTGTTTCTGCCATAGCCCCAAGCCAAATGCGAACAATGGCCTAAGATATATCGTTAACTCTAACCCAACTCTAACACCTACCATACAGAGACCCAACTACAAGCGAAACTTTACGGCCTTAGTGAAGAACTAGAGAGGACAGCCAATTCACCTTTTCACAGTACCCACCTATCATATGACGTCATAATGAACTGCGTGATGTGTACAATGACATCATAATGAAAGCCGTCATGAATGACGTCGGTAAGTACGTCACGAACGCATATTTGAAGACGCTCTATGTGTTGTTGTACAAATTGTTTGCTTTTACTATTCAATAAATATTATGTTGAATATTTTGAAACCAATTTGACTGGGCGCTGTTGCTGCCATAGGCAGCAACAGCACCCAGTCAAATTAGTTACAAAATATTCAACAGCTTCCCTGTATAGTTTTCAGGAAATTGATAGCTAGGGCATTTGGGGATCGATCAATCCCAACAGGGCGAGGTGTGGGTGGAGCTTAGCTAGTGATGGGCGGGGCATAGCTAAAAATGGAAAGGTCCATTTGACTGGCCTATTGTGTAGTCTCTACGAAGAAGAAGAAGAAGAAGAAGAAGAAGAAGAAGAAGAAGAAAAAGAAGGAGAAGACGTTTCATGGCAATTTATTATCAAATTAAAAAATCAACAAACATACAACGTTACATCGTGATATCACAGTTGTTAAACTAGAAATACAAGCTTCCTTTGCGGTAACTTAAAATAACTTTAGTTATTGTATATGACCAATCTCACTCACTTATCAATTAGCTAACTATAATAATATGTAATAATCAGGATAAAACAAACATACCCGCATAAAAATCCATTAAAAAGAAGTTCATTATTTTCCACACCGCACAAAAAATCATTATAGGCCCAAAAATTCTTAAATGCTTCCAATGAACCAAAGGTACGATGGTAGTGAAATTTAAAAAAACCGCGCGATCGGATTCTTGAAATGAATACGTTAAGTGGGTCCGTATTCTCCAACCCGTCCATAAGGCGTTGACGCGTTATATAGATAGCCATTTTGACATTTGACCTGACTCAGTTAAAAGGACGATGTCGAATTTTTCGGCCAGATTTCGTAGGACACTGAGGGCATGGAAACCCGTGTATATAGTTTTCAGGTCTAAATTCTTCAATTTCAAGTAAACGCAAAACAGTATGCCTAACGGCTAGTAATAAGAGATGGAGACGTGAACAAGTTATAAATATATGCATGTGCCAGGTCTTCTCGCTCGCTACAATAAGGACAATCGTCGTTAGGACGATAACCGGCACGAAACAAACCACCCCTGTATCCAATGCACCGTACAGAATCTTCCAAGACAAATCACCTTCGAAATTGGTGCACGGGTATTCGTAAAAACAGCGAAAATAAGCTGTAGAAGAGATATCTAACGATAAAATATATGCCCATACATTGTTGCCCGAATTGGGCAATGTGACGGAGAAACATTTTAAGACTGAGAGTTTGTACAACTCAATTTTTCCGAGATACCTTATAAAACATGTCATTGTTATTAAAGGACAATTCAATCGTATGCATTGACTTAAGAATATGACAAGGACATTTTCACCAACAGTGGTGAATTTAGCATTTAACACATCCTCTATGAAATACGATCTTCCTGATACGGCATCTTTTATTAGTGGATTCAGAAATAGTGGTTCGTTTAAAACATCTGCTTTACAAGCAGATTATGAGTCTCTCGAAGCATCAAAGAAAAAACACGAATTCAACAAATTCTTATAAAAATGAGGCAGGTTATTAAGCTTAGTTATATCTAGTTCAAAATGAAACAACTGATGATCATAACTAAAATCATGTATCTGTTTTAAAAACCAATCTGTGAAAAGAAAACAAGAATGAGGAGCGACAGACTTGAGAAACGAGTGTACATAATCGATACGAAATGTTCTTATTCTAGATTGTAAATGTACTAAACCCTGGCCCCCGGTTTCCACAGGCAATGTTAGCCAATATTTACCAGCCCACACAAAGTTAGTTAGGCTTTTCTGAATAGCATTTACAATTCTAACAGGTGGATCAACAACGGCAAATTTGTGCCATAATTTAGAAGCTGCGAGTAAGTTTGCAACAATAATTCAACCTCTGAAAGAGAGAGAGAGCCCTCGATAATGAGAGCCAATTGGCAAGTTTGTTATTTACACCAGCTTCTATGTTACGATTAACACAGGCTGTAGAATTCCTAATGTATATGCCGAGTTTTTTCAAACCTTGATTATTCCATTCTATACCAAGTGGTTGGTCTATGCGATTTTTCCACGACCCGGGCCACATACCTTTTGTCTTTTCCATATTAACTCTTGCATTCGATGACGTTTCATAAATATTTAACCACCTTCTTAGAATAATAATAATATCTTGTTCAATAGTAGTGAATGCAGTAAGGTCATCCGCATATGCTGACCATGTAATCTTATCATCCGTGGTATTAAGCAGAGTCACTCCTTCTAGCCCCTCTTTAGAACGTAATTTTTGCAGCAGTGGCTCTAAACATATAGCATACAATCCACCAGATAACGAGCAGCCCTGCCTAATACCACGTTTGAAAGAAAAGGGGGGCAGATAACGAATTATTAATTTTTAATAAACTTTGCGTATCTATGTAAAGCATTTGAATACATCTAGAAAAGAAATCACCAAACCCGAATGCTTATAATGTGTCATGCAGATAAATATGACTTACACAGTCAAATGCCTTCTCTTGATCTAATGACACAACAAGTGGTAATAAAAGCGAGTTTGCGTATTCTACTACATTCGTTATTAACCTGATGTTATTAGCAATCTTCCGCTTAGGAATACAATAACTTTGGTCGATGTGAATTATTTCTGGAAGGATCTTACTTAACCGGTTGTACAATACTTTTGAAAAGAATTTCAGATCAACACATGGAAGAGAAACAGGGGTCCAGTTTTTAAGAAGACTAATGTCGCCTTTCTTAGTAACGTAATCACTGCCAATTTTTATCAATTCCAATTCCACCCAGAAAAGTTCAATTCCAATTCCAATTCCAATTCCATTTGATCAATTCCAAGTCCAATTCCAATTCCATACCAATATTTACTTGAGGTCAACATTATTATATTTGAACTATTCAATGCCTAAGATTGGCCAAGAAAAACTAGACTTATCATTAGCAAATGCCCATTTGCAGGATAACAACATATTTTTTTTAATTTAACAATGAACTGACTGGCTCAGTTATGGATTCAGTCATTCCACTGATGAATTTTCAAAATAGTCTCTTAGCATACATATGATCCTTCCTCAAGACCAGTGTAGAAGGCATTTTTGGCTGACTTCTCCGTTAATAATTAAAACAATTAGAATAAAAATTGTTGTTGCCAATAGGTAGTTATCTTTCAGTCAAATTATTGTCCAAAAGGTCAACATTCAACACGTCTTTTTTTTAGTTTATTTGACTTAATTATAGCTTAATGCTGAGTTTTTTCATGAATATGACTAAAGGTTAATGCCATGTCTTATTAGTGTAGATACACGTAAACCTTGCTATATAAATGTTTGCATTAAAAAGCATTAGAAACGGTTACGGGCTAACTTGCTCATCACTGAATTAACAGTATCTCAAATTCTAGTCTTCAAACCAAACGTACATGTATAACTAAGTTGCTAAAATCAATTTTAATAGAAACTGTTGCAGCCCTAGGAGACAAAAGTATTTAGTCAAATTAATTTAAAAATATTCAATAGAGCATCTAATAACAGCTGGCATAATAAATATCATCATCCTGCATATAGAATGAAATGTGGTAAATGGTATCATATAGATCATTTAGGATGAAATGCATTAAGGGCATATAAAGAGCAGTGTACATGTATAATTTACAGATATTACTTGTATATTTTATAGCCAACAATGTTCAGTAAATCTATCACATTATGACTGGAATTGATTGGATTGAATTGGAATTTATCAATTCCGGTCAATTCAAATTATCAATTGTAATTCCAATTCCAATTCTGGAGTCCTCAGATTTATCAATCCCAATTCCAACTCCAATTCCGGAATTGAATTGGAATTGACCGATCAATTCTAATTCCAATCGGAATTGACCCCAACCCTGATCGTGATGTGTTCATTTTTTAAAGAAAATAACACGCAATATTATCAATATGGCAGGTGTACCAATAGAGATCACTATGCATTCCTAATATTACGGTGTAACTTTGTGATTATCTTAACCACACGCGATTTAAACGAAGACTCGATATTAGCCGTATTAGTTGATGGACAAAGAGTTCTAGATTATGCTGATATTCCAGACACTTATCAACCACTTTTTTGCTGTATGTTAAGCTTACGACGAAGAGTTTCACTTCATCGAGAGATGGAGCTGTGTCCTTTGAATTAGCTAAATCGCCAATGTCCGAATTTTCGGACACAATCGACATGCCGTCCGAGTCCGTACTATCCTCGTCAAAAAGATTTAGGAGCCGTATCTTTTGCGATATGGGAAGCATTTCACCAGCCTCAGTTATTACCATATCACCATTACAAGGATCATACCCTGGCTCACGTATAGGTACATTCGGGGTACTGATAATAGTGTTTATGTCATGATTATGGGGCTCGTCATTTATATCTGGACATGGATCCGGTGTTATTTTGCCATCGCACCTGACTCACTATTGAAGGTACCGGCAACCTGTGAGCACGAGGCTTCTTGATGAATGTCAACTTTGTTCACGTTGGGATTCGCGTCTGCCACTGTATTATCCACATGACCGATTATAGTGACAGTTTTTTCAGTGTCCATGACGACCGCATTGCCCATAGTTACACAAGGAATGTCCAGCTCTTCCCTTTCTGCGTCCGAGACCATTGCGTCATCATCTAGGACATTATAACGATTAGTGTATTGCATTTTGCGATGTTTTTTCTCAGGCGAGTTACGTGATGGCTTTTGGACCAACAATTTGTTAGTCCTCTCAGATGATTTATCATCATTCTTTTGTTGAGACAAAGTTTTCGGAAAATTCTCATCATTGCGGGCAAGTTCATTGTTCAGTTGCATATCACGGTTTTGACTATCGTAGACAACGATGTTTTCATTATTTGGCGATAGGACGTTAGACGGGGCATGATCTCTGAAAATGTCCCTGGTATAGTTCGGATCGACCGGTCAGGTACCAGCCGTACCAGCTAAGCTGGGTACGCGCCGCCCATCCTGGATTCGTTCCCTGAACATGCGCCCCTGGATAGAGCTTTAAGCATATATGAGCCTATGAGAGAGATCACGTTATAAAAACGACTAAGTTCGTTAAAGCCCATAGTGCGCATGAGCACGCTTAATACTATTTTTGACAGAGCGCGTAATTTACGACCAAGATAGGATGACGCTTTTAGTGTACCGAGAAGGTACAATGTAATCCTTTTCAATAACTTGTTCCCGCCGACTCTGGCATTAATCAAGACTAGAATTCGACGGACTTTCCAAATCTGTAAACCATTTCAAAATGGGTTAACAAATGGCTGAGTTATCCACGGAAAACCCCTTTTGATTATCTTCAAGGTATTGCCGTGACGTCATAACCACGTGTACGCAGAACTTCTAGAATGTTCTAGAACATTCGATTGCGTTATTATTAGCCACGCGCTGATTGGCTGTTGCTCGACCGATGATTGGTTGGAGCTTGCGACTATGACGTCACGAGTAATATAAAAGGAGACGAAATCCAGAGCTCGATAGCATCCTCGGCCAGGGGCCGATTAGGTTGGACCTGTGTCAGCTACAATCAGCATCCGCAGCATCGCCATCCCCTTCTATCTCCGAACATAACAAGCCTTCTTTCCTTTGTAAAACGGCAGTGGTAGGTTGTAGCACCTCCGCTGAAACGTCTTTGCAAGCACCAAGTCCCGCCACCAAGACACTAAATTCTCAGTGTCCCATGGTGGTATGCAAAACACCGGCCCACACAACATCATCTTCCGCATCCACAGACTGCAGCGACTCGGGAGAAACAGTTCACTCCGCCTCACGATGAACCTGTGTCAGCTACAATCAGCATCCGCAGCATCGCCATCCCCTTCTATCTCCGAACATAACAAGCCTTCTTTCCTTTGTAAAACGGCAGTGGTAGGTTGTAGCACCTCCGCTGAAACGTCTTTGCAAGCACCAAGTCCCGCCACCAAGACACTAAATTCTCAGTGTCCCATGGTGGTATGCAAAACACCGGCCCACACAACATCATCTTCCGCATCCACAGACTGCAGCGACTTGGGAGAAACAGTTCACTCCGCCTCACGGATTCGCAAACGCCGCCGTAGATGGGGAGAAACACGTCCCTGGCGGCGTCACTGTTTCTTCTGTGCTTCGCCAAAGCATCCAATGAAGCATTGCAAGAAATGGCTCGCACAGGTAGAGCTTATCCATCATCCAATACACACCGCTGTCTACACTAATACTGCATACCCAGAAACAGCAACATCTCCATCATCATTGCTACCCCCAGCTCCGCTTTCGCCGCAGCCCTCACAGCAGCGGCGACCCCTTCCTCACTCAGCCATCCACTAAAAGACGCCATTCGGAAACAGACCGATTATGTACAGAACGATTCCGCTCCGACACCATTGTCACAGACGGCGTCATTTGAAACTCTTCCACAGGTACACCGCAAGGTGATTATACAAATGTGCATGTCTGTTTAGCGGTGTTTCCACCAGTGCCACCGTTGACACTGGCACTTCAATCACAGTATTCAACAAGCGCTTATATAAGAGCATCCCACCTCATAAAAAGCCTCCCCTTAAACCTACAAACATTTACCTACAGACGGCTACAGGAGCTGATGTGCCCGTATCCAGTGTAGTCAATCTAGTCATCCAAATAGAGGATAGGCAATTCATACAGCGAGTTGTCATCGCCTTTATTCATAACGATGCCCTCCTTGGCTCTGATTTCCTCAGTGCCACCGAAGCCATCATACATTGCAAACAACAGGAACTCGACATACATGGCCGACGAAAACCTCTTGGACCGGCAACATCATTATATTACACATGTGTGGTTATATTATCAAGTACCGCCACAGTTGAGCCAGGACAAGAACAAAGCTTATGGGCCACTGCACCATAGTTAGGAAGCAACACACACATCGCCATGCTGGAACCCGACCCTGATTACATGATCACCTCTCAATGCACAAGTCCCCCACATGATAGTAGACACCACTAATAGGGAACATATACCCTTTAGGGTGTTCAATGGTACTGCAGATCCCATTACTCTTGAACCAGGAGTACGCTGCGGCCATTTAGTGGACATAATCTCATTGGAATCACCTACACTTACCAACACACCACAGCATATGACTGATGATTTACTCGAACACTTACATGATTTATATCTACGTGCCACAGTTGGATTACAGAAATTACAGAAACATGAAATTCGGACACTACTGTACAAATATCGCGATAGATTTTCCTCCGGAGACATGGATCTTGGAGAAACTCATCTTGTACAACACTCCATCGACACGGGCAATAATCGCCAACCGGTATGACATCTCCCCATTCATAAAGAAGCGGAAGTACATCAACAAGTGAACGACACATTGCGGACCGGTATTATCGAACCCTCAGCATCTCCATGGGCTAGCACAATAGTACTAGCAGGCAAAAAGGACACAACCTTGTGGTTTTGCATTGACTACCGCCACCTTAATGATGTTAGCATCAAGGACGCTTATCCGTTACCTCAGATAGATCAGGCCTTGGATTCCTTGTCCGGAGCCAAGTGGTTTTGTACCCTTGACTTAGCTAGCGGTTACTGGCAAATGGCCATGGATGAGGCTGACATGGAAAAGACCGCATTCGTTTGCAGGGATGGTCTTTTCCAGTTCCGCAAGATGCCCTACGGCTTGTGCAACGCTCCCGGAACTTTTGAATGACTCATTGAGCAGGTATTAACCACCCTGCAATGGGAAATCTGTCTCTGTTACATTGATGACGTAATAGTCTTCGGACCAACGTTTGAGCAAACCTTAATAAATTTGGACACCAGGCTTTCACATTTCTGCATGGCCAATTTGAAACTCAAACCCAAGAAATGTCATCTCTTTAGACAGAGCGTTGAGTTCCTGGGACACATCATATCCGGTGATGGAGTGGCTACTCAGCCATCCAAAACTAAGGCAGTAGTGGAGTGGCCGACGCCCTCTTCAGTCACAGAGACACGGAGTTTTCTTGGTTTAGCCCAGTAATATCACCGTTATACCCGACATTTCAGTGATATTGCTTCACCCCTCTACAATATCACCAAAAAAAGATCGACCATTCGAGTGGACGAGTGACTGTGAAGGCTTCTTCAGGGCGCTGAAGGAACTCTTGATGACCGCCCCGATTCTTGCTCATCCTAATCCAAACCTTGATTTCATCTTAGACACTGATGCATCAGCTTACGCTATCAGCGCAGTTCTATCTCAGGTCACAGAAGATGGAACGGAGCAGGTATTGGGTTATGGTTCACGTACTTGCATAAAACAGAGAAAAAATATGCAACCACCAAGCGACAACTATTAGCGGCGGTATATTTCCATAAACAGCTTCTGTACAGGTGCCCCTTTACACTCCATATAGACCATACCTCACTACGCTGGCTCAGAAACCAAAAAAATCCAGAGGGCCAGGTAGCGAGATGGCAGGAATCCCTGCAGGCCTATAGCTTCAATGGGAATGCTGATGCCCTCAGTAGAGTTGGCATGGAGGCTGAACACGAAGAGGCCGCCACCGTGACACAGTCAACACATCCATCTCCGGAGTTCCCCGAATTGAGATGCACAGAGTGGAATCCGGAGAAAATCGCACACCACCAAACAACAGACGTGCAGACACGAAATATATATGCGTGGGTCAAGGAGGGGGTAAGTCCTCCCAAGGAATCGGTAACACCACTATCCACCATGGCAAAATATTATTACCAACAGTTCGAAGAATGTCAATTAATAAATGACGTTCTATACATTAATAACCGTCTGGTAGTCCCGGAAAGCTATCGTGACCTTATTTTAAAAGAACTACATGATAACACTGGGCATCTGGCCGTAGAAAGGACTGTTGCCCGTATCAAATCGAGATTCCACTGGATCGGGATTCGCGATAGTGTCACGGCATGGGTTGACAAATGTATCCCATGCCAAAGACACGCTGTTGGCCAGCACCATATCGCACCATCTCAAATTAAGATTGTTGGTGCACCGTGGGAGCGAGTGGCTATCGGCGTGCTTGGACCCTTGAATGCGATGGATAGTGGAAATAAATACGAGGTACCGTAGTGGTCTTAGGACCGCTAGTTATAATTTCTGTATCTGTTTATAGTTATTCTTATTTTCTGTAAGGTGTTTTTGCTAACCGCACCATAGTAGGTTTCTCAACCTGTACTATATATATATTATTCTGATCATTTCACATTGTATTGATTGTTCTGGTTAGTGTATATATGGCAAGTGGCCATCAGTTCATATGTGTTGTTTATTTGTAGAAAGATATAGGACTGCAGTGCACGTAGGAAACACTATGCAGCAACATTTATATATGCAGCACTTTCTCCCGCCACCAACAATTTTTCAATGAGGTCGCTGTCCATGCTATAACTCTGTTTAGCCCGGCATGCTACCGACTAAAAGCATTTCTATTCAGCTCGATAGGATAGGTTTAATATGGTTAGAGACAATTTCCTCGTTAGGAGACACATAGTGCACGCCTCTTTTCTGGGAGTTGCGATAATTTAGGCCTGCACTCCGGCAAGGTTGCATAAAATTGGCCAACATACCTAATGGGCCTCATATTTATAAGTTATTGTCTCTCTTCCTGTTCCACTAAGCCTTATGGCTTCTTAATTGATCGGACTGATCCGACCCTGGAAGACTATTGGGGTTTCCAAGCTATGATGGCCAGGGTGTGGTGTCACAGACATTTCCCGCGTATCTTCTGATACCTAGTAGTTAGTTATCCTTGCCAAGGTAGGAAGCACTGCGAAAACATATCTTAATTATTATTTTCTTTTATCTGCTGGACAACCCTCCCACACCGCAGTGCATAGCTGGCAACTTGCATTTAAACCTAACGTCAAGTTAAATAGATAGCTCCGTAGAACGTTGTGACGGGCGAGATGCACATCCCCACCAAATTCCGTAAGAATGTCTGGGCATGATATAAAGATCTGCCACACCTTCACGGGAAGGACATTCACGGTGGGTATCCGTCTCTCTTACCCCCACCGTAACGATAGATCAGTTGCTTAAACTTGCTTTTGTGAAAAGTAACCAATGTCCTGTGACGTTTTGTCTGGTTACGGGGCAGGATGTCCGGATTCTTACCCAGTTCGGAGATTTTGCGAGGTAACATGTATGCAAGCTGTCTTCAGTGTTGATTTCTTAGGGCATCCGTTCTCAATGATAGCCGTATCTAAAAGCTAGGGAGACGCCAGCCCTTTGCGGCCTAAAATGGTTCTTGTCTCTCAAAAACTAAATGTTAGGTTAGGCATAGAATAAGACCCGCATAAAGCTTCGAGAGTCGCTCGTCTCGTCTTCACATAAAACAGCACGCAACCTTATAGTCATAATTTCACTAGGTGTGGTCTTTTCTTTACAGCATTTTGGTTGAATATTAGAGTAAGCCCTTTTTGGCCAATTCTCTTTTCCCGCTTTAAGCGATGGCGACATTTTTCTGTGACAGAAGCCCGCGCGAGGCACTTGCCTCTCACAAGGATTCAGTGGTGATGGCCCACGCGAGGTTAATGCTCCTCACTCAAACCAGCACTAGGAGTAGTACCCGTGTGAGGCACATGGCTTTTCGACACTATAAAAGATAATTTTCTTTCCTTTCAGCTTAGAGATACAATAGCTTATATTAAGTTAATTAGTTATCTCGTGTACGGGAGCCTCCCTTGTGGGGATACCTCTGCGGACCTACGAGTCTGTGTGGTACCTCCGGGAGCCCCACGTTTAAAAGTTCATCAGGCTGTCTCTATGTCTTGTATTTTCGTATGCTCATTTTCATCTAGCCTACTTGACGGTCTGTTTTAGGTAAAATCATTGTATAGACTTATTTTAATTAGGTCACCAATCAAATCTTGTAAGTCCATAAATCATGAAATTGCTATGGACAGGCATACCAGTGACACAAACTCTTGGGATGAGACTGTAGTGTTTAATGTTCGCATGGCCCCACCAGAACGATTGAGTTCCACCGGCCTTAGGAGCCAGTCTTTTTTACCCATAGGGCAGTATCGCACGGAATCCATAACCCCGAGACTGGAAGCTAACCAGCGTCATCACTCGTCATGCACATGTGGTACCACGAGTCGACACCAGACATCGGAACGGCCCGACACTACCCCGCGAGCTACATCACACCGGGAATGGTGATGTTAGCTGAGTCAAGATTTCTCTGTCTTTAGTACAAAGGTAACGTGAATTTGACCCGAAATTAGATTGGTTTGCGAATTGCAAAAGTAGGCGTATGCAAAAATATCAGTAGTATACATTTTCAGTCATCTCATGTACTTTAGACGTTATTCTAATAGAGCAATAAACAATATAGCCTACGGTGTGCGTGTAGGCTACATGGACAGATGTGGGCGTAGATCATGAGTAGTATATATGGTCGGTGCGAGGTTCAGGGATACCAAATTCTATGGTATTATTAATCTGCGATCTATCGCAGATTATTGTTTTTTCTCAGGATCTTTATTCTTCTTATTAGTTTTATTATTATTATTATTATTATTATTATTATTATTATTATTATTATTATTATTATTATTATTATTTTCAAGGATATTCGCTGCCTATCTCATCCTACAGTTTTGATCTGATCAACTTCAAACCTGGTCAACTTGTAGTGCTCCTTGGGTTCTAGTTTGTTATTATTTTTCTTCTCGATCGGGTGTATGTTTTCTGAGATATCTGCATTTCCGCGGGCAAAAAGTCCCATAGGAAATGTATGGGAGCAATATTCAGACAGCGACTACTCCTAGATTTTTTTCGTCAATCATCTTGAAACTTTACAGTCTTCTAGCATGTGTTGATCCGCATCGTCACCAAAAATGTTGTTTGGGTACGGTGGCCAGATTTGGAGAAAACCTGGCATAAGCCGAATTTCTTGGAATCAAGATACTTCATATTTCTAGGGCGGTTGAAATTGTGCATATACGTGGATATATTATGTACTACTCTTGATTAGTGAAATAAAATCATTAGCGAACATGTTAGCCATTCAGAACTCTGCATTTCCGTGCCCACCATGTCTCATTTTGAAACTAGAAAAATTCCTAGCATGTCTTGACCCACACGTTGATCAAAAAAAAATTTTGGGTCTAGTGACCCGTTTTTGAGAAAATCTGGCATAAGCCCAATTTTTTGGAATCACGATAATTCATATTTCTAGGTTGGTCATATACATGTATACATTATACTACTATTGATTAATAAAATAGAATCATTGGCGAACATGTTAACCTTTCAGAAAGCTGCATTTCCGTTCCCAACATGTCCCATAGGGAATGTATGGGAGCAATATTCAGTCAGCGACTGCTCCTAGGATTTTTTTCGGATCATCTTGAAACCTAATATATTTTTAGGATCTGTTGATCCGCAAGTTGACCCAAAACATCTTTTCGGTTCAGTGACCAGTTTTTTTAGAAAATGCTGCATAAAAACAATTATTTGACATCATGAGAATTCTTACTTCTGTCACTGTCAGCGGGGTGACATTTTTGACAACCCTAGATACCAGAGGCTACCATTGCTTACCAAAACAAAATCGTTAGTGAACATATTAACATTTCTATTATTGCAAATCTGTACACTAAACAATATTTCCATGATTTGCTGATAGATGACGGAATTATGGTCGGGTTGTTTCAGCATTTAGATCTTCTGATCCGGGGCAGAATTGCCTCTCAGACACCATTTACAGAACTTCGATATCCTGAACGGTTCATGAGATATTAAGATTTGTGTATCGTAGACAAATATGTCAATAGGGAATGTATTGGAAATTGATTTGATGATAAATGACCCAGTTTTGGAAACATCATATCTAAATTTTTTACATTTCTTGTATGCACCAGGTATGTATAGATCATCTACAGAAATAGATTCTGATGTATGGTACCCGAGATTTCCATGTTTTCTTGTCCAAAAAGTCCAATTGGAAATGCAAGGGAGTGCTATTCGGACAGCAACTCGTCCTAGAGTTTCTTGCAGATCATAGAGAAACTTAACAGACTTCTAGCATCTGTTAACCCGCATCTGATACTTTAGGGGCAAGGCTATCGGCTTTTAAGAAATCAGCTTTTCCATACCCTGTGTAAAACTATGGGAATTCTAACCATGGATCTTTGAACAACACTTAGACTTTTTATCAGATCAGCGTCAGACATGTTCAATGATCATGCGAGAAGAGGGCTTATAATACTCCTTAACTGCCCTGTAGGTGGAGCTTAGAATACACCTTCCGTATCCTCTGCGTGTCGTACGAGGCGACTAAAGGAGGTACGGGTGAGGTAACCCTGACAGAAACCTCGAGTGCTGAAGACGGAGGCTCCAGGCCGCACGGCGCACTCTAATAAACCATGGATCCACGCACTTAAAGCTTATGATCATGTCGATAGTCACTTACAGGACTGACGGTATGATCAGCGAACGAAAAGAAGAAGAATACTCCTTAATGCCCAGTCATCGCAGACAAGTTACTTCAGTAAATGTGTTCTAGTTACGAATAGTAATCTGACAGGAATTGACGACCGCTTCCCTGTGTGACGTCACAACTTTAGCTTGATAGCCGAAGACGTTTGGTTGTCAAGATGGTTGCTATGTGCTTATCTCAGCTTTGGCCGGGCCGATTAAAAATATTTAAAAAGCATTTTGCTCTTTTCGTAAAGGAGAATATATATAATAAATGTCAAGTTAATCAGAGCAATCGGCTAGCTAGTCCTCACAACAGCTTTAACCTCAAATGTCAGTATATGGTAGCCTGGCCTTGATGCTCCGCCTAGCTGCATTGCGTATTACTAACAAAAAAAACATAGGACTAACCACGTCCTTAATCTTAGCCCTAACGCTAGCAATAACTTCAAACTCTAACAATAATCCTGGATTTAGCCCTATCCGGAGACGTAGCCATCACTCTAGCCATAGGCCTCGCCAGTACTCTAGCCATAGGCCTACTCAGTACTCTAGCCATAGGCCTAGTAAGTACTCTAGCCATATGTCTAGCCAGTACTCTAGCACTAACACTAACCCTCGTCCTAAAACACTGGCGTGCCTAAAAGCTGTCATAACGTCCCAAAAATAACAGCTAATGAGCAAAAAAAAAATATGAATGAGTACCCGTATGTCCAAGCAGGTGAGCTACCGCCATATTGTTTGCGTTTAGTCTACTGTGGCCAGCATTGCTTTGGCTGTTGCAGTAATCCATTAACTATAAGCCTAAACTTGGCATCGACCATAGCCAAAACTATGCCGCCCCCCCCCCCATATCATAACGCTACCCGCCATCCTAGCGCAAAGCTATGAGTTCAGCAATATTAAGCTTAACCATAATCCTAAGCATTTCACAACTATGACGAAGTCGGCCAAACCTGCCTCTGCAGTGGTCTTGAGGATTGTCTCTTTGCCGACCATGAGTAGGCTATTGTTGAAAATTTATCACTGAAATGACTGGCTCAATAATCGAGTCAGTCATTCTAGTGGTAAATTTCCAAAACAGTCTCTTCTTTGCCTGCGAATAAACATTCAGTCAGCAAATATAAGATAATCTTAACAATATCTAAATATGAAAGAGTTACGTGATATCTTCTTTAGGTACTATGTTTTGAACTTCCTTTTGTTTGTACATTATTCATGCTTTGCGGTAGCGATAGTCGTTATCCGGGTCAGGATAATAGGTTGTCTCTGTCGAATTACATCAAATTACATAAATATATATATAGGTGGACATAGCTAATTAACCATATGAACGCCGAGACCATGGACTCGTCCAGACACTCAATACAGGTACGATGGTGAATAATTTGATCCTAATTTGATAGGAATATCACTCTAACATATGCATGAACAGGTCCCAGACAAATTCGTTTTATAATATTCACTGTAATATTTATTTATTGCACCGAGGGTGTACATAGCGGTAAAAGGGTTAAGCACCCGTGGGAAATAAGGTTGTCAATAAGGGCGTGTGTTATGTTCGTTGATTACACGAACGCGGAATATAACCTTTATTGTGGATTTGATTTGTGGAAGGTTACTCTCGCTCTACACCCCCGACCCCACCCATAACCCCCCAAAGCAAGACGTATACATAAACGTTTCTGTTGAAAATTTTACAATTTATTTCAATCGAAGCCATTGCTGTCCTATATAGCTAACCTGAAATAGACGTAGAGTTATTTCGGGAATAACATGGTTAATTAGACGCAATATAACGTCGTCAAACTAACGCCAATTAAACACAGGCGAACCGTCGTCCGATTCGCTCAACAAATCTCCGCAAACGCTCAGAAGCAGCAGCAGCTGCGTATATATAGTAGTAATATTTTACAATAGTTATTAATGGGGCACTGCCTCGTTGCGCCCCAATAGCATGTTACTACATTTATCACATTTCCCACAATTTGGCATATTGTACCTTAATTTCATGTATTTAAGAACCATTTAAATTTAATAGTTTGCCTTTGAAAGACGCTTGTAAACATTTATTGTTTTGCATAGATGTCCCTACATGTGTCAACATGCGTAAAAATGTAAACAAATCGATACAGAATAAACTTAATAATAATAATAATAATAATAATAATAATAATAATAATAATAATAATAATAATAATAATATTCTTTATTTTGCGAGGGTAAATCGTCAGTTGCCTGATGTTAACGAGGCCCTCACTTATCCTAGCCGACGTTGTAAATTATATTATTTCTAAAATTATTGGAGATAATTCTTTCCTAAAAATGACTTGGTAGATTGGATCCCGTATTCATAAACCGACGTCACTAAATAAACGTGCGTGGATTGGTTGGACGACAGCGACAGTTGCTTAATAGCCCGAATAGTTGAAGCATGTTCAACTTTTTGTATCTCGGGCGCACGTGCGCGCGCATGTGTGTGTGTGCATGCGTGAGTGTGTGCGTGCGTGCGTGCGTGCGTGTGTGTATGTGTGGTTGGGTGTGGGTGGGTGTGTGTGTGTGTGGAGGGGGGTGTCCTTGGAGATGACATGAGTGCCGCTGGATACATCCATTAATTATGCCTTAATCGATTCTGCTGATAATGAAGGCGAACAGTACAGTCCATCAGCGACGTATGTGAATGGGAGAGGACAAAGCACGCACATACATACACGTACACATACATAAATACATACACTCGCACACGCGCACATACACTATTCATTACGAAAATTGTAATCTTTTGAACTATGTGTCTTTCTGTTAGGGGTGGCGCTGACGCTGGCACCCGCTAATGTTGCTACTGCTACTATCGATGATGCATATAGGTCGTAGGCATAATCGCTGCTGCGGCTACTGCTACTGCTGCTGTTGTTGAACGGCTGCAGCTGCTGCTGCTGCTGCTGCTGCTTTTGCACAACCACTTCTGCTCTTGCCAAACTGCTGGCGCCGTCGTCGTCGCTGATGTTGCCGCGGTCGCCACCGCCACCACCGCCGCCGACGACGACAACGACGACGACGATGACGACGACGACGATATAACATTCACGGATAACCGCGATCACGACGCCCCCGCCACAAATATACAGACCCGTAGACCACCATACAATCGATAAAAATTAATTCAATCTTTTAATCTCTCCAAATGCAGTTACACGCATATTATCCCTTGTCAATTAAGTCGCCCACAAGTGTAACCTCAGAGCCGCTTGCTTCCCACTCTTCACGGGTAATGACATACTATCGCCTGTACGTAAATGCCACCTGCTTTGGAGGCAACAAAAATCAGATGTTCTTTAAGATGGTTGGTTGAATGGCCACTCATTATCAGGGGACACCAATTTCTTGGTCACCAAGGCCATTTCATATAGCAGCTGATTTACATCAATCGATTAATTGTTTTAGTGGTACCACTCATATGCCCCATACATTGGATGGATTCTAGAAGTAGACTGGCGTGGACGACAAATCTAACAGGCTCCTCCCTATTTCTCGGATGTGGTGCCGAGCTTCGATTCTATAAAGACCAAGCCTGCTTTTCCATTGGTCTTTTGTTACCGGACGGCAAAACACCGCGCAATAATTTGTAGAGAACCGCTATCGTCTCATCTTAGCCAGCAATACAAATTCTCCCGATTAAGCGTCGAAAGAAGCCATTGTCGCCGTGCCCGTAGTACCTGTTTTACAGTTGCAGGGATTCGCCGTCATTTTGTGCTCATATCATTACAGACTTACGATTTTAAACAAATTAGACAGCGGAGAACTTTTCTAACTATACGAGTAAATTCTAGTTCTCTCTTTTTCTACTAGCAGAGCAAAAGGTAAGGCGATTTCTTACTTTGTTTATTATTATTATTATTACTATTATTATTATTATTATTTTTATTATTATTATTATTATTATTATTATTATTATTATTATTATTATTATTATTAGTAGTAATAGTATTATTATTAGTATTATTATTAGTATTATTCCGGAGCATTAAAATTAGGTTTTAAGTGCGCACAACTTAAGGCTCCAGCTATGAATATTCAATTTATTTTAGAATAATTTGTATTTGTCTCCTCTGGTGCTTTCGTCTCTGGCTATCCAATCTTTCGGTGGGTTTAATATATACTTCAGATGTAAAAATTAACTATTATCTTGTAATCCCCATATGTCACATTGTGACCTGGGAGTACTTTAATAAACTTGAACATCTCTCTATCATGTTTGACAATCGCGAGTTTGAAAACATACGAAAAAGCTTAGCCCCGACACCACCCCTAAGCCCCACGTACTCTAATATATCCAAGGGTTGCTAGCTTAACCTTCAGGATAGTTACCACTCAAACTGGCCAAAACGGAGTATTCCTTGCTCTTTAAAAGAGGTAAAGATAAGACTATTCTTTTTTTAATTTACCACTGGAATGACTAGCTCGATAACGAGCCAGTCATTCCAGTGATACAGTTTTAAAAATAATCTTGCCTTGGTCTGCAAATTGGTATTTTCTATGAGAAAATTTACATTTTCTTGATCAGATTTGAGGGTTGCATTGTTAAATGCGAGACTTAGACCGTTGTCAAGGGTTAACGCATTTACCTATGTCTGTAAAATCACTCGCTCTCCTTTCCGTTTGCCGGTGACAACCTTGCTATTAAGTACGATATTACCACACCCACACCACCCCCAGACGGTGGCATGTACTTAAATGGTAGAAGAAAAGGGAGGATGAGGATGAGGAGGAGAAGGAGGAGGAGGAGAAGAATGACGGGAAGAAGAAGAAGAATAACAAGAAGAAGAGGGAAGAAGGAGTAGAAGAAAAAGAAGAGGATGAGGAGGTAGAGGAGAATGAGGAAGAAAAGAAGTTGACTGGCCTATTGTGTAGTTTCTACGAACGAGAAGAAGACGAAGAAGAAGAGGAGGAGGAAGAAGGAGGAGGAGAAGAAGCAGAAGACGAGGAAGGAGGAGGAGTAGACTTTTCATATACTTTATTAATTACGAAATATTACAACTGTGCATGAATATACATATTTGAAAATGTCGTTGCAAAAAAATCAGTCCACCATAATATCACAAATACTTTGAATTTTTTATTTACTTATTGAATGTCAATTTGCAGGCCAAGAGAAGTCTATTTTTGAAATTTTTACCAATGGAATGACTGGCTCTGTTATCGAGCCAGTAATTTCAGTGGTAAATTAGAAAAAATAGTCTTCTCCTGGTCTGCAAATGGTCATTCCCCAAGACCACTATAGAGGTTGGTCTAGGCCGATTTCGTCCTGAAAGAGTTAAGCGCAAAAAATGCGTGGAACCTGTTGCAATTCCCCTTTCCAGAGTATCCATCCATCATCTGACCAAGTATGACGTCATAATCATCTCAGCGCGTGTATGATGACGTCATAATCATTACGTCACAAAAGGTTTCATATAGCCCGTCATCAAATCTCAAATAGTCCGACACGTTGTATGAATTGTATGTCTTTGTAATTATTTTCTATTTAATAAACATGCTGTTGAATATTTTGAAACTAATTTGACTTGGCGCTGTTGCTGCGTTAGCCAGAAACAACACCCATTCAAATTAGTTTCAAAATATTCAACAGTTTACCCGTGTATTTTTTTGGAAATTGATAGTCAGTGTGTTCAGAGATCGATCGATCCCAACACGAGCGATGTGTGGGTGGAGCTTAGCTAGAGATGGGCGGGGTTTCGGGTCACTGTTAATCTATGGGCTTCTGTCATGAGGTGTTGCCCAATGGAGGAATCCAGTTTTTCCATCAGTCATATTGGTGTCTTAATCAACAACGTGACGTGTATGATGACGTCATAATCAATTACGTCATGGATGACGTAACTAAGTTCGTCAAGAACGCTTACTCGATAACAGACTAAGCGTTGTTGTACGTCTTTACGGTGTAATAGATATGTTCTTCAATATCCAGTCAAATTAGTTTTAAAATATCCAAATATACCTGTATAGTTTTCTGGAAATTGATAGCCAGAAAGTTCTGGGATCGATCGATCCCAACACGGGAGGAGTGTGGGTGGAGCTTAGCTAGAGATGGGCGGAGCTTGGCTAAAACTGGTTTCCTGCTTTATGTTACCATTTCATTTGTAATATTATCAGGTCCTGGATACCTCATCTTCTTCAGATTTCTTAGTGTGCTCCGAAGCACTAACATTGTAATTTCTGGTAGCATTAAAGTACGTATGTAAATACAATTTTAATAGTCATTTATATAATATAGTTAAAATACAATCAAACGCCGTCTCGCACATATAAATTGCGCGAGCTTAGAGTAAGAAATCAGCATGAAATGCTAATTTGAAATCGCGCAAAACTGGAATTCTGAGTTCAACTTTTTCAATTCCGGAAATCGATAAGCCACCTGTATCTACGTCACTCCAGCTACTGCTAACATAGCCATGCATGAAATCAATAGTAAATAGGCATAAGGCGGATATCGAAAGCGTTGTCGCCAAAATTACATCTAGTACACGCGATATTTGTATTCAGTTCTAGTACAGTCTTTCCTGTTAATGTTTACTCTTTTTTAAACAGACTGATTTCCTCTAAATTGTTTATCAAAGAGGTGTCGTGAAACCATGCAAATTTTGCTAATTTTCATTGAAATTATGGCGAAAAGAAGATAGATGTCTTCTTATAACAACTGTCTGGGCAAATCAATTAGCGTTATTACGGGTGATCCGTTTTAAGTTGGGAATCGATCAGCGCGTCGGTGGCGGGCTGTGAGATATTGAACAAAAGTAGTTATTAATTGAGAACGTTTCGAGCGAATCGGTGTGTATTTGATTAAATATTGACACATGTGTGATCTATCTATGCAAAGTTATACCAGTCATGACATGCACACTTTAACTCCCCAGTACTATCTCTTGGTTTAAACAAAGCTTGGTTTAAACAGAATTTATTTTTCATCAAAAGGAAGCACGATAAGACATGTGTCTTATGACCGTGTCTCCCATATAAGTAAACATATATGCAATAAATACGACAAGATGACGGAACTTATTATAAAAAATATATCTACATACAAATTTAAAATGCAAACAGATATATGTGGAATATGTTACAACGTTTACATAAAGTATATTTTTACAAATTTATGAGCTGTGGGGTATGTCCTTATCACAAACTTATTCTTGCTGTTATGACGCGTGCGTGCGTGCAATAGAGAGAGAGAGAGAGAGAGAGAGAGAGAGAGAGAGAGAGAGAGAGAGAGAGAGAGAGAGAGAGAGAGAGATGAGGCATGTTGTTGACTTTGTTGAGACTGTACGCTGTCACGAACGAAGTATCAGATGAAAGCTGTATGAAGATGTGAAAGCTGTTAATGCTTGAGGTTGGGAGGCAGTGTTAGGCGAGGTTGGGAGGCAGTGTTAGGCGAGGTTGGGAGGCAGTGTTAGGCGAGGTTGGGAGGCAGTCTTAGGCGAGGAAGCAGCCGGTGGCTGAAAGTTAGTTATGGCGTTATTTGAAGCGGTTAGTTGCCATATAGGAGGTTAATATCGCTAGGGTAATATTTTTCAAAGCGAGATCGTCTTGCAAGATAACCCTTTGGTTGGTGTAAATAGGGCAATGAAACAGATATTGTTTGGCAGATTGGTCTGGATATCCACATGCACACCTATAGAGCTATCCAGTAGAAAGTTGTTGATTTTATTAGCCCTATAACCCTTAAATTTATTCAAGAAAATTTAAATTTTCGCATAGAAAATGTCAATTTGCAGACCAAGAGAAGACTATTTTTGAATAGGTATCGAGTCAGTCATTCCAGTGGTAAAATTTAAAAAATAGTCTTCTTTTGGTCTACAAATGGAGATTTCTCAAGACCAAGGAATTTTTTTTTAATGGAGGATTATGCTAGCGAGAATCGGCACTTTTTACCGATTCTCGTGCGATTCTGGTTACAAGAATCGAGGCAATAACTCGATTCTGTTGCGAGAATCTTGGGAATGAAATTGTATTAATTAATGCACGATTCTCGTTATTAGAATCGACGCTAGCTCGATTCTATTGGGAGAATCGTATGGTTTCGTGGAATTGAAATTCAAAGTAAATTATTTAACGATTTACTTTATTTCTTTACCAAGACAAATGCAATATAGCACACACACGCACACACGCACGCACGCACGCACGCACGCACGCACTCGCGCACGCACGCACGCACGCACACCACTCGATTCTAATGTCCAGAATCGAGAATTAAAATATATACTTATTAGTGTGCGTATGTGTGTGTCTGTGTGAGTTTTGAGTGTGAAGGGCCGTACTTAAATATTTATAAGTGCTTTTTAAAATATATATTACGTTTTACTCGTTATATCCGTTATCTCCATGCGCGTGTGCTTTTTATGAAGGCTATTGTCCAGTGCTAATGTTTCGTCAATAAAGTTCAATAAATAAAATGTGTTTTTGTTTGATTTTGATATTGACGATTCCCATAATGACGTCACCGGTAATAGTATATCCTTCAATAGCAATTCAATAGCAATCGCCTGTTGTTGTTTTTTTAATTTTCTGACAACTACCTGAAAGATTCTCGTAGCAAGAATCGTTGGAGGAGAAATTTTTTTTAAATCCTCGATTCTCGCGTAGAGCATCGACGCATTGGCCGATTCTCATCAATTTTCACCGATTCTCGAACAGAATCGTGGATGGGATTCTATTGGATTACTGGGCATCGTAGGCCTATCGTGTAATGGCCGATTTACGATAGACGATTTTTCGTTTTCCATGTTTAATTTTCACAATTTATTGTAATTGATTTCGCGCAATGTAAATAGGAAATCGGATATCGTGACCTGTTGTGCAATGGACCTTTCCGGTTTTACCCACACCTCGCTCGTGTTGGGATCGATCGATCTCTGAACATCATGGCTATCAATTTCCAAAAAACTACATAGATAAGTAGCTGAATATTTTGAAACTAATTTGACTGGGTGCTGTTGCTGCCTAAGGCAGAAACAACGCCCTTTCAAATTAGTTTCAATGTATTCAACAGCATGTTTATTAAATAGCAAAGAATTACAAAGACGATCAATACATACAACGTGTCGGACCATTTGAGATTTAATGACGGTGTATATGGAACCCTTTGTGACGTAATGATTGTGACGTCATCATACACGCGCTGAGCTGATTATGACGGCATACGAGGTCAGATGATGGATGGATACCTATGTCTTTACTATTTAATAAACAGTCTGTTGAATATTTAAATAATTTGACTGGGTACACAGCCAGACTATTCTCAAAATATTCAACAGCTTACCTGTATAGTTTCCATGATATTGGGATTCAGAGAATTATGGGTACGATCGTTCCCAACACTGACAAAGCGTGGGCGGAGCTTAGATAGAAAGTGCGGGGCTTAGATAGAAATGGGCGGGTCTTAGCTAGAAATGGACGTGGCTTAGCTACAAATGGGCGGGACTTAGCTACAAATGGGCGGCAGCCAGTTAGATATGGGCGGGACATAGCTAGAAATGGGCGGGACATAGCTAGAAATGGGCGGTGCTTAGCTAGAAATGAGCGGAACCTAGCTAGAAATTGGCGGGACATAGCTAGAAATGGGCGGGACATAGCTAGAAATGGGCGGTGTTTAGCTAGAAACGGGCGGGACCTAGCTAGAAATGGGCGGGAGATAGCTAGAAATGTATTCATCTATTGATACGACAGTTTAACCCTTTCATGGCGAAACCGGCCAAAACCTGCCTCTGTAGTGGACTTGAGAAATGCCCATTTGCGAGACGAGAGAAGACTATCTTTGCCATTGTGTTATTAAAACCACTGGAATGACTGGCTCGGTAACTTAGCCAGGCATTTCAGTGGTATGTTTTCAAAAACAGTATTCTCCTGGCCTGCAAATGGAAAATCAATGAGAAAATGTCTTGATTGACTTGATCAAATTTGGTCATTAAATGGTTAAAAGTATACTAGTTTATGCCCAAAGAAGATGTGTTGTTATAGAAACGGTTGTAAGTATTCTCGGTGTATCAATCCGGGTTCCGTTCTGGATATCTAAGGCCCGTTTTATAAGTTGAACTTTCTGTCGCGCCGTGCTAATGAGGGCTGGTTGATTTATATAGTGGACCTGTCATTTTCAGGCATAAGAGAAGTTCGATTTATAAATCGGGCCGTACAACTTTGCCATTATGATATTTAAACCGCGTGATACATTGCGTAACGAAGAACTTGAATGAATGTAAATTCTACGGAGAGTCAAAAAGCGGTTAGTAAAAGCATAGTAAAACGTGGATTGCCATATGACGTGCGTTTTGGAAGCCACAACAGAGGGGTTAATGGAGGAATCCGATTTCTCGCCTAAGCATCTGGCGTCATAATCAATGGAGGAATCCAGTTTTAGCTATGCTATCTTTATCTAAGCCCCGCCCACACTTCATCCGTGTTGGAATCGATCGATTACGAAAAGATAATTTGGTAATTTTTTAAGGCTATGGATGCAGCTGATCGTCTGCGTCAGCCAGTTAGTGAATACCCCGTCTTGCGCAATTGCGATTTAACGAACTCGGCCGCATCCGCGGTTGTGACAACTAGCCCAATAGTGACGGCATGCACATGAGAAATCTAACCATTATATACGATATCTATGGTAAGAATATGTCTGTCATGCATTGATGAATCACGGTTGGTCGTCGGTCAGCAATATTAATAATTAATATAAATCTTTTCTTGTATTTGTATATCTTTATTACACTCAGGCCGTAGAGAGCATGACGTGACACTAGCGTAGATTCCGTGCAGATTTAGAATATGGCTTAATTGATCCCGATAGCGATTCCAAACAGATACACCTACGTCACTGGTTTCCGCAACCGTACATTTACGTATCCGTGATGGGAGACTAGCGTAGAGAAAGAGACTCGGGTAGCGAAAAAAACAATAATATCACACAGAATAATAACACGTATATAGAAGCAGATATAGCGCTTCCCCACAAGAAATGGAGGATTCCCGTTTTAGCTATGCACCGCCCATCTTTAGCTAATTTCCACCCACACCTCGCTCGTGTTGAGATCGATCAATCCCTGAACGCCGTGACTATCAATTTCCAGGAAACTAGACAGGTAAGCTGTTGAAAATTTTGAAATTAATTTGACCTGGTGCTGCCCCCAGTCAAATTAGTTTCAAAATATTTAACAGCATGTTTATTAAATAATAATGACATACGATTCGTACAACACAGCTTAGCCCTTCATCAATTAAGCGTCCGTGACGAACTTATCTACGCCATTCATGACGTCATTACTTATGACTTCATCCTACATGTCACGTAGTTGACTATGACGTCATATGATTGATGGATAAACTGGAAAGGTCCATTGGGACAACATCCCCATGGCACCCCACCCACCACCCCCTCCACGCCCATACTAACAAGCCACCATCTAATCTATTCTATTATTCGATCTACTAACAAGCAATATCAGTTGACAAGTTCAGCAGATCATGATGCCATAAGGTCGAAATAATCGGCAACAGAAATATCAATAGATGGTTAGATCTATGCGTAAGGAAGCTTTAGAGTCAACGGCCCCGTGCCATGAACGTATTGAGTGACTCATTTCTTTATAGTGGCCATAGGTCGAAAGTTTTGGGTGGTTAGGTGAGAACAAAGTAGGCCTATCGGCTGAAAATGTGGTGAAGCGAGAATCACTAACATAAGTTAGGTAGGGCAGGATACCACGATTTGCGATGTATAGTGATCTCACCACACCAAGTTTCCTTTCTCGATTGCACACAGAGTAGTCAGTCCCGACCCCATTTTTAACTCCAGGATATATTGGTGCAAAGAAACATAATTCCAGATGAAATATTCCAGCCCAAAAAAGCAACTAATACCATTTAGAACCTAGAGTGAATGGAACCTGTTTAGCATGGACCTGAACTAGACTCTATCCAAACCAAGCAATCATCAATTATTAGTATGAGGTGGGCGGAGCTTAGTTAGAAATGGGCGGCGCATAGATAGACATTGATCTCTCTTATTAAGAGCAATAGCGGCGTAACTAAAATAACGGATTCCAGTTTATCCATCAACCACATAACGTCATAATCAACTACAGGACGTGTCGGATGACGTCATAATCAATTACGTACTGAATGACGTAACTAAGTTCATCACGAACGTTTAATTTCTGACAGACTAAGCGTTGCTGTACGAATTGTATGTCTTTATTTTTATTATTTGACATGGGCAGCAGCAACCGGTCAAATTAGTTTCAAAATAGTCAACAGCTTACCTGTATGTATGATTATTGTATTCTGCAACTGTAGTAGTAGAAAGATCCTACAGCTGCAATCAGTCCTTCTTGGCGTTGGCCCCTTGTGTCTTGTCCTCAGCCAAAACCTTAGCTTTCTCAGGTCCATTCTTGACTTGAGTGTACCTAATCCTGCTTTCTTGAGGCCACCTCGTAGCACGCTTAGCAGATTTATGCAATAACGTCCTCTCCTGGCTCTGTATTTGCTGGCTCCGAGTAGGGCGAATTCCGAGGCCCTCTGTGCTGGTGTGTCTTCTAGCAGCCTTAGCACATGGCCAAACAAGGACCATCTTTGCTGGCCGACTTTTACAGACAGTTGTGCTGTCTGGCCATCGGTGGCCAGTGATTGTGTGTAGGTGTTTGCGGTGACAGGGGCCAAGTTTGTCTAGACCTGCCTTTGGAGCTACCCAGCTGTTACAGTCATACATCATCAAGGATACTCAGGTTGCATTGTATAAACGTAGTCTTTTTATCAAGGGTATCTTTGATCTACGAATCCATAACTTCCAGAAGTTAGCAATGTTAGCAGTACTGCAAAGCAGTGAGCCAAGAATTGTACTTTTCCTCCATGATTCCCCACCAAGGAGTGGATCGTCATTTTCATAGTTTCATGCTTTGTAGAAAGGTATATGTGGATGAACACTGTTTTGGATTCATTCATAAAGAGATCCTCAATTTTTAGTTTGCTTGCAGCTATTGGGAGAAGTTCATCAAATGGTTTCTTTTCCTCGTCTATGAAGTCCACCTTGTCGGCATATTCCATCTTTAGCCGCATGCCCAATATTGGCACTGGGTGGGGGGGGGGTGTTGTTGTTGTTGGTCTTGTGGAATTTTCCGTCACGGATTTCAATGCAGCAGCCAGGTAACAGGTGAAAAGTACAGGGGATAGACCATCTCCCTGTGGGGAGCCGATTGATGTCTCAAACTCTACAGACTTCACTGTCTTGACTCGTACTCTCAGCTTGGTGTCTGCAAGAAGTAGTCTCACTAGTCATAACTCATCTTCATTGCAACTCGCCTGGCGTAGTACATCTAAACTCTGTGAGCGCTTAATTGTGTCGAAGGCTCGTGACATATCAATGCCCATTTTGTGGAAATCCCAGTGTTTAGATATGACTACCGACACAAGCATCCATTGAGCCCGTACAATGTCTGCGCAGCTGCGTCCACGTTTGAAGCCACTTTGACGTGATCCGGTGAAGTCATCGATCTTGTCTCGGATGCGGCATAGAGTAACATTGGATAGGATTTTCCGTATGCTATTAAGGAGCACAATGGGTCACAGATTGGCTGGGTTGTGTGGCTTTTTGGGCTTGGGTAGCGCGATAAGTGTGCCTTGGCCTACAGCGTCGATGGGAACGTGGTGCATAAAAGCTGAATAGGTGCGTGGTCGGTTTTGAGATAATGTCACTTGCATATTTGAATAGGTCATTGAACTATTCTCGAATTGCCTCACTCGTCTTTGCCCTGGTCGGTCCGGATAAAGTGTCTTTCAAAGTTGTGTACAGTGAGTGGTGGTGTGTAGTCAGTAACTCTCAGGGCTCGGGCTTCCCGAAACATTTTGTGGCAGTCATCAGTGGCAGTGATTTCATCTGCTAGGTGTTTGAAAGCCGTGTTTGTGGCAAATAGGCCATGGGAACTAAGGAATGCCACCAGTGCATCTCCATTGCTGTTGCGTATGCCCTCTCAATACGATCCCGTGCATAAGTCAAGTCCTGAACTTTTGTCCGCAATGCCAAGTTTACCCAGCTTGGAGCTTACCTGTATAGTTTTCTGGAAATTGATAGTCAGGGAGTTCAGGGATAGATAGATCCCAACATCAGCGGAGTGTGGGTAGAGCTTATCTAGAGATCGGGTTGAAAATTCAATTCAGATGCTTACTTTCATGACGGATTTATCTCATTTGACTGTGACGTCAGCTAGCAAGTGACGTATTTTGGCTATGTTGTCAAATAATTGAGTGACAGATCAGATCCTTTCATTGTTTTGAACATATAATCAATGATTTGACCACAATACTGTAACACATGCTTATATAGCGAACACTACAGCCAGCTGGTCTGTATATACATCTTATTTACAATAGCTCACTGGTTTTTTGTGCCAATTGATAGATTCGATTTGTCACTCAAGTATATGACGTCATAATCAATTACGTCTCATGTAGGCTGACGTTACAACCAAAATGCGTAATCAATGACGTATCTATTCATCAACTTACCTGTATAGCCTTTTGGAAATAGAGATTCAGCGAATGCAGGGATCGATCGATTCCAACACGGGCAAATCATGGGCTGAGCTTAGCTAGGGATGGGAGGGGCATAGGTAAACTGCAGGTCGACCATCTCTCCTGATTTATATGGAAAACGCGGATTTTTTAACAGGTCTCAGGATTTCCGGACATCCTGTCAAATATCTGGATTTTTTTGTTCAATTAGCAATATTCGTGAAATAATTAATCTGTTACCAGTTTTCGTTTTATAAAGTGCCATTTCAACCCTATTCAAGGAAGTCCGAATGGCCATATGATTTATTTACATAGAATTATAATAATATTAACTGACGAGTTATAGCTTAAATCGATGATGTGTATGTATTTCATCATGCTCGCGTATGCTCATATATACAAACAGAGGAAGCGAGAAACCGCTGCACGCGTTTGCGCACTATGTCTGAAAAGGGTAACCCGCGCGCTCTCGCACTCGTCCAAACTTATTTTCTGGACAAGAAATCATGACACGCTGGTCGCCCCGAAACTGGATTCTTCATTGATATCTCAATTGGTTGTTGTCCGTCCGCAATATTAATAATCAATAGATAGCATTTTTGTGTATATCATAACAAGTGACACTAGGTAGATTCCGTACAGATTTAGAATCTCGGTCAGATATGGCGAGGTCACACCGATAGCAATTCCGAATAGATATGACACCAGGTCTTTGACCGACGCACATCAATGTATAGCTGAACAAGGACAAAGGCCTTACTTGTATTAGATAAAGTGTGTAGTACATTTATTAATCTCACTCCTGGCCATTATTGTAGCCTATTGGAGAAAGTTATCTTCTGAAATTGCTCAATAAGAAAAGAGGAAGTTCACAAATTTACACGCGCGCGTAAGCCAAACTATGTTTTTTGTAACCAAAAACCAGTCTACACATTTTCTGTTCCTTAGATAGCTCGTTTAGAGCAAAACGATTGCACACCTTTGCAAATATATCTTTCCATTTCAACAGCATCGTCATTGTTGTTGTTGTTGTTGTTGTTGTTGTTGTTGTTGTTGTTGTTGTTGTTGTTGTTGTTGTAAATTAGGTCACCTGCTGAAGTCTCGCCTATTAAGCGAAGTAAATTGAGTTAGAGAAAGGGAGACAAAAAGAGAGGAGAGGAGAATATGAGAAACAAGGTATAAACTAAGAATTTGACAAGAGTGAGAAAGGTAAGGTGGTGAGGAACTCTTAGTGCTGTGTTCGCCATGCTTGTACATGTTGGGCCGTTTGCATTTAGCACTTATGGTTGTGAATTTAACAAATAGGAAGTTAAAGCAGTAGCGTAGCCAGGGCGGGCAGCGCTCCCCCCCCCCCCGGCCACCCCCCCCCCCCCGGGCCTGGACCAATCTTCCCAAACGGGACGCCTAAATCATATCCGTAACACATACAAGTTTCTGGACGTCCCAACTCCCAAGCCACCTTTAACAAGTTAATCTACATTGAAAATTAGAACTATTTGAATTTACAACGTGAATGTCTTCTTGTCATGCTTGCTCATCGCTATGTTGAGACTTTTTGTTTTAATTACGCTACATCAAGACAAAGAATAATAGAATACACGCTACTTTCTCGGTAGAATAAAATAATTGGCGACGCTAGGATGCTATTTTCTCTTTTAAGTAATTTAAGCTGATTCCGACGCCTAATTGGTATGCGGGGTGGCGTCTTTTAAGTCCTCGCTCAAGTGGGTTGGCGCCTTTTTAGACCTCGCTCCCCCCTGGCTGAAACCCTGGTTACGCCACTGACTTACAACGGTTGGTATTGACTATTTCTTGACATACGGCGCTATATATTGTAATATTCTTTCCCAAGTCGACATTGTTAATACGTATAGCATTTGATTAGCTGTCAGTGTGACAAGAGACATATTGTTTAGGACGAGCTGATTTTGGAGAGATACTCTTTGGTCGTTAAAAAGTGGACAGGGGTGGAGATAGGGATTCGTGGATTCATCAGTGTGTCCACATGGGCAGCTAGCTGAGTCTGACAGAAAATTTTCAAATAGATGTCGATTTAAATTACTACAACCATTGCGAAGCCTACATAGAATTACATTAGCAAACCTTTGGCCGACATGATACCAGGGAGGAGGCGATCGTATGGGCGACATGGCTTTAAGTTTGGTCTTGAATTCCATGAGAGTGGCGGAACATGTGACCGTGGCTGGGAGAGTATTCCATGCGCAGACTGTTGCTGGAAAAAAGGATCCACGAAAGAACTCAATACGGCAACGAAATGGAGTGAATAGATTTGCGTGACGAATGCTGTAGGGGTTTCGTGCCTGAAATAATGAGGGAAGGTGATTACTCAGAATTTCACACGCTATCCCGTTGATAATTTTATATAGCATAAATAATCTGTGAGATTCCCGTGTATGCGAAAGCGTTTCTATTCCTGTTTCTGTGTACAATTCTTCCGTACGAGCACTACATGTCATTCCACATACTGTTCTGAGCGCGTCTTTTTGGATGTCCTCCGATCGAGTAACAAGATACTGTGGTATGTTATCCCAGACAACATCTGCGTATTCTAGAGATGGACTACTAAAGTTTGTGTACATAATTTCAAGACATTTCCGGTCTAGGATATATTTTAGGCCCTTGAGTAAAGAATAAAAAAATTTGTGTTGAGCATTTGTTATTAAGTTTTCCACGTGAGTAAGCCAAGTGCCTTTGCTCTTGAAGGTAATGCCAAGATGTTTATGGTTGTTTGATGGGAGTATTTCAGAATTTTTGAATTTAACTGGAAAGACAGTGGGCTGATCACGTGGAGAAAGAAACAGACAAGTAGATTTGGAGGCATTAAATTCGAAAAAGCCATGTCTGATAATCCCATTGCGTCATGCTCTGAAGATCTTGATCAATTGTTGCAACGTGTGCTTCTAAGTTATCAGACATTACATATAGGCAGATATCATCAGCAAACAGTCTAATATATTTTTTAATATCGCTGGGCATGCCATTAATAAAGACTAAAAATAGCAAGGGACCAATGACTGAACCTTGTGGCACTCCAGCGTGTAAGCGAAGCAAGGGAGATTCATTGCCGTTTATAACTACTGGCTGATAACGGTTTTCGAGATAGCTTTCAAACCATGTCAGTAAATTTCCACAGATTTTTGTAGAAGGCCACGATGCCACACTCGTTCGAATGCTTTAGAAATATCAAAGAACAAGAACAGTATTTCCTTTTGATCGTTGAGAGCCTGAGCGATATCAGTGTAGATGTCTAACAGTTGGTTTACTGTAGAATTTGACGGAAGAAATCCGGATTGGTACGGAGTTATATCGTGTCTAATATAGTTGTAAATATGTTTTAAAACAGTTCTCTCCATAACTTTGCTTAGGTAGCTCAAGAGAGATATTGGTCGGTAATTTGAACATAGGTTCTTTTCACCTTTTTAAAAATAGGAGTTACATTAGCAATTTTCCATGGGGTCGGAAAAAGTGCGCTAATAATGGAATGATTAAAGAACTGCGCTAGTATTGGGACCAAAACCTCCTTACTCTCATATAACAGTTTCGGGCTTAATCAATCTGGGCCAACGGCTTTAGAAGTGTCCAGATTAGACAGTACACCTGAGACATCGAGATTTGTTATTGTGATTGAGTTTAAAGTATTCTCCATATACAGAGATAGAGGAGGTAGGTGAGCATTAGTGTCGTCAATTCACCTTTCCAGAATACCCACCTATCATATGACGTCATAATGAACTGCGTGATGTATACAATGACATCATAATGAATACGTCATGAATGACGTCAACAAGTACGTCACGAACGCATATTTGAAGACGGTCTATGCGTTGTTGTACACATTGTTTGCTTTTACTATTTAATAAATACTCTGTTGAATATTTTGCAACTAATTTGACAGGGCGCTGTTGCTGCCATAGGCAGCAACATCACCCAGTCAAATTAGTTGCAAAATATTCAACAGCTTCCCTGTATAGTTTTCAGGAAATTTATAGCTAACGCATTTGGCGATCGATCAATCCCAACACGGGGAGGTGTGGGTGGAGCTTAGCTAGTGATGGGCGGGGCATAGCTAAAAATGGAAAGGTCCATTGTGGTGATATTAGAAACCTAAAGGTTAATTAGATCTGCCTTTTTCAGAAGAGTCGTAAGTAAATGAGCCATCTTCACGTTTTAAAGGGGGCATTTCGTTAAAATTAGAGTTAGTGTCAGCTAAGAAGGACTTTCCACCAATGTTTGGAGCCTGTGCGTCTGTTTTTTAATTTTTCAGATAATTTATCTTTCAAGTTTTGTCTAGCTGTCCGAACTAGTGTGTTGACCAGGTTTCTCTGTTTCTTAAAGTTGGCCACATCTTGCTCTTGTTCAGTTTTCCTTGACTTCCTAAATAACTTTCTCTAATTCGCATCTCTTGTTTTATTTTATTGGACATCCATGCTTTGTCATTGGGATTTATAGTAATAGTTTTATTGGGAATACTAGCATTAGCAGCATCAATAATATATGTAGTGATTGTCTGGCACCAGAATAATCTCATATACGACGTTTGTAGGATTTCCACTTAAGTATGGAAGATGTTACAACCAGATATACAGGAGTGTGATCACTACAAAAGGGTGCAAGTATTCCACTGTGTTTTACTACTCTAGCACTGTTGATAATAATTGGGTCAAGTAATGTGTTTGCAACAGGCCGAGTTGCTCCCGTTATTAACTGATAGAAGCAGTGTAAAGATAATAACCTGTAAATGATGCTTGGATGTATTGAGCAGATCATCATTAAGATCACGAACATTCGCCATTTATCGACATTCGTATTGGGGGGACGATAAATGACACACATTAGCAATTCAGGCTGGTCGTGAATCTTTACACATATCATAGGACATTCGTATTCAAAACGACGGGAAGTAGCAAAGTTTTCAGATGTGTAGACACATGCTCCTCCCCATGCCTGCTGGCGGTCCCTCCGATGCGGCTTCTGGAAGCCTGGCAGTTTAAGGGTATTACCGTTGATATTTGAGCTGAAGTGACTTTCAGTAACAGCAATAATATCAAACTGGGACAGATTAGCTTCAATAAGATGGATTTTATCTTTAAGGCCACATACATTGAGGTAAGCGATAGAAATATCACTACTGTTGGTGGGACCTGGATTAGTTTCTACATCACCGGCCTGAGAAAGGAGCATGTAGATTATTAACACGGCCGATACATTATTTTGATAGTTGATATGAAAGTGCGGTAGCTGGGCTGCGTAGAGTCCTCGAAAGTTCCTAAATATTTCACGGAAGGAAGGGGATGTGCCTCTGGAACCTGTGAATTTAGTAGAGTAGCAATGAAACAGCCCAATAGCCGCATGGTAACTAGTTATGTCATTATCTATGGTCAATTAAATAAATCACAGAAGGTCATGTGCACGTGCAGTGGTATGGTCGAGACACGCATGAACATAAAGATAAACACGACATTAAAACGTTCGTGCGAGATAGCTTGGCGTGTTGGGAATTAAGTAAGAGCAGTTTGTAGCTAACATCCAGAATTCTGAGGTGGTATACTGTGAACTAAGGGGGATTTTTTGGGTGGTGGCCTAACCTAGGCCCAGAATAATATAATCGCAAGGAAACCATACAAGTAAGGTGTTGAACTTTCTGAAACGAATTTGACAGGGGCCTGGTGCTGCCATAAGAAGCAACACGTTCCAGTCAAATCAGTTCCAAAATATCCAACGTAGTATTTTTTACATTGCATACGGTATATCCCATTTGGTCTTTTGGGGTCAGGGGGTTAAGAGCTTGGAGCATTTTGGGCGGTGTTTAAAGAATCAATTGCTAACATACATGAATATAATTTAGGACGTGAGTTTGAGTCAGTGCGATTCTATACCATAACATTAACATAGCAGCAGCTCATGAATGAATACATTAGTAATTCCTTATGCGACATTGTAACAAATAATAACAGGTTGTAGGTGGCATTCATAATTTTGAGTTGGGGGTACTGTAAACTAATTTGGGTGTTGTATCGCTAAGACCGGCGATTGAAGACAAAAGGTTGCAACAGTATTATTTATATCAGTTTTCAAGGTAGTCGCTCAGGTAAAGCTTGATCATATTATTTACATTAGCACGAACACAAACCTACAGTACTGCTCATAAATAAGGCAACACGTCTCCAAAGCAAAAGTAGAGAAATGTTAGTAGGAAATGTTATGTTGAATGCTTTGAACACAATTGGACTGGAGGGCACCATTGCCTTAGGCAGCCATATCCACCAATCCAACTATGGCCAAACACTCATTCTCAACAGTGCGTTTTATTGGTTTTGGTAACATTCAAAGTCATTCCTGAGCCGTACTGTATATACACCTATATACACCTATACATAAATCTATGCATCACACGCGTACATGTTTACATTTCAACAGTACTATTTATAACAGTTTTAAGGTAGTCGCTCAGGAAAATCTTAATCATGTAATGCACATAAACTTGACTGGGTCCGATTCCGGACCGACACCGGGCCGATACTGAAGTATCGACACAGTTCGAACTTTGAGTTGGATCGTTCTCCAGTGCAGTTAGTGACACACATGCATATCTACATGCAGACGCAGAGCTATCTCTACATTTGAAAAGTTTCAACGCAGCCATTAGCACGAATGACCACAAACATATTAACGTCAACACTCACCTCGCCTAAGTTGGCGTCAGCTTGTGTATTAGATGCGTGCTTTGCGGTTGCTCAGAAAATTGAATCAAGCATAGTTACAAACTACAAATTTCTGACTCCATGTTCTCCCCTGTCTATGTGGATAGCATTTGACATGGTTAGATGACGTTTCTCTGAGCTCATGTGTTGCAAAACTGAACATGTTTGATAGAGATACAGACCCTCCTTGAAGGACTACATGTGCTTGAAGACCTAGATTCAATGCAGCGCAAGCTTATCAATGATGGGAAGGTACTTTAATGTTAGCACTCACTATAATCTTGTCTCTGGGTGATATCTGAACATCATCTGCCGTGCCTAGCTCATCATGGTAGCAGTGTTTTTATAGACGAGTTGCTTATCATATTTATTAATCACTTTAACAACACTTTTCAACACCTTTCTACTCAAATATATCAAACCGCGGGCGCAAGTCTTCAACAAATTTCAAATGAGACCTAACTAACTACAGCTGTGTTAAGGGACAAACCAGCCTTTTGCAGCTGCATATTTGTTTTGGGGAATCTGTCCAACAATGTGCGCCACATTTCCAGTAAAATCACTGTCTAAACTCGTTTCAACTACAGGACAAGACCAGATGTTTCAGTCCTAGGTTCAGCAGTTTGGCTACAATCTGTTAACAGCTCCCATAACATGTTGGGAATTTCATTGTATCCTTCACCACGAGTATTGAAAGCGTCAGCCAGTGTTGCCAAATGCGTGTCTGACAAAACTTTATCAACTGTAAAATTTGATTCTTGCTATTTTGCAACGATTTACATTGTTTTCTCCGGCGATGAGTAGATGCCACAAGATAGGCATTAATGTTCTGTATTAGAATAATCAACGCCACAGCATAGAGGCAACTTTCATTTGACCACCAAGTTAAGAGAATCCTCCACGCGTCTTATATACGTGGCGTACTGGTAAGGACACTCGTCTTTCATGTAGCTTTGTGTACCACGATACTTATACACAACATATTACTTGCATTGTCGTAAGGCTGGCCATGATAATCTACAATGGGTATTTTCCTCTCCTGGAGAATTCAACAAGGTCTTATCTATTCCCTTGCCCGTATGCCTGAGCAATGGTGTACACGTCAAATACCGTGCAATTCACCTTTCCATGGTATCCATCCATCAATTGACCTCGTATGATCGTATAATCGAGCCAGTCATTCCAATGATAAATCTTCAAAAACAGTCTTCTGCTTGTCTGCAAATGGAAATTTTCTTAGAGAAATTTGAAATTTTCTTGAACCAAATTTAGGTTTCAAGGGTTAAAAATATTCAACAAAATATTGCATACACCATCGGGAATGAGATTGATCCTTTAGCCCTTGACACCCCAAATCATATCCTGAGCTTTTTCTAATAAATGTGATCTGCAGAAATTCAGCAGTAAGACATCACATACAGGGTTTAACAATATTAAGCTAGGTTCAATATAGCCTGTGTGGGATTCTATGCTGGAGGAACTCTATATAAATGTGGTGTTCTTCAACACCCATGTAACTAAGTATGTAGTGGACTAACATTATTCCATTGAAACCACAGTGTCAACTTTATGTCCAGCTTCTGACATGGTGAATGTTTTAAGCTAGTTTAACTGGGACCTGTTTTTGTTCTTGGCCTATAAATGAAACACATTAAACAAAAGTTAAAATTTTCTTGACAAATCTTGACCATTAAAGCTTAAAAGGGTTAAATGTTGTATATGTTGACTGTTGAGTCAGATCTGTGTGATAGTTCATCTGAATTAAAGATGGCTCTTTGTGTGATATATAACATAATATATGCATATGGTTGGGTTTCTGTTTATTAACATTTTAATGGCCAAGCCGGCCAAAACCAGCTTCTACAGTGGTGTCAATGTCAATTTGCCAGCCAAGATAAGATTTTTTTGTTGGAAATTCACCCCTGGAATAACTGGATCGATAATTTTCCAAAGAATAATCTTATCTTGGCCGGCAAATTGACATTGACACCACTGTAGAAGCTGGATTTTGCAGGCTTAGATATTAATCAGTGATTACAGTGGCAAATTCCCAAAAATAGCCTCAGAATCTTGCCTTGCAACTGGACTTTATTAAGCAAAGATTTCGATTTTCTTGAAAAATCCTGACCATTTAAGGATTAAGAATGTAATATGATTTTTTATATTTCAGCCAATAAGCCAGTTATAAGAAAAATACATCATACCCCACAGACATCATACATGTGTATTTATCACTCCCCACATACCTTGTAAAGCGGTCTGGGTGTAAATAAATTCATTCATTCATTCATTCATTCATTCATTCATTCATTCATTTATTCATCATCTCATTTGGGGTTTTATTACCACAACACGATCCTGTTGACAATACTAGTATGCACTTCAGTCTGGATTTTCAGGACTGCTTCATTCTGGATGCTAGTCAGTTGAATGTGTTTGATTAACCCTTTAATGTTAAAGATTGGCTAAGAGAATTGTCATTTTTACTTAGTGAATGTCCATATGCAGGCCAAGAATTGAAAATTTATCCGTGGAATTCCTGGCTTGGTTATCGAGCCTGGCATTCCAGTGATAAATTCTTGAAAATATTCTCAATACAACCACAGAGGGTAGTTTTTCCGGCTTGACCGATAAGGGGTCTCTGTTAGTTGATGAATTTTCAGTGAGCAGCATGTCAATAATATAGGTTTTGGGCCTGTTGAATAGGAATTTGACATTATTGGTCGGTTGTCATCATTTCTTATCCAAGTTTTTCCATTTTGGGCCTAAATCCTTTCATTCTTTACCTAAAATGTTCATGTTTCCTGTTAAAGTGTTAATATTTGGAACTTAGATATCAATTCTTCAAATAGAAATGTTTGTATCTCCAGCCTAAACTCTTTTCTGGGTAAACACTTGTTTATAATAACAAATTCACAGATTTCAGGAACAAATAATTGCATTTTCACACAAACATGTATTCTTGCATTATAGCTGCAAATTTTCTTGTGTCCTGTCAAGAGTTGTGCATTAAGGATCCAAAATGTCCATGTTTCAGACCAGAGTTTTCAGATTTCCAACATAAATTTTAAACGCCAGCTTATATTTAGAAAAATAATCATTTTTCCATTGAAAAATTTAACATTTTGGGCTCATATATGCATACTAACTGTCAAAATTTATATATTTCTAGGTAAATATTTGCTTTTAATCACAAAGTCGCATATTTCAGTACCAATTCTTTGAATTTTCACACATATTCCTGCATTTTAGGTCCACATCTTCTTGTTTCTTGTTGCATTTTAGACACTGGCTGACATTTTATGAACTGTTCCATTACAAATTTAGGGTTTTGAGCCCAGATATGCATATAAACTGTCAAAATGTATATATTTCTCTGTAAACCTTTGCTTTTGGCACAAAATTCGCAAATTTCAGTACAAAATTTTTGCATTTCAGCATCAATTTCTGCATTTAAATACAATTTTCCATGATTCCAGCCAGAATGTGTGTTTGCAACCTAATTTTAAATGTTTCTTATTCAAATACTAATATCACAGCCAGGCCTATTATTCTATATGGACTGGTATATTTAAACTGTAGACTGTCATGCAATCTTGACATCTCACAGGCCTTTCTTAAACCATTGGTTGTTTGTAGTAATTATATAAAATAATATAATTTGGATATACAAGCATTCGATAAAAATTTAAGAATTGGAAAACAATTGTAGAAAACTTATATGAGCTTAATTAAGTATGCAAAATGTATGCAAGATTTCTGATTGAATACCTATTTTGCTGAACATTTTGAAATGTAATTGATAGGATTAAGTCATGGTTTCATTCAGCAATTTGTCCATGGGTGGGGGGTGGTTGTGGGTGGCAACTTAATTGAATACAGATACAGAGCCTATACAATTTCCATTAAATCACACAAGGTGTGTAAATCCAGAAAGATCACGAGGGTGCCATTGGGTGGAGGCGCCACCTTTGATAAACCCATGGTATATAGTGCTGCCTTAGAATCCAAGCAAATGTTTCACTTAAAATTTTGCAACTTTCCTGTGTTAGGCCTGACCAATTTAATGTTTTGTTGGCCTGCAAATCGGCTTTTCTATGACCGGCTTGGCCATTAAGGGGTTAACAAAACTACAAAGAACAAAGAGTTACAGAAAATTCTGAGGAATTCCGAGTGATTAGGAGTTGGCTACCCAAAAATTGTTAGATGGAAAGAATGTTGAAAAAATAGCCTTAAAATTCCAGCTTTATTTTTTTTCTTAGATATATACACCTGTGCAAAAGTTAAGCACCACCCTATTTTTACGCACATGCGAGGGTATATTCATGTGCTATGAAGAAAGCAATAGCATAAACATTTATGTACCCATCCATCTTAGTGCAAGAGGTAATAATGCAACTAGAGGAATGCTGATTATGATGGTGGGGAAACACTGTATGTTTTTGTTTGAACTTGAAAACGAGGCCTGAATATGGTTACGTTGACACAACTGACAACTATTGCCCTACAGTTGACACACGTGGCTAGATTGTCATTAATGGTGTCTGAAAACGAAGTTTAACATCTGTGCACGAGTTTGAGACTGTCATTATTAATACCGGGTATATCCACCTTGTGCCTGGATGACGGCCTGGACACGACGTCTCATGCTGGTCACCAACCGACTGATACGCCATTGTGGTATTCGTTGCCATTCAAGATGGAGTGCGTCTGTTAATTCCTGTAGGTTCTGCACAGGAGGATCCCTCCTTCTCACCATGTTTCCCAGAATGTCCCAGATATGCTCAATAGGGTTCATGTCAGGGCTCCTTGCTGGCCATGGTAGGGTTTCGATGGCATTCTGGCGGAGGTATTCATGCACAGCTCTAGCACGATGTGGTCGGGCGTTGTCATCCATGAATATAGGGTGGGTTCCAGGTGCATGATTTACAAAATGAGGGACCACAACTCTATCCAGTATGGAATCTTGATATCTTTGTCCATTTAGTGTTCCAGGTACAGTCAACAGATCCAGCTTACAATCAAATGAGATGCACCCCCATATCATAACGGAACCTCCACCAAATGGAACTTCTTCCATGATGTTACGTTGGTCGTACGCCGTGCGTCTGGACCTCCATACACGAGTTCGACCATCTGTGGCATGAAGCAGGAACCGACTTTCATCGGACCAGTGTACCCGTCTCCAGGATCTCATGTTCCAGTGTCTTCTTTCGTTGCACCACCTCAGACGCTCCTCTTTGTGGTGTGCAGTGAGGAGAGGACGTCTGACAGGTCTCCTAGCTTTCATGCCAGCAGCATACAGTCTCCTTTTGACGGTAGACATTGACACTCTATTGCGCGTTTCCCATTGCTGGCTGAGCACTCTGCTGTTGGTGAATGGAGATCTCCTAACAAGGCGTACTAGGGCTCGATCATCACGGGCAGTAGTCTTCTTCGGTCTTCCAGATCTAGGCCTGTCCTTCACCTCGTTAGTTTGCCCATGTTTTGCAATCAAACGACTGATTACAGTATGGTTAATGTTCAGCTGTCTGCCAATCTCTCTGCATGACATACCAGTGGTATGCATGCCTATGATTTGCCATTTCACACGATCACTTAACCTTCGTCTTGCCATAGCGGTTCACAATCAAGAGCTAATTCTCTCTGTACAAATAAACCACGGTCATGAACACAAAATTCCTAATCTTGTCGCCTAAATCTGTATGTAATGTTCTACACCTCAAACTGGACTTTTACATAACTGAACACGTGTGCTGTTTCCCGCCACGCACGGACATCAAGCGGCGTGAAGTCATGCATGCATGTGCATTTCGTACTTGGAATTATGTCAGCTAACGCGGGGACAAAAAGTATGGCAGCCTAGTTGTACCATCATGTTTCTACGTTCTATTGTTTTTGCTGGTGCTTAATTTTTGCACAGGTGTATATATGGAAAAACTACGGTTTGTAAAACAAAAATATAAAGTGTTTATTTGCATTGAAATGGAAAATGTCAAATAGCTACATGGATTCCTGAACAATATTGCGGCAAATACTGATGATATCCATTATTTGATTTTCATCCATTATTTCAAGCCACATTCAGTGTTTACCACATTTGAGAATGGGTAACATTTATCAGTGATCGCGTCTTCGCGTGACTGTCATTGATTACATCCGATTATCAAGCGCTTGCCACCGGTATCTGAGGCATTTTATATTATTTCAATAAAACAGTGTTATATTATATGTATACTACCTAAAATACACTAGAATCTCGACGAATTGTTATCAAATATTACCCCTTGCTATTGTCGTTAGGTCTACGCATCCATCGCTCGTGTATTTACATTGATACAAGAGGCCGGTGTGGCTTAATGCCGAGAAGTCGGTCATATCGCCGCCGAAATGTAGATAGAACGACGATTTTGATTGGGTTGCTCAATTTAGTAACGACGGATGTTGAGTGGCTAAAAACGATGCGCAGCAAACATGGGCGCCGTGATTTTGGCTAGTTATGTGGCAGAGGGTCTGTCTGGAGTTACGACGTCACGGAGGATTAACCCTCTGCCCACCGGAGAATGGCGCAAAGGATGGGTGGAGCTTAGCTAGACATGGGCGGGCCATAGTTAAAGGTAGATTCATTTCTACAAGCGATAAATGGAAAATTGTCTTGTTTGTCCCACGAAATCTACATTGTAGGATTATCTGACTCAAAGCGGGACCTCACCCATACGCCTCTGGCGAACATCGCTTGTTTTGTTTAAATGGAACTTTATCCACCAATCATATGACGTGATAATCAATTACGTGCCGCGTATGATGACGTCATAATCAATGACACCATGAATGACGCAGATAAGTTCGTCACGAATGCTTAATTCGTGACGGACTAAGAGTTGTTGTACGAAGTGTATGTCTAATATTTATATTTAATAAAGTTGCTCTTGAATATTTTAAAACTAATTTGACTGGGCGCAGTATTCAACAGCTTACCTGTATAATTTCTGGAATTTGATAGTCAGGCAGATCCCAACACGGCGATGTGTGGGTGGAGCTTAGCTAAAGATAGGCTGGGAATAGCTAAAACTGGAAAGGTTCGTTGAATGGATATATCGTCAGTTTTTTGCCGTTCTGCTGATAACGGATGAATCCACTTTTACCTATGCCCCGCCCACGACTATGTGACAAGGGGCGGCGGAAAGGAAGGGGGTTGTGGGGCCACCGCCCCATCGTTTATATGAGTGTGGTGGGTGCGGAAGGGGAGCAGAGCCGCCGCCACCGATTGTCCATGTTGGGATTGATCGAGCCATGAATTCCCAGAATCCTAATATCAAGGTAATATACAGATAACTTGTGGAATATTTTGAAACTAATTTGATTGGTTGTTATTACTGCCTATGGCAGCAACAGCGCCCACTCAAATTAGTTTCAAAATATTCAACAGAATTTGTATTAAATAGTAGACATACAATTCGTACAACTGCCGAACTATTACATGTTCATAATGGACCTAATTACGTTAATTCATTACGCATTCTGGGTATGACGTCAGCATACATGTAGGGCCTAATTCATTATTACGTTATATACTTGAATGGCAGATCTGATTCTCATCGATTGGTCTATGTCTGAGGGTAGGTTTTAGCTTTCCTCTCTCAATATGCCCGTCAGTTCACCTAAAACCCGTTGGCAAATAATACAAAATCATTTATTGCCATGTCCCACCAGTCTTGTATACTGTCAATGTTATTTTACAGATATTTCCCACAAGACAGAACTATTAAATTGCAATAATTTTTTCTGACAACAAATTTGTGTCTAGACACCAAATATGCACTTTTCCGTTTTCCAATCCATAGAGGGAACAATTTCCATCTACGCCTGTCAATGGACCTTTCCGAGTAATGACGTCATATCACGTCATAATCACCTATGCGGCGTGTAGGATGACGTCATACTCATTATGTCATAAATGATTCTATATGAACCCTCTTTAACTCTTAATAGTAAGAATTGTATGTCTCTACTATTTAATAAACATGCTGCTGAATATTTTGAAACCAATTTGACTGGGAGGTGTTGCTGCCATAGGCAGCAACAGCACCCAGTCAAATTAGTTTCAAAATATTCAACAGATTACCTGTATAGTGTTTTGGAAATTAATAGTCAGGGAGTTCAGAGATCGATCGATGATCCCAACACAAGCAAGGTGTGGGCGGAGATTAGCTAGAGATGGGCAGGGCATAGATAAAAATGGAAAAGTCCATTGTAGCTAAGATTCTCACACACCCCACCCACCCACCCCCACCCGCAACAGACCCCTCACTCAATATTTTACGGGTGCTGGACTCAATCTTAAACCGGATTTCCCAGAATCTAAATTTCAAAGTAACTATACAGATAAATATTTGAATTTTGAACCTAGTTTGACTGCAGGCTATAGCTGCATATAGTAACAACAGTAAAACAGTCTCAAAATATTGAGCAGAATATTTATTAAATTGTAAATTCACCTCAGGAGGAGGAGGAGGAGGAGGAGGAGGAGGAGGAGGAGGAGAAGAGGGGGGAGGAGGATGATGAGGAAGGAAGGGGAGGAGAAGGAGGAGGAGGAGGCGAGGCGGAGGAGAGGGAGGAGGAGAGGGGGGGGGAGGAGGAGGATGAGGAGGAAGAGGAGGAGGAGAATGAGGAGGATGAGGAGAAGAGGGTGAGGAGGAGGAGGTGAGGGAGGAGGAGGAGGAAGGGGAGGGGGAGGAGGAGAAGAGGGAGAGGAGGATGAGGGGAGGGGACGAGGCGGAGAGTGGAGAGGGGGAGGAAGTGGATGGGGCGGAGGAGGAGGAGAAGAGGGTGAGGGGGAAGAGCAAGTGCAGGCGAAAGAGGAGAAGGAGCAATAGGGGGAGGAACAGGGGCACGAGGATGATGATGATGATGATGATGATGATGATGAGGAGGAGGAGGAGGAGGAGGAGGAGGCGGCGGAGGAGGTGGAAGACGAGAAGGACAATGGGGAGGGGTGAGAAGGAGCAAAAGCAGGAGGATGTGGAGGAAGAGCAAGGGCATGAGGAGGAGGAGGAGGAGAATGTCGAGGGGGAGGGTGGGGTGGGAAGGAGGATGGGGGAGGAAGATGGAGAGGAGGATGGGGAGTGGAAGTGGGGAGAGGAGAGAGGGGAGGGGGGAGAGGGGAGGGGATAAGGAGGAGGGGAGTGGAGTGGGGGAGAAGGGGTGGTGTGGGGTGGGGCTTGGGGGCGAGATTGGGGTGGGGAAGGAGGAGAAGAAGAAGGCGGCGGCGGCGATTGTTTGTCTCTCAATGTCAGTTAGATTTTAGGTTTGCGTGCTTAGCTGCCGGAGGTACGCTAAGATGAGGTATTTTCCACACACCTGTGTCCACACGTGTAGGCACATGATACCGCGCGCACTCACCATCCATGAATCAATATCACATAACTAACTTCACGCGCTCGCTAATATGAATGGCCATATATACTTTTGCGTCTCAAGTATACCAATTCATCTTCGTCCTCGTCCATAAGTGCATCTTGTGAGATCGAATAGATACCTGCTTTTGGGGGCAAATCCTGGCCGTTCCTTATAACGGGTGGTTATTAGACCATCCGTCTTAAGCCACCGCCATCATTTTCGCCCAACAGAGCTTATTTATCAAATAGCATATAAGTTGCATTAAATGACGACATGTTTTACAAAGCACTTTTCGTGTCCGTTGTCGACAGGTTTAACAGTATTTAACTAAGTTAGCTGTGAAGCGCAATGCTCAATCGCTGACCTTTTCTGACCACGTCTCGACTACTCGATCAACTACCATCGCTGACAATGTGGTGGGTGGATTGTCTGTTTCAGCTGCCAGTTGATGCATCGACCTCCAAAAACGGCCATCGAATTATTGTTAGCCACAAAGTGGTCGTTAAAGACAACGGGGCGTTAAGGATAAGTGGTCACGCAATACGTCTCAGTTGCCATACAGATTCCGTTCACGTCAGGTTGAGTGTATTTGTTCATCGCGCCAGTCATACAGGTGGCCTCTAAGAAGTAGATTGTCTTATTCATCTTTGCAGACATTACTCAGGGAGCCAATTTATGAACCCATTTCCTCACTCAATCATATGACGTCATAATGAACTACGCGACGTATATGCTGACTTCATAATCATGACGTTATGAATGATTCGATTAAGCCCGGTGTTACCGCTTAATAGTCCGGCACGTTGTACATATTGTATGTTTTTGCTATTTAAGAAGCGTTGCGCAACAACATTGTGTTTAAAATGTACACTAGATTCTCCTGTACGAGGACAGTAAATTCTAACATCAGAGTGATAAGGGTTTAAAGATGATAGATATAAGATCAGCTTGTCTTATAGAAAGTTCTTCTTGTGTCCCAGGGAACAATATACAGCCAATTAGTGCCAAAATGCTAATTGTCTTTAGTGAAACCCACAGGTAAACGTCGTGGCTATAACTGACACCTTTGCTACCACCAGCAGGCGGTCACTGACCTGACGTTATTGAGAAAATGTAGACTTTTGTTTTTATTCGTGGATAGGAACGTATTCCAATCACGACCTTTTCACACTGGTATTTGTGATATACACGTTCTCTGTGTTTGGTCCTTTCATCGTTGTTTCCCATATGTGTCCACCACAAATAGTTAGTTTCATCAGATTTGTATATCTTGGTGGTGTACATAACTTCTGAAAAGCATCAGCGTACTCACACACCCTCAACCCCCACACACACACCCCACCCCCTTGCGATACTAACCTCACAGCTGCCATACCATCAACAATCCACCCAGCACATATTGATGCACTATGTGCGTGATTTCTCTTGTCTCTGATTAGTGTTGTTCGAGAGATGAGCGTAGAGCAGCACCTGCAAGCATGCAGAGAGAGAGAGAGAGCTCTACTTCCTCAGTTGTTTAATTCAGACACATTGACTATGCTCGATGCATAACATATCATCATGTAACATTGCATAGCCTAGCGATTGCCAACTCATGTGCTTGCCGAGAGGTGAATGAGAATGGAGTTGGTGGTAATTTGAGGGGAGCACCATTTTCTATTGTGCATAGGGATCTCATCATTGAAACAGCGATAAATCTTGAACGTGAAAGTGAAAATTGGTCCGATTATCCAATGCAAAGTGGGTATAGTACAAATATTACAACAACAAATGCATTCATTAAAACTAGGCATTTAATGACAACATGGCAACTGTTACCGGAATGAAAAAATAACCGCACATTTTAACATCATCGGTGCGCAATGAAACCAGATTAGCGTAATGAGACAACGTGCAGCAACGATCTCTTGTTGAGAAACCTGATATATTTCTATTTTCATTTGCAGCAGGGCCAACAAAGCTCCAACAAAGCTCTTAAAATGACAGCTCAAAAGGTTATTCAACACTTACTCAAGCTCAAACATACTGCATAAAGGCTTTATGTATAGTTGAATGATAATCTATTAATTAAATGTGGCGCTGATTATGTGAACTTGTTAAAGCCAACTAGAAAGACCAAGATCAAAACAGGTTTTGGAAAAATAAAAGAAATGAACCAAAATTGTGAATATCCTCAAAGAAGATTTATAAACACGCTTTCGGATATATTGTAGTGCTGGAGAGGCACACCCATGTTCTACTCACGTCCGTTGACACCAGTTTCTCTTGCTTTGGTTTCACCTGTTAGATAAGGATCAAAGCCTCTATACGTAATCATCTCATTGATGGCGCAGATTCCGACGCAAGAACCAGTACGTGCTGAGTGGATTATTGATGCCATGGCAGCTGTGCGGTTAGTGTCTCCAATAGATACATGTGGGGATTATGCTGATGCTTTTTCGAAGTTGTACACCACGAACATACACAAATCCTTTGAAGCTAAGCATTGTGCTACACACATATGGAAAATAATTAAGAATATAACAAAAACACAGAAAAGGCACAGTACCCATAGGAAGAGAACTTGTATCATAAGTGTGGGGCAGCAATGCTCAAAGGCTAATGATGAGTTCCTATCCAAGATTGAAAACAAAACAGAATTCATGAATCCCTTTCCTCACTCAAGCATATGACGTGATAATCAACTACGCGATGTGTATGCTGACGTCGTAATCATGACGTCATGAATGATTCCAAATAGTCCGTCTTTAACGATTAATAGTCCGACACGGTGTACGAATTGTATGTCTTCGCTATTTAATAAAAATGATGTTAAATATTTTGAAACTAATTTGACTGGCATCATGTTAGACGAAATAAAATCGAGGGTAGACTTTTGGTAACCCGGCACTAAGGGAGATAATCGCCCGTTTCCATAGTAACGCAATCCAAAACTGGTATAGCTTACCACCGCGCCTAATTTTACGAGTTTTGAAGGGAGAAACATAAAGTAAATGTCAAAATGATCGACTTTCAGGACTCTACATTCTGATAAATGTTCCCTTTTCAGTTTCTTTCTTGTATTCCATATTTGATATTAATTTTTCAATTAATGCATCAGAATCCATATAGTGATGATTATAATTTCCATTGGCTATATCCTCAGAGAACCACTTGTGTGAATATATTCATCTATGTATTGAATAGTATTTTCTTGAGTTCTTAACCCGCTCAAGCCTGTTAGACAGGATTATACTGCAGATATAGCGCATATGTCAATATGGCTTGGACAAAATATGCCATTATGTCAGCTCTATGCGCTGACTGCATATCATATATTTTATTTCCATTTCGCCAGGAATTATACATTTATTACAACCATTGAATGTATGTCATTAATCAAAACCTAACATATTTTATGTGTCTTCTTTAAAATGGATCAACTTCGATGGCGTTTATTCTTCAACCAATACAAGCAACATCCTGATCTAGTGAGAGGACTCAAGGAAGATGTCGTAGGAAGGGACCGTGAAATGAGAAGGAGATTCTACAGAGTTTTTGCAGCTACTCAGACTTAATCTCCAGACTATAAATTAATGTTACCTGTCTTTGTAGCGTTTGATCAGAGATACTACATACTCTGGTGCTCGCTCTACATGGAAGACACATATCTGGCAAAGTTGGAGCTGTTGCTGCTGATATGTGTCCGGAACAGTCTATAAACTGCTCACACAAATGCAGTGCTGGGATTATTGGGATCTCCCGCAAGAAAGCATATTCTATTCCGACTGCATATCATATATTTCCATTTGGCCATAAATTATGTATTTGTTTGAACCTTAGAATCATGTATTTCATTAGTGACACACCTAACATATTTGATATGTTTTCTTTACAATGGATGGACTTCGGTGGTGTTTTCTTCAGGCACCGTGATCTGTCAAAACAAGTGCAATAACTTGATCTACTGAGAAAACTCTGCGAAAGGAGCAAGAAGATTCTACAGATGTTTTGCAGTTACACAGATGAGTTGCTGCAGGGTTTTTTTTAATTCAATGTAGACACAAATCTTGAGAATGATACTAGTGCCTATTTTAATGGTTTCATAGACCTGGTAGGATTTTTGACAGATCTCATCAGAGTCGATCGAGAAGGAGATTGATGACTTCCTCTCCTGACTAAATCCTTGTTATGTGTCTTTGATGGTACTCACCCAACATTGAAAACATGGAAACACGTCCAGAAACCGCCCCTAATGTCTACTATGCTTTCCCTTTCTAGGAAATGTGGAGTAAAATATATAGCAGAACATGTGGGGTGGTTGCTACTGATATATGTCCGGAACAGCGTATAAACCGCTCCCAGAAAAGGAGTCGTGGGATTATTGGGAGCGCCCACAGGAAGGTTTTTGTGGCAGAGTGGGAAATAATATAGCACGAGATGCTCGCTGTCACCACAAAAGCTCAGTGAAGTCAACACGAACAACTAAGAGCTTAGAATAAACCTGAATTGTTATAATGTAGAGTGCTGAAACCCGATCATTTTGAACCCACATAGAATGCATTGCTAATGATACTGATATTTTAGTACTCCTGGCATACGCATCTAGCGTTGTTAAGCCTAGAGGCGAGTAGGTGATGAAAATCAACAGTGACATATCTACATCAGTCTGAACACTATATTCAATAGACTGTGTTATGAAGTATGTAATGTGTTGCCAAAATATCATAGTATCACAGGTTGTGACAGAATCTCATTTCCATTTGGCATAGACAGGGTACGCCTTTCAAGATGAGAAAAACTGGCAAAATGGGCATTTTATATGGGGTAGGAGAGGCATCATCATCTGTAAAGAACATTGCTAACGCACATATATTCACACAAACTGTTATGTACTCAGCAAAGAAATGGACCTTTCCAGGTTTATCTATCCATCATATGACGTATATGACGTCATAACCAACTACGTGACGTGTTTGATGACGCCATAATCATGACGGTATGAATGACTCGATATAGTCTTTAACGCTTAATAGTCCGTTGTCTTTCCCATTTAATAAACATGTTGAATATATTTAAACTAATTTGACTGGAAACTGTTGCTGCCATAGGCAGCAACAGCGCCCAGTCAAATTAGTTTCAACATATTTAACAGTTTGCCTTTATAGTTTTCTGGGATTTAATGGTAAGTGAGTTCAGGGATTGATCGATCCCAACACGAGCAAGGTGTGGGTGGAGCTTAGCTCGTGATGGGCGTGGCATAGCTAAAACTGGAAAGGTCCATCACGATATCGTAAAGACCAGAACGCGTGTGTATGAAAGACACAATATTATGTCAAGTTGTAACTTAATACCTGACCCAAAGAGCATGGATGAACATTTAAAACAGTCTGACTATCAAACTCCTGTATGGCGTCAATGAATGGAACATTAACTAGTCATCTGTTAAAGATAGAGGATGGATAGAATCTGATGCTGGCTTGATAGCATTAGGGTTTAACTGTTCACAGTTCCCACCAAGTTTGTCATCCAAAAGAATGCAAATTAGTGTTAAGAGGTATTATGGAGAAGATGATGCACAAAGTAATGCCGAACTTAACGATAGATATTCTTCACGACCAAAGAAATAACTCGGAAGTTTGTAATATTGACGAATATGATGTAGATAAGTAGGAGTATACGAACACCAGTAATTGTGAATCTGACTCTAATCTTGATAGTGAATGTGATACTGATGATGATGCCGGCTCTGCATACAGCATAGGGTCTGCTGAATACACAAGTAGCAATGCACTGATATTATGGTGTATTAATGTATTTACTTTACTCAGATCAAGTATGGACACTGTGCATCAAATTCACCTTTTCAGAGTATCCATCTATCAATCTCACGTCATATGACGTCATAATCAGATCAGGAGATGGGGTGTTTGATGACGTCATAGTAATTACGCCATAAATGATTATATTCGGCCCGTCTTTAACTCTTAACTCTTAATAGTCCGACACGCTGTACGAATTGTATGTCTCTACTATTTAATAAACATACTGCTGAATATTTTGAAACTAATTTGACTGGACGCTGTTGCTGCCATAGGCAGCAACAGCGCCCAGTCAAGTTACTTCCAAAATATTCAATGGCTTACCTGAATAGTTTTCTGGAAATTGATAGTCAGAGAGTTCAGAGATCGATCGATCCCAACACGAGCGAGGTGTGGGTGGAGTTTAGCTAGAGATGGGCGGGGCATAGCTAAAGGTAGAAAGGTCCATTACCCACACATCAGTCAGTCGAACGCCAAAAACTATTTTCTATAGCTCCAAGGTCATATATTCATTATTTACCAGATTTCTCTATTACATCTTTCCCTTTCTTGCGTTAAAATATTTTGAGACAAAATAGAACCAGGGCCGAGAGTAGTTTCGGAGCTAGGCAGAGATCCAGCAGTTAATCCGATCCAGATTCGGGTTGACTTAGCCGAATCACGGCCAAATTATGGAAATCCACTTTTATGGGCGGATCCTTCGTTGTGTTAAAATTTTACCAATATAGGATCAGTAATTTTTAGATGCAGCTCCGGGTACACGCACGCAGGCACCCAGGCCCACACGCACGCGTACACGCGCGTACGCACGCACTCACTCAGGCACGTACGCACCGCACGCACACACGCACACATACACGAGGCATGTATTAATGAAATGAACATTTGTTGTAGAGCAAAATGCGACGCCATTTAATAGAAATTATCTTGTAATTGTGTACGAACTGACAGCTGAAGCGATTCCAAACTACCTTACGGTTTATTAACAATTCATCTTTCCAGAGTACCCACCCATCATATGATGTCATAATGAACTGTGTGGTGTGTACAATGACATCATAATGAATGATGTATGATGTCATGAATGACGTCGATAAGTACGTCACGAACGCATATTTGATGACGGTCTATGCGTTGTTGTACAAATTGTTTGCTTTTACTATTTATTAAATATTCTGTAGAATATTTTGAAACTAATTTGACTGGGCGCTGTTGCTGCCATGGGCAGCAACAGCACCTGGTCAAATTAGTTATAAAATATTCAACAGCTTCCCTGTATAGTTTTCAGGAAATTGATAGCTAGGGCACTTGGGGTATCGATCAATCCCAACACGGCGAGGTGTGGGTGGAGCTTAGCTAGTGATGGGCGGGGCATGGCTAAAATTGGAAAGGTCCATTATCGTCTAGACTTTCACTAGCCCGCCAGATGTCTCTGCTCACTATGTCGTGGATGGGGCATTCCTGCAGGGTGAGTGTTGGTGTCACGGCGCCTGTATTACAGTTACTTGGGTGATTTCTCCCATAATAAATTTGTGGAGGAGATGATATGTTGTGGTCGACTACATACAACAGCCATGGAAAGTAATTTAAAATTATAATTTTTATCTGTGTTAGATCTTTAACCTCTTAATTGTTAAACTGACCAAAACAACTTTGCAGTGGTCTTCAGACATGGCTGTTTGAGAGGCCTAGAAAAGAATATCTTTTAAATATTTACCTCTAGAATGACTGGCTCGGTAAATTTTCCAAAATACTCTTCTCTCGGCCTACAGATAGACACTGGCGAAGTAACTACTACCCCTTTAATGGGCAAGCCGGCGAAAATAATTCAGTGGTAAATTTACAAAAATAGCTTCCTAAAACTAAAAATATCTTTAAAAATATTGACCATCAAAATGTTTAATTGATATATCAAGCAGTATTTTGACCGCTTTGAGGGGCTGTCGATACAAGAGAGGTTAAAGAGTTAATTACCTGATGTGTATTATAAGAATACGATGATATTGCTCGCGATTAGTGTTTAGTAAGCTCCACCCACAACCTGCTCCTGCTGGGATTGATCGATCCCTGAACTGCCTGACTATCATTTTCCAGGGAAAAATGCAGGTAAACTGTTGAATATTGCGAATGTCAAATTAGTTTCAAAATATTCCACAGCATGTTTATGAAATAGTAAAGAGTAAAATTCGTACAACAACGCTTATTCCGTGATCAATTAAGCGTTCGTGACTAAGTTATCTATTCATGACTTCATTTTACACGTCACGTCGTTGATTATGACGTCATATGATGGATGGATAAGCTGGAACGGTATATTGCTTTTAAGTTTCTAAGCAGAATCAATGCTAAGACAATACTTGTTCAATGTACAGGCTCGGAAATTAGACGAATATTGTATTGCTCCCAGCGGCAAGTATGCCATTTAAATTAGGTTGTCCAACTGTACGGGGAGGTTGCCACATTTATGTAAATTATGTTGAAAATATGTATTGTTGTAAGCTATACAGACTACAGAATCCTTGTAAATACCAACTCAATCATTATAGTAACCATTTATCCCTGATTTCAGCCAAAAACGGCTTCTGCAGTGGTCTTGCGAAATGTTCATTTGTAGACCAAGAGAAACCTCTTTGAAAATTTACCACTGGAATAACTGACTCGATGACAGATCCAGTCATTGCAGTGATAAATTTTCAAAAATAGTCTTTTCTTGGTTTGCAAATGGGCATTTTGTATGAGAAATTGGAATTTCCTTGAACAAATTTGAGTGTGAAAGGGTTAAGATTAAATTAAATAAATACTCACCATGAGTACATATACAGGACCTGAAAAATAACACATTGCCTAGGTTGTCTCCCAGGGCACCCGATGCGTTAAAATTTGGTTGCCCTTCAGTAAAGAGTCGTCGCCCCGGACCGCAGAAACGTGAAATTGTCGTGGCCTGATGTATGGGTTCATATCTCACTATGCCCCGCCTATTTTCAGCCAAACTCCACCCACTTTGTATGCGTGTTAGAATGGATTTGAAACTTTGAAAGCTGAATTTCCAGAATCTAAATTTCAATGTAGCTATAAACATAAGCTGGCGAATATTTCGGAAGCAACAGCTCCCAATCAAATTAACTTTCAAAGTGTTCGACAGAATGTTTAATAAATTGTAAATTCATCAAATACATGCCATTCATACTGTCGTGACATACATTTCTATGTTCATGATGGAGGGAGATACGTCATTATGATTGTGATGTCAGCTAACTGGTGACGTAATTGATTATGGCGTCATATGCGTGTTTGACAGATCGGATCTCTCCATTAGCCTACATGGCAAGTTAATAGTCCCTGATTTCTATTCGCTCATTTAATATGCCCTGATTTCTATTCCCTGATTTCTATTCCCTGATTTCTATTTCCTGATTTCTATTCCCTGATTTCTATTCGCTCATTTAATATGCCCTGATTTCTATTCCCTGATTTCTATTTCCTGATTTCTATTTCCTGATTTCTATTTTCACCGTTGGAATTTTCAAGTTATATTAATTGAAATAGCGACGGTGGTTCAAATGAGTTAAAAAAAATGTCACTTATAGGTTTTGTCCTCAAGATTATCTTGTTGCCGAGAATTATACGCGCTGATATATTCTATGACGTTTATTATCGGTTCCATCCAATACAAATTGTAACGTTATGTTTAGGTTATATAATAACATAAAATACATAGAGGATCTGAAACTCGGCCCCATTTCCTATCACTAGTACGGTATCAACCGAGTCGAAAATTATCACATTGCACGAGCTTTAGCTTTTAGTTTCATATAAACAGATATTTCGACAACTCTTTCAATAAAGTCGATACCTGAAATCCGTTTGAACGCGCCATATTACGCTCTTAGTTTTCGAGTTAGTTAGAGTTCTGACCAATGCGTCACAAAAAATAATGACAAACAAAACATCGTTATTAATTCGGAGTTGAAATTATTTTTTAAACAACATATCATACACATTTACAAACGTATTTCATAACTAGGTACCCAGCAGGCGCATGGCGTTGTTTCAACGTTGAATCCACGTTGAAATCACGTCATGACGTGATTTCAACGTGGATTCAACGTTGAAACAACGCCATGTGCCTGCTGGGTAGTATAGATGTAGCGACCCAATAATCAATTTGGCCCGTTTATAAACGGCGCATGACCCATATACAAATTAGCTATCGGCGCGCCCATTTGTAAACGGCGCATGCCAATATACCAATTAGCTTTCGCACGCCCGTTTGCAAAGGGCGTAGATCCATAATACAAATTTGTTATCGGCGCCACTGTTTGTAAACGGTGCATGCCCATATACCAATTGGTTACCGACGCGCCCGTTTGCAAACGGCGTAGATCCATAATACAAATTTGTCATTAGCGCCCCTGTTTGTAAACGGGGCATGTCCATATACCAATAGGTTCCTACATGTCATTGCCAAACTGGCACCAATAAGTAATACATCAATCCATTTATTAACTCAGTCTTACTCATCATTTCAGCAATCCTTTTAGCCGTTCAGACACGTCTCTCCATATGCATGTGTTGCTAATGTATGCGTTTGTCTGTCAATACGTCTGTCCATTCATTCACTCATTCCTTCAGTTGGTTAGTCAATAATTCTGCATTCATAAGAAAAAGAATAAGGGCGTATATGATTGTGTACACATCAGCAAATGTGGGACAATTGAATTGATTCAAGCCGCTAATTAATCCATTGTTTTGGATAGCATAATGTATGTCTGTATCAAAGTGATTAATTAGAAGTCTACTAGCGCAAGGATCAAATAATGTGACTAACAGTGAGCAGAATTCGCATGTTATTGGATACATTCATAAACACTTTTAAATGCTCACATTTATTAAAAAAATCTTTAAAATCCTCTCATAGAAAATATCCATTTGCAGAGCAAGAGATTATTTTCGAATGCTCAACAGCACTTATTATGCAAACTTTAAAACCACACTTTCATTCCGACAATGTGTGCGTCACAACTCGCTCAGTGATTGGCCAGGAATGTCATACAAAGATTCAGCGACTGACCACCACCTTGTTTGATAGACGATGTTTCTTTCAGTATTACATATCAAATAGACTACCCCAGTGACTGAAAATTAGTCACTGATCTACGAAAGTAGGGATAGAAATCACAATTCTGTTACAACTATGAACATTTCTTATTGGCGCAAGTTTGATATTGACATATGGGCCGTGCGAACCGGGCAACAAACGGGTGCGCCAATAACAAATTTGCACATGGGTCATGCGCCGTTTACAAACGGGCGCTCTGATAACAAATTGCCATATGGGTCTGTGCCGTTTACAAACTGGCACGCTGACAACAAATTGGTATTTGGGCCTGCGCCGTTTACAACCGGACGCGCCGATAACAAATTGTTATATGGGTCTGTGCCGTTTACAAACTGGCACGCTGACAACAAATTGCCATATGGGTCTGTGCCGTTTACAAACTGGCACGCTGACAACAAATTGGTATTTGGGCCTGCGCCGTTTACAACCGGACGCGCCGATAACAAATTGTTATATGGGCCTGCGCCGTTTTCAAACGGGTCACCTTTGAAAGCCTGGTTTATATGGCAAACATATTTACGTCCTAACGTCCCCATAGACTGTCTGCTACGCTATACACTACCAATGTTCTGTAGAAGGAACCCGCATCTATCCACGTATATTGGGCAAACCAGCCATTGATTACACGGTTTGATTTGATAGAATAGCTGTTATGTTTGCCTTGGGCGAGACGGGATTGGCAGGCTTCTGTAGTAATAACACAAATAATGCCGCCACAAAATATTGGACAAATGCGAAACTCAGATATTTTGACTTTATGGTAAATAATGTGTAGGCATATTTATTTCCACAATAGGCCGATGGCCCTTAAATGTACAGTACATAAGCATCTTTTGGCGGAACACTATAATAATAAATATTAAATTACTATATAATTAAAAATTAACATTTGTTTAACAGTATTCATTTACCCACAGCCTGATGTGGACATGGATCTCATGAGACTTTCGTACCGAAGAGTGCAAGCACCAGCCTCTGTAGTTGTTTTGAGGAATGCCCATTTGCAGGCCAAGAGAAGACTACCCCTGAAATTTCACCATTGGAATGACTAGCTCGATAACCGAGCCAATCCTTCCAGTGGTAAACCATCAATAATAGTCTTCTCCGGGTCTGCAAACGAACAATCAATAAGCAGATAACTTGATTTTCATGATTGAATTTAGCCATTAAAGTGTTAGCAGACACTATCTATTAGCCCCCTCCAATGTCCCACCCACAAAATCTCAAACAATACCATTATACGTGTGACAGGCTGTGAGGGGGGGGGGGGGGAGAGGAGGTACTAGAGAGGAAGAAAGAAAGAGAAAGAAAGAGAAAGAAAGAGAAAGAAAGAGAAAGAAAGAGAAAGAAAGAGAAAGAAAGAGAAAGAAAGTGAGGAAAGAAAGAGAAAAGAAAGAGAAAGAAAGAGAAAGAAAAGAGGAAAGAGAAAGAAAGAGAAAGAAAGAGAAAGAAAGAGAAAGAGAAAGAGAAAGAAAGAGGAAAGAAAGAGAAAGAAAGAGAAAGAAAGAGAAAGAAAAGAGAAAGAAAGAGAAAGAAAGATGAAAGAAAGAGAAAGAAAGAGAAAGAAAGAGAAAGAAAGAGAAAGAAAGAGAAAGAAAGAGAAGAAAGAGAAAGAAAGAGAAAGAAAGAGAAAGAAAGAGAAAGAGAAAGAAAGAGAAAGAGAAAGAGAAAGAGAAAGAAAGAGAAAGAAAGAGAAAGAAAGAGAAAGAAAGAGAAAGAAAGAGAAAGAAAGATGAAAGAAAAGAAAGGAGATGGAGGAAATGCATTTAGTTTACACATTTTGTTCGCGTAAAAGAAAAGCATTATATACAAAAGCTGCTAACTTTTGGACTGTTGAGCTGCTATTACTTTTTAACAGTTCTGTACATTTATAAACATTTGGTATTTTCCAATAATATGGTTTTATATACTTCTTTCGCAATTCACTGTACATTGGGCATAGAATTAAGAAGTGATATTCGTCCTCTATATCATCACATGTCTGACATTTTCGTTCGTCTAGTGGTATTGCAATAGGTCTGTGTCACCTTCCTATTTCAATGAATAGTCTATGCGACCCGCTACGTAATTTGCTAAGAGCATATTGATGTTTTGCAATCCTTACTTTATCTAAATATGTCTTATAACCTAAATCGTCTAAACGATATCTGTAAAATCTTGTTTTGTTGCCCTGCTCCAAAAGTCCTCTCCATTCCTGAGTATACATATCGGAAGCTCTCTGCTTATATTCTAAAACAAATTGATCTTTATTGACATTTAGTCCCTGCCCTTCCCATATATTATTAAAACCTTTCGAGCATAACATATATCTAAAAGACGTCACCCAGTTTCTACAATCATTATTATTAGACCAATCCTTGTATAGCACAGTGTATATGTGTTTTGTTATTCTATTTGGAGGCATATCTCTAATTTAAAACCAATATTTTAAAATTCTAATTTCACTCGCTATTCTTAATGGCATCCTTCCCAGTCCCCCCTCCCCCCCATAAACCATACAATTAGGTGTTGTCTGTTTAATATGAAGTAATTGCTTACAAAAGCGGAGGTGGCATTTTTCAACATCATACGCCGAATGAGATCCCCAGATTTCGCTACCATAACATAGTACAGGTAAATAATGTTATCAAATAGTTGGCACAAATGGGCTGGTGTTAAACCTATGAATTTACTACAGTATTTATGTAATGCAAACACCGCTTTTTAGCCTGTTCTGCTAAACATCGCTGAGCCTCGAAAAATGAACCAGTAGTTGTAAATGTGATACCTAAATATTTAAACCTATTAACTATGTCAACTTCCCTATTGCCATACCACCACTTGTCTCCTTGACTAAGACATCCTCCCTTCATAAATACCATAATTTTAGTCTTCTCCACATTAACCGTTAATCGCCACCTATTGCAGTGATCGAATAAAATATCCAGACCCCTCTGCAATCCTGTTCTACTTTCTGACAGAATGATTATGTCATCAGCATATAGAATTAAAAATAATTTAATAAATATCAGATCAATACCCTACCCACCTTTATCATTAATTATGGATTGGTACTGTTTCGTCTGCACCCCCCCCCCCCCACCCCCGCCTGCCACCCCACCCGAACACTCTAGGATCTCTAGCAACCAATAATGCTTCCTGCCGAATATACTTGAAGTTGGTGAAGTGATCCGGGAGAAGAGGCCATTTGAATGTTCCGTTCTTTTCCCATATAAGATGTCCACCTACCGGTTTTTCTGACAAAAGCGAAAGTGTAAAGTTTGACATCGCCATACGCAAAAACATAAATAAAGCAATTTTCCTCATCAAAATACATCAAATAAAAATCAATATGGCCGCCAAACGCTTCATTTTGATAGGTCTACAGAGGCCAAGATTTTTACCTACCAATTTTCATTTAGTATTAATGGCCAGCAGTCACTGATCATATATCCCAAAAGTCATACACGTCTGCTGCTGGTTGCTCCAAACAGCGCTAGATATGTCCTTCAAGTGTTACCGTTATAATTGCGCAGATGACACTGATTACACAGTATGTTTGGCATCAGACATGCAGGTAACCAAAGAGAATTAGTTTTACCCAGCAGATAGTCTGTGATCAACCATTGACAATTACCTTGTTGAGTTGTCTTGGAAAATTATTTACGTATATTATAATCGAACAGCTAACATCTTATGCTGAACGGTATGAGCTTATTACAGAGGCCCAGACATGTTTTCGGAAAGGAAGACAAACGTTAAATAATATATTAACACATTGAGTAATTAGGAAAATACTACAGACGCACAGAAAGAAATCTGTATTGTTGCTGCATATAGACCTTAAGAAAGCGCTCGACAAGGTTCGGAGAGTTCATGAATCCATTTCCTCACTCAATCATATGATGTCACAATCAACTACGTGACGTGTATGCTGGCGTCATAATCATGACGCCATGAATGATTCGAAATAGTCCATCTTTCAAACTTAATAGTTCGACATGTTGTGCGAATTGTATGTCTTTGCTATTTAATAAACATGCTGTTGAATATTTTTGAAACTAATTTGAATGGGTGTTGTTGCTGCCATAAGCAGCACCAGAGTATTAGAATTAGTTTCAAAATATTCAACAGTTTATTGCATAGTTTTGTGGAAATTGATAGTCAGAGATTTCAAAGACCGATCGATTCCATCACGAGTGAGGTGTGGGTGGAGCTTAGCTAGAGATGGGAGGGGCCTAGGTAAAATTGGAAAGGTCAATTGGGATGTGGGAAATGTTAATAAAAAAAGCAACATATTAGTGAAATGCTAAAATATTATTCACAATATGTATCAGGCAATAAAGTCATTGATATTCCAAACTCTAACTATATTTGCAGTACAATTGGCGTAAGGCAGGGAGAAATTTTATCACCTTTTCATTTTTCTATATACATAAACGATCTTGCAAATAATTTGAACGATAAAGGATTAACGATAAAGGATTACCGGTACCTGGGCTCTCTCCTGGCTTTGTATTTGCTGGTTTCGAGTAGGGCGAATTCCATGGCTCTCTGTGCTGGTGGCATCCTTAGCACATGACCAAACATGGACCATCATTGCTGGACGACTTTTACAGACAGCGGCGATGTGTTACACATCTTGTATAGTGCATCGTTGGAAATTATGCTGTCTGGCCGTCGGTGTTCAGTGATGGTGCGTAGGTGTTTGCGGTAGCAGGCATCGAGTTTGTCTAGAGCTGCCTTTGGAGCTGCCCAGCTGTTACAGTTATACAGTATCACGGATACGCAGGTTGCATTGTATAAACGTAGCCTCTTTATCAAGGGCATCTTTGATCTACGAATCCATAGCTTCCAGAAGGACTGGAAAGCTATGTTCCCCATGACTCAGCGTGCAGAAATGTCAGCAGTACTGCAAAGCAGTGAGCCCAGGATTTTACTTTTCCTCCATGGTTCGCCGCCACGAAGTGGGTCGTCATTTTCTATAGTTTCATGCTTTGTTGATAGGTATATAAGTAGTAAGGGACGATTACTCTATGGGAGACATTTTGTGTAAGTCTCTTTTCCGGCAGTAGCGGATATGTAACACAACACCACGGCTAGGTTGTATAAATTGGCCATATACCATAAGGCCTCCTATTCTTATGAATAAATGAGTAATTGTCTCTGTCTACGCTCCTCCAGCCTCAGGGCTTAATGATTGTTTGGACTTCCCTATGCCACGTAGGTTAGAGCTGACTTTGAAACTATTGAGGTTTCAGAGAATCAAAATGTCCATGACCGCAAACACTCAACCCACCGCCCCCCCCCCACCCCCGCCCCTAACCCTGTATCTTCGGATACTTGTTAGCTTAGAGCAGGGAGCAGTGCCAAAATATAATAATTACTTGCCTGCAGTGTATCTCTGGGATATCTACATAACGCTAAACACAGATAAATGTTAGTCCCAGGGTGCGGATCTCACATGATCCACCCTCGACACGCTAGGTGACGGACAGGAAACAGATCTCCATCTAACTCAACAAGTGACTAGGTGCGGTCTTAGAACACACAACGCCTTCACGAGAAAGTCACTATAGTTGGATGTCTGTCTCTTATTCCCCACCATAAATAAATATGTGCTTTTCAATGCTTATGTAATGTGACTTGTCCCTGTGCTGTTCTATGTGGTCATGATGCGGTGTTGACAGGATCGTTATATGATTCTGAAGCTGCAACCATGTGACATGTTCGCACACTGTTTATCTGAGGGGGATGCTCCATGAGGGTGACCATACGGATACCGAGCATTCTCGCCAGTTAGGCTTATGTGTTAACGATAGGTAGAACACACGGCCACTTGCGGATTAACCTTGATTGGACCTAGGAAATAACTGATAGCATAGGATCTAGCAGAAGGACTGCATAAATAAAGCGGCAACTACCAATACAGTATGTTTAACTTACATAAGATGGTGGTGTTGAATTCTGCGGAAATCATCCACCCCATCTTCACGTAATACAGCGTGCATCACTATAACTTATAATTGCACTAGGTTGACTCTTACTATATAGCATACTTTGGACAAAAGTGTATGGCCATTTTTGCCATCTCTCTTCCTCCGTTTCGGCATAGTAGGCATTTTCCTGTGACAGAGGCCCGCGCGAGGCACTTTCCTCTCGCAACAAATAAGTAGCCGCGTTAGGACCCTCCTTTGCGGGGATACCTCATTGATTATACGGATCAGAGATTGGTGAGGTACCTCTGGCGAGGACCATGTTAGGCGAAACACCAACTCGGCCATATGTACTTGATTTCTCTCCCATAACATTTGTTTGTTTGTTTATCATACTAATTAATCATGTATTTTGTAATGTCTAAACTCTAAATTCAGTGAATGGACCACCACACTGGTGACACAAACAGCCGGGACGAAACTGTGTGGTTCAACTTCTGCGACGATGGTCGCATGGCCCCAATGGAACGTGAATGTTCCACCACCTCACGAAGTCAGTCTTTGAACACTCTGGAGACGCGTAACACTGGATCCGCAACCCCGAGATCCGCAGATAACCAGCAGCCTCACCCTAACGTACCATGCACGGGCGGTGTCATGGTGCGAGAGTATCCGGTGGACCAGCGCACACCTCCGGAGGCTACAACCAGAACTGGCTGTGTGCATGCGTGTGCACCATTCAAAATTTGAAATGGAGCATTCTGATTGGTCGACAGCCTCATCTCATTTGGATATTAGGCCATACATCGAGAAATTCAAATTTGGCAAGAAGAGGAGACGATTGGTCATGGTGTTAGCGTAATGGGCTGGTAAACAGCCAGACGGGTTTTGCCAGGTGGGGTTAAAATCCCACTCGACTGCCAGGTGATCACGTGGTGGACGAGCAATTGGTGGAAACATAGGCAATCTTCTTCACTCCACGTTGCCTCTCTTCACCCAGGAGTCTAAATGGGTACCAGTGTAAAACAGGGGAACTGACCAATAATAGATTGAAATAAAGCAGCCTAGATATGGCGTGAATAGGACCTGGAATCAGAGAAAAATAGACGCCAATCAAACCAATAGCTTCTTAATTCAAAATTTGATATGAAGTGCTCTGATTGGTCGAGAGCTTTATGACGTCATCTCATTTGCATGATTAGACACGGACCCTCTATTCTCCCCACAAAACATGTGGTCATAGTGGCCTTACTTAGCTCATGTAACTTCTTATGTGTTGCTGCGTGACAGCTAAGCTACGCCCCATGACCACAGATTTTGGCGAGAAAATGAAGAACGTTTGGTCTAATATGGAAATGAGAACGTATATGATTGAATACAAGGCATCTTAGCAAGCACCTCATCCATCACTGGCGTTCTAGCTGAAGACTAAGGGGGATGCATGTATGGTTGCATGAGCGTTCAGACATATTGGCACAACCATCAAGACGTAACATCACTTGCAATGGTGTTCTGCGTAGATAGTATGCCGCCTGCAATGTGACCTATCTGTCAAGACTGTACTGCACCTGCTATACTCTCCATGATTCAAGCTTGGCTATAATCGTTTTCTACGTCTGCTGAGTCTTGCTGGCGATGTGGTTGTGGACATTTGTGAGGTTTGACCCTGTCAGCCATTACCCTACCAAGAAAGGATTCTATCTTTCTAGCAGAGACTGTCGAAAGCCTTGGAAGGAGCAAGAGATGGAGACGAAGTGGAACATACAGAAATCAGCTACGACCTCTAGGCTTCTATTAAAGTGAGGGTGAGCTCTAGGATTCCTCAAGTGGATCTACGACTTTTTTTATCAGTGCCAGAGGGTGATGCTAAGTGGTTGCATTCGACACGTGATTTTTACTATAACAAGGATTCGTGGGATACTCTCAGCGACAATGTTAATTCAATCATTTCACTCTTCAATTAGAACTCTAGTGTTGGCTGAAGTATCTGCTAAGATGCCTTCTCGTCAATCATAACCTTTCCAGTACAAGCCTATCAACGCCTCAGTTGCAATACCTATTTAACTCTAGTTTAAACAGCCACTAGTGATGGCGGAGTATTTTATCTGCAAAGAAGTTAGAGAGGCTTAGTCAGGAAGAAGCATTCCCCAACTGCAGCATCATAAACCACCTTCAAAAATAAAAGGCAAGCTTGACTTACGTGATTGCTAGATTTACACTATAATCATTATGCCAAGATATAGATTTTCAGAATGTGCTTCAAATAAGCTGTTATGGCATAAGACCCGATTCCATAGTGATGAAGATAGCGGCAATCTAGACAGTGAAGACGAATAAACAATGATGATGGTGAGTGTAGATGGTGAAACAAGGGAGCTGAGGAATGAAGACGAAGAATCAATCGCGTCTGTGTGTGACGATGAAGATGAAGATAAAGAAGACGCTATGGGGAAATCAGGAACTATTGGCTATGTTCTAAAATATTTGCAATGACTTACACAACGAACAATCAGAGTTATACGAGGAGGATGGCAAAGAAGATATACCTTTCAATGGTGTAGATGGCGATTCTATTCCCGTATATTATTATGCTTTAATTACAAAGTGTGCTGAAATAATGCTACAATTGAGAAGATTACAGAACTTTACCCTCATTAAAATAATTCATCAGGAGATTAAATATTTTATCAACAAGGAGGGGTATGCATACAATGAAGCCGTTTTCTCAGTTTTTCGCAAGAGAGGGTTCACGATGAACGAGTGCGTAAGTACCAATCTAGATTTGGTCACTGCCGATGATGACGACGACCACGACGACGACGACGACGACGACGACGACGACGACGACGACGACGACGACGACGACGACGACGACGACGACGACGACGATGCTGATGCTGATCACAATATCCCTCATCCTGGAATCCAGAGAACATAACTGGCTTCTCCATTTAGCGGCAATCAAGTCTGTCATCCCATGATGCTTCGCATATGCCAGGGAAAAGTATGCCCGGTACCTGGCCATCTATCATGGTCAGGTGACAAGACTATCGGAAACACATTTGGTTGTTCAGGGTGGCATGGTAGAAGGTGGATTTGCTGTTCAGCTTAGTGATAAAAACCCATTTAAGAAGATCGAATAAACGGTAAATAAAGTAAATAAATAACGGTTAGCTTCAGCTTGAACCCAGGGGCTGTTTGCAAATATTACATCTCAGCAGAATATGGAAGCTCTTGTCTGAAGCAACTGAGGGCCATGGCAGAAGTAAGTAGTAGCAGTGTACATATTAGCCACACTGATCTCGAATCACGAATTCGCAAAGATGAAAAGACTGTTTTTCTCATGGAGACTACTTGGACAAATACATTATGGAGTGGCACGCCAGAATTCATGAATCCCTTTTTCCTCACACAATCATATGACGTCATAATGAACAACGCGACGTGTATGCTGGCGTCATAGTCATGACGTCATGATTGATTCGATTAAGCCCGTCTTTAACACTTAATAGTCCGACACGCTGTACGAATTGTATGTTTTTGCTATTTAAGAAACATGATGTTGAATATTTTGAAACTAATATGACTGGGCGCTGTTGTTGCCATGGCAACAGCACCCAGTCAAATTAGTTTCATAATATTCAACAGCTTACCTGTATAGTTTTCTGGAAATTGGTAGTCAGGGAGTACAGAGATCGATCGATCCCAACATGAGCGAGGTGTGGCTGGAGCTTAGCTAGAGATGGGTGGGGCATAGCTAAAACTCGAAAGGTCCATTGAAACAGTATTTGATGTATACAAACAGACGTTGATCAAAGACGCTAAGATGGCACAATGGGCTCAAAGACGGACCATTGGGATCCGCTTCACAAACACCATAGCAGGTCACAAAGTGCAGCAGGGGAGACGTCTCCTGTCTTGTGGAGACAGTAAAATAAATCTAGGTTCAGCAACAATAGCGATAGTGGATAGGGACGGACGCGGAGACGACACATGTGGCTTCAGCGCTGCACATTTATATGGCTCTATCAATCTCGCTACAATTCATACAAATTGGCAAAAATATACAATGGATATATACTATAGTGCTTAGGATGTAAAACGTAACATAACCAACTAATAAACTTGTAATAAAATCCTGATTAGTATGTTGAAAGTTCAGGACAACTACTAATAGCAGGCTTTGTGTGATAAATAGAGTATGAAACTCATTAGAAATAGTTTTCAAATGTATCAGCCTCACGGAATGTGATCTTGAAAGTCGCGAAGACTCGTTTTAAAATAAAAAATTACTATCTTGTGAGATAAATTTAATATAAAGTGAAAAGACTTGGCTTGATATCCTCTATAGCTCACTGTCCGGATACGCCATTAGTGGGGTTAATGGTCGATGTTCGCTAAGCATCATGGGAAGGTAATTGCATCGAGGGAATCGCGTGATTGCTTTTGCTGTCCGGAACTCTCCATACGGGACCACGGAGTGTTTCATTAAAACATTGCGTAGCTAAAATGAATCCCGTGTTGGCGTGCGCGGACAACAATAGTTAATGACACCGGGAGGATTGCTAAGAACAAACTGACATTATTTATGCAACATTATTACGTCCAGCGAGGTTTCGAAAGACAAATATACAACAACATTAAGAGTAATTACAGGTAATCTCAGTCAGATTATATCATTATGCACCGTATAGTACACGATGTGCCGTCAATGGCAATAGTGATAGTACTAAGGGCGCCGCTCAAGCGTCGTGCATTCTGCGCCATATCTGTATGCATTCATTTTCCTTGAATTAAGTGGTCACTTATTGGTGTCCGTGGGGTGGTCACATAAAATAGACCCGATTGTCTATGCAGTAAAACTTGCTCAATAAGACGGCCTTAACTATAGAACCGCACAGGTCCGGATTTAAAACTGGGCAGACCCGGCAATGGACCTTTCCAGTGTTAGCTATGCCCCGCCCATCTCTAGCTAAGCTCCACCCACACCACGCTCGTATTGGGATCGCTCTCTGAACTCCCTGACTATCAATATTTAGAAGACTGTGCAGGTAAGCTGTTGAATATTTTGAAACTAATTTGATTGGGTGCGGCGGCAGCAGCGTCCAATCAAATTAGTTTCAAAACATTCAACAGCATGTTTATTAAGAGCTAAAGACGGACTATTTAGAATCATTCATGACGTCAGCCATGTCATGATTATGACGCCTGCCCACACGTCACTTAGTTGATTATGACGTCATGTGATGGATGGATTAACTTGAAAGGTGAATTTCTATGGGGCCTCCACCATTCATGCAAAATGGCAGCATGTATCCCTTCCGGTGAAAGGTGAAAATTAGATGCTCTGATTTTCACATTTCTTCGGGGGGGGGGGGGGGGGGGGGTAGGGTTACACCTGAACACCCCCCCCCCTTCCCCCCAACGCCCACCCCCAGCCACCCCCACCCTCCACCATCACCCCCAACCCACCCACCCCCTGACCGATGTGAAGACCTCAGGAGCCATGTCTATGGGATGGGGTACCCCATGTCAGGTCATCGCCAATTACTGCCGAGGAGCGTCCACAGTAAGAAATCCGGCACCTGGAACAGCCATCTTCTCTCCCTCAATGGCATGCTCTGTAGCCAGTCTATTACTAGATTACCCAGATAACACAGCTTACTGGGTCGATGCTGGGCCGATACCGGCCGATACTGAAAGCCCGGTAAGCTGCATTATCTGGGTACCTGCCTATTGTGAGACTTAATTCACCTTTCCAGAGTATCCATCCATCAACTGACCACATATGACGTCATAATTAGCTCAGCGCGTGTATAATGACATCACAATCATTACGTCACAAAGGGTTCCATATAGACCGTCCTCAAATCTCAGAGTCCAACACGTTGTATAAATTGTATGTTTTTGTAATTCTTTGTTAATTAATAAACATGCTGTTGCATATTTTGAAACTAATTTGACTGGGCGCTGTTGCTGCCTTAGGCAGCAACAGCACCCAGTCAAATTAGTTTCAAAATATTCACCAGCTTACCTGTGTATTTTTTTGGGAAATTGATAGTCACGGTATTCAAAGATCGATCAATCCCAACACGAGCGAGGTGTGGGTGGAGCTTAGCTAGAGATGGGCGGGAAATAGCTAAAACGGGAAAGATCCATTGACTATGTTCCACAAGGCGGTCATATTATAAGAGGCATTACTGCATTTTGAATTATTATATTATACTCCGTGGGATAATTTTTTTGTTGCATAAAATATTCCCAAAGGTAAAATTCTGTAAGAAGATTAACGGAGGCGATTAAAAGTCGGAACTGCTTCAGGGAGTCCTGGCCGTGTTCCCTATAGACAATTAGTACATATTTTATGACGTCATTTGTCAAAATTGTGGCAGAGACCTGACCCTAATCGAACAGGAAATCGTTTTCCACGTGCTTTTTTCACTGATATTATATGACGTGATTAATGCGAAAATAGCCGATTGTCACAGTTTGCAGATTTAGCAAAACGTTTCGAACCGTTTCCCTTTTCCGAAAAGAAGGCTGACAAGTACACGGTTAGTTTCAATAATAGTATCACGTGACTGCGTAGAAGACATTGGCTTGCTAACTTTTCATAGTTTGACAAGCGCCATAACCAGCTCCGGGTTAAGCCTATTGGGGCCCGGGACTAATTAGTTGGGAATCCCCTTATCTGACGGGTCAAGGAGGGGAAGGCTGCTGCTGCTGCTACTACTACTACTACTACTACTACTACTACTACTACTACTACTACTACTACTACTACTACTACTACTACTACTACTACTACTACTACTAACCCCTAATATAGTAAATTCTCTACGTAGGTGTCAAAATACTGTTGAATATTTTTAAACTAATTTAACTGAAAGCTTATATGCTGCCGTAGCTTCCCGTCAAATTGGTTTCAAAATATTCTACAGAATACGTATGTCATGAGTGTAAATGTGAACTGCTGGGATTTCAGGTTTAAATGGATAAAGTGCGATAATTGTTTTTGATTTGCGGGGGACCTCTCATTTTTCGGGCCAGCAGGGTTGTATCCCCTTAACCACGCCTTAATCCGGCACTGCTGGTTGCTTGATGGATGTCCATATTCCCATACAATAAACGATGTGATCATGTTTTGCTGATGTTCTTCTGATAACGCCTAAAGTTAGTGATTGTTCAAATTGTTACAATCTAGATTCAAATAACTTAGCGTTGGTTACTTATAGTAAGGAGTTGGTGTATTGCATTCCGGAGCCCGCGTGAGTGCGTGCGAGCGTGCATGCGTGCGTGTGTTTGTGTGTCAGGAGTTGCACCTAATATATTGCTGATCCGATATGGATTAAATTTTAACACAACAAAGGATCCTCGCATAATTTCCATAATATGATTGTGATTCGGATAAAACAACCCGGATTCGCATCGTATATAGTGATATCTCGGCATCTACTGGTCCTATTTGTCTCAACATATATTAAACACAAGAAATGTTGTGAGCATAGGCTACACTAGGATCCCACAATTTTTCGTCGTGATCCGGAGAATCCGGAATCTGTAATTGCATTGTTGTATGTCTGTAAGTATCTGCTTATTCGTGTATGGAAGAAGTTTTTCTAAAAGGAAAATATTTATCCAATGTGGCTCAGATTTTAACACAACAATGGCTATTACCGTGAAAGAGGATCGCCAACTATTGTCCGTAGTCCGGATTAAAAACTCAGATCGGGATCGGATTACATTCTGGATCGATGGATATCTGGGAAATCACTGAATCGATTTAGCTCAGATTTTAACGCAAGAAAGAGATTGACTGTAGACTTGGATGCCTCAGATGTTGTCGTAATGATCAGAGAACACACGAAACACCAAGAACGTCCAAGGAAAGTGAAAAATCTGATGTCTTATTCAAATGTGACAAACACGGGTGGGCGAGGATCTCCAATGGAGGAATCCAGTTTAGCAATGACCTGCCCATCTCTAGCTAAACTCCGCACACGCTTCGTTCGTGGTGGGATCGATAGATCCTTGAACTCCCTGACTATCAATTTCCACAAACCTATACAGGTAAGTTGTTGAATATTTTGGAAATAATTTGATTGGGCGCTGTTGCTGCCTATGGCAGCAACAGTGCCCAGTCAAATTATTTCCAAAATATTCAACAGCGTGTTTATTAAATAGTAAAGACATACAACTCGTACAATAACGCTTAGTCCGTCATCAATTAAGCATTCGTGACGTACTTACCTACGTCATTCATGACGTCATGGATTATGACGTCAGCGTACACGTCACGTAGGTGATTATGACGTCATGTGATTGATGGATAAACTGGAAAGGTCCATTCATGATTGCTCTTATTTTTACCGGTTTATTTATTTATTTTACTGTCATTTTTATCAGATTACAACCAATGTTTGTGAATCGTAGTTTCTCAGAACCGCCCGTTAGTTATTTTAACATTTCATTGTGTCAACTCGGGTCTGTAATTTCCGATTTGAATAACAACGTAGCCTACGGGCAAGCAACCTTGGTCATAATATAAAAAAATATGATAAAGGAGTGTCGGGTCTGCAATATGTCCTTGTTGTTGTTGTTTCCTGCATGATTCTGCTACGTAAGTTTATGCCACCTAGAATATAATTAAGCCTCGTTTATTGTTCCTGCAGAAGCAAAATGGCCTATCACCAATATCCCCGATATTGCCATTTTGCTTTCCATTCACCATTCCATACTGTACCCAGTTCATAGCATCTTTATCCCTGACCTTGGTGACATATTCCACACTGCAGGATCGATGTTATAGAGGTGGTAACGATTTATGTCTCTAAGAACATCTCTTATTTAATAACCACGGGCATTTACCAGAACACACACACACACGCACGCACGCACGCACGCACGCACAGATAACGGTATATGGGTCTGTTTCTGGCTATGCCCCGCCCATTTCTAACAAAGCTCCGCCGACCTTCTACACGTGTTGTCAATGGATACACTGTAAATCCTGAATTCCCAGAATCTCAATTTCATGGTAACTATAGGCCTACGGGTAATCGTTTGAATATTTTGGAATTAATTTGACTGCGCCCACACTTTACGGGCGATTCCAAGAACCTACGTCGATCATTCATTACGCGGTTTGTGCCGTCAGCTTACATGTGGCGTAATTGAGTATGACGTTATATAGGCCTACTTGAGTGGCGTATCGCATCCATCCATTCATCTCATTCCATTTGTTAGTTGATAAAATCTATTTTGCCAAATGGCACATATTCCGTCTGTTTTCATGGCGCTCATAGAGCTAGACAGGAATCCCTTGCAGTGGCGTAGCCTAGGGGTGTTTGAGTGTTAGAAGAACAACGTGAGCCATGCTACTGGGTAAATAAATATTAAGCCAGTCAATCATAACTATATAATGTTGCAGCAATTCACCTTTCCAGAGTATCCATCTATCAATATGACGTCATATGACGTCATAATCGGCTAAGTGGCGCGTAGGATGACGTCATAATCATTACGTCATAAATGGTACTATTTGCTCCGTATTTAACTGTTAATAGTCCGACACGTTGTACAAATTCTATGTCTCTACTATTTAATAAACATGTTGTTGAATATTTTGAAACTAATTTGACTAGGCAGCAACAGCGCCCAGTCAAATTAGTTCCAAAATATGCAAAAGCTTACATGTATAGTTTTCTGGAAATTGATAGACAGAGAGTTCAGAGATCGATCGATCCCAGCACCAGTGAGGTGTGGGTGGAGCTTAGCTAGAGATGGGCGGGTCGTAGCTAAACATGGAAAGGTTCATTACAATAACATTTATGAACTAAGTCCACAATTGCTGAATCCAGTTTTAGCTATGCCCCACCCATCTTTGGCTAAGCTCCAGCCGCCCTTCACCCGTGTTGGGATAGATCGATCCCTGAATTTCCTGACTAGTAATTTCCAGAAAACTATACAGGTAGGCTGTTGAATATTTTGAAACTAAGTCGACGGGATGCTGTTGCTGCTTATGACAATCAAATTAGTTTTAAAATATTCAATCGCATATTTATTAAATAAGAATGGTATACAATTCGTACAACAACGCTTAGTTCGTAATCAATTATGCTTCGTGACGAATTTATTTACGCCATTCATTACGTAATTGATTATAACGACATCACACACGTTACGTGGTTGACTATGAGGTCATATGATTGATGGATAAACTGGAATCCTCTATTCTCACCAGCCATGGCGAGCGTAACGTACATCTAGGCTGTGTCGCTTAAAGGTGCATATTCACAGTAAAATTTCTGAGAATAAAATTGTTTAAATTATACACTTTTAGAGGCCTAAGATTTATTTCGTTTCATGACACATAGGCACATAATTTAAGCTTATAAAAGTTTGCAATTTTAACCATTTTATTTTCAATCATTCTGGTGTGAATATGCACCTTCGCTTGAGGCGCATAGGGACTATTCACACCAGAATGCTGGCAAATAAAATTGTTAAAATCGTGTACTTTTAGAGGCTTAATCGACCTTTCCATTTTTTAGCTACGCCCCGCCCATCACTAGCTAAGCTCCACCCACACCTCGCCGTGTTGGGATTGATCGATCCCCAAATGCCCTAGCTATCAATTTCCTGAAAACTATACAGGGAAGCTGTAGAATATTTTGTAACTAATTTGACTGGGTGCTGTTGCTGCCTATGGCAGCAACAGCGCCCAGTCAAATTAGTTTCAAAATGTTCTACAGAATATTTATTAAATAGTAAAAGCAAACAATTTGTACAACAACGCATAGACCGTCTTCAAATATGCGTTCGTGGCGTACTTATCGATGTCATTCATGACGTCATTCATTATGATGTCATTGCACACACCATGCAGTTCATTACGACATCATATGATGGGTGGGTACTCTGGAAAGGTGAATTGGTGTGCCTAGATGCTATGCATCAAAATAACTGATTTCATTACGTATAAATTAACATAATTTGTTTTAATTGTGAAGTTGAATTAGAGACTCGTTTCCCTAATTCAACTTCATAACTCACGTAAAAGGAATAATTCATAAGCATACGGATTGAAATCCATATGTTAAGTTTTATTTCGTTTCATTATATTGAGATCCACAATTTACGCCTTCTAAAAGAACATTTAGTCCTAAGATGTATTTTGTCTGCGAAGGACAGCATCCATTTCCAGCTATGCCTCGCCCATTTCTAGCTATGCCTCGCCCATTTCTAGCTATGCCTCGCCCATTTCTAGGTCAGCTACGCCCACGTGTTGCGCGTGTTGGGATCGATTTATATACTTTGAACTCTGAATTCCCAAAATCTCATATTCACGGTAATTTTACAGGTAAGCAAGGCTAGTTTGAAAATATTCAACACAATGTTTAGTAAATTACAAATTCATCAATGACAAACAAAAATTCGTACAACGTAACAGACCTTTCTAACTTCATGTCGTAATTATAATGATTGAGACTTCAATCTGCGTGTGACGTATTTGACTATGACGTCATATGCTTGTGTGACAGGTGGGATACCTCTATCGCACACATAAATTATCTGTCTCCTATGATTTCCATTTTAGTTCCACTTTATGAACCCAAACGAGCTATTGTGATACGCTGCACGTCGTCTAGAGGCGGTGGCGGCGGCAGCGGCGACGGCGGCGGTGTCCACTTTGTGTTTAGCTCAACTTAGCAGTTCATATCTCACATTTTAAAATCATATTGGACAGAAATTTTGACACGTAATTCCTTATAATGGCAAGGCATCACACAATAACCTTGGGTCAAATGATCAAAGGGAAACGTGAAACGGTCTTTGATAAAAACTTGGTTTTTTCAGCATTAACATTTTCCATTTAGCTCAACTTAGCATTCCATATCTCATCGTTGGTTAAGCATACTGGACCCAAACATGAACAAATGCTTTCGAAAAAGAGAGTGTATGCCACAAGTTCCTTGGTGTCGAAAGGTCAAAGGTCAGGTCACTGTGACATTCGTAAAAACTTTGCTTTTTCAGCATTAACATTTTCCGTTTAGCTCAACTTATCAGTTCATATCTCATCGGTGGTTAAGCATACTGGACCCAACCATGGGCACGTGCTTCCGTATAAAGACACGGCAACACACAATGAGCCAGGGGTCAAAGGGTAAAAGGGAACGGCCATTGTGACCTTGGTAAAAACTTTATTTCTTTACGTTAATATGTTACATTTAGCTCAACTTAATAATTTATATATTTTCTTTGGTTAATCATACTGGACCCAAACATGGACACATGCTTCCTTATAATCAGAGGGCATAAGACGTTCACCTTTTGGTCAAAAGGTCAAAGGTCAATGTCATTGTGGTATTAATAAAATACTTTGTTCAGCATTAACATTTTGCGTTGACCTCAACTTAGTAGTTCGTATCTCATGTTTAGTTGAATTATACTGGACCCAAATCTGAACGCATACCGCATTATAATCAGAGCGCGTGACGCACTGTGCTTCACGCGGTCAAATATCAGGGGCATTAAAATCTTGGGGAAACTGTTCATTTCAACATTAACTTAGTGCTTAAGGATCTACACCTTAAGTTAGGTGCTTAGCTCAACATCGTCGTTTATATCTCATATTTATGTAGTCATGCTGGAACCAATGTTGGACGCCTGCATATTTTTAATGACTGGGAATGACACATGACACCTTGAAGTCAAACGGTGAAATTTCAAGGTCTCTGTGTCCTTGCTAAAAAAAACTTTTCTAACACTAACTTTTTAGCTTTTTGCTCAACTTATCAGTTTATATCTCATGTTTGGCTAAGCATACAAGGGCCACATTCAGCCATATCCGTATAATGAGATGGCATGACACAATCACGTTGCTATCAAAAGATGAAGGTCGGGGGGGGGGGGGGAGGGGGGGTAATAATAACCAAACTTTAGTGTTTTCTCAATAATAACATTTTGATAAGCCGAGTATACTCCAACTACATGTAAACGAAAATTACACAACTGATAACAGTTAATCAGTTATCCACCTTCCAGCGGGTAGCATCTCAGCCAACCGCCATGTCCTTCAACGAGCCAGCCAGCCAGCCAGTCAGCCAGCCAGTGAACCACCGGAGCTTATTCAGGGCTGTCGTTTCAAGAATTCTTCGTATATAATAATCCGACTTTGTGTATGCATGCATTGTAGCATAACAAAATTAGGTCAGTGTGGCCTCCGTGTGACCTACTTTTCACGATTCACCCACAGCTTCTGAGATTCTATCGACCTTTCATGATAATGCAGGTGACTGGGCTGGTAGCGGGACAACGTCGGGACATATTCGCCCATCACCGGCCCAGTAAACTGCGTTATCAGGGTCGTTTGTGCATTGTGATATTCATCAAATTGATGGAACATAAAAATGTGCTATAATCACGAGGCATAAAGGGCTTAGGGTGGTGTGCGATCACTCTCACCAACACCCACCCCAACACCATGCACCACTGGACCCACCACTGCCCTCGCATTAACTATAGAGTGTTGACCAACAGGTGTCCGTTATCGGTTTGACTATATTTTGAAACGCTATCCATTTTAACATTATATGTATTTCTGCTCTTCACCCTAGATGAAATCAACAGCCTGTATTCTCACCGCCATTTTGCTGTCAAGCCTCGTTTTCACATCAGTTAAAGCCGGTTCGTGTGTGAAAGGATGCCTACGGGAATTTTTAGGATGCGCACGCGGCTATAAAGAACGATGCTGCGAAACAGTTTATGTGCCATGTATGCGCGATAAGTGTGACGCAGAATGGTTCCCGTGAGTAGTCTGCTATTGTGAGCATCATCATATCATCATCACCACCACCACCACAACCACCACCACCACCACAACCACCACCACCACCACCACCACCATCATGATCATCATCATCATCATCACCATCATCATCATCATCAGTACCTCTGCCACCGGCATTGCCACCGGCATCATCATCATCATCATCATCATGATCATCATCATCATCATCATCATCATCATCATCATTACCTCTGCCACCGGCATTGCCACCGTCATCATCATCATCATCATCATCATCATCATCATCATCATCATCATCATCATTGCCACAGGCATTAGCATCGTAATCGATTTGTTGATTTCCTGCTCCTCCTCCTCCTCCTCCTCCTCCTCCTCCTCCTCCTCCTTCGTCTTCACCGTCGTCGTGATCATCGATGTCATCAGTTCAAAGGAACGAGGTCGTGTGGGGTAAATTCTTAGTTTTGCATTTGAGAACTGACTGTTACACTTGTGGCAGTGGTGCAATGGATCAATCCAATGGATGAACGGGTCATGCTCCGCCCACCTCTAGCTAAGCTCCAAACACGCTTTGCCCGTGTTGGTGTCTATCGAAACATGAACTCCTGAATCTCAATTTGCAGAAAAGTATAACGGTAAGTTGTTGGATATTTTGAAACTAATTTGGCATGTTGCTGTTGCTACCTATGGCTGCAGCAGCAACCAGTCAAATTAGTTTCAAAATATTCAACAGAATACAATTCGTACACATCCCACACTATTAAGAGGCCCGGACGGACGGACGCCATTTATGACGTATTTTAATTGTAAAGTCAGCCTACCTGTGACGTATTTGATTATGACGTGATATACTTGACTGCCAGATTAGAGCCCTCTATTATTGACTGTGTATAGTCAGTTTAAGGCCCGACGTATAAGTCGAACTTCTTTTGTGCAGTGCCGGCTAAATCCGCCTGAAAATGACAAAGTTCACTATATAAATCAACCAGTCGTCATTGGCGAGTCATTGGCGCGTCATTGGCACGACTTATAAAACGGGCCTAAGTTATCTATCTTCTCGCCGTACAGGCGCGTTGCTCATAAAAATTAATGTAACTCGATACACCAAAGACAACTGCATAAATGGCAACATATCTACCCAGCAGTCACATGACGTTGTTTCAACGTTGAATCCACGTTGAAATCACGTCATGACGTGATTTCAACGTGTATTCAACGTTGAAACAACGTCATGTGCCTGCTGGGTAAACTGTATATATGCCGATTTGAGTTACAAAGGAGGATTACGATAAAGGAAATAGAGGCGGAGCATCCAGCCTTGCGTTCTGTAACCATTTTTGAAAATTTAACACTGCAATGACGGGCTCGATCATGAGCCGGTCATTCCAGAGGTAAATTTTCAAAAATATACTTCTCTTGGCCTGAGTAGTAGTGTCGGGATTAAAATGATACCACCACCCTCAACTGGCCGCCGTTCGGAGATCCGTGGCCCCACCGCCCTCTCAATCCCTGGGGCATAGGTTGGTGAGACATGTGGTTGGTGTATGCCTCTAGATGGAGGCCCAGGGTTGTTGAGACAGGTGGTTGGTATGCCTCTAGATGGAGGCCCCAGGGATTGAGAGCGTGGTGGGGGCAAATGATCGCCGAACGGCTGCCAGTTGAGGGAGGTTGTATCATTTTAATTCCGACACCACTACTAGGCAAATGATACCACCGCCCTCTCAATCCCTGGGGCATAGGTTGCTGGGGCCAGGTGCGGGGGGGGGGGGGCACCACGTGCCCAGATAGGCACCACAGGGATATACAGCACCCACAGGTACTGATCGCCACACATAGTAGGGTCTGAACACCCATTTAGAGACGGGCATCCACAGGGATATACACCACCAACAGGTACTGATCGCCAGCACCAGACATAATAGGCATGAACGCCCAGACAGGGGATATACACCACCCACAGGTATTGATCGCCAGCACCACACATAATAGGTCTGAACGCTGATCGCCACACATAATAGGGTCTGAACGCCCATTTAGAGACAGGCATCCACAGGTATATACACCACCCACAGGTACTGATCGCCAGCACCACACATAATAGGTCTGAACGCCAGACAGGGGATATACACCACCCACAGGTACTGATCGCCACACATAATAGGGTCTGAACGCCCATTTAGAGACAGGCATCGGCAGGGATATACACCACCCACAGGTACTGATCGCCAGCACCACACATAATAGGTCTGAACGCTGATCGCCACACATAATAGGGTCTGAACGCCCATTTAGAGATAGGCATCCACAGGGATATACAGTACCCACAGGTACTGAGCGCCAGCACCACACATAATAGGTCTGAACGCCCAGACAGGGGATATACACCACCCCACAGGTACTGATCGCCACACATAATGGGGTCTGAACGCCCATTTAGAGACAGGCATCCACAGGGATATACACCATGAGTACTGCTGCACAGATTCACGCTATTGCAAAGCAATTCGGCCTTAGAGGCTACTCTAAGGTCAAGAAAGCCGACCTGCTCCAGATGATCGACCAGGTCCGTGTCGAGGAGTGGTAGAAGCAGCTCTCCCGAGAAATGAATATGGGAAGGTTTCCAGCGCTTACCGAGGATCCTTGGAATCCCCACAAGAAAGCGCAGTGGATACGTGAGTTTAGTCAGTTGGACGAGGAAGTGACTGCTAGCTTGCGAGCCAAGGCTGCTGTGAGGCGGATGGAGGCCCATCCACTGCAGGGCCTAACTCTCAAATGCAGGATCGTTAGGCAATGCCCAGGTCTGAGCCGAGCCCGGAGCATAAGGGGGCCGAGGTCTGAACTCTTAGCCTAGAGCATAAGGCGAGAAGGCGAACACATTCTCGTCCAGCGTCACGGCAAAAGCGAGACAGAGAATAGAGGATGCCGGTCAGTATGCTGGGCATTCTTCAGAGGTCTAGAAGGAGACCTCACATGCTGGATCATGCAAAAGATCCAGCAGACTGTCCAGAATGCCTTCTACTTCCGCTACACTCATACCTATCGCATCCGTCAAATCGAATAGGGTAGGGTGATGCTCTTCCACAAGAATGCTCCAGGGAGCCCGTGGCTGAACACAATAGGAGCAGCTCAGCACTGGGTGGCAGCAAGAGAGCAAGCCCGCCTCGACACAGACAATATTGATCGACCCAACACCAAGTGGGCTTTCGTTCGATCAATCAATGTTGAGGTCAGAGCTGTCATCGACTGCCAACCTCTGCTTGGGACAGGGCCCCTCCCAGACTGGCTACGACAGAAGAAGAGTATGACTGCCCTCGACACATACAGGGACAACATGTGTCTCTGGAGATGTCTAGCAGTCCACCGAGGAGCGAGAGCTGATAGAAGTACAGCTCCTGCACAAGAGCTTGCCACACAGTTCTATGGCAAGACAGTACCTGATGTCTGCAAGACCTCGCTGGATCAGCTGGACAAGGTAGAGGTCTTCGCCAAGATCGGGATTCGTGTGTATGAACCAACCAAAGAGGGCACCTGGCATTTGATCAGGCAAGCGGTTCACTACCGTGACACCATGACCATCAGAGTGTGGAACCACCACGCCTTCTACATCAAGAACATCTCCAAGCTGGCACATACACTAGTTCGCAGTCACTGTCAGCAGAGGTTTACACAGGCATGCCATCTTCAATGCCACGCTGATCATTGTACAGGTGGCAAAACAAAAATCGTGTGTCCTGGCGAGAAGGTTGAGGCGCCACAGTCTGCATATGTGAAAGCCTTCTACCTGCCCCAACCATCCAGTTCAGCGATCGAGGGCGCTCCCATAGATGGTTATGATCTGACCACCAACACCGTTTACCAGTTCCATGGCTGTCACTGGCACGGGTGTCCACAACACCAGCGAGGTGAGGATGCCGAACAAAGATACCGCAAGACAGTCCTGAGAGAGGAGAAGCTGAGAGCCTCTGGATGCACGCTTGTGGTACAGTGGGAGTGCTGTATAAAACGCTGCCCAAGCTTCCCTAAACGAGATCGGACTGTCCCATACCCACACCTCATAGTTTACGACTTCGAAGCACTCCTAGATGGTATCAAGAATCATCCTATGGAGACTCTCACGATCGAGAGTACTCACATACCTATCTCTGTGTCAGTTGGCTGCTCCTTAGAGGGCGCCACGAGTGAGCCCACTCACCTCTGCAATCAAGACCCCCAAAGAACTGATCAGAGAGTTCATGCTGGAGATCCAACGGCGAGCAACGGACAAGGGTTAGGGCACAGTACATACCGACAGACCTGGACCAGCTCCCAAAGCAACTGCAGAGACTGATCAACGAGTGGTGTGACCAAGTGCTTGTACTGTGGTTCAACTCTGGGCGGTGTGACCTGAACCTCATCAAGAAGTACTTTGTCGATGAGCTGACTGACAGTACAGGTACAGTGAAAGTCGCCAAGAAGGCTAGTCAGACCATTATCCTCATAGCACCGGAGCTACTGTTTCTCGATGTGCTGAACTACCTCGGGAGTCTCGTACGAGGTATGGGTCAAAGTTTACGGGTGTACACAGCAGAAGAGCTGGCTCCTGTATGAATGGTTTGACACACATGATAAGCTCAACTATCCAGGGCTTCCTGACTACTCAGCATGGACATCTAAGCTCAAGGGTGGCTACCTCTTGACGCGAACAGAGTGGGAACAGTGTAACCAGACATTCAGCGAGTATGGCATGTGGACATTCGCCAACTGGCTGCGATATTACAACAACTTGGACGTCAGTCCATTCATCGAAGCCCTAGAGCAGATGCGGGAGTTCTACACAGAACGAGAAATAGACATCCTCAAAGACACGGTGTCTCTCCCAGGTGTGTCACTACAGTACCTCCTACGTGGAACCGCTCAGCACATGTCGGATGTTAGCCTCTATTCACCGGACAAGAAAGCCTACAAGATGCTGAAGGGTGCTGTTGTTGGTGGTCCCAGCATCGTGTTCACCAGATACCACGAGGCCGGTGTGACTCGAATCCGCCAGAGTGAGCGTGTCTGCCAACGTCTACTTGGCTACGAGGCAAATGCTCTGTACCTGTCAACGATGGCCAAAGAGATGCCATGTGGTAAGGAGAAAGTGTGCCATTGGTCCGGTGCCAGTGGGGTAGCTAGCTTTAAGGAAGCTCTCCTAGCAGACAGCTGGTTTGGGTTTGCTGAGGTGGATATAGAGGTCCCCAAGGCTCTGTGGGCAAAGTTCGAGGAAATGCCTCCTCTCTTCTATAACCACGATATCCCGGTAGAGGCAATCTCGTCTGAGATGCTGGCATATCTAGGGTGAACAGGGAGGAAGCTGCTCTACGCCCCGATGCTCAAGTGGTATATAACCCATGGCCTGGAGATCACTGCTGTACACCGCACCATAGACTATGTTGCCAAGCGCCCATTCGAGTGGTTCATGGAGAATGCTATGGTGGCCCGCAGCTCGTGAGATGTAGATAAGAGCAAAGTGCTCTTGGCAGATCTCTTCAAACTCCTCGGCAACAGTGACTATGGGAAGCTCATCGAGGCCCTAGAACGCCATAGCAACACCAGCTTCACGAAGGATGAATGCGTGGTTGCCCTGCGTAGTGCATAGTTCAAAGATCTCAAGGAGATCAGTGAGTCATACGAGCTCCAGAGTCACAAGCCGAGAATCACTATTCGAAGGCCCTTCCAGGTGGGGATAGCCGTTTATGAGCTCGCAAAGCTGCGAATGCTGGAGTTCTACTACAACTTCCTTGATCACTACGTAGCTCGTGACAGCTTTGAGTACCTGCAGATGGACACTGACTCCACGTATATCGCTATAGCAAGCTCCAACCTCGACGACGTCATTCTCCCTGAGATGCGAGCAGAGTGCCAGTCTCATAAGCGGGACTGGCTAGCTTGGGACAAATGGTCTGGATGGACTCTGGGAGTGTTCAAGCTCGAGTTCGAAGGCTCTCGTGGTATCGCTCTCTGCTCAAAATGCTACTACGTGGAGAGCACAGCTGCAAGTAAGTGCTCGGCTAAGGGAATGTCAAAGCGGCAGAATGTGGTCTCTTGGCAGAGGTTCTACAGCGCCCTACATGGCGGGGTGGACAGAGCTAAAAACCGAGGCCTACGCATGCGCAACCAGGGTATGGTGACGTATGCGCAGGAAAAACTCGGACCCTCCACTTACTATGATAAGCGCCATGTGCTGCCAGATAGTGTCCATACCGAGCCCATCGAGCGACATATCCCTCATGAATAGACAGCAGCGGGCTTGAGCACTCTGGATGGTGGCAGCTGTGTATCTGTAGGGACTAGCCGAAGCTCCTCTCTCACAAACGGTCGCCTGGGACCGCTAGCCAGGTAGTACAATGTAGGCTGCCTATCTGCCGCCACATACCTGTCAAGCCTGTGAACATCTATCGACCAGTTAGGGTCTGTTGCACGCCGTCGACCCCCTTCCAGCTCACCAGGCTCATACAGGTACCAAACCAGAGCATCAGGTGGTAAGCACTCCTCTCCCTTCTTCGCTCCTGCGGATGGTGGGGCAATAGAGGATCGTTGGATAGCCTCTACTGGCTTCTTACCAGTTAACTGAGTAACCTCAGTATTGGATCTCTCTACCACCATGGGCAAACCTTTCACCCACACCTGGTGCGATCAACAGGACACGCCATCTCCTGAGCAGATGTGGGAACAGTCTTTCTGCCAGAGTCCAGTTCCAGCGCTCGACGATTGCCTGGGCACGGTGGTGACTTCACCTCATCTTATCGCCACACCATGTTTTCGCATGAGGGCTGCTGTCTCGCCCTTGAACTCCTTACCCTCATCCACCTGTAACAATTCTGGCCACTGGAGGGGCTTTTCTGGATCTGGACACTGCTGAATGCTTGGGCCACCTGCCCTGCAGACTTATCTGTAAGTGGTACAGCAGCCTTGTACCTACTGGCGACATCGACGATGGTGAGGGCGTACTTGTAGGTCTTACATGTTCCCGAATGGCAGACTCTGTCATGTGGTAGGAATAGAACATCTGCCTGGTAAACTCTGTTCAGAACAGGTTCATCAAAATGTGCACGCCTGATGTGCTGTGGATGGGGTCTGTATATCTGCCACATCGCCTGGCAGCTGTGCCACTGGCTAACCACCTCCAATGTGAACTTGTGGCCCTTGCGATGGGCGAATTCGAGTAACTGGTGAGGCTCGCGATAATATCTACCAGGCTGGTAGTAGAGCTCCTCAAGAGAGGTGGTACTCCCGGATTTCATCACTGACGTCAACTCCTGTTCTATTACGTATGGCCTGGGCAAACTCCAGACAGGCGAACAGACGACCATCGTTCATCCGCCCATCGATGAACACCTCAACGAATACCTGTGAACACTGCTGTCTAATCTCTGCAGTGCTGGCGCCATCATTGAAGGTAGCTTATCGACCAAGGCTTGCCAGTTAAGGGACTTGACCAGGTTGTACAGAGACGCCATCCTTATATAGTACAGCTTAAATGTTCGGCGGACCAGCGAGTGCTATGGCAACATACGGTAGCCAAGGGCCTGCGACTCCAAAGAATGTACCTACTCCTGAGGTGATGGCTGGTATGGCTTCGGAAATCTACTCCACCCCATGGAGAGCATTATTGACGATCTTGTGGACCATGTCGCCAGCCTTCGTTGTGAACAGAGCGATCAGAGCCCCAACTGCTGCCAGTGGCCTGATAGAACCTTTTACGTAAGTGCGATAGATTCCTTTCACTCTGTGTACTAACTTGCGGGTTTCAGGTGCGGTCTCCGCATCATATTCGCCTGCGGTCTCTGCTACATCGTAGTCATCTGCATCATAATCCTCCTCATCATAGTCCTCCTCATAGTCTTCGTCATCTATATCCTCGACTGGATCCGCCTCTGGTTCATACATCGCGTCGCCGTGGTCCCCACTGCAGCTATATAGTAGCTTTAAACTGTAGTCTATAGCACGGCATCTGCAATCTTGAATGCGGGTATGTTTGCCTTAGTCAACTGCGGACTCAGCTTCGCCGACAAGAAGGTGGCAGAGGTCGAGCGTGAGCATCATAACCAGGCGATCGAAAAGCTGTCTAAGGAGAAGTTTGAGTACAGCAAAGCCCTCGAGCATATTCGCCAGAGGGAGGCACGCCGACGCCAACTCCGAGCTCAGGCCAACCAGAGCCTCGAGGCAGATGAGAGTCTCGATGATTACTACGAGGCTGTATCTGAGCCAATGCCCGGCTATGAAGCATCGACAGGTCAGAAGACAGCAGAGCTTATAGTAGTGGTGGCAGCTGCAGTGGGGACCACGGCAGGAGTCGTGCTCTACGCACGCTCAAACTGAATACCTGATGTGTTCGACACGCATACCTTAGCATAGCCAAAGTAAAGTACCATCACACCTAATGAGCGAATCCCAGCTATGAGGTTTCCGATGTTGAAGCTGAGCTCGTTGCCCTGATTAGGTGGGATGTCGCTGCCCCCAAGGTGGTGATGGCCCTCGAGTGCTGACTCGAGGTCGTCGCTTCCACTGGTTAGGCGCAGAAGTGCATATGACTTAGTTTTCTGTCTGTAGAGTTGGCAATCAGCCAGCTCGCGTACCTCACTAAGAACATTGGTCCCAGAAACCACAAGCTTGAAGTCGTCTAGCTTATCCACATGCTGGATGGGTCCTTCCTTCTGAACCAGGACCGTAACAGCGACACAGTCCGATGCACCACGATGCAATGTCAGCTCTACCCATTGGTTAGCTGTGGCTTGGACCTGCTGGTTTTTTCGCTCCACATGCACGATCCGCTGTTTTGGAACCCGTTTTGCTTCAGCTCCTGGTCATTCTCGTCATGCCAGACATGAAGTCTTGGAGCATTCATCGTCGCATCTGCGAGCTGCTCAGTGTACACCCGGAAGAACAGCCTATCCTGCATGGCAGCCAGATTCACATGTGTGTTCTCGAGGAGGCTAAGAGTGGAACTGCCATGGGCTTCTCGACACCTGTCCGTAGTTCGAATTCCATGAATGCCTCATTGCACCCCACAGCGTAGTACCCCTTTCCCTTTGCATAGAAGGTTGGGCCACGAGCCAGCGGACCTAGAACTCAGTACTCATCTTTCACATCGGTGGTGTCCACGGTGCTGTTGCTCTGCATAATCTCCCACCTGTTCAGAACCTGCGGGAGCTCTACCGTCTGTTCTATTGTGCTCTGAAGCTTGATCTCGAGTGTCATGCTCTTGATCTCGTGGATCTGTGCCGAGATTGCAAAGTCAATGTACTGCCCAGCAGTGGACAACGGGTTCTCATCATGTATACTGGGACGAATGGCCATCAGGCAGTTCTTCCGAGGATCAGTGCGGTGCGATGTCGCGGGTTCAATGGCCCCATCTGGATATTGCACATACTGCAGCATGTTTAAGGTCTGGGTATATAGAGGTTTTAAACAGCTGCCATGTTTGGTAAAGTGCTCCAGCAGATTGTACATAGGCAGCATGACAAGTCGGCACGACAGTCAGCACGACAGCCATGGCGTGCACTGTCCCACTGTGACAGGGTCCGAGGACTGCTTCGTGACATCAACATTATCCACGAGCGAGCCACGGTCACACCTCCGTCTGATGCACCAGCTCGTAGTACAAAAGAACTCCTGACTCGGATACTCTACCGGAGGTTTGACAGCACCTCGACCTACCTCCTGTGGCCCAAACCAACAGTCCTGTTATTCTAGCTGTCCACAGGGCACGGGTCGACCCCAAAGATTTACTAATGGTCGGGAAGTGGGCTGCCGTATTTAGCCTCCATGTCAGGAAGAGCGAGTTATGCTGGATAGCCTCCAGTCTGGAGCAAATAACTACTTCAGGGAGGTCAGTGCTGCTGTAGCAGAGAGCCATGACACCGGCCATGCAGAAGGTACTCAGGAGGGGTTCACTGTTGGCCGCAAGGAGGCTGTTGAGCACATCTTCAACGAAAGAGGGCGCAGGAGATTGGCCAGTAATCTGCCAGCATTTCTGAAATTCCAGATACCTAACAGGACTACCTCATCAAATCCGCTCACAAATCAGATGCTCGTCGCACATGGACAAAATGGATCTTCCATGAGAAGTTCCATAAGAAGAGAGTCCTAGACACGGACCCTCAGTGGGTAGAGTTTCGGTGACAGTACTGACGTGATGAAACTGCCAAGGTAGCAGCGGAGACCGCTGACGAAGGTCCTTAAGCAGCGGAGACCGCAGACGAAGTAGCGGAGACTGTGCAGCCTTCTTATGAATGAAAAAAAGTTGCAGCGGATACCGCAGTCTGTCAGCGATGACGCGTAGAGCAGGCTAGTTTCCTGGCTGGATTCAGCTTGTAGGTGAAGGTCTGTGCCTTTTCCTGAGATGGCTCGAAGTGTGACAGCTCACCTGTCTCCTTGTTGCTGAAGATGAAGCGGTACAGCTCAGCTGCTCTCTGTACACCTGCGATAAAGTCCCCTTTGGTATCCTTGAGGGTTAGGCTGTCGTATATGGTCTCGAGCAGGGCACGTCCACACTTGGAGCTGAAGTATAGCATACGGGCATTGTGGCGGATGTCCGGTGAGATCTCGCAGGTGTACTTCTGAAAGAGGATGAAGACAGTTATCTTTGTGTGCCGGATGCGCCTGGTGATGTTGCTGAGGTAGGTGACTGTCTTCTGGTCCATTGCTTGGTCATCGATAACTAGAACAAGTGGTTCTGTCAGTCAGGCTGCCAGCAGCTTCTCCATCGGTGCTTGCAGGTTCTGCGTCTTGGTGATTGGGCCATTGTACCATTGATCATTACTGTCAACTGCCTCAGCGGTGGAATCAGACACCAGAAGGATGTATTAAGAGTGTAGATGTTTGGCCAGGAGAGCCCACAGCAAGATGTTTTTCCCGTGTCCTGAAGGGACAATGATCAGCACCACCTGGCCAACATCGGCCGGCCTACTGTCGAATGGTACAGACATGCATGCGGAGGATGGTTAGTATATAGCTATATCTGGAAGACTAAGTGGCAGCTCTTTCACCTGCAGAGCGGGGAATCCTGCACCTCCGGCTGATATGAAGGATGCGACGGAGGCGTCAATCATGAAATCCCAGCAGCAGCTGGGAAGATAGCGTAGAGTGCCTGTGTCAGCACCCATAGTGTCTAGTACATCCAGTATCTGTATGATACATGCACGGGAAGCCATGGCTATCCTGTGGTCTTAAACGGCAAACCAAAGAATGCTGACTTCTTCACCTCTGGTAGCCGGAGGCTGGCGGTAGCACCTACACCTGTTTGGCTGTTGACAGTGATATGGCTCAGGCTGGGGGTGCCTATCTTGAGATTCTCTGCATCCTGTCGGAATGAGCTCCGTGGTTTCAGGAGATCCTTAACCAGGTCCTGTGCAAAGAACTCAGCCATAACCTTGATGGCTCCAGCCTCATCGACTCTGAGCATACCTCGTATCATCGCGCCCTCCTTGATGCCCATCCCCTTGTATACAGTCTTGGCCTTGTTAATGGCCGATTGTCCTACCGTATCAGAGTTCCCGATGAGATCTCTGGCTGGGATGGTACCTCGGATCTCCTGCAGGTCTCCCTTCTCATTGAAGTCTAGGAAGGAGATAGGGGAAACAGTGTCCATTGAACCGAGGCGTGCCTCGCAAATAGTGAGCAAGATCGCCTAGCTCTTTGCTTTCTAGGTCTGTGAGTGACAGACTCATAGTGCTATATACAGACGGCTTAAACCTACTAGTCATACCCCCAGTGAAATAGTTGGGCAAAGGAGGACCACGCAGTCGACCAAGGGAATAGGTAGCAGTGCTCAGGGTACTAGCCCTCTCTGCAGGGGCATGATATGTGGACGGTCCACCATTCCCGGGCATTGGCGATCTTCAGTCTGCATGCTCGACTATGGGCTACACACCATGCCCTCCAGCACACCATGCCTCATATGCTGCAGGGGTCTCGTGAGCCATCTCTCACTATTCAGAGGTGTTAAACGTAGGCGACGATGATCTCAGCCATTGCACTCGTTGCTAGCCCTAGAACCGCGGTCTCCATTAGTGTAACATGCTCACCCATGATCTTGGCAGCAACAATGTAGGAGGCACCACTGAGGGCGATCTTTGGGATGGGGTCGGTTATTCTGAGACAGTGCCCGGCCAACCCATCACCACTGTAACGAGGACAGCCACAGTGGCAGCAGGAAGAACCTCATTTCCCCCTGTCATCTTCACCATGGCCACATTCGCTGCCACGTTACTGGTGACATGGACTGCCAGAGGTTTTGCTTTGGTCAGTAACATCTGTGTCTTGGTTCGCAGCAGGTTCTCCACCTTCTGAAGACTCGCCTGGCTTTTGGGCAGATGCTTCACGATCTGTACCATTGACATCATTGTTTAAGCACTGAGTATACAACGCGTTTAAACGTCTGCGTCCCCCGTCGAGAGAGCTAATAAGATCTTCCCAGTCTGCATCTGCCAGGTGGCCGGGTTGGTACTCAGGAATATTCATCTCTCTATTGAGACATCTTAAACATGTCCAGGCTCACGCTATGCGAGAAGTACTATGATGTCTTCTGGAGGGAGTTGAAGGACTACAAGAAGAAGACACCAGATGAGCTCGCTCATCTCTCCCATCTCTCCGGTGCTGAGCTGACAGAGGACCTGACACCTGTGAAGCTCTACCTAGGATTTGGCAAGGGACAGATCTGCTTCCTCGAATACCTCATCATGGGCGGGAGTATCGTCGAGCAGCTCCTGTGAGCTAAAGGTTTCTACAAGGATCGGGAGTATCTGTCAGATGTGTTCCAGCAGTTGCAGACCACCATGGCCTCACCAGACTCAGAGATGAACAAGGCTCTGCGATACTACAAGCTGGAAAAAGGATGCGCTGCAGAACCCTCCAGCCCTTGGATGTGCATGTTGGCAGCGGGTATAGGGGCTGTAGGGCATGCCAAGCTGGTTCAGTGTCTCACCGTGGCCCCAGCCGAGACCGTGGTCCCCACTGCTACTGTAGAGAGTCAGGATAGTCTTATAGCTGATTTGCTAGTGGCGGAGTAGGCTGATCCTGAGCGCCATGAGAGCTAGGCCTGACAACACTTGTAGAGCTACCACGGGAAGCAGTGTCATGTCGACTGGCTGCAGTGTCCGGGTGCTAGAGCTGAGCAGTATTGATATTTACATGACGGTATCGGTACCATGAAAAAACACTGCGGTATCACGGTATACCGTCATCTGAGCTTGAGGCATGCCACGAAATTAGGAAAAAAAAGTCCATTTCCTTTTCACTTCCATCTCCAATCAACGGTAAATATAGGTAAAATTAATAAATCGGCTTCCTGATTTAGAGAAGAAAAACATGGCTGTTTAGTTTCACGATTTTATTAGGTCACTTTTTTTATTGACGTAATATCATTCACGGGAATATCGGTCAAAGGGTGTGGTCGACTCGCTAACTATAACATGCTGTTTGAGACATTGGGGTGCACTATTTTCAATCTCGATTGTTGTTGCTATTAATGCGTGCGACCAGCAAACGGTAAATTGTATTTTGGCAGTCGAGCGCTTTGATAAACAGAGTCCAGACAAAATCCGCGAGTATTTAAACGGGGCAAGTGTTGTACTCTTTTATTTCTGTTGGAGTCGTATATTCTGTTACTCGCGAAAACAGGCCTATACACATATATATAGGACGACATTGAATATAGCCAATTCCAAAGCTTCTGATAATTACCGAGTACCCGATGTGCAGACTCGTTACTCGCCATGCTTCACGTGAACAATGCGTGTAAAAAGCTATTTCCGCGAGCTTCCGACGTGTAGCCAGTTGAAAAATGAATTACAAAAACTAAAACACTATAATTTTTAGGTGTCGTTACTTAAACTGGATTTAATCCTTAAAGAAATTTCTTAAAACAAGCCAGAAAAAAAAAAAATAACGACTTCAACGCTGCTCGTTGTTAATAAAGTAGCACGTGATCAAAACGGCGCGAGCAAATATTACGTTTTAGCCAGTTTTCATTGATAAATTCAGCATAGTAATGTATTTTCCCACGGTCTAGTTCATGAACAACCAAAATTCTGTTTTAAAAATCTGTTGCGTTTGAATAGCACGCAGTTTGTATGTTATTTTGTTATTCTAGCGTGTTTGTTCAGTGACACAATGCTTGGAGTAATAAATTACAAATAATAGAAACGGGAATAGGGAATATATTATAGTGTAATTACTACCGGCGGACGGTCAGAGAATGAGTTTAGATGTTTTAAACAAAGCAATTTTACCGTGAGACTTTCAAGACGTACGTTTGACATACAATTCTGCCTGTCATTATTTTGTAATTGACGTCTTGATGTTTGTTTTTACAACGACCCTTTCACCTCAACTCGGCTAATAGTTAGGGATGCCTGTATTTTTGGCACTATTAGCACCTATTTACCCTTGGTCAAGTCAGATTTTATGAATATATTTCTCAAATATTGCTCAAATATTATGGACGGTATTCACGGTATTTGGAAATGTCAACGGTCACGGTATCGGTTCACGGTATACCGCGGTCCTCACGGTACTACCGTCAGACCGCCCAGCTCTACCGGGTGCCTGGAGCTGCTGTGTCGACTGGTTGCAGTGGCAGGGTCGGAACGACTGTATGGCCTGTACTATGCATAGGGGCGTTGATGGCAGTGTTGAAGCCAAAGTGGACACCGGGGGAACTCCCCTCGACTATCATGTTGTTATAGCTACCGACTTGGAGGTCGTCGATGCTCACGATCATGTTGCTCGGAATCAACCATAGGTGCGGTGAAATAGCAACGTCAAGTTTGCGATGGGCCTTCTGCATCCCCTGCTGGAACTTAGCAATAAGACCACTGTGGTCTGCCACGATGATCATACCCTCAACGAGACTGATGAACATGGCCTGGCCCTCTGCTCCGCTGACACCATCTATGGAATGCTGCAGCTGGATCTGTGCCGTAAGAAGGCAGTAGCACAGTGCTTCCAGGGACTGGTTGATCTGAACGATCCCTGCTGGTGTGAGGCCTGAGGTGGTGTGTGGGACAAAGTACTTCCACACATCGGGATAGTCCTGCCGCAAGCCAGTGATGTGCATATTTTGCACCAGCGCTCTAGGGTCAGAGTCTGGATCGAACGAGAATGTTGCTGTCTTCCGACGGCCTACTAGTTGCGAGGGGGTTCGATAGGGGAATCCTGAGTAGTCATGTCTCGGGTCACCATACATAACCCCTAGACCGGTGTTGTCACCATCATGCCACCGATAGTCTGGGTGAGCACTGAACTCTCTCTCTGTAGTCTGCTGGCCGCTGAGACGCTATGACTGTTGAGCTGTGGGTCAAAGGCGTTTGTATCAGGGCGGCGTGCACCCAGCTCATGGAGGATTCGTCGCACCATGAAGTACACATGGAATCTAAGACAGCTGGCGATGAGCACAGCTTCAGGAGTACCAGAATAGGAGTGAAGCAGGGTGGAACTTACTCCACATCCTGCCGTGGCACACCACCCCACGCAGTTCAGCTGCTGATTCCAGTATGAGGGGCTTAGAGCAGCCATAGAAGTATGGGCTTGCTTCGCATCCTTGATGGTGATGGTGCAGTTGGTCAGCAGTCGTGGGTTGACAGAGAAGCTGGTTCGGGACTGTCCATCCACCGTGATGGAGAACGGTGTAAGCTCTGGTATATCATCCAGTAGACCTCTCAGGCCAGTCAAGGGTGTACCCAGGAGGGGCAGTTGGCTCCAGATGACTGTCGTGAGGTTCAGTGGGAAGGCCATCTATGTTGGTGATCTTAAAGCTACCATACAGGCAGCACACTATTTGTAGTCATCTCGACTCCAGAGACCAGCGAGGCGACCTCACAGTAACATCTCGTTTTTAACTCCTCCATATCAATCCATCTGCTGGAGCCTTTGAGGTATTGCTGTCACACTTTAGGTTTCCCCGTGCGGTACAGGGCTTGGACCTTCAATATATGATGGTAATCTTCATCGGTGACCTGGCCATCCTCGAGAGCTTTGCTGACAGACTCGTCGATAGTCCGTAGCATACTCTGTGCCAGTGCCACGTACTTCCTAGTGCCTCCTTGTGATCTGCCGCTGACCCACCCCCAAGCCTGTGGCCAAGACAGTGACGGCTAGTGTCACGCCACTCAGCGGGATGGCGACGATGGCCCCCACCTCTGTAGCGAGAGTGGCCACAGCTGCCACCCCAACACCGGCTCCAATCACACCCGCAGCAGTGGTTGTACGCGCGAGGACGTTGTAGGCTGTCTTATATCGCCTGCATGTTTTGCTGTACTTTTCTGCCTCATGGACGAGATTCTTTCTGACGGTATCTATCTGCTGGAGTCACCAGCCGTGGATGGTACCGCCCTCGTCAGCCATCAGGGATAGGTATGGTTCTGGTTGCTTCAGCCACTCTGATTTTGCTATAATATACCAGGAGATTAAACCTGCATCACCTGCAGAATCTGCTCATAAGTCATATAAGGGTGCATTTTGGAGAGCCTGGCAAACCGTGCCAGCTTGCTGGTGTCGCGACAGACGTCTCTTAGACAGAGGTCATCCAGCACTATGTCAGGTGCCAGTAGCTTTCTGAGACGTGACATCTGGAACTTCACCATATGACCAAGATAGTAGGTCCACCGCTGGATGGCTTTCTTGGTCTTACACTTCTGCACCATCTCCTCTTCCCACTGTATGGCATCTAGCTCATCCTCGTCTGCGGCCTCCGCTGCATTATCCGCAGTCACCGCTACATCTGGCTCATCCTCATCCGCGGTCTCTGCTGCATCGTCTGCGGTCTCCGCTACATCTGGCTCATCATCATATATGAAGACATCGTCCTGCTTACTCTCCTCCAGGAGGGCCTGCCAGTATCGGGAACCTTCACTGTTCCTTCGCCTCCTTGCAATGCTTGCGTTCTGTTGATACAAGTTCTCCCGCTGTAGTCCTTCTTGTTGACAGATCTGTTGTTGTGTGAGCATGTGTGCAGGGGACATGAAGGGGCAACCCTGTAGCCGGCTCTTCATCATCTAGGCAAAGGTCAGATATTCCTGGTGTGATATCATGTCAGGTCAATGAGTAATAAGAGGGTAAACTCTAAATGGGCATCTGATACCCCATCCATGCCGGCATATATGTTAATGGAGGGGCTGTCAAACAAGTGATTTACAGGTGTGAACAGGCTAGGACTGATAGCTTTCCATAGGTTGCTGTTGGCACCTTGGAGATACTCTATCACATCCCGGCCAACTTCTACCAGTGAGCTGCTGTGTGCACTGCCTGGAGGTTGATGTAGCACATCGGCGTGTATGTATGTTGTGCCCTGCTGGGGCACCTCGAAGAGAACCCATTCTACACGGTACTGTGCCACCCGTCTCCACTCTAGAGAGGCTGAGATTACGTTCTCACCACCGGAGAGCAGCAGTCGGACAATCAGCATGGTTATATGTCTTGTTTAAACTCCTCCTATAGCATGCTATGGAACCCATATTTCCTCACTCGACTGGTCTTGCTGACCTGGCAGATGTGTACACAGTTGATGCTGCCAAGGTTGAAGAGATCAATGGCAAGTCATTCGCCCTACAGTATGAAGCAAACTCAAAGCCATTCTCCCTCCACCCCTTTGGTGGTGATGGGGTGGGGCTGCTCACAGACCTCAATGACGTGTCGAAGGAGCGCCTGGGTCACAACATAGATGGCCACAAGATCGTGTTTCGGTACGATTTCCTGAAGAGGAAGTACATCCTCGACCCGTTGATTGAGCTCTCGGATACAGAGGTGGCAGACATCAACACCCTAAATAACGACCTCAGCTTTCATCTGGTCAAACCCTATTCGAGCGGTGCACCGCTGATGGCCCATGATGGTCTGCTATTGACCCTGGCAAAAAACCTGCAGTTCATATTTGAGAAGAATGAAGTGTGGTACCGCGCTGGACGTGGGGGTGACTGGCAAACATGGTTGCCCCATTATAGGCCTCCCGCAGTCATTGACATAGAGGTTACTCCCCTCTCCACTGTTGTGAAAAAGGATGGGGCAGATCGAAAGCTCTACAATCGGGGATCATCTTTCCTCACCTACATAGGTGAAGGTGTCTCCCTGGCGAGGGTGGGTCACCGGATCGGGGTTACAGGTGGAAAGCTCCTGCTGCATCGTCCATTCGATGGACCAAAAGAAGCTGTTAACCTCCAGGAGGGCATCCTACGGGTAGATGGTGTGTCACATATCTCCAAAGTCAAGGGTGCTGTTAAACTGCTTCAGCGAGTCGGCCTCACTAGCCCGCAAATGACTCATATAGTCCTAGAGCTACGTTTCTTAGATGGCGGTAGAGTGAAGCAGCTAGCCCTTGCCCCTGAGGGGATGAAGATCACCTCGTATATAGCCATGATTCTCATCATACTGCTCGTGCTGACGTCTACAGCAGTAGCACAGGGCGCTGAGACTGCCATGATATTGGATGCCAAGTGGGCCCACTTCCGGGATGACCCCCAGTACAATCCTTGGGTCGACCCCTTGCGGAGAAACATTTACGACCGCTTTCACCCACGTGAAGAGATCAAGTCTGTCTGCCACTTCTATGGGGTGGAGAGGGTACGCCGTGGCTGTCTGCTGGAGACCGCTGCTCAGCACCGGATTCTCTGCGTAACATGTGAACATGCCAGAGTCTGCCGTGGTTCGCATGCTAATCACTTTAGCCTCCTCCCAGGTGAGCGTTGTCAAGGTAGATGGAAGCCCCTATGGGTGGTCCCATCATGCCGATGCGACTCTGGCAGAGACTACGTGTTTGTCTGAGCCTACACAGAATATAGACAGTGAGGCCGGCCCTGTGGTTGATGGCGATCAGTGGTGTATATCACTGTGGAGGCTTGTCGGTGGGGGCCACGGATCGCCGAACGGCGGCCAGTTGAGGGAGGTGGTATCATTTTAATCCCAACACTACTACTGGCTGCAAATTGCCATCGACTAAGCAAACAATTGGATTTTGTTGACTATTAGTCATGTCGTGGTCACGAGAAATATCCGTTTGCAGGACAACAGAAAGCTATTTCTTTAAATTATAATGGAAAATTTACAGCAACAAAAATCTCTTCTCCTGACATGCAAATGGACATTCAATGAACAAAAATTGTGAAGGTTAATTGATATGTGATGTATTCTGAGCTTTGCGGCGCTGTTGGCGCAATAGGGGTTAAAATCAACCTGATCTATCCAGGGGAGGCATATGATAGCGGCATTTATGTGATGTCTGCGAATTTAAAATATATTGCATAACGTTTCTGGGCGTATCCGGTTTGAATTTTATACACGACTTTTCGGGGCACTATTCTTCATACAGAAGGCTATGGTCAAGTTTGACTCACTAACCATAGGTCAAGTTCTACTCACTAACTATAGTCAGTTTCATGGTTTACTGAACATGCGCAGTCGCTATGTCAAGCCGAACAAGTTAACTATAGTTCGTTGGTACCCGGTTCCCCATTGAATTACTATTGCAGAAATTTTGAAGCCGGGTACCAGTCTCCATTAACCCTTTAAAACGTATGTTTTGATGAACTACGAAAATGGGTTATTTTTGTCCGCTAAGACGTCAAAAAGCGTCCATATGGCATAAAGTTGGAAGGAATAGGGGCTTGGGAACATTGATATACAATGGGAAAGCATAATTTCATCAAACCTAAGTCATTTAGTGAAATATTTACACTTTTATATGTATTTATTCGTGACAAGCGATCAATGGCCGCCATTTTGAAATTTACGCAAATATCGCACTACACATTTGATCCGAGCTCGGGTGTTCGGTAGACGATAGCTGACTAGCTAGTTAATTATTTGAAGTTCGACTGGTATTATAGTTAGCTATAGCTAACTATGGTTAGGAGTCGAACTTGACCATAGTTAGCTATATAGCTAACTAGATCCCATTAAAACTTGAAATAGTTAACTAGCTAGTCAACTATAGTTGACTGAACACCGAGCTCGGTTTCAAATGGTTTGTACAAAATTGCCGTAAAATTCAAAATGGCGGGCAGGTTTCGCTTGCCACGGTAAAATGCACATACACATGTTAATATTTCCCTAGCCTATGTAGGTTTGATGAAATTATGGTGCTCTACGGTAAATCAATGTTCCCAAGGCCCATTGCCTTCATGCTTTATATTACATGGCCACCTTTTGACATCTTAGCGAACAAAAGTAACCCATTTTCGTAGGCCATCAAAACAGACGACATAGAGGGTTGATCAAGGCTGGTACCCGGCCCGAAATTTTCTGCAATAGTAATTCCGTGGGGGATCGGGTACCAACGAACTATAGTTAATGCGTTAGCGTCTGACTGGGTATAGGAAATGCACATGTTCAGTAAACCAACAAACTGACTATGGTTAATCAGTCGAACTTGACCTATGATGCGCTTTGCCATATCGATTTAACTGAAATGATATAAGTTATATTCTGGAGCGAATAGGGGATAGGGCCTAGTTCAAGGGTCTTTAAAGATTTAATTATTTTTATCCACACATTCTGGGGGAAATTACTAGTTCAGTGGTCAATAATTTGGCAATTAGCTACGCGATATATCTTTGATCTTGTATCAAACGAGATCTCGGGAGTCGCGAGACACGAATGAGGGAAGCGATGTACGATGTAAGTCGCACCCCATTCAAGGGATATCAGACATTACCCCGGCTTTATCTTCACTCATTTGTCCGCGCCAATGGCAGCGCGGCGAAAAATCAACAGCACAATGCCGACACTCAACTCTGGAATTTGGCGACAAACATTATCTTGCAATGTTGATCTCGAATTAGAAACTACCCCACCTTCGATGGAATTCCGGAAATAAGTCTGATGTAGTGATGTATGACAGGAAATTAATACACTAATCAGTGATGTCTGTGGTAGCAGCTGTACCGTCGTCGCTTAATGAATTTGATTAATTACTATGATAGGATGTCCAGTCGAGTCCACTAGCCACTCGATGTGGTAATACGAGTAGAGGTGTCGCGTTATAATTATACATGTATAGTAATACTAAACTCATCAACTCAACGAACTCATTAACGCTTTTATGTACGCATAACTGCCACCCCAGACAAACATATTAGGTTAGGTCATTACATAACAAGAGGCTCAAGAGCACGTGACGATTTGAACATCCTGGAATAATAAAGATAAGCAACATTAGAAATGAAATTAAAATGAAATGAAATTAAATTTATTTGGTACTGAACGAAATTACACGTTTGACCATATAGAGATCTACAATGTAACATAGAAAGTCGGCATAATATAACAGTTTAACTAGAATTTACAGAAACAAAAGCATAATTCGAACGAACATGAAATTACATAATATATACAGTCAGCCTTGTGCGACTAGCCACATAGTTCTGGAAGCAAGAGGATGGCGCTTCTCCAAGACAGGTGGTCCGAATACCACCTGTCTCACAAATACGCACAGTTGCTAATGGAGGGATCCAATCTGTCACCCAAGTAATTGACGTCATATTAAATTACTTTATTAAAGGGCTAATGTCATAATCATTAGTAGGTTTAACACAGTCGGGAAAATTTTAATAGTCCGCAATGAAGAGTGCCAATTGTATGTGTTTGATCGATTTATAGTTTAATAACTGTTCTGTTGAAAAGTCTGAATCTAACCTGACCTGGAGGCGTTGCTGCCATAGGCAGCCACTGTTCACAGGTAACTTAGCTTCAAAATACACAACATTTTAACTGTACAGTTACTCTGAAATTGAGATTCTGGGAGTCGGGGTTCAAGGTATATAATTTCATCCCAACTTGCGCAGAACTTATGAGGAGCTTAGTTAGAAGACGGTATAGACAATTAGGTCATCAGGGAGCTGACGTCACAGTCATTAAAAGGTTTAACGTAGTAATTCCGTTATGAAGTGTACGAATTGTATGTCTTTGATCGATCTACAAGTTAATAAACGTTATGTTGAGTAGTTTGAAACTAACCTGACCGAGGGCCGTTGCTGCCGTAGACAGTCACTGCCCGGAGGCAAATTAGCCTCATTATATCCAACAGTTTAGCTGCATGTATAGTTACTCTGAGACTGAGATTCTGGGAATTCCAGGTTCAAAGTATATAAATTGGTCCCAACACACGCATAACTTGGACGGCGATAATCTAGAAATGGGCGGTGCATAAGTATAAATGGATCCCTCTATTCTTGTGGTCCATAATGTGGTGGTCGCTTCAGACAATTAGCAGCGTTAGATTTGTACAGCTGCGTTCTTGCATTCAAACGCACGTGTGCCCCTCTATTCCTGTGGCCCGTAAGGTCGTTGCTTACGATAATTATCAGCATCAGACATGTACAGTTGTGTTTCTGCGGCAAACGCGTAGAATATCTTTTTAGCAAAATTCTGCAGTACATTTCTCTTTAATAAGTCCCAATTTTTTAACGCGAGGCGTGTAATTAAGTACTTTACTCTGAGGTCTTGGTATTTAGGACATGTAAAATGGAAATGGTGCTCATCTTCAACGCAGCCTAGATCGCAAGAATAACATATTCTATCTTTCCTCTCTAATTTGAGGTGTCTACCCTTTTCGATCTGCAGTACATGTGCACTCATTCGGAATTTTGTGAGTGCTACTCTGTATTTTCGGTTATACCTATCATCTAGGAGATAGTTTTCCATAGCAAACGCACATTTAGCGGTTTTATAAAAGTCATCTGCTATGGCTGGTGTCGTTTAATAACGCCGACCAGTAAGAAATAAACCTGTTTTGCAAATATTGTTTCATAATTTTTAAAGTGGCATTACTATTCTTTGATGCATGATTATTCCAAAGCTCTGCGAAACCGAAGTTTTCCAACATTTTTCTAATGCTTGTGACCCAGTTGGTGCTTATTCCTGAATTGTCGTTCTTATACATTTCTAGATATGCTTTGTAAATAATCGATGTTTTCGGTATTTCGGAAACGATGTGTACCAATATTTTATAGCGTGTACTATTGATTGGATATAGATTGGATAGTGGCCTACGTCACCAAGGACACATAAGTTTGGTGTTTTAGAATGAACGCCTAGTATGTTTTTGCAAAATTTTAAATGAAGATGTTCACCTTCGAAGCTAGTTACAAATTTGTCTTCTATCACTTCGTTTCTCTCAAGGGACGGTAGTAGATTTAGCGGGCCCCATACTTCTGCATTATAGGTAAGAATGGGTCGTATTAATGTATCAAACGATTTAAGTTGATTATCGACAGATAGATGATGGAATTGGTTTAAGCTTTTCAGGCTAAAGATGGCCCTCATTGACTTTTGTTTTAGATCATCTTGAGCGGATTTTAATTTCCCGTTACAATGTAACTTTATGCCGAGATATTTGCACGACCTCACAATCGATAAGCATTGCTTATTGCATAGGAATCTGTGTTTGGTTATTAATTTGCCACCTTTATTAAATACCATTACTGAAGTCTTGACTACATTTACCGTAAGACCCCAATCATTACAATATGTGCTTAACTGATCGAGTGCATTTTGTAGACCCTGCCACTATGCCACATGCTATGTCTGTATGCCACTAGAGATGGAATATGCCAGCGATGAGGACTTCATAGACAAGGAAAATAAAGTTGTTGATTTCCCTTCTACGTTTATCTGAAGTTGACCAAGCAGTCTTTGTACATTATTCATTGGAACTTTCACAAAGCCAAGAGCGGATAATGAAATCAGAGTTGACCAACTCGACCATATATAATGGAAAGACTATCTAGGCCTACGTAGTTCAAATGCCGATTATTATATGATTTTAATGAACGTAAGTTACTTAAAGGTGCATATTGACAGTAAAGTTTCTGAAAATAAAATTGTTTAAATTACGCACTTTTAGAATCTTAAACTGTAAGCCTATTTGTAGTGAAACGAAATAAATCTTAACATATGATGATTCCATTCCATATAAATTAATATAATTTTTTTAAGTTGCGAAATTGAAATAGAGGCACGAGCCTCTATTTCAATTTCGCAACTTAAAAAATTATATTCATTTATATGGAATTAAATCATCATACGTTAAGATTTATTTCGTTTCATGACACATAGGCACATAATTTAAGCTTATAAAAGTATGCAATTTTAACAATTTTATTTTCAATCATTCTGGCGTGAATATGCACATTTAATTGAACGCTGTCGCTGCTGCTAAAAGCATCAACAACTTCCAGTAAAATTGCTGTCAAATTCTAATTCAGTAGGTGTTTCGATTTATGAATATTGAAACCAGATTCATAATAACCCTATCATGAAAGAATCTCAGCTCAACGAGCTGTGTGGAAATAACCCAAAAGAACCATGAAAAAACTTGCTTCAGATAAATCCGGGACTTTTGCTGGACCTGTAACTAAATCCACTTGTCATTAAATAGCCATCAGATGATGTATGTGGTAGGGTGTAATGTGGTCGTTACCAAAGCTATCTACGTAATATAAACACATGTTGTGTTTTATTATTCGCTGCGAAATCTTGCGAGAGTAATATAAATGTCATGTCACAGCATTCGACACAAGTAAACGCTTAAAATCTTAGATGCACTACACCCGGCCAGTTCAATGAAGATGAACTGCGACTAGTGTGACAACACTTGCAGACACCAAGCCGACAGTACAAGTCGAGAGAGCGATGTCTGCCGAGTTTGAGACATCACCTTGTGCCTTTCGCCTGCTACCATGCTGCTGCGTTGAAATCTTTGCGGGGAATATTCCACAAGACTAAACACCCAGTGGCCCCACTGGGTATGCCACTAGAGTTGGAATATGCCAGCGATGAGGACTTCATGGACAAGGAAAAGAAACCCCTTGACGAACTATTCCCCATAGCCGCAAGCAAAATAAAAATTGAGAATGTCTTTAATGAATAGTCGAAAACAGAGTTCACCCACATATACCTATTGACAAGGCGGGAAATTAAAGATAATACGATCAACCTCGTGGTGGGGAACCATGGAGGAAAAGTACAATCCTGGGCCCACTGCTCTGTAGTACTGCTGACATCGTTACACGCTGCGTCATCGGGAACATAGCTTTCCAGTCCTTCTGGAAGCTGTGGATTTGTAGATCAAAGATGCGCTTTACTAAACGACTACGTTTATACAATGCAACGGGCGTATCCTTGAAGCTGCATAACTGTAACAGCTGGGCATCTCCAAAGGCGGTTCTAGATAAACTTGACACAAACACCTCACACCACCATTGGACACTGATGGCCAGACAACATAATTACCAACGATGCACTGTACAAGATGTGCAATACATGGCCGCTGTCCGTAAAAATCGCCCAGCAAAGATTATCCATGTTTGGCCATGTGCTAAGGATGCCAGAAGACACATCAGCACAGCGAATGTTGGGATTTGCCATTCTGTGAGGAAGCCAATATAAATCCAGAGGACGTGATTGCATAAATCTGTTAAGAGTGCTGCGATGCGACCCTACGAAAACAGAACTCAGTACACTCGGATCAAGGATGGACCTGCGGAAGCTAAAGAGTTTTGCCTGAGGACAAAACACAATGGTAAAATGCGAAGAAGGACTGATTGCAGATGTATGATGATTCTACTGCTACAGCTGTAGGGCACAGTAATCATACATCTATGACACAATTATTACATGTGATTCAGTGTTTGATCAAATCTCGAGTTTTGTGTTTAGCCTGTCTATCGATCTATGCCATGCAATCCGGGGAAACTACATTTCTATATAAGTACTGCATAGATTAGGGTTTAACAGAAACGACATATATTTTCTCCACACCATTTACATGATTGTCCTTTAGGCCATAACCATGTTCAGAACTACTTTACTCACCTAGATTCACTGGGAAATTCTTTATAAAAGGTTTGCAAGGCGTCAAGGTGTTTTTTTTGTAAATATATGGCAGCAACATCGTCCAGTCAAATTAGTTTCAAAATATTCAACAGAATGTTTATTAAATACTAATTCCATCAAAGTCATACAATTCGTACACTTGACGAGCTTTTTTAAATTTCCATAGTCAGTAAATGCTGCTGATGTCATTGCAACATCTGTCATGTCAACATGTGTATGGTGTGGAAAGACAGAGAACGCGGACAACGCGACGCACATCTGATGATCTATGGACATTGTGGGAAGGGAAAACAGTACAGTTAAAAAATAACTTAACACGTCTCCAAAACTAAATAAAACGTATGGACTATTGTTGAATAATTTAACTTTTTTTGATTATGACAGTAATGCCCCGCCCCACCCTCCCCCCAACCCCACCCCAATCAAATTAAGTCCACAATATCCAACCGAACAGTTATTTCATCGAGTTAAAAATTGTACTAACTAACATGTTTATGTTTGTTTTGGAAAAACCTTAACTTATTTCTGAGATGTACTGTACGAGAGAGAGAATTTGGACGGCAGACATAATTAGTAGCATCACTCGGCAGCTGACTTATTCGAAAAGATTCTCATACACGCATGCGTATGCTATGACGACAGCGGCTTGAGGCGACTACTGTATAATGAATGTGTGGCTTCGTAGTGCCGATGGTCACCCGTGTGTCTTAAAGCAACCACTCCTATGTTGACAATTTGACATGCACGAAAAGATAGCACGGTGTACATTATCTTATCGTAAAATATTTAATATTATATATTCATTCTTTAATCATATGACGTCATAATCAATTATATCACATCTAGGATGACGTCATAATCAATTACGTCATGAATGATGCGATTTACTCCGTCATAAACGGCTAATTGTGCGTCAGGTTTTACGAAATGTATATCTTTACTATTTAATAAACATTCCGTTGAATATTTTGAAACTAATTTGACAGGTCGCTGTTTCTGCCTATGGCAGAAACAGCGCCCAGTCAAATTAGTTTCAAAACATTCAATAGCTTACCTGTATAGTTTTCTGGAAATTGAGATTCAGACAGTGCAGAGATCGCAACACGGACAAAGCCTGGGTGGAACTTAGCTAGAGATGGACGGAGCATAGCTAAAACTGGGGTCATCCATTGGTCAGTTGAGGGGTGAATGTATGGAAGTACTTAGACCATATAATATAGGCCTATATGCTTGTGAATGATATGGTTTATGACGACCTTTAATAGCAGGTCCATTTCTAGCTAAGCTATACCCATTTCTAGCTATGCCACGCCTATTTCTAGCTATGCCACGCCTATTTCTAGCTATGCCACGCCCACTTTCTACGTATGGAATCAATTTATATATACATTGAACCATGAATCGCCAAAATCCCAATTCAAGATAACTATACAGGTAAGCTGTTGAATATTTTGAAATTAATTTGACTGGGGCTGTTGCTGCCTATGGCAACAGCAGCTCACGGTTAAATTCTTTTTAAAATATTCAACATATGATGTTGGTGATTACTGTATTCTGCGGCTGTAGCAGTAGAACCATCCTACAGCCGCAATCAGTCGGTCTTCGCCTTTGACTGTGCCGAGAGAAGCGATGTATTACTACTCTTGCATAGTGCATCGTTCGAGATTATGCTGTCCGGCCATCGGTGTCCAGTGATTGTGAGAAATTCCTTGCGGTGGTGGGCATCAAGTTTGTCTAGAGCTGCCTTTGTAGCTGCCCAGCTGTTACGGTAATACAGCATCAAAGACGGGTTGCGTTGTATAAACATAGTCTTTTTGTTAATGGCATCTTTGATCTCGAATCCACAGCTTCCAGAAGGACTGGAAAGCTATGTATTTTTCCTCCATGGTTCGCCGCCACTATGTTGATCGTCATTTTCTGTAGCGTTTTGTCGATATGGGTGAACTCTGTTTTAGATTCATTCAACAGAATGTTTATTAAATTACAAATGCGTACAATTCGTACACTTTACGGAATTTTCGAGCACACCTGGTGATCTATGGACATTTTGGGAAGTGAAAACGGTACAGTTAAAAATAAATTAAACGATTTCCAATTAAAGCGTATGGCCTAATGTTGAATAATTTTAACTAGATTTGATTACGGCAGATAACAAGTAAAAACACCAAGGAAATCAAAGATGATCCTGACAATTGAGCGTGATAGAGGATAGTAAATGACGATGAAGACATACTGAAATAGGGAAAATACAGCATAAATATTGATGACAATATTAGCAATGACAATGAATACATGATATATGTTTCTATAAAATGTACACCAAAAATATATGCCTTATACACTGTCCGCCACACTATTGTAAATTATGTTTACACTCAAGGGCCGATGGCCTATTGTGGAATAAATTATTATTATTATTATTATTATTATTATTATTATTATTATTATTATTATTATTATTATTATTAGTAGTAGTAGTAGTAGTAATGGCTCCCAATCAAATTAAGTCCAATTCCCTGTTAGTGCATCTTACTGCACCAGTACTGGCCCGCTATTGGTCCAGTACTGGTCCTGTTACCCCCGCGACCATGGTTGTCTATGATATGAATTGAATATAACATAGTTCACTATCCGATCAAATGGAAGTACGCCAAAACAGCTCCACAACCGCGCGCACGCACACATTAATTCAAGATGGCAACAATGTTAAGAACAATGGCGCCTCAGCTCCTAGATGTGAAAGGCATAGAATAGGTTCAGCGGACATCCTGACTAACCGTATCCATGACAATTGTGGACAATAATGTAACTTTCCAGTTTTAGCCCCGCAACAGCAACATCGTTCAGTAAAATCAGTTGTAGAATATTCAACAGAATGTTTATCAAATGGTAAAGACCTACAATCCGTAAAACGTGTCGGACTATTAAGGCCTAAAGACGGACTACTACGAATCATTCATGACGTCATGATTATGACGCCATACTACACGTCGTCCTTGATTATGACGTCATATGATAGATGGATAAACTTGGAAAGGCCCATCATTGTTGAGAATTGTTGCTTCTTTCGCATTGCGTGTTTTTTAACTAATAGTGAGTAATCCCCCGTATGCTGGCAATGTTCATGTTCAAGGTAACACTTTACCCCTCAAGCTGGATAAACACTGCTTGTACAGAGACCTTCAGAAATGCCCAGTTGTATAACAAGAGAAGATTATATTTATAATCACCTCTACATACCTAGTATCAACTCTGAAAGATTTTACGTCCAACTCATTATGACAGTATAATTATTTATAATATTACAAACACTCTATTCAGCGACTTTGCAATCTCAGTGAGTCTTACCGTCCTCAGATTTTTATAATTTTTATAAGCACCGTCATGGGTTTTATTAGTATTCTCATCAGTCTCATCATTGTTACGACCCTCGTCGTCGTCGTCGTCGTCGTCATTGTTGCCATCGTCGTAGTAGTAGTAGTAGCCGTCTCACAACTACTACCAGCATGATCACTACCACCACCAGCACCAGCATCACCACCATTACCACCACCAACATCATCCTCATCATCATCATCATAACCATTATCATCATCGTCATCATCATCATCATCATCATCTTCACCGTCATCATCATCATCGCCATCATCATCGTCATCACAATTTCCTTTACCTTCAATCTCAGTGGTTGTACAAACATTTGTACATTCTACTAACTTATCTTAGATGTTGTATTTCTATGCAAGGATATGCCACTAATATATCGTACGGGTATAGGTTATGAAGTGAAGTATATAATATGTAACCATTTGTTTATGATATTAGCACCAACTGACTTCAAGCATGTTCATCTGAATATCGGTGACGTCACTTGCGCTCGTGTAAATAAACAGAGCAATGAAATGAAATGATTTGTTTACAGCGCAAACTATTTTACAATGGTGTGTGGGCGTGGAGCGGAGTGGATTTGCATGAAACAGTATACATCTACCTTATATAGGTCTACTAAGTACTAAAGGATTTGATTTAATGCGGTTTGATAGAATATAATTATACATTTATTAGTAAATGATACTACTACTAATAAAATAATAATCAATAAATCCATCAGTTATACATTTAGTATTAAAACTCGTGATTATATTTCATTTCCTCAGGTGCAAACAGAAAGGCATGATCGGTAAGAGAGGAAGCTGGAACAAGCGAGCTAGCAGTATACCGTGGACGCAAGTCGCCGCAGTCTTACCAGACGACTATCCAATCTATTAACAATGATGGACAGTAATCAAATAAAACCGCAGTGCCACCCCGCGCCTGTCAGTCAGAAATTATAAGCATACAACATTCCTGTGTTTTGTTCCTATAAATCCAAACATAAATCCTGGAATTCTTTCAACAAATCTAGAAATTATTTTAACTGTCTGACTGCTGCTGCTGCAGACAGTAATTTATATGGGCAATAACTCTGGATCTGCTGACTATTTTTGAAAATAATTTGACTGAAAGTTGTTTGTGGCGTAGCCACAAACAACTTTCAGGCAAATTGTTTTCAAAATATTGAGTAGGTCCAGTGTTAAATTCAATGGAAAGTGTAGTCTGCAGAATATCAGCAGACAGACAGTTAACAAATCCAGGAATTCTTTTAAGAAATCTAGGAATTCTTTTAACAAATCCATGAATACATTAGGGTGTTGGTGTAACAGAATGTTTATACTTGGCTGAGATTCTCCATAGAGAAGACGTGATTCTCACCCAACTAAGTTCTCTATTATACTGATGCACTGGTCAAATCCTGAAGGCGAGAACTAACACCCCCACCCCCACCCCCACCCCTCAGATGATGGTCCATGTGTGCTGAATATTAACCAGCATAGCTATTCTACTTTCAAATCATAAAGCATATGACGTCATAATCAACTATGTGCCGTGTAGGATGACGCCATAATCAATTACGTGATGAATGACGTAGCTAGGTTCACCACGAACGATTAATTGTTGATGGACTATATAAGCGTCCACTATTTGATAAACATGTATTCAAATTAGTTTCAAAACATTCAGTCGCTAACCTGTGCAGTTTTCTGGAAATTGATAGTCAGTAAGTTCAGGGATCGGTTGATCCCAACACGGGCGAAGTGTGGGTTGAGCTTAGCTAAAGATGGGCGGGGCATGGCTAAAACTAGATTTCGCCATTCAACCGTATACGAAACATTTGTTAGGGCCGAGTTTTGGCGGTTACCCTGGTAGCTACTGGTGGACAAAACCTGCCTCTGCCGTGGTCTCGAGGAACGACCATTTGCAGGCCAAGAGGACAATACTTTTGAAAGTGTACCATTGGAATGACTGACTCGATAACCGAGCCAGTCATTTCAGCGGTAAATTTTCAAAAATAGTCTTCGCTTACTCTACAAATGGGCATTCAATAAGAAGATAATTTGATCTTCTGGACCAAGTTTGGCCATTATATGATTCAAGCTATCTATATAGGCTAGCGACTACCTTAGAGCTCCAGTGGTCACAAATGACAGGTGGTCTCTAATACAGGTTAGTTTAGGCCGCACTAGATGTGGTTCCGTAAGACGGGCATTTTACCACCTGTCTTAAAGACCCGCCATTCAATAATCCCGAGGAGCAAGTGTTTTATAAACCACCGATTCTAACTGTCAACACGCTGATTCAAGCGGAGATTGCAAACCTATTAAATTAGCAACCTAATAGACCATGTCGATACTACTAATTCTTTGCAATGTAAATATTATTACGTTGAATATTTTGAAAATTATTCAACTGGACATAGATGTAATGGGAATATACTGCGGTAACAGATACAACTTATTTACGACATAGGAAATATTTCCCTGAAAACGCAGGTTATTGGGCCGCTACCGGGACAATGTGGCTCGGTATTGGTCAAGTACCGGCCCAAACACCTGCATTATCAGGATTCCGAGAATATGGCTCCCTATGCTTTCCTATAAAAATTATTTACAAAATGTTCAACAATTTTTAACGTTCGTATATCAAAGTTGAACGTGCTAAATATTGAAAAATAAATGTTTGTTATTATTTAGACACGAATCTTGTAAGATGTAATTTATCAATGCAAAATTTGATAAAAGAGAATAGCAAGGTAATGTTTTCCAGGATCCCTAATGTGTTAAATAAACTTGTCTACATTAGATGTGTAACAAAGAATGAGTTCCTTGAAAACATAGACACTTGATCATTTTACCATATATTTGTGGTCGTTGTCGGGCAAATTCAGAGAGATTTTGTGAAGACGGTATCCAATATTGAGAACTAAGTAAGCTAACACGGAGGTCAACAACTAATTCTTAACCGTGTTGCTGTTACAAGCCATCGGACAATGATTTCAATGAGCAAAAAATCTCAAATTGCGTCAATATTTTGAAAACAATTTGACTGAATGTTGTTAGTGGCTTAGCCACCAACAACTTTCAGTCAATTTAATTTCAAAATATTTAGCAGGTCCTGAGATATAATCCCTGGAATATTAGTCTAGTAGGAAAGTGGGGTCCCCATGCACCCTATTGATATATTTTTTAAACCTACATTTTTGTAATCCTAAGTATCTAGTAAACGAATTTTCATGTCCCCATCAGGAAATATTGTCCCATGGGGATCCGTTTGGCGGCCATCTTGACGGTCATCTTGGATTTCTTTTTTACAAAAGTCGATAATCAGTATAAGTTTTGAACTAGACAGCATACAGAGACAAATGACCCCAGTTTTCAGTGTAGTTTCGGCAGCTGAATCAATTGAGAGGGTTAGCTTCCTGATGTAAACGACCTGAAGACATTAAAACTCGAAAAATATGAAAAGGTTGGTATGATTTACACTGAAAATCTTGCAAAATATCTATATACACGCATACCAAACTATAAGATTCCCATGAAGTCTGGAATCAACGAAAATTCCCCGTAAGAAATAACAAAATATTAGTTCAATAAGCCAAAATGGAAGGGAACTACTCTACTATCATTTGCATTCTACACAACAGACGTGATAAGCAATGCCATTTTTTCATCGCGATACTCTATATCTAGTCATTGTCAGTAGGAATCTCATCATAATCAATCTCTTGCTCATTTTCTACATTCTCCTCCACCTCATCAGCAGTTTTCTCTACCAAGTCAATGAGAGAAGGGGGAGGATGGGGCCACATGACCACACTGGCTCCAAGATACCATCCTCCGTCTTCTCCCAGTTTTGTCCAGGATCATAGGGGTGGAACAACACAAGATCGTCTTTTCAGCACGCTTGTAGTTGGCAAGTCAGTGGTTCACATGGGCAATATGTGGGACGAGGTTGTCTCTGCAAGGTGGTAGCCTGGAGAGATCCACCTTAGATTTGGTCGTCAGTTGTTCGTCCTCCCGCACCATTTTCTTCAGCATGATACTGCGTACAGTATTCACAAACTTCTCACGGGCATGGCCGTACATCAGACACGTGAATGCCTCGATGTCATCAATCACCTCTGGTTTTACTGTCCATTTATCACCGAGATTTCTGTAAAAAGAACAATTGGTGCATTACAAAATCGTGTTGTACAAGTACTTATATTCTGCATATACTTGATTGCCATGAAATAGGACTGAAATTGTCATATAAAGAAAACACTCGGGTGGCTCTGTAGCTTCTTCAGGGGTCCGACCTTGCCTTTGCCCTTGAATGCGTTTGTTACATCGTCCCCAGTGAACACGCATAGGCCGAGTATTGTGGTGCAGTAGTCAGCTCCTTTCGATTCTGCTAGTTCACTGACGTTGACAATCTGCCGATGCTTTCCGGTCCAGGTATCGAGATAGATGGTAAGTGCAATGGAGTGAGCATGGTGGAGCAGGATCAAGAAAATATGGGTGTCTGGCATCCTCACAATAGCTGACTTGTACCCCAACTTGGCAGCGTATCTGAGGTAAAGTACAACCCGGGTGTCCATCTCCTCCTGGCTTGGCGCCAGCTCATGGATCTCGCATGCTGTCACCTGAAACACATAAATAATTATACATTAGGGCATCATTTATCAATGTACCCTGCAAATTTGCAAAGCTAAAAAGAAGCACAAAAGATCTCAGAAAAAGGGTTGCATTTAATTGCTTGAGATCTATTGTACAATTACAACATAGAATATCATTTTCAAGCATCATAAAGTGTGTAAAGTTATTTTCCACAGTATCATTTCTGCTTTGTGATTTTCATTTTCTTTTATTTGACGGTCAAACAAACCATACATTGTTAGATCATGGTCATAAGGAACAGACAATTACAAATGGTGCTCTTATAGTGCTGAGCATTTAGTAAGAAAAGCTCACAGGTGCATCATATGAATCTCAATATACTCACATCGCCAGCTGGTGAGTCGAGCAGACACGCCCTGCCGTCCACCACTGCAACTGCTATCCCAGATTCTCGAGCCGAGATGCTACTGCTTTGCTAGGGGTTAGGATAAGACACATCTTCAGGAGCATCTTCCATCAACAAATGAAAGATTGCTGCCTTGTTGGTCTTGTTGAAGAACTCGTCAGCTGTGCCAAGGCTGGGAGCCACAGGGGTGAGTGAATATCGCATCACCTCCTTAAGGTTAAGGGGCGCGTCCAAATTTTGTGACGATGAGCAGCATGAAATCGAGGTCACTGCTCACGATATCGGATAATCTGCAAAGATGAACAGGGGTGCAATCTCTTACACCTCAGGTCTGTTTATCATACTGCAACAATAATATATTATAGTTATCTTAGGAGTATGTAGTCAGGTACCTTTCCCTGTGATGCAGTGAGCTTGACTGCCTTGTTGCTGGCTTCCATCGTCTTCAACTTCTGCCTCTTGATTGGCAAAAAGAACAGCGCCTCAGAATTTTCATTCACAAGACTATCTCGGATGAATGCTTCTTTGCCCCCCCCCCCCTTACCAGCTGCCTCTGCACAGAGCACATCAAACTCCACTTCCGGGGAAGCAGGAGCACCAGACGCCAGGCTGTAGAGGTGGTCCTTGTCGACCAAGGAAAAAGGATTGGTCAAGTTGTGAATAGAAGAGATGTATGCTGAACTGCCTCCTCTGACTTTTTAATCTCAGCTCGCTCCAACTCACGATGTTATCCGGCTTTCGGGCAATCCAGGTCATCGATGAGTCCACACATCTCGAGCATCTTCTCAAAGTACTGAGCCCGGGTTGACGTTGTATGGCACCATCGCTGGTAGGCACCGAACATGGAGAAGAGCCCTATGAATCCACCTGGAGAGATAAATAATAGATTGATAGAAAATTTTTTTTTGGAATTCTGTAACTTTCATCTAAAATACCAAAGCAGTAATTGTATTTCCGTACCTGTTGACTTCGCAAACTTCATGAAGATCTCCTCCATTGTCTCGTCCACTGCACAGAGAGCACCAGTGATGAGAGACCGGGCCACCGCGATGCCACCCTTCCTCAGTAGCTCCTTGACTCCAGGGTGAGACTGATCAATATTTGTCAGGAAGACATCCAACCACACCAAGTATCTGTGGTGGTATAGAATAGGATGCATGTAAATATTTCATCATGACGACACAATCAGATACATAAATCAATTCTACAAGATTACTCATACTTCCATGTATCAATTAAATGAATATTATTATGAAATATGAATTACCTTGAGTAGTTTGGTCCATCGTATGCAAAGAATAGGTCTGCCATATCCCCATTGCACTTGTGGAACAGCGCCAAGTTGTTAGTCTTCACCGAGGTGGCCGGCATGCACCTTGTCTTCATAGGCGATGTACCTCTCGAGAATGGTGAGTGTGGCAACATCTTCCAACACATGTCGAGGGATTCACAACTACAAGTCTGGATGAGATTGCACAGGGCCTCTGTGCTGGTGAAATCAACTTTCTCGTCCTCAATGAATCTCAATTAACAACCGCTCCATGGCTTTACTGACTGTTTTGAGACAGACCACAGCTTTAGCATATGCCTTCCCTCTCAGCACACTACTCAGGCAGCCACTGGTGAGGAGTTCAGCCTTGATGAGGATTCAGCGTATCCTGATCCACTACATTTGTGGAGCGGAAATATGGGGTCCACATGCAAGATTTTGATCAAATTTTACTGACTTTTTCATATTTTTCGAGTTTTAATGTAATCAACCTGTTCAAATCATGAATATAACATTCTCAATGTATTCCCCTGCCAAAATTACACTAAACAAATTAGGTCATTTGTCTGTGTATGATGTTTAGTTTAAAAGTTATGCAGATTATCGATTTTCCAATCCAAAATCGCCACCAAGGTGGCCGCCAAATGGACCCGTGCAACAATATTTCGTCCTGGGAACATAAAAATTCAGTTACTAGACACATTGCGGATTACAAAAATGTAAGTTAAAAAAATATCAACAGGATGCATGGGGACCACATATTCCTCCCCGACTATATGTTGTCTGTAAAAACTCGGTAGTCAGACGGTTAAAGGACAATTCACTTTTTGAACAAAATATTTGCCAGAAATACAAAAGAATCTCAAATAATTTGTTGTTTTATTTTCTGCTATAAAGGGCCAGTCATATAACCAAATATTACCAAAATTTTACTCACCAACCCAAACACACAATCATCAACAAACACAACCAGTCACCCACCCAAACAGACAATCACCAACAGACAACCACTAACTACTCTCCCCTCCTCCCTCCCCCCTCCCCCTACTTCCCTCCCCCCTCCCTCCCCCTCCTCCACCCTTCCTCCCTCTCTCTCTCCCTCCCTCCCTCTCCCCTCTCTTATCAACCATTCTACCTACCTAACCTCCTAACCACCCTCCAACCCTCCCTCCCACCCACCCTCCCATGCATGCACCCACCCACCCACTTACACATATCTAAAATTGCCACAAAGTGTGCAATATTAAAATAGAGAATAATCGAAATATGCAATCATAATTTACTATTAAACAATGGACCATCACTGATACAAACAAGCAATCCGGAGAATTCAGGCTCATTTCGCCCGTTCTTTGCAATGATTATGATCTTTCACTCACACACACAGCACGCGCGTGCATGCACCACGCGCACGCACACATATGCATGCACACACACGCAAGCGCGCACGCACACACACACACAAAATGAAGACGGTTCTTCAGGATCTCACAGGCAACCTCCAATGCAACTTTGTGAAGATCTTAGCATGGATGAGAAAAACTGCACGGGCATCCCAAATTTCAGCTTGGGACCCACAGATTTTAAGTTGTGATTTCCAGATGTGGGGGTCTCTGGAACCCCCAAAATTTAGATGGCATAAGAAACACTGCTTGGACCATTACATAATAAGTGAAGATGTTGTCATGGTAAAAAGATATAGTCCGGGAGCCAATTTTCAAAAGGGGTCTAGAAGAATGGTTTCGTAGCACACACAGTATTCAGGTTTGTCTCTATATTATGCTAGACCGATGTCTTGCGTATATTCTGAGCCGTGTTGTACAAGAAAATTGTGGTATCACTAACCCGTGAGAAGCCCATTTACAATAGGTGTTGAATGTAGTTTTCAGACAATTTTCACAATGGTAAATTTTTCACAAACTTAAGCGCATGTTATATCAATACAATCTTAACCAAAATGGAAAGGAGTGATTGTATATCGCAGATTTATACATAATCAACCTCGTTTAAGACACCCGTATGTTGCTTTGTACATATTGGGGCACTTAGGTCTTCTTGTGACTAGCAATACCTTAGCTACAACAATGCCCATGTTTTCTACATTTTTCATAATTAAACTTTTAACTGACATGCAGTGCATGTCTACACAAGCTGGCAGGACATATTTATCACGTGAGCAAATGAGAGAATGTTACTCATCCGTGTCAGAGTCATCTTCGACAATTGTATGCTGAACATTGTCACACATTTCACCTCCCATACAAAGGCATGCTTCAGTGCAGAGTAGATTGTTAGCCTTGCATTGACAGAGATATGTTCTTTTGCAGGCAGACTTTTGACATCTACATGATGTGAGTTCAATTAATCCAAATGGAGCAGGATCCTTTGACATTAGAACAGGCTTGAGTAGACCATCCACTATACTCCAGCCATGTCCATTTGGAGATGGAAGATTCTGAACAGCTTGCAATGAACGTCTCCAAACAAGAGCTTGAAAATTGGCCCTTTCGGTGTGATGCTTTAGACTATTCGATGTAGGTGGACGATTTTCATTTCTTTGTCTCTTTTGACAAAAGAGCCAATAACGGGTTTCATCAGCTCTTTCCCACATCCCTGGTGGTATACAACTCACAGACAAATTTCTCACATAGAATTGCAGTATTCGGTGATAAGTCAACATGTTCGCCGAGTTGGGCTAAGCTAAGCTGATGACATTCAGATGACTTTAAGAGATTGAATGATTTTCTCTTAGCGACTCCAAATAATGCACTAGTGCTATCACAACCTGTAAGAGAATGAAACCCAGGCAAAGACAGACAGATAGCTGGGCCCAGTACTTGAGCAACTGTATGTATTGGTATGTATCGCAATTTGTCCTTTGTGCCCGTACGGAACCATAGTTCAGAACAGTGAAGCGAACGATACGTATATATACTAAGTACTGCCACGTATGTATCAGGAGACTGTATAACAACACGCATGTGGTCTTTTGAAGCATGTAGCGCGTGCAACATCATACGCGTATCTGCTTCCTCGTGATCTGATCGAAGTTCTTCCAAATACGACGAATTGTTCGCTGAAATGACAACAACATCCATTCCATCGTTAAAGCCACCAGCAAGAATGACGCAATTGTCGGCAGATAGCATATTTGGACCAGTATCACGCCACCGCTTGCTGAGAAATGCAACCAGGTTACTTTTGTTGCTTGGATTGCTGATGTACTTGGCCCATTGCTTTGGAACGGGAGTATTTTCTCCAGCAATCTTTACTTCCAATGCTGTTGATGACCCACGTTTTAGCCGCTCTTCCGCTTTGAGAGATTCCAGTCTATCATATCTGTCAAAAACTATATCTACTCTGTTGCAGTCTTCTTGATTCAGTGGAACTGTAAAGATGTGCCAGTATTTATCAGCCAATTCTCCAAATGTAGACGTACCTCCAGTTTTAACCATTTGCACAATTGCCATGCCATCTACTACATACTACATAAGCTGTTGCGCCTGTCTTGTCAACAGGTGGAAGCCGTCCATCAACATTTACTTCCTTTTCTAGTTCACTTAACAAAACACTTTTCACATTCTTTCTTAGAGTCCCATCCGTATGTGACAATGATAGTGGAACAGCAGACAGTTCATACGTCATCACTAGTTTTAAATCAACATCTCTGGACCTTGCGGCAATAATTAATCGACCAAATAGTTCACGGTCAGATCTCACATTGTGAATTTTTTCATCATTTGTTTTGAGTTTTTTCTTCTGTGCTAGGCTGGCAAATGTTTTAAGTTTTAAGTGTGGCAACTTGTCCCAAAAGCTTCTCGTGTTAGTGTCCAGCCGCTCCTGAACAAAATTGTCCATAATCTCCTTACCAATGTCACAGGCGGAAACAAGTCTCTTGGCGATTTCACTAGGCAATACCACACCAGTTGCAATGTTTACAAGCGGAAGACACTCGCTGTCGTCGTTTTCCGCAATATTAAAGGGATTGGTCATTATATCTGATGAGAACATCGAAAGTATCTTCTGCACATCGGTTTCATCCCTGTTCATTCGATTAGTCCCCATTTCCTTATGTACTCCAAACATGTGACTATCTTGTAACCCACACATTTGCTTTGTGACCGTTGTTATGGCCGCCCTCTCGTGGCTAGTTAAAAACCACCTCTCCAGAGCTCCTGGCTTTTGTGTTATTCCAATAATACCACCTCGCTTTTTGGAATCCAAATTAATCGATTGCTCTAAGGCCATATCTGTCCACACTTGATTGAATGGATGGTGTGAGCGACTTACGAAATGATTTCCATTCAAGAATTGTTCATGTACATGGGGATGTGTACTTGGAAGCATCTTCATGTCCGCAAGATATATTGGCAGCCATCTTGCATAATTGGTTGTGTCCATGCTGTAGAAATATGGCGCCATAGCAGCAGTAGCAGATAGGCGTGCCTGCCAATCTCCATTTCTCTCAGCTCTTATGAATCCAAGCAGCAGCTCTACCATATGAATATATGAGTTCCAAAATGCGAACAGGTGTGATTTCGAGCTTGACTCAACTTTAAAGGATTTGAACAGCTGTTGCAATTTATTCACGTACATACACACCTCTTTGAAATTTTCTTGCAGTGCGTCTAAGTCGTCAATGCTGCTTCGGCACATCCTAATTTTCTCATCCAGACTCTCCAAATCTGTTGGAGTAATGTGGTCTTCATGTTGTCCATTTTGTTGAACCCATTTGGAAAAAGACTGCCATTGTAATCGCAGCAGCGCTTCCAGAACCTCGCCTTTGGTATATGCATGCAAAATGTATGTTGGATATATGTTAGGTCGATATCCGTCTAAATATCATATATGGTGAATCTAATACGATATTACTTTGAGTTATGACACGATCATGCTTATATCGTTGTGCACTGTAGATACAGCCAAAGCCTAGACCCCCTATGCAAAGAAATCAGGATAACTAATTAGTGCTACCACAATTTGTTTGTACAACAGGGCTTAAAATGTGTGGGACATGTCCCCCAAGCCACAGCAAGTGTCAGACCTTCCGAATACTGGGTGTGCTACGTCACGATTCTGACCTAGCTTTAGCTCCTGGACTAATATGCATCGACTTACTTTCTTATGCTGACCTAATGGAGGAATCCAGTTTTAGCTCTGCCTCACCTATCTCTAGCCAAGCTTTTCCCGTGTTGGGATCAATCGATCCCTGCCCTCACTCAAAATTGCAAATGGACATTGACATGGACATTGGCCATTCCTCAAGACTACCACAGAATCTGGTTTTGGTCGGCGGCTTCAGGAAAGCTTAACTCTGTTTTCATCGACACTATAACTAATAAGGACAAGATGACACATTCATGAGGGTCTCCTCCTCAAGTGCCAACTTATTATGCTTATCTGACATCGTTCAATGTCAGAGCATTGATGCTGAGCTGGTTATAGGACCAGACCATCACACCCATGTTGTCATTCACTGTCACTCTGCATTGACACTGAGCTGGTTATAGGACTGGACTATCACACCTCTGTCAATCATTGTCACTGTGCATTGACACTGAGATGGTTATAGGACTGGCCCATCACACCTCTGATGTCATTCATTGTCACTCTACATTGACACTAAGCTGGTTATAGGACTGGACTATCACACCTCTGTCATTCATTGTCACTGTGCATTGACACTGAGCTGGTTATAGGACCGGCCCATCACACCTCTGATGTCATTCATTGTCACTCTGCATTGACACTAAGCTGGTTATAGGACCGGCCCATCACACCTCTGATGTCATTCATTGTCACTCTATATTAACACTGAGCTGGTTATAGGACCGGACTATCACACCTCTGTTGTCATTCATTGTCACTCTGCATTGACACTGAGCTGATGATAGGACCGGACTATCACACCTCTGTTGTCATTCATTGTCACTCTGCAGACACTGAGCTGGTTATAGGACTGGACTATCACACCTCTGTTGTCATTCATTGTCACTCTGCATTGACACTGAGCTGGTTATAGGACTGGACTATCACACCTCTGTTGTCATTCATTGTCACTCTGCATTGACACTGAGCTGATGATAGGACCGGACTATCACACCTCTGTTGTCATTCATTGTCACTCTGCATTGACACTGAGCTGGTTATAGGACTGGACTATCACACCTCTGTTGTCATTCATTGTCACTCTGCATTGACACTGAGCTGGTTATAGGACTGGACTATCACACCTCTGTTGTCATTCATTGTCACTCTGCATTGACACTGAGCTGGTTATAGGACTGGACTATCACACCTCTGTTGTCATTCATTGTCACTCTGCATTGACACTGAGCTGATGATAGGACTGGACTATCACACCTCTGTTGTCATTCATTGTCACTCTGCATTGACACTGAGCTGGTTATAGGACTGGACTATCACACCTCTGTTGTCATTCATTGTCACTGCATTGACACTGAGCTGGTTATAGGACTGGACTATCACACCTCTGTTGGGCTGGGTAGAAGTGCAAGCATTAACCCTTTAACACTCATATCAGCCAAAAACGTCTTCTGCAATGGTCTTGAGAACTGTCCATTTGCAGACCAAGAGAAGACCATATTTGAAAATTTACCACTGTAATGACTGGCTCGGTAACCGAGCCAGTCATTTCAATGGTAAATTTTCAAAAATAGTTTTCTCTTGCTCTGCAAATGGACATTTTCTATGAGAAAATTGAAATTTTCTTGAACAAATTTACGGGTTAAAGAGCTAGGTGTACTACATAGAATAAAGATTGAAGATTTCACAATCTTGTTAATGAATGACTCAATGTCAGAGAGCTGCTGCATTGCGTTGTCAGAATTTACAGATAGCACAAACAATAGATAAATCCAGTTCTAGATTCGCACCATAATTTTTCGCTACGCTCTCTCCACTTTTTATGACTGTTATAATCGATTTGAAACTTGGAAGTTACCTAAATTCCCAGAATGCAAATTTCGGGATAACTATACAGTTAAGCTGTTGTATATTATTATAATTGTAAATTTACAATACAATTCATACACTTTCGTGACTTTTCGACTTTGTAACAGGCTTACATCATTTTGATTGTGACATCAGCTAACAAGTGATGTATTTTGATTTTGATGTCAGATAATTGAGCGACAGATCAGAACTTCCCTAGATTTAGCCCTTTAATGGTAATAACCAGCCTCTACAATGGAGGAATCCAGTTTTAGCTACGCCCTGCCCCCATCTCTAGCTATCAATCGATCCCTGCACTCTCTGAATCTCAATTTCCAAAAAAAACTATACACGTAAGCTGTTGAATATATTGAAGGAGCTTCAATATTTGTAACAGTTTAACTGTATAGTAATTGAGATTCAGGGAGTACATAGATCAATTGATCCTAACACAGGCAAAGCGCGGGTCGAGCTTAGCTAGAGATGGGCGGGGAATAGCTAAAGCGAGTTTCCTCAATGGTATGAGGTCTGCACCATCATTTGTGCTCACATCAGCTGTGAGGGTAAACCCTTTCATGATTAAGCTAGTAGTGCAGGGTTCCTACAGCCATCAGAGGTTTTTATTTACAGAAGCTTTAAAGGCCTTTCATGGCCGCAATTTCAAAATTTTCAAGGGCCTGATACCCGGCTGGACATGGGGTGGAAATAACGGGGGAACGCTCGGATGTGGAATACCTTGACAACACAACTTATAAGGCGCTCAGAGAGTCTTCTAATGCAAATATTTTAATACTAGACGCTCTGAGACGACAATTCACTTATTTTGACTCATGATTCATGACAACGCTTTTGTACTCGATAAAAATAATTTTGGGCTGAAATGTTAAATTCAAGGGCTTTTCAATTCATTACGGCAATTTTCAAGTACTTTTCAAGGGAATTCTGAAATTTAAGGCTTTTCAAGGCGCATGTCAACATTCAAGCATTTTTTCCAGTTTGTATGAACCCTGGAAGTGATCAAAAGGAATGTTAATTTGCGGCCCAAGCCTCTTTTGAGATTTTCCACTGGAATGACCGGCTCGTAAAGTAAGCCCGTTATTTTAAATAGTAGCAGTTTTGTGATTGACATCTCATGACCTGGAAATGGACATTCAGTTTTTCTTGACCAATCCAGACCATTGACGGAGTAAACGTCTAACACTCAAGCTTCTTCAGTGGTCTTGGGAAATGTTCACTTGCAGACCAAGAGAACACTACTTTTGAAAATTTACCCCTGGAATGACAGGCTCGAAAACTGAGACTGTCAATCCAGTGGTAAATTTTCAAAAACAATCTCTTGGTCCGCAAATGGACATTTTCGATGAGAAAATTGAAATTTTGTGGAACAAATTCTAGGGTTATATGGTTATACTACATAAAAACTAACATTTATTCCATATATTAATTAATATGTGTATCTCTTTATTAATTTCACTGAGAACAGTAGAAATGATACAGCTATGGAATGATCATCAAGATTTGACTATACATGATATTACAGAAGCACTTCTAGGTAAAAATGGCACCCCGGATGAGACCAAACATTTGGTGTCCCTACGAGGGGTTCAAGGGGTCATCCCCAATGGAAATTTTGAAATCTGGATGCTCTCAGAATGCTTCGCCTATATTTCTGGACATAATGTGGCAGCCCCTATGACAGTGGTGCCCTGGGTGGGTGTCCAATTTGCCCGCCCCTTGGGCCATCCCTGATTAAAGTATGACTCGGTATACTTAAACCTTTAATGCTCAAATTTGTTCAAGAAAATTTCAATCTTCCCATAGAAGATATTCATTTGCAGACCAAGAGGTGTTTATTAAAATTTATCACTGAAATGACTGGCGCAGTTATCAAGTCAGTCATTCCAGTGGTAAATTTTCAAAAATAGTCTTCTCCTGGCCCACAAATGAACATTTAATAAGGAAGTACCTTGATTTTCTTGACCGAATTTAGTCATTAAAGTCATTAATTAATGGTCAAGATTTTAAGAAATTTGCAGTTTTTGTTGAGCGAATTCTCATTTTTGAAAACTTATCGAGCCAGAGATCTCAGCAAAATTTCAAAAATATTCTTCTTTTGGCCTACAAATCAGTAAGTATTTACCAGGGTGGGGGTACCAAGGGAAGACTGGCAGACCTGAAAATATTTTTGGGAAAATACCCATTTGCCTAGTCATTCTATCACTCTGAGTGCAAGAAATGGCCTCGCAGGAAACCAGATTTTCAACAAATCTTCTAAAGGTACATATTTCCCTAAAATTGTACACAAATTGGGGAACATTTAGTGAAGTTGGGGAAATTTCCCACACTTTGTCCCCTCTGAAAAAACCTAGAATCGATGCTGCTACAAATGAACATTCTTTAAGGCCGCTACAGAGGACTGCTTTGGTCAGCATGAACATTAAGTGCTTATGCTTTGGATCAAACATAAAATATGAAATCGGTCAAGATATTCCTTGCTGGATGGTGAGTTAATGGTTCGTCGCAGGATAGCCATACATTCAGTTTATCCATGGATCATCTGACATCATAATAAGTAAGTGGCGTGTATGATGACATCATAACCATTACGTTATGAATGATTCGACATAGTCCATCCTGAACGCTTAATAGTCCGACATGTACAAATTGTATATCTTTACCATTTAATAAATATTCTGTTGAATATTTTGAGACTAATTTGACTGGGTGGGTGCCGTTGTTGCCATAGGCAGCATCAGCACCAAGACAAATTAGTTTCAAAATATTTAACAGCTTACTTGTATAGTTTTATGGAAATTGATAGTCAGAGAGTTCAGAGATCGATTGATCCCAACACGGACACGGTGTGGGTGGAGCTTAGAGAGATGGACAGGGTATAGCTAATACTGGAAAGATCCATTGTCACCTTCATAGTCAGTGTAAGCAACATGATCTGAATAGCTATATATAGTTCAACATAATTCTATCTCGCCAGTCACCCACAGCACTGGATTAACATGAGCTGATTAGCTTTGTAAACCCTTCATGGTCTGTGAAAGAACGTCTTTTGTATCATCAAAACTTTGAGCGTGCATTTGAACATTCCTCGTTGAGTTGCTGACCGCTGTGTCTGGCTGTTGGCTTGTTTGATCATCGTTTCCATCGCGAATACGATGTTCTGATGAGAATGTTGTCGCAAGTTGATTGATTATACTCCTACAAAATAGGATAGACTATATTAACCCATCGAACCCAAGACACCAAAATCCTATAACTTTTAATAAATATTCTGTTGAATATTTTGAAACTAATTTGACTGGAATATACCATGAAATTGGGTTTCTATTAATTCAGGATTCAAATGGTTAAATTATGCAGTCCACAGATTCCAGTCTCAAAGCAAAAAATAGCTAGATAGAATGTGATCAATATTTGGAAACTATTTGACTGTTAATTTTTAAATATACACTGTACTATTTCATACATTGTAAAGAATCTCTATGCATTGCTAAGAAGTGGAAGACACATGCACGCACACATGAATCACAAACTCACACTGGTCTGTATAAACAAGCACTAAAAGAGACAATCGGTTAGCTTAACCATTTAATGCCGAAATTTGGATACCGAGCCACTCATTCATTCCACTTGTAAATTTTCAAATATAGTCTCTTGACCGGCAACTGAATATTCCTAGACCACTACAGAGGTTGGTTTTGACCGGAGTCGTCATGAAAGGGTTCAACAGTAATTACCATATATACATATATATAACAAATGTGCTACAGTTGCAACATAGGCAGCTTTGTACACAAATGTCAAACATTTGACAAATAGACTGACTGACAGACAAACTGACAAACCAACTTATACTAGTTGCAACTAAAAAGTATAAAATAACATGAAAGGACATAATTTGCATACCATTTGAACAAGAAAATCAACCAATCATTGGGCCTACAACCTCAGTCAGGGTGCATCATATATATATATACATACAGAATTGAGGAATCCAGTTTCTCAGTCAATCATATGACATCATAATCAACTATGTCACATGTAGTTTGATGTCATAATGAACTACGTCATGAATGACACAATATAGTCTGTCACAAATGCTTAATAGTCCGCCAAGTTGTACGAATTGTATGGCTTTACTATCTAATAAACATTCTGTTAAATATTTTGAAACTAATTTGACTGGGTGCAGTAGAATTAAATAATCAACAGCTTGCCTGTAGTACAGGGATTGATGGTCCCAACATGGACAAAGCGTGGGTGGTGCATAGCTTGAGACGGGTGAAGAATAGCTAAAATTGGACCCATCAATTGTTCTTGATTGACACCTTTTACAAATGCAGATGACGCACGCACGCGCACACACGCACGCATGCACACAAGCACGCACACACAGTGGGTGTGCATGTATATGAAGTGTAATGACGTGAATCAATGTGGTACAGAGAGGTGGATATAACATAATCTTCATTTCTGACCTAAGAAAATCAAGATTAGTAACGGTAAAGCTCTATGAATATACACTATTCAACCAAAGTCTTCAAAGCATAGACAACAACTGCTAGTGAGGTTAAGAAAATGTATCAAATTTCTTTTTCATGAGTGAGATGACATACATACCTCCCTAACACTCTTGATATACTAGTATATCGGCTCTAAATTCAATAATATTCAGAATTATAAAAAGTTAGGTGCACTTACTAGGCAGGTGGAATGTACACACACATTTGTAAGCACATTCTTTAAATCTTATAATTTTGACAACCAGATTAAGAAAATTTATCAGATTTCTTTTTCATGAGTGAGATGACATACATACCTCCCTAACACTCTTGATATACTAGTATATCGGCTCTAAATTCAATAATATTCAGAATTACAAAAGGTTATGTGCCCCTACTGGGCAGGTGGAATGTACACAGACATGCACATGACAGACCCCACCTCTGCGCATACTGGTACTTCCGTTACTAAATATTGCCTGACATAGAAGCAACTATTCAAATAAGCAAAGGACCAAGCCTCTGTGGGGTGGAGAGGCCAGGATCCTGTTAGGGAGGTAAGTATGTCATCTCACTTGTGAAAAAGAAATTTGATAAATTTTCTTATTTTACCTCATGAGAACATATTTACCTCCCTTGATAAAAGCCAGAATTTGAAAGTAAATTTGGCGGGATCACATATACTTACCTCTGATGTCTTGAGCACGGAAATCACCTCTTCCCCCATACGGATGAAGAGAATGTAACCGGAATTAGTAGGGATTCCCTACTAACAAATGTGATATTTGTAAATAGCAGAGGAGGAAAAACTAATCACAAACAAATACCTCTGAATTATTTTCTGAGGACTGAGACGGCGAGCGGGTCGGAAGCGTCACTGAGATAATGGTTGGTAAAACTCGATTCACAGTGCCAATGGGCTACTGACATAATGTCTTCAACAGAAACACCATTAAATAATGCCGTGGAAGTTACCACATCACGGACACTATGAGCCTTGGCTCTATCTACTTGTTTTCCAGTGGCAGTCTTATGACAGAATTGAAGGCATTCTACTATCCATCTGGAAATAGTGTCTCTTGATGCCCTACCATGGGCTTCAATATATGACAACCATAGGGAGCATGGATCAGTCCGCCAAACCTTAGTCCTTTTCTTGTACTTATTTAAGCACGGACAGGACACCGTGCTTTAGCACCAGGATCATATCTGGTTAAGGCAGGTAAAATTAAAATTATAGGTTGACCCGGATATTTTAAAGATCAATTCTTAGCAAAGAAATTCAATCTCGGGAGAAGCTTAAGGCCTTCACCTGTAACTATATAATGGTCAGGCTCAGCAGACAAGGTATGAATTTCACTTCCACGTCTGACTGAGGCTGCTGCAGTTAAAAATACAGTTTTAAGTGTCAATAATTTAATAGAAATAGCAGTTCAAAAGGTTTATCAATCAAAACTTGAATAACCAGAGAAAGACTCCATGACGGTGTCTGTGGAGGATTTCTCAGTCTAAGCTTGCCCATACCTTTGATAAGAGTATTTAAAACACATACTTCATCACTTCCCATCTTTTCCAAGCAAGGGATAAGATTCGTTAATGCTGATTTAGATCTAGCAATAGAATTAGGCTTAAGACTATAGGCATCATACAGGTGACAGAGAAAATCAGCTACTACCTGAATAGATGCATCCATTGGATTGATACATCTCTTTGAGCACCATCCTGCAAATCTGTTGATTTTATAATTATATGCCCTGGAGGATGACCCCCTTCTGCCTCTGGCCATGAAATTGGCGGCTTGCTCAGAAAAGCCCTCCTTAATTTTTTGACAACATCCATGCAGTCAATTGAAACATTGAGGGATTGTTGTGAAGGGTTTTGCCCTGGAAGATAATATTGTCCATCAGAGGCAGAGGAACCGGATTTCAGACCAGAAGGTCCAGCAGATCCGCAAACCATGATCGGTTTAGCCAATTCAGGGCGATCAGAAGCACTTGGCATTCCTCCTGTTTGATCTTCTGAAGAATCCTTGGAATCAGGATTGTTGGATGGTATGTGTATGCATACATTCCCTTCCAACTGATAGCTAGCGCATCTATTGCGATAGGGCTTCGATCTGGAATCGGAGAAACATATGTCGTCATCTTCGCATTCTTCTTCATTGCGAATAAATCTATGTTGGGTTTTCCCCAATGATTGAACAGATGATCCGCCACACCTTGATTTAGTTGCCAATCCGTAGGCAGAATGCTCATCCTTCGGCACAATGAGTCTGCTAACAGATTCAGCCTTCCCGGAATATGAACTGCTTTCAAGGTGATCATATGATCCATGTACCAGCAAAGCAGCTTCCATGTCATCATACAGAGACAGGGTGACTTCATTCCGCCCTGGCGGTTTATGTAACTGACTACTGTTGAGTTGTCTGAATGTATCAACACAAACTTCCCTCCACTTCTTTTAAGAAGTGTTCCAGGCCTAGAATTAGAGCCTGTAATTCTAGCATGTTGATATGCTCCTTTGACTGATCAAGTTTCCAAAGCCCTGATATTGTGGCTTCTTCGAAGCAAGCTCCCCATCCCTCCATCGATGCATCCATAAACATCATTACTTGAGGGTGGGGAGGGCTCAGCATGACCCCCGCCAGGAGATTCTCTCTCGCCATCCACAAATGAAGGTGATGAATGATAGGATCCAACACTTGAATGCGCGAGTCCAGTGATCTTGAACTCTGCGTCCACTGAGTCATGAGAAACAGCTGAATCAGCCGCCTGCGCATGGCCGCCTGAGGAATGACTGGTTCTATTGAAACCATCCGACCTAGCATTCTCAGATAGACTCATGCTAGAATATAATGACTGCTGCAAACCAATTGAATGCACGAGAGGAGATTCTCCACTCTCGCCTGATCGAAGAACATACCCAGGTAAATAAACTTCTGGGATGGAGTCAGCTCTGATTTTTGAAAGTTGATTATCCAGCCTAAATCTGTGAGAGTTTTCAAAACTAGCTCCAGATTTGCTGTCAAGCTTTCTGGGTTGTGTGATTTTAGCAACCACTCATCTATGTAAGTGCGAACTGCTATATTTCTCCTGCAGAGGTATGCTGTGATAGCAAGGACCACTCCAGTGAAGAACCTCGAAGTCGTCGAGATACCGAATGGGAGAACTTTTGAGTTCCTATTGACGTCCCTGAAAAGCAAATCTCAGGAACCGACGAAAACTCCTTGTAATGGGAATGTGGAAATAAGCATCTTTCAGATCTATCGATGCTGTCCACATCCCCTTCTCTAACCCCAACAACACTGATTTTATTGTTTCCATTTTGAAACTCAGTGTGTCTATAAACTTGTTTAGAGGTTTGAGATTGAGAATTGGTCTCCACCACCTGGTGTTCTTTGTCACAAGAAACACGGTTGAATAGAAGCCCGGGAAATCTTGCACCAGTTCAATTGCTTCTTTTAGAATTAGAGATTCTATCTCCTCTTCTACGCACAACCGCTTGTCTGGATCTCTTGGAATTTAAGGCCAGACTGGTACCAGAAACAGATGCAATGGCGGACCGATTATCCACTTTGGACTGTATCCGCGCGAAAGCCATTGCAAGAATAATTGATCCTGAATGAACTGCGCCCACTCCTGAAGGTGGAAAGTCAAACGCCCTCCCACTGGTGCACCTAGGGTTAGCGGGGTGCACATAAATTTTAGAAGTGGGTGTGTCTCTGGTACGTGACAACACCAGAGTGGTACCTGTGGTAACCGAAAATTCTTTTAGGCCATCAGGCCCGGTTACCACGCACTGCTCCGCGTGCCATGCCCAGCGCCATGTGCACCTCGGTGCGTGGGCAGCTACCTGGCTGGCTGCGCTTGAGGCACTGGCTGACATACAGCAGAGCATGCTGCTGGCGCGGCCGGCGTGGTCTCTGAACCCGGCCGGCCTGCTGGCCTCTGACACTGCCAGCACTGCCACGAGTGTACAGCTGTTGAAGAGCCGAGGGCTGAACATGCATGTGTTCTCTGTGCAACACTTCAAACTGTGCGCACAGTGCCTTCTGGTTGTTGACCAAGTTCACCATCTCTTGGCGGTGCCGACAACCCTCACCTCCAAAAAGACCAGGGCCCGCCATCGGCGCTTGCAATAAGCGCGACTTGAGCTCCTGGAACGGGCACAAATTGTCCAAAGCTAATATGCGCCTCGTCCTCAGTGACTTGGTCACTGACCTAGTCAAACAATCCAATGCCAAGTTGATCCCATCCTGGATGGCACATTGCACTGTCACTGGACAACCCTTGATAGCAGCTGAGAGACATGAGACAGCTCACTGATCGCTGCTCGTGAACTCTCCTCGGTATCACGCAGTGCGGCATTAGCTGAGCGCATAGCGGCTGATCACAGTGCTCCCGTGTCAGCACGAGTCTGGCCGCGTGTCTTGCCCCTGAGTGGCATGGTCATCCGTGCTCGGTCTGGGCGCTAGGCCATACTGAGTGTACTGACTGGCAGTAACTCAGCAGTGTCTAGCAACCTCGTGGGTAGGGGGGGGGGCTTCACGAGGCGACCTTTCGGTCCAATCGACTCCTCTGCCGCAGTGAACATAACTAAGATATGCTCAGCATATGGCAGAGACTGAGTCGAGGTGGCCAACGGCTTAGCCTGTAACCACGCCTGTGGGTTAATGGCGGCCGTTTCGTCCATGGAAGAGCTCTGGTCTGACAGCGAGGAGCCACGCGCATGCGTCAGACCAGTCTTCGTCTGTGGCCATCTGCGAATTGCTGACGAGCAGCGGGCCCTCATCATCTTCAATGGCATTCGCAGGTGGAGCCATGGAGGCGGCTACAGACGTACCAGACTTCCCGGGGCATGCATACGGGCCCGTGAGGGCTGACATGACATTCTCCTTTGGCAGGCCGCGCACCGAGGCTGCGCTCGTGTGAGTGGCATAATGCACACTAGCGCGGCCTGGGTCATCCGTATAAGATTCCACGGCTAAGCATGGTATCTAATACGGCGGCTATCCGCTCCAAATCGGCCCACAGGTTAATCATGAAACCTGCTCCCGAGGGAACAGTACCATAGGTGCAAGCGGCCATGCTCCCCCTGAGAGGAGTGTAAGCGCTCGCATCCATGTCTTCAGGATCGTCCCGGGAGCCGAGCAGGTAGTCTTTGTCATCTTCCTGGTCAGGAAAGTTAGACTCTAGGTTAGCAAGGAAAGCTAACCCAGACTGACCAGGAGAATGCCTGAGGGCAGATGACGAGGGTACTCCGTGAGTGATCGTAGTCAGGCCCGCTGGTCGGGTCCAGCCTGATGCTGCTCGCACCGCTGGATCACCAGGCGATGCGAACATCAAGCCTGGGTCCAAAAAGGCCGCCCCTGGATCACTGAAAACTTTGTCCGAACCAGTAGGGCATGCTCCAGGGATGGGGCCTACCTGCACTGAGGTCGATGCGCAGGAAGTTGGAATACCTGTTCCCAGAAGCATGCCACGAAGCATGTCAGGCACCAGGTCTTTCAAGGTCCTGCGCATCTCACTCACTAACTCCAGCTCACCCTTCTCAGAGGCCTTCTTCTTACCCTCCTTCTCCTTCCTCACCCTCTTGCCATCCTCTACCATCATCTTCGCCTGTGAACAGACGAATTCAGAGGATAGATTCCCCCCCACTTTTTATAAATAGCACATTAGTTAGAAGTCTACAATCTTTACAGGATGGGCAGAGGTGGGGGAAGAATCTAGCCTTCAGATGTTTCTGGCGTGATGGACATGATGATTTCTGAAAGGTAGGCATACGAAGAGAATGAGTATTTTAGTTTGTTAATTTGTTATTTCTTTTAGTAAATACAAGAACAAACTCGAGAGAAAAGACACCCACTTTTATTACTGACAACCCTGAAGGGACAGATATCTTCTATTGATTATTAAAGAATAAAAAACACAGCCAGGGATAACAAAGAATGTTAGAAAAGATAAGAGACTGATTATGACTATCCAGATATCTCTCCACATTCATAACATAGGATCATAATGACATCAATTCTTTTTCACAACTAAGATTATGAAATCAAGGAAAAGGGAAAAAAACTCTGGCTGATTATGACATTAAACCTCAATGCAAAAGCCCCATCAAGGAGAGGAGACATCAAAATATGAATGCAAGAAATACCTAGGACTACCTATGGGATGGGACAAAAGGAAGAAGATATTTTTCGTCTTATATATCCGACCCTTAGACATATCATAATGATAAGTCCGAAAAAAGAGACATGATCAACCGCCGAGTAAAGAACAGGAACACTACCATTATAAGATGAGCCTGTGGCCACAAAGACACAAGGGATTAGTAGACCTAGGCACTGGGATAATTTAACAAGGATTCCCAGCGCCTAAAAATGTGCTAACGCCAGGTCGTCCGCAAACGAAAACCGGTAACGTATAAAAGTTACACGTCTTAATTAATATATGGAACAATATCACCTTAATGGATGATGAAGAAGACTCTTCTGACTTCTTAGAATCAGCCATTATAGATATGGATGATAAATAAGGATTGAAGACTCTCTAAAAAGAGCTTGAATAAGTTTTCTACAGCTGCATGGAAGCCAATATATTAGAAAATGGAAGTACCAGTATGCACATGCGCAGAGGTGGGGTCTGACATGTGCATCACTGTGTACATTCCACCTGCCCAGAAGGGGCACCTAACTTTTTATAATTCTGAATATGATTGAATTTAGATCCGATATACTAGTATATCAAGAGTGTTAGGGAGGTAAGTATTTTATCATGATGTGAAAGATGACTGACCTAGGTCATACAGTGTGGGAGAGACAAGAAGTTGCTCAAGAAAGGAGGAGAGGCTTCATCGTCAAGTTTCCCAAGAAAGATGGGAGATCACTGTGACCGAGAGAACTGGAGGAGAATTCAGCTTCTATGCTTGCTCAGCAAGATCGTTCAAAAACTAATTTCAGAGAGGATTGGAATGGCACTGGATGACAAGCTTATAATGACATTTAATGCAGCGATGGAAGGAGACATTCTTGCTTTATACGGGTAACAAAAACTTTAAAATGATAACACGACGGAGACAAGACTGATGACGTGGAAGGTACAGGCAAAACACGTAAATGGGTATTGTGTTCCAAGGTCACAATGACCTTGATCTATTGCCTCATGGCATCAATGTCATTGTTCCGATTCCTAATGGTTTCAATATGATTAACTAACTGTTTTACTAACCACAAAAATATAACATTGAAAAAGATTTTGTACTAATGTCACAATGATATTGACCTTTGACCGTGTGGCTTCACTTTCTAGTGGTACAGAGACCTACATATCCAAAGAACACATTGTCCCTCAAAATCACATTACTGTATCATAAACATATCAAATTTAAAAGCTAAAATTCCAATGTTGTACATTTAACCCTTTAGTGACTAAATTTGTTCAAAAAATTAAAATGTTTACTTATTGAATGTCCATTTGCAGACCACGAGAAGACTATTTTTGAAAATTTATCACTGGAATGACTGGCTCGGTTATCGAGCCAGTCATTTCAGTGGTAAATTTTCAAAAATAGTCTTTTCTTGGCCTGCAAATGGGCATTCCTCAAGACCACTCAAGAGGCTGGTTTTGGCTGGCTTCATTGTGAAAGGGTTAATGGGTGATTACTTAAAATTTTCATGTATCAGTACTCACCATGTGAGACATGGTACGGTCATGATATCAGGAAACATGTACAGAGACAATATAGTCGAAGAAATCTGAAATATTTAAATAACTTGAAAGTAACAACAGATAAGCAGGATAGATGGATAATATATTCTCCTACAGTACAGAGATCTGAAAAATAATAACGTATTAAAAAAACCCACCAGAATCATGATAGTTAACACAATTTTTAAACTGATGTAAGAAATGTTCTGTTGAATATTTTGGACTTGATTTAATTGGAAGCTATGGCTGCTTAATTGCCTTAGGCAGCAATGTCATCCAATCAAGTTAAGTCCAAAATATTCAACTGTACGTTTTATTTTGTTTTAGAAACATGTTACGTTATTTCTGAACTATACTGTAAGCCTAATAATGGTGGACAACAAACTCACAAGGTAAGTGAACAGTATATTCTCCTAGGTATAGTGAGCGCGTAAAACAAGACAGAGTGACCAGTAAAGTCTCCTCATCCTAATGATCATGTACAACAACCTTCACTTTCTAGGTGAAGCTTCATTTCCAATACACCTTATCCAAACTGACATATTTTGGGAAGATACCCTCCCATACCACATCGCTCAACGCACTTCTGGCGGAGCGAGAACGGAATTAGTTTACTATGAGGCTCAGATACAACGCACTTTAAGCTGTTTATATAAAGAAGATAGTGTTGGGAATTGATACTATCTTTGTGATCGATGACTGGTTTTATATACTAACCGATGATCAATTAATGATTGATCATAACAGGTTCTCATTTTTTACCCATATTCAATTCAGTAATTATAGCATGTTCAAGGATAATTACCACTTTCAAACCAAGTCGAATGTATGACAGATTCTTAATAATTTAAGAAATAATCTGTTGAATAATTTGAAACTAATTTGACTGGAAGCTGTTGCTGCCTTAGGCAGCAACAGCTTCCAGTCAAATAAGTTTCAAAATATTCAACATGTTATTGGTATGGTTGCTTTGAAATTAACATATTATTTCAGTGCTGAAAGAATAAATGTCTTAGACTAAGGAGGAATACTATAGTTGTAACAATTAAATTTAAATTCTTTTCCAAAAAGCATTCGTTTTCTAGTTTGACCAGTTAAAATATATTAATAAAGTCAATTTATAAACAACCAAAATCGATTTCTGAAATCATGATCGATCTGTTGATTGAACATTCAAACCAATCAATGATCGATCAAATCGATTAATCAGAACAACCGTAGAAGATCATAATATTATTGAAGTCATACATCATTGGGAAGGCTCATCCAATTTTCTAAACATTTATATATTAGTTTTTATATTTTTCTAAAATTTTCTTTTTAAAATGCACACTATTGCCCAATATGCGAATAACTTAGTGACAATTTCTCCCAAAAAAAACCCCAACATAAATGCCTAGAGAATTGGATGAATGGTGTGACTTTAATAATATTATGATTGTAGTTTAGCATAGGAACTCTTTAAAGTGCATTAATAACTCAATGCAGGCCAGCTGTTTATTTCCTAATTTACCAGCCAGCAAATGCGCTATGAGCGTTGATTTAGGAGAATCCCGCATATTGGCATCAATGTGGGAAATTCATGTATCTCGTTTTCAAAACTCCAAAAACATTGAATATTTTGAAAATTATTTAAATGCAAGGTATTGTATTTGCTGTTTTAATAGGTAGCAATGAAAAATTGATAATGGCCCCCAGCAGAGCACCATGTGTGAAAGTGATGTCATTTTCTCTAATGACATACATTTTTCCCATTTCTCGCTACACATTAGGCTTGTGTGATTATTGTTTTAAGAGATTACGATTAATTATTTAACAATAATCATGATTACTTTATTAATAAGTCTGGGTACAAATTACCCCGATATAACAACAAAGACATTTTAATGATGAAAGCTGCAATCGTGTTTAGAAATGTCCATTTACCGGCCAATAGAAAACTATTTCAGTGATTAATTCCAGTGATACATTTTCAAAAATGGTCTTCTCATGGCCTGCAAATGGACATACATTCGCTGAGCAAAATGTAAATTTCTGTAATCGATCGCATTAAAGAGTAATTAAAATGTAGGTTTTAAAATATTTTATGCAATAGAAATTATTTAATAATTTGATTATTTAATTTTTTAATCATATAAACTCACGCTGTAAAACATAATCATTATTGTGATTTTCGATTTAATCAGATAACCACGCAGATAATCACGCAAGCCTACTACACGCGTGGTACATACCCCGAAATGGCAGCACTGTATCCTGCAGATGAACATACATACAGTACTGACCAGAAATAACTGAACAAGTTTAGTAAACAAATAAACTGCTGATGATTTTGGACATAATTCACCTTTCCAGAGTATCCATCCATCATCTGATTTTGTATGTCATAATCAGCTCAGCGCGTGTATGATGACATCACAATCATTACGTCACAAATAGACCATCATCAAATCTAAAATAGTCTGACACGTTGTATGAATTGTAAGTCTTTGTAATTCTTTGCTATTTAATAAACATGCTGTTGAATATTTTGAAACTAATTTGACTGTGTACTGTTACCATAGGCAGCAACAGCACCCAGTCAAATTAGTTTCAAAATATTCAACATGTTTATTAAACAATAAAGACATACAATTGGTACAATTTGACAGACTATTACGCATCCATGACAGACTAAATCGTGTCATTCATGACGTAATTGCTTATAACGTTAGCCTATGTGACTAATTGTTTATGATGTCATATGATTGACTGAGAGGATGAATTCCTCAATTCTCAGATTGGATGCCATATGCCACGCACCCGATGACATCAGATTGTTAAGTCATGTGACCCTCCTCTTCCTGTAGCAGTCAGACAGTTTTACCTTTCCAATGTTCACCCAGCGTGGCGTATCTATTACTATTGTTGTACAGATAGCAGAGAACACTGGCGGAGTTTCCTCCCTTAGCTTTACGTAGGTTAGCATCAGGAAAACACCAAACAAACCACTGGAAAATAATATAACATTAAGATTCTATATGCTTTACACACTATGGCACACTTTACAGATTTTTCTGTACTCAAATAACAAGTTCTCTAAGTACATACATTATATCATCAGGTACAAGAGCAATCTGAGATTGCAGAAACCTGCCCTCCCGTTTCTGTCACATTACTGTAGGTTTTTCAATTTTTTAATTTTTTAGATTTTCCATTTTTTCTGCTTCCCAGGTTTTTTTTCTATCACGACCAAAATTGTAGAATCCTAGTATACACTCACACTCTGTATTGTGCTAAACTTAGAGCCAAATCAGATCGAGATATGCTTAGATCCAGACCTGATCTAATCCTGGTTTCTTAGTCAGATCACGGCCAAACACTGGCAAACCTCTGTACAAACATGGAAAATCCTTTATTGTGTTAAGATTTGAGCCAAATTGGATCAGTAGTATTTGAGGTACAACTACAGACACACAAAGACACAGACAGACAGACAGACAGACAGACAGACAGACAGACAGACAGACAGACAGACAGACAGACAGACAGACAGACAGACAGACAGACAGACAGACAGACAGACAGACAGACAGACACGATTGCAATAATAGTGAAACCATAACCACATTTGTCTGATCAATTCAATGTAATCTTAATCTTACTAAGATAATATAGGCTTTATTCATGATTCTAGAAGACAAGACATGTACCAGACGGCTGGGCACAAAAGTGAGGAATGCAAATGTATGCATCTGTACTTTATCCTGTAATTGAACCATTTAACACTTAAATTCTTTCAAGGAAATTTTAGTTTTCTCATAGAAAATGCCCATTTGCAGACCAACAGAAGACTATTTTTGAAATTTTACCACTGGAATGACTGGCTCGCTTATCGAGCCAGTCATTCCAATGGTAAATTTTAAAAAATAGTCTTCTCTTAGTCTGCAAATGGACATTTCTCAAGACCACTACAGAATCCGTTTTTGGCTGATATGAGGGTTAACGGGTTAATGGTCGTCGGCAAAAACAGGCTGCTTCAGTCATCACAATGGTTTTATAGAATGGCCCTTTGTAGGGCAAGAGAAGACAATTTTTAATTGGAATGGATGGCTCCATAATCACCCCCTTTATTTCAGTGGTAAAATTAAATAAGGGGCCCAATGGCATTGATGCACACCTGGACCATTAACTTCTGAAACATTAGCATTTGACCGGACATAATTCTTCAAATTCACGATGAACAAGACATAAAATACTAAATTGGAATTCAGCACGTACAGTATTTAATAGGAAATTAATGACAGATGCTGACCACACAGTCAGATCCAGCCTCAGGTTCTATCCAGCCAATAAAAAATCTAATATGCTCAGGAATTGCTTAATTTTGATTGGTCCATGACAACCATGTTTTATCACAGATCAAGTTCTCTTGAATAAACATTAATCCCCCTTAGTTATTATTGAAATATAACGAGTTTACGCCTAATTTGTACAGCAGTACCTGAGATGTTATTTCCGAGAATAAGATGGCCACTGGAAAAATGGACCATTCAAAATTCTGAATTGAAGATCTTGAGCCAATCACCACGCAACTTTCGTTGAAATCCATCAGGTGGTTCTTGAAAAGAATCATTTAAAGGTGCATATTCACACCAGAATGATTGAAAATAAAATTGTTAAAATTGCATACTTTTATAAGCTTAAATTATGTGCCTATGTGCAAGGAAAGAAAATAAATCTTAACATGTGATGATTCCATTCCATATAAATTAATAAAAAATTTTAAGTTGCGAAATTGAAATAGAGGCCCGTGTCTCTATTTCAATTTCGCAACTTAAAAAATTGTATTCATTTATATGGAATGGAATCATCATATGTTAAGATTTATTTCGTTTCATTACATATAGGCTCACAGTTTAAGTCTCTAAAAGTGTATAATTTAAACAATTTTATTTTCAGAAATTTTACTGTGAATATGCACCTTTAAAGATGATTAAATTCATTTCCTATAGGATTTTTGGAGATTAAGAAAATTCAAGATGGCCACCAGAAAACACGATCCATAGAAATTCTGAATGGTAGTTTCATCAACATGTGGTAACAAATTTGGTTAAAATTGGGCCACCGATTAAGGATGAGTAGCGTTTTAACGAATTTTCAGAAATCTTTTTAAAAATCTAAAATTTTCATCAAAAATCTGACCAAACAACATTCTGAATAGAAGCTCTGGAGCATACCACCATAGGGTCCTTCCATCCAAATTTGATAAGAAATCTGCCACAGTTTAGGAGGAAATACATTTTGATCCTTTAGTGACTAAATTTGTTTTAAAAAAACTATTTTCTTATTGAATGTCCCATTTGCAAGTCAAGAGAACACTATTTTTTTAATTTACCACTGGAGTGACTGGCTCAGTTACCGAGCCAGTCATTCCAGTGATAAGTTTTCAAAAATTGTCTTTTCCTGACCTCCACATGGACATTCGGCAAGACCTCTGTAGAGGCTGGTTTTGGTCGGCTTCCTTATGAAAGGGTTAAAGGATTTATCTGGCTTGACAACTAAAGGTCTAAGTTACTGAGCCCATGTTACCTTAGAAAGCAGCTAATGTAGAACTTTGACAAGTACAGATGCTCAAAATGTTTTGCAGCCATAGCATCGCCTAGAAAAAGCAAAGAAAAATAGAGCAATAAAACTTATACAGTTAAAATTAAACTTTTAATGGTCAGGATGTTTCAAGAAAACTTAAATCTTTGGTCAGTGTATGTCCATTTGCAGGTCAACAGAACATATTTTTGAAAATTTAATACTAGAATGGCTGGCTGATAATTTTCTGAAATGGACTAAGTCTGAAAAGAGCAGGCATATAACAATACAGCATGCCTGTTTTCATTCAAATTTCAGGATTTGATCAGGTAATGTGATGTAATATGACATAATCATAAGCACATGTTATCTTGTGATGGATACGTCAGTATACTGGGACGCAGCAATCGTAAGATCCAATATCGGAATGAATCCTGAAAACTGGTAGCCTAGATGCTTAATTATATTAGGATTGACTGATCAATTTTGAGTCGTTTTCTTTCAGAAAATGGTCCATACTTTCTCATTGATCAGAAGACCAAAACATAATCACCATTTGCAACCATTTCTTAACCCATTAACACTCATATCAGCCAAAAACGGTCTCGGCAGTGGTCTGAAGAAATATCCTTTTGCAGAACAAAAGAATAATTTTGAAAATTTACCACTGAAATGGCTGGCTCGATAACCGAGCCAGTCATTTCAGTGATAAGTTTTCAAAAATAGTCTTCCCTTGGTCTGTACATGGACATTTTCTATGAGAACATTGAAATTTTCTTTAAGAAATGTGAGGATTAACGGGTTAATTATGGGAACTGCCTATGTATGTGTTTTTGTACGGAAAAATATAATGTGTTATGTTGTCGATCAATATTCCAAAAATTTGAAGATATTTCAAATTTTCTCATTTTCTCTCATTCTCATATGGCCAATTTTCAGACAAACAGAAATTTGCTAGGGAAGCTGGTGTGCCCAAATGTAGTGGACAGGATGTTTGGGACTAACAGTATTGAAAATATTGGACATTGACTTACCAAGAAAATAACTCGATGGAGCGAGCAGAATCACGCTGAAACGGAAAAGCAATTGATGCATTAACATATGAATCCACTTTTAGCTAGGCGCTGCCCATTCCTAGTTAAGTTCAACAAACGCGTTGTTCGTGTTGGGATCGATCAAATCCTGAACACCCTGCATCTCAATTTCCATAACTATATAGGGATGCTGTTGAAAATTTTGCAACTAATTTGAATGGGCGCTGTTATTTCAATAGGCTCAGTCAAATTAGTTTCAAAATATCAACAGAATGTTTATTAAATAGTAAAGACATACAATTCATACATCCTGATGGACTATAAAGCATGTATGATGGACTTAGATTCAAAAAAGCATCCGCTTATGTTTCTACGAGAATTGTTAATACTTACCAGATGTACTATTATGATAATGTCTATTATCTAGTCTAGCTCAAAATAAACAATTAAAACTTCACACTCTCCATGGTCCTGCCCATGCTGTGTCCGGGAATTACCATAGCCCCAGGTACCTAGTCAATTCCCAATCACAGTCAGATTCATCTTATATTTGTCTTGACAAACAGCGAAAGCAGTTCAGCCTCACTCAGCCTCACCCCAGCCATAGTACATCTAGTAAGTATTAACAATTCTCGTAGAAACAAAAGCGGATGCTTTTTTTATTCTACTTCGAATAATACTTAGCAGATGTACTATTATGATAAACTCCGGATTTTGACAGCCAAGAAACTCCGGTGGGAGGAGGTGAGGCTCGAACCAGCACTCATCTACCATCCGACAGAGAAGGTTGTGAAGAGACTAGAGCCCTGGATTACGCTTGGGTTCCGCTATCTGACTGATAGCGTGCTAAACTTCCATGGTCTAGACCGTGCTCCAGCCTCCCCCCCCCCTTCTTGGTGTGCACCAATTCCAGAGGGCTGTCAAAAAGGGGAGGCAACACCCACCAGACTTGTGTCAGCCCCAAGTCTCAGCTAGGGCAGTCGAGGAGAGTGCAAAGAAGCTATGTACTACAACCTCTAATTTTGAAAAAAACTCAGTATATCGATTAGATTTTGAAATTTGAATGAGTCTAATGTCTGTTGCAATGAATAAGATACTCTTGAACCAGATTATTTACTTAATCAGTCTGGTATTTCGACTAAGTAAATTAATATTAGTCACTTAATTTAAGCAAACACTCACCATTTTCTGAGTGCTTGGTCTTTCTTGATCATCACAGGAGCTCCGCCCAATCTATGGTCGTTCACAGATCATGTGCATCACCATTGCTCAGTGCATGTGGAAGAACCTTGCAATGTATGCAAAATAGTGGTCAGATGTGGCTTTAGTTAAGATTTGACAAATTGGCAACGGCTACCGGATTAAGTGTGCTGGAGATATCGCGAAGGTAGAAATCAGTGAATGACTGACTCGGCATGCCATTGTGCTACAGACATCACCTCCTCTAAAGAGACACCCTTATAAAGGGCCGATGATGCTGCTAGTGCTCGGACTTGATGGGCGTTCGCACGATCAATCTGCTTTCCTGTTGCGGTTTTGTGTAATATCTGAATAGCATCGACTATACAGCGAGAAATAGTATCTTTTGAGGCGTGCAAATGAGAAGCTTTGAGACATAACCACAGATTCGGGTCATCTCTCCACTCCTCAGTACGTTTCTTATATATTTTCAGACATCTTACAGGACACCATGCAGAAGAGTTTGGGTCATGTCTAATTAAACTTGGCAAATTGATCGGCTGTCCTGGATATTTAAGTCACTGATTCTTTGCCAGGAAACAAAGATGTGGTAGTAGTCGTAAATCTTCACCTGTAACGACAAACCAGTCTTGTTTGGCAGAAAGCGCATGAATTTTGCTTCTTCTTCTCGCCGATGCTGCTGCAACCAAGAAAAACTGACTTAATAGTTAACAGTTTAATATCCATAGATCTGATTGGTTCAAAGGGAGCATGCCCTAAAACCAATAGAACAAGAGATAGATTCCATGCTGGGATAGGAATTGGCTGTCTAGGTCACAAATTGCTCATTCCTCTAATAACTTCATTTAAAGTGTCGTTCTCTACTCCTACAATGGCCAGACTGGGAACGACTGAAGATAATGCAAACTTTTATGCTGCTAGGGTTGAAGATACAAGTTTGTCAACTTCGTATAAATGACAGATAAAATCTGCTACATGTTGAACAGATGCAGAAAAGGGATTAATATCTCTTTCCTTACACCACTCTGCAAATTTGTTGATTCTATAATTATATGTCTTGGTGGGTGACCCTCTTCTGGCTGAAGCGACAAACTTCGCTGCTTGCTCAGAAAAGCCACCCTTAATTGCACGCTGCTTGATAACATCCATGCAATCAATTGGAACATCTGTCTGTACCTTTGTTCTGAAAGATCAGATCCCTTCTGTCTGGAAGAGGGATTGGATTGCAAAACCAGAAGGTCCAGCAGATCCGTAAACCATGATCGGCCTGGCCAATGAGGGGCGATCAGTAGTACTTGGCATATGCCCTCTCTTATCTTTGCCAGAACTTTTGGGATAAGAATCGTTGGAGGATACGCGTACGCGTACATTCCTTTCCAACTTATCGCCAGTGTGTCTACTGCTAGAGCTAGGGGGTCCGGGATCAGTGACACATATGTGGCCATCTTTGCATTTCCTTTCATCACAAATAGATCCACATTTGGCTTGCCCCAATGTTTGAAAAGAACCTCCGCTACCGATTGGTTGAGCTGCCATTCCGTCGGATGGCAAACCATCCTTCGACTGAGAGCATCCGCTAGGATGTTCAATCTTCCTGGAATGTGTGCTGCCCGAAGAATAATATTCCACTCTGGGCACCACAGCAGAAGGTTCCTTATATCATACACAACTCCGGTGATCTCGTCCCGCCCTGGCGGTTCAAATAAGACACCACTGTTGAGTTATCTGTCCTTACCAGGACAATCTTGTCTCAGATTAGGTTCTCGAATTTTCGAAGTGCTAATGCCACCACTAATAATTCGAGAACATTTATGTATTTTTGCGCATTGGTCAAATCCCATTCCCCTGACACTGACAGATTGTCCAGTACTGCTCCCCAACCCGTCGTCGATGCATCTGTAAAAATGGAGTCTGCGGTTGAGGAGGTTGTAGAGGAACACCTCGCAGGAGATTCTGTTCTGATAACCACCACTGAAGATGGAATATCAATGGTTCTTTTACTGGAATCCTCAGAGACAATGGATCCATTCTCTGAGACCAGAATGACATTAAGTACATCCGAATCGGCCTGCGTCTGAGTGCCGCATAAGGAACCACCTTCTCCAGAGATACTAGTAAACCCAGTATTCTGAGAAATTGACGCGCCGTCAGATAGGCTCCTAGAGAAACTGACTCCAGAACTGCAATCAAACTCTTGACTCTGCTCTCCACCGGAAAATCTACACCGTCCCTGAGACTGAAAAAAATTCCCAGATACACAAACTCCTGGGATGGAGTCAATTCTGATTTCTCTAGATTCACAATCCATCCTAGGTCCTTTAGTAAGGCCAGGGCTACCTGAAGATTGTTGCGCAGAGTGACTGGATTCCCAGCCTTCAGCAGCCAGTCGTCTATGTAAGTATGAACAGCTATATTTCTCCTGCGAAGATAAGAAGTCATGGCGAGAACCACTTTGGTGAAGACCCTCGGTGCTGTTGTCAGACCGAACAGTAACACATTGAATTCCCAAACATTGTCTTGGAATGCAAAGCGAAGATATTTCTGAAAAGGAATTGACATTGGAATATGAAAATATGCATCCTTCAGATCTATCGATACTGCCCACATGCCTTTTCTCAGCCCTGTCATCACCACCGCCACAGTCTCCATCTGAAATTTTGGTGAGAGAATGAATTTATTCAGCGGTTTGTGGTTGAGAATCAGTCTCCAACCTCCAGGTGCGTTTCGGAACGAGGAACATTATCAAATGGAGGCCCAGGGAGGACTGATTGTCGACTAAATGAATCGCATTCTTCTGCAGAAGATCTAAGATTTCTGAGCAAATGCCATCTAGATGATCGGATTCCCTTGGAATGGGAGTCCATACTGGAGTCGATGTTAACGGAACTAACGATTGACGGATGAGCCAGTCCAGTTCATTGCCGTTTCCTAGCCAATGACAGACTAAACAATCTTGCACAACCTGTTCCCACTGGTTTGAGAACAGTTCAAGTCTGCCTCCGACGGTAGGAATCTGCACACAGCTCGCGATCAATGTTGCACGATAAGACACTAATTCGCTTGGGTGAAGATTCTTGACTCCCTTCGTTCCTGGCGCCACTGGAACGGGTCTCGCTGGAAACCCATCAGGACCATCCCCCATGGCCACCTCGTGGCTTCTTGGAGTATGACGGCCCGGGACCGCTGCCACGGTTATCCTTATGGTAACCGCCGCGACACGACCTGCCACCTTTCCTATCGTCTTCATACGGCCTCTTATTAGAGGACTTGTACGAAGACGAACGGCCAGGTCCCTGTGAACCGGATGCCCGATGGGCATCACGGCCAGAAGGACGGAAGGGCGATCTCTGGCGCTGCCTCTGTTGCTCCAGCTGATGATGCTGTGGCTTAGTTGACTTCCACGACTTGCCGACTACTTCTTGCTCTGCGACCATTGACGCAACTTTGGAACGAGCTTGCCGTGCCAAGCCGCCAAACAAGCCCGGACCAATGAAGGGTGCAGAAGATAATGCAGCCCTCATCTCTGGTCCTGGTTCTACGCAATCGAGAACCATTCTCCTTCATTCCTCCAACGATCTTGTGATCACCCTGGCCAGGCAATCTTGGGACAAGCGCATAGTGTCCCGGATAACTCCGGGAGCAGCCTCTGGCACTTCCCCACCTTCCATCACGCAGGTCAGCATACCCTGCAAGAGCCATAGCTGCTCTCGCCACATCCTCAACGAGAGTCAACTCATTGAACGGATCTTTGTTACCCTGGGAAACCAAGGGTCGAGATCGACCCTTGGCTTTCCCGGCTAATGGCCTGTTCAGTGCTTCTCTTTCCCTGACTGAAAGCCAAGGAACACGAGCATACTAATGATAGGCCTGTACAGGAAAGCTGACTTACTCTTTATCGCCTTAGGAGCCTTGGGCAACGAATAATCTGGCTGAACCAGATGATACGCTGTGACTTCGAACATGTCAGAAGTCTGGGAATCCAAGGGCACAGTTGGCATGGCTGAAGAGCCACTTGACAGAGTACTAGGCGCATGCTCCGACATCCACTCCATCGCCGGATCGCGCTGAGATCCTTGAACCGATGCCAACCCGAGATGGTTGGACATCCAGCCAAGGACCTGCACCCATTCAGCTTTGGTGCAAAAGGATGATTCATCTATCAAAGGACTACCATTATCATCCTCCTTCTCACCCGAGGATGAGTAGGCCACCGACGGTCCATGCTGGATCTACGGACCAAACTTCCAATACGAAGTGGATCCATAACCTGACTACGTGCGGCTCCAGTATCTAGCGAATCGCCAGATACGGATTCACCGCAATCCATCGGCTCCAGTATGGGAGCCGGGACTACGGCCGCTACTACGGCAGGAGATGGAACTCCGAGAGGAGCCATCATAACCACCTCCGTGATGCCAGCGGGAGCCGTAAAACAAGGCTCCAACGGCAACGCGGCCTGAGCGAAGTCCGGATGAAATATGCCCGACGGAACGGCGACATCTCCACCCGGCTGGCAAACCCGTACAAAACCTGTGGGTGACCAGTGAGAAGTACTAGTATCTGCCACCTGAGAAAGCTCCGGCATGCCAGAGTCTTCCATCAGGAGGATATCTTCCTCCTCCGCCATCGGCTCTTGAGCCAAAGCGGGAGGAAGGACAGGTGCTTGTCCCTCCGCAGAAGTGGCCGGACCACCGATGGGTAGTCCTGCACCAGCCTGCATCATCAGGATCGTGGACTGGAATGACTCAAACATTGCCTTGAATTGGGCCGCCCAAACACCCAAGGCCGAGTCCATACGCTTGTTCAGACGGTCTTCAAGACCTTTTACTGATGCCTGATCCACTTTGGCCGCCTTGTCCCTCGCGATCCTCTCCAAAGGCGCACACCGATCACGATCGAACTCCGCCACAAACTCCGACGACCACTTTGCACATACATCGCAAGGATTTCCAAACTTGCACTTCGCGCAGGCAACACAGTGATGACCGGAAAACTTCTGTTTCATGAAGCGGTTGCAGCGCTGACAGAGTGTGTCAGGGGGGGGCCTTTCCCTGCCCCTTCACTTTCTGCGAACACAGAATAATAATTAAAACGCTGCACATGATAAGACAATGACAAGCAACATGCACAATTTACTTGATTGTAATTTTAAAATTACTTAGAAACATTAACTTTCTCTTAGATTAATGATAATCAAGTCTAGGCAGGAAATATTTGAAAATTTTTATAGAGTGAAAATTTTACAAACACGACTTGGTAATTAACTAACGTTAAAATAGCCAAGAAATAAAGACTGATCGCTACATACACGCTCGGCAATGAAGCGAGAGCTAAAGAATGGCCTAAAACAGAGTGCATAGACACGCCAAGCCAAAACAAAACATCAATCATGGGTGCCACCATCTTGGCTACGGGCGCATCCATCTTGGAAGGAACCGAGTCGCAAGAGAAATTAACCGAGTACTCAGATAAGATTAAACAGTTAACGGGTAACGGAGCGACTCCAACAATGGCCACCATTTTAAAATAACGTGCCAATTTAAGTTAATTTTACTCAGTCATTACGGCACGAATGTATAAATTCTAGATTGATACAACCTGCCCCTGTGATGACTTTCCCTTTCCTTCCATGAAGCCAGCGATGGATAACGTTACACATGCTTAATTCCGCTAAAATTGCGCAATCTTAGAGCTAAAAAAAACATGCGACTTTCCAAGTCAGCAAAATAGACGAATCTGACTTATGGGGAATTGACTCGGTACCTTGGGCTATGGTAATTCCCGGACACAGTATGGGCAGGAACAGGAGTGCGGAGTTTTAATTGTTTATTTTGAGCTAGACTAGATAATAGACATTATGATAATCGTATATCTGGTAAGTATTATTGGAAGTAGAAAGGTCATTCATGATGTATTTGATTGTGAGGTCATATACTTGACTGACAGACTGGATACCTCTATATTAATCCTTTAACCCTCCAATTTGTTCAAGAAAATTTCTATTTTCTCATAGAAAATGTCCATTTGCAGAGGAAGAGAAGACCATTTTTGAAAATTTACTACCGGAATGACTGGCCAGTCATTCCAGTTTGTAAAATTTCAAAAATAATCTCTTGGTCTGCAAATGGACATTTCTCAAGACCACTGAAGAAGCCGCTTTCGGCTGATATGAGTGTTAAAGGGTTAATACCACTGATATGCCAGAAATCATACTTCGCAAACACTATCATAAAATTCTTCTAGTATTTTGAAAATATTTCAACTGAAAGTCTAATGCCTATTTGACCATTAAAGTGTTCATACCGGTAGCTAATATTAGAATATTGGGCACGGTGTAATGATTGCGCAGAGAGAAACCTATTATGAAATTAAGCAAAGCATATTTATATACACTAGGTGAATAAATGCAATGCCTAATGCAACAAAGTGTTTCAGTCAAATTGTTTTCAAAATGTTAGCAGGCTTTTCCATTTTTAGCTATGCCCCTTCCATTTCTCCAAAGCTCTACCCACTTTTTTGGTGTCCGTTGGAATCAATTTGAAACTTGGAAATCTGAATTTCAAGAAACTAAATTTCAAGATAAGTATACAGATAAACTGCTGAACCTTTTGAAACTAATTTGACTGGGTGCTGATGCTGCCAAACTGTCAGTGAAATTAGTTTCAAAATATTCAACTAAATGCTTATCAATTGTAAATCCATCAAAGCCATACAATTCCTACACTTGATAGACTTTTCGGTGTTCATGATGGAGAATTCTATGGTCTTATGATCGTGACGTCAGCCTACATATGACATAATTGATTATGCCATCAGATACGTTACTAGCTTGAGTGACAGATCAGATCCCTCCAGTCTATTGTCCCTCAGAACATTAAATAATTATACTGCTTTGTTCGCTTATATAAATATGCTTTGCTTAATTTCATAATAGGTTTCTCTGCACAATCATTCTAATATTAGCTGCTAAAACTTTAACCCTTTAACACTCATATCAGCCAAAAATGGCCTCTGCAGTGCTCTTGAGAAATGTCCATTTGCAGACCAAGAGAAGACCATTTTGGAAAATTTATCACTGGAATGACTATCCAGTAATAAATTTTCAAAAATAATCTTCTCTTGGTCTGCAAATGGACATTTTCTATGAGAAAATTAAAATTTTCTTGAACAAATTTAAGGGTTAAAGGATTAATGGTCAAATTTGGTTTAACGAATATTAAACTTCTCATTGAAAATGTCCATTTATAGATAAAGAGACTACTTTATTGAAAATTTACCACTGGAATGACTGACTCGGTTATCGCTTCGGAAGTGGTAAGTTTTGAAAAATTGTTTCTTCTTGTAGTCTAAGAGCTACGTGACCTTTAATGACATATCTGAGGCCAAAAGGTTTGAAGGTCTTTTCCAAATCAGAATTTGAATATTTAAATATCAGTTGGCTGTATTAATGAGATGCCCCACCCATTGTCCCTTACCCCACCCCATGAACCTGCGCACTAAGGGCACTGCACTAGGTAAAGTTATACTAATCAAAAAAAGAAACTTATAATATTAAATAAATAATAATAAATATTGGGATATTCAATAGTTACTTTAATCATTGCTACTATAAACTTAGGCCTACTATGTTTGTTTTGGACGCCGAGGTAATGCGTATGGTTGTGTTTTAACGTGCTCAATGATGCATGTCCATGTGCGTGCACTGTTTGTGTGATTTGCACGTGCATGTCCCACTGGGGTATAACCATGTGCTAGTGTCAGTGTCAGTGACTTTCTGCTGCTTTCATGTGTATCCAACTTGAAAGCAACTTAATTTTGTTGTGACTGTAAGAATTCCACCAAGCTGGGATGCCGAGAATTCCTGCAAATCTGCGAGAACGAGCTGTTGTCTTCTCCAGGCCGGTACAGTGACTGCAGAAGTGGCTGGTATAGTTGGTGCCTCTGCCAGGGCTGTGAGAAATCTGAGGAACCGTTTCGAATACACTGGAACTGTTGCTGACCATCCACGTAGTGGACGCCCACGTGTCACCACACGTGCCCAGGACAGACACATTACCCTGACACACTTACGAAACCGCTTTCAAACTGCCACCATGACTGCAGACAACATTGGTATTAGTGATCAGACAGTTCGTAATCGTTTGCGTAGTGAAGGCATAAGGTCACGTCGCCCTTGCGTAGGATGTGTTATGACAGATCGTCATTGCTGAAATCGTTTGGATTGGGCTCATGAACATCAACGCTGGACCAGACGGCAATGGAACACTGTCCTTTTCTCAGACGAATCTCGTTTTTCCCTGTCTGGAAGTGATGGGAGGGTACGAGTTTATCGCAGACGCAATGAGCGTTACACCAACTGCTGTGTCCTGGAGCGGGATCGTTTCGGTGGAGGGCCATCAGTTATGGTGTGGGCAGGTATAGCACATGATTACAGGACTCCGTTGGTCATCATTCCTGGCAATCTGAATGCTCGTCATTACAGAGAAGAAATCCTTGCACGATTCATTGTTCCTCTTTTCCATAATGATGGTCGTATCCAAATTTGCAGCAAGACAACACTACTAGTCACACAGCTCGAGACACTGTGCGGTACATGCAAACAGAGAACATCAACTTTATCAATGACTGGCCTTCAAAAAGTCCTGAACTTAACCCTATTGAACATTTGTGGGATAACACTGACCAGACGATTCGACAGCGCCTAAACCCACCAGAAAATGTGCATGAACTTCAAAAGGCACTGTTACACGAGTGGAACAACATTCCACAAGCAGGTATCAAGTCTTGTGAATTCCATGCGCAGAAGATGTGTTTATGTTGTCGGTGCGCAAGGTGGTCACACGATATTGAGATGTGAATTTGGAAAATGACCCCTTGCCTGTATCAGCCCTTTGTGAACGACCCTCTGATGTTCCCTGCAGAAGTTGATAGCTGATTGATAATTCCCATACCACATTGAATTATTTATTGTCATTAATGAAATAATTTCACTCACAGCGAATAAATCTTAATGAGGTGAATTGGTGCGGAAGTTTCTTTTTTTGACTAGTATAGGTATAAATATGGCATAAATGGGTAAAATCACATTGTCTACTAATACAGTGTGATAGTAATTAGTACTATATACATGCGTTATTGTACACATGTACATCGTTATTATCCCCAACAGTTGTAAGCTTTACCAGCCCACAAATATGAGCAAAGTTATTTACTCATTTACATGATACATTTGTCTCACCTGTGAAGGAGAAATTGAAACATATGTATCACTTTTCCAACGACAGCATGCACGTTAAGTTTCTGTGTTTAGCAAATCATCACTACCCATATTTTAGGCGTGCTTATTTCTATCTATTGGAACCAATCTTGGCCACATCGGAGCAGGGAGAGCAGAATATGGAAAATCACGGGACATTCATGCTAGAGCTGTTGTTATTGTATGTGACTATGACAAGTGGTCTAATAAGCTTACAGGTAACTTACCTGTGCTTACAGGTAGCTTACCTGTAGATGTAGTTACAGTACAGCTTCTCAGACATGCTGGAAAGAAAACACAATATATAATAATAACTAACTATTCAAGCCTGATTGACCAACTATCTTTTGTAGCCAAAAGATAGTGACTCGTAAGACCTTTAATGGCCAAGACTGGTAAAGAAAACCTGAACAGAAGAACTATTTTTGAAAAACGTTACCAGTGTGTTATTGATCTAAGATTAAGTAGTTGTGGTTTCACATCACACAAAACAAGTTTGAAGTTCATGTTTTATGATTGGAACACTGTTTAACTCTTTAAAACGTAAACTTGTTCCAAAAATTTTAATTTGTCTTTCAAAATGCCCATTTGCAGACCAATAGAAGACTATTTTTGAAATTTTATCACTGGAATGCATTCTAGTAATAAATTTTCAAAAATACTATTCTCTTGGTCTACAAATGAACGTTTTCCCATTATTTAGCCATTATTGGCTGGTATTAGTGTTAAAGGGTTAAGTGAGATGATCGATGTAGATTGACATGTAATAATGACGTCATCAAAATGGAAGGCGACAAGTGCAAACAGATTTCCCGGTAACTAGTACTCAAAACGAGGCTGTCTTAGAGAAGAAAAGAATGGCGTTGTATATTTCCGTAATGATGCAAAGTGAACAACAACAAAATTCTTTTGAGGTTTATAGCATTTTATTAAGACAAACACACCATGGATTAATTAAACAGGCGTTATTTTGGAGATAAATTTGATTATATCCGATTATTACTACAACAAAGAATGGATTATTATTCGAGGAGTATTACCGAGCAGACCACAGGTAAGTAGTATATACGAGCGATATTTACGATTTTTTGAAATTATGACGATGTCAATGTCGATATTCGATATCGCAATTTGTTTCGATAATATCGAAATACCGCCCAACCCTACTGCTTTCTATTAGCAAAATGGTTATCTAGCAATCGCCACACAGGTGCTATTAAAACGGCGTTCTATGCGGAGGTTGCGGAAATAGTTTTAATTTAGTGGCAAATTCGAATCATTAATAGGGTGATTTTGGGGGGATTTAAGCTGTTTTGGGATATGATTTAACTGAAGACAGTTATAATTTAGTGTTTAATATTGGGATTTGTGTAATTTCTTGGTCTTACTGTGGAAATTTGTAACGTTCAGCGACTATTTTTGGAGCGTTGTTGAATATGGAATCATGCTACCAAAGTCTCACTCTATTTTTCCCATCGCGATATAATACTGATATTCAAATTAAAAGAAAAAGATAAACTGGTGCTAATTTTCCAACAAATTTGCTGGAAGATGGTGCTGTCGTAGACAGAAACATCGTCCACCAAAATTGTTGAGAAAAGTACAGCAGTTACTTTACTACTGATACAGTAAAAGATAGAATATTGACATCAGAGTGGTAAGGGTTAATGGTCATACCGCCCCAAACCAGCCTCTGTTATGGTCATGTGGAATGTACATTTTCAGGCTAAGAGTACAATTTTTGAAAATTTATCACTGGAATGACTGGCTCGTTAACCGAGCCAGTCATTCCAGTGATAAATTTTCGAAAATTTTACTCTCTTGGCCTGTAAATGAACATTCAGTAGGCAGATATTTAAATTTTCCTGACCGAATTTGAACACTAAAGAGTTAATTTGGAGCCAAGGCAGAAATGCCATCCAATCAAATTGACATCAGAGTGCTAAGAGTTAAAGGTGATATCTAATTCAGCCTTCCAGAGTATGCACCCATCATACATGTATGACGTGATAATCAACTACGTGATGTGTTGAATGACATCATTATGAATGACGTCATGAATGACGTCGTTAAGTACGTCACGAATGCATATTTCAAGATGGTCTATGCATTGTTGTACTAATTGTATGTCTTTATGATTTAATAAATATTCTGTCGAATATTTTGAAACTAATTTGACTTGGCGCTGTTGCTGCCATAGGCAGCAACAGCACCCAGTCAAATTAGTCACAAAATATTCAACAGCTTCCCTGTAGTTTTCAGGAAATTGATAGCTAGTGCATTCAGGGATCGATCAATCCCAACACAGCGAGGGGTGGGTGGAACTTAGCTAGTGATGGGCGGGGAATAGCTAAAAATGGAAAGGTCCATTATCTAATATCGTGAAGCCCTACACCTGTCCCCCTCTTGCGAAGTGACATCAAGAAAACAGGGTACATTCAGATCAGGAATACACCTGACATGCCTAAGGAAGTTAAGGATTTTGCCTGATGACAAGACAGTGTGGTTAAATGTGAAGAAGGACTGATTTCAGCTGTGGGATGTTTATATTACTACAGGCGCAGAATAAAGTACATAATCATCATATATTAGATGAGAATAGGACTATTCGGACCAAGTTTGATCTAAGCGTGTTCAGAAATAACAAAATGTGGCACCATTGTTGAAGACGGATAGACAGACAGACAAGTCAGCTGAGTTAAAATACGAGGCCCAAGAGGCCTGTGTCTCTCACCTGGAATTATTGGCGACTGGCACAACCGAACAAAATGAGATGAACACTGTAAAAGTTTACCAATCAAATTTCTGCGAAGAAAAGCTTAGCCAAGTTTTATTAAAATCGGCCCAGTGATCAATAATTAAGTTTTTTTATGTTTTTCTCAAGAATTTGCAGAAAATACAAGATGTCCACCAAAAATGTTATATTTTCATGGATTCATGGCGGACATGTATTTTTTACATATCAACTTTCCATGGACAAATTTTATTGGCGTTTCGACCCTAATTATATCAGCCAAATTTCGGCCCGGTCCACTCAGCGGTTCTGGAGAAGTCGTTTTCGCGAAAACTAGATCATCCAGGATGGTTGCCGAATCATTTGGCAAATTACGTTCCCTCGAACAAACTTGGTTCAGTTCTTGCCCTCGATCATATTTCATGAGGTCTGCATTAATCCCCAACCAGTTTCAGAGAAGATTTTTTAAAGACGTCGGCCAAAATCCAAGATGGCTGTGGGCCAAATTGGCCGATCATCTTCCTTTGAACAAATTTGTATCCCTATTCCCGAAGGATGCATCCTGTCAAATATGCTTGAAATTGGCCCAGTGGTTCGCGAGAATACATTTTTAATTTCTCATTGCTTTAGTATGGGAGCTTTTGGCGGGTAAATGATTCAAGATGGTCGCGAAACCGTTTATCTGACATTCTCGAAAATGGCAAATTTGAAATAAAAATATGCAAAAACATACATTTACAATTTCATCTAGAATTCCATCAAATAAAAAAATTCAATATGGCCGTCAAAACAAGCTACATTTTGATTGGCCAACGGCAGCCATCTTATTTTTGATGGATCAACTTCCCTTGAACAAACTTTAATGGCCCTTAGTTCCTAATCATATATCACAAATTTTGGCCTGATTGCCGCAGCGGTTCTGGGGAAGAAGTCGTTTTTGCGAAAGCTAGGTCATCCAAGATGACCGATGAACCATTTGGTAAATCAAGTTCCCTTGAACAAATTTGGTTCAGCTCTTGCCATAGATCATATTTCATGAGTTCTGAATCGATCCCTCAAATGGTTTCAGAGAAGATTTTTAACCCCTCTTGTGTCAACAACGCCTCAAAGAGCTCAAAATACTACTTGATATATAAATTAAACCTTTTGCCGTGGTCAATATTTTTCAAGATATTTTAATATTAGAAGACAATTTTTGTAAATTTACAACTGATTTTCTTCTCCACCTTTAAATTAAAGTTTTTAAGTTTCTATCAGCAGGCCGAGAGAAAAGTACTATTGAAAATGTACCACTAGATTGGCTTGGTTACTGAGCCTGTCATTCTAGTGGTAAATATTCAAAAATACTCTTCTCTAAGCCTTTCAAATAGGTATGTCTGAAGACCACTGCAGTTGTTTTTTAAAAATAGGCCGAAATCCAAGATGGCCACCGGCCAAATTGGTCGATCAGCTTCATTTAAACAAACTTGAATCTCTACGCCGTAAGGATGCTTCCTGCCAAATATAATTGAAATCGGCCCAGTAGTTCTCGAGAAGAATACATTTTAAATTTCCCATTGCCTTAGAATGGGAGCTTTTGGCGGGAAAATGATCCAAGATGGTCACCAAACCATTTATCTGACAGTTTTGAAAATTGTAAATTTGAGACAAGAATACCCAAACATATATAAAACCAATTTCGGCGCCAAATCCATCAGATAAAAAAATCCAATATGGCCGCAAAACGCACTATATTTTGATTGGCCCGCAGCGGCCATATTTTTTTACGGATCAACTTCTCTTAAACAAACTCTAATGGCTCTTAGTCCCTAATCATATCTGCCAAATTTCGGCCTGATCCCTTCAGCGGTCCTGGAAAAGTCATTTTCGCGAAAATTAGGTCAACCAAGATGGCGGCCGAACCATTTGACCAATCAAGTTCCCTTGAACAAACTTGGTTCAGCTCTTGCCCTAGATCATATCTCATGCTGCTTGCATCAATCCCCCAAGCGGTTTTGGTGAAGATTTTTAGACGTTTCCAAAAATCAGTCGAAATCCAAGATGGTCACCAGCCAAATTGGCCCATCGGCTTCGCTTGAACAAATTTGGATCCCTATGCCCTAAGGATACCTCCTACCAAATATAATTGGTTCTTGAGAAGTCATTTAAAGGAAAAGTTGATGGACAACGGATGGACACACGACGGATGGTCACTACGACATAAGCTCATGAGCTAAAAAAAACTTATTTTCAACAAACGCACTTTTTCTATCTCGAAATAATTTTATAAATAAATATTTTTGAATTAAATTCTGAAATGCAACTAACCTTAATTTTAATCTTCCTTTCATAATCTTGGAATAAACATCAAGGCCTCCTGAAAAGAAGACAAACATGCATTATTGGGAACAGCGTTGTGGAACAAGTTAGATAGGGTATTAAACTCCTGTAAAGATCATAATAATTCTAAAGATAGAAATCTACAAATAAATTAAACGAAATCAAGGATTTCTTTTTTCACGAGAGAGTTGATACTTACCTCCCTAATACTTTTGATATTGCTAAATATTGGCTTTCACTCAATAAACACTCAGATTAAAACAGTTAGGTGCCCCTACTGGGCAGGGAGTCAGAGCGTAGTCTGGCGGATGCCAGCCCCACCACCGCACATGCGCAGACTAGCACTTCCTCTGACTAATTTATTGGCTGATACACATGCAACTATAAAGAGCCTGAAGACCGAGCCTCTGTGGGGTGGAGAGGCCGGGTCCGTATCTAGGGAGGTAAGTATCAACTCTCTCGTGAAAAAAGAAATCCTTGATTTCGTTTATTTCACATCAAGAGTATACTTACCTCCCTAATACTTTTGATATTGCCAGAATTCGACAGTGAATTCGGCGGGAGGGAGGCGAGGTCAAAAGACCAGCTCATCCCTATACGCTTTTCTGCGTCTAAGGTACTTAAACTTCTGAAACTGTATGAAAAAACAGTCAGGATTTGACTAACCATCGGAAAACACCCCCGATGTATGAGAGATGACCGAATGTCATATGCGCTCCCCCCCCCTCCTTCCTGGGAGGAAGAGTCGAATGACCTCAATGTCCTATACGCTCTCTACGTACAAGTGCCATGTACTACAGGACAGAGACGAAAAAACTCCATTTTCGTATACTCTCAACAATGAACCACATAAATACACAAAACCATCATCATATTAATAACGGGTAACGTGACAAGACAATCAACAATGGACAACACATACACAAGACTGACCTTGTTGAAATGGCTGCTGACATCCTCTTCCCATTGGTGAAGAACGATGCAGTCCCAAATTAGTGGTTGTTTCCATAAATTAATTGTGAAATATATAAGTAATGAGGAAACCCCATCAAAAATATATGCCTAGTTATTTTTTCAAAATCGACAAGGCGAGAGGATTAGAGGTGTCACGGAGATAATGGTCTGTAAAACTTGACTCACAGTGCCACTGAGCCACCGACATAATATCATCCACAGGGACCCCATTAAATAGGGCAGTGGATGTCACTACGCCGCGGACACTGTGAGCCTTGGCCACGTCAACCTGCTTCCCGGTGGCGGATTTATGGCAAAACTGAATGCATTCTACAATCCACCTGGAAATGGTGTCCTTAGAAGCCCTGCCATGGGGTTCAATATAAGACAACCATAACGCCGACTGGTCGGTGCGCCACTCCGCCGTACGTTGTTTGTACCGGCGAAGCGCCCGGACGGGACACCATGCTTTAGAATTAGGATCATATCTAGTTAAAGCAGGCAAAACAATAGGTTGACCTGGATATTTCAACGACTGATTTTTAGCCAAGAAATTAATCCTAGGTAGCAGCTTAAGGCCTTCCCCTGAAACCACAAAACGGTCATCCTCGGCTGATAAGGCATGAATTTCACTCCTACGCCTAGCCGAGGCCGCAGCAATTAAAAACACAGTCTTCAGTGTTAATAGTTTCATAGAAATGGAACTAAGTGGTTCAAACGGCTTATCACCTAGTACTTGAAGCACTAGCGATAAACTCCAAGACGGAATCACAGGTGGATTCCTTGGTCTTAGATTGCCCATGCCTTTAATTAATACATTTAATGTATTTACTTCATCACTACCCCTCTTAGCCAAGCAAGGAATAACAGACATTAAAGCTGACTTATAACCAGCAATAGAGTTAGGCTTGAGGCTATAGGCATCATAGAGGTGACAGAGGAAATCAGCTACTACCTGAATAGATGAATCCATTGGATCAATACATCTTTTTGAGCACCATTCTGCAAATCTGTTGATTTTATAATTATATGCTCTGGAGGTTGACCCCCTCCTGGCTTTGGCCATAAACATGGCTGCTTGCTCAGAAAAGCCCTCCTTAATTCTAGATTCCTTGACAACATCCACACAGTCAATCTGAACATTGACGGATTGTTGTGAAGGGCCTTGCCCTGGAAGATAATATCGTCCATCAGAGGCAGAGGAACCGGATTGCAGACCAGAAGGTCCAGCAGATCCGTATACCATGATCGGCTTGGCCAATCCGGGGCGATCAGAAGCACTTGGCATTCCTCTTGTCTGATTTTCTGAAGAATTTTTGGAATCAGGATTGCTGGAGGGAATGCGTATGCATACATTCTCCCCCAGCTGATAGCTAACGCATCTGTTGCGAAAGCGCTTGGATCCGGAATCGGAGAGACGTACGTCGTCATCTTCGCATTCTTCTTCGTTGCGAACAAATCGATGTTGGGTTTCCCCCAATGGTCGAACAGACGATCCGTCACACATTGATTTAGTTGCCATTCCGTGGGTAAAACACTCATCCTTCGGCTCAATGAGTCTGCTAGCAGATTTAACCTTCCCGGAATATGAACTGCTTTCAAGGTAATCTGGTGATCCAGGCACAAACAAAGCAGTCTCCATGTCATCATACAGAGACTGGGCGACTTCGTTCCGCCCTGGCGGTTTATGTAAGTCACAACTGTTGAGTTGTCTGAACGAATAAGAACAATCTTGCCCTGAACTTTCTGTAAGAAATGTTCCAGGCCCAGGACTACTGCTCTTAGCTCCAGTAGATTTATATGTTCCTTTGACTGTTCCAGATTCCAAAGCCCTGATATCGTGGACTCTTCCAGGCAAGCTCCCCAGCCCTCCATCGATGCATCTGTATACACAGTCACCTGAGGGTGGGGAGGGGTTAGCATAACCCCCACCAAGAGATTCTCTGTGTCCAACCACCATTGCAGGTGATGAATCAGAGGTGCCAACACTGACACATTCGAGTCCAGCGAACCTGTACTCTGGGTCCATTGTGTCATGAGAAATAACTGGATCGGCCGCCTGCGTAAGGCGGCCTGAGGAATGACTGGTTCCAATGAAACCATCAACCCCAGCATTCTCAAGTAAACCCGTGCCAGGACATGACGACTGTCGCACACTGACTGAATTAATGAGATGAGTTTCTGAACTCTCTCCTGAGTAGGATAAACATATCCTGTCTCTAGATCGAAGAACATCCCCAGGTAAACAAACTTCTGGGATGGAGTCAGCTCTGATTTTGGGAAATTGATCATCCAGCCTAAGTCTGTGAGAGTTTTCAAAACAATCTCCAGACTGGCCGATAAACTTTCCCGGGTGTGTGCTTTCAACAGCCAGTCGTCTATGTCGTGTGGACTGCTATGCTTCTCCTGCGGAGGTATGCGGTGATCGCAAGAACCACACGGGTGAAAACCCGAGGAGCCGTGGAAATTCCGAAGGGTAGCACCCTGAATTCCCACTGTCTGCCCTGGAATGCAAATCTCAGGAAGCGACGGAAACTCCTGTGTACGGGGATGTGGAAATAAGCGTCCTTCAAATCTATCGACGCTGTCCACATTCCCCTCTCTAACCCCGCCAACACCGAGCGCACAGTCTCCATCTTGAAACTGGGCGTCTCTATGAACTTGTTCAATGGCTTGAGGTTGAGAATTGGTCTCCACCCTCCGGTGTTCTTTGTTACTAAGAACAGGGTTGAATAGAAGCCCGGACACCTCTGTGCCGGCTGAATAGCTCCTTTTTGTATGAGGGAATTTATTTCCTCCTCGATACACAACCTTTGATCTGGATCTCTCGGATTTGGAGTCCAGATCGGCACTAGAGACAGTCGCGATGGCGGGCCCATCATCCAATCGGGATGATACCCGACTGAAAGCCATCGCAAGACTAAACGGTCCTGAGTTAACCGTTCCCACTCTTGCATGTGGTCGGCTAGCCGGCCTCCCACCGGTCCACCTAGGGATAGTGGTGGACATAAGGAGTGCAAGAGCGGCACTGTCTCCTTTGCCAGAAACACCGGCGTGGTTCTCACCGCGGCAACCGTCCCATCAGGAACGATTACCCCGCCCAGATCCTCGCGCGCCATGACCAGCACCGCGCGCACCTTGGTGCGCGGGCGGCTGCCTGGCTGACTGCGCCTGAGGAGCCTGCGCCCACCTCGCTGCTGGCCGAATCGCACGCGGCTGAGGCCGACGCTGCGATGGTGGTTGGCCTCTGACCTGGCCACTACCACCTCGAGCCTGCAGGGGACGATACGCAGGGGGTGCGGCGCGAACGTTGGCACGACGAAGCACCTCAAACTGCTCGCGCAGCGCCCTCTGGTTATTGACCAGAGTAACCGTCTCCTGGAGGTGCCTACATCCCTCACCTCCAAAGAGACCAGGACCTGTCATAGGCGTACGTAGTAGCCTATTGTATAGGTCCTGGGACGGGCACAGATTATCCAAGGCAAAAGTGCGCCTTGCCCGGACACTCCTGGTCACCGCCCGCATCATACAGTCCAGCGCCAGGTTGATACCATCCTGGATGGCTCGCTGGACTGTGACCGGACTTGGCTGGTGCGATGCGGATGCTGTTACTACCCCTTGTAACAGCTGGGAGACGTGGGACAGAGCGGCAATCGAAGCCCTCCCACTCTCCTCCGCATCACGCAACGCGGTATTTGCTGAACGCAACGCGTTCGAACACAAGATTCCCGTGTCAGAACGGGAGCCTGGCCGCACATCCTCACCCAAAGCCGCGCGGTCATCCACGCTCGGCTTAGGTACCACACCGTACCGCTGGTAGTCCAGGGGCACGATGCGGCAACGCCTGGCCACCTCGCGCGGGGCCTTAGCGAGACGTCCACTCGACTTAATGGACGTCTCCGCCGCCTCGAACATGTCAACGACATGCTCTGCGGCAGAGAAGGCATAGCGTTAGCAGTAGGCTTACCAGCTAACCACGGCCTGTGATCACGCTGGCTAGCCGACTGCTCCACGGGCAGATCTGGTCTAACACTCACCAACCACTGGCAAGCGTCAGACCAATCCTCCTCCGTGGCTAGCTGCGAGCGCTCTACAAGACGGGGGCCTTCGTCTTCCTCCTGAGCGCAAGCAACAGAGCTTGACGGCGGATACGCTGATATCCCTGGCAAGCCAGGGAGAGCATGCGGGCCTGACAATACCGGCATGCTAATCTCACTGGCATGACCAGGAGCAGGCGCCGTGGTAGAGCGCTGGGCATATACCGCCCCACCACGGCCCCGGCCAGCACCAGCGACACTCTCGGCAAGCCGAGGTATGCGGTAACGCTGGCCTTCAGCGCCCAGGGCCACAGTCTGAACCGTGGATTCTACCCCTGGGAGAGTAGAACCGAGGAATAAGGCGCCTGTATTCCCCGCGAGGGGTGCACAGACGTCATAATCCATGGCCACGTCCTCAGACGGCGACCCCAACAGGTAATCCTCATCCTCCTGGCCAGACAGATTAGACTCCGGGTCAGCAAAGAGAGCTAACCCGGACTGGCCAGGGAAGGTGCCATACGAGGTACTGGCACCCGCGGTGTGCGGATAGCCCTGGACTGATAAGCAGCCCGCGGGTTCCAGCGACAACCATCCACGGTCCCTATTGGGCGCGGCAATAAGCCTGCTGCCAGGGTCGTGGAACGCCCCCTCTAATGGGGCCACCTCTGAATCTTCAAACAACGGAAGCGTACTAAGGAACGGGCGCGGCAATAAGCCTGCTGCCAGGGTCATGGAACGCCCCCTCTAATGGGGCCACCTCTGAATCTTCAAACAACGGAAGCGTACTAAGGAACGGTGATTCAGAGGCGGGGATTACCTGCTCCGAAGCAGATGATGAGGCCAACAAAGGATTTGGTCCAGGAAGCATGCCACGAAGCAACTCTGGAACCAAATCCTTTATTGTCCTCCTCATCTCTCCCAACATCTCGGTCCGGAAGGCCTCCATGTCCACCGCGGACGAGGCCTTCCTCTTACCCTTCTTACTTACAACCTCTTTTTTCAGCTTCTTCTTCTCCTCCTCCACCACCTTGTCCTTCGCCTGCAAGCACAAGAATTCGGACATTAGCTCGCCCCCCCCCCAGTGCTTACATATCTCGCAATTAAGCAAGGGACCACAGGGGCTACACTGATAACAGAGATGAGGACCAAACTTGTCCCTCAAAAATCGTCCACAGGACGCACAACCAGGTCTCTGAAAAAGGCCAAAGGACGAGGAGTATGAGCAATCTAGTTAAGCTTAGAAACTCACCAACTCAAGAGAAGGAAAAATGATCATAAAGATCATAATTTATCAGAAAACCAGCTTCGGACAACTTTAATTGTTAATAAAGAGCAAGGCTGATTATGACGTCATTAATCCTATGACAGGAAAAAATCGATCCCCAACAAACATCCCAGTGCAAGGACGAATTGTATCTCTAACCAGAACATGTGCAGAATGGACATTTCGACTACACAACCATCAGATATATACTGATAACAATGGCAAATACTGTTAATTATCTCCCTTTCCTCTAAATAATTAACATCACCTCATATCAATAATTAGATACCTGACACCTTGTCTAGACAAACCATCCAACCTGATGAACTGGAGCACTCCACCAACTGAACACCTCTTAACTCTCTCCACCTCTAGGGGAAGGAATTGGATCAAGAGGGCAAAGTGAGAAGACATTTATAATAGGCCTCCAACTCACTGGACATAGAATTTTTGGTTAGATAACCTAACAGTATTAGTAGGAAATGGAACCATGGTGGAGAGACACAAACCCTCTGCTGATGTGATGTCCATTATATTTCTTCACAGACCTGTGGACATAAACACAAAGAGAGATTAGTCTTATATAGCACCTAGTTGAAATAAACCAACTAAACAAGGCGCTTATCACGTTTAGCGCGAGTCCCGGAAACACATTACAACGGGACAAAACTCGCTAATTTTACTAGAAGTCACCTGATTTAAAGGTCCTGGGCCCTCCTCTGGCGAAGTCACTCTTCCTGCCATCTTTATCAGGGATAAACACTTCTGAACTTTCACAAAAACACTTAGAATTGAGCCACGAAAAGCACTAGCACAAAAGCATGTGTAGAGTCTCTGCCAATAAATTAGCAAAGAGGAAGTGCTAGTCTGCGCATGCGCGGTGGTGGGGCTGGCATCCGCCAGACTACGCTCTGACTCCCTGCCCAGTAGGGGCACCTAACTGTTTTAATCTGAGTGTTTATTGAGTGAAAGCCAATATTTAGCAATATCAAAAGTATTAGGGAGGTAAGTATACTCTTGATGTGAAAAGAAAATGTCATTATTAACCCTTTAATGGTCATACCGGTCCAAACCAGCCTCTGTTATTGTCTTGTGGGATGTCCATTTACAGGCAAAGAGAATACAATTTTTGAAAATTTACCACTGGAATGATTGGTTATCGAGCTGTCTTCTCTGACTCTGAGCCTGTAAATGGACATTCAAAACGCAGATATTTAAATTTTCTTGACCAAATTTGACCATTAAAGGGTTAAAAGGTAACTAAAACAAGTGCAGACAAATTAGTTTCAAAATATTCAACAGAATGTTTATTAAATTGTACATCCATCAAAAACATACAGTTCGTACACCTGCCAGACTTTTCAAGCTTCATGACAAAGTTATAATACATCATTATTATTGCGATGTCAGCCTACATGTGACATAATTGATTATGATGTCATATACTTGAGTGACAGATCAGATCCCTCCATTAGAAACTGCCCTATATGCTCATCCAAAAGCCTATACATTCATGTCAAGGAACTAATGTAGTGAATTTAAAAACATAACTTACCCAATGACAGAATGTGAATGCACATCCAGAAATATCCTGCTTTGCTATACTGAAAATAAACACACCCCAGAGCTCTGTAATGAATTCAGAAGCTAGAAATTTACTAAACCAAATCACATAAAATATGCAGTGTTAGGCTTGCGCGATCATTGCGTTGAGTGATCACGATCGATTATTTAAGAATAATTGTGAATACTCGATTAATCAGCCTAGGTACAAATCACCCAGACATAAAAACACAGCCATATCAATGAGGAAAACCATAATGGCATTTAGTAATTTTCATTTGTATGCTAAGAGAAGATTATTTTTAAAAATATATCACTGGAATGCCTGGCTCGATGCTCGATGCATCATTATGGAGACATATTTTCGATTCACTATCCTGTTGATTTTTAGCAGGGCGACAGTTTATGAGTGATTTGAGTTTGAGGTCAACGAATCAAATATGTATGTCACGCGGGTCACTAAGTGCGTTGTCAAGACAAAGCGCAAATGTGTGAGTCAGCATATCCCTTGAGTGCATTCTAGTTTGTATTTGGTTTCATAAAAACAATTTCTTAGAAAACAAGGCAAATCAATAAATTGATGTATGCTCCCTGAAGGCATACTCTGCAGAGAAACTGAATGGATAACCCTGAAGGCATATGCTTCAGGGAAAGGTTTGGAACTGTGGCTCAGACACAGACAAACGAACTTGAAATTGTCAATATATCACCATATTAAGCCATCCTTAAAATATTGGTGGTTTGGGGTAATGATGTTAAATCCACAATTTAGGGAGTAGGAATGATTCGGTGGGCCATCATACTTTTGGTCTGGCGGGATTTGCCCTAACGAACAATTTGTTAAGGATAGCTTAATAAAAGCAAAATCTAAGTTTCTCTAAATAAACACACTTAGACTTTGCTTGGCACCATATGAAAAATACATATAAAAATGAACAGAGATATTTTCTGTAATAATCAATACCAAGTTTGGTGACCATATGTGAAAAAGTCTTGAAACTATGGCCTGGAGAAACATTTTCTGTGATATTCAGTCGACCATGAAAAGTAGGTCAGCATGACCTACTTTTCATACTGTGCACACCTTCTCCCAAAGATGCATTCACATACCAAGTTTGATGACCATATGTGAAAAAGTCTTGAAACTATGGCCCAGACAAACATTTTCTGTGATATTCAGTCAACCATGAAAAGTAGGTCAGTATGACCTACTTTTGACCTACTTTTCTACTCTGCACAGCTTCTCCCTAAGATGCATCCACATACCAAGTTTGATGAGCACATGTGCAAAAGTCTTGAAACTATGCCCCGGACAAATATTTTCTGTGATATTCAGTCGATCATGAAAAGTAGGTCAGCATGACCTACTTTTGATACTCCACACACCTTCTCCCTAAGATGCATCCACATACCAAGTTTGGTGACCATATGTGAAAAAGTCTTGAAACTATGCCCCGGACAAACTTATATATGGTGAATGGACGGACGGATGAACGGATGGATGGACGAAGCGGCGACTATTGACCCCGCGACATTTTTTTCGGGGAGCATAATAACAAATGTGCAGCTATGTAGTCATGACAAGGTGAATATTAATACCTGTGGATCATTGCGTCCAGTCATTAAGGCGGATATGATAATCAGGATATTTATCACATACATACACAACCAGGTGAGAGCCGACTGAAAGAAAAGCAGCATCTGTTAACATGCAGGAGGATACAAACATTGTGATTAACAAAAACAGGTGCATCAAAAAAGCATCCGCTTTTGTTTCTACGAGAATTCTTAATACTTACCAGATGTACTATTATGATAATGTCTATTATCTAGTCTAGCTCAAAATAAACAATCAAAAACTCCGTACTCTCCTGGTCCTGCCCATACTGTGTCCGGGAATTACCATAGCCGCAGGTACCGAGTCAATTCCCAATCACAGTCAGATTCATCTTATGTTTGCCTTGACAAACAGCGAAAGCAGCTCAGCCTCACCTCAGCGGGGCGGCTGAAGCAGGGCCATAGTACATCTGGTAACTATTAAGAATTCTCGTAGAAACAAAAGCGGATGCTTTTTTTATTCTACTTCGAATAATACTTACCAGATGTACTATTATGATAAACTCCGGATTTCGACAGCCAAGAAATACCGGTGGGAGGAGGTGAGGCTCGAACCAGCACTCATCTACCATCCGACAGAGAAGGTTGTGAAGAGACTAGAAACCTGGCATACGCTTGGGTTCTGCTATCTGACTCATAGAGTGCTAAACTTCCATGGTCTAGACCGCACTCCCCCCCACCCCCTCATTTGTCCGCACAAATTCCAGAGGGCTGTCAAAACGGGGAGCAACACCCACCAGACCTGTGTCGGCCCCAAGTCTCAGCTAGGGCAGTCCAGTAGAGTGCAAAGAAGCTACTACAACTTCTCATTTTGAAAAAACACTATCAGCATATCGAATAGGCTTTCAAATTGGAATGAGTCTAATGTCTGTTGAAAGAATAAGATACTCTTGGCCAGACTATTTACTTATTCAGTCTGGTAAATCGACTGTAAGTAAACTAACATTAGTCACTTAATTAATGTAAACACTCACCATTTTCAGTGCTTGGTCTTTTCTTGTTCATCACAGGAGCTCTGCCCAATCCACAGTCATCCTCGGATCATGTGCATAGCCATTGTTCAGTGCATGTGGAATAACCTTGTGATATGTGCGAAATAGTGGTCAGATGTGGCTTTAGTTAAGATTCGATAAATTGGCGACGGCAACCGGATTAAGCGTGCTGGAGATATCGAGAAGGTAGAAATCAGTGAATGACGACTCGGCATGCCATTGTACTACAGACATTACCCCTTCTAATGAGACACCCTTATAAAGGGCTGATGATGCTGCTAGTGCTCGGACCTGGTGGGCGTTCGCACGATCAATCTGCTTTCCTGTAGCGATTTTGTGTAATATCTGAATAGCATCGACTATCCAACGAGAAATAGTATCTTTCGAGGCGTGCAAATGAGGAGCTTTGAGACATAACCACAGAGATTTCGGGTCATCTCTCCACTCTTCAGTACGTTTCTTATACATTTTCAGACATCTGACAGGACACCAAGCAGAAGAGTTTTGGTCATGTCTAATTAAACTTGGCAAATTGATCGGCTGTCCTGGATATTTAAGTGACTGATTCTTTGCCAGGAAACAAAGACGTGGAAATAGTCTTAAACTTTCACCCGTGACGACAAAACTTGTTCGGCAGAAAGCGCATGTATTTCGCTTCTCCTTCTCACCGACGCTGCTGCAACCAAGAAAACTGATTTAATAGTTAACAGTTTAATATCTATAGCGCTAATTGGTTCAAAGGGAGCATGCCCTAAAACCTGTAGAACAAGAGATAGATTCCATGCTGGGATAGGAATTGGCTGTCTAGGTCGCAAATTGCGCATTCCTTTAATAACTTCATTTAAAGTGTCATTCTCCACTCCTTCAACGGCCAGAGTGGGAATGACTGAAGGTAATGCAGACTTACATGCTGCTAGGGTTGAAAGTACAAGTTTGTCAACTTCGTATAAATGACAGATAAAATCTGCTATGTGTTGAACAGATGCAGCAAAGGGATCAATATCTCTTCCCTTACACCACTCTGCAAATTTGTTGATTCTATAATTATATGTTCTTGTGGTTGACCCTCTTCTGGCTGAAGCGGCAAACTTCGCTGCTTGCTCAGAAAAGCCACCCTTAATTGCACGCTGCTTGATAACATCCATGCAGTCAATTTGAACATTTCCGGTCTGTCGTGGAGATACAGACCCTTGTTCTGAGAGATTAGATCTCTTCTGTCTGGAAGAGGGACTGGATTGCATACCAGAAGGTCCGACAGATCCGTAAACCATGATCGGCCTGGCCAATGAGGGGTGATCAGAAGTACTTGGCACACAGCCTCTCTTATCTTTGCCAGAACTTTTGGGATGAGAATCGTTGGAGGATACGCATACGCGTACATTCCCTTCCAACTTATCGCCAGTGCGTCTACTGCTAAGGCTAGCGGGTCCGGGATCGGTGACACGTATGTGACCATCTTTGCATTTTGTTTCATCGCAAATAGATCCACATTTGGCTTGCCCCAATGTTTGAATAGAACCTCTGCTACCGATTGGTTGAGCTGCCATTCCGTCGGACGACAAACCGTCATTCGACTGAGAGCATCTGCTAGGATGTTCAATCTTCCTGGAATGTGTGCTGCCCGAAGAATAATATTCCTGTCTTGGCACCACTGCAGAAGGTTCCAAATCATCATACACAAATCTGGTGATCTTGTCCCGCTCTGGCGGTTCAAATAAGTCACCACTGTTGAGTTGTCTGTCCTGACTAGGACAATCTTGTCTCAGATTAAGCCCTCGAGTGCCAATGTCGCCGCTAATAATTTGAGAACATTGATATATTTCTGCGCATTGGTCCGATCCCATTCCCCTGACACTGACTGATTGTCCAATACCGCTCCCCAACCCGTCGTCGACGCATCTGTGAAGATGGAAATCTGCGGTTGAGGAGGATGTAGAGGAACACCTCACAGGAGATTCTGTTCTGATAACCACCACTGAAGGTGGAATATCAATGGTTCTTTTACTGGAATTCTCAGAGATAACGGATCCATTTTCTGAGACCAGAATGACATTAGATACATCTGAATCAGCCTGCGCCAGAGTGCCGCACAAGGAACCACTTTCTCCAGAGATACTAGCAAACCCAGTAATCTGAGAAATTGGCGCGCCGTCAGAAAGGCTCCTAGCGAAACTGACTCCAGTACCGCAATCAAACTCTTGACTCTGCTCTCTGCTGGAAAAGCTACGCCATCCCTGAGATTGAAAAGAATTCCCAGATAAACAAACCCCTGGGATGGAGTCAATTCTGATTTCTCTAGATTCACAATCCATCCTAGGTCCTTTAGTAAGGCTAGGACTACCTGAAGATTGTTGCACAGAGTGACTGGATTCCCCGCCTTCAGCAGCCAGTCGTCTATCTAAGTGTGAACAGCTATGTTTCTCCAGCGAAGATAAGAAGTCATGGCCAGAACCACTTTGGTGAAGACCCTCTGAGCTGTGGTCAGACAGAACGGAAGCGCATTGAATTTCCAAACATTGTCTTGAAATGCCAAGCGAAGGTATTTCTGAAAAGGAATTGACATTGGAATATGAAAATATGCATCCTTCAGATCTATCGATACTGCCCACATGCCTTTTCTCAGCCCCGTCATCACCGCTGCTACAGTCTCCATCTGAAACGTTGGAGAAAGAATAAATTTGTTCAATGGTTTGAGATTGAGAATTGGTCTCCAACCTCCAGTACATTTCGGAACGAGGAACATCATCGAATAGAAGCCTAGGGAGGACTGATTGCGGACTAAATGAATCGCATTCTTCTGCTGAAGATCTTTGATTTCTGAGCAAATGGCCTCTAGACGATCGGATTCCCTTGGAACGGGAGTCCAAACTGGAGTCGATGTTAACAGAACTAACGATTGACGGATGAGCCAGTCTGGTTCGTAGCCGTTTCTTAACCACTGACAGACTAAACAATCTTGCACGACCTGTTTCCACTGGTTTGAGAACAGCCTCTTCCTCCGACGGTAAGAATCTGCACACAGCTGGCGGTCAATATTGCACGATAAGATGCTAATTCGCTTAGGGGAAGATTCTCGACTCCCTTCATTCCTGACGTCACCTGAACGGATCCTGCCGGAAACCCGTCAGGACCATCCTCCACGGCCGCCCCGCGGTTTCTTGGAATATGATGGTCCGGGACTGCCGCCACAGCTATCCTTATGATAACTGCTGCAACACAAACAGCCACCCTTCCTGTCATCCTCATACAGCCTCTTATTAGAGGACTTGTATGAGGATGAACGGTCAGGTCCCTGTGATCCGGATGCCCGATGGGCATCACGGCCAGAAGGACGGAAGGGCGATCTCTGGCGCTGCCTCTGTTGCTCTTGCCGATGCTGCTTATAGGACTGCTGCGGCTGAGTCCTCTTCGTCGACTTCCACGACTACTTCCTGCTCTGCGACCATTGACGCAACCTTGGATAAGGCTTGTCGTGCCGAGCCGCCGAACAAGCCTGGACCAATGAAAGGCACAGAAGATAACGCAGCCCTCATCTCAGGTCCTGGTTCTACACAATCGAGAACCATTCTCCTCCGCTCTGCCAATGATCTGGTGATCACCCTGGCCAGGTAATCTTGGGACAAGCGCATGGTCTCCCGGACAACCCCTGGAGCAGCCTCTGGCACTTCCCCACCTTCCACCACACAGGTCAGCATAACCTGCAGGATGGTACAGCCGTGCGAGATTGCAGCCATAGCTGCTCTCGCCACATCCCCAATGAGCGTTAACTCATTAAAAGGATCCTTATTGGCCTGGGAAACTAAGGGACGAGAATGACCCTTCGATTTACCAGCCAATGGCCTATTCAATGCCTCTCTTTCCCCGACGGAAAGCCGTGGAACCCGGGCATATTGATGATAGGCCTGCTCTGGAAAGCGGACCCTACTCCTTATCCCCTTTGGGGCCTTGGGCAATGAATAGTCTGGCTGAAACAGACGATACGCCGCAACTTCCAACATGTCAGAAGTCTGCATGTCCAAGGGGAGCATCGGCATGGCCGAAGAGCCACTTGATAGAGCGCTAGCCGCTCGCTCTGACATCTGCTCCATCGCCGGGTCGTGCCGAGATCCTTGATCCGATGCCAACCCGAAATGGTCGGCCATCCAGCCAAGGACCTACACCCATTCAGCTTCGGTGAAGAATGAGGATTCAGCCATCAATGGACTACCATTCTCATCTTCCTTCTCACCCGTAGATGAGTAGGCCACCGACGTCCCATGCTGAGAACCATGGACCTCACTCCTTCCAACATGAAGTCAGTCCATAGCTCGACTACTTGCGGCACCAGTATCCAGCGAATTGCCAGACACGGATTCACCGCAGTCCATCGACTCCAGCACGGGAGCCGGGACTACAGCCGCTTTTACCCCGGCAGACAACGGAACTCCGAGAGGAGCCGCACCTACCGCCGCCGGGATGCTGACGGGAACCGAAAACATGGCTCCACCGACAAAGCGGGTTGAGCGAAGTCCGGATGAAAAATGTCCAACAGAACGTCGACATCACCACCTGGCTGGCAGACCCGTACAAAACCTGAGGGAGAACCTTGGGACGTACTCGGTTCTACCCCTACTGAATGATCCGGCATGCCGGAATCTTCCATAAGCAGATCTTCCTCCACCACCGTCGGCTCTTGAGCCAAGACCGGAGGAAGGACAGGTGCTTGTCCCTCCACAGAACTTGCTAGACCACCGATAGGTTGCCGTGCACCAGCCTGCATCGCCGGGACCATGGACTAGAAGGACTCAAACATCGCCTTGAACTGGGCCACCCATACACCCAATGCTGAGTCCATACGCTCATTCAGACGCTCTTCAAGACCTTTTACTGACGCCTGATCTAGCTTGGCCGCCTTATCCCTCGCGATACTCTCCAAACGCGCACGTCGATCACGATCGAAATCCGCCACCAACTCCGACGACCACTTCGCACACACATCACAAGGACTCCCAACCCTGCACTTCGCGCATGCCACACAGTGATGATCCGAGTACTTGCGCTTCATGAACCGATTACACTGGTTCTTGGCTTTCTGCGAACACAGAGTAAGAATTAAAATGCAGCACATGACATACGATGACGAGCAACACGCACAATTGACTTGATTGTAACTTAGAATTACTTAGAAACATTAACTTTCTCTTAGATTAATGATAATCAAGTCTTTAGGCAGGAAATATTTGAAACTTTTTTGAGTGAAAATTTTATAAACACGACTTGGTAATTAACTAACATTAAAATAGCCAAGAAATAAACACTGATCGCTACAAACACCCTCAGCAATGAAGCGAGAGCTAAAGATCGGCATAAAACAGAGTGCATAGACACGCCAAGCCAAAACAAAACGTTAATCATGGGCGCCGCCATCTTAGCTAAGGGCGCATCCATCTTGGAAGGAACCGAGTTGCAAGAGAAATTAACCGAGTACCCTGATAAGATTAAACAGTTAACGAGTACCGGAGCGACTCCAACAATGGCTACCATTTTAAAATAATGTGCCAATTTAAGGAAATTTTACTGTCATTACGGCACGAATGTATAAATTCTAGATTGATACAACCTGCCCCTGTGATGACTTTCCCTTTCCTTCCATGAAGCCAGCGATGGATAACGTTAAACATGCTTAATTCCGCTACAATTGCACAATTTTAGAGCTAAAAAAAAACATGCAACTTTCAAAGTCAGCAAAATAGACGAATCTGACTTATGGGGGAATTGACTCGGTACCTGGGGCTATGGTAATTCCCGGACACAGTATGGGCAGGACCAGGAGAGTGCGGAGTTTCTAATTGTTTATTTTGAGCTCCACTAGATAATAGACATTATCATAATAGTACATCTGGTAAGTATTATTCGAAGTAGAAACAGCATGTACCACTCACCTGTAACATTGGCCAATCAGAATCCTATGACACTAGGGTCCTTCATCCAAGCACCAATCAAATTCAGACTATTCAACATAATATTTCTAACAGTGTGAATTTCTAATTGTTTGTCACATTGAAATGGTCGCACAACACATGGATGTATGATATGGTAGTATTTCATCAAGCACTACATGTATATTACCAAGAATTACTTCAAAGACGGAGCTCCACACCAGTAATTCCCCATTACAACTCTCCTTATGTAAGCCATACTAACATGAGAGATACTGTATAACACACCAGTATCCAGCCATTAAAACAAGCTGGTCTTACAGTAAGCAAGCTAGTTCAGGGCATAATTTATAATTCGATATTAGCATGTATTGCTATGCAAACTATAAATCGTATAGCTATCGGCAAAAATATATATCAATCAACTCTTTCACCAATAAATTCCCTGTATCTCAATCTCAGAGCAAAAAATAGGAAAGCTGTTGAATATTTTGAAATTAATATGACTGGAAGCCATTGCTGCCTTAGGCAGCAATGGCTTCCAGTCATATTAATTTTAAAATATTCAACAAAATATGATATACATTGTAAAGAATGTACTTTTTCAGGGATTTGTTGTTAAAAGGGTTAATGATAGAATTTTGAAAATCAATGATAAATTGCAATCGCATACAAATTTTTCATAGCAGGTACAGCTATGCGTGCTGCAGAATATAACTGCTTATGTGTAGCAAATTGAGATGCAATACCAGATAAATTATGCCCTATAGCTGGGTAGGAGCTGTCCCCTCTTCTGTGACTGACCAGTCACCACCTCAGCCACGTCATTATTACTATGTCTACAAGGCCACTCACCCTGCCACGATACGCCATATTGCACACAGTATCCATCACAGACAGCAAATTTTGAAACGCAAAAAACACAGGAATAGACTGAAAGTAGAAGTGTATTCATAAATGATATAAGGCTAAATCAATTTACTTTGGGAATTTACAAACTATTCTAAATTAATTTCTCCATAAATAGAAAAAACATACTGCTGGAATTTTAGGTCATATATTTGTAAGCACAGTCTTTAAATCTTATAGTTTTGACAGCCAGATTAAGAAAATGTATCAGATTTCTTTTTCATGAGTGAGATGACATACTTACCTCCCTAACACTCTTGATATACTAGTATATCGGCTCTAAATTCAATAATATTCAGAATTATAAAAAATTATGTGCCCCCTACTGGGCAGGTGGAATGTACACAGTCATGCACATGTCAGACCCCACCTCTGTGCATGCGCATACTGGTACTTCCGTTACTAAATATTGGCTGACATAGAAGCAACTATTCAAATAACCAAAGGACCAGGCCTCTGTGGGATGGAGAGGCCGGGATCCTGTTAGGGAGGTAAGTATGTCATCTCACTCGTGACAAAGAAATTTGCCAAATTTTCTTATTTCACATCATGAGAACATACTTACATCCCTAACACTCTTGATAAAAGTCAGAATTTGAAAGTCAATTTGGTGGGAGGGAGGCAAGGTCCTGAAAACCAGCAACACCCTCGAAGAGACTAGCTCTTTGAATTTTCAAGAGATTTAAAACATCTGAAATTGTATCTGAAACCCCAACCAGGAATAGAATTTTGCATCGGATAATCGACCGATGAAGAGCGATTGATTGAAAGGCAAATGCGCTCCACCACTCCACCCACCCCTTTTTCTGAGGAAGGTTAGGAAAAAGTGCTGCTCTAAATGACTAGCACGTTCTCCAATACTTGAAAAAAGTGTTACTAGACATTGGAAAAAGAAGAATTCCTTCATTTTCAAAAACTCTCTGAAAGAACCACAATTAAGAGACATTAACAATCAACCTATTAAATAATAACATGACACAACCAACAAGACAAAAAAACAAAATGGTCACATATACTGACCTCTGATGTCTTGAGCGCGAAAATCACCTCTTCCCCCATACGGATGAAGAGAATGTAACCAGAAATAGTAGGGATTCCCTACTAACAAATGTGATATTTGTAAATAGCAGAGGAGGAAAACTAATTACAAATAAATACCTCTGCATTATTTTCTGAGGACTGAGACGGCGAGCGGGTTGGAAGTGTCACGACGATAATGGTCGGTAAAACTTGATTCACAGTACCACTGGGCTACTGACATAATGTCTTCAACAGAAACACCATTAAATAATGCCATGGAAGTTACCACACCACAGACACTATGAGCCCTGGCTCCATCTACTTGTTTTCTAGTGGCTGTCTTATGACAGAATTGAATGCATTCTACTATCCATCTGGAAATAGTGTCTCTTAACGCCTTACCATGGGGTTCAATATATGACAACCATAGGGAACATGGGTCAGTCCGCCAAACCTGAGTCCTTTTCTTGTACTTATTTAAGGCACGGACAGGACACCATGCTTTAACACCCGGATCATATCTGGTTACGGCAGGTAAAATAAGAAAATTTACCAAATTTCTTTTTCACTCTTGATATACTAGTATATCGGCTCTAAATTCAATAATATTCAGAATTATACAAAGTTAGGTGCCCCTAATGGGCATGTGGATGTACACAGTCATGCACATGACAGACCCCACCCACTGCGCATGCGCATACTGGTACTTCCATTACTAAATATTGGCTGACATTGAAGCAACTATTCAAATAACCAAAGGACCAGGCCTCCGTGGGGTGGAGGCCGGGATCCTGTTAGGGAGGTAAGTATGTCATCTCACTCGTGAAAAAGAAATTTGCCAAATTTTGTTATTTCACATCATGAGAACATACTTACCTCCCTAACACTCTTGATAAAAGCCAGAATTTGAAAGTCAATTTGGTGGGAGGGAGGCAAGGTCCTGAAAACCAGCAACACCCTCGAAGAGACTAGCTCTTTGAACTTTCAAGAGATTTAAAACATCTGAAATTGTATCCGAAACACAACTAGGAATAGAATTTTGCATCGGATAATCGACCGATGAAGAGAGATTGATCAAAAAGCAAATGCGCTCCACCCCCCCCCCCCCACCCCCCCTCTTTCTGAGGAAGGTTAAGAAAAAACGCTGCTCTAAATGACTAGCACGTTCTCTAATACTTGATGAAAAGTATCACTAGACATTGTAAAAATAAAAAATATGACACCATCACCAAGACAAAAAAAAACCACCCAAATGGTCACATATACTGACCTCTGATGTCTTGGGCGCGACACTCATCTCTTTCCCCCCCCCCCCCCCCCCCGGATGAAGAGAATTGTACCAGCTAATAGTAGGGATACCCTACCAACAAATGTGATATTTGTAAATAGCAGAGGAGGAAAACTAATTACAAATACATACTGTATCTCTACATTATTAATTTTCTGAGGACTGAGACGGCGAGCGGGTTAGAAGTGTCACAAAGGTAATGGTCGGTAAAACTTGATTCACAGTGCCACTGGGCTACTGACATAATGTCTTCAATAGAAACACCATTAAATAATGCCGTGGAAGTTACCACACCACAGACACTATGAGCCTTGGCTCTATCTACTTGAATTCCAGTGGCTGTCTTATGACAGAATTGAATACATTCTACTATCAATCTGGAAATAGTGTCTCTTGATGCCCTACCATGGGGTTCAATATATGACAACCATAGGGAACATGGGTCCGTCCGCCAAACCTGAGTTCTTCTCTTGTACTTATTTAAAGCACGGACAGGACACCATGCTTTCGCACCAGGATCATATCTGGTTAAGGCAGGTAAAATAATAGGTTGACCTGGATATTTTAAAGATTGATTCTTAGCCAGGAAATTCAATCTTGGTAGACGCTTAAGGCCTTCACCTGTAACTATATAACGGTCAGGCTCAGCAGACAAGGGATGAACTTCACTCCTGCGTCTGGCTGATGCTGCCGCAACTAAAAATACAGTTTCAAGTGTCAATAATTTTACAGATATAGCACTAAGTGGTTCAAAAGGTTTATCACTCAACACTTGCAGAACAAGAGAAAGACTCCATGACAGTGTCAGTGGAGGATTTCTTGGTCTGAGATTGCCCATACCTTTAATAAGAGTATTTAAAACACTTACTTCATCACTTCCCCTCTTTGCCAAGCAAGTGATAACAGTCATTAATGCTGATTTATATCCAGCAATAGAATTAGGCTTAAGACTATAGGCATCATACAGGTGACAGAGAAAATCAGCTACTACCTAAATAGATGCTTCCATCGGATTGATACATCTCGTTGAGCACCATTCTGCAAATCTGTTGATTTTTTAATTATATGCTCTGGAGGTTTACCTCCTTCTGGCTCAAGCCATGAAATTGGCTGCTTGCTCAGAAAAGCCCTCCTTAATCGCGGATTTTTTGACAACATCCATGCAGTCAATTGAAACATTGACGGATTGTTGTGAAGGGTCTTGCCCTGGAAGATAGTATTGTCCATCAGAGGCAGAGGGACCGGATTGCAAACCATCATCGGCTTGGTCAATTCAGGGAAATCAGAAGCACTTGGCATTCCTCCTGCTTGATCTTCTGAAGAATCCTTGGAATCAGGATTGTTGGAGGGTATGCGTATGCATACATTCCCTTCCAACTGATAGCTAGTGCATCTATTGCGATAGCGCTTGGATCTGGAATCGGAGAAACGTACATCGTCATCTTCGCATTCTTCTTCATTGCGAACAAATCTATGTTGGGCTTTCCCCAATGATTGAACAGCTGATCCGCCACATATTGATTTAGTTGCCATTCCGTAGGCAGAATGCTCATCCTTCAGCTCAATGAGTCTGCTAACAGATTCAGCCTTCCCGGAATATGAACTGCTTTCAAGGTGATCATATGATCCATGCACCAGCAAAGCAGCTTCCATGTCATCATACAGAGACTGGGCGACTTTGTTCCACCCTGGCGGTTTATGTAACTCACTACTGTAGAGTTGTCTGAATGTATCATCACAAATTTTCCCTCCACCTCTTTTAAGAAGTGTTTCAGGCCTAGAATTTCAGCCCGCAATTCTAGCATGTTGATATGTTCTTTTGACTATTCCAGATTCCAAAGCCCTGATATAGGGGCTTCTTCCAGGCAAGCTCCCCATCCCTCCATCGATGCATCCGTAAACATCGTTACTTGAGGGTGAGGAGGGGTCAGCATGACCCCCACCAGGAGATTTCCTCTCTCCATCCACCAATGAAGGTGATGAATGAGAGGGTCCAACACTTGAATGCGCAAGTCCAGTGATCCTGAACTCTGCGTCCAGTGAGTCATGAGAACCAATTGAATCAGCTGCCTGCGTAAGGCCGCCTGAGGAATGACTGGTTCCATTGAAACCATCAGACCTAACATTCTCAAATAGACTCGTTCTAGAATATAACGACTGTTGCAAATCAACTGAATGCACGAGAGATTTTCCACTCTCTCCTGGGATGGATAAACATATCCTATCTCCAGATGGAAGAACATACCCAGGTAAAAAAACTTCTGGGATGGAATCAGCTCTGATTTCTGAAAGTTGATTATCCAGCCTAAATCTGTGAGAGTTTTCAAAACTATCTCCAGATTTGCTGTCAAACTTTCTGGGTTGTGTGCTTTCAGCAACCAGTCGTCTATGTAAGTGTGAACAGCTATATTTCCCCTGCGGAGGTATGCCGTGATAGCAAGTACCACTCGAATGAAGACCCTTGGAGCCGTCGAGATGCCGAATGGAAGAACCTTGAATTCCCATTGGCATCCCTGAAAAGCAAATCTCAGGAACCGACGAAAACTCCTTGCAATTGGAATGTGGAAATAAGCATCCTTGAGATCTATTGATGCTGTCCACATCCCCTTCTCTAACCCCAACAACACTGATTTTATTGTTTCCATTTTGAAACTCGGTGTATCTATAAAATTGTTTAGAGGTTTGAGGTTGAGAATTGGTCTCCACCCCCACCCCCCACCCCCGCACCCCCATGTTCTTTGTCAAAAGAAACACGGTTGAATAGAAGCTCGGACAATCTTGCGCCAGTTGAATTGCTTCTTTTAGAATTAGAGATTCTATCTCCTCTTCTATGAATTTGAGTCCAGACCGGTACCAGAGACAGATGCAACAGCGGACCTCTTATCCATTCTGGACTGTATCCGCACGAAGCCATTGCAAGACTAAACGGTTCTGAATTAATCGCTCCCACTTCTGAATGTGGCAAGTCAAACGACCTCCCACAGGTGCACCTAGGGATGACAGGGTGCCCATAAATTTTAGAAGTGGGAGTGTCTCTGGTACGAGTGACAACACCCGAGTGGTACCTGTGGCAACCGGAAAAAATTGTATCCGATCAGGCCCGGTTACCACGTGCCGCTCCTCGCGCACCGCGCCACGTGCACCACGGTGCACGGCTGCTGGCTGGCTGCGCTTGGAGCGCTGGCTGACATACAGCAGCACGCTGCTGCTGGCGCGGCCAGCGAGGTTTCTGAACCCGACTGGCCTGCTGGCCTCTGACACTGCCAGCACGGCCACGAGCATACTGATGTCGAACAGCCGAGGGCTGAACACGCACATGTTCTCTGCGCAACACCTAAAATTGTGCGCACAGCGCCCTCTGATTGTTGACCAAGTTCACTGTCTCTTGAAGGTGCCGACACCCCTCACCTCCAAACAGACCAGGGCCTGCCATCGGCGCTTGCAATAAGTGCGACTTGCGCTCCTGGGATGGGCACAGATCGTCCAGTGCAAACGTGTGCCTCGTCCTCAGTGACTTGGTCACCGACCCAGTGAAACAGTCCAACGCCAGCTTGATACTACCCTGTATGGCTCGTTGGATTGTCCCTGGACTAGGCTGCTGGTGAACCGAGGCTGCTACTACCTCTGATAGCAGTTGAGAAGTGAGACAGCGCACTGATTGCTGCTCGCGAACTCTCCTCGGTATCACGCAGTGCGGCGTTTACTGAGCGCATAACGCCCAAGCACAGCACTCCTGCATCAGCATGAGAGCCTGGTCACGTGTCTTCACCCAGAGCGGCATGGTCATCCGTCCTCGGTCTGGACGCTAGACCATACCGAGTGTAGTGACTGGCCATAGCTCGGCAACGTCTGGCAACCTCACGGGGGGGGGGGGGGGGGGGGGGGCCTTTGTGAGTCAACCTTTCGGTCGAATCGACTCCTCTGCCACAGCGAACATATCTATGATATGCTCTGCATACGGCAGGGATTGACCCAAGGTGGCCAACAGCTTAGCTTGTAACCATGCCCGCGGGTTACTGACAGTGGTTTCATCCACGGAGAGCTCTGGTCTGACAGCGAGGAGCCACGTGCATGCATCAGACCAGTCCTCATCCGTTGCCTCCTGTGAATTGCTGACGAGCAGCAAGCCCTCATCATCTTCAATGGCATTCGCAGGTGGGGCCGTGGAGGAGGCTACAGACATACCCGACTGCCCAAGGAATGCATATGGGCCCACGAGGGCTGGCATGACATTCTCCACTGGCAGGCCGCGCACCGGGGCCACGCTCGTGTGAGGGGCATAAGTCACACTAACGTGCTCCGGGTCATCCGTATAAGATTCCATGGCTAAGCTTATCTTATACAGGTGGCCATCCGCTCCGAATCGGCCCACAGGTTGAATCATGAAACCCACTCCAGAGGGAACGGTACCATAGGTGCGAGCGGCCGCACTCCCCATGAGGAGAGTGTAAACGCTCGCATCCATCGCTTCATGCTCGTCCCGTGGGCCGAGCAGTTAGTCTTTGTCATCTTCTGGGTCAGGAAAGTTAGACTCCGGGTTAACAAAGAAAGCTAACCAAGACTGACCAGGATAAGGCCCGTAGGCAGATGACGAGGGTACTCCGCGAGTGATCGTGGTCAGGCCCACTGGTCATGTCTCATCTGATGCTACTCGCGCCGCTGGATCACCAGGCGATGCGAACATTAAGCCTGGGTCCAAATCGGCCGCCCCTGGATCACTAGCTACCTGCACGGAGGTCGATGCGCAGGAAGTTGAAACACCTGTGCCCGGCAACATGCCACGAAGCATGTCAGGCATCAGGTCCTTCAGTCCTGTGCATCTCACTCACTAATTCCACCTTGAAGGCCTCCAGCTCGCCCTTCTCGGAAGCATTCTTCTTACCCTCCCTCTCCTTCCTCACCCTCTTGCCGTCCTCTGCCAGCATCTTCGCCTGAGAACAGAAGAATTCAGAGGTTAGATTCTATCCCTCCACTCTTTACAAATAGCACATTTGTTAGGTAGCCTACAATCAGTGCAAGATGGGCAGAGGGGGGGGGGGGGGAGAATCTAGCCTTCAGATGCTTCAGACAAGATGGACATGATGACTTCTGCAAAGATAGACATACGAAGAGAATGAGTATTTTAGTTTGTTAATTTTGTTAAAATTTAAATAAAAAAACAAACTCGAGAGAGAGAAGACAACCACTTTTATTACTGACAACCCCCGAAGGGACAGATGTCTTCATAAAAAAATAAGGAATAAAAACCACAGCCAGGGATAACATGAGAATGTTAGAAAGAAGAGAGAGACTGATCATGACACCCAGTTATCTCTACACATTCATAACATAATAACGACAATGACATCAAGAGATCCTCTATTTAAAAAAAAGAAGATTATGACGTCAAGGAAAAGGGAAAAAACTGGCCGATTATGACATCAAACCTCAATGCAAAAGCCCCTTCATGGGGAGGAGATATCAGATTATGAATGCAAGAAATATCTAGGACTACATACACAAAGTACATTCATCACTCAAGAATAATATAATACTATAATTATATATCTGAGAACCCATGCACAACCACAAAAGAGAATACAGTGCAATAATGGCAGCAAAAATTGACACAAATTTCAAATAATTAGGTGCCATAACTAATGAACTCCCTTATCCTGAACACAGGTAAACCATCCTCTTGTGCAGAAATCACATCCATACCATCCGTCGAGCCTGTAGAGTCTGATGAAAGGGATGCGACAAAAGGAGGGAGATATTTTTCTTTTTATATCTCCGACCCTTAGACATATTAGATGATAAGTCAGAAAAAACCGGAGACATGATCAACCTCTGAGTGAAGAATAGGAGCTCTACCATCCTAAGATGAGCCTGTGGACGCAAAGATACAAGGGATTAGTAGAACTTAGGCGCTGGGATAATTTAACACGGATTCCCAGCGCCTAAAACGCGCTAAGGCCAGGTCGGCCGCGAACGAAAACCGGTAACATATAAACGTTACAAGTCTTAAATAATATGGAACAATATCACCTTAATGGATGATGAGGAAGACTCCTCTGATGCTTTAGACTCAGCCATAGTGAAATGGATGATAGAAAATGAATGAAAATTCAACAAAATAGAGCTTGAAATTGTTTTCAATGTTGCTGATAAGCCAATATATTAGAAAACGGAAGTACCAGTATGCGCATGCGCAGAGGTGGGGTCTGACATGTGCATGACTGTGTAAATTCCACCTGCCCAGTAGGGGCACCTAACTTTCTATAATAATGAATATTATTGAATTTAGAGCCGATATACTAGTATATCAAGAGTGTTAGGGAGGTAAGTATGTTCTCATGATGTGAAATTATCCTTATCAATCAGAAAATCTTAGTTTTGCCTACCTGTATTCTCCGCATCTTTAATGTTCAAGTCAGACAGAACAATTCTCTATAGTGGTCTTGGTAAATGTCCAAGGGAATATTTTCTTATTTTACAGTTGTTAACTGAAATGACTGATCAAAAATAGTGATTTTCTTGACCAATCTTGACCAATAGAATCTTGTATACATAAAATAACTTACTTGTAAAATGAATTGAAGAAATTACATGCCATTGCAGATTCGCAAGTTTATACACCCGCAATGCCACAGACATACTAAACGTGTCTGGCTATATGTACATCCAAACAAAGACCCAGAGTAAAATTAATTTATGACGAATTCTTCCAAGATCCTCATTGGAAAAATTGAGGGTAGAGAACCTTTAATGACTAAATTTCTTCAAGAAAATCAAAAGAATTGCTTATTAAATGTCCATTTGCAGGCCAAGACAAGACTATTTTTTAGAATTTACCACTGGAATGACTGGCTTGGTTATCGAGACAGTTATTCCAGTGGTAAAATCTCAAAAATAGTCTTCTCCTGACCTGCAAATGGGCATTCCTCAAGCCGGTTTGGGTTGTCTTAGACATAAAAGGGTTACGTAAACACTGTATGGACAATTTTGTTGAAGCACAATCCCAACTACATGTACCAAATTTGAAGAGAATCAATAATAAAGATTGCATCCCCGGGAGCCACAGAGCAACTTCATGTCTGAAAGAATTATAGAACACAGATAGACAACGCTGGTGGATATTTTAGAACCACTAAGGGTACAGTATAGTAGAGAATGTTGAAAAGCGCATCAACTCAACTCGCAGAACACTGTACTCAATGATGGGTGCTGGCTTACATGGACATGGCGGTCTCTCTCCTATTGTATCAAGCCACATTTGGAAAATCTATTGTCTTCCCAGACTCCTTATGGCCTAGAAGTACTAAAGCTAACACAAGTAGCTATTAATGACCTTGAACAGCTCCAGCGATCAGTTCTTCGACAGCTACAATCACTTCTTACAAACACAGCATCAGTCTCAGTTTTGAGTTTGCTTGGTGTAAGACTAGTCCAAGCTGAACTTGATAGCAGAAAACTAACCCTTCTTTGCAATATCCTTTCAGAAAATAATACTATTGAGCATCAAATAGCGGCACGCCAAATTGCTATGAAAGACATCAACAGCAACAGTTGGTTCTCTTAGTGTCGTAGTATCCTTCAGAAATATAAGTTACCAAGCATATATGAGCGGATTCATAACACTCCTACAAAGGATAAATGGAAACCAAAGGTACAAGACGCAATTAATACTGCAGTCCCAGCACAATGGCACGAAGAATCGCTAATGAAGTCATCTCTGAAGTACTTGTGTATTAACTCATGTGCAGTGGGATCAGTTCACCATTGTTGGAGCTCAGTTGATAATAACGTTAGAGATGCTAGGCGTGCTGCCATGAAAGTGAAATTATTAACTGGATCATATACATGTACACTTCAATCAAATCGAGCTCGCTTCAATCAGCATAATACGCCGGGTACATGCCTGCTGTGTCGCGATGCTCCCGAGGATAGGGTTTATTTTCTAGTAACCTGCAAAGCGACCGAAACCCGCATAAATAACATTCAAATCATACTGCAAGGCGAAAATCACCCAGACATCATCAAGAACATTATGGCGACTTCTTCACTTGTAGCACAGCTAATTTTAGATCATGAAAATATGAAGTCATACACGGTCTTCAACTATCTCAAAAAAACTCCACACAAATTGCTAGGATCACCCATTTTCTCTGCTATGCACTGCATAGTATTAGAAGTAATGCTATGGATCAGCTTGCATCTCCTTCCCCCTACTAACTAACTTTTAAATGACTGCAATGTACATGTAAGTGTACGAGCTGTTAATATGAACTGTCTTTTAAATGCAAGAATTAACACACCATTGATGCTAGAACACTATAATAGAACAATCTTTAGTTGCTGTTTTAATTTAAATCTGACCATATTACACTTGATTGCCGACAACGAGCGCTAAGGTTGCTGCCTCGCAAAAGGGATGTCAGCAGAAAAAGAGGAATATTTACCCTGACTTCAGGGGTGATCCCACAGTGGCTGGAATTACAGATACAGTACAGTATAGCTGAGAAAGAACATATTTCCAACATAAAACCAAAGGTACTGTTGACTAGGTAGCAATGCCTTCCAATCAAACTATGTTCAAAATATTTAACAGAACATTTCATACTGCCGTAACAATTCGACTAAAGGACGCAGTTTTTTTGTCAAATTACATGTTCTAGGAAGCGGCGTGTGTCCTATAATCGAGAACATTACTTGAGCACATTTTTGGATCGAAATTTTTCTTAAAAAGTCAAAGATTATACCACAAAAATTGAACTAAATGTTACCCTAGACAATGCGCGCCGCCTGACGACTATGTTTAATGTATACTCCAAAAACACCAAGCGGAAGTGAAATTATTAAATTGGGGCGCCTAAATGTTGGTTATTCTTTAATAAATATCACTTATTACATCAAAATTAATCCAGAATTTAACATAAAATGGCGTCGAGAAAAGATACATATATAAATCACGTGATTCGCCTCCAATCGCAAAAGATCTTTATTCTAATTAGAGTGAGTACTCGGATCTAAATATTCTGGACTCGGAAATTGCTATATATCATCATTGCGCGATAGGAACTAAATATTCCCGTACCTGTTTGATAACCAACTCCTGTTAGTGCATAAGATTACACAGTGCCTCCAATCGCAAGACCCAAATAACCAACTCCCGTTAGTGCATAAGATCACACAGCGCCTCCAAGCACAAAAGAGCCATTACATTCTGTTTCTGTCACATGATTTCTATATTTTCAAGGAGACATTTTATGCCATTTGAAATTAGATTGATTTTGATGTAATAAATGATCTTTATTGAAGATTAAACGAAATCAAGGATTTCTTTTTTCACGAGAGAGTTGATACTTACCTCCCTAATACTTTTGATATTGCTAAATATTGGCTTTCACTCAATAAACACTCAGATTAAAACAGTTAGGTGCCCCTACTGGGCAGGGAGTCAGAGCGTAGTCTGGCGGATGCCAGCCCCACCACCGCGCATGCGCAGACTCAAAAAAGCATCCGCTTTTGTTTCTACGAGAATTCTTAATACTTACCAGATGTACTATTATGATAATGTCTATTATCCAGTCTAGGTCAAAATAAACAATTAAAACTCCGCACTCTCCTGGTCCTGCCCATACTGTGTCCGGGAATACCATAGCCGCAGGTACCGAGTCTATTCCCAATCACAGTCAGATTCGTCTTATGTTTGCCTTGGCAAACTGCGAAAGCAGCTCAGCCTCACCTCAGCGGGGCGGCTGAGGCAGGGCCATAGTACATCTGGTAAGTATTAAGAATTCTCGTAGAAACAAAAGCGGATGCTTTTTTGATTCTACTTCGAATAATACTTACCAGATGTACTATTATGATAAACTCCGGATTTCGACAGCCAGGAAATGCCGGTGGGAGGAGGTGAGGCTCGAACCAGCACTCATCAACCATCCAACAGAGAAGGTTGTGAAGAGACTAAAACCCTGGCATACGCTTGGGTTCTGCTATCTGACTCATAGAGTGCTAAACTTCCATGGTCTAGACCGCGCTCCCCCCCCTCTTTTGTCCGCACAAAACCAGAGGGATGTCCATGGGGATGCAACACCCACCAGACCCGTGTCAGCCCCAAGTCTCAGCTAGGGCAGTCCAGTAGAGTGCAAAGAAGCTACTACAACTTCAAATCTTTGAAAAAAACTAACAGTATATCGATTAGATTTTCAAACTGGAATGAGGCTCATGTCTGTATGAGAGGATAAATATACTCTTGTACCAGACTATTCACTTACTCAGTCTGGTATTTCGACTGGAAGTAAACATATTTATAGTCACTTAATTAATGTAAAAACTCACCATTTTTGAATGGTCGATCTGTTATTGATCATCACAGGAGCTAGGCCCAATCCACGGTCGTACTCAGTCATGTGCATGGCGCTTGGTCAGTGTAGGCGGAAGTCCTTTGTGATGTGTGCGAAGTAGTGGTCGGACGTGGCTTAGTTTAGGTTCGACAGATTGGCGACGGCTACTGGATTAAGTGTGCTGGAGATGTCTCGAAGGTAGAAATCAGTGAATGACGACTCGGCATGCCATTGTGCTACAGACATCACCTGCTCTAAAGAGACACCCTTATAAAGGGCCGATGATGCTGCTAGTGCTCGGACCTCATGGGCATTCGCACGATCAATCTGCTTTCCTGTAGCGATCTTGTGCGACATCTGAATAGCATCAACTATCCAACGAGAAATAGTATCTTTCGAAGCACGTAAATGGGGAGCTTTGAGACATAACCACAGAGATTTCGGGTCGTCTCTCCACTCAGAAGTACGTTTCTTATACATCTTAAGACATCTGACAGGACACCAAGTACAAGAATTTGGGTCATGTCTAGTTAAACTTGGCAAATTGATCGGCTGTCCTGGATATTTAAGTGACTGATTCTTTGCCAGGAAACAAAGACGTGGAAGTAATCTTAAACCTTCACCCGTGACGACAAAACGGTCTTGTTCGGCAGAAAGCGCATGGATCTCGCTTCTCCTTCTCGCCGACGCTGCTGCAACCAAGAAGACTGATTTAATAGTTAACAGTTTAATGTCAATAGTTCTAATCGGTTCAAAGGGAGCATGCCCTAAAACCTGTAGAACAAGAGATAGATTCCATGACGGGATAGGAATTGGCTGTCTAGGTCGCAGATTGCTCATTCCTTTAATAACTTCATTCAAGGTGTCATTCTCTACTCCCCCAATGGTGAGACTAGGAATGACAGAAGCTAATGCAGACTTATATGCTGCTAGGGTAGAAGGTACAAGTTTGTCAACTTCGTATAAATGACAGATAAAGTCTGCTACGTGTTGAACAGATGCAGAAAAGGGATCAATATCTCTTCTCTCACACCACTGTGCAAATTTGTTGATTCTATAATTATATGTTTTTGTGGTAGAAACTCTTCTGGCCGAAGCAACAAACTTCGCTGCTTGCTCAGAAAAGCCACCCTCAATTGCACGCTGCTTGACAACATCCATGCAGTCAATTTGAACATTTCTGGTCTGTCGTGAAGGTACAGACCCTTGTTCTGAGAGATTACATCTCTTGTGTCTGGAAGAGGGATTGGACTGCAGACCAGAAGGTCCAGCAGATCCGTAAACCATGATCGGCCTGGCCAATAAGGAGCGATCAGTAGTACTTGGCACATCCCCTCTCTTATCTTTGCCAGAACTTTCGGGATGAGAATTGTTGGAGGATACGCATACGCGTACATTCCCTTCCAACTTATCGCCAGTGCGTCTACTGCTAGAGCCAACGGGTCCGGGATCGGTGACACGTACGTGACCATCTTTGCGTTTGACTTCATCGCAAATAGGTCGACATTCGGCTTGCCCCATTGTTTGAATAGAACCTCTGCTACCACTTGGTTGAGCTGCCATTCCGTCGGACGACAAACCGTCCTTCGACTGAGAGCATCCGCTAAGATGTTCAATCTTCCTGGAATGTGTGCTGCCCGAAGAATAATATTCCTCTCTTGGCACCACAGCAGAAGGTTCCAAACCATCATACACAACTCCGGTGATCTTGTCCCGCCTTGGCGGTTTAAATAAGACACCACTGTTGAGTTGTCTGTCCTTACTAGGACAATTTTGTCTTGAACTCGACCCTCGAACTTCTGCAGTGCTAATACCACCGCTAATAGCTCGAGTACATTGATATGTTTCTGCGCATTGGTCCGATCCCATTCCCCGGACACTGACTGATTGTCCAATACCGCTCCCCAACCTGTCAACGACGCATCCGTGAACATGGACATCTGAGGTTGAGGAGGTTGTAGAGGAACACCTCGCAGGAGATTCTGTTCCGACAACCACCACTGAAGGTGGAATATCAATGGTTCTTTCACTGGTATTCTCAGAGATAACGGATCTGTTCTCTGTGACCAGAACGACATCAAATACATCTGAATCGGCCTGCGCCTGAGCGCCGCATATGGCACCACCTTCTCCAGAGATACTAGCAAACCGAGTATTCTGAGAAATTGACGTGCCGTCAGATAGGCTCCTAGAGAAACTGACTCCAATACTGCAATCAGGCTTCTGACTCTGCTCTCCGCCGGAAAAGCTACGCCGTCCCTGAGATTGAAAAAAATTCCCAGATAAACAAACTCCTGGGATGGAGTCAGTTCTGATTTCTCTAGATTCACAATCCATCCTAGCTTCTTCAATAAGTCTAGGACTACCTCCAGATTGCTGCGCAGAGTGACTGGATTCCCCGCCTTTAGCAGCCAGTCGTCTATGTAAGTGTGAACAGCTATGTTTCTCCTGCGAAGTAAAGAAGTCATGGCGAGAACCACCTTGGTGAAGACCCTCGGAGCCGTGGTGAGGCCGAATGGAAGAGCATTGAATTCCCAAACATTGTCTTGGAATGCAAATCGCAGGTACTTCTGAAAGGGAATTGACATTGGAATATGAAAATAAGCATCCTTCAGATCTATTGATACCGCCCACATGCCTTTCCTGAGGCCTGCCATCACAGCTGCTACCGTCTCCATCTGAAACCTGGGAGAAAGAATAAATTTGTTCAACGGTTTGAGATTGAGAATTGGTCTCCACCCTCCGGTACGCTTCGGAACTAGGAACATAATCGAATAGAAGCCCAGTGATGACTGATCGGCTACCAGGTGAATCGCCTTCTTTAGACGAAGCGATTCTATCTCTGACTGAATGGCAACTAGACGGTCTAATTCCCTTGGAATAGGAGTCCATATTGGAGTCGAGGTTAACGGAACTAACGATTGATGGATGAGCCAGTCCGGATCGTAGCCGTTTCTTATCCACTGACAGACTAAATAGTCGCGCACGACCTGTTCCCATTGGCTTAGGAATAGCTGAAGTCTGCCTCCGACGGAAGGAATCTGCACACAGTTGTCGGTCGAGATTAGCCGACAAGACGCTACATCGCACGGGTGAAGATTCTCGACTCCATTTGTTTCCAAAGCCGCCGGTATTGATTCCGCCGGAAACCCGTCAGGAACGAGCCCCACGGCCGCCCCGCGGCTTCTTGTGGTATGACGGTCCGGAACCGCCGCCGCGACTATCCTTACGGTAGCCGCCACGGCCCGAACCGCCACCCTTCCTGTCGTCCTCATACGGCCTCTTACTAGAGGGCTTGTATGTGGACGAACGGCCAGGTCCTTGCGCTCCGGATGGCCTATGGGCATCACGGGCAGAAGGACGGAAGGGCGATCTAGGACGCTGCCTCTGCTGGTCCTGTCTGTGTTGACGGTAGGACTGTTGCGGCTGAGTCCTCTTGGTCGACTTCCACGACTTGCCGACCACCTCTTGCTCCGCCACCATCGATGCCACTTTAGAGAGCGCTTGTCGTGCCGAGCCGCCGAACAAGCCTGGACCAATGAAAGGCGCAGAAGATAACGCTGCCCTCATTTCCGGTCCTGGTTCCACACAATCGAGAACCATTCTCCGTCGCTCTGCTAAAGTTCTTGTGATCACCCTGGCCAGGCAATCCTGAGACAGGCGCATGGTGTCCCGAACAACTCCGGGAGCAGCCTCTGGCACCTGTCCGCCTTCCGCCGTGCAGTCCAGCATACCCTGCAGGACGGTACACCCGTGCGACAGCGCAGCCATGGCCGCCCTAGCCGCATCCTCAATGAGCGTGAGCTCATTAAACGGGTCTTTGTTGGTCTGGGAAACCAAGGGACGTGACCGCCCCTTGGCCTTCCCAGCCAACGGCCTATTCAGCGCCTCACGTTCCGCAACGGAAAGCCGTGGAACCCTGGCGTATTGATGATAGGCCTGCTCCGGAAAACGGACCCTACTCCTTATCCCCTTCGGGGCCTTGGGCAATGCATAGTCTGGCTGAACCAGACGATATGCCGCAACTTCCAACATGTCAGAAGTCTGCGAGTCCAAGGGGAGTGTAGGCATGGCCGAAGAGCCACTGGACAGAGCGCTAGCCGCACGCTCTGACATCCGCTCCATCGCCGGATCGCGCTGAGATCCGAGATCCGATGCCAACCCGAGACGATTGGTCATCCATCCTAGGACCTGCACCCATTCAGCCTCGGCGCAGAAAGCGGAATCGTCCATTAAAGAGCTTCCGTTTTCATCTTCCCTCTCACCCTTAGATGAGAGGGCCACCGACGATCCATGCTGAGCGCTACGATAAACGTCTCTGCCAGGACAGAGCGCATCCGTAGCGCGACTACCGGCGGCACCAGTATCCAACGACCCGTCGGATACGGATTCTCCGCAGTCCATCGGCTCCAACACGGGATCCGGGACTACGACCGCCTTAATCACGGCTGACACGGTAACTCCGATAGGAGCCGCACCCAACGCCGTCGGGATAGCCGTCGGAACCGCAAACCACGGCTCCGCCGGCATATCCGGTTGCACAAGTGACGGATGAAAAATGCCCGACGGAACGTCGACATCACCATCCGCCTGGCAAACCCGTACAAATCCCGAGGGAGACCCCTGGGACGTACTCGGCATTGCCGACATTGAAAGATCCGGCATGCCGGAATCTTCCATCAACAGGAACTCTTCTTCCTCTGCCGACGGCTCTTGAGCCGAGGCCAGAGAAAGGTCAGGTGCATGGCCCTCAGCAAAACTAGCCGGGCCACCTAATGGTTGCCCTGCACCAGCTTGCCTCACCGGACCCGTGGACTGTAACGAATCAAACATGGCCTTGAACTGGGCCGCCCATACGCCCAGTGCTGAATCCATCCTCTCATTCAGCCGACCTTCCAGTCCAACCAACGACGCCTGCTGACGCTTCACTGTCTTATCCTTCTCTATGCGCTCCAGCCTCGCCCGTCGATCCCTGTCAAACTCAGCCACCATTGCCGACGACCACTTGGCGCACACATCACACGGACTGCCGACCTTACACCTCGCACACGCCACACAGTGATGTCCAAGATACTTGCGTTTCATGAACCTATTACACTTCTGGCACAAAGTGTCCGGGTTCTTCGGTTTCTGCGAACACAGAGGAGAATTAAAACGCTGCACATGACAAGTGATGACGAGCAATACGCACAATAGACTTGATAGTTAAGATTTCTTAAACACATTAACTTTCTCTTAAATTAATGATAACAAGTCTTAGGCAGGAAATATTTGAAACTTTTTTGAGTGAAAATTTTACAAAACACAACTCAGCCTTTAACTAGCGTTAAATAACCAAGAAAACCTCGCCGATCACTACAAACACCCTCGACAATGAAGCGAGAGCTAAAATCGGCGATAACAGAGTGCCTGGATACCCCAAGCCAATAACGACATATTACATGGGCGCCGCCATCTTGGCTAAGGACGCATCCATCTTAGAGGAACCGAGTCGCAAGAGAAAATTAACCGAGTACCCGAATTAAAACTAAAAGTTAACGGGTACAGAAGCGACTCCAACAATGGCTACCATTATAAATCAATGTGCCAATTTAAGGAAATTTCAAACAGGCATTATGGCACGAATGTATAAATTCTAGATTGATACAACCTGCCCCTGTGATGATTTTCCAAGTTCCTCCATTAGTCCAGCGATGGCTTTCACAAACACGCGCTAAAACTGCTTAATTTATCAATAAATTGACACTCTAAACACATGCGACTTGAAACAAGCGCAAAATAAACGAATCTGACTGTGATTGGGAATAGACTCGGTACCTGCGGCTATGGTATTCCCGGACACAGTATGGGCAGGACCAGGAGAGTGCGGAGTTTTAATTGTTTATTTTGACCTAGACTGGATAATAGACATTATCATAATAGTACATCTGGTAAGTATTATTCGAAGTAGAATAGCACTTCCTCTGACTAATTTATTGGCTGATACACATGTAACTATAAAGAGCCTGAAGACCGAGCCTCTGTGGGGTGGAGAGGCCGGGTCCGTATCTAGGGAGGTAAGTATCAACTCTCTCGTGAAAAAAGAAATCCTTGATTTCGTTTATTTCACATCAAGAGTATACTTACCTCCCTAATACTTTTGATATTGCCAGAATTCGACAGTGAATTCGGCGGGAGGGAGGCGAGGTCAAAAGACCAGCTCATCCCTATACGCTTTTCTGCGTTTAAGGCACTTAAACTTCTGAAACTGTATGAAAAAACAGTCAGGATTTGACTAACCATCGGAAAACACCCCCGATGTATGAGAGATGACCGAATGTCATATGCGCTCCCCCCCCTCCTTCCTGGGAGGAAGAGTCGAATGACCTCAATGTCCTATACGCTCTCTACGTACAAGTGCCATGTACTACAGGACAGAGACGAAAAAACTCCATTTTCGTATACTCTCAACAATGAACCACATAAATACACAAAACCATCACGATATAAATAACGGGTAACGTGACAAGACAATCAACAATGGACAACACATACACAAGACTGACCTTGTTGAAATGGCTGCTGACATCCTCTTCCCATTGGTGAAGATCGATGCTGTCCCAAATTAGTGGTTGTTTCCATAAATTAATTGTGAAACATATAAGCAATGAGGAAACCCCATCAAAAATATATATGCCTAGTTATTTTTTCAAAATCGACAAGGCGAGAGGATTAGAGGTGTCACGGAGATAATGGTCTGTAAAACTTGACTCACAGTGCCACTGAGCCACCGACATAATATCATCCACAGGGACCCCATTAAATAGGGCAGTGGATGTCACTACGCCGCGGACACTGTGAGCCTTGGCCACGTCAACCTGCTTCCCGGTGGCGGATTTATGGCAAAACTGAATGCATTCTACAATCCACCTGGAAATGGTGTCCTTAGAAGCCCTGCCATGGGGTTCAATATATGACAACCATAACGCTGACTGATCGGTGCGCCACTCCGCCGTACGTTGTTTGTACCGGCGAAGCGCCCGGACAGGACACCATGCTTTAGAATTAGGATCATATCTAGTTAAAGCAGGCAAAATAATAGGTTGACCTGGATATTTCAACGACTGATTTTTAGCCAAGAAATTAATCCTAGGTAGCAGCTTAAGGCCTTCCCCTGAAACCACAAAACGGTCATCCTCGGCTGATAAGGCATGAATCTCACTCCTACGCCTAGCCGAGGCCGCAGCAATTAAAAACACAGTCTTCAGTGTTAATAGTTTCATAGAAATGGAACTAAGTGGTTCAAACGGCTTATCACCTAGTACTTGAAGCACTAGCGATAAACTCCAAGACGGAATCACAGGTGGATTCCTTGGTCTTAGATTGCCCATGCCTTTAATTAATACATTTAATGTATTTACTTCATCACTTCCCCTCTTAGCCAAGCAAGGAATAACAGACATTAAAGCTGACTTATAACCAGCAATAGAGTTAGGCTTGAGGCTATAGGCATCATAGAGGTGACAGAGGAAATCAGCTACTACCTGAATAGATGAATCCATTGGATCAATACATCTTTTTGAGCACCATTCTGCAAATCTGTTGATTTTATAATTATATGCTCCGGAGGTTGACCCCCTCCTGGCTTTGGCCATAAACATGGCTGCTTGCTCAGAAAAGCCCTCCTTAATTCTAGATTCCTTGACAACATCCACGCAGTCAATCTGAACATTGACGGATTGTTGTGAAGGGCCTTGCCCTGGAAGATAATATCGTCCATCAGAGGCAGAGGAACCGGATTGCAGACCAGAAGGTCCAGCAGATCCGTATACCATGATCGGCTTGGCCAATCCGGGGCGATCAGAAGCACTTGGCATTCCTCTTGTCTGATTTTCTGAAGAATTTTTGGAATCAGGATTGCTGGAGGGAATGCGTATGCATACATTCTCCCCCAGCTGATAGCTAACGCATCTGTTGCGAAAGCGCTTGGATCCGGAATCGGAGAGACGTACGTCGTCATCTTCGCATTCTTCTTCGTTGCGAACAAATCGATGTTGGGTTTCCCCCAATGGTCGAACAGACGATCCGCCACACATTGATTTAGTTGCCATTCCGTGGGTAAAACACTCATCCTTCGGCTCAATGAGTCTGCTAGCAGATTTAATCTTCCCGGAATATGAACTGCTTTCAAGGTAATCTGGTGATCCAGACACCAACAAAGCAGTCTCCATGTCATCATACAGAGACTGGGCGACTTCGTTCCGCCCTGGCGGTTTATGTAAGTCACAACTGTTGAGTTGTCTGAACGAATAAGAACAATCTTGCCCTGAACTTTCTGTAAGAAATGTTCCAGGCCCAGGACTACTGCTCTTAGCTCCAGTAGATTTATATGTTCCTTTGACTGTTCCAGATTCCAAAGCCCTGATATCGTGGACTCTTCCAGGCAAGCTCCCCAGCCCTCCATCGATGCATCTGTATACACAGTCACCTGAGGGTGGGGAGGGGTTAGCATAACCCCCACCAAGAGATTCTCTGTGTCCAACCACCATTGCAGGTGATGAATCAGAGGCGCCAACACTGACACATTCGAGTCCAGCGAACCTGTACTCTGGGTCCATTGTGTCATGAGAAATAACTGGATCGGCCGCTTGCGTAAGGCGGCCTGAGGAATGACTGGTTCCAATGAAACCATCAACCCCAGCATTCTCAAGTAAACCCGTGCCAGGACATGACGACTGTCGCACACTGACTGAATTAATGAGATGAGTTTCTGAACTCTCTCCTGAGTAGGATAAACATACCCTGTCTCTAGATCGAAGAACATCCCCAGGTAAACAAACTTCTGGGATGGAATCAGCTCTGATTTTGGGAAATTGATCATCCAGCCTAAGTCTGTGAGAGTTTTCAAAACAATCTCCAGACTGGCCGATAAACTTTCCTGGGTGTGCGCTTTCAACAGCCAGTCGTCTATGTACGTGTGGACTGCTATGCTTCTCCTGCGGAGGTATGCGGTGATCGCAAGAACCACACGGGTGAAAACCCGAGGAGCCGTGGAAATTCTGAAGGGTAGCACCCTGAATTCCCACTGTCTGCCCTGGAATGCAAATCTCAGGAAGCGACGGAAACTCCTGTGTATGGGGATGTGGAAATAAGCGTCCTTCAAATCTATCGACGCTGTCCACATTCCCCTCTCTAACCCCGCCAACACCGAGCGCACAGTCTCCATCTTGAAACTGGGCGTCTCTATGAACTTGTTCAATGGCTTGAGGTTGAGAATTGGTCTCCACCCTCCGGTGTTCTTTGTTACTAAGAACAGGGTTGAATAGAAGCCCGAACACCTCTGTGCCGGCTGAATAGCTCCTTTTTGTATGAGGGAATTTATTTCCTCCTCGATACACAACCTTTGATCTGGATCTCTCGGATTTGGAGTCCAGATCGGCACTAGAGACAGTCGCGATGGCGGGCCTGTCATCCAATCGGGATGATACCCGACTGAAAGCCATCGCAAGACTAAACGGTCCTGAGTTAACCGTTCCCACTCTTGCATGTGGTCGGCTAGCCGGCCTCCCACCGGTCCACCTAGGGATAGAGGTGGACATAAGGAGTGCAAGAGCGGCACTGTCTCCTCTGCCAGAAACACCGGCGCGGTTCTCACCGCGGTAACCGTCCCATCAGGAACGATTACCCCGCCCAGATCCTCGCGCGCCACGACCAGCACCGCGCGCACCTCGGTGCACGGGCGGCTGCCTGGCTGACTGCGCCTGAGGAGCCTGCGCCCCCCTCGCTGCTGGCCGAATCGCACGCGGCCGAGGCCGGCGCTGCGATGGTGGTTGGCCTCTGACCTGGCCACTACCACCTCGAGCCTGCAGGGGACGATACGCAGGGGGTGCGGCGCGAACGTTGGCACGACGAAGCACCTCAAACTGCTCGCGCAGCGCCCTCTGGTTATTGACCAGAGTAACCGTCTCCTGGAGGTGCCTACACCCCTCACCTCCAAAGAGACCAGGACCTGTCATAGGCGTACGTAGTAGCCTATTGTAGAGGTCCTGGGACGGGCACAGATTATCCAAGGCAAAAGTGCGCCTTGCCCGGACACTCCTGGTCACCGCCCGCGTCATACAGTCCAGAGCCAGGTTGATACCATCCTGGATGGCTCGCTGGACTGTGACCGGAGTTGGCTGGCGCGATGCGGATGCTGTTACTACCCCTTGTAACAGCTGGGAGACGTGGGACAGAGCGGCAATCGAAGCCCTCCCACTCTCCTCCGCATCACGCAATGCGGCATTTGCCGAACGCAACGCGTTCGAACACAAGACTCCCGTGTCAGAACGGGAGCCTGGCCGCGCATCCTCACCCAAAGCCGCGCGGTCATCCACGCTCGGCTTTGGTACCACACCGTACCGCTGGTAGTCCAGGGGCACGATGCGGCAACGCCTGGCCACCTCGCGCGGGGCCTTAGCGAGACGTCCACTCGCCTTAATGGACGTCTCCGCCGCCTCGAACATGTCAGCGACATGCTCTGCCAGCGGCAGAGAAGGCATAGCGTTAGCAGTAGGCTTACCAGCTAACCACGGCCTGTGTTCACGCTGGCTAGCCGACTGCTCCACGGGCAGATCTGGTCTAACACTCACCAACCACTGGCAAGCGTCAGACCAATCCTCCTCCGTGGCTAGTTGCGAGCGCTCTACAAGACGGGGGCCTTCGTCTTCCTCCTGAGCACAAGCAACAGAGCTTGACGGCGGATACGCTGATATCCCTGGCAAGCCAGGGAGAGCATGCGGGCCTGATAATACCGGCATGCTAATCTCACTGGCTTGACCAGGAGCAGGCACCGTGGTAGAGCGTGGGGCATATACCGCCCCACCACGGCCCCGGCCAGCACCAGCTACACTCTCGGCAAGCCGAGGTATGCGGTACCGCTGGCCTTTAGCGCCCAGGGCCACAGTCTGAACCGTGGATTCTACCCCTGGGAGAGTAGAACCGTGGAAAAAGGCACCTGTATTCCCCGCGAGGGGCGCACAAACGTCATATTCCATGGCCACGTCTTCAAACGGCGACCCCAACAGGTAATCATCATCCTCCTGGCCAGAAAGATTAGACTCCGGGTCAGCAAAGAGAGCTAACCCGGACTGGCCAGGGAAGGTGCCATACGAGGTACTGGCAGCCGCGGTGTGCGGATACCCCTGGACTGATGAGCAGCCCGCGGGTTCCAGCGACGACCGTCCACGGTCCCTATTGGGCGCGGCAATAAGCCTGCTGCCAGGGCCGTGGAACACCCCCTCTAATGGGGCCACCTCTGAATCTTCAAACAACGGAAGCGTACTAAGGAACGTTGATTCAGAGGTGGGGATTACCTGCTCCGAAGCAGATGATGAGGTCAATAAAGGATTTGGTCCAGGAAGCATGCCACGAAGCAACTCTGGAACCAAATCCTTGATTGTCCTCCTCATCTCTCCCAACATCTCGGTCCGGAAGGCCTCCATGTCCACCGCGGACGAGGCCTTCCTCTTACCCTTCTTACTTACGACCTCTTTTTTCAGCTTCTTTTTCTCCTCCTCCAACTTGTCCTTCGCCTGCAAGCACAAGAATTCGGACATTAGCTCGCCCCCCCAGTGCTTACATATCTCGCAATTAAGCAAGGGACCAGAGGGACTACACTGAAAACATAGATGAGGGCCAAACTTGTCCCTCAAAAATCGTCCACAGGACGCACAACCAGGTCTCTGAAAAAGGCCAAAGGACGAGGAGTATGAGCAAACTAGTTAAGCTTAGAAACTCACCAACTCAAGAGAAGGAAATGATCATAAAGATCATAATTTTTATCAGAAACCAGCTTCGGACAACTTTAATTGTAAATAAAGAGCAAAGCTGATTATGACGTCATTAATCCTATGACAGGACAAAATCGATCCCAACAAACATCCCAGTGCAAGGACGAATTGTATCTCTAACCAGAACATGTGCAGAATGGACATTTCGACTACACAAGCATCAGATAAATACTGATAACAATGGCAAATAGTGTTAATTATCTCCCTTTCTCATATCAATAATTAATACCTGACACCTTGTCTAGACAAACCATCCAACCTGATGAACTGGAGAACTCCACCACTGAACGCCTCTTAACTCTCTCCACCTCAAGGGGAAGGAATTGGATCAAGAGGGCAAAGTGAGAAGACCTTTATAATAGGCCTCCAACTCACTGGGCATAGAATTTTTGGTTAGATAACCTAACAGTATTAGTAGGAAATGGAACCATGGTGGAGAGACACAAACCCTCTGCTGATGTCATGTCCTTATTTCTCCTTCACACAGACCTGTGGACATAAACACAAAGAGAGATTAGTCTTATATAGCACCTAGTTGAAAAAACCCAACTAATTAAGGCGCTTATCACGTTTAGCGAGAGTCCCGGAAACACATTACAACGGGACAAAACTCGCTAATTTTACTAGAAGTCACCTGATTTAAAGGTCCAAGGCCCTCCTGTGGCGAAGTCACTCTCTCAGCCATCTTTGTCAGTGGTAAACTTCTATCTAATAGTCTTAAAAAGCTTTGAAAAGAGTATAGAAAGATTCTATCATGAAAGCATGTGTTGTCTCTCAGCCAATAAATTAGCAAAGAGGAAGTGCTAGTCTGCGCATGCGCGGTGGTGGGGCTGGCATCCGCCAGACTACGCTCTGACTCCCTGCCCAGTAGGGGCACCTAACTGTTTTAATCTGAGTGTTTATTGAGTGAAAGCCAATATTTAGCAATATCAAAAGTATTAGGGAGGTAAGTATACTCTTGATGTGAAAACACGATATTTAGGCGGTCCTATTTAATAATTTCTCTTCCACCATGATAATTTTTAGTCATACATTAAACATAGCGCTGAGTGATAGTAATTTTTTATACAAATTTTCGATTTTTTAAAGGTACGTTTTTCTAAATTTACAGCATCTTATACTTGAATACAAGTTTTTTGGTCAAATTTGGGACAGTGTCCTATATTCGAGGGCGGTCTTTAGTCGAGAAATCACGGTAACTAACATGTTTCTATTTTTATTATGTAAACATGTTTCTACAGATCTTATTTATTAGCTGTACTGAACAATGTCAGGGAGCAAGCGTAATATAGCTATCACTGTTACCAAATTAGCGAGTGCGATAGATCCCGAGTATATTGAGATGACGAATAACAGCATCCCAGGGAGCCACAGAGCAACCTCATGTCTGAAAATATAAAACACAGACACGTAACACTTTATTTGGTTAACCCGGCAGAAATTTACTTCTGTAGTGTCTTGAAGAATATCCATTTCCAAGTAAAGAATTCACTATTTTTGAAAATTTACCACAGGAATGACTGGCTCAGTAACCGAGCCAGTCATTCCAGTGGGGAATTAAAAAAAAAAATCTCTTGCCCTGCAAATGAACATTCAAACGAGAAATATTTAGAGTTTCTCAACCAAATCTGACCATTAAATGGTTATCCCGGTAAAAAATGGCTTCTGGGGTGCTCTTGAAGAATGTCAATTTCCAAGACAAGAGAAAATTATTTTTTGAAAACTTACCACTGGAATGATTGCATCAATAAACAATCCAGTTATTCAAGGGATAAATTTTGAAGTCTTCTCATGGCCTTTAAATTGACATTGATCCAGCAAAAATTGTAATTATCTTTACCAATTTCAATCATTAAAGTGGTAACAATGAAATCCGTGGAAGCAACAAATAAATAAACAAGAGCAATGAGAGATTGCAGACGTCAAGCACCACATTTTTATCACGTTGTATAATTACACATATGTCAGATTTTCTATTGATGGGTTTTATTTTCTACATTTTTAATGGTTTTTACTGTCGAATACAACTGAAGTTATGGAATCCTAGTAAAGAGTCAAAAGCATTTTGTTGTTAACATCTGTGCACATTTCTCAGATATCGATAGATCGAAAATTTGAAGTATATCTTCGACAATTCATCACTAAAATACCTGCCTTTGATGGCTGAGCCAGTCATTCCAGTATTCAATTTTCAAAAATAGTTTTCTCATGGCCTACAACTAGGTATTCACTAAGCATAAAGTTAATTTTTCTTGACAAATTTTGACCATTAAATAAGCTAATGTTCAGCAAACCATGACAATTAAGTCACATGAGATATACTTCACATCTTTCACACACTCATTCATAATCACAGGTTTATCATGCAAGTGCATGTGTACTTAAATTACATGTATATATCTCTAAGATTGCAAGGGTTAAGTCTTTAATGGTCTGAATTTGCAAAGAATATTAAAGTATTTGTCCATCTGCAGGACAAGATATGTCTATTTTTTAAAACTTGCCATCTGAATGCCCGACTCAGTTATTGAGCCAGAAATTCAGTGGTAAATTTTTTTAATTTGTCTTTTCTTGTCATGTAATAGCAGGGACCGATCTACCCACTAGCCAATTAGCCAAATGCTAGTAAAACAGATCTGGCTAATAGAATGCAGGATTGGCTAAACATGCAGCTCATGATTAAAATCACACCATACATAATTTCAAAGTAGAATATCATTAAAATTAACTTTGAAACACCATGTTAAAACAAATATTTATGTAACTTAACAGTACTCACTAGTACTTATATATTATGTTCTATTGTAATCAAATAAACCCTGAACTCCTAATATCTCACATAAAATCAACCCCTGGAATCAGCTTCCAGGCAAATTAGTTTCAAAATATTCAACATAATGTTGTATCTGGTATGCAGCATTCGGTTGACAGGGTTACCTGGCGGTGATGGATAGCAGACATCGGAAAACATTGGCTAAAATAGTTCAGATTTGGATAAGAAAAAGGGTAGTTGGCTAATCTATTGGCTAGCAATTTGTGAAAGCCACGTCTGTCCCTGTAATAGGACATTCCGGAATACTATTTCAGAGGCCATTTTGGCTGTGGCTTGACCATTAACCTGTACAACTCTGATGTCAATATTCTATCTTTTACTGGATCAATAGCAAAGACACTGGTGCACATTTTTCAACAATTTTGGTGGACGATGTCGCTGAGGAAAAATGAACACCACTTTAAATTAATTTGATAAATTTAAACTTTTGACATCAGGGTGGCAAGGGATAAATAGCAACACTTTGAACAAACATAGAACAGGTTCTTGCTGTATCGGTGATGTTTTAAAGATAGCAACAGCTTTCAGTCCTCAGCCATTCCGAAAATTCTTTCCAGCATCACCTTTAATGGTCAAATTTCGTCAAGAATATTTGACAATTTAATGTTCATTTACAGGCCAACAGAACAAATTTTTTGAAAATTTATCACTGGAATGACTGACTTGAGGTCAGTCATTCCGGTGGTAAATTGTCAAAAATTGTATTCTCTCGGCCTATAAATAGACATTATACAAGAGCATAACAGGCTGGTTTTGGCTGGCATGCCCATTAAATGGTTAATCTTAACTTTTGGGATGAACAGGCTAAAACTTAACCCTCTAAATGACACAACCCAGATACAATAAATACATGCCTATATGTAGAAAATATTGTTTGAAACTAATTAGCCTGGAACTACAGGCAGCAACAGGTTCCAGTTCATTTATTTTCAAAATGTTCAAAGCCTGTCAGTGCGTACGTGTGTGCGCACGTGAATGCATGCACAGCCCGACTTAGTTTTATATGAGCAACCTTGACAAAACTTGGGTGGATGATTTCCCACGGGGTACTGAAGAAGTTTCATTATTTTCAGGCGGGTGAAACGTCAGGGTGGGGTGAAACGTCAATGGTCATGGCCATCGGGTGTCTAGGTAAGACTAGGAATTGTCTGTAATACTGACAGGTCATGAATGGCAAAATGATTTCTAACCCATCTTGTATAAGAACATACCTGTTGCAGTTTTCTAGCAGAGGCTCAACGTGTCCCGTGCTGATTAAGATTTTTAAGACAATTGCACCTACCAATGTCTGCCATCTGAAATACAAAGTTAAATGGATAATAATCACATTTCAAATGTTGTACTGTACTGATGATAGATTATAGCACATATGCAGTGATAGAAATTAACCGCTGATCAGATACAGATCCGTAACGGATCACAGCTTTAGGACAGTAACTGATCCACCTGGATCACTGTGTTGCACCAGGAATAATTTCATGATACAATTCAAACATGATTTACCGTTTACTTTATCAACCAGTTAGTGTAATCTGAGATGTTTTAACCATTTAGTGGTCAAGCTGACCAAAATTAGTGTGTACAGTGGCCTTGATAAATGTCCATTTGAAAGCCAAGAGAACACTATTTTTTACCACTGGAATGACTGGCTCGATAAATGAGGTTGTCAGGGTTGATGACAAATTATTACTACATTTAACAACAAAGGAATTCAGTTTCATAGTCAAGCATATGACATCATAATCAGCTACATCACATGTAGGCTGACGTCATAATAAATTATGTCATGAAGTGATATAGTCTGTCAGACTGTCACAAATGATTAATAGTCCGTCAAGTTGTAGCATTGTATGTCTTTGCTATTTAATAAACATTCTGTTGAATATTTTGAAACTAATTTGACCAGGTGATGTTGCTGCCATTAAATTTGTGCTTAATGAATGTCAATTTGCAGACCAAGAGATTTATTTTTCTTTAGATTTCGCAATTGGAATGACCCGGTTATCGAGCCTACATATAGCATTCATGTGATACATTTTCAAAAATAGTCATCTCTTGGCCTGAATATGGAGGTACCGCAAGACACCTGCAGAAGCCTCTGTGGCTGGCTTCACTATTAACCCTTTAATGACCATGATTTGTTAAGAAAACGGACCTTTCCATTTTTAGCTATGCCCCGCCCATCACTAGCTAAGCTCCACACACACCTCGCCATGTTGGGATTGATCGATCCCCGAATGCCCTAGCTATCAATTTCCTGAAAACTATACAGGGAAGCTGTTGAATATTTTGTAACTAATTTGACTGGGTGGTGTTGCTGCCTTTGGCAGCAACAGCGCCCAGTCAAATTAGTTTCAAAATATCCAACTGAATATTTATTAAATAGTAAAAGCAAACAATTTGTACAACAACGCATAGACTGTCTTCAAATATGCGTTCGTGACGTACTTATCGACGTCATTCATGATGATGTCATTGTACACATCACGCAGTTCATTATGACGTCATATGATGGATGGGTACTCTGGAAAGGTGAATTGATCATTTTGCTCAATGAATATCCATTTGCAGGCCAAGTACTATTTTTGACATTTTACCACTGAAATGACTGTCATGAATTTAAGTAGTAAATTTTCAAAAAGAGTCTTCTTTTGGCCTGCATATCGGCTTTACTCAAGACCACCGCCATTGACTGCAGAGGCCATTTTGGCCAGCTAGGGCCTTAATCCTTTAATCCTCGATTTGTTTTTAAAATTTTCAATATTCTCATAGAATGAAGGAAATTTCAATTTCCCTTTCTCCGAGATCTAACAATACTTACCATTACATTACTTAGTGATAATACAGCTATACTGAAGCTGTGCTCTGGGAATCTAGATTTAGAAAGCTCTACCAGCTCCGGGAACCGGATACCCGCCTGCCAGACACCCATATTGTTTGCATAGCTACAAAACAAGAGATAACTCATGGGGCTGGGAGACAGGGTTCGTAATGTAATGGTAAGTATTGTTAGATCTCGGAGAAAGGGAAATTGAAATTTCCTTCATTCTCCTTCGATCAATACTTACCATTACATTACTTATTGATATCACCAGATTTAGACAGTAACCTGGTGGGAAGGGGCAAGCCATACAAAACCTCTTTTGCCCCTGGAGAAAGTACTTAGACTTAAACTTGTCACACGGAGACGTAGAAGGACCGACAAGTTTGGGACCGTATCACATTCGCATCACCGCTCCCACTCCCACCCCTACTCCTAAAAAAGGGAGAGAACTCACGAACATGCATCTCGCCTGAAACACAAATGTGCAAAGAGGGTTAACAGCTCTTGACACATATAAGCCTGGGAATGAGCATGAATATATAAGATGAATGATCATGATAGATAAACATAATACAAAAAACTGTCAAACTTGAATTACCTCATGAATTATGGATTCCAGATGTGGCGCCACCAACCAACACACTTTCGACCAAATGTGTCACATACGGTTAAATTTACCAAAAGGAGACGAGCAGTGTGGTCACTAGACTATAGTTTCAAAACAGCTAAAGCGAGTAGATTGGCGGAGTCTGACATGTCTCTCATATAGTAATCTGTGAAAGAGGACTCACAGTGCCATTGTGCAATGGCGATGATGTCCTCTAACGGGACACCATTGAATAGGGCGGTCAAGGGGGCTATTCTTCTAACATCGTGAGCCCTAGCACATTGCACCTGGTGCCCAGTCGCAATCTCGTGGGTAGTCTGAATGCATTCTACTACCCAACGAGAGATAGTATCCATGGATGCGGCGCCATATGGCTTTTTATGGCAGATCCACAGATGTCTATCATTTGACTGTAAGGAGTCCATCTGTTTATTGTACTTGGTCAAAGCACGGACTGGACACCAGGCACTGGCATCATGATCAAACCTAGTTAGTTTTGGTATAATGATCGGTTTGCCGGGATATTTCAAAGATTGAGTCTTTGACATAAATTCTGCTCTTGGCAGCAGTCGCAGACCCTCTCCAGAGACAATAAATCGGTCCCACTCTGCTGAAAGTGCATGGATCTCACTGCTCCTTCTAGCTGAGGAAGCTGGCAATGGAAAAAACTGCCTTAACAGTCAGATGCTTTAGACTAGCCGAACCAAAAGGTTCGAAAGGGTGCTTGGCTAGCATATTAAGCACCAAAGATAGACTCCAGGCTGGAATGACTACCGGTTGTCTCGGTTGGAGATTGCTCATTCCCTTCACCATCACGTTTAACTGGGCCACCTCTGGACTATCCCTGTTGGCTAAACAAGGGATAACTGATGCCAAAGCTGACTTGTATCCAGCAATAGTGACAGGAGCCAGTCCTGTAAAGAACAGCTCACAAAGAAAGTCTGTTGTTTGCTGAATAGTGGATTGAAAGGGATCAACACCCTTTCCTTCACACCACTCTGCAAATTTGTGAACCTTGTGGTTATATGACTTGATGGTTGACCTCCTCGCAGCTGCGATGAAACTTGCAGCCTGTCGAGAAAAGCCTTCCGACGTGGAATGTTGTTTGAAGCGGCCCTTGACCTGGGACTTTATGTTCGGAATCTCGGGCAGCTGCAGTGGATTGTCCACCAGCAGATCCAGGAGATCCTCGAACCACGCCCTGCTGGGCCCATATGGCGCTATTAGCAGGACCAGGCATGGCTCCTCCCTGATCTTCACCAAGATCTTCGGCAGAAGAATGGTGGGTGGGTACGTGTATGCGTGCATCCCCCTCCAGCTTATCACCAGAGCGTCTGTATCGATGGCATTTGGATCTGGAATCGGCGAGACATAAGTCATGATTTGAGCAATTTCCTTTGTGGCGAACAAGTCCACGTTTGGTTTGCCCCAATGCTCGAAGCTCCTTTGTAGAACTGGATGGTTGAGAGACCATTCTGTCCGCAGAATCATCTGTCTGCGAGATAAAGCATCCGCCAGAAGGTTCAATCGCCCAGGAATGTGAGCTGCTTTCAAAACAACTGAGTAATTCATGCACCATTGAATCAAGTGCCACACCTTCATACAGTCTGGGTAACCTGGTCCCTCCTTGGCGATTTATGTATGATACTACTGTCGAATTGTCAAACCGTATCAATATCACCTTACCCCTGACTTCTGGAAGAAACTTTTCCAGTGCCAGTTCCACTGCCATCATTTCCAACAGATTGATATGCAGCTGACTCTATGTGCCTGAAACCTGGTGTTCTCCCAGGCAGAAACACCCCCCCCACACCTCCAGCAATGCATCCATGTACTAGGACAGCTCCCACTGGGAGATTCTGACACTCCTTCCACCATACAGGATGCAACATTATTGGCTCCAAAACTGGTACCAGCTTTGACAGGGGTTCTGTTCTCTGCTTCCACAGAGACATCAGATACAACTGGATAGGTCTTCGCATTAGAGCAGCGTACGGGATTACCTGCTCCATGGAGACCTGTTTGAATAGAACCCCGGAGTGCTCTGGTTTGCTGGTTTTATTGCTCCCTTCAGAAGCAAACCTGACACTTCATTTTGAATGGCTTCTAACTTGACTGGCTCCCTTGGTACGGGAGTCCAGACAGGTGCCAAAGACAGATTTTGTGGCGGGAAATCCCACCACTCTGGCATATACCCCTGGGATATTCATCCCAGGACCAGACTGTCTGACATCACACCTCGCCAAGCCTCGATGAAATGCATGAGCCTTCCACCCACTATACATGTAGGCGCATTGACGCCTAATGCGGGTGTCTGGCTCGTGATCCGCTCCCCCCCCCCACCACCCCACCCTCTTAATGAGGGAGAGAGAACCATTTTGGTCTTAGCTTGACTGGTCTAACTGGCACCGCTGTTCCTGTCGCACAGGCGCGGTCCAGATGGATATGAAGGGGGATATCATACCCTCAGGTATGATCAGCTCCTTTCTTTCCACCCTTGGAGGACTTCCCTTTGCCCTTACCGCCTCTCAGGTGATCAGGGCCACCAGTAGGGTGGGCACAGTGTTGCCCACAACATCTGATTTATGGGGGTCCCAAGGACCCCAGACTCTCAGATTTGGGGGCCACACTGTAAAATCTGGGGGTCCCATGGGGTCCTCATCTGAAATATGGGGGTCCCATGTTTTTTTCTTAAAATAAACACAACACATTGATCTAATTATAAAGCACTTTATTAAACATGTTGAAAACAGTGCCAGTCATTCCAGTGGTAAATCTTCAAAAATATGTATTCTGTGCTCTACAATGGTGGCTAAAATTGATCTATTGAAATGGCCCTTGTATATTTAACTAATAACAATTGAACTGCATGTCAATAAACAATAACTTAATTAGCACTGTACTTGTTTGTTGTCTGATAAACCAACCATCCTACATTGACGACCTTGTATGATTAATATTTCCAAAGACCACTACATTAGTAATTAGCAAAGACCACTGCATTCGTTTTTTCTATTAAACCCTGACTTGACTTTGGACGAATTGAAAAATTACTAGTATCTGGGGCGAGTTTGCTCAAGGACGACTTGACTTACTTCGATATAATACGCGCGTATTTTTTATAATGTAACTGGAATGACTAAATATAGTGGAATACATAGGTTAAGATCAGACAAAACAATAATTTATCAAAAATAATCTGTATAAATCAGATTAAACTGCGTAATTAGTGAAAATATATCAGCCAATAACCGGATATGTGTAATTCATAGGGAGTAACTATGTAACGCAATTGCTGATTGGTTGAAGCATAGATAACGCATTAGCGTGTATCCAATAACGACGCTTGTATTGGTGAGCTTTGAGTTATACGCTGTTTGGAAAAAATCAATATTTTAACGTAGATCGATTATATTGTTGAACATCGCTGAGCTTTTTAGTTGAGAAATTGGGAACACCTAACAATCGAGTATTGTTAAACATTATAAACACTAATCCATCAGTCAATCAATCAGCCGCTATTGCTAAATAAAAAATGGCTTATAGCGCGTATTGATACCATTATTCAAACAGCAATACAAATTAGACACCGTCGTTAATCCGTCAAATGACCATTCAAATGTAAAAGATATCGCAATATCTTCCATATATTCCTTCATCCATTTAGATATTTTGATAAGTAAATAGAAAAAATATTTTGCCTGTAAGTCGTTGCTGCTTTAGGCAAGTAGGCATGCGCAAATTAATTTCAAAATATTCAGCAGATTAGTGATAACAACGTTGTGATCTGTCCAATGTTCTGAGCTATGAAAGGGTTAAGACGCCCAGACACGTTTGTATACGCTTGATCAGTTGTATTGGATTTCTCAATTGAGTTCCTCTAGAGGGAGATTCTGCTGTTATCCAATCAAACACTGACGTTTAGCACAAGACAGAAACATGGCGGGTATTTTTGCAATTTGTAGGCCAAACAAGGCGACTAACATCGGGCTTGTAAACTCATTATTTATAAAAAAAAATTTAGATCAAATGGAATACTAAGGATGATTTGGGGATTGTGTTTACAATTAAATGTGGTGGTTGAATCTGATTTATGGGCATTAACAACTTTGAGTTGTGCAAGAAAACCTACAACAAATCATAGTCTTAAACAACACAGTAAGTTCATTTTTATTGAACACACAATACATTAGGTATATTTTTTAAAGTAAAAACATGCACAAATAAATATACACACACGATAATATAATCGATAATTAAGCACACGCAAAGTTACCAGTTTCTGTTACACTTTTTAACTGCATCCCTCATGCGTCCTCGAGGACGCAGAGGGTTAATTTTTATGCGTCTCTCTGCCATTTTTATGCGTATATACGCACAAAAGGACGCATAAGGGCAACTCTGGGTGGGCAGGGGCCTCAACAACCTTCCTCGCCTTCTTAGCCACAGGCGGCTGAGAAGGGCCAGCAAGAGCAGAAGGAGCTGGCTTGGCTTTCGCCTTGCTCTTATGCTTCTTCGGCGATGTTGGCCATGTCCTCTAGGATGGCCCGCGCTTGGCCACCCAAGATGCTAGGGCCATTCAGGAGCGTTCCAAGCAAACGTTCCTTGACAGCCGTAGCCGGACGCATATGGTCAAGGACCATCTGCCTCCTGGACTTGGGCACACATGCCTGCACCATGGCCAGTGCGTCCATCAACAGCACTAGGTCGTCGTTGATGCACCAAAGTGCAGCAGGTGGCACAGGGTGGCCTGCCCCAGCTTCAGCCCACACCGAATGAAGCAAGCGTTCATAGCTGCCCTCACCCCCTCATCACAGAGGGACAGGACTTCTTCACTATGTGCTTGGCTCTTGTCCACAAGTGCCTGAGCGGGGCCACCAGCTCCTGCACTGCGGATGCCAAGAACCCAACGGTCATCCTCAGTGACCAGTGGGACCACAACACAACCCGCGGGCAAGACCCCTGTCCGAATCGATGCAACCGACAGATGGAGCATGTCTTCCTCAGCTGTGGCCGAGACCAGTCCACTTCCGAGGAAGATACCCCCGTAAACACATCACCCGTTGATGTGTTCACGGGTCTACCAGCAGCGGCCAATGTGTGTGGTCACTGGACCAGGCAAGATAGGTGAATAACATGCCTGGCCAGCCACACCCATCACCGTGTCGGTTGGTGGCAAACCAACCAGCACTGGACGGGTGCCCGGTACCGGTGTGGCCTCAAATGGGTGGAGCAGCTGCAATGACTTGCGCCAAGCTAGACAAATGGAGGGCAGTTCAGTCCAGGACAGAATCGACCTCCATGCACTCCACCCGCGGTATTTCAGGCAACAGCCTCTTCTCTTCGGCCTCCTCATCCTCAGAAGAGTCATCACAGGACGAAGAGACACTGCAGCCGTCTTGGCAGACAGCTCTCATGCCCGACGAACCAGCTACCCCTACTGAACCACCAGGAGGTGGCCGCAGAGAAGCAGTACCCGCCAGGGAGCCATACAAGATGGCCCCCTCGGTAACCAGTCCAGAACCCTGTCCAAGGACAGGGTTAGTAACGGACACAGAGAGGTTGCACCACAGTCTTTGGTATCAGAGACGACACCAGCGTGAGTAGGATGCTATGCAGGGGCCGAAACAGACGCTCCTCGATTTCTTTTCGGTATGCCTGACCCGGCGTCAGACCCCGCCAAGCCCTTCTGGGCAAGGAACTCGACCACCAATTCGACGGGCCACACTGCACAGACACTACACCGATCGTCAACATTACAGTTGGCACAACGATAACAGACATGGTCCTTGAAGGCGACCTTAACGAACTTGTGGCACTCCGGACATGATGGCAGGGTAGGCTTGGCCTGAAAACAAGCACAAGGCCTAAATAAGCAAGCGGAACGAAACAGGAATGGAAGGCAGACAAATAAATTTCAAATAGTTTGACAATAAATTATAATCCAACACCTGCAACGTTACAACCAAGATCACGTAAGCTGGAGACAAGAACGAGAGCGGCCAATAATACACACATAAATTGATCCTGCAGGATGTATAACACGGTAAAGCCGCAAAACACACATCTTAATCAAGAATTTTGAAATCATCGATCAATGCAAACAGATCGTGATTACCCGCAAAACTTGACATAATTCAAAAGTTTCTGGTACAAAAACGCACGCAGCTACCAAGAATAAGATGCATGAATTAATGAATCATTTCCGTCACCAAATAATCCGAGCAATAAAAGGGTGTGACGTCACCCGCTCGGACCACATGGAAGAACGACGTAAGCCAATTTTAGTGTTAAAAAATCATAGACAAACGCCTAAAGTTTCATATTACTGCCCGATCGCCGTTGGGATTTAAAGGAGGCCATCTTATCTGGCATATTTCGTTGTAACCACACATCCCAGTTCCGGTTTCAGAAAACGGGACATGCAACACACACGAAATTTCAGACATAAGTCTCCATATAACTAGAGAAATAATATGAAAGAATACGACCTGAGGTTCCATTATTAATCCAGTAGCATAGAAACAGCAGAAAGCACAGGGGAAAAAACACAAAGAAAACTAAGATTTCTCCTAAGACAAAAAGCTTGTATTCTCTTGTTGCTATGCAAACAAGAATGAGCGTCTCTGGCAGGCGGGTACCAGTTTGGGAACCAGGCACCTGGTTGCAGGAGGCGGTAGAGCTTTTAAAAGCTAGATTCATAGAGCACAGCTTCAGATTAGCTGTATTATCAATAAGTAATGTAATGGTAAGTATTGATCGAAAGAGAAAATGTCCATTTGCAGAGCAAGAGAAGTGTTTATGAAAATTTTCATAAACACTCTCTGGGACCGCAAATCAACATTTTCTTTGAGAAAATTGAAATTTTCTTGAACAAATTCAAGGGTTAAAGGGTTAACAGAACATTTCTTATTAGTGTTGGGAATTGGTGCTATTTTTGTGATCGATGATTGGTTTTATACACCAACCTATGATCAATTAATGATTTTTCACCCATTTTGAATGCAGTAATTATAGCATGTTCAAGGATAATAACCCCTTTCAAAATAAGTCGCAGGTATGACAGATTCTAAATAATTTAAGAAATAATCTGTTGAATATTTTGAAACTAATTTGACTGGAAGCTGTTGCTGCCAGTCAAATAAGTTTCAAACTATTCAACATGTTATTGGTATGGTTGCTTTGAAATTAACATATTATTTCAGTGCTGAAAGAATTAATGTCTTACACTAAGGAGTAATACTATATATATACACCTGTGCAAAAGTTAAGCACCACCCTATTTTTACGCACATGCGAGGGTATATTCATGTGCTATGAAGAAAGCAATAGCATAAACATTTATGTACCCATCCATCTTAGTGCAAGAGGTAATAATGCAACTAGAGGAATGCTGATTATGATGGTGGGGAAACACTGTATGTTTTTGTTTGAACTTGAAAACGAGGCCTGAATATGGTTACGTTGACACAACTGACAACTATTGCCCTACAGTTGACACACGTGGCTAGATTGTCATTAATGGTGTCTGAAAACGAAGTTTAACATCTGTGCACGAGTTTGAGACTGTCATTATTAATACCGGGTATATCCACCTTGTGCCTGGATGACGGCCTGGACACGACGTCTCATGCTGGTCACCAACCGACTGATACGCCATTGTGGTATTCGTTGCCATTCAAGATGGAGTGCGTCTGTTAATTCCTGTAGGTTCTGCACAGGAGGATCCCTCCTTCTCACCATGTTTCCCAGAATGTCCCAGATATGCTCAATAGGGTTCATGTCAGGGCTCCTTGCTGGCCATGGTAGGGTTTCGATGGCATTCTGGCGGAGGTATTCATGCACAGCTCTAGCACGATGTGGTCGGGCATTGTCATCCATGAATATAGGGTGGGTTCCAGGTCCATGATTTACAAAATGAGGGACCACAACTCTATCCAGTATGGAATCTTGATATCTTTGTCCATTTAGTGTTCCAGGTACAGTCAACAGATCCAGCTTACAATCAAATGAGATGCACCCCCATATCATAACGGAACCTCCACCAAATGGAACTTCTTCCATGATGTTACGTTGGTCGTACGCCGTGCATCTGGACCTCCATACACGAGTTCGACCATCTGTGGCATGAAGCAGGAACCGACTTTCATCGGACCAGTGTACCCGTCTCCAGGATCTCATGTTCCAGTGTCTTCTTTCGTTGCACCACCTCAGATGCTCCTCTTTGTGGTGTGCAGTGAGGAGAGGACGTCTGACAGGTCTCCTAGCTTTCATGCCAGCAGCATACAGTCTCCTTTTGACGGTAGACATTGACACTCTATTGCGCGTTTCCCATTGCTGGCTGAGCACTCTGCTGTTGGTGAATGGAGATCTCCTAACAAGGCGTACTAGGGCTCGATCATCACGGGCAGTAGTCTTCTTCGGTCTTCCAGATCTAGGCCTGTCCTTCACCTCGTTAGTTTGCCCATGTTTTGCAATCAAACGACTGATTACAGTATGGTTAATGTTCAGCTGTCTGCCAATCTCTCTGCATGACATACCAGTGGTATGCATGCCTATGATTTGCCATTTCACACGATCACTTAACCTTCGTCTTGCCATAGCGGTTCACAATCAAGAGCTAATTCTCTCTGTACAAATAAACCACGGTCATGAACACAAAATTCCTAATCTTGTCGCCTAAATCTGTATGTAATGTTCTACACCTCAAACTGGACTTTTACATAACTGAACACGTGTGCTGTTTCCCGCCACGCACGGTCATCAAGCGGCATGAAGTCATGCATGCATGTGCATTTCGTACTTGGAATTATGTCAGCTAACGCGGGGACAAAAAGTATGGCAGCCTAGTTGTACCATCATGTTTCTACGTTCTATTGTTTTTGCTGGTGCTTAACTTTTGCACAGGTGTATAGTTGTAACAATTAAATTTAAACTCTTTTCCAAAAAGTATTCGTTTTCTAGTTTGACTAGTTAAAATATATTAATAAAGTTAATTTATAAACAACCAAAACCCATTTCTGAAATCATGATCGATCGGTTGGTTGAACACACAAACCATCCAATCATCAATCAAATCGATTAATCAGAACAACACTATTTCTTATGTCATATTCAAAATTATACTGTACTAACTACCATGTCTTCGTTTTGGAAATGTTTGGAGTCATTTCTGAGCTGTACTGTATCTCACAATACTCACCCTTGAAATATAGTTGGAAAGGTGAAGCTAAGGACTGACAGCACATACTGTAAAGTAGAAACACACAATTCATAACCTCAGTACATAAATAACCCCTTAACACTCAAACTTATTCAAGAAATCGTTAATTTACTCATAGAAAGTGTCCACATTTGCAGATCATGAGATAATTATGAAAATTTATCACTGGAATGACTGGCTCAGTTATCGAGCCAGTCATTCCCGTGGTAAATTTTCAAAAGTTGTTTTCTCTTCGTCAGCAAATGAGCATTTCTCAAGACAGTGCAGAGCCATTTTGGCCAACTTGAGTGTGAGAGTTAACAAATTAATTTTGCTCTATAATAAAAATATAAGATGAGGCTTACTACATATACAAACAAGAGTTTTAGTGAAACTCAACATACGCCCACAGGCATACTTGTTTGAGGAATGCTGGATGTGAACAGTTTGTCTTTGATAAATAACACTTCATCTAATCCTAAAAAATCTGCTGAACAAAAAATTGTGAGTTCAAAACTCTTCGAGATCTGGACCGGACAAGAAATCAGACGGACGGATGTTGAGCACCATCACATAATACAACCCGGCTTATGCGGGCATATAAAAACTGTTAGCTAGCCGTCTGTTAACAAGTCTGAAAACAAACTGACTGAGAATCATTATGGTATAAGCTGGTAGGAATGATTTTTCAGTAAATTCATTTTCAAAATAATTAGCAGGGTTGTATATATCCCTGTTGAAATAAACATTATAGTCAGATCAAGGTTATTATCAAATGGATTGAATTCTAACACTCTAATCAGAAATCCACATCACAGATAGTGACTGGAATTTCAATCAGTGAAAATTCAGATCTGGCTTGGTTGTATCATATGAAAATAGTTTGCTTTCACACAAAAATTATTCTTAAAATGAGTTCAAATAATAGAGGGTTCTATTTGTAGCTATGTCCCGCCCATTTCTAGCTAAGCTCTACTCAGCCCATGCTTTGCGCATGTTGGGATCAATTTATAAATATATGCTGAACCATGACGTACCAGAATCTAATAACGGTAACTATTCAGATGAGCTGTTGAATATTTTGAAACTAATTTGACTGGGTTCTCTTGCTGCCTATGGTGGTGTTTATTATGTAAATAGTAAATTCATCAAAGACATACAATTTGAAGACTTGACAGACCATTAAATGTCCATGATGGTGATAGATACATGAATGTCACTCATTACAAATTTTAATTGTGACATCACACACACACACACACACACACACACACACACACACACACACACACACACACACACACACAACACACACACACACACACATGTGATGTCGTTGATCATGGTTGGGGTCAATTCCGATTGGAATTGGAATTGATCAGTCAATTCCAATTCAATTGCGGAATTGGAATTGATAAATCTGAGGATGCCGGAATTGGAATTGATAAATTTTAAGACACCAGAATTGGAATTGGATTTGAAATTGATAATTTGAATTGACCGGAATTGATGAATTCCAATTCAATTCCAATCAATTCAAGTCATATTTGTCATAGATTTACTGAACATTGTTGGCTATAAAATGTACATGTAATATCTGTATTATACACTGATCATCATGTGCCCTTAATGCATTTCATCCTAAATGATCTATATGATACCATTTACCACATTTCATTCTATATGCAGGTTGATGATATTTATTATGCCAGCTGTTATTAGATGTTTTATTGAATATTTTACAATTTATTTGACTGAATATTTTTGTCTCCTATGGCTGCAACAGTTTCTATTAAAATAAATTTTAACAACTTACATGTAGTTATATGTTTGGTTTGAAAACTTAGAATTTGAGATACTGATACAACTGACACCTAAGCCGGGTAAAGCACCTTCTGCAATGAGTTTGAGAAATGTTCATTGGCAGGCCAATGGAAGTCTATTTTTTGAAAATTTACCACTGGAGTGGCTAGCTGGATAACTGAGACAGTAATTCCAGTGCTAAATTTTCAAAGCTAATCTTGCCGGTTTCGGTTTTTTACCAGTTGTAGGTCATTTTTGTGATAAATTTCTACGGGTTTCTGTAGGTCAAGTTCGTAGAGGTATTGCTCCTTTAGTGGAGAGAGTTTGGCTGTTTGTATGGGTAATGATTATGTGTAGTCATCACTGTTTTTTATTAAGACTTCATGGCGTTTCGTTCCTTGAGCGGAACTCATCAGAGGCGAAGTTTTGTCAACTGGGAGTGGACATTTTTGGGCTCCACTTTTTTCTGATATGGCAACTGTGGTGTGGGTGTTTGGATTGATAGACAATGAGTGTGTAGGACGTCCTTGGCTAGTCTAAATGGTTTGGTATATTCAACGGTGAAATATGTATCACGGTTACACAGTCAAAATCAAAACTGGTTAGATATTGAAGCTATGTAAATTTGTTTTGTGTTCCAAGAATTTGTTTTGAAAAATAAGAAGTGAATAAAATAAAGAAGCACGACAACTCTGTAAGTATGCGTCTTTGTTGTTCTTTTATATAATGTAATTAAATTTAAACTTAAAAAGGATGAAATAGCGTTGTGCTATGTCCATGTAAAAGTGCCATATTTAAAAGCGTCTTTAAAAGATGCGAGGTGATGACAATGGGTATGACGTCAATGTGAAGACGTGTAGAAACATATTATCTGACTGGAAAGATGGATTCTTAGGGACATGTACCTTAGAGATAAAAGGTTAATAACAACGTACTGGGTGTGTCCGCCCGTGGTTGGCGTGTTGGTCCAGGGGAGGCATCCCTTATCCTGCTAGGAACAGTGATGACTACGCATGATCATTACCCATACAAACAGCCAAAAACTCTCCACTAAAGGAGCAATACTTTTACGAACCTGACCCACAGAAACTCATAGAAATTTATCACCAAAATGACCTACAACCGGTAAAAAACTTAAACCGCCAAAAAGGTTTTTCCAACCGCCAAAATGGACATAACCAGTAAAAAATTCACAACCGGTAAAAATGACCACAACCGCCAAAAAAGTTGCACCGCCAAAAATGGCAGAAATGGCAAAAAACTTACAACCGGCAAAAAATATCACAACTGACAAAAAATGGTCACAACCGCCAAAAAAGGCACAAATGGTAAAAAAGTCACAACCGGTAAAATTGACCCCAACCGGTAAAACACAGGTCAACCTCCAAAAATTGTAAATGGGGGAACAACCAATCTGGGTTTTTTCTGCCCATATATAGTCAAGATCGACTCAATCAACAGGCTCGCCCAGGAAGGGTATAAAAGGGACAAAAATTCCAGTCCAGATCATTCAGACCTTTGGTCTCACATTGCGACCAAGTGTCAGGTTAAATAACCTTCTACAAGTAGCTCATATAACTGACTACGTTGTTATTCACTGTCATTAAACAATGGATTCATCCAGCAAACCGTTGCCATGGGAAACAGAGATAGTCACAATACCCTCGCTGTCCACACTGAGCCTAAACCCAGTAGACTCGGACACTCTACTCACCAGGTCTAACACAGACCTGAATGCCACCATAAAACCGCCACGGCTAACACCACCTTCAACCGAAAGAGTGGCAAGCTCTTCAACAGTGGACCTTCCAAGACCACAGGCTGTTAGAGCACAGAAACGGAGAAGGCTAGCTAACATACAGGCCTAACACACAGATCCAAGATCACAGGCAACTGTCAGACGAGGAACATCGTCTACCTACTAAGTTGCAACAAATGTAAGAAACAGTATGTAGGAGAAACTCGACGCACCTTCAAAATTAGAATCCAAAAACATCTGAGATCGATATCAAACCTCCACAGGAATGAACTATATGACACACCCGTATCCAGACATTTCAATAAACATGGACAATCTAGAACTGACATGCAGTCCAGAATTATCCAGGTACTCTCATCAGACCCAGACGTTGAAAAATCCACTCCATGGAGAAAACAGAAAGAATGTCATTGGATACACCAACTCCACACAATGGAGCCTATAGGCATAAACCTAGCAGGATAAGGGACGCCTCTCTCCTGGACCAACATGCCAACCACGGGCGGACACGCTCAGTATGTTGTGATTAGCCTATATACATTGTAATCTAATGCTTTTTAATGCAAACATTTATATAGCAAGGTTTACATGTATCTATAATAATTAGACATGGCATTAACCTTAGCCATATTCATCAGAGTCGGCATTAAGCTATAATTAAGTCGAATTAACTAAAAATAAGATCTGCTGAATGTTTACTTTTTGGACAATAATTTGACTGAAAGATATAACTACCTATTGGCAACAACAATTTTTATTCTAATTGTTTTAAATACCGTAATTTCTCGACTAAAGGCCGCCCTCGAATATAGGACGCTGTCCCAAATTTGACCAAAATCCACCCAAAAAACTTGTATTCAAGTATAAGACGCTGTTAAATTTAGAAAAATGTATACACGTATCTTTTCCCGACGCCATTTTATGTCAAATTCTGGATTAATTTTGATGTAATAAGTGATATATATTAAAGAATAAGCAATATTTAGGCTCCCCAATTTAATAATTTCACTTCCGCTTGGTGTTTTTGGAGTATACATTAAACATAGTCGTCAGGCGGCGCGAATTGGCTAGGGTAACATTTAGTTCAATTTCCGTGGTATATAATCTGTGACTTTTTAAGAAAAATTTCGACCCAAAAATGTGCGGAAGGAATGTTCTCGATTATAGTACTTTTCTAGTACATGTGTTTTGACCAAAAAACTGCGTCCTTTAGTCGAATTTTAACGGTATTAACGGAGAAGCCAGCCAAATATGCCTTCTGCACTGGTCTTGAGGAACGATCATATATATATATGTATGCTAAGACTATTTTTTTTAATTTACCAGTGGATTGTCTGATTCAGCCAGTCATTGCATTGTTAAATTAATTGCTAATGATAAATCTAGTTTATATGCTTGAGTGACAGATCGTATCCATCTGCAACATTGGTCACATGTGTTCAGTAGGATTGAGATGGACAATAATGTGCAAGGTTTCTTCTATTAGTAAGGAATGGACCTTTCCAGTTTTAGCTATGCCTCGCCCATCACTAGTTAAGCTCCACCCACACTTCGCTGTATTGGGATTGATTGATCCCTGAATGCCCTGACTATCAATTTCCTGAAAACTTTACAGTTAAGCTGTTGAATATTTTGTAACTAATTTGACTCGGTGCTGCTGCTGCCTATGGCAGCAACCAGGGTATGAAATAATGGTTGGACATCGGTCATGTCCGATCAAATCTGGATGGGTAAAAATTTTTTACTGAACATGAATTTTGGGGAAAATTTGCAAATTTTGGAAAAAGAGAACAAGTGAACAATGTTGGTATCGCACTCAAATACGATAGATCGATCGAGCGTGAGTTTGTGCGTCATTTGCACATTTCTAAGTGAAACCGATATTCACCTTGGTTACCAGTACCGTTAAAACTCGACTAAAGGACGCAGTTTTTTGGTCAAAACACATGTACTAGAAAGGGGGGTGCGTACTATACTCGAGAACATTCCTTCCGCACATTTTTGGGTCGAAATTTTTCTTAAAAAGTCACAGATTATACCACGGAAATTGAACTAAATGTTACCCTAGCCAATTCGCGCCGCCTGACGACTATGTTTAATGTATACTCCAAAAACACCAAGCGGAAGTGAAATTATTAAATTGGGGCGCCTAAATATTGCCTATTCTTTAATAAATATCACTTATTACATCAAAATTAATCCAGAATTTGACATAAAATGGCGTCGAGAAAAGATACGTGTATAAATCACTTGATTCGCCTCCAATCGCAAAAGATCAATATTCTAATTAGAGCGAGTACTCGGATATAAATATTCGGGACTCGGAACTCGGAAATTGCTATATATCATCATTGCGCGATAGGAACTGAATGTTCCCGTTCCTGTTTGATAACCAACTCCCGTTAGCGCATAAGATTACACAGCGCCTCCAATCACAGAAGAGCCAGATAACCAACTCCCGTTAGCGCATAAGATCACACAGCGCCTCCAAACGCAAAAGAGCCATTACAATCTATTTCTATCACGCGATTTCGATGTTTTCAAGGAGACATTTTATGCCAAAATTATATTGATTTTGATGTAATAAACAATCTTTATTGAAGATACACGATATTTAGGCGGTCCTATTTAATAATTTCTCTAACATCATGATAATTTTTAGTCATGCATTAAACATGACCGGATTGATGGTTATTTTTGATACCAATTTTCGATTTTTTAAAGGTACGTTTTTTCTAAATCTAACAGCGTCTTATACTTGAATACAAGAGTTTTTTGGGCGGATTTTGGTCAAATTTGGGACAGCGTCCTATATTCGAGGGCGGCCTTTAGTCGAGAAATTACGGTACTCGTGATCTGTCAAAACGCGTCATACCGGCAAATTCATCCTAGAGGGTGGTCTTACAATAGCTAATTGTCCCGGGAATAGTGTAAACCTTTTATACTGGCAAATTTTCTGATTTCTAATGAGGGATATAGATCTACAAAATCTGCCACTGCGCATGAGTTAGTGATGTGTTCTTACACGCCTTCTGTCATGAGAAGAGAATTTGGTCTCACAATTTCATTGGTTGTTGAACATAATTATATCTAGAAAATCCAATGACATTACGTGAGAGATTTTCGCAGAAGTTTGAGACGCGTTCTTTCACGCCTTCGATACTGAAGAAGCTAATTCTTCCTCGCGATTTCCTTGGTAGCTGTATATAGAAAACCAATGAAATAGCGGGAGAGTTTTCTCACAATAGAAGTGAAGAAAGCAAGTTCATAAATAATCGCACTGTAGAAGACACTTGACAACACGCGCGTTACCATTATATTCGCGTTCTACAATTAACCATTTAATGGTCAAATTTGCCTAAATATTTTAATTAAAAATAGTTAATGGCCATTTGCAGGTCAAGAGATTATTTTTGAAAATTTACCATGGGAATGACTGTCTCAGTTACTGAATAAGCCATCTCAATGGAAAATTTCAAAAATAATCTCTTGACGTGCAAGTGAACATTCATCAGGAAAACTATCACAAGCCTTCTTTGACTAATGTGTTTTAAAGTGAAAATTTGTTTTAATTTAATTGTACATGACTGTGACAGCAGTTGATGTGTTGCTAAAATGGCATCTGAGCGAAAAGTGCCCAAAGGGGCAACCCTTGCTAAATGGAGGACCGAGTATAAGTGGTTAAGTCCTCATTTTCTGGGTCCTACAGTTGACTAAGAAATTGTTCTATCTTTATGCATTTTCTCCTGAAAATGTCTTAGTCTATTTGACTTTTTCAGGACAAAATGGGTAAAAATAGAACAATTTCACAGCCAACCGAAAACCTATATTTTTCTCCAGAAATGCAGATGGCCTCTGAGAGCATCTAGATTTCAACATTTTTCGGGGGAGGACCCCCGGACCCCCAGTCAGGTTAGTCAACTTCCACTTTTTTGTCAGATCAAATTGACTCTCCTTATTTCAGACCCTGAGCAACAGCGCCTAGTCAAATTAGTTTCAAAATATTCAACTGGATATTTATTAAATAGTAATGTACCGGTACTCACTTTGTTTATAAAATGTGTCACGATGAACAGAAGACAAAATAGAGCGCCGTGTCCAAGCTGTTGTCTCGTCACCATTATTGTAACTTAGGCCGTGTGATGAACCAATCAATGTGGATGCTGCATGAGGCACGATGATGTGTGAGAATTAATTAGTACTACAACAAAGAACCAGTTAACCATTTAATAGTCAAGCCGGGCTCTGCAGTAGTCTGCAGGAAATGTCAATTTCCCTTTCTCCGAGATCTAACAATACTCACCATTCTGTTACTTCTGATATACAGCTGGCCCTGACAGCGGCTCTAGGATTATAGACTTAGAAAGCTTTACCGACTCCTGGGAACCGGGTACTCGGCTCCCAACTGCCAAGTACCCGTTTACCATAGAGCTCATATTGTTTGCATAGCCACCAAACAAGAGAAAACTATGGCTTGCCTCCGTGGGGCTGGGAGGCTGGGTCCGTAACAGAATGGTGAGTATTGTTAGATCTCGGAGAAAGGGAAATTGACATTTCCTGCATTCTCCTTCGATCAATACTCACCATTCTGTTACTTCTGATATACACCAGATTTGATCAGTAACCTGGTGGGAAGGGGCAAGCCATAAATGCTAATTTTGCCCCTTGGAGAAAGATTTTAGACTTCAAACTTGACTAACGGAGACCTAAAAGGACCGTCAAGTTCACGGAACCGAATCACATTCGCGTCACAGTCCTCCCCCCTTTTTCATCCTAAGAAAAGGGAGAGAACTAACGAACATGTATCTCGCCTGAAAACACAAATATGCCAAGAGGATTAACTGCTCCCTGCATACTCCATGTATTAGCCTGGGAATGAGCATGAATATATAAGATGAATGAACATGATACATATCCATAATACAAAAAACTCTCACTATTGAATTACCTTATGATAATTGGACTTCAGACGTACCGCCTCCAACCATTCACCGGTTCGGCCATCAGTGACACAATCTGGTTGACATCCTCTCGCCTGACCATGCCTGCTTTAGGTTCTTTTCTTACCGAAGTGAGAAAAGGGTGAAAAGCAGTGTGGTCACTAACTATCGTTTCAAAACAGCTAAAGCGAGTGGATTGGCTGAGTCTGACACATCCCTCATATAGTAATCCGTGAATGAGGACTCACAGTGCCATTGTGCAACGGCCATGATGTCCTATAACGGAACACCATTGTAAAGGGCGGTCGAGGCGGCTATTCCTCTGACATTGTCTGCCCTTACGCCTTGCACCTGGTGCGCAGTCGCCATCTCCTGAGTAGTCTGAATGCATTCGACCACCCAACGAGAGATAGTATCCATGGATGCGGCGCCATAAGACTTTTTATGGCAGATCCACAGATGTCTATCGTTCGACCGTAACGAGTCAGTCCGTTTCTTGTACTTAGTCAAAGCACGGACCGGGCACCAGACACTGGCATCACGATCAAACCTAGTTAACTTCGGTATAATGATCGGTTTGCCGGGATATCTCAAAGATTGGTTCTTTGACATAACCTCTGCTCTTGGCAGAAGACGCAGACCTTCTCCAGAAACAATAAATCGGTTCCTCTCTGCCGAAAGCGCATGGATCTCACTGCGCCTTCTAGCTGAGGAAGCTGCCAATAGAAAGACCGCCTTTAGAGTCAAATGCTTTAGACTAGCCGAACGCAATGGTTCGAAAGGGTGCTTGGCCAGTACATTAAGCACTAAAGATAGACTCCAGGCCGGAATGACTACCGGTTGTCTCGGTCGGAGATTGCTCATTCCCTTCAACATCACATTTAACTGGGCCACCTCTGGACTATCCCTGTTGGCTAGACAAGGGATAACTGATGCCAAAGCTGACTTGTATCCAGCAACTGTGACGGGAGCTAGTCCTCAAAAGAACAGCTCACAGAGAAAGTCTGCTATTTGCTGATAGTGGATTGAAAGGTATCAATACCCTTTTCTTCACACCAGTCTGCAAATCTGTTAACCTTGTTGTTATATGACTTGAAGGTTGACCTCCTTCTCGCAGCCGCGATGAAATCAGCAGCCTGTCGAGAAAAGCCTTCCGACGTGGAACGTTGTTTGATAACATCCACGCAGTCATTGAACATTTCGGGACACTCGTGTAGGAAGCGTCCCTTGGCCTGGGAGATTATGTTCGGAATCTCGGGCAACTGCACAGGATTTTCCACCAGCAGATCTAGAAGATCCGTGAACCACGCCCTGCTCGGCCAATACGGCGCTATTAGCAGGACCAGACACGGTTCCTCCCTGACCTTCACCAAAACCTTCGGTAGAAGAATGGTGGGTGGGTACGCGTAAGCGTGCATCCCTCTCCAGCTTATCGCCAGAGCGTCTGTATCGACGGCATTTGGATCTGTAATCGGCGAGACATATGTCATGATTTGAGCATTTTCCTTTGTAGCGAACAAGTCCACGTTGGGTTTGCCCCAATGCTCGAAGATCCGTCGCAGAACTGGAGGGTTGAGGGACCATTCTGTTGGCAGGATTCTCTGTCTGCGAGACAAAGCATCCGCCAGAATGTTCAATCGGCCAGGAATACGAGCTGCTTTCAAAACAACCGAGTAATTCCTGCACCATTGAATCAAGTGCCACACCCTGATACACAGAGTGGGCTGACCTGGTCCCGCCTTGGCGATTTATATATGATACTACTGTCGAATCGACCGACCGTATCAATATCACCCTGCCTCTGATCATCGGAAGGAACTCTTCCAATGCCAGTTCCACTGCCATCATTTCCAACAGATTGATATGCAGCTGACTCTCCGGGAGAGTCCATGTGCCCGAGACCTGGTTCTCCCAGGCAGGCACCCCACCCTTCCAGCGATGCATCCGTGTAGACGGACAGCTGGGGGCGGGGTAGGTGCAGCGAAACCCCTAATAGGAGATTCTGACGCTGTTTCCACCATAGAAGATGCGATATTATCGGCTCCAAAACTGGCAACAGTTTTGACAGGGGTTCTGTTCTCTGTTTCCACAGAGACATCAGATACAACTGGATAGGCCTTCGCATTAGAGCATCGTACGGGATAACCTGCTCCATGGAGACCATCATGCCCAGCATCTGAAGGAACCGCCTCGCCTTGAATGTGGTTTCCCACTCGAAAACTCTTGAGGATGGCTAACAGAGACACCACTCTGGGCTCTGATGGGTAAACCCTGCCCTCCTCAAGGTCGAATCGCATCCCCAAATAAACGAAACGTTGAGTGGGCGTCAACTCGGATTTCTCCTCGTTGACTATGCAGCGTAGATCTGAAAGTAACTTCAGAGTCAGAGCAGTATCCACGTTCAACCTGGCTGCCGAGTCTGCCTTAAGCAGCCAGTCGTCTATGTAGGTGTGTAGCGCCACGTTCTCTTTTCTGAGAAACGCTGTCACCGCAAGGACCACTCTTGTGAAAACCCTCGGAGCTGTCGACAGGCCAAACGGGAGACTGTAAACTCCCATACTTGATTCTGAAACGCAAATCTCAGAAACCTGTGCCAACTCCGATTCATAGGAATGTGGAAATATGCATTTTTCAGATCGATCGATACACACCACATTCCTTTCCTCAATCCCGCATTACCGACCTCGGCGTTTCCATCTAGAACCGAGGCATATGGATAAACCAATTTAATGGCCTGAGATTGAGTATGGGTCTCCATCCCCCTGTGCTCTTGGGGACAAGGAACATGTTTGAATAGAAGCCTGGAGTGTTTCGATTTGCTGGTTTTATTGCTCCCTTCAGAAGCAAACCCGACACTTCCTTTTGAACGGCTTCTAACTTGTCTGGCTCCCTTGGTACGGGTGTCCAGACAGGTGCCAAAGACAGATTTTGTGGTGGAAAATCCCACCACTCCGGCATGTAACCCTGGGATAACCATCCCAGGACCAGACTGTCTGACGTCACACCTTGCCAGGCCTCGACGAAACGCATGAGCCTTCCACCCACGATAGACGCCTCGACGTCTAACGGGGTTGTCCGGCTCGCAGTCCGCCCCCCCACTCTTTCTTAACGAGAGAGAGAGAGAACCATTTCGTTCTAGGCACGACGGGTATAACTGGCACCGCTGTTCCTGTCACACAGGCGCGGTCCAGGCGGATATGAAGGGAGCTTTCGTACCCTCAGGTACGCTTCGGCCCCTTCTGTCCGCCCTTTGAGGCCTTACCCTTACCCTTCCCCTTGCCCTTCCCACCTCTAGGGCGGTCAGGAGCAACATTGGGGAGGGTAGGCGCCTCTACAACCTTCCTGGGCTTCTTCGCCGGCGGCGGCTCTGAAACCCCAGCTGAAGCAGAAGTCGCAACCGGCCTAGCTTTCGCCTTGCCCTTATGCTTCTTCTGCTCCTTTGAAGGTTGTCCCGTTAGCGGTTTCCCCACAGGCCCTAGTGCATGCGCTTGTCGCACTAGCTCTAGGTTTACCGCTAACCGATTCTGCGCGATACTGGCGGTATCCTCTAAGATGGCCCACGCTTGGCCACCGAAGATGCTAGGCCCTGTCAGGGTTGTCCCAAGGAGACGCTCCCTGACTGCCGTAGCCGGACGCATATGGTCAATGACCATTTGCCTCCTGGATTTCGTCACACGGGCTTGCACCCTTGCCAATGCGTCCATCGACAGCACCAGGCCGTCATTGACACATGAAAGCGCCACAGGGTGGCCTGCCCCGCTTCAGCCCACACCGACTGAAGGAGACGATAAGAGTGGTTGACAGCGCTCTCATCGCTGCCCTCACACCCTCATCGCATAGGGACAGGACTTCTTCCTGGTGTACCTGAGACTTGTCCACAAGTGCCGGACCGGGGTGACCCGGCACGGCACTCTGGACGCCCAGTACCCATCGGTCATCCTCCGTGACCGACGGAACTACACCATACCTGTCGTATTCCCCCCGCGGAATACGACATCTTGCCCGCACCTCCCTGGAGGCCGCAGGGAGCTGACCCTTGGTCATCAGTTGTTTGCTATAAATAGCATCCAACCATTCTATGAACCGTGGATCCAGTCCCACTGACTGGATCCGGGCCGCGGGCAAAATCCCCGTCCTGATCGACACAACCGACGGACGGGGCGCATCTTCATCGGCCGTGGCCGAAACCACAGACGGGTCAACCCTGGCTAGCCACGCCAGAGCATCTGACCAATCTACCTCCGATGAAGACACCCCCGCAAACACGTCACCCGTTGACGTGCTCACGGGTCTGCCAGCCACGGCCTCCCAGCAAGGAGCCACGGCTGACACGCCAGGCACTCCGGTACCACACGGTTCCGCCGCCACCCCATGAAACACTCCGGTCCATGGGGTCGGTCCGCACGGAAAACCGTACGGACCCGTAGCAGTCGCGGAACCATAGCCGGACACGGGCGAGATAGGTGAGTACCACGCCCGGCCCGTCACACCCATTCCCTTGACGGCTGGCGCCAAACCAAGCCGCACGGAACCGGTGCACGGTAACGGATTTGCCTCAGCCACAGGCGGAGCCGCTGACCTGGCTTGCGCCAAACCAGACAAATGGAGGCCGGTTCCGTCTAGGACGGAATCAACCTCCATTTCTCCACCTGCGGCTTCACGGGCCGCAGCAACCTCTCCTCCTCGGCCTCCTCGTCTTCAGACTCCGAAGAGTCGTCACTAGACGAGTCAACCGTGGAACCGTCCTGGCGGACGGCTCCCACACCTGACGGACCGGCCACCGCTACTGGACCACCCGGAGGTGGCCGCAGAGAAACAGAAACCCGTCTGGCCGAAGCCAGGCGGGACTGCCAGGGGGCCGTACGAGACGGCCCCCTCAGTAACCAGTCCAGAATCCTGTCCGAGGACAGGATCCGTACCAGGCATGGGGAGAAACTGCCCCCCAACCTTTGGTAGCAGGGACGACACCAGCGTGGTCAGAACGCTATGCAGAAAAACCCTGCAGAGCCGGACCAAACCACGCCGGCGGTGCCATCTCCGCCACCTCCAGCTGGGGACGTGGAGCACCCGCACCGGCCGAACCGGGCGCTCCACGATTTACTCTCGGACCGCCTGACCCCGCGTCAGACCCAGCCAAGTCCTTCTGGGCAAGGAACTTAACCATCGTTTCGACGGACCACACTGCACAAACATTACACCTATGATCTATATTATACAGGGCACACATAAAACAGACATGGTCCTTGAACATTACACGGACAAACTTATGGCAGTCGTCACATGATGGCGGGGCTGGCTTGGCCTATAAAATAAGCACAAACCTACAATAAACAAGCGGAACGAGACCCGGATGGAAGGCAGACAATTAATTTTCAAATAATTTGACTCATAAATTAACCGTAACCTCCCCGCACCCCACCCCGCCACGTTACAACAACGATCGCATTGATTATGACGACAAGTACGCGGCGGGCACAACACACCCATAATAGATCCTCCAGGATGTGTAACGGCTCCAGGAATCATATCGCATAGCATTCAGGGTATATTTACTAATCAATATAAATTATACTCCTAACGAACGCAGCACGATATGTGAAGAAAACAACAAAATGTATAACAAAACTGCTGTCTCACACGGTAAAACCGCAGACCACACATCTACTCAAGAATTTTTAAACCACCGATCATTGCAAACCGATCGTGATCGCACGTAAACTTGATCATTCTAAAGTTTCCGGTACCATTTTTAGTACGCAGCACCCAGAATAAGATGCGCGAATTAATGAAAAATTTTTCTTCACATAAACATCCGAGCGACCGGGTGTGACGTCACCCGCTCGGATTCTACGGAGAACGACGTCAGCCGATATTCGTGTTAGAAATACCGTAGCAAACACCTATTTTCATATCTGCCGATCACCTGTTGGGGTTTAAAGAAGGCGATCGTCTGGCATATATCGTTGTTAGCACACGTCCCAGATTCTATGGGGACAGAAATTGGAACATGCGACACAACGAAATTTAGAGACCTAAGTCTTTTAACTATGGATAATAAAGAACAATACAACCTGGTTGTCTTGGGCGGTATTCTCCATAGTCCTTAGTTAATCCTTTCAGAACACACAAACTATCACTGATTAAAGACTTAGATTATTTTAAAACACTAAAATCCTTAATGCAAAAAGCATGTATTGCTCTTGTCGCTATGCAAACAAGAATGAGCTCTATGGTAAACGGGTACTCGGCAGTTGGGAGCCGAGTACCCGGTTCCCAGGAGTCGGTAAAGCTTTCTAAGTCTATAATCCTAGAGCCGCTGTCAGGGCCAGCTGTATATCAGAAGTAACAGAATGGTGAGTATTGATCGAAGGAGAATTGAGGAGTGTCCATTTGCAGGCCAAGATAAGACTACTTTGCAAAATTTACCACTGGAATGACTGTCTCGATAATCGATATATATAGTGAAGAATTTAAATTTCTGTGAAAAATCCTGATCATGAAAGGGTTAATGGTCAAAGATTTACCAAGAAGTTTACATTCTTTGCTTAGTGAATGACCATGGGAGAGATTTTAATTTTTATTTTACCACTGCACATGCTAGAACACCTGTCTTGGTTTTCAAAGACAAATAAGTCATTCTAGTGGGAAAATTTAAACAAGATACCTAAGGGCCAGTGACGCTCACCTGGACCATTAACATTTGAACCATTTGTATGTAAAGACATGATGGATAATTTGTTTTAAATCCAAGAATTCCAGCAAAGATATTGACCAATTAAAATTGTCATTCAAAATCTTGAAGCCTACTGCCATAGGCTCATTCCACCCAAGTTTTGTTGAAATCAGGCCATTAATAATGTAGTAGCATGTTAAATGGTTCCGGAAAATTTTGCCAAAAGATCCAAGATGGGTGCCAAAAAATTGACCCACCCAAATTCTCAACAGAACTTCTAGAGCCTACCACTACCATACAATCCTTCAGTTAAATTTAGATAAGATCCACCAAGCGGTTAAGGAGATGCGGTTTGACAATTTACGATAGATTTTACATAAAATTTATGATTTTCACCTCAAACCTTGATGAAGACAAATTCTGAATAGAAAGTCTGGAGCTACCATGGTCATTCGAGCCAAATTTTGTTGAAATCTGTCAGGCAGCTAGGAAGAAGCATTTTGACAATTTCCAGTTAATTCTTCCTACAAAAATGAATGCCGGAAAATTCACCAATCAAAATTCTGTAAAGATGCTGTGGTGCCGACCCACATAGGATCTTTCCAGCTGAGTTTGGTTGATATCAGCCAATTGGATGAGTAGCCTTTTAACTTTTAAGAAAATCCAAGACACAGGCTAGAAAAATGTACTAATCAAAATGTGGTAAACATGTTCTGAAGCCTACCTCCATAGGGTCCTTCCAGCCAAATTAAGTTGAAATCCGCCAAGCAGTTAATGAGGAGTAGCATTTTGACAATTTCTGGTAAATCTTGAAATATAGTTGGGAAGATGAAGTTCAGATTTGCAGACTTGGTCACTTTTGCCTAGTGGAGGTAAGTGGGTTATTTCATGGATGATATTTTGGTTGTTCGCTAAAGCTGGGTTTAAAATATTTGAGGTCTGATTTATTCTATATCGTGTCGCATTAGTAACTAATTGCTGTAGGAAAATATGCCGCCTGGTAGTGCTAAGAAATGCCTCTTCTACATCTTCCTCGCGGTATATGGGATAAAGCCAAGAAGACAATTTATTTTTTTAATATCTAAGATGTTTATTAAATTATTTTCGATTTCTTAGGCGATCCGAAACTGGGTTATATCCTTATTCTTACCCCTTACAAAAAGTCGTAACTCGCGTTATTTGTGTTATTTAATTTTACCGCTTTCTTCGTATGGCGAAAAAAAGCATCATAGAAGTATTGCCTAACTTGTTAACTGTTGCCATTGAAAACAATATAGATAATTTTATTTATGGTGTTTTAACCAGATTTCATGGTAAACCGAAAGCCCATAGTAAACCTATCATATGGGATGGGTTGGAATCAAGATAGAGCCCGAAACTGGATCCTCCACATTACATAAAATAAATTTTCAATATAAAATACATAATCATTTTTTTATACATATACTATAGCTAAACCTACATGTATTTCCAATTCTACTTCAATACTAGTTGAATGTGAAACTGTTATTCCTGACGTTAGAGACCTGCTGTCAGATGTCCTTTCATCAATCATTGTATCATATTTTCTGACAACGAAAACTGGTCTTAACAAATAAATAACAATGCATGTGTAATAAATGGGGTCATAAAGTATTTTTGTATGACTACATACAATAGTGATTGCATGGACTTGGCTCTTATCCTGCTTTATGATTCATACTTGAAGAATTATTCAGAAAATTCATATTTAAAAAATTATTATTATTATTATTATTGTTGTTGTTGCGGTTGCGTTGAGTAAATCCCGTCTATCAGGCCTTGAGCCATCATCATCATCATCATACCGTATGTAACCGTATGTTGATCCTGATCGAAAGGTAATTATGTCCTATGAATCCAGATCTTCTTCCTATTCATCGTTCGTAACATTAAATGACGCATGGTGTCTTGCAGCACGTGTGACACCCATATACAAGGCAAAGGACTCATCAGATTTTACTAACTACCGGGCAGTCTCAGTACTCCCCTTTTCTCAAAACCCATAGAAAGACTGTATTATAATAGGCTGACAAAATAGCTAAACAAAGATTCAATAATTTACCAATCCCAATATGGCTTCAGAGAAAAGCATTCAACCATGCTGGCACTTGAGGATATGATGGAAAAGACCTCTCTTGAAAACAAACAACACATATTGAGTAATTTTCTAGACCTCTCAAAATCCGTCGATACAATAGATCACGAAATTCTACTTTAAAACCGTTCAGAGTTATTTAACTAACAGAGTGCAATGTGTGCAATGCAATGGAGTCTTATCTGGGAGTGGCAACCTAGTATGCAGTGTTCCGCAAGGATCAATTTTTGGCCCTTTGCTGTTTTTATTATACATGAATGACCTTCCCAAAATCTGTCACCATCTATCCTTGATACTGTTTGCAGATGATACCAATGCATTTATCAGCCATAAGAGCATAGAGACATTATACAAAAATTTAAATTATGAAATGGAAACGGTAATTCAATGGTTTAAAGTTAATAAATTATCACTAAACGTCTCAAAAACTAATTACATATTATTTGCTAATGCAAAAAATGCTGATCTCCCAAAAATTTATATAGATAACCAGGAGATCCATGAGGCCCAATCTGCTAAGTTTTTAGGTGTGTGTTTAGACAAGCATCTCACATGGGAGAAGTACATAGGAACTGTTTCATCCAAGATAGCAAAGAACATTGGTATCATGCATAGACTTAAATCCTACTTACCAATTAATTTAATAAAAACTATCAATAGCAGACTAATACTACCGCATATCACATACTGTAATACTATTTGGACGAATGCTCATCAAATAAAACTAACAAAGTTAGAATCACTGCAAAAGAAAGCCATTAAGTTATTCTCTCAAGCAGCAAAGGGCCAAAACATGTTCAAAGTCGAGAAACTAATAAAACTTAAAGACATTGTCAAACTGCAACTTTATTCCATCCTAAGAGAGTTCCATAACGGTAATTTACCAGCCCCTCTCTCAGATCTCTTTACACAGAACACGGAAATACACTCTTACAACACTAGAGCCAAACATAACTTACATACACAATACTGCTGCACAGAAACAACCAGAAACAAAACATCAACACAAGCCATAAAACTCTGGAACTGTACTGTTGAAGAAACACGCACATAAATTATCACCAAAACATCCTACAAACGAAACATTAAAAGCACGATAATAGAAAATTATTAGAGCAATGCCGGCCACAATGACTATGCTATCATATTCCTGGACATTCATAAACAAATCTAGAATTATCAGAGTTAAATTACCAGGGCCACCACCATAGCTGTTAAATACTATAGAGAGCAGGCTTAGTCTAGTCATCGCAACAACATTATTGTTGTTGTTATAATAATAATAATAATAATATTAATAATAATAATAATAATAATAATAATAATAATAATAATAATAATAATAATAATAATAATAATAGCACAGGCCATGAGATCTGGTAAATCTGCATAAAATAATAATAGAGTACGGGTATTTTAGCAATGTGACCAATAATTCTGTTACATGCTAGTCATATGCGTGACCTGATTATATGTGCTAGGCATGATTCTGGGCCTCTGGTTAATGTAAACACTTTTCTACCTCAGATTTGAAAATAAATAAAGAGCTCAGTTTCATGTAATTTTCATCCTGCACATTTTAAGCTGCATAACCAACACAGGAATTATTGTTTGGCTACGCCCAATTTTGATGCCTGTACTACTACTACTACTACTACTACTACTACTACTACTACTACTACTACTACTACTACTACTACTACTACTACTACTACTACTACTAATAATAATAATAATAATAATAATAATAAAATAATAATAATAAAATAATAATAATATTGTTGCTATTGTTATAATAATAATAATAATAATAATAATAATAATAATAATAATAATAATAATAATAAACTAATTAACATGATGAACAACACCCCACCCCCACCCCTCTCTCCAAATGTCCCTACCCTACATCATTGAATTATAGCCACTTAGGTGTGCAGGTGTATACCATCATAATCAGCATTCCTCTAGTTGCATTATTACCTCTTGCACTAAGATGGATGGGTACATAAATGTTTATGCTATTGCTTTCTTCATAGCACATGAATATACCCTCGCATGTGCGTAAAAATAGGGTGGTGCTTAACTTTTGCACAGGTGTATATATATGATGGTGGGGAAACACTGTATGTTTTTGTTTGAACTTGAAAACGAGGCCTGAATATGGTTACGTTGACACAACTGACAACTATTGCCCTACAGTTGACACACGTGGCTAGATTGTCATTAATGGTGTCTGAAAACGAAGTTTAACATCTGTGCACGAGTTTGAGACTGTCATTATTAATACCGGGTATATCCACCTTGTGCCTGGATGACGGCCTGGACACGACGTCTCATGCTGGTCACCAACCGACTGATACGCCATTGTGGTATTCGTTGCCATTCAAGATGGAGTGCGTCTGTTAATTCCTGTAAGTTCTGCACAGGAGGATCCCTCCTTCTCACCATGTTTCCCAGAATGTCCCAGATATGCTCAATAGGGTTCATGTCAGGGCTCCTTGCTGGCCATGGTAGGGTTTCGATGGCATTCTGGCGGAGGTATTCATGCACAGCTCTAGCACGATGTGGTCGGGCGTTGTCATCCATGAATATAGGGTGGGTTCCAGGTGCATGATTTACAAAATGAGGGACCACAACTCTATCCAGTATGGAATCTTGATATCTTTGTCCATTTAGTGTTCCAGGTACAGTCAACAGATCCATCTTACAACCAAATGAGATGCACCCCCATATCATAACGGAACCTCCACCAAATGGAACTTCTTCCATGATGTTACGTTGGTCGTACGCCGTGCGTCTGGACCTCCATACACGAGTTCGACCATCTGTGGCATGAAGCAGGAACCGACTTTCATCGGACCAGTGTACCCGTCTCCAGGATCTCATGTTCCAGTGTCTTCTTTCGTTGCACCACCTCAGACGCTCCTCTTTGTGGTGTGCAGTGAGGAGAGGACGTCTGACAGGTCTCCAGCTTTCATGCCAGCAGCATACAGTCTCCTTTTGACAGTAGACATTGACACTCTATTGCGTGTTTCCCATTGCTGGCTGAGCACTCTGCTGTTGGTGAATGGAGATCTCCTAACAAGGCGTACTAGGGCTCGATCATCACGGGCAATAGTCTTCTTCGGTCTTCCAGATCTAGGCCTGTCCTTCACCTCGTTAGTTTGCCCATGTTTTGCAATCAAACGACTGATTACAGTATGGTTAATGTTCAGCTGTCTGCCAATCTCTCTGCATGACATACCAGATTTGCCATTTCACACGATCACTTAACCTTCGTCTTGCCATAGCGGTTCACAATCAAGAGCTAATTCTCTCTGTACAAATAAACCACGGTCATGAACACAAAATTCCTAATCTTGTCGCCTAAATCTGTATGTAATGTTCTACACCTCAAACTGGACTTTTACATAACTGAACACGTGTGCTGTTTCCCGCCACGCACGGACATCAAGCGGCGTGAAGTCATGCATGCATGTGCATTTCGTACTTGGAATTATGTCAGCTAACGCGGGGACAAAAAGTATGGCAGCCTAGTTGTACCATCATGTTTCTACGTTCTATTGTTTTTGCTGGTGCTTAACTTTTGCACAGGTGTATATATACAATAGACAATATATATATATATATATATATATATATATATATATATATTTATATATATATATATTGTCTATCATCAGGGTTAAGGCTATCAAGCAGAACAGATAAATGTTTGTAACTGTCTATAATGTCTCCAATGTATTCATCGTTTGTAATGTTATGTCATGTATGAATATTATATGTAAGGGGCCCGTCACCTCATATTCTCTGCCTTTGATGGGCCACCTATATGCATTTTGTAAATAATACTATAAATAAGCAAATAAAATTTACTTGAATTGAATTGAATTGAACTTGCAACAGAGATCTTTGTCAAGTCTTGCTTCAAAGGCCTTTACAGTTGGTGCACTCACAACTTCTTCTGGCAGACTATTCCATGGATCGGCTATTCTGATACAGAAGCTGTGTTGCTTTAGCTGACTGTTTGCCCTCATCTTATAAATTTTTAGATTGTGTCCTGTAGTTGCAGAGTCTCTGAGCGGGATGGTTGGGCAAACCTCGCGGTCATATATGCCTCTCAACATCTTGAATGCCTCAATAATATCTCCTCACAGTTTTCTGTAGTGTGGGTAGCTTCAGCTTCTGCAGCCTCTCTTCGTAACTCAGGTCTTGGAGCGCAGGGATAAGTTTTGTAGCCCTTCTCTGGATGTTCTCGACTGTCACCAAGTCGAGGACGAACTAGTGCCTTATACAACCATGTACCATTAGAAGCTATCTAAGTCTATACATGTAAATGATCTTCGAATCAGTCCCATTATCTGAGATGCCTTGTTGCCTTTTTCGCTTATGTGCTCTTCAAAGGACAATCTTGCATCAATGGTCACACCTAGATCCTTTTCCCTATCGACCTTAGCTAAAGTGTGTTGTGGGTCGTCCCCTCGATCTCCTCTCATGTGGTAACTTCTTTCTTCTTCATGTGGTTTCCTTCCCACTGTCATGAGCTTACACTTATCTGGGTGGAAGCGCAATAGACACTTATCAGACCAGTCTTGCAGTCTGTACATATCTGATTGCAGTTCTCTTGTGTCTTCGACACTGGTGATTTAGAGTGATACTTTTGTGCCATCCGCGTACATGTAGGTTTCCGATGAAAGTAATTCAGGCAGATCATTTATATATAGTACGAAGAGCACGGGTCCCAGAACGCTTCCTTGTGGGATCCCATTTAATACACTGGCCCATGTTGATGTTGAGCTGTTCACTCTGACTCTTTGTTTCTGGTTGGATAAAAAGGATGTTTTCCAGTTGTACACATTGCCAGCGATTCTGTATCCCCTTAGTTTAGTCATAAGTTGTTGATGTGGAACCATGTCGAATGCTTTCATAAAGTTGAGATAGATTACGTCGATGTTTCCTCCGTTATCGAGTTGTCCTGTCAAGGAGTCTAGCACTTTTAGCAGTTGCAGTGTCGTCGATCTTCCTGCTATAAAACCGAACTGCTTTTTGCTGAAGAGTGAGCTCCTCTTCATATGGTCTATAACATAATCTCTGATAATTGTCTCAAGAACTTTGCATAATATACATGTGAAGCTGACTGGTCTGTAATTGCATGCTGCCTTTCTGCTTCCTTTTTTTAATATAGCTGTGATATTGGCCGTCTTCCAGTCTGTTGGTACTTTGCCACCACCAAGGGACGTGTTAAAAATTATTGACAACAGTCTACTTAATTCTTCATGCATCTCTTTGAGTTCTCGCGGATGTACCCCATCTGGCCCTGGTGCTTTGTCAATTTTGATCTTTGATAGCTTCTTCTTAACAATTTCTTCTGTGATCATAATGTTGTCAAGTGCTTTATCACAGTCCCTCATTGGTACTGTCGGCATATCTGTACCTGTCTCTATGGTGAAAACACTTGAGAAGAAATCGGAGAGCACTTGTGCCTTTTCTTGATCAGTTGATGTAAGTGTTTCCTGCTCTCCCGAGCCGGGCATAACCAGATCTGACACTAATTTTGTGGTTTTCATCTTACTTTTAACATATTTCCAGAACCGCTTTGGGTTGGTCTTTGCATCTTTCGCAATATACCTTTCAAGGTCCTTTTGTAGTCTTTTTGTTAAGGCTCTGACTTTGCTTCTCTGTCTCATGTAGTCTTTATGCTTCTCTGGATCATTCGTCTTGATATATCTTTGCCAGTATCTCCATTTCTTTCTTATTGCACCAATTGTTTCTTTGTCTAGTGGTGTTCCATTTTTCTGTGGCTGTGTGAGCGGTGTGACCGTTTTGCTTGGTATACATTTTTCTTCTGCTTTGCATACAATTTTCAAAAATTCTTGCCATTGCCACTCTACATCATTCTTGTTTACTGATAGTTTCTTGTTCCCAGTTAATGTCTAGCGCTTTCTTTATGTCTTTATAATTGTCTTTGTCATAGAAAAACCTTTTGAATGTACGTTGGTATCCATTATTGTAGCATATGAAGTCGAAGGTAAGAATACAGTGGGCGCTCTTACCTAATGGCGATTCCTGATCCACATTGTTTACCACCCCCTCTTCGTTTGTCATGATCAAGTCTACTAAATGGGGCCCATCTGATCCTCTGCCTCTTGTTGGGCATGTCACGTGTTGAAATAGAAAAGTATCCCTTATTGTCTTTAGAAACTTGTATTCATTGTTGTTTGTCCCTTCTCCTGGCGTTGTCCATGCTTGCCAGTCAATTGTTCGATAATTAAAATCCCCAACTATTTACAAATGTGAGACCTTTATATTCAATACCTCGTTGATCAATTCTCTGAGTTGTGCTTCTGCCTCAGCATCGCTACTTGGACTTCTGTAGATACAGCCCATCAATGCTTCTTCATTATCTTTAAGCTTAAGTATGATCCATGCCGATTCCTGGAACACCGTTTTCATTGTTGTCTATCTCGCTTCTATTCCCTCTGGTGTACAATATAATACCCCATCCCATGCCTGAGTCTAGGTTATTAGCATATGTTTCATAACCGTCTATTTTTAATTCTGCTTCGCTAAGAACATATCTCGCAGACTTTGGCTTCACTTCAGTGATGGCTATGATATCCGGTGGTGTGGTGGCATTCTTGACTCGGAAACATCATCATCATTTTACGAGGCATAAGTTCAAACTAAGACTAAAACTAGACTGTGTATACCAGACTTATATACTGATCGCAATAAGAAAACCCATAATATTTCAAACCGTGAAAAAGCAGATGTCTTAGCAAATTTCTTTTCCTCTGTATTCGTCAGCAAACCTGACGATATGCTATCAGAGCTTGACAGACTATCTATTCCACAACAAAATTTCTTAGAAATAAAGCAAGATGATATCAAAAGAGTTTAGATAAATTAAAAATATCAAAGTCACCAGGTCCTGATGGCATCCAACCGCGTATCCTAAAAGAACTTAGTAATACTTTATCCCACCCACTCAAAATATTATTTCAAAACTCATTGAACTCAAGATTCAAAATTATTTATTTCATGCTCAATATATAGAATATATACTTCACAGTTGGGCAGTTCATCAAAGGCAGAGACTCTGAATCGATGCACCCCCTACACACAAATCAGGACATTACAATATATGAGGTGACAGCTGATACACACATCTGTAATATAATAAGAACGCCTGTATAGGCGTAAACACAGAACGGTGCAACATATATTTGTTGTACCATTTTGGCATGATTGTCCTAGAGTGTTCTACATATAGACGACCTTCATAATATTCTTTAATTGTCTTCCATCTAGGATATTTACTGTAGATACAGGGTTTTTAATATTGTACATTGGGAGTATGGGTGGGAGGGGATGTGAGGGGTGTTGGGGCCTCAACAACAACATAGCAGTTTCAGAGTGAGTTAGTGGGTATGACTGTAGATAAGTATTTTGTATTAGCCTGTCGACATCTGATATGTCCACTGAGAAAAAAGAATATCAGATGAATGTTCAAGCTAATTGAGATCTGATAGGGACCATCTATTTCGGTTCATTTCATCCTTTTCAACATGGTATAGCTCTCCTAAATTTGTTAACACCTACCACACTGATGGCAATGTTCCATCCATTATATCTAAATCAGAGAACCCCGCGCACAATATACAGCAAATTTGGCGGACGATGTTGCTGTTTGTAGCTGCAGCATCTTCCACCAAACCTGCCTAGAGAATGTAGCACCAGTTCTCTGCTTTATTTTGAAAATTGATAAACCTTCCATCGGAGTGACAAGGGCTAGTGTTAGGGAAGAAGCGAAATCATGAGACTGCGTCTATACCGAATATGTCCACTAGGAAGATGTCATATGGCCCAAACAAAGATTTTTTAGCTGACGTACATATAGGCGAGCCGACAAATTGACACAGTTGCATTACATAATAACTTGATAATAATAATAATAATAATAATAATAATAATAATAATAATAATAATAATAATATTAATAACAACAGTAATAAGTCAGCTAGTATTTGAGCGGAGTTTCTTATGGTAAATCTAGATTGATAAAATGCTTGAAATAGTAAAAAACATTGATGCAGAATTGGAATAGGTAAGGTGGGATTGACTCATACTGGCAGAACTTGCCCACTGCAGGTACAGAGTAAATATGGGATCTGGCTGCTAGGTTAAAAAAAGGATTAGGTTTGACAACTTCAGTAGATTACCAACACCATGGAAGCAGGCCAATATTACACCTATGTTTAAAAAGGGAGACAGAAAAGTACTGACACTCTTGCGGTCACAGCTAACCTACTTACTCAGAGTTACACCATGTATAATCGCTCAATCTGCAGCCGCTCACAGAACACTATATTCCCCTTAGGTTGCGACAGTGGAACACTTTGTATTCTCTTGGTCTACTTTGGAATGCCCCCATAACATGCAAGTTAAACTCGACACAACTTATGTACTCACAATCATTCAATCCATTATGAGTCTTGCTGGAAGAAGCTACATGTGATGTGTTTTAAACTACATCATACTGATTCATACGTTCGTGGTGGAAGATTAAAACACTATTTCCGAAAAAAGGCAATGGTAACACGCATAGACCCAATTCACTAGTTCAAGTTCAGCTGTTCTTTATTTAAATTTATATGATTGATTTATGCCATTGAAGACAGGCAATGACTGTGACTATTTAGTGGTAGTAGTCCTCTGATTGAGGGGGTGGGTGGGTGGGTGGGGGGGCACCACTTGTGTACATGAAAGGTCCTCTAAATCACTCTTCAAAATTGAAAGTTAGGCCCATTGGTTGTTCAGAAAAGTGAGGACGATGAGGCGCCACCTCGGCAATAAAGACTAAAATTGACAGTATCATGGTTAGATAGGAAAAGATTTGGCAATATTAGAATACTTCTAAGGATCGTGTCAATAGCACCATTATATATTGAAACAAGCATGTCAGTCGGATCGAGTTTTGTCAGTTGTGTCAACTTTCAATTCAATCGAATTGCGAGTTTTGAACCAATTCACAGAACTCGATCTCGGGTCTCCTTAAATGTAGGAGGGGCATTCTTCTTATTCAGTGTTTACATGTCATATTTCAAGAAATTAACATCATGGAGTTCGACAGCGCAGCTGGATCAAGGTCTGTAAGTATTGGACAGTTGAACACAGGTAGCTGACCACATTTAGTATGGAAATGTGTTCATTGGATGAGTAGGCACCATACAACTAGTAATAGGAGACGAACACATATTTTCAACGGTACAGCTTTTGTTAAGTTCCAGGTTTGCATAACAATTAGCAGTTAGTCCGATATGTTAACCCTCCTATTTTTGATAACCTGTTTAGAGATTCTGGTCAGGATGCTAGCGTCATGGAATGTGTCTGATTTTCTTCAAAAAATGTTCCTGATACACTTTGCAATGGTTTTCAGCCGTTATTTGACGGATTTCTCGCACATTCTTTGACCAATGCTTTCTTGACCAGGGTGTTTGGCAGAATTCAGCGGTAATATGGGAGAATGTCAAATTGGAGTTATACTCAGGCTATTAAAGGGTTATTCTGGTAGCATGTATTTTGTGCATGTTTTTCCTTTTGAGACATTTTTATAAAACTACAGACGTCTCAGATTTTCTTTCTCTTGGTGTCTGTACTCAAACGTAGAAACATCTAAAATTTGTGTTCCGCTTACATGATCTCTTGCTAACTTCTATATTTTGATAAACTGTGAGCCTAAAGTTTCTGGAAGTTTTTCTAGTCGAAAGAAATTAATTCTTAGACTGTGTTTAGCTTAGTGTAGCGACTTGGATTAATGTGAAGCCAGTTATAATTTGTGTGCCCTCGCCTTATTAATTTTTACTGTTCATGTTTAATGTGAAAGGCATTTTTGCCTGGTGTTGGCACTTGTGATAGTTTCGGCCGGCCTAACTGGTCAATCCATAGTCGATTCTACTGTGCGCACTTTTGTTGATTTGTGGCTGATGCAGTTATTTCATTCAGAGTTAAATGTGTTAGCTTGAGGACACGAACCCGGGACACAAGATGCCAAGGATTAGGAGGCATCTTTTCGCTACTTAACAGCAGGTAAATATATGTACCCATTTGCCCCCTATACCGAATTATCTAGAATAAACCTTAAGTTTTCATTTCATTGTTTCCACTTCCGTTTTATCTGTCCCCTTCGCTTTACGAAGAGACAGAGATAGTGGAAATACAGTCCATTTGTATAGGGCCCTTTATGACTCAATTTCAAGTAACTGCTACAGAGGCGCCTCGCAATATTGTCAGTTAGATTTTGTTATAATTTTTGCTGTCTCTGAAGACAATTTTGAGAACGCTTTGCTGATCCAGTAGAAGCAAGTTTCTAGATAGCAGAATTTACGGATAGCCAGCACTCAGATGTTATTTTATTCAGTAAATCCTGGTTTCCTGTAGTGAAGCAAGTTATCGAGTTTACAGTTAGCAAATCCAGTCGATTCCGGTTTTCTGTTGAAGCAAGGTGTAGACAGCAGTCAATTCATAGATAGACAACATTTATTATTCAGTAGATTCCGCTCTCGATTTTTAGGATCAGGTACAAAGTTTTTACAGAATCATTGCCATTGTAATCAGTTTAGAATCACACCACGTAGGCACACTCGTTAACATTAGGACACGCAGAAGATGAATTGTTGACTATTTTTTACACCACACGTTTGAGCTATTTTTCAGTGGTATTTTATCGTGCCACTGCTATTTGTAAGTGCCTTGCTGATGCTAAGAAGGTGCATGCCTACCTTAGCAACAGTTCGAGCATTGTGACGTCATAATCTTTCTGTATCGATTAATAATCTAGTATGTCCGGACTCCCCTTTGGTTAGGCTAGGATAGGTGAACCGGATAGGGTTTCAGTTTTTGGATGCAAGTAAACAAGTACTCGAACAGCTTCATGGTAACGGTGGACATTTAGCAGTTGAACGTACTCATGGAATCCGCATCCTGAAACTAAATTGGCTGACCTGGTTTCACATAAACCAAGCGCAGCGTTACAGGGAAAGGACGGGCCATCCTTAACACAGGGTAATCTAAGCTTTTAATTTTACTTGATCGATGTAGTTAAAACTTGATCTCCAACGTCAGTGATTTCGAACTGTTCAATTTAGCTAAATTCAGTCTAGAATCTCGGACACGTTTGTAGGACAATGGTCAACGGTCAAGGTCATCAAATAAGTTCACCTGTACTCGCCCGGTAGTTGGAGAGGGCATTCTGCTTTCAATAGAACAGTGAGCTCTTTAAGCTCATAACTACCAAATTTCAAGATCTTTCTTTTACTTTTATACTTGATCTTATTTACCGGCTGTCTCAGGATTTAGTCACTAGTAGTCGCAGCCCGCTTACTTATATAGTCCTTAGAATAACTTTCAGGTGAAAGCATCTTGATTACTTGTCCAATAAGTGGCACAAGATTCTTTATTTGAACAGGTTATCCTAGGATGGTAAGCTCAACGTGCTTATAGATAGTGTCCGAGTCCTTCTTGGCATTGTTGACTTTTAACATCAGTTATCAAATAGTTAAGATGGATAGAATTTATATTGGAGTGTTGTTACCAGATTGTGAGCTCGATTGCTATCGTCTACGGTAGAGAACCTGAGGTTTGCTAACGTTGTCAAATTGTTGCCAGCACAACATTTCCAAAATAACCATAGGCGTTATTGTCAGATAGTGCGCTAAATTTCTATCACATATGGTACAAAAATCTGGGCATAAGTTAACTGTTGCCATATTATTTATGATTTAAACTTAGTTTCTGAGTTAGCCATAGTATAGGTTGCTTAGTTGACGTTTATTTTCAATTTATAGCAAGTTTGATTAAAATCATCCAGTCAATTTTCAAGTGACTTATATTTAAGTTGTCCTCGATACAACTGTGCACTTTACACTACACGCTAATCAGATAAGTTTAACTCCTGGCTAAGCATTGGATGAAGAAATTATAAGCTAGTTATCTAGTTATTTAGCCGATAAATTTCTTAGAGCGACACAAGTTGTTTGCTAACTGAGGAGTACTTGTGTAGACTAGGAAGTTTGCATAACCCCAGTGCTCAACCAACCTGACGTAATTTACCTTTGCTTAGCCTTGTAGCAAAACATTTTCTTAAAAGAACTTCTGTTCTTCTTTTCGACTAAGCAGACTAGGCACCAGTCTTTAGCAAACCCATTCAGAATTTGGTGCAAACCCGTCCTTTTGCATTTTAACAACCTCAGAACTTGCACGGCCTGACTACTAACCTGCACTTCACTCTTTTTTCAAGGCTTTGTTTTGTAAGGTGTACCTTGAATGTCATCTGACCCACAGTATGGACTTTTCATCCGCTTGTAGTCATTGGATCGTTCAAGCGTGTCAAGCGCTAAAGCGGTGCATGGAATACAGCAAGATGGGAACTCCTGTAGCCCTGGGGCAGGGACAATGTTGTTCATGAGATAGAACAACTGGCTGGTGTAATAGGCGATCTGTCGAGACAGATTGCCTAAGAAGGGAAAAATAAATGTTGGGGAAGTTGGAGGAGACGGGGCAAATAGTAGTGCACACATACACACACCCAACAGCCTGAGAACTCGCCATCTTTCCTGATGAGAACACCAAAACCGGTCTGCATTTTGACTGTGATAGTACCACCACCCGGGTTCACTTTTCGGCTTTCAGCTTTAACTTCGCCAAAGAGAACTCCGGGTGGCAACACAAAGATCGACAAGCCGAGACATAGAATACGTCACACTTACACCAAATTAGCATTACACCATGACCAGCAGAGCATTGTGCCCCCAGTTTCGCTACAATATGCAAAAAATTATTAATATCATCCAATTCCACTGTATAAACACAATCAATACAATGTTTAGATGTTTTTCATGAATTTGTATTTTGTAGCTAGTCTGTGGAGTGCATAGTGAACGTTTGGGTTCCTTCAAATGCTGTCTGGTTTAAGCATACATATGATAACCAACTGTTCCATTCAATTCTTCTAGTACAATGCATGGCCAGTTAAACAGTACCTTTAGCTGCAAGAAAATTAATATTATATGACCCTCCACCAATCCCCACCCCACTCTAAAATATATAAACTGCAGAAATTAAACATATTTGGTGTAATAAATATGCATTTTCGCAAATAGTGAAAATGATGTGTATACCATGATCCAAATAATATTATCTGTTTATCAAAGTATTTTAGGCAGGATGTCTTAGACAAGAGATTTGAGTCTAGTCGACTACTGATGTAGAGCTTTGTTGAGAAGTCTGATACGCTGAGAGATGATTTCATCCTGTTTATTGCTAGAGGTCGGAATTGTAGTGAGACCTTTAATTGGGGTAATTTTACTGATGGTGTCGATGCTTATGAATCTCATCAGATTGATCAGAAGTCGCTGTGAAGGTAATTCACCTTTCCAGCGTATCCACCCATCATATGACGTCATAATCATCTACGCGGTGTGTAGAATGACATCATAATGGATGACGTCATGAATGATGTCGATAAGTACGTCACGAACGCATATTTGAAGACGGTCTATGCCTTGTTGTACAAATTGTTTGCTTTTACTATTTAATAAATATTCTGTTGAGTATTTTTGAAACTAATTTGACTAGGCGCTGTTGCTGCCATAGGCCATAGGCAGCAACAGCACCTAGTCAAATTAGTTACAAAATATTCAACAGCTTCCCTGTATAGTTTTCAGGAAATTAATTTCTCCTTCGATCAATACTCACCATTCTGTTACTTCTGATATACAGCTGGCCCTGACAGCTGGCTCTAGGACTATAGACTTAGAAAGCTTTACCGACTCCTTGGAACCGGGTACTCGGCTCCCAACTACCGAGTACCCGTCTACCATAGAGCTCATTCTTGTTCGCATAGCAACAAGAGCATACATGCGTTTTGCAGTGGAGAGATTTTGGATTGTTTTCTAAGTCTTTTGTCTGTGATAATTGATAGCTAGTGATTCTCTTGCAAGGATAATTGGATAATATGGATACCGCCGAGGATAACCAGGTTGTATAATTCCTTATTATCCATAGTTAAAAGACTTAGGTCTCTAAATTTCGTCGTGTCGCATGTTCCAATTTCTGACCCCAAAGAATCTGGTACGTGTGTTAACAACGAGATATGCCGGATGATCGCCTTCTTTAAACCCCAACAGGCGATCGGCAGATATGAAAATAGGTGTTTGCTATGGTATTTCTAACACGAATATCGGCTGACGTCGTTATCCGTAGGATCCGAGCGGGTGACGTCACACCCGTGATGCTCGGATGTTTATGTGAAGAAAAATCTGTCATTAATTCGTGCATCTTGTTCTGGGTGCTGCGTACTAAAAATGGTACCGGAAACTTTGGAATGTTCAAGTTTAGGTGTTATCACGATCAAAATTCTTGATTAGATGTGCGGTCTGTGGTTTTACCGTGTGCTACAGCAGTTTGTTTACATTTTGTTGTTTCTTCACATATCGTTTCGGCTTTCGTTAGGAGTATAATTTATATTGATTGGTAAATATACTCTGAATGCTATGCGATATGATTCCTGGTTCCTTTATACATCCTGGAGGATCAATTATGGGTGTGTTTATGCCCGCATCGTTCTTGTCGTCATAATCAATGCGATCTTTGCTGTAACGTTGCGGGGTGGGGTCCGGGAGGGTACAGTTAATTTATGGTCAAATTATTTGAAAATTAATTGTCTGCCTTCCATCTGTGTCTTGTTCCGCTTGCTTATTGTAGGTTTTGCTTATTTATAGGCCAAGCCAGCCCCGCCATCATGTGACGTGTGCCACAAATTCATACGGGTCATGTTTATGGACCATGTCTGTTTTAGGTGTACGCCATGTAACCTAGATAGTAGGTATAGTGTGTGTGCAGTGTGGTCCGCGGAAGTGATGTCGAAGTTCCTTGCCTAGAAGGATGTGGCTGGGTCTGACGCAGGGTCAGGCGGTCTGAAGGTAAATCGTGGAGCGTTCGGTTCGGCCGGTGGGGGTGCTCCACGTCCCCAGCTGGAGGTGGCGAAGATGGACCGCCAGCATGGTTCGGTCCGGCTATGCAGGGTTTTCTGCATAGCATTCTGCCAACGCTGGTGTCATCACTGCTGCCTAACGTTGGGGGGCAGTTTCTCCCCATGCCTGGTTCGGACCCTGTCCTAGTACAGGGTTCTGGACTGGTCACCGAGGGGGCCGTCTCATACGGCCCCCTGGCAGTCCCGTCGGGCTCCGGCCTGATGGGTTCTGTCTCTCTGCGGCCACCTCCGGGTGGTCCAGTAGCGGTGGCCAGTCAGTCAGGTGTGGGAGCCGTCCGCCAGGACGTCTCCGCAGTTTCCTCATCTAGTGACGACTCTTCGGAGTCTGAAGACGAGGAGGCCGAGGAGGAGAGGTTGCTGCGGCCTGTGATGCCGTGGGTGGAGAATATGGAGGTTGATTCCGTCCTGGACGGAACCGTCCTCCATCTGTCTGGCTTGGCGCAAGCCAGGACAGCGGCTCCGCCCGTGGTTGAGGCCAATCTGGTACCAGGCGCCGGTCCAGTGATGGTTGGTTTGAGGCCAGCTGACACGGTGACCGGTGTGCCAGGCCGGGCGTGGTACTCACCTATCTCGCCTGGTCCGGCAGTCAGACATGGGGTGCCGTTGGTGCCCGTGTCTGGCCACGGTTCCACGTCCGCTACGGGTCCGTACGGTTTTCTGTGCGGACCTACCCCATGGACTGGTGTGTTTCATGGGGTGGCGGCGGAACCGTTTGGTACCGGAGTGCCTGGCTTGTCAGCCGTGGCTCCTTGCCGGGAGGCCGTGGCTGGCAGGCCCGTGAGCGCGTCAACGGGTGACGTGTTCACGGGTGTGTCCTCCTCGGAAGTAGACTTGTCGGAGGCTCTGGCTTGGCTAACCAGGGTGGACCCATCTGTGGTTTCGGCCACGGCCGAGGAGGTTGCGCCCCATCCAGTCGGTTGGACTGGATCCACGGTTCATAGAGTTGCTGGAGGCTATTTATAGCAAGCAGCTTATGACCAAGGGCCAGCTCCCTGCGGCCTCCAGGGAGGTGCGGGCAAGGTGTCGTACTCCGCGGGGGGAATACGACAGATATGGTGTGGTACCGTCGGACACCGAGGATACCGATGGGCTCTGGGGGTTCAGGAGGAAGTCCTGTCCCTATGCGATGATGGTGTGAGGGCAGCTATGAGTGCTGTCAATCATTCTTATCGCCTTCTTCAGTCGGTGTGGGCTGAAGCGGGGGCAGGCCACCCTGTGCCACCTGTGGTGCTTTTGTGCGTGAATGACGGCTTGGTGCTGTCTATGGACGCACTGGCAAGGGTGCAAGCGTGTGTGACAAAGTCCAGGAGGCAAATGGTTCTTGACCATATGCGTCCGGCTACGGCAGTCAGGGAGCGTCTTCTTGGGACACCCCTGACAGGGCCTAGCATCTTCGGTGGCCAGGCGCAGGCCATCCTAGAGGACACTGCCAGCTTTGTGCAGAATCGGTTGGCGGTAAACCTGCAGCTAGAGCTAGTGCGGCAAGCGCACGCACTAGGGGCTGTAGGGAAGCCATTAGCTGGCCAACCTTCGAAGACGCAGAAGAAGCAGAAAGGCAAGGCGAAAGCTAAGCCTGCTGCGACTTATGCTTCATCTGGATTTTCTCAGCCGCCACCGGCTAAGAAAGCCAGGAAGGTTGTGGAGGCCCATACCCTCCCCAATGTTGCTCCAGATCGCCTTAGAGGGGGGAAGGGCAAGGGGAAGGGGAAGGGGAAGTCCTCCAAGGGCGGAAAGAAGGGAGCGGATCGTACCTGAGGGTACGAAGGCTCCCTTCATATCCGCCTGGACCGCACCTGTGCGACAGGAACAGCGGTGCCAGTTATGCCTGCCAAGCCAGGACGGAAATGGTTCTATCTCTCTCTCATTAAGAAAGGGGGGGGGGAGCGGACCGCGAGCCAGACAACCCCGTTAGACGTCGAGGCCTCTATGGGGGTGGAAGGCTCATGCGTTTCGTCGAGGCTTGGCGAGGTATGACGTCAGACAGTCTGGTCCTGGGATGGTTATCCCAGGGGTACATGCTGGAGTGGTGGGACTTTCCGCCGCAGAATCTGTCTTTGGCACCCATCTGGACACCCGTACCACGGGAACCAGACAAGTTAGAAGCCGTTCAAAATGAAGTGTCAGGTTTGCTGCTGAAGGGAGCAATAAAACCAGCGAACCAGAACACTCCAGTCTTCTATTCCAATATGTTCCTTGTCCCCAAGAGCACAGGGGGATGGAGACCAATACTCAATCTCAGGCCATTAAATTGGTTTATCCATACGCCTCGGTTCCAGATGGAAACGCCGAGGTCGGTAATGGCAGGATTGAGGAAGGGAATGTGGTGTGTATCGATCGATCTGAAAGATGCATATTTCCACATTCCGATGAACAGGAGTTGTCACAGGTTTCTGAGATTTGCGTTTCAGAATCAAGTATGGGAGTTTATTGTTCTCCCGTTTGGCCTGTCGACAGCTCCAAGGGTTTTCACAAGAGTGGTCCTTGCGGTGACAGCGGTTCTCAGAAAAGAGAACGTGGCGCTACACACGTACATAGACGACTGGCTGATCAAGGCAGACTCGGCAGCCAGGTTGAACGTGGATACTGCTCTGACTCTGAAGTTACTTTCAGATCTAGGCTGGATAGTCAACGAGGAGAAATCCGAGTTGACGCCCACTCAACATTTCGTTTATTTGGGGATGCGATTCGATCTCGAGGAGGGCAGGGTTTACCCGTCAGAGCCCAGAGTGGTGTCTCTGTTAGCCATCCTCAAGAGTTTTCGAGTGGGAAACCACATTCAGGCGAGGCGGTTTCTTCAGATGCTGGGCATGATGGTCTCCATGGTGCAGGTAATCCCGTATGCTGCTGTAATGCGAAGACCTATCCAGTTGTATCTGATGTCTCTGTGGAAACAGAGAACAGAACCCCTGTCAAAACTGGTACCAGTTTTGGAGCCGATAATGTCGCATCTTGTATGGTGGGAACGGCGTCCGAATCTCCTAGTATGTGTTTCGCTGCACGTACCCCACCCCAGCTGTCCGTGTACACGGATGCATCGCTGGAGGGGTGGGGGGCCTGCCTGCGAGAACACCAGGTCTCGGGCACATGGACTCTCGAGGAGAGTCAGCTGCATATCAATCTGTTGGAAATGATGGCAGTGGAACTGGCGTTGGAAGAGTTTCTTCCAATGATCAGGGGCAAGGTGATATTGATACGGTCAGACAATTCGACGGTAGTATCATACATAAATCGCCATGGCGGGACCAGGTCACCCACACTGTGTATCAAAGTGTGGCACTTGATTCAATGGTGGAGGAATTACTCGGTTGTTTTGAAAGCAGCTCACATTCCTGGGCGATTGAACATTCTGGCGGATGCTTTGTCTCGCAGACAGAGGATTCTGCCAACCGAATGGTCCCTCAATCCTCCAGTTCTACGAAGGATCTTCGAGCATTGGGGCAAACCCAACGTGGACTTGTTCGCCACAAGGGAAAATGCTCAAATCATGACTTATGTCTCGCCGATTCCAGATTCAAATGCCGTCGATACAGACGCTCTGGCGATAAGCTGGAGAGGGATGCACGCTTATGCGTATCCACCCACCATTCTTCTGCCGAAGGTATTGGTGAAGATCAGGGAGGAACCGTGCCTGGTCCTGCTAATAGCGCCGTATTGGCCCAGCAGGGCCTGGTTCACGGATCTGCTAGATCTGCTGGTGGAAAACCCAGTGCAGTTGCCCGAGATTCCGAACATAATCTCCCAGGCCAAGGGACGCTTCCTACACGAGCGTCCCGAAATGTTCAAATTGACTGCATGGATGTTATCAAAGGCTTTTCTCGACAAGCTGCTGATTTCATCGCGGCTGCGAGAAGGAGGTCAACCTTCAAGTCATATAACAACAAGGTTAACAGATTTGCACTGGTGTGAAGAAAAGGGTATTGATACCTTTCAATCCACTATTCAGCAAATAGCAGACTTTCTCTGTGAGCTGTTCTTTTCAGGACTAGCTCCCGTCACAATTGATGGATACAAGTCAGCTTTGGCATCAGGTATCCCTTGTCTAGCCAACAGGGATAGTCCAGAGGTGGCCCAGTTAAATGTGATGGTGAAGGGAATGAGCAATCTCCGACCGAGACAACCGGTAGTCATTCCAGCCTGGAGTCTATCTTTAGTGCTTAATGTACTGGCCAAGCACCCTTTCGAACCGTTGCGTTCGGCTAGTCTAAAGCATTTGACTCTAAAGGCGGTCTTTCTATTGGCAGCTTCCTCAGCTAGACGGCGCTTTCGGCAGAGAGGGACCGATTTATTGTCTCCGGAGAGGGTCTGCGTCTTCTGCCAAGAGCGGAGTTTATGTCAAAGAATCAATCTTTGAGATATCCCGGCAAACCGATCATAATACTTGTGACTAGGTTTGATCGTGATGCCAGTGTCTGGTGCCCGATCCGTGCTTTGACTAAGTACAGGAAATGGACTGACTCATTACGGTCGAACGATAGACATCTGTGGATCTGCCATAAGAAGCCTTATGGCGCCGCATCCATGGATACTATCTCTCGTTGTGTAGTAGAATGCATTCAAACTACTCATGAGATGGCGACTGGGCACCAGGTGCAAGGCGCAAGGGCACACGATGTTAGAGGAATAGCCGCCTCGACCGCCCTTTACAGTGGTGTCCCGTTAGAGGACATCATGGCCGTTGCACAATGGCACTGTGAGTCCTCATTTACGGATTACTATATGAGGGATGTGTCAGACTCAGCCAATCCACTCGCTTTAGCTGTTTTGAAACGATAGTTAAGTGACCACACTGCTCTTCACCCTTTTTTCACTTTGGTTAGAAAAGAACCTAAAGCAGCCATGGTCGAGCGCGAGGATGACAACCAGATTGTGTCACTGATGGCCGGACCAGTGAATGGTTGGAGGCGGTACGTCTGAAGTCCAATTATCATAAGGTAATTCAATAGTGAGCGTGTTTTGTATTATGTCTATATATCATGTTCATTCATCATATATATTCATGCTCATTCCCAGGCTAATACATGTGGATATGCAGGGAGCAGTTAACCCTCTTGGCATATTTGTGTTTCAGGCGAGATACATGTTCGTGAGTTCTCTCCCTTTTCTTAGGAGGAAAAAGGGGGTGGGGGTAGTGATGCGAATGTGATTCGGTTCCGTTAACTTGATGGTCCTTTTAGGTCTCCGTTAGTCAAGGTTAAGTCTAAATCTTTCTCCAAGGGGCAAAAGTAGCATTGATGGCTTGCCCCTTCCCACCAGGTTACTGATCAAATCTGGTGTATATCAGAAGTAACAGAATGGTGAGTATTGATCGAAGGAGAATGAAGTAAATGTCAATTTCCCTTTCTCCGAGATCTAACAATAATCACCATTCTGTTACGGACCCAGCCTCCCAGCCCCACGGAGGCAAGCCATGGTTTTCTCTTGTTTGATGGCTATGCAAACAATATGAGCTCTATGGTAGACGGGTACTCAGCAGTTGGGAGCCGAGTACCCGGTTCCACGGAGTCGGTAAAGCTTTCTAAGTCTATAGTCCTAGAGCCAGCTGTCAGGGTCAGCTGTATATCAGAAGTAACAGAATGGTGAGTATTGTTAGATCTCGGAGAAAGGGAAATTGACATTTCCTTCAATCTAGGGCATTCGGGGATCGATCAATCCAAACACGGCGAGGTGTGGGTGGAGCTTAGTTAGTGATGGGCGGGGCATACCTAAAATGGAAAGGTCCATTGGGGTATTCACCTTGATACGGTTCCGAAACTGGTAGGACTATTTGATACCAGAAACTATTTCCTTATGTGTTCTCTTTATATAGAAGATATGAGAGTGCTACCAGCACAGAATTGCATCAGGGCTTCGAAGAAGGGAAATTTGTCGTCAAGATAATGCCTGGCAATTATAAAGGCATGGGAATGGATATGTGCTTAGAGCGAATGGTCAACCGATTACAAAAGAGCGCTGCTGGTATAATTGTTAATACCATGAAATGCTGGCTGTTAATTTGTTAACCAGCTACGTCGAGCCCTTAGTAGTCTGAGGAATAATGCACATGAGCTGATGGTCAAGCACAAATTCACAAATTATGTAACTGAATTTGGTGAGCAAGTTGTAAGGCAATTATGAAGTACATTGACGATCATGAAAACCCATTCAGTCTAGCATCGAGAGAGACCAAAAAAGCAGCTACCTACTGTCTATGTCCCTCAACCAATTAGTGACACAGCTGGTCCCATGCGCTCTGGTGTACGCCGAGCAAATAAGTAATATCCCCTACAGCCGGTCATATAATCATAGCTGTATTGGCCTTAAGCTGATTAGCCACCACATTCTACAGGTAAAATACTGTTTAATTTTAAAACAATTTGCCTACAAGCCGGGATTTTTTAGCAACAGGGTATACTTTCAGTCATACAAACTTGTAAATATTCAGTTTCTTGTTACTACCCTGGAATCCAGTAGTTTTTAAAAATCATTTTGACCGAAACTTGTTGCTTCTAGTATACTGGCAAATGTCAGATATTTCAGGTTTGTTGCTACAATCTTGGCAACCATGCTTAATCCCTTCTATGTTCATCTATAAAGAAAAACAAAAGTGTTTGCCATTTTTATATGAACTTTTAGGGTAGCCATTTTGAATTTCAAGATGGCCGCCTGTCTTTTCTTTATTTGTTTATATCTCAGCTTCTATATGTGGTATAGACTTGATTTTGGAGTCTATATCTACATTTTCTGGGTCACGGATTTATAATCTATCATAATTTTTCTTCTTAGATTAAATGATATGGGGGTTTGAATGATTTTTCTGTTGCATATCTTAGAAAAATATCATTTTGATACAATGATCTTGACAATTTTGAAATCAATTATTGCACAATAAACAAAGCGTTCATTTTCAAAACTGTATGAACCATCTGGTTTCATAAAGATAACTATACAACATTTATATAATTAGGTGTGTAATTACTTATTGTAATAACTATATATCCTGTCATAATGGTATATCATGTCATTATGTTAATGTTCACTTATTATGACAATTGAACATTGGCATGCATTATCAGACTCAATCCAAATTAGGCATTAATATGCTGAGAGGTAGGCTCTCATAAAAATTTCAGTCATCGCCCACTTCATCTAGAAGTGAATCTGTATTAGAACACTTCGCATATCGGCAGCACAATTACACAGTATAATGCATACTAAGTTGTGCTTCCAGCAGGAATACCTTCTTCTGAACTTATTAAGGGATTCAGAATAGTCAGCACCACAATGGACCTTTCCGGTTTTAGCTATGCTCCGCCCATCTCGAGCTAAGCTCCACCCACAAATCGCTCGTGTAGGCATCGATCGATCTCTGAACACCCTGAGTATCAATTTCCAAAAACTACATAGGTAAGCTGTTGAATATTTTGAAACTAATTTGACTGGGCGCTGTTGCTGCCTTAGGCAGCAACAGCACCCAGTCAAATTAGTTTCAAAATATTCAACAGCATGTTTATTAAATAGCAAAGAATTACAGACATATAATTCATACAACGTGTCGGACCATTTGAGATTTCGCGACGGTCTATATGGAACCCTTTGTGACGTAATGATTTTGACGCTGAGCAGATTTTGACATCATACGAGGTCTGATGATGGATGGATGGATACTCTGGAAAGGTGAATTACACCGTATCAGCCGTGTGATAGATTTTGCAGCCGGTGGAATATGTGACAACACAGGAATAAACTTGTTATCTTCTTTGAGCCATCCTAACTTTAGTGGGTCGCAACATACAGGATCCAGAACAAGATCCTGTTGCCAGACATTGGTCTGCAAATGAGCCCGTTTGATGTGCTGTATCCATGCACCAGAGGTTAGAGGCAGCCTTCATTTGTTTAAATAGATGCCATCTAAGATTTGGCGCTGTTTTGATATCTACATCCTTGCGGCAGAGCGGTTTACAGAGAAGTTCCTGACAACCAGTAACCATTTCTGGTGATGATTCCTTTCCTGTGCCGAGACAGGACATTGCATTCAAAACAGTAAAATTTGAATTAATAAATGTAGCGAAGCATCCCTTTTTTCATTTTCCTTGGATATGACCTGTTGTGTCACATCCTGTAAGTGCGCGTAAGTTGATCAAAGCGATGCCTTTTCAGACCCCAGTTTATCATATATATATGGGCTGTAACGATACATTTTGTCGGTTCTCACTATTACCCATGAGTATTGCAGCACCTCCTTTTAGTGTGGTACTCTGCGTAGGGCCAATAGGAGAGCATCTGCGTCGTGTGTATATATGTGCACAATGAACTCATTCTTTGCAGCTTTTACTGCATGTAAAATATTGAGTGGCCGCATTATCCTTTGGTCTAACTCCAACAATACCGTACTTATGCCACTCAAAGTTGGAATCAAAGCAAAACGACATACTGCCTGCAAATTCAATGCATACATTAAACGTTGCTTCTACTAAGTTATATATTATAACACTACTGTGCGGCATAAAACATAAAACATATTTATCTGACTGTGCAAATAACGGCGGGTGTATGGGGGGTAGGGTTGGGGTGGTGTGCGGGGGGGGGGGGGGGGGTTAGTAGTGGAAAATATTACTGATTACCTTGCAGACAATGACAGTGTGTCTTATCAGTCATACAATCCAAAGGAGAATGGACCTTTCCATTTTTATCTATGCCCCGCCCATCACTAGCTAAGCTCCACCCACAACGCGCCGTGTTGGGATTGATCGATCCCCGAATGCCCTAGCTATTAATTTCCTGAAAACTATACAGGGAAGCTGTTGAATATTGTGTAACTAATTTGACTGGGTGCTGTTGCTGCCTATGTCGGAGACAATGCCCGTTATGAGCTCAGGCAACCGGAAAACTGTTTAATTCCAAGGTGTCGTCTCGAAACCTTTAAGAAATCGTTTCTACCTAGTGTGCTTAAACTATGGAATGAATTAGATTTAAGCATTAGAACATCTCCGTCGATTTTAATTTTCAAGAAAAAGTTATTTTCGAACGAACCGGACACTCCTGAAAAGGTTCCCTTTTATTACTCAAAAGGCAAGAGAAAGGAAAATATTATCCATTGCAAATTGCGAAATAAATGTAGTCAACTAAACAGTGATTTGCATCATTTCCACTTATTGGAAGATCCAAATTGTGCGCTGTGTCTGGTTCCAGAAACTGCTTATCACCACTTTTTTGACTGTCCAAAATGGACAGCCGAACGTCGTAATTTGTTAAGCTTTGTGAATGAAGTAATGCCGGTTGCTTCGCTTGACCTCATTTTGAATGGTAGCAAAGAACTATCTGATGTGATAAATACAACGCTGTTCATAAGAATATGCAACTTTATAAAACAAACAAATAGATTCTAATGAACATTATTATTATTATTATTATTATTATTATTATTATTATTATTATTATTATTATTATTATTATTATTATTATTATTATTTTCTCTCCTGGTCTGAAGGACCATGTGAGCCTAAGTAAGGGCGATCGTCCGGTGTCCATCTTTCGTTCGTCCGTCTGTCGCCTGTCGTGCATCAAATTTTGCTTTAACACTTTAGTGACGAAATTTGTTCCTAAAAATTAGCATATTTGCTTTTTGAATGCCCATTTGCGGGACGAGGGACGACTGGTTTTGGGAGTTTGCGACTGGAAGGACTGGTCCGGGTATCGGGTCAGTCATTTCAGTTGTAGATTTTCAGGATTAGTCTTCTCCTGGTCTACAACTGGGATCCTCTAGACCACTAAGAAGGCCGGACTTGGCCGGTGTCGACACTACAGGGTCAAAATTCTACTCCTCCTAAACGCCGTGGCGGATTTCAACCAATTTTTGGTGGAAAGGCCCTATGGTGGATAGCCCATAAATAAATACCAATCGGAGTTTTGAACGGACAATTGTCTGAGTGAAAATCCTAGAAAATCTTAGTTTTTTTCTTTAAAAAATCGTCCGGAGATGGCCAAAATGATACTCCTCTCAAACGACCTGAAAGCTTTCAAACAAAATTTCCATATTTTCCGGTGCAAATGATCCAGGTGAGCAACACTGGCCCTTGGGCGTTTTGTTATGGTGGTCATCATCAAAATATTACTGTTGGGCAATATTATTGGCCTCTCTCTCTCTCTCTCTCTCTCTCTCTCTCTCTCTCTCTCTCTCTCTCCCTCCCTCCCTCCCTCCCTCCCTCTCTCTCTCTCTCTCTCTCTCTCTCTCTCTCTCTCATATATAAAACTCAATATGATGTACATGTATTATAATATTTAATCTGTTTATACGCTTACTTTGTTATTTTGTGTATATGTTCGTTTGCCGCCTATAAATTTGTATCTGTAGGGAGAGGGCTTTTCTAAGTTTCGAACAACTTGTGCCCAATCCCATTGTAATAGATGCAATAAAATATGTTTTAAAAAACCCAGCGCCCAGTCAAATTAGTTTCAAAATATTCAACAGAATATTTATTAAATAGTAAAGGCATACAATTTGTACAACAAGGCATAGACCGTCTTCAAATATGCGTTCGTTACGTACTTATCGACATCATTTATGACGTCATCCATTATGATGTCATTCTACACATCACGTAGATGATTATGACGTCATATGATGGGTGCATACTCTGGAAAGGTGAATTGAATGAGACAGATAATGCGAAGATTGACTTGGGCAGCGCTGTTAAGATCAAAGAGATTTTGTCTTCAGAAAACGAAACAGAAGTAATTTTGGTAGTTTTTTCTGATAAATTAAGGCCAAATGACTAATTCATGGAACATTACATAAACCTCGTTTTGATTGCGTTTCCATCATGGAATGGGTTTATCCACATCGTCTTAGTATGTTATAAATATTATGGAGACAAAAATTCTGACAATATGCTAGTAATGTCCAATATTTTCACTTTCCGACCATGGTAATGTCGACTTTCTCCTTAATTGCTAGTAGATCACCCTCGCTTTTATAAATAGCCTATTGAATATGGTATCAAAGCCTAACACTTAAACCTTCAAATTTATTTTACAAAATTTACATTTTCTCATCGAAAACGTCTATTTGCAGGACAAGAGAAAATTATTTTTGAAAATTTATCACTGGAATGGCCACCTCAATTATCGAGCCAGTCATTCCAGTGATAAATCTTCAAAAATAGCCTTCTCTTGGTCTGAAAATGGGCATTTCGCAGGACCAATGAAAAAGAAGTTTTTGGGCGACTTGAGTGTTAAATGGGTAACGAGTGATTTAGGGGATCCTTCATATGTTTATGTTTACAGAGTTGCCTGACATCTGGGTCCTCTATGGCTAAATAAGAACTTTCAAGAATCGATAGTTTGATGATATTTTATTGACAGACGACATATCTTGTTAGACATAGTCAGAGTTGCCTCTGTATGTGGATGTCCACCCGCAAACCTTGATGACTTAGTTTCCCAACAAAGTTGGTACTTACGGAGGAGACCGGCGTGGAGGTGTCATCTTTCTCGCCCCCCCCCCCCCCACCCCCACCCCAATCCCCCGGACAACATGGACTGGACACATTGCTGATCGCAAAGCCCCAAAAGGTTCTAAGGCTACAAAAGCTGTCTTCAACCAAATAGATTTCATACTATGCAAGACAGCAGCAAAACCCCTACTTCGGGATGCTCGTTCATATGGAGGCACAGACCTCAATTCTGACCATAAGCCAGTCATTACACGCCTCCATATGAACCTGCTCTACCAAATGTACAAACGCCATACCAGGCAAGAGGGTAGAGTCACCTACAACTTACCCAAGCTCATCAGCGATACTGATACTCAAATGTCATACCAAAAGGCCCTCGGGGAGTAGATAGCTAACATCGACGTCAGCTCCGATCCAAACGAAGCCCTAACCTAAATACTGATATCTATGGAATCATCAGCTACTAGCACCATAGGTGTTCTAAGAAACAACAGAACTAGGTATACTGACGACCCTTTCGTAGTAATGTTTCGGGCAGCCCAAGCCCTGAGAGTTGCTGACTACACACCACCACTAACTGTACACAACTCTGAAGGACACTTTATCGGGACTGACAATGAGAATGGTTCAAGGAACAGTTCACTGACCAGGATGATGGGCCATTGCACCCATTCTCAGGAGACCCCAGGCCATTACTAACACCAATTAATACAGCAGAGGTTGAGAAGGCACTTAAATCCCTGAAGAATGGATGTGCATCTGGACCTGATGGCATGAGCAATGAACTATTCAAATATGCAAGTGACATTATCTCAAAACCGATCACGCACATAATCAATTCAGCTTTTATGCACCACCTTCCCATTGACGCTGTAGGCCAAGGCATCCTTATCGCACTACCCAGGCCCAAGAAGCCACCTGGCCCCCAGCCAATCTGCGGCCCATTGTGCTCCTTAACAGCATACGGAAAATCCTATCCAATGTTACTCTATGCCACATCCGAGACAAGATCGACGACTTCACTGGATCATGTCAAAGTGGCTTCAAACGTGGAGGCAGCTGCGCAGACATTGTATGGGCTCAACGCATGCTTGTGTCGGTAGTCATGTCAAACACTGGGATTTCCACAAAATGGGCATTGACATGTCACGAGCCCACGACACAATTAAACGCTCAAAGATCCTAGATGTACTACGCCAGGCCAGTTCCAATGAAGATGAGCTACGACTAGTGAGACTACTGCTTGCAGACACCAAGCTGAGAGTACGAGTCAAGTCAGTGAAGTCTGTAGAGTTTGAGACATCAATTAATCGGCTCCCCACAGAGAGATGGTCTATCATCCCCTGTGCTCTTCACCTGTTACCTGGCTGCTGCATTGAAATTCGTGCGGGAAAACACCACAAGACCAACCCCCCCCCCCTCCACACCCACCCCAACCCCACCTCCACACACCCCACACACCTCAAGCTCCACCCCCACCCCGCCACATAACACCCACCCCCTGTCAATACTGGGCATGCTGCTAGAGATGGAATATGCCGACGATGTGGACTTTATAGATGAGGAAAAGAACCCCCTTGACGAACTTCTCCCAATAGCTGCAAGCAAACTAAAAATTGAGAATCCCTTTATGAATGAATCCAAAACAGAGTTCACCCATATATACCTATCTACAAAGCATGAAACTAAAGAAAATGACGATCCACTCCATGGTGGTGAACCATGGAGGAAAAGTAAAATCCTGGGCTCACTGCGTTGCAGTACTGCTGACATTGCGGCACGCTCTATCATGGGGAACATAGCTTTCTGGTCCTTCTGAAAACTATGGATTCGTAGATCAAAGATGCCCTTGCTAAAGAGGCTACATTTATACAATGCAACCTGCGTATCCTCGATGCTCTATAACTGTAACAGCTGGGCAGCTCCAAAGGCAGCTCTAGACAAACTCGATGCCTGCCTCCGCAAACACCTACGCACCATCACTGGACACCGATGGCCAGACAGCATAATTTCCAATGATGCACTATACAAGATGTGTAATACGTCGCCGCTGTCTGTAAAAGATACTCAGCAAAGATGGTCCATGTTTGGCCATGTGCTAAGAATGCCAGAAGAGACCCCAGCACAGAGAGCCTTGGAATTCGCCCTACTAGGAGCCAGCAAATACAAAGCCAGGAGAGGACGTTATTGCATAAATCTGCTAAGCGTGCTACGAGGTGGCCTAAGAAAAGCAGGATTAGGTACACTCACGTCAAGAATGGACCTGAGGAAGCCAAGGATTTTGGCTGAGGACAAGACACAGTGGGCAAAAGCGAAGAAGGACTGCTTGCAGCTGTAGGATGTTTCTACTACTACAGCCGCAGAATACAGTAATCATACATACATATGACATATTGGACACATATAACATGTGAATGTTTAAAGCTCTGGAACAGCTATCTCCAGAATTATGGACATATATCACATTACCCTATTCGGTCTCCAGCCAACATCCCACAACGCATTGCGCTTACTACTGTTTAACGTTAAACCGGAAACCTGTGCCAGGAACAGCGTTCTGGGCAACGTTAAACTGTAGGAAGCGCAATGAATTGTGGGATGCTGGCTGAAGGCCGAATTGGAGAAAATGAAGTCACCCACAATTTAAATGGCTTAATTGCACTATTAACTCATCCAATACTAAGTATTGTTTCAGAGAATTAAACCAATTAACAAAAGAATAAAACATACATATAAATTAAATTAAAATTCTTATAATTTAATATTGCTTTCGTGTATTAACCCTTTGAACTCTCCAAGCCAGACATACATTAAGCTGTGTCAACTTAACCCTTCAAACTTCACTCTTTCTAGTTCAAAACCAACCAAAATACCAGCTATGTAGTGGTCTTGAGGCATGTCTATTTTGCACACCAAGAGAAGAGTATTTTTTCTTATTTACCACTGTAATCGAGCCAGTCATTCCAGTGGTAAATTTTCAAAAATACTCTTCGTTTGGCCTTCAAATGAGCACTGGCTAAGCAAATGTTTAAACTTTCTTTAACGTCGCCCTTTTGATGGAAAAGCCAGCCAAAATTCTAGTGGTAAATTTATAAAAAATAGTCTTCTAAAATAATAATTACTTGGAAAATTTACTTGACCATTAGAACGATTAATTGATATAAGTAGTGTTTTGAGCAGTTTGAGGCGCTGTTAACATAAGCTGGTACCCGACTCCAATTGCATATCCTGAGCCAGAGAATCGCCAGCGAGGGAATGAGGAGTCGGGTACCAGCCTACTGTTAACACAACAGGGGTTAATGGTATGTATTTTATGGACTCTAGAAACAATGTTCCTTATTAGATTCTGTTTCTCACACCTGTATTCAAATACCAGAATGCTATTTGTGAAAACCTGCACTAAAATTCTGTTTAAAAGGAGTGTGTGATATTTCTGATCATACTTGCTACAAGCTCTTGTGTACATTTTCAGATTATAAATATGTTGATCTGCATCAGTTACACATGTGCATTTCACTTGAAAAAAATTTAGCACCTTAAGGTGTTGTTTTACCAGAACTGATATAGAGCTCAAAACCACTACAGAGCTCGGTTTTGGCCGGTTTCGTCATGAAAGTGTTAAAACAAAAATTATATTTCAGCAATTTCAAGCAATACCCATTATTTTGATATGCAGTATTTGTTGCTGCACCATATATATATATATATATATATATATATATATATATATATATATATATATATATATATATATATAATATATATATATATATATATATATATATATATATATATATATATATATATATATATATATATATATATATATATATATATATATATATATAATATATATATATATATATATATATATATATATATATATATATATATATATATTGCCCTAAAAGCTAACTTTACCATGTAGTGTTTTAGACAAGGGACCTTGGAAATGTATTTTAAAGATTTTGACGTCATTGAAACACTGACCATGACAATGTCGTTAGTGAAAACGCCCCTGCCGACGATGATGCTGTAGGGGGTGGGGTGGTGGGTGGTGGAGTTGGGAAGGGGGGGGGGGTGCGACGGCGACAACGATGATGCTCATTTAGCAGAATGCTAGGTGCACAGGTATTCTACAAATACCTTTAAAATTGTCCTTCGCTTCTCTACTTCATTTTATCCTTGAAGATCTCACTTTGATTATAGGCCTAACAGCGTGACTCTAATTACATTAATATTGATCTTCTTCGTCCGCTTTTCCAATTCAGTGTAATTTAGAAGATGATGACAGATATCAATCTCTGTGTACATTTGGACGTAATTACAAACTCAAGAAATTGTCCAATAATAAGCTTTTATTGACCACGATCACGTACCACAATTCTATCACTAAATCTTCGCGTGTTTGTAGGCAATCTCTGATTCTCGCAAACGTTGTTGGTACCAACATCAATATTTGAATGCTACATTTATTATATAGAGTAACAGCATATAATTCTTGGTGCCTGGTTGCATTTTAATTTTATTAATACTTTAATTCACGAATAAAGTCTCAGTGATTCAATTCCATAAGGAAATTCTTGAATATATCGAGAGATATTTTACGGGAGCTATAGCTGTTGTTGCCATAGCTTCCAGTCAAATTAATTTTAAAGGTATACAACAGAATAATTATCTTATTGTAAGACTGTCGTCGTTGGTAAGTAGTGTATGAATAATCTCGATAACGTACTTTACTGGGCAGGTACTGGGCCAGCGACCTGCGTTCTCGCGGAAGGGGCGCTTATCTGATTTGATAAAGATTGCGTCACCTGTACGCGTCTGGAGGAAGGAGGTATAACTTATAGCTAGGCGAGTCTGATTGAAAGATTTTGAAAACAAAATATTTTTTAATATTTTCTTAATCGTCTTTGTTTCATTGCTGTTATAGCATAAATGGTCTATGTTTGGCCATGTTCTGCGAATGCCACAAGACACCCGTGCACAGAAACCTTTGGATTTTGCTGTTTACTCGGTGCCAACATTCACAAAGCTGGTAGATGACGTCACTACACCGACCTCTTATATGTGTGCGATGAAAGCTGCCGATCTAAAAGAAGTTTGACGGATACACTGACTACCAGGGACAACCCGGGGGGGGGGGGGGGGATGGGGGGGGGGAGATAAAGACTCTCGCTCAGTACAAGAAACAGTGGCCAAAGAAGGAGCAGGACTGATTGCAGCTGGTGGGTGGTTTCAAATTACTGCTGCCGCAGAACACCGTAGGCTACATCATCATCATCATCATCAGCAGCAGCAGCAGCAAGCCAGCAGCAGCAGCAGCATCAACAGCCGCAACAGCAACAGCAGCAGCAGCAGAAGTAGCAGCAAGCCAGCAGCAGCAGCAGCAGCAACCGGCGCAACAGCAGCAGCAACAGCAGCAGCAACAGCAGCAGCAAAATGAATAGCATAGGTGTGTCTGTATAATAAGTTACACCGTTGCTTAATTTCGTTGTGTTTATTCTAATTAACTACATCTAGATCACCGGAATCAACGGCCAGTAGTATGTCACCATCAACAGGCCTTGAAACAGCGTTCATTGTGGGTGTGGCCACGATACTGACTTCCATGGCGACAGTTGCTGCTGGTAACACGGACGTCACGTGGATAATGGGGTGTCACGTGCCTCCTACAAATAGAAGTTGGGTGAGATTATTTAACATATACCATATTTGCATGTGAAACAGGTCCATGCCCAAAAAATTGCATAAAAGTAAAATTGATAAATTTAGCAGGCGTGACGTAATTTTGCTTAGTATAACATAAGTATCACAAATCCCATTAAGTCGTACTGGCCTTTCAATTTCAATACATGCAGAGGCCTAGTGCATGTAATCTTTTAAATATTTTTACGCTAGTTCGTGCGTGTGTACGTGCGTATATATGTGCGTTCGTGCGTGACGGAATGCGAGTGCCTGTGTGTGCGCGCGCGTGCGTGCGTGCGTGCGTAATTGCGTGCGTAATTGCGTGCGTAATTGCGCGCATGCGTGCTTGCATACGTGCGTGAATGAGTGAGTGAGCGAACACGTACGCACACGCACGCACTCACACAAGCACACACGAACCTACACACACCGACACGCACGCACCTACGAAGGCACATAAGCTTGATATTCGGTTTGTGGTTTTCTACAAATGAATTTGATGGGTATATTATTGCCAGTATTTTTCCTTTTAGTTTGGACGAAGAAATATAAAAATAGAATCACGCTTCGTATTTCAAGTGAATTTTGCAGAAATGCATTACAGTTCCAGCCTTGGGGGTGACGACTACATACAAATAACATCCAGCTATTGTAAGTTAAACGCTGAACCATCTTTAATGCAGAGACACATATACATACCCGTGTCCATGCTTGCACCCTCCACCCCCCCCCCCCCCCTCATCCTCTCGTCCTCCTTCCTCCCTTTCTATCCACCCGTCCACTCACCCCCGCACCCCACACCCACCTCCCACTCCCCTTTACTACCACCCCGGTGACCCCATCGTCCTATCACACGGTCTCGCCCTCACGTTACGTTCTCAAACGGCGAAGCGATGTGAGTGGGCGTATGTTAGTACGATGCGGTGACCCCTACCCCACGCCCAACCTGCCACTGTTGCATTTTATCTAAATACAGACGCATGCACACACACTTCGCCCTATTAACATTTTGACAACAGCAAATAGTTAATTATTTAGTTAAACAGTTTTGCTGCTACATATTATGACATGTTAACAGGTGCGTTGACGAATTTCATCCGTACGCCCGACATCGTCATTCCGCGAGAAATCGCGAGCCTGCTAGGATCTGTGGAGCTGGATATGGATCACTCCAGTGTGAGCTGCTCCAAGATTCAGACACTACGCGGCACTGCGCAGCCATACGCTCGGGCACTGAAAATATTTGATTGGATAACCAAACGCAAGGTGTACCTTCTTCCTGACGAATGGTAAGTGCCAATGATGCATAATCTTTAGATCTAATACCGTACTCAATAGAGTACTCGTGCTCGGATCGATTGATCCCTGACTATCAATTTCCAGAAAACTACAGGTTAGCTATTGAATATTTTGAAACTAACATGACTGGGCGATGTTACTGCTTATGGCGCAACAACGCAGAGTCAAATTAATTTCAAACTATTCAACCGCATGTTTATTAAATAATAGACATACAATTCGTACAACGTGTCGGACTATTAAGAGTTAAATACGGGCCAAATAGAATCATTTATGACGTAGTGCTTATAACGTCATCCTACATGCCGCTTAGCTGATTATGACGTCAGATGGGTTACTCTGGAAAGGTGTAATTCAATCAAGGTTTTATCAAAAGTAATTAAGTGCATTGAACTATTCAGCTACTAGACTACTAATTGGCTCTGGGAATTGCTTGTCCGCCACTCTGCTGCTGGGGAGGGAGTAAGGCCACCTCATGGGGACTGATCAGTGAAAAGCTGATAATGCCAGAGAGTAGTTTAAAAACCATTTAAATAAAAACAAACTATGACGCATTGCACCAATATATAGGCAGCCTCAGGCCCGAAAGATATCAATTGCATTAACCACGCTTTAAGCGGGCAGCAATTGGCGTGTATATGTGGACCAGGCCGCATCAGCAAGGCCATGAACTCTTTCAGGTTATAACTACATCATCTTTAAATCGATTACACATATAATCAACTGTATCATCATCAAACACATCTACATTGGCGCTGGTGGCTTGTTTAACTGAATCTAGCTGCCTAACAACTCACACGCTACCTGGTCTACAATCATATTTACCAAAACATCACGAGTGTTACCATCATCAGACACATAGTTGAAATAGATATCTTTGACATAATAGTTTTCCATGTGTGCACCTGGTGAAAGTTGTACTGACACAGGTTAATTTATCCCACGTTTCCCTAGTGTACATCTGGTGAAAGCTTTGTTGAGATGGGTTAATTTATTCAAGTGCCAGCGATGCCCAGGTGTACACCTGGAGAGAGTTCTGTTGAGAGCTGTTAATATATCCCATGATTCACGAGTGTACACCTGGAGAGAGTTCTGTTGAGACTGGTCAATATATCCCATGATTCACAAGTGTACACATGAAGAGAGTTCTCTTGAGACTGGTTAATGTACCCCATTGATTCACAAGTGTACACCTGGAGAGAGTTCTGTTGAGAGCGTTTAATATATCCCCTGATTCGCAAGTGTACGCCTGGAGAGAGTTCTGTTGAGACTGGTTAATATATCCCATGATTCACAAGTGTACAGCCGGAGAGAGTTCTGTTGAGAGCGGTTAATATATCCCATAATTCACAAGTGCACACACGAAGAGAGTTCTGTTGAGAGCGGTTAACATATCCCATGATTCACAAGTGTACACCTGAAGAGAGTTCTGTTGAGAGCAGTTAATATATCCCATGATCCACAAGTGTATACCTGAAGATGGTTCTGTTGATAGCAGTTGATATATCCCATGATTCACAAGTGTACATCTGGAGAGAGTTCTGTTGAGAGCGGTTAATATATCCCATGATTCACAAGTGTACACCTGGAGAGAGTTATGTTGAGAGCTGTTAATATATCCCATGATTCACAAGTGTACACATGAAGAGAGTTCTGTTGAGACTGGTTAATATATCCCATGATTCACAAGTGTACACCTGGATAGAGGTCTGTGGATAGCGGTTAATGTCTTCCACGACGCCGAGGTGTGCCCCTGTGGAACTCTGTTCTGCAGATTGGTTCTAGGCTTGGTAGGTGTATAATCACACAAGACAGAGCCACACTTAACGGTAATCATATGTTGCTGGCCAATATATAAACGCTTTTATTTTAGATAATAGAGAGATGTTATAGATATATTCACAGGTAAACTAAGCAGCAGAGTCCGTTCGTCCAGCATACATGATGATGATGCCATTGTGTTTAGGTATATTGGGCGAAAGCTGGTATTTAGTCTTCATTTTGCCAATGTTCCAACTGAGCCGTCTACGACGATTGTGTGTGAGTCCACCATCAAGCAGGCAAATACTGAGGTCATACTTACAGCCACGTTTGTCGTTGAAAGAATTGGTAGGTATAATATTATTCTAAAATGTATTGTAAAAATGGAATTTTAATGTTTCCAGTTTTGTACTTTTGTCTAAAGAGTTGTAGCGCAGATTGACTGGTCATGTACGAAACGGACCAGTTCATCTGGGTACTGAACGGCCGGATGCGATCTCTAGAGCGCCTCCACCACACCGTATTTTAAGTTTTTGTAAGGTCCCGAACGATATGACCGGGGCCAATATCTAAATTAAAAAGAAGGTTCCCCCCACTACCAACACTTCAGAGGGACCTTCTGTGTGGTGTGGCCCCAAAGTTCTGCCATACCACGCCTAAATAGTGGTAGAACTAACTTCCCACATGTCGTGTGCTATTTATTAAGGTTTTGACCGCAATCCGGATGAGGACATTGCTTTATGCACAACACGAGCTATGCGGTGCATATCGTCTTGTGCTCATCAAAGATGTTCTTGCAGCAAATTAACTTTCCATCATAGCCCTTCAGTAATATGTGGGGCATCTTCATATCCGCCATAGCACGGAACGGTTTCACGTCCACATGTGGCGATACAGTCTAGGGTATGATTCATGATATGAGGATGATATGGCATGATGTTGATGATTGAAGTGAGAGATTTGAATTGATGGCATTGATGGATAACGTTTTACTGTCAACTGACAGGTATCGAGTACTCACAAAAACAGGCATGGAACAACTAGAAATTTATTGATCATTTCAAGACTTATGACCAGTTCAATATAGGCATCACACACACGCTCACACTCACTCACACATTCACACAGAAACAGCAATACAGAAAATAACATTTAGAGAACAAGATGTGATGCTGCGTGCTGCTGGTGGTGTTTGGAGCCTAAACCCAAGCCTGAAATATGTTATAAGTTTGACATGAATCAGCCTGATAGTTTGTGGATTCCGCAATATTGATGATACTCATGCCACGATATGATTTAGTCCATTTTTATTCGGTAATGTCCTGACTGGATTAGCATATGAGGTTCATGTGGTTCGAATCCCGAAATGTTACAAAATGTTTTTCGTAACGGCTAAGATGGTAAAGTTCTGTTTTTACAATAATATAACAAACAACGACCAACACCTCGCAGTGACAACTGGAACCATACTAAGCCTCTGTGTCGGCCATCTCTCACGTTAACTGGCAACGATGCGTTGACAACAAATGCCACCTCTGTAGCACACAGTAACAGGTTAATACAACAGCTTACAGTCTATTAGCCACATACGACGATACTCCTCTACGTTTCAAATGGTACTTGCACCACCATACAAGTCTGTCCACCTCTTCGACCTTGTTCGTGCTCGTCAGACTTTCATCAAGTCACTCCCTCTCTCTCATCAACACATGCGACTCCTCACCGTTATTTCTTCAGTCTCTTCTGCGTAGAAAATTAATACCATTTATTATGTGATACAGCTCAACACAGTGATATGATATTCGTATAGCAAACACAATAGTGAACAGTACTCCCACCCTTTCTTATTATTAGCCGTTATTGGGTAGTGTTAAGGACTGGAGCCCAGATCAGCACCAAGTTCACTCACACATGCATTAAACCTATTCTATAACATAGAAACACAGGGTGGTATGAAAAATGAAACAACTGAATTATGTAACACCCCCACGCTTAACAGATGGTAAGAGGGTTGAAATTTGACTAAAATATCAGACCTCTTGACATATCAATAAACATGGTTGTATAATAGTTAGTGATCTCTATCAAAGGACACCTATGGGCGTACACATGAATGGTGCAGAATACCTTTCATAGCTGACTTCAACATTCAGGAATTTATCCTTGCTAAAAGAATAAGCAAAGTTGATTGGATAACTCTCTTTATAGTTATTCATCCAACTGTTAAAAAAGATCCTAGTATGTGTTTGCACGTGACTATCTACTAGCCATCTGTATAAGTTCTTCTTCACTGTTCATGAGTATGAGCCGCATCAGTTAGATCGTCTGCAGTTATTCACCAAGCAGCTACTTCAGCATCGAGCCAACTCGTGGATCAAATATGTGACCCTTGAACTACAGTGACATTAGGACGATTTTTGTACCGATGAGTGCGATGACTAATAGGTACTCCGTAACCATTATATTGTATAATTATTATTAGGTACCGAAAATATGTAGGTACCGCAAGGTCGTCTGAGACCTTATTTTTATAGTTTATATACATGTATTTTATTGTATATATTTATTTATTTTTATTTATGTGCTGATGACTAATAGGCATGGCAAGGTCGTGTGACCTTATATTTTAACTGTACTGTATTAGTTAGTAATATGGCAGTGGCCATCTGTAGCGCGGGTCAGCCGAACCGGTGCTAACTGTACCAGCTTGGCTGGGTGCGGAATGACTGCTCCGGGTGCATTCCAAGTACGCCCACCCCCTCCCTGGGTAGGATAGTATGCAAGTATAGAGCCATATGAGAGCGGTTTTCTATAAAACGATTAATTCTGTGAGATCGCGTAGGGTGCATGCGCGGGCGCGTCAGAGCTTCCGTAACAACACGTGTCAGCGTTGGGAGAGAATGCGTACTTATAGTGTACCGAGTTGTTACACGTGATTTCTTTAAATCACTCTATTCTCGTCGTCCCTGGCATGTATCAGGACTAGAATGAGACGAGGATTCCAAAACTGTTTACCTTTTTAAAATCGGACCAGAAATGGCCGAGTTATCCTTAAATGGCTCATTGAAATTATTTGCAAAATATTACTGGGTCGTAATCGCGTGTATGTATTAAACGAATGGGAATGCGCCTATCACGTGATAGCATCGTCACCCCTTCTAGTTGCACGCTGATTGGCTACAGATCGCCAGCTGATTGGCTGGGCGTCCTGCCTCTGACGTCACGAGTAGTATAAAAGGAGCGAAAAATCAAGAATCGAGACCACACTTCGGCGAGAGAGAGAGAGAGAGAGAAAGAGAGAGAGAGAGAGAGAGAGAGAGAGAGAGAGAGAGAGAGAGAGAGCAAGTAGTAGGTTGTGTGGCCAGAGCAGTGCTAGACGTGTGCAACTGCTTACTGACCGTGGCTCCCTATTAGCCGCAGCAGTGCCTTTCAGAATTCAGTTCTCCCACTCTAGTCAGCAATCGAACATCCACATCATAGTTTTTGTAAGCCCTTGGACGGCCATCAAGGGGGGCAACTAAATAAGTAGAAGAGACTTCCTCACTACCAACACTTCGGAGGAGCCTTCCCATGGATGGGCCTCGTGGCCCAGATTTAATCTCTACAGCATGTAGAACAAGTGGTGATTCTTGGTGGATAAATCGTCAGATTTTCCAAACCACGCTGAAAAGTGGTATTCAAACTTCCGTACAGCATGTCGTGTGATTAATTAACTTTTAGGCCACAGTCTTGTGGGAACTATGCGACGTATCAGGTATGGTGTACCCAGTTATGTACATGCATTGTTTAATTACAACTGTAGACCTCTATGGTATGGGCAACTTTCAAACTACCGTTACCGGATGGTCACCTTTTAACATACTGTTTAAATTACTATATTAGTTATTATGACTATCTAATGGACATCCATCTACAGCCATTCTTCCTCACCGTCTTGAGAGTGAGCAGCATCAACAAGTTCACCTGTGGAGATTTCCCAGCAACTTCGGAATCAATCCATCTCACGTTCATTATCTGTAATGCAGCATCTACAGTGATTTATGAACTCTTTCCATACCAATGACCAATAGGTACTCAAGAAGCTATACTATTGTACTATTATTTATTCATTCATTCCGTTATAGGTACTGATGACTAATAGGTACCTCCCCGGTCGTCTGAGACCGCATTTTATAGTTTATATCTGTTTAACTGTAAATATTATTCTTATTTTTGTGCTTCCAACTAACAAGCACCGCTAGGTCCTGTGACATGATTTACTGATGACACTGTGATAGTTAGTTGTGTATATGGCAAGCAGTCATCCTAGTTATTTTGTTTTGTTTATATAAAAACTCTAGGACTGCAGTACACTAGGGTATACTATACAGCAACATTATATCTGCATCACTATTCCCCCCCCCCCACCTCCACCAGCATCAATTTTACACTGAAGTCACTGTTCATGTTCACATTGCTCGAGCCTGACATGTGATCGACTAAACCTGGCTATTCTAGCTCGATAGGATAGGTTTAAAGTAGTTAGGGAGAATCTCTCCATTAGAGACATTTGTGTACGCCTCTTTTCCGGATGTAGCAGATATGTAACACCGCATACCAGCTAGATAGTGTAAAATTGGTCAAATACCTTAGGGCCTCTTATTATATTGAGTAATTGTCTCTTTCTACGCTCCTCCAGCCGCAAGGCTTAATAATTGTCTGGAACTCCCATCGACACATTGCCATGATCCAACTCTGGGAAACTATTGGGGTTTCCGAGTGGTGAAGACAAGTGTCGATTTCGCATACATCACCCCTCTGTATCTTCGGATACCAGTTAGCTTAGATAACCCCGCCAAAGTAGGAAGCACTGTGAAAAGATAATTACATTATGTAAAACCGGCCTGCAGTGCATCTCTGGGCATTCTGAAACTTAACCCTAATGACAGGCACACGTTAGTCCCTGACACACAGGTGATGGATGGGATGCAGATCTCCATCTAACTCTGTGCTGTGACTGCGTGCAGTCTTTGAACCCACCACGCCCTCACGGGAAGGTCACCAGAGATGTATATCTGTCTCTTACTCCCCGCCATAAAATACTTATGTGCTTTCCAAACCGCTTATGTGAGTGGTAACTTGTCCTAGTGATTTCTTCTTCTTTTCGTTCGCTGATCATACCACCAGTCCTGTAAGTGACTTTCGACATGCTCATAAGTCCTAGTGATGTTATATGTGGTTGCGATGTAACTGGATCATCATATGATTCTGAAGCTGTCACTCCGTAACATGTCCGCACACTGCCTTTCTAAGGGAAATGCTCTGTAGGGTGACCTTCGAGAAACCGAGCATCTTCGCCAGTTACACTCATGTGTCAAAAGATAGGTAGAAATTCCTGCCACTTCCGGCCAAAGCTTGGAAGCGAACCTAACAACTAAATGGTAGGTTAGAATTTAGCAGAAGGACCACGTAAATAAAGCGGCAACTACCAATGGACCTACATAAGATGACGGTCTTTGAATTCTTCGGAAATCATCTGCCCCATCTTCACGTAAAACAGAGTGCATCACATTAATCATAATTTCACTAGGTTGACACGCACTACACTTAGCTTTTGTTTGAACAAGAGAGTGGCCATTTTTGCAAGCTCTCTTTCTCTGCTTCGGTGTTGAAGGCATTTTGCTGTGATGGAGGCCCGCGTGAGGCACTTTCCTCTCGCAACAATAATATTTTTGGTAGAGGTATAATGGTTTATATTAAACTACATAAGTGGCCTTGTTAGGACTCTCCCTTGCAGGGATACCTCACGAATATAATTATCATGTCCAGATTCCTAAATTAAGTTATGCACCGTCGTACTGGTGACACCAATAGTTGGGATGAGACTTGATATTTGTAGACCTAAAAACTAACTGTTACGGTATGTTCTAGCAGAGGCCTGCATAAATAAAGCGGCAGCTACTAATTAATATCTTTAACCCACTCCAGGTGACGGTGTTAAATTCCAAGGAAATCATCCACCCCACCTTCACGTAAACCAGTGTGCATCCCAATAACTTTTAATTACAATAAGTTGAATCATTCTCTCACTTTTAGCATAGTTTGAATAGGAGAGTAGCCCTTTTTCCCATCTCTCCTCCGCCACTTCGGCGTTGTAGGCATTTGCCTGTCATGGAGGCCCACATGAGGCACTTTCCTCTCACAGCCAAAAAGCTTAGCTGGCCTGAGTTTATATTAAACTTGCTAAAGTAGCCACGTTAGGCCCTTCCATTGCAAGGATACCTCACAGATTATACTGATCAGAGATTGGTGAGGTAACTCTGGCGAGTATCTAATCAAGCAAACACCATAAGATCTTACATACTTATCAATCTCCATTAGTAGCCAACGAGTACCATTGTTAGCTCTAATAATTTTCAATAATATCTCAAATCTAAATTTATTATGGACCGATATACCAGTGATACCAACAGCCGGGATGATATGGTGTAGTTCAACTTCCGCAATGATGGTCGCATGGCCTCACTAGAACGTGAACGTTCCACCGACTCTAGAGGTCGGTCTGTGTATGATCCGGAAAGATGCGAGTCCCATACAGCGTCCTCGATCTGATGCACCATGTACCTGCGGTGCTGAGGAACAGGAGGAATTTTCAGAACAGCGCATACCCCCAGAGGCTACAAGCGGCGCCCAATGTGGGGCTCGAAGGTAAAGTGATCCCTCACCCAATTACAGTTCACGCATGTTCCAATCTCCATTATACTTTAACATCTACTCCCCCGATCAAGAGGTGGAGTATTTGGATGGAAGGGCAGCAAGAGCTGTCACCAGTCATGATCAAAACTTCCCTGGTGCGGGAAACCTAGCACCCAGCAGACAGGAGCATTCGCCGATCAGCGATGAGCCCTTGCGAGATGCTGTACAGGCAGATATGTCCTACATCACCTTGTCAGACATCTGTGATAGGCAGCCAACACCCTTGCCAGATGACGGACGTCGACATGAAAGTCCCCCATGGGGTCAACATCAACCATCACGCCCGTATGCGTTCACCATATCAATCTAAAGGTAACCAGTTTCCAAACACCCATGCACCTTGGCCCGCATCTCCCCCAGTAAGAACGTCATATCTGCCCTACCCATCAATACCGTGGTAAGAACACTGGAATGCAGAACCAATCCCTTACCACAACGTCAGAAGTCACATACACACCCATACCACTCACCATCCGCGTGTCTCTCCTGGACCACTACCGTATGAGGAAAGATGCATACCAATACGACGTCACCAGGATCCGTGGACAGAACCACATCACACCCAACCACCACAATACAGACCTCATCCGCACCCTTCATCAGCCTTCACACCCATATCTACCGCACCGCCGCCTGTATTTTTGCCCGTCACTCCCTATAATGGCACCGGCCGAGTAACCTGAGTTCAGTGGGGAGGGTGACTGGGCCAATTACAAGTGCCAGTTTGAGATCATCAGTTGCACCAACAGATGGATGGACCAGCAGATGGGAGAGTATTGACCACCAAGTTGGCACGTAAAGCATTACAGGTTCTGGCAGATTTGGGGTCAGATATGACACGAACATATAGTGTGCTGGAAAATTCTTTGTCTGAATGATTCGGGAACGCAGCTCTGGGAGAGACCAGCTGCCTGCAATTAAAGATTTTGTTGAGGCTGGCTGATGAGACCCTCCTGGAATTATCAAGTCATATCCGACGACATGTCACAAGAGCATACCCTAACACCAATCATGAATGTGTAACTCATTTACATTTGGACACATTCATTGATGTACTGAGCGGTGAGCCTGCTCTAAAGGAGAAACCTTTCCTGTTGGAGTATGGCAGTTTGCAGACATTCACAACAACTGTGGTGCGCATAGAGAACTTTTTGGAAAGAAAAAAGAATAGCAGGCGCTAGACTCATCCAATCAATGAGGTAAATGACGCGAACATATTAATTGCTACAGACATCGCCATAGGCTCCGCTACAGCTGCTGAGCCTGCACCACCACAACAACAAGAAGTACCTCCCCCAATCATAACAACGTGCCTAGTGGAAGGGGGCGTGGCCAGTCCCATCATAGAGGCCACAATAACGCCACAGGGCGCAGGAACCAGCATAATAATGGCAACAGACAGTACACCCAGGAGAGGTTGGAAGAGATCACCAAACAGATTTCAACCCTCACAAATCTGCTGACCACATTAACTACAACGGTAGTGACACAACAAAATCACAGACCACCACCCAGCAACACCGCACCACATACGCAACAACCTAGCACCTGTTGTAGATGTGGTCAACTTGGCCATTGGAGGGAACATCCATCACAGACCGTCACACCCCGTAGCCTGAGCAACTGTCAAACTAGAATGGGCACTGATTTGAGACTCACTTCAGTGCCCACTCCTGCAATCCGGCTCAACTGTGGGGCATAGACAACAATGTCAGGTGTATTCACCTAAAACAAACATGAACGCTACCTCAGCAAAACATTACACTACACATACGGTTTCACAACAGTCAGTGCCTACGATGCACACTGCACCCACAGTACTGACATTAACCACATATGCGGTGAACTGTTCCCCCACACTACCCACACCTACCAAACCTTCTTTCCTTTCCCTTTCTAAAACTGCAGTGGTTGGTTGTAGCACCTCAGCTAAATCAACGTTTGTTCAAGTACCAAGACTCACCATCAAGACACTTAACACACGGTTTCCTCTGGTAGTATGTGACACACAACTCCCTTCATCATCACCCACCACATGCAGCAGCAGCGGTAGGGATATGGATAGCTCCCACCATTCCGCATCATGGATCTGTAAAAGGCATCGTCACCAACGCACAGATGGACGATGGCGTCGACATTGTTTCTTCTGTGCATCTACTAAGCACATAATGATGCATTGTCCTAAATGGATGGCGCAGGTAGCACACTGCAATCGCACCGCCAATCTGATCCTACAAGCTGTCTATACAAACTCGCAATACACACCACCACCAACAGAGCCAGCACCACTGCTCGCCCCAACTCTGTCGTCTCCTAAGCAAAACCAGCAGCAACGACGACAAGTTGGCCCTTTCCACACTCAGCCATCCCACGCACGTACAGAAGCTATAGAGAAGCAGGCAGTCTACATACAAGACCCCATCGCATTTCAAGAGGTTCCGCACACTGCAACTTTGGAAACTGTTCCGCAGACACCGCAAAGTAATATATACTTGTGTTTGCTTATTTGGTGGTATTTCTACCAGTGCTACTGTAGAAACAGGAGCTTCCATCACCGTCTTTAACCAGCGCTTGTATGAGAGCATCCCACCTCATAAAAGCCACCCCTTTGACCTTTTACAAACAGCCACCAGGGCTGACATTCCGGTGGCTGGCACCATAAACACTGTGATACAGATAGACGAAATGCAATTCTTTCAGCGAGTTGTTGTTGCCTCTATCCAAAACGATGCCCTATCAGCTCCTGACTTTCTCAGTGCCAGTGAAGCTGTAATGCACTGCAGACAACAGGAATTAGACAGACACGACCACCGCATACCACTTGGACCAAAATCATCACTGTATGACACTTGTGCTGTGATATTGGCCTCTGTAGTTTGGATCGACCGGTCAGGTACCGGCCGTACCAGCTAAGCTGAGTACGCGCCACCCGTCCTGGATTCGTTCCCTGAACACGGCCCCCTGGGTAGAGCTATAAGCGTATATGAGCCTATGAGAAAGAAGCGTTGTAAAAACGACTAAATTCGTTAAAACGCATAGGTGCGCATGCGCACGCGTAATACTATTTTTGACAGAGCGCGTAATTTGCGACCAAGATAGGATAACGCTTTAAGTGTACCGAAAAGGTACAATGTAATCCTTTTTAGTAACTTGTTCCCGCCGAATCTGGCATTGATCAAGACCAGAATTCGACGGGCTTTCCAAATCTGTAAAACATTTCAAAATCGGTTAAGAAATGGCTGAGTTATCCACGGAAACCCCCTGTTGATTATCTTCAAGGTATTGCCGTGACGTCATAACCACGTGTACGCAGAACTTCTAGAATGTTCTAGAACATTCGACTGCGTTATTATTAGCTACGTGCTGATTGGCTGTGGCTCAACCAATGATTGGTTGAAGCCTGCGCCTGTGACGTCACGTGTAGTATAAAAGGAGACGAATTCCAGAGCTCGAGAGCATCCTCGGCCAGGGGCCGATTAGGTTGGACCTGTGTCAGCTACAATCAGCAAGACAGGCATTACGCACATCATTTTGGTCTCTGTCAGTTTCTCTCCCGTAGCCAGCAGTATTCCAACACACTGCACTAAAGCAATTTTGTATCTTCCGTTGTTGCGGGAGCATTTTTGGAACTTTTGGATATTGTTCACGAACATATCAAGAACTAACTCGGAACACGAACTTGCGGTGAGGCCTTTCCTGGCCTGAAAATGTGATTCTACAGATGTAGAGGCAGCGATGTTCTTTGGTCGATGACTCGCTGGATTTACCGGCCATGCCAAAAAGTGGTTATTCAGCCATCCCCGCACTAATGTCGTGCAGGTTTATCTAAACTTTTTGACCGCAGCAAAGTAAACTTTGCCCGGTACATCTTCAGAGCTGGCTGAGGTACCCCGCACCATTAAGCTTAGTTAGGTATCTTCATCCGCATTCAACAACCCCCGCTCATGATCAGGTTGTTGGCAACTTCCATCCGTACCATCGGTGTATGGGAACTTTCGTCATAGCAGTAATGTTATTGTATTCCTTGCTGACTACTCGTTAGACATTCTATATATTGTGATTACAGTCCTGAGTTCGATCCGCTCCCGTCATGGGCTGCTTGCGGGAATTCTGTTTGCGAAAACCAGCATGCGGGAACTTTCCAGCTTCCAGGGAAAGCATCAACTCACGTCAAACCAAGAGTGATGTATCAATTTCAGTAACACGATAGCCCAGGCTTAAGAATGGCTACCGATTATTCAAGTAACTATACTTGACATTTTAATTATCTCATTAATTACATCTTTGATAATTATATCGTATCTGTATAAATGGTCCCGATGACTAAAAGGCACCGTAACGGTCTCAGGACCGCTAGTTATAATTTCTGTATCTGTTTATAGTTATTCTTATTTGTGTTTTTGCTAACCGCACCATAGTAGGTTTCTCAACCTGTACTATATATATATATTATTCTGATCATTTCACATTGTAGTGATTGTTCTGGTTAGTGTGAATATGGCAAGTGGCCATCAGTTCATATGTTTTGTTTATTTGTAGAAAAATATAGGACTGCAGTGCACGTAGGAAATGCTATACAGCAACATTTATATATGCAGCACTTTTCTCCCGCCACCAACAATTTTTCACTGAGGTCGCTTTCCATGCTATAACTCTGTTTATCCTGGCATGCTACTGACTAAAAACCTTTCTATTCAGCTCGATAGGATAGGTTTAATATGATTAGAGACAATCTCTTCGCTAGGAGACACGTAGTGTATGCCTCTTTTCTGGTAGTTGCGATAATTTAGCCCCGCACTCCGGCAAGATTGTGTAAGATTGGCCAACATACCTAAAGGGCCTCATATTTCTAAGCTATTGTCTCTCTTCAAGTTACACTAAGTCTTATGTCTTCTTAATTGTGTGGATGTCCCTATCCGCACCATGGACTGATCCGACCCTGGGAAACTATTGGGGTTTCCGAGCGGTGATGGCCAGGGTGTGGTGTCACGCACATTCCCCGGTATCTTCGGATATTCAGTAGTTAGTTCCCTTTGCCAATGTAGGAAAGCAATGCGAAAACATATCTTAATCATTATTTTCTTTTAATCTCCTGAACAACCCTCCCACACCGCAGTGCATAACTGGGCAATCTGTGTTTAAACCTAACACCAGGTTAAAAAGTTAGTTCCATAGGACCTGGTGACGGGCGAGATGTGCATCCCCACCAAATTCTGTAGGAATGGCTGGGCATGATATTCAGATCTGCCATGCCCTCACGGGAAGGACATTTACGGTGGGTATTCGTCTCTCTTACCCCCACCATAACGATAGATCAGTTGCCTAAAAATGCTTTTGTGAAAAGTAACCAATGTCCTGTGACGTTTTATGTGGTTACGGAGCGAGATGCCCGGATTCTTATCCTGTTCGGAGGGCTTGCAAAGTGACATGTATGCATGCTGTCTTCAGTATTGATGTCTTAGGGCATCCATTCTCAATGACAGCCGTGTCTAAAGACTAGGTAAATGCCAGCAACTTGTGGCCTAAAATAATTCTTGTCTCTAAAAACTAAATATGAGGTTAGGCATAGAAGAAGGCCCACATAAGTAAAAGCGGCAACTAGTAATTTAGCATACTGAGAATTACATAAGACTGTGACGTAGGAATCCTTCGGGAATCGCTCGTCCCGTCTTCACGTAAAACAGCACGCAACCTTATAGTCATAATTTCACTAGGTATGGTCTTTTCTTTACAGCATTTTGGTTAAATATTAGAGTGAGCCCCATTCGGCCACTACTCTTCTCCCGCTTTAAGCGATGGCGACATTTTCCTATGATGGAGGCCCACGTGAGGCACTTGCCTCTCACAAGGATTCAGTGACAACGGGCCACACGTGGATAATATCCTCACCCAAACTAGCACTAGTAGTGCCCGCATGAGGCACATGATTTTCCGACACTACAAAAGATAATTTTCTTTCCTTTCAGCTTAGAGGTATAATAGCTTATATTAAGTTAATTAGTTAAATCTCGTGTACGGGAGCCTCGCTTACGGGGATACACCTGCGGACCTATGAGTCCGTGTGGTACCTCTGGGAGCCCCACGTTTACAAGTTCATCAGGCTGTCTCTATGTCTTCTATTTTCGTATGCTTATCATTTTTATCTTGCATACTTGACGGTCTGTAAAACTAGTGTATAGACTTATTTTAATTAGGTCACCAATCAAATCTTGTAACTCCATAGATCACGAAATTGCTATGGACAGGCATACTGGTGACACAAACTCTTGGGATGAGACTGTTGTGTTTAATGTTCGCGACGATGGTCGCATGGCCCAACGGGAATGATTGAGTTCCACCGGCCTTAGGAGCCAGTCTTTATTACCCGTAGGGAAGTATCATACAGGATCCGTCACCCCGAGACCGGAAGCTAACCAGCATCATCATTCGTTGTGCACATGTGGCACGGCGAGTCGACACCAGACACTGGAACGGCCCGACACTACGCTGCGAGCTATACATCCACAGCCACAGTTGAGCCAGGACATGATGAAATTCTTTCGGCAACCGTGCCACAGTTAGGAGATAATACACACACCGCAATGTTGGAACCCGACCGTGAATACATGCTAGCCCCCCCCCCCCCAATGTGCTAGTCTACGAATGATAGTCGACACCACCAACAAGAACCAAATACCTTTGTGGGTATTCAATGGCACAGCAGATCCCATAATGCTTTTCCCATGTGTTCGCTGTGGCCATTTGGTGGATGTGATATCGGTGGAGACACACCCCAATGCACCCACACCAGCAACACCTTCTGATGAAAATCTACCCGAACATTTGCATGCCCTATATTTGCATGCCACAGTTGGATTAACCAATTCTCACAAATGTGATGTACGGCGACTCCTATTCAAATATCAGGAGAATTTTTCCGCGGCGGTCATCTTCCCGTACACATGGAGGCAGAAGCACATCAACAAGTGAATAACATGTTGCGAACAGGTATTATTGAGCCCTCTGCACCTCCATGGGCCAGTCCCATCCTTCTCGCAGGCAAGAAGGATGGATCTTTGTGGTTTTGTATTGACTACCACTGCCTTAATGCTCTAAGCATCAAAGACGTGTATCTATTACCCCTGGTAGATCAGGCATTAGATTCGTTGTCCAGAGCCAAGTGGTTTTGTACTCTTGACCTGGTGAGCAGATACCGGCAGGTGGCCATGGATGAGGCTGATTGGGAGAAGACTGCATTCGTCTGCAGAGACGGTCTTTTCCAGTTCCACAAGATGCTTTGTGACTTGTGCAACACTTCTGGTACATGCAAGTGTCTCATTGACCAGGTATTAATGACCCTGCAATGGGAAATCTGCCTCTGTTACATAGAGGATGTTATCGTCTTTGACTCTTCGTTTGAGCAGACCTTATGTAAGTTAGATACGGTACTGATGCAGTTTCAGACTGCCAATCTCAAACTCAAACCTAAGAAGTGCCATTTCTTTCGACAAAATGTCAAGTTCCTGGGTCATGTCATATCTGCAGATGGAGTAACCCGCAAAAATCAGTGCTGTAGCAGAATGGCAGACTCCTACGTCTGTAACTAACATGAGGAGCTTCCTAGGTCTCTGCCAGTACTATCGTCCATTCATCCGTCACTTCAGTGAGATTACCTCCCCATTATTCCAAATCACTGATAAAGATAGACCATTCGAGTTGACGAGTAAGTGTTGAAGGAACAATTGACGACTGCACCAATTCTTGCTCATCCTAACCCTAACCTCGATTTCATCTTAGACAATGATGCATCTACTTATGCAATAGGCGCTGTTCTATCACATATCACAGAAGAGGGAATGGAACAGGTACTGGGCTATGGTTTGCCTACTCTGAACAAAACAGAGAAATGTTACGCGACCACAAAGAAAGAATTATTGGCTGCGGTGTATTTTGTCAAGTACTATGAACATTTTCTGTATGGACACCCCTTTTCACTACGTATAGACCACGCCTCACTACGCTGGCTCAAAAATCTTAAAACCTGGAAGGCCAGGTAGCACAGTGGCAGGAATCCCTGCAGGCCTTCAGCTTCAATATTGTTCATAGACCTGACAAACTGCATGGAAATGCTAATGCCTTGGGTAGACTCGGACTCGAGAATAAACAAGAACTGGTCACCACCGTGACACATGATACACAGCCAGTTCCCACATTCCCAGAGCTGCGATGCATGGAGTGGGATGCGGAGAAACCCACTCATGAGCAAGCCACAGACATGCAAACACGAGATATATACACATGGATCCAGGAGGGGGTACGCCCGCCTAAGGAATCTACCAGTTCCTTATCCGCAACAGCTAAATATTATTATCAGAGATACAGGGAGTGTATGTAATCCTTTTTAGTAACTTGTTCCCGCCGAATCTGGCATTAATCAAGATCAGAATTCGACGGGCTATAAAAATCGGTTAAGAAATGGCTGAGTTATCAACGGAAACCCCCCTCATGAGCAAGCCACATACATGCAAACACGAGACATATACACATGGATCCAGGAGGGGGTACGCCCGCCTAAGGAATCTACCAGTCCCTTATCCGCAACAGCTAAATATTATTATCAGAGATACAGGGAGTGCCATGTGCACAATGGCACTCATTATATAAATCAAAGGATAATAATTCCTGTGTTTCCGAGTCATGATTCTGCAACAGTTACATGACAATGCTGGCCATTTAGCCATGGTAAGAAGCGTAGAGTGGATAAGACAGCAATCCCACTGTATCAGTATACACGATAGTGTAAAGGCATGGGTAGCCAAATGCATACCCTATCAAAGACGTGCTGTTGGCCAGCACCACACCACAACATTACAAATTAAAATCTTTGGTGCACCGTGGGAGCAAGTGGCTATTGATGTGCTCAGAGCCTTGAATACGATGGATGAAGGAAATAAATACATCCTCGTATTACAAGATTACTTTATGAAGTGGGTAGAAGCATTTGCTTTGCCGGACCAAGAGGCATCCATCGTAGCAGAGGTCATGACAAGCGATGTGTTCTGTCGCTTCGGTATGCCCTATGAATTGCATTCCAACCACGGTAGCAATTTTCAGAGCTGGTTGATCACCAAGCTCTGCAAATTGTTTCATATAGTCAAAATACGAACAACACCATACCATCCGCGTGGAGACGGGATGGTCGAGAGGATCAACAGAACTCTCACGGTGATGTTGACTAAAGAAACACACCTTGATTGTCGAGATTGGGACCTATGGCTCCCATACGTGCTCATGGCATACTACACTTCAATACATTCCAGCACAAGCCAGGAGTTGGGTAAATACATGGCTAACGCTGAGGTCGCTGATGAGCCATGTACTCGCCCTCTCCCGCCTCAGAGCGGGTCTACTAGGTCAGGGAAGTCGAATTTGAAGACCTTTTCGTTTGTGCTGTCCAAGAGGAAGGATGGAAATGTTGTTCCTCCTTCTTCTGCCCACTCCCAGCCACTTCATGCGAGTTGCCACAAGTGGAGGCTGAAGGTGCTCCATGCCTGAGTGCCTCCTAAGGGGTGGAACGTGTAATCAATATCATGGGAGTGAGTAAGCTTGCTGAAGCCTTCACCTGTTCTCGACAACAGGGAAACCGTACAACTCGGTGTACTCCCCATTCAAGCCCCAAAATTGCAGGACCGACACCCCCCCCCCACTACCCCCACCAAAGCGGGTACTCGACCATATACCGCACCACCCCACTACAATCTGCGTCCCTCATTTCCACACTGAGTTCGGACATCACACGTCCCGCCCTTCTCACACTCCACTCGTCATCTGAAGTTTGTCAATCTTCAGATATGAGAGAGACTGCTGTTTCAGGAGGAATGGCTTCCAGCACATTGGCCACCAAGGTGGCTGATGGTGGGCACGGAAGCAGCCTGATCGGTAGATTCTCAGCTCGTTTATTCCTGCACTTATTCCTCCAGTACAAACCATTGTGTAATGGGAGATTGTCCTCCTCCTCAAAGAAGCACCCCATCCATTTGCTTCACCACCACCCCCCCCCCCCCCCACCCCACCACCCCAACCCACACCCCCACCCCCACCACCACCCCCCCTTCCCTACACCCACCCCAACCCCCTGTGAGCAATCAGAACACCACAGCAAACAACACGTGCCTTTTGGCTGGATTATAAAACTCCAATTGCGCAAACACCAATATCACACCGGTTATAGGAGGTATAACAGACGCAATCTACACCCCCATGGCATAAATGACATAGTCATCACCGTCTATCTACGTCACCAACCCGCTAAATCAGCATACACCCATCCTTTGTAACAGAAAATGATAGGACATGGATATCGCAACAATCCACTATTAAGTTCACCGCACACATATACACGTCATTAACTGACTTGGAAAATTGACTATGGCCCTCCGCATGACATGACACACAACCCCTGACTGCCCTACATCAGTCATCACCACATTCAAGAGCCAGGACAACATCTACCGCCCAACGCACACTTTCACCGTAAGCATGCCATAACTACCATATGCGGTGAAATATCAACATCACGAATATCATCACCCTACACCGCAAGAAACATCCCACCCCTTTGAAGTAACACTAGCAATAATAATAATAAATATATCCGCAAGCGGCGATGCAGCGGGGGGGGGGGGGGGGAAGGTGGGGGGGGGGGGCGAGTGGCTAACATCTCTGTCGCTAAGACGAGAACCTTATCTGAGCCAGCTCTTATAGGTAGCTTAGAGCCTAAATAGCCTCTTAGATTTTATCAAGTTGGATTATTGCTGTCAGTTTTATGGAATTATGTGAGAAAGTTACAGTAGGAATCCTCTTTATCCGCCCAGTCTACCCATCATTGAATGTGGTTTTGAAAAACAAACAATCGTGTGTCAACAATGGCAGTGAAAATAATATAAATGAAATCGGCTCAGGTCTTCTTGAGAAGAAGACAATTCAATTCTCCAATCGCTTTAGTATTGCCAATTTTAGTGGGAAAACGATCCAAGATGGCCGCCAAACCGTTCGTCCGACATTATTGAGAGGCAAATTTGGAATCAGAAGACCCAAAAACCTATGTAAAACCAATTTCGGCATCAAATTTCAACAAATTAAAAAATTCAAAATGGCCACCAATCATGCTGAATTTTGATTGGTCGATGGCGGTCATGATTTTTTTACCTATCAATTTCTCTTGAACAAACTGTAATGCCCCTCAGTCCCTAATCATAGCAGCCAAATTTTGGCCCAATCCGTTCAGCGGTTCGGGAGAAGTCGTTTTCACGAAAACTAGGTCATTCAAGATGGCCACCCAAGTTTTCGGCCAATCAAATACCCTTGAACAAACTTGATTCAGCCAATGCCCTAGATGATATTTCATGAGTTTTGAATCAATCCGCCAAGTGGTTTCTGAGGAGAAGATTTTTAAAAACGTTTCCCGAAATACTACAAAATCCAAAATGGCCGCCGGCCTAATAGGCCGACCAGCGTTGTTTGAACAAAATCAGATCTCTATTACCTAACGATGCTTCCTACAAAATATAATTGAAATCCACCCAGTGGTTTCCGAGGAGTAGGCATTTTAAATTTCCAATTGCTTTACTATGGGGAATTTGGCGGGAAACGAATCCAAGCTGGCAGCCAAACCGTCGATTGAACAAATTCGAAAATGCCAGATTTAGGTTTCTCGACCTGACAAACATATATAGGCCCAATTTGGGCATCAAAATCCATTAAATAAGAAATTCAACATGGCCGCCAGAAAGCTTGATGCTGATTGGTCCATACGGAAATCCATGTTTTTCAAGCGCTTAACTTCTTTTGAACAAACTTTATAGCGAGCCACTCTCCGCTGCTTTTGACCAAGTTTCAGCTCATGCCGTTCAGTGGTTCTGGAGATTTTTTTTAAATGCGGGAAATTTTCCGGAAATCGAAGATGGCCGCCAACCTTTCTAGAAAATCATATCCACTCACATGTAAAAAGTTTGCTGTAATAAGGCCCTCTTGCCGTGAAAAGCTTGAATTTCATTGCTATTTTTGTCTTCGCGCTATTCGCGAACAAATAAAAAGCACGGAATAATAAGAATAAATTTTTAAATAAAAATAAAAATAAACAGACCGAAAACAATAGGGTGCCAAGCATCAGCTTGCAACCCCCCCCCCCCCCCCCTTAATAAATTACATCATCTGCTCGTAACCCCAGATGCCTTTATTGAGAGAGCAGGATTGACCGCAGTCTGTCATTGGTATGCGAGTAAGAGATAGGCACTGAAAGTTAAATTCGACAATGAACTGATTCAAGCTACGACAGCACACCCCCCCCCCCCCCTTCTTGGTCATCCGCACTCTAAGTACCTCTGTCCCGTAAGTTTCATCTGCAGATAACCAGCCACGCGTACCCAACACCCACCCACAGGACAAATAACATAGACACTCAGGATGATTGCCTCACAAATCTCCATACAACGGTACTGTACTATCGTGAAAACTGGGACACGCATCTTCTGAGTTGTATTGTATCAATTAAGTTTGCGTCTAGGTGCGGTGAGACAAGTTCTTCCTACGGGTGAGGAGGGGGGTTTGTTTGGCAGTCTACCAACCAGGGAAATGCAATCATACTTGGCGAGGTCATTAATTTGTCACTCGCAGGACATGTACTTGTTTAAACCAAACAATAAGTTACATTCAGCTGACTGTTATAATTTTAATTAAGAACTAAGAGTTCTACCACGCTTACAAATCATTAGCGCACGGGCCGGAAAAGCAGCATCAAAACTCAAACAGTCAAAATACACGGAGAATTTCAAATATTCTCTTACATACACATTCCACTCAGAATCATCAGGAGCGTGAATTATTAATACCATACACAAGACAGGCGCAGTAAAAATCATGCGCGAAGAGGGAAGCTGTTCTAAAAACCTTGAAATAATATAGCTGTCCGTATCGACATTTTCCTTACCAGTCAGCAAACTTCCATATACTGCAATAAAGAATCTTAAGTTTCCAATCAACCGCGTGTTAGTAAAGGTAAATATCACATGACCGCCACTCACTGTTTTCCAGTAAATTATTCAAAAGACTATAGATGGAGGAATCGCCCTCCCGCGTAGCTACCACAAAGCGTGATTGAGGAAGCGAGAGGTGATGAGTCGGGTCATTGGACTGCTGAGGTAATCACGCTCTCCCGCACAACCTCGGGCACTCCAGCCTAAAGTCAAACAAGTACACATATTGATGCAAGGCGTCAATGGTAAATAGCGTGCCCGGAGGTTATTATAATTCTGAGAATAAACTCGACTGTTTCATGAAAAATTAAGTTATATAAAGGCATACACGCCACTCATGACAAAAATATAGGCGGACAATACCACAAAAGAAGGAATATTTCTTGCAAAAAGATATGGGCTAGGAAAAGCAGCTTATATTTTTGGTCTTCCATCCATCCTTTTTTTTCAGACCAAACTCCTTAACAGAGAGAGGAACAGACACAATTAAGAGCAGCCAGTGATGAGAAAATTTCACTACTGCATCAACAGAGAGCAACAGATCAAATTTGGGTCATTAGGTATCAACAACTTGTAAAGATAAAGAAACCCAGTCAGTAGAAAATCGCTGCAAGAAGCAGTACCGACCCTGACAGCCATTCAAACATATTAAAGAAGACTGTAAAGAATATTTTAAACCTAAATCTTGATACCTTCTTAAACAGACGTGAAGAGCTTATTACCCGGAAATATATTGGTGAAATACACACTGCAATGCTAGTGAAATGCACAAAGCAAGTATATTTTGATGCAATACAGGACCACGATCTGTACAGACAGATAACCTTTTCAACAAAGTTAAGTGGCCAGGATAGAACCAATACCGTGAACCTGGTTTTCTCCAACGAAAATGGTATGGTAGAAAACATCCTGACTGAAGACCCAGTGGAAAACAGCCACGACACCGTGATCTGTTTCATTTAGCTATCATATCTATGTCACCTATTAAACGATATCTTTGCTGGAAACAGTGACAAACTATTAAATCAAATATTTTTGCTCGATAAAAAAGGCCAAAATCGGCCTCAACCATTGTAATGATGACGATCTTGTTGACCATATGTACAAATGTTAGGGTATTACCCTGATAAGTCAGGTTCTACCAGTACACGCAGCTAATAATATGGGATATATAGATGTATTTTCACATTACTATAATAAATATTTGGTTGTAGAATTATTACAATATTTCGCACAGCGCGAGAACATAGTGAATTCTACATGGCCTTATGTGCGAAAATAGTCGAGATATTCTGGTACTGAATATAGTACATTATTGGAATTTGACAATGGTGTGCCACTACAAATTGCATATGGCGAACTTACGGTATAGTAAACATTTTTTAAACCGTTGATACTTTATTAGTATTTATTTTATTGACGCACTGGCAACAGCCGACAGTCATGCACCCATTAGTTTAATTTGTCGATCACCATCTTCTCGCTAGAGTATCGAACCGTCATACTGCAACTCCGCATGGCATCAGCATCTTTCCAGACATCTTTCCACTGGACCACCGCGCCAAGACAAAAGGTCTAGGTTTAGCCGACAAGCTTTCACATGTCTGATATACTGACACTCTGATGATTCATATGGGACTATCTGTGGATGCATCTGCCACGATTCAATCCTAGGCTTTTTAAGCCTATTGTACTCTGACACCATCACGGCTCTGGCAGTATATGTATTTATTTTATTGACGCACTGGCAACGCGCGGCTTCAATTTCCACATGGTTACCAGCCGACAGTCATGCACCCATTAGTTGTATTTGTTGATCCCCATGTCCTCGGTCGAGGATCGAACCATCATACTGCAACTCCACATGGTATCAGCAGCCAGACATCTTTCCACTGGACCACCGCGCCAAGACAAAAAGTCTATGTTTAGCCGACCAGCTTTCACATGTCTGATATACTGACACTCTGACAATTCATATGGGACTATCTGTGGATGCATCTGCCACGATTCAATCCTAGGCTTTTTAAGCCTATTGTACTCTGACTCCATCGTGGCACTGGCAGTATATGTATTTATTTTATTGACGCACTGGCAACATGTGGCTTCAATTTCCACATGCTAACCAGCAGACAGTCATGCACCCATTAGTTTAATGTGTTGATCACCATCTCCCCGGTCGAGGATTGAACAGTCATACTGCATCTCTGCATGGCATCAGCAACCAGATGTCTTTCCACTGGACCACCGCGCCAAGACAGAAAATCGTTGATCTGACAGAATTTGCGCCAATTTTCGGTATGGAATTGTGTGCTATGAAATTACGTTCCTGTAGAATTTTTTAAAATTCGGAATACAACTAGCATATTTAAGTATTTGTGGGTGAAATTCTGGGGGTGAATGTATTGCAATGAAAACCATGAATTAGCTTACGTTTTAGCTTATTTATGTTATGAAAATTTTTAAATCTCACAACGTCGTAAGCTTATGGTTATACCTATCTAAACATATGGGTGATATTCTGGGCCAAACCCATTATGAGCGATATGTCAGGACATATCGACACCTATCTGAATGTGGTGAATGTGAACCAACCATATTACAATGGGGCCATATGGCGAATATGTAACTGCATATTACCAAATTATTTGATGGTAGAATCGTGCAAAAGCAGTAGTACATATTCAGTTATATACAGCTTTATGTAAAAAAAATGATTACAGACCGAGAACTGAGATTCTAATACTGAATAGAGTAAATTGTTGGCATTTGACAACTGTCCGTGGCTATTAAATTGAATATTACGAAATTACTACGTGGTAGACATCTCAAGATTCATTTACATATTCATATCCCTATCTAACCATATGGGTGAAATTATGTAGCCACACATATTGCAAATGGTAGGGTATTGAAAACTGCAGATCTGCCAACATTAGAACAAATTTATGCGATGAAATCGCATACTACGAAAATAGTTCACGTTAGAATTCTTTTAAATTCCCATTGTAACTAGCATATTCAAACTCCTATACGTCTATGTGGGCGGAGTGTCTGGAACCGACCGTATTACGGAAAGTAGGGCACCGAAAACCACGAATACACAATCATTTAAGCTAAATTTTGCGTATTAAAATTACTTCATCTAGAATTTGTTGGATTCGGAATATAACTAGCATATTAAAGCTCAAGTCTATGTGGGGTAAATTATGGGGCTGAACATACTACAGAAAATAGGTCACCGAAAACTGTAATGGTTTATTAACACAATGAACCTTTCCAGCTTAGCTATGCCCCGCCCATCTTTCGTTAACTCCACCCATACCACTCTCGAGTTGGGATCGATGGATTTCTGAACTTCTAGATGATAAATTTCAAGAAAACTATACAGGTAAGCCGTGGACTATTCTGACACTAAATGGACTGGGTCCTGTTGGTCCAGTCAAATTACTTTCAAAATATTCAACAGCATTTTTATTAAATAACAAAAACATACAATTCGTACAACGTGTCGGATTATTAAGCATTTAAGATGGAATAAATCGAGTCAGTCATGACGTCATTATTATGATGTTATCCTACGCGTCACTTAATTAATTACGACATCATATGATGTAATATGATGGATAGACAACCTGAAAAGGCCCATTAGCAAGTGGTATTATTTACCCTCGCTCTGTCAGAGGATGAGTGTATTGTATTCGGGGCTATGTGCGTTCGGGATGGCAAGGGTCTACAATCTATGATTGGCCTTGTTAAAATATGTGACCCTACGGTTGCTCTCTTAATACAAGTGGTCCATATTGTGTGGACTACGCATTAACAAGTGGTATTAGCCCTGTAATGCTCAATTTGCTCATGCCAATTTCAATAGAGGGAGCCATTTCTAGGTATGCCATGCCTATTTCTTGCTAAGCTCCACCCATTTTTTGCGTGTTGGAATCGATGTATATATATACGCTGAATAATGAATTCCCAGACTTCCAATTTCAAGGTAACTATGACTGGGTGCAACGAAAACCATGAATCGGCCTAAATTTGAGCCAAAATTATTTCATGGTAGATAGTTTTAAATCCCACTACTCCGTAAGCGTATGCCTATACCTATCTAAACATATGGGTGACATTCTGGGTCTGAACCAATTATGAGCGATATGCCAGGACATACTGACACCTATCTGAATGTGGTGAATGTGAACCAACCATATTACAATGGGGCCATACGGCGAATATGTAACTACCTACGATGAGATTATTTTAGAATTGTTCAAATGCTCTAGCTCATATTGAGTTATATACATCCATATATAGAAAGAATTATTACAAATCGAGAACAGAATGATACCGAATATAGTAAATTGTTGGCATTTGACAACTGTCCGTGGCTACTAAATTGAATATTACGAATTACTACGTGGTAGAAAACTCAAGATTCATTAGCGTGTTCATATCGCTATCTAACCATATCGGTGAAATTATGTGGCCAAACCTATTGCAGACAGGTAACAGTAGGGCATTGAAAACCTGCAGATCTGCCAAAATTGGAACGAATTTACGCGATGAAATCGCATACTACGAAATTAGTTCACGGTCGAATTTTTTTAAATTCCCAATATAACTATCGTATTCAAATCCCTCTACCTCTATATGAGCGAAGTTCTGGAGCTGACCATATTACATACAGACAGTAGGCACCGAAACGCACGAAAAAACCCAACATTTAAGCCAATTTTTGCCTAATAAAATTATTTCATCTAGAATTGGTTAGATTCGGAATATACCTAGTATATTACGGCTCAAGTCTATGTAGGTGAAATTATGGGGCTAAACATGCTACAGACAATAGGGCACCGAAAACTGTGAATCACCGAAGATTTAGCAAATTTTCGGTATGAAATTGTGCACTACGAAATTACTTCATGGTAACAATTTTTTTAACCTCAATCCATTATGTCACTAGCGTATTGATATACCTATCTAACTATATTGTTGAAATTATGTGGCCGAATTTCCTGTAGACGTTCTTAACTTAGCACATGCATAGGCCTACACTTTCGGTTGATTTCTGTATTCAACAATCTGCTACAATATTACTGACAGCAGTTTTGACTGGAAATTTGGAACAGGTAGTCTATCAATACTGCTAAATAATTGCATTGACCATACATGGAGCTATTCACACGGATGGATTAAAGACAAAAGGATACTACTGATAATCACACACCCATTATTCATTCGTATCCCACGAGTTCTCTTTCGATACGAGATCTAGAAATGTATCTCGTATGTAATTTTTACCCTATCTCGAATGCAACGAATGTGAATCATACTATAATACAATACGGGAAAGGTTAAACAGACATGGTACATCATCGTCGTCCTCATAATTTATTAACCCTTTATTACCTAAACTGAGTCAAGAATATAAAAAAATATTTGCTTATTGAGTGCCTATTTGCAGGCCAATAGACGACTGTTTTGAAGAGTTACTATTGGAATGACTGGCTCAATTATTGAGCCAGTCATTTCAGTGGTGAATTTTCAAAAACTATCTTCTCTTGACCTGCAAATTACCATCCTCACGATCACTGTATCACATGATCACACGATCACCAGGAGGTTTTGGTGGCCTCCTCATGAAAGGGTTAAAATACAATAAGAGAAGATGATAGGCTTACATGGACAGTCATTGTCGTTGCACTACTTAATACAGGTCTATGATAGCAACAAGTAGGTGGGTATTGTGGAGTGGGCTACCAGTCAAAGTATTAAAAAGATATTCGTATAGTTGTCTTTATCTGAGATATTGAAATTTCGGTGTTAACATTCTAAAGGGTTTTCTTAGAAAACCATACAATTGTGCCAAAGTAAGTCACATCTTGGTGGCGGTTGCTTGAATGACTTCCATAGGCCTAACGTTAGTCAATCGGTCACTGACTTCGGATGGTTTATTAATACATTAATGCCGGGCTCGTGTTGGTATCGATGGATCTCTGAGCTTCTTGACTATCAATTTCCAGAAAACTATACAGGTAAGGTGTTGAGTATTTTAAAGCCAATTTGACTGGGTGCTGTTGCTGCTTGTGGCAGTAAAATCGTCCAGTCAAATTAGTTTCAAAATATTCACCAGCATGTTTTGTAAATAACAAAGACATCCAATTCGTACAATGTGTCGGACTAGTAAGCATTTAAGACGACTAAAATGATTATGACGTCATCCTATACGTTCCGTCGCTGATTATGACATCGTATGACGTAATATGATGGATAGACAACATGAAAATGCCCATTAGCAAGTGGTATTAATTATCCTCCCTCCGCCAGAGGACGAGTATATTGTATTCAGGGCAACAACCTATGATTGGCCTTGTTAAGATATGTGACCTATAAACATGGGTGGTCTCTTAATACAAGTGGTCCATATTGTGTGGGCCACGCATTACCAAGTGGCATTAGCCATGTAATGCTCAATTTGCTCATGACAATTTCAATAGAGAGATCCATTTCTAGGTATGCCATGCCTATTTCTAGCTAAGTGTTGGAATCGATATATATATATTATATATATATATATATATATATATATATATATATATATATATATATATATATATATATATATATATATATATATATATATATATATATATATATATATATATATATATATATATATATATATATATATATATATATATATATATATTTATATATATATATATATATATATATATATATATATATTTATATATATATATATATATATATTTATATATATATATATATATATATATATATATATATAATATATATATATATATATATATATATATATATATATATATATATATATATATATATATATATATATATATATATATATAATATATATATATCGATTCCAACACTTAGCTAGAAATAGGCATGGCATATTAGTTTCAAAATAGTCATCAGCTTACATGTATAGTTACCTTGAAATTCGTTGAATAATGAATTCCCAGACTTCCAATTTCAAGGTAACTATACATGTAAGCTGATGACTATTTTGAAACTAATTTGACTGGGTGCTTTTAAAGGTTTGCTGCCTCTGGCCGCAACAACGCCAGGTCAAATTAGTTTTAAAATATTCAACACGATGTTGATTAAACAGTAAAGACATACAATTCGTACACTTGCTGGACTATTCAATGTTCATGACTGCGCTCGATACGCCATTCATTTACACATTTTTGATTGTGACGTCAGCCTGTATATGACGTAATTGATTATGACGTCATATCCTTCAGTTACAGATCGAATCCAGTCATTATCATAGAAAATGACTGTTGAATAAATAACAAAGACATACAATTCGAACAGCGTCAAGTCAAATTAGTTTCAAAATATTCAACAGCATGTTGATTAAATAGTAAAGCCATGCAATTCGCATGATTGACTGGCTATTCAATGTTGCTGGTGGAGCTAGATACGTCATTCATTACACATTTTGATTGTGACGTCCAGCTATATGTGACCTAAATAATTATGATGTCATATACTGCAGAAACAGATCAGAAATATCCATTATCATAGAAAATGTCCTATGTCTAATTGCTGTCCAAGAGACCATTGTGGTTTTTCTTTTGCAATTTACTACTGGAATTATAGGATCGGTTATCCAACCAGTCATTCCAGTGGTAAACTTTCAAAACAAGTTCTCCGGCGAGTAGCTAATGCAAATGGACATTTCTCACGATCACCGCAAGAAGCCATTTGTGGTCAGTTTGATATAGTGCTAAAGTGGACATATAAGATACGTCGCGCGTGGGCGTGTGCCTGAGTACTTTCATCTGCAGAAGGAATGATAAACATGTTTTGTACGCAGTCCTCCAGCAAAAGAAGAGTACTTATTCAGAGTAGTTATTTGGAGTTCCTTGGCAGTTTATTAAAATAATTAAGCAGTCATCGCCGCGCAAACTCTATTACAGTCGGACCAGAACAAATAAGAGAACTCTCCATGAATCACGCGCATGAAGATAATAATTATGAGATATCCAGCAATCTAAAAATAGAGCCGTGTCTTCGCTCTGAGAATTATTAGATCTCGAATCGTTGGAGATCTCGCGAGACACAGCCCCACAATCCCTTGCGCAAAATGGCCATGCCTATAGGCAATTCTAGACAGCAATAAATAGAAGCGTTCCCATGGAGCGGGCACACAAATAGGCAAGTCTATAAGCATCTAACTCGGAAACCGCATCACTCTAATTAAAAGGTGAGCCTACAGAGGAATAAGTAGTTCCCGGTTTTTATGTCGATTGGAAATCTGTGATCACGCAATAAAAGAGATGAAGTTAGCATTCCTTTCCTTTTATATATATTTTCTCTTTCTTTCTATGAAAGGAATTAGAAATAAAACGAGTGAGGGATAAAACGGATGAAATTCGCCATTAACAATGACCGCATCCCCCTAAAGTTTTCAGGTGTGGTCATCCACCCTCCTCTGACGTCATCAAAAACTATAAAAGGAGGAAATCACACACTGAAACTTCATCTTCCCAATCAACTCAACACAAGCGAAAACGCAGGCACTAAGCCATTTTAGTGCTGTAAACCAAATTTTGCATTTTCTTATTATTATATTTATTGGCTTTTAGATTACAATGAGTTTACAAACAATTTTTAAGTTAGGTCTGTTTGCGGTACCACAAAAACTAAAAGTGCGGAGATGAAGAAATGTCTCTAGAAGAAGACCTCGCTCTGTCTGAGAGCTCAGTAGACGACAGTTAGAAAACTTCAACCATTCCAAAATCGGTTTCGTTGTTAGTGGATTTCCATCAGCAGAGTATCGTGTGGTAAAGCTTTTTCACGGAATTCAAACCTGAGATTACACATGGACCGTGATCATCTTTTACAAAGAGCATATTGTCGTGACTGTAATTATCTGTACTCCACACCCAGATATGGTATCACTCACGCTGCTGCCTTAAAAACTGTATAGTTATTGTGACTCTAAATCCGGGTGAGGAACATGAAAATTGGTCAGTGTTAGGCCCACTAATAGCAAGCCGTACACCAGTTAGGACAGTTCCAACAGACAAAATGGCACGTGTAACGAGAATGACCCAACGTCAACATAGGGTTCTGCAATCCTCCGCACCAGTATCTGCATCCGCACTAGCATCCGCACCAGCATCCGCATCTGCAACAGCATCTGCATTCAGAACGTCTCAGTGTTGGACATTTCTCTATCACTACCGGACTTAACAATAAACACAGATCCGGATTCGGGAGAAGTACCAACCACCACCACATGAGTTACTTTACCACACGCGATGATCACCACCATCACCACAGAAGCAATTCCATCGACATCACAGATGGATCCGGCAGTTCGCAAAGCAACCATGCCCAGTAAGCCTTATGCTGGCAGAAAGAGGGTGACGCATCAGATACCGGACATTCTGCTGGTCACTCACACCACTGCAAGCAAATTAATCCTGGCAGCCAAACATAGAAAACGCACCAACACTGCATCCGCAACAGCTCCGCCTGGCACTGTCATCACCACCACCACCAGTAACGGCCACATGATCAGCACAGCATCCACAATCGCGTCGAGCACTGTAACTATGCCAGCCATCATCACCGCAACCGCCAGCACCAGCCACAGTTCCACCATCGCTACCGCAAGCATCGGGGCTTCAACACCGCATGTGTACCGCACCAGCATCACGTTACAGAACCTATCAACAACGTCATCATCTGACAGCAGCATAGACATTCCCGCAGGTGATATTTCTGCCACACAACCAAACCCACCGCGACCTTACTTAGTAGACCATGGCACCTAGACGTGCTGGGGGAACTACTCCAAACATCTAATTACCTATTAATATATGGATGTGGAGCGGAGTTTCTGATAAGTTTTATTGTGACGGTGGTGCTATCATCATTATTATTAAATTTTTCTGACTATATTTTTAGCTCACATGGCCTGAAAGGTCAAGTGAGCTTATGCCATGGCGACCGTCTGTTGTGTGTCCATCATCCATCCATCCATCAACTTTTCCTTTAAGCGACTTCTCAAGAAACACTGGGCTAATTTCAATTATATTTGGCAGGAAGCATCCTTAGGGCATAGGGATCCAAGTTTGTTCAAACGAAGTTGATCGGCCAATTTGGGAAACGTCTTTAAAAATCTTCTCTGAAACCGCTTGGGGATTGATGCAAACTTGATGAAATATGATCTAGGGCAATAGCTGAACCAAGTTTGCTCAAAGGAACTTGATTGATCATATGGTTCTGCCGCCATCTTGGTTGACCTAGTTTTAGTGAAAACAACTTCTTCAGAACCGCTCAAGGGATCAGGCTGAAACTTGAGATATATGATTGGGGACTGAGTGCCATTAAAGTTTGTTCAAGGGAAGTTGATCCATTAAAAACATGGCCACCGTGGGTCAATCAAAATATAGTGTGTTTGCTGGCCATATTGAATTTTTTTATTCGAAGGATTGTGAGGCTGAAATTGGTTTTATATATGGTTTTTGTTATTCTGATCTCAAATTTGCAGGTTTTGAAACTGTTGGATAAACGGTTTGGCTTGGCACCCATCTTGGATAATTTTCCCGCCAAAAGCTCCCATACTAAAGCAATGGGAAATTTAAAATGTCTTCTCGAGAACTGCTGGGCCGATTTCAAGTATATTTGACAGGAAGCATCCTTAGGGTGTAGAGATTCAAGTTTGTTCAAACGAAGCCGATTGGCCAATTTAGCCAGTGGCCATCTTGGATTTTTGCCAATTTTTTTAAATGTCTAAAAAATCTCCGAAACCACTTGCGGAATCAATTCAAGACTCGTGAAACATCATTTAGGGCAAAAGTCCAAATTTGTTTAATAGCCATCTTAGATGACCTAATGACCGCAAAAACAACTCCAGATCCTCTACTTATAGCCAATCGCCTTTCAAGTTTAAATGTTTATGTTCCAGATGAGCGATACAGGCCCCTTGGGCCTCTTGTTCTTATTATTATTACGTTAGTAAAATTGAAACCCTTCCCCAAAAGTGGCTATGTTCATTTTTGCATAGCTATGCTACTATATAGCTATGCCTCACAAATGTTATTGTGAGTCCCTATGCTGTAGGCACACCATATGCGGTGTACAGAAAAACAGCATTCAGCAATAAAATGTTATTTTTAGATCATGCCGTCCCAGCTACTGCTGGGGCTGCTTGATTGACTTTTTCACATTATCATCATAATATTTTTTTAATTATTTTTCGGATTCAAGGGTTGGCGAGAGCCACTCTTGTGGACCCTCTTTAAATGTCCTCATTATTTCTGGCATGTATATTTTTTTACTTTATCGTATATCATATATATATATATATATATATATATATATATATATATATATATATATATATATATATATATATATATATATATATATATATATATATATATATATATATATATATATATATTTATATTGTGTGTGTGCGTGCGTGCATGCGTGCGCGGGCGGTGTGTGTGTGTGCGTGCGTGCGTACATGCGTGCGCGGGCGGCGTGTGTGTGTGTGCGTGCGTGCGTGCGTGCGTGTGTGTGAGAGTTTTATACTTATATATATATATTTTATATAAAGCCTTGTGATTATGGTATGTTGGAGCCTGGGCATTCTCGAAGGGGAATTATTTACCCGTTGCAAAAGAGAACGTCCTCGCAAGCTTTTGTTTAGCAAAATGATGGTAAATGAAAAAACAAAAAGAGCATGTACCGCAGCATTAAAAAAAAAAAAAGGCCTGGACAAATAAATCATCAGTACCAGGGCAAAAATCAAAATCAAAAGTATGCCTCCCTTTATAAACTACGCATCTCATGTGTTAACTCTATCCTCTAGGCTACGTACCTACTCAATAAGTCTGTAATTCCCGCCTAGCGTACGCCCTGTGGCCATCAATCTGCGATGCGGTATCATTTGGCCCAGGTGCCAAACTAGGAGGGGGTGGTGTAGAGCAGATCAATCGGTCATTTACGAACCGGCCCAGTTCATCTGGTTACTGAACGGCTGGACGCGGGACGATCTCAGCTCGCCTGCCTTGGTAACATGATAAGCGTAATAAAGCCATATAAGAGAGGTTCAGAATAACCGTGAAATCACCTAGCGCACATGTGCTGGCATAAGAGATAGCCTACCAACCCACGTTAGTGTGTGGAGAGTATGACATTTTATGAATATTCCGGATCTGTATTCGTAATTTCTTTAAAACAGACCTTTCTCGTTGTTCTTGGTAAGCATCATTACCACAATTTAACGAGGATTCTAAAACTTCTTACAGAATTAAAATCGATCAAGGAATTGCCGAGATATCGGGCATTTAACCTCCGATATGTTGAGCTCCCAACCAAAATAATGACACCATAGTGAATATACACGTGGTAGGGTGAAGGCCGACAGATAACGTGGTCGCGTAATATCTAACTAGTTATGGCGCATTCGCTGATTGGTTGAAGCGTCCAAATCATGACGTCACCAATTAGTATAAAAAGAGCTCAGAAATCTAAAATTCTTCAGAGAGACGTCGGGTGGCGTGGCTGCCAGAGTATAGCGAGACGAAGAAGGAAGAAGTACCGCTTACCGTAATATTCCCGGTTGAACAACCCAAACAGTGCCTATTGGTTTTGAGTTCTCGTCTCTAGAACGCGTCCACTGCATCGCATTTAAAGTTTTTGTAAGCTCCCGGACGATATCAACGGGGGCAATATCTAAATTAAAAAGGTTTCCCCCCGCTACCAACACTTCAGAGGGCACTTCCATGTAGTGTGGCCTTTTAGCCATTATGTAACACCATAAAGACAGTATGTAGGATGGTGGTGTTTTCCGATATCTCGCCAGATCTGCCGTACCATGCCTAAATAGTGGCAGAACTAACTCCATACATGTCTTGTGCTACTTATTAATGTTTTGACTGCAGTCCGGATAATAATTACATTTCTTTATGCCCCGCATGAGCTATGCAGTGTATATTGTCTTGTGCTCATCAAAGATGTTCTTGCATCAAATTAGCTTTCCACCATAGCCCTTCAGTAATATGTGGGACATCTTCAAATCTGCCATAACATGGAACATCCTCACTTCTGCATAATTCCTAGTATGTGTTCGTACGCGACTATCTACTAGCCATCTGTATAAGTTCCTCTTCACCGTTCATGAGTATGAGCCACATCAGATAGATCGTCTGCGGATATTCACCAAGCAGCGACTTCAGTATCATGCCATCTCACGCCTCAAATATGTGACGCTTCAACTGCAGTGACATTAGCACGATTTTTGTAAAGATGACTAATAGGTACTCCATAACCATTATATTGTACAATTCTTCTTAGGTACAGAAAATATGTAGGTACTGCAAGGTCGTCAGAGACCTTATTTTTATAGTTTATATATTTTATTGTATATATTTATTTATTTTCATTTATGTGCTGATGACTAATAGGCACGGCAAGGTCGTGTGACCTTATATTCTAACTGTACTGTATTAGTTAGTAATATGGCAGTAGTCATCCAAGTTCTATCTTTTATGCTTAGTTGTTATATTGCATAAAAATACTTGGACTGCACATCATTTATGTTACACTATACAGCATCAACAAACACACTACTTTGTTCACCTTCAGCATCAATCTTTCACTAAGGTCGCTGTTCATGTTCTCATTGAGCGAACATGACATGCGATCGCTAAAACCTAACTATGATAGCTTGGTAGGATAGGTTTTCAAAGTAGCTAGGTACGACTACTCTTTAGGAGACATTTGCGTAAGCCTCTTTTCTGGGAGCTGTGGATAAGTTATACACAGCGCACTGGCTAGTTTGTATAAATTGGCCATCCACCATAAGGTCTCCTAAAATTAATAGCATAATATGAGTATAGTTGTCTCTTCCTACGCTCCTCCGGCTCAGGGCCTATTAATTGTCTGGACTCCCTCCGCCACGTTGGTTAGCACTCACCGTAGAAACGTTTGTGGATTCTGAGTGGTTAGAATCAAAGTGTCGATGACCGTATACACACACACCCCACCCACCCCCACCCCCACCACCCCACCCCCACCACTCGCCCCTGTATCTTCGGATACTGGTTAGTTTAGTCTTCATGTCAAAGTAGGAATCACTGCGAAAATATATTTGTTAGCCTGGCCCCGCAGTGCATTTTTGGGGCAATTTTCTTTAAGCCTACATCGTATTAACGTTAGCTCCAGGGACCAGATCTCACACGATCCGCTCTCGACATAGATAAAGACACAGGTCGCCATCTAACTCTACGGTGGCTGAGTGCGGCCTTAGAGCCCTTCACGCCCTTACAGAAACGTCATCATAGTTGGAAATCTGTTTCTTTCTCCCCACTGTAAATAGATATGTGCTTTCTAAAAATGCTTATGTAATGTGACTTGTCCCTGTGTTGTTATTTGTGGTCGTGATGCGGTATGTGACAGGGTCGTTACTTGATTTTGAAGCTACCACCAGGTGACATATTTGCACGCTGTCGGTCTGGGGGGTTTGCTCCGTGGTGGTGCCCAAAGTGGACACCGAGCATTCTCGCCAGGCAGACCTGTATGTTAAAGATGGGGGAAACACATAGCCACCTGCGGCCTAAACTTGATATTTGTAGACCTAAAAACTAACTGTTATGGTAGGTTCAAGCAAAGAGGCCTGCATAAATAAAGCGGCATCTACTAATTAATATCTTTAATCCACATAAGGTGACGGTGTTGAATTCCAAGGAAATCGTCCACCCCACCTTCACGTAAACCAGTGTGCATCCCAATAACTTTTAATTACAATAGGTTGAATCATTTTCTCATTTTTAGCATAGTTTGAATAGGAAATAGGAGAGTGGCCCTTTTTCCCATCTCTCCTTCTCCGCTTCGGCGCCGTAGGTATTTTCCCGTGACGGAGGCCCGCACGAGGCACTTTCCTTTCACAGACAAAGAACTTGGTCAGCCTGAGAATAACTTAGTTTATATTAAAGTTGCTAAAGTATCCGCGTTATGACCCTCCCTTGCAGGGATACCTCACAGATTATAGCGATCAGAGATCGATGAGGTTCCTCTGCCTAGTATCTAATCAAACAAACACCATAAGATCTTACATACTTATCAATCTCCATTAGTAGCCAACGAGTACCATTCTTAGCTCTAATAATTTTCAATAATAGGCCTATCTTTAACCTAAATTTAATATGGGCCGACATACTGGTGATATCAACAGCCCTGATGATACGGTGTGGTTCAACTTCCGCGATGATGGTCGCATGGCCCCACTGGAATGTGAACGTGAACATTCCACTGACTCTAAAGGTCGGTCTGTGTACGATCTGGAGAGACGAGAGTCCCAATCCGTTATCCCGAGATTAGCTAGCCAGTGCCCTTTATTCCGACGCACTGTGTACCTACGGTGCCGAGGAATACGAGAGGTTTTCGGAGCAGCACGTGCCCCAACCCCCGGGGGCTACATAGTGTACTGCACAGCAGTAAAAGGGCATACCGTCAAACCGGCACAACATAGCCAGTGAACTCCTCATAACAGATGGTACAGGGGCGGGGTTGGTATCTTCTGTTGATCGAGTATCGGCCCAGTAACCTGCATCATCAGAGACATGTCTTACGCAAGCATCTAAAAATGGATAATTCTAATTTGTCAGTCAAATATATGACGTCATAATCAATTAAGTCACATGTAGACTGAAGCCACAATCATAATTGGCAGAAATACTCTGTCATGAACCTGGAATAGTTCGCCAGTTGACGAATTGCATGTCTTTACCATGTAATAAACATTCTGTTGAATATTTTGAAACTGATGGGGCTACCATAGGTAGCAACAGCCACACGTCAAATTGGTTTGAAAATATTCACCAGGTTAGCTGCATAGTTACCCTTGAAATTTGGATTCTGGGAAATCAAGATTCAAAGTATATAAATTGATCTCAAAACCCGTAAAGCATGGGCGGAGCTTAAGTAGATATGGGCGGGGTATAGCTAAACGTGGATTCCTCCATTATCCTTCTCATCTTCTCGTTATTTATTGGTGTATTATATGTTTCAATCATATGCAAATTTACCATAGGCTTGTTAAGTGACGACGTACATCCGGGTTCTACCTTTCTGTTAACCCTTCTTATCCCATTGAAATTTTAATGTCTCGTTTTTATGGAAACCTATAGGCTACAGGAAAGTTATTGGATATTTTGAAATAATTTGACTCGATAGTTTGCTGCCATACATGTATATGCATATTCAACAACTTACGTGTATAGCTACCTTGACATTGAGACTCTTGGCATGCAGGGATCAAAGTGTTAAAATCTACTCAAATGCAAAATGGGTAGAACCAGCAAAGAAGAAATGAGACAAATAAGACCAGCAAGGTGGTTGGAATGCAACCATGAATGTCGACCTTACGACTTTGCAAAGAGCTACGAAGCTTGACTTCAAACATAAAATAGATATAGAAGGCTTATCAACACACGTATCAATAACAATGACCTTTTGACCCAAAAGGTCTTGGTTTTGTGCCCTCCTCTTAAGAGTGTGTCCAAGTTTGTGGCCAGTAAGATTAAGCAAAGATGAGATATAAACTACCAAGTTGAACCAAACACAAAATGTTAATGTTGAAAACACCCCATAGTTTATACCAATGTTGCAATGATCTTGCCCTCTGCCCCTTTGACGGCAACATCATACCCTCCAATTATAACGTAGTATGTGTCCAATGTTCGGTCCAGTATACTTAACCAAGGATAAGATATGAAAAGCAAAGTTAATCTAAATGCAAAATGTTAATATTGAAAAGGTTTATACCAATGTCACAGTGACCTTGACCGTTTGACGCAAGGTCATTATGTTATGCTTTCTCATTACATGGAGGCATGTGTCCAAGTTTGGCGGCAGTATAGTTAACCAAATTTGAGATATGAACCGCTAAGTTGAACCAAATGGAAAATGATAGGTTTGTTTAGAAAACAAAGTTTTTACCAGGGTCACAGTGACCTTGACATTTGGCCTCTTAACTCCAAGGTCAGTGTGTGACGCTGCGCGCCATTACAAGAAAGCATATGTCCAGGTTTGGGTCAAATATGATTACCCAAACATGAGTAATAAACAGAAAAGCTGAGCTAAGCGGAAAATGCTAATATTGAAAGAACCACGATTCTTACTAAGATCACATTGACCTTTCGACCCCCAAGGTCATTGTGAGATGTGTCATTGTAAAGAAGCATGTGTTCAAGGTTTGGGTCCAGTATGATTAACCAAACATGAGATATAAACAGAAAAGTTGAGCTAAACGTAAACTGGACGCCCCCGCCGCCTTCGCCGCCACCACCACCGCCACCGGGCGACGCATATGGTATCACAATAGCTCGTTTTACTTCGTAAAGCCGAGCCAAAATGAGAAATTGGTGGAACCTAGCTAGAAATGGGCATGGCGTAGCTAAAGATGGATCTCTATTGCTGTTCGTAGTACTGTGTCTGATTTCGCTGCTGTTGCTCGAAATGATGTTTTTTCTATTTTGTAGGTTGCCCAGTTGGATATTTTGGTTTAAGCTGTAACATCGCCTGTACCTGCCCAAATACATCTGTCTGTCACTCAATGTACCATAGCGTCTGTTTTTGTAACCCTGGCTACACGGGACCAAATTGTTTCCAAGGAGACGGTGAGTGCAATTATATTTGTGAACCTTGTCATATACAACCAAAGTTTACGGAGCCCCGTAATGGACATGTGCAGAAAAAATTAATTTCTAGATTATTTCGTACGCACGAAACAATCTAGATATGTTTTGCGCATGCCCCTTACGGGGCTCCGTACATGTTCATGTCTGTATTTCGACAATAATATTTCAATATGGCAACATATATACTGGACTTTAAATAACACTTATTAAAGTTTACTCGAGCCATATGTACCTCTCTGTTTAGCTATAACAAGAAACCCTCATACGAACTAAGATCCTGAACGTTCCTCACCTTATTGTATAGGTCCCTAGCGGTTTTAATGTCTTTAATCACTTTGTGCGTCATACTTCTTATTAACCCACCCACCTCGAGGGGTGCGTGATGGGGTTGACTCTACAATCTGTCTCCGCTGATATGTCGTCAGTTACTCCTAGAGTATCATACCCCTTCGGTTTTGTCAAGGTACGTCATCAGCAACAGAGGCGTATGATTTTTTTTTAATAAGGGTGTGGTTACCGTTCTAAGACCCACAATGGGATGAATCCAAAATCCGGCTCCATTACGATGTCGATAGTTACCCTAGGAATAACCGCGCTCAAGTTTCATCAAGATCAGTTCATCAGTAATAGCGTTCAATAAATTGCGATTTTAATACCGGAGCGTGCCATTCTAGAATGGTTTCTGGTGAATCGAAACTTGGTCTTAGGGCGAATGGGTTGGTTAACCTGTCTTGTGTCAACAGCACCTCAAAGCGCTCAAAATACTACTTGATATATCAATGAAACATTTTCATGGTCAATATTTTTCAAGATATTTTAATTTTAGAAGACTATTTTGTAAATTTAGCACTGACCTTTTTCTGCCGCCTTGACCATTAAAGAAGTAATGTTAATGAAAATTAAAGCTTTTACTTAGCCAGAGTTTGTATGCATACCGAGAGAAGAGTATTTTTGAAAATGCACCACTAAAATGACTGGATCGGTTACCGAGCCAGTCATTCTAGTGGTAAATATTCAAAAATACTATTCTCTAGGCCTTTTAAATAGGCATGTGTGAAGTAAGGGTTAAGTTGATACAAGAGGGGGTAACTCTCGGCATCGGAACGGTGAGATCCGGTCACCAATAACTGAATAGTAGTTACTATAGTTTTTTAAATCGCAATACTATTAAGTTTTACACCATATGAAAGGTTCATCCAATCTACACATTTATGTATGCATCACCGAATTAATTACATATTTAGCATTCGTCTTTGCTTCAGAGTTCAGCAAATCAGGACGGTACTATGGCCTACTTTAATATGTAAATGAGTCGATAAATTTTTACAAAAGTTTTAAAAAACCTGTTTCTATGGAAACGTTGAGTGCTGCATGAGTTCAATAATATCATGAAAGGAATATTAGTCGCGCGTAGGAACCGCGTAACCCTTTCATAGCAAAGCCCCTCAAACCCCGCCTCTTAGAAATTCAGAAGATTTTATTCCACCGAACTACCATCTTGAAATATTTAAAAACTCTTTCATACCCAGTGTTATCTAATTGTGGAATAAGCTAGATATAACAATGAAATCAGCTACCTCAGTTTCGGTTTTCAAAACAAATCTTACGAGAACTTATCAAAACGTGCAAGACCATTTCACTACATACTATTCATTTGGTAAAAGACGCGAAAATATCATAACATGCAAAGTAAGAAATAATTGCAACCAACTAAACAATGATCAGTACAGATATCACCTACTTGCACACCCAACTGCTCTTATTGTGAAAGCCCAGAAACCTCTTATCTTTACCTTTTTCAATGTCCAAGATGGGCAAATGAAAGACGCGATTTATTCGAACCCCCCCCCCCCCCCACCCCCACCCCCCCCCCCCCCCCTCTATGAAATTTCCCCCGATCTTACCCTGGACATCTTTTTGAAGGGGAAGTAAAAAGTTTTCAAATTAATGAAGATTTACTAAGAAATGAACATAACTTTATAAGAAAAACAAATAGGTTTTAACATTATTGAAAGTTCTTTGTATTATATGTCTATCTATAAACCTGTCAAATGTTAATATTGTGTATTCGTGTATGTATTGTGATAATGTTGATCATGTAGCAGTCACTCTCTCTCTCTCTCTCTCTCTCTCTCTCTCTCTCTCTCTCTCCTCTCTCTCGCTCGCTCGCTCGCTCGCTCCCTCCCTCCCCCTCTCTCTCTCTCTCTCTCTCTCTCTCTCTCTCGCTCGCTCTCCCTCCCTCCCTCCCTCCCTCCCTCCCTCCCTCCCTCCCTCCCCCTCCCCCACTCTCTCTCTCTCTCTCTCTCTCTCTCTCTCTCTCTCTCTCTCTCTCTCTCTCTCTCTCTCTCTCTCTCTCTCTCTCTCTCTCAAGCGTGCAATACAAAAAGTAATATGACGCCAATTGTAGCTTACAATGTTGTTTTATGCAGAAGTTCCGATGCCGATGGAGACTGTGGCTGGATGGAACCCGCACCACTATACCTCGGCTGTACCCATAAACCGTGTGCGCATTTCAGATGGGGATGCGGGCAGCATCACAACTCATGGCAACGGATTCGCTATGCTCATAATTATCATATCAGCTATTAACAGTATTTCTAATTAAGCTCTCACGAGAACAGCATCTATTCACTATAAAGCCCATGAATCCGATTTGTCGCTCACGTAAATGACATCATAATCAATTACGTCACATGTACTCTGACGTCACAATTAAAATGCGCAATGAATGCCGTATCTAGGTCCGTCACGAACATTGAATAGTCCGGGACAGTGTACGAATTACGTGTTTTTGTTATTTAATAAACATTCTGTACAATACGTTGAAACTAATTTGACTGGGCGCCCTTGCTGCTATAGGCAGTTAAATTAGTTTCAAAACATCCAACAGGTTACCTGTATAGTTACCTTGATATTGGGTTTCTTGGAATTCAGGGTTAGATTAACACGGACAAAGCGTGGATGGAGCTTCGCTAGAAATGGGCGGGGCTAAGCTAAGCTCCACCCACGCTTTGCCCGTGTTGGGATCAATCCATAGCAGCCATAGCAGACCCACTGGGTTATTGACCTCCGGTGCAGGGGGTTGGGTTGTGGAGTGTGTATATGACTAGATGAGTCCTACATCCCCAAGATGGCAATCATCTATAGGACAGCGCTCACCATCAGCAACAGCGAACTGAGCATCCCTTGTGTCACGATTGCTCTCCGAACATCCGAAGAGACAGCGCGTTACAGTGGTCAACCTGACCCAGATTCAACACGTCAAACTGTTAGTCTGCCTGCATGCCACATGCGGCTTACTATAGGCCTAGGCCCCACCCGTGGTCATGAATCTGATCCGCTCACGTACCACGACGAGGTAGCTCGCCCGATTTGGAAGGAGCCATATGTACTGACCGAATTCTATTAAAACGCACCAGGAAAGTTAGAGACCGCGTTTAAAGTATCAATACCTGGACAGGTAACAGAGTTACCGAAAACGGAAATTTATTGATAACATTATGCTACTGATAGGAGTTTACATTGTCTATTTTAACATGTCATGGCAGCTTTAAGGAAGCGCGGGTGATCTCCATGTATCTGGTACATAAAAATTAAAAACCTAGTCATTTAAATTAAATTGAGTGTGTATATGAGAGTTCGAGTCAAGTCAGTGAATGTGCTTATGTTAAGACATCCATCGTCACATCACAGGGAGATGGTCAATCTCCTGTGCTTTTCACCTGTTACCTCTCTGCTGCATTGAAATCCGTGCGAGAAAATTCCACAAGGCCAACCCTCACACCCACCCCCACAGTGCCCATCCTTGGTATGCCGCTTGAGATGGAATATATGCCGACGAAGTGGACTTCGTAGACGAGGAAAGGAATCCCCCCACCGCCCGACGAACATCTTCAATAGTTGCAAGCTAAATAAAAATTGAGAATCTCTTTATGAATTAATCCAAAACAGAGTTCACCGACACATACCTATCTACAGAAAATGACGATCTGGCGGCGAATCATGGAGGAATAGTACAATCCTTGGTTCGCTGCTTTGTAGTACTGCTGACATTGCTGTACATCGCGTCATGGGAAACATAGCTTTCCAATCGATCTGGAAGCTATAGATTCGGAAACATAGCTTTCCAATCGAGCTAGAAGCTATAGATTCGTAGATCAAAGATGCCCTTGGCAAAAAGACTACGTTTATACAATGCAACCTGCGAGAGGGAGAGAGAGAGAGAGAGAGAGAGAGAGAGAGAGAGAGAGAGAGGAGAGAGAGAGAGAGAGGGGGGGGGTGGGAGAGGGAGAGAGAGGGAGGGAGGGAGCAAGCGAGAGAGAGAATGGTGAGCGTGAGAGAGGGAGAGGAAGGACAGGGAGAGAGGGAGGGAGGGAGGGAGGGAGGGAGGGAGGGAGGGAGGGCGGGCGGGCGTGCGGGCGGGCGAGCGAGCGAGAGAGAAAGAGAGCGAGAGCGAATACAAAGTCAGGAGAGGACGTCATTGCATACATCTTTTAAGCGTGCTACGAGGTGACCTCAAGAAAGCAGGACTCGGTACACTCAGATCAAGAATGGTCCTGAGAAGCTATAGATGGTGGCTGAAGGCAAGACACTGTCACATCGTGGGCAAAAATGAAGAAGGACAGAGTGCAGCTGTAGGCTGTGTCTATTACTACAGCTGTAGGATACAGTAATCATACAGATATATACGCATTATCATAAAACGGAGAGCATGATCTCCTGCCAGCAACATGAGATAAGAGTTTACAAAAATACACTTCAGTTACCTGGCTAGTTATATATGTCCATATCAATCATATCTTAACTGGAGTGTAAAGCAGCTCCTGGCAGTATTGTTGCTTTGACCCGCGGAGGGTATTATTGGCTCAAAGGACAATTACGACACTTCACTTGAAAAACGTGATAAGTAAATGAATCTGGCATTTTATTTATCGACCCGTGTTTGAACTATTAAAAATATTTTACATATGTTGATTACATTTGATATAGGCATTGTTGTTTTAAACCATCGTGAGCACCATGTTACTAGCCAAAATGAGGCCTGTATTGCACATATAACACTACTATAATAAGACACAACTCTCTCTCTCTCTCTCTCTCTCTCTCTCTCTCTCTCTCTCTCTCGCTCGCTCAATCTCGCACGCGCCCGCTCACTCACTCACTCACTCACGCCCACGCACGCACGCACGCACGCACGCACGCACGCACGCACTATGTATGCACCTATTCAATATATGTCTTAAAATTACAGTGGTAGCCCACGTTCATAATCTCATACAATCATTGTTCGATAAAGCATAACATTATAGACACGTGGTTATTATAGTAATCACCAGTGACCCTTCATCTGGAGACGGTGAAGGGATCGATCTGTCACTCAGGTATATGACGACATAGTCGATTACGTTACATGTAGGCTGACGTCACAATACATAGTGACATATCGAGCTCCGGCATAAACATTGAAAAGTCCATCAACTGTACTTATTGTTTGTTTTTGACGGGCTACAATTTATCTTAACAAACATTATATTGAATATTTTGAAACTAATTTGACTGGGTGCGGTTGCTGCCATAGCGCACAATGTCAAATTAGTCTCAAAATATGCAACGCTTACTTGTATAGTTACCTTGGCTTTGGGTTTCTGGGAAATCACTATTCATAATATCCAAAATTGACCCCAACGCGCGTAAAAAGTAGGCGGGCTTAGCTAGAAATGGGCGGGGAATAGCTAGAAATGGGCGGGGAATAGCTGGAAATGGGCGGGGAATAGCTAGAAATGGGCGGGGTATAGCTGGAAATGAATCCCATTGGTTTGGTTTAATGCTTCTGATTGGTAAATCTGTTGTAGCCATTTCTATGATTTGCTAATACATAAATACACCTTTTTCTGTGATAATACACAATTTGTCTACGGTGAACATTGGCTCACTGGTGGTTGCTGAGAAATGTAGGGCCTATTATAATTAGCTATATATCGTCTTTGCATTGGTATATGTAGATGAAAGTCAGTGTCGCAATATGACGCGAAACCTGGATAGAATCAACCTTTACAATTTTAGCTATGCCCCGCCCATCTATAGCTAAACTCCACCCACACTTCGTCCGTGTTAGGATCGATCGATCTCTGAACTCCATGACTATCAATTTCCAGAAAACTCTACAGGTAAGCTGTTAAATAGTTTGAAACTAATTTGACTGGGGGTATTTCTGCCTATGACAGCAACAGCGTCTAGTCAAATTAATTTCAAAATATTCACCAGAATGTTTATTACATGGTAAAGACATCCAATTTGTACAACGTGTCGGATTATTAAGCGTTAAAGACGGACAATATCGAGTCATTTATGACGTCATGATTATGACGTCATCTAACACATCACGTAGTTAATTATGACGTCAGATGGCGCCATATGATGGATGGATAAACTTGGAAAGATCCAGTGTCTACTAGAGTATCAAAATGCAACATTATATATACGTATTTGAAAGACATTGGATATTATTTTAAAATATATTGTTGTAATATGTAATAAAAATGACGAATAGTTTTGACGATTAAATATCTAATATCATCAGAGATTGTTTTCAGCCATTAATCTGTTTGACTGTTTCTTCCAAAGACCTAGCACTGAACGCCGAAATCCCGGCATCCTAAATTGAGATGCCCAGCTCATATGATTGTGACGTCAGCTAAACATGTGGTGAATTTTGATTTATGACGCCAGATGCTTGAGTGACAAATCATATCCCCCACCTCCCCCCCCCCCACCCCCACCCATTGAGATTCGCAATGGAGTGATCCGATCTGTCACCAAAGTATCTGACATCATAAATCAAAATACACCACATGTTAGCGGACGTCACAATCACGTGACGTAGGTTCGTCACGAAAGTACAAAGGTCCTACGGTAAGCGTTTGAATTGCCTGTCGTTTGGTGAATTTACAATTTAATAAGCATTATGCTGAGAATTTTGAAACTAATTTGACTGTGTGTGGGATTTTATTGCCAACAACAGCTCCAGGTTAAATTAGTTTGAAAATATTCAACAGCTTACACGTTACATTTAACTCTTTAACACTCAGATCAGCCAAAAATGACTTCTGCAGTGGTCTTGAGAAATATCAATTTTCAGACCAAGAGAAGACTATTTTTGAAAATATACCACTGGAATGACTGGCTCGATAACCGAGCCAGTCATTACAGTGGTAAATCTGCAAACATAGTTTTCTCTTGGTCGGTAAATGGACATTTCCAGTGAGAAAATTGAAATTTTCTTGAACGAATTCAAGGGTTAAAGGGTTAACTGAAATTTGGAATTCAGAGTTCAAAGTGTTAAATTGATTCAAACGTTCGCGCATAGTGGGCCGAGCTTGGCTAGAAATAGGCGGGGCATAACTAGAAATAGTTCCCTCTACTGATCAAAATTTTAAACATGAACACTTTGCATACTTTATCAATGGGCACGTGCTGTGAAATGTCCATGTTCTAAGCAACTTAGTACAGGAATTCTGTGTACATAATACAAAATATAGCTATCAAGGCACGTGCTGGTCAACCGTTTTCTTTGATATCACGTGTTGTTCGGCCGTTTTCTTTGATATCACGTGTTGTTCAACCGTTTTCTTTGATATATCAAATACACCGATTCCGGAAGCATCATAATCAGACAATTATTTGTAGTCTCATAAACAGTAGATACATTCAGATTGGTCCAAATTAGTACGACTACATATAGCCCGTCGCTGAGACACATGGGTTATGCATAGAAATAGCAATCTTTTACACGCCTTCATCTGACATACACTTAAGCAATCTAGTATTAAATAAAAATCACTCAAATTAATAGAGGTAATTAACGCAGTTACATCGGCATTGCTGATAGCAACCATACAAACACGTCAACGAGAAGATAGATAGATAGATAGATAGATAGATAGGCAGGCAGGCAGGCAGGCAGAGATAGATTGAGATTCTCATAAAAAAGACAAAATTTATAACATGTATACGATATTTGTCAGCAGCAGCAGTGCCAGTCCAATTTGGCCTTTTAAACGTCTGTAAGCTTATTCTACATCAATTACTGAGAACAGGACAGTATAGCTTTTAGTTTGTAGTTGTAAAACTATGAGCGAAAACGTTGTGATATAAGTAATAAAATGCACCATTCGGTCATTAAATAAAACTATTTTCCCACCCATTACCAAAGATACCTATTGGAGAATAGAGGTAGCCGAACTGTCACTCAGGTGTCTGGCGTCATAATCAAATACAGCGCATGTTAGTGACGTCACTATCAATATGGCGTAGCTCCGTCACAGAAATAGAAATGTTCGTCACTAATGTGGACGAATTGAATAGCTTTGGTGAATCTATAATTTATTAACATTCTGTTCAAAATTTTGAATCTAATTTGAGCTGTTTCTGTGCAGAATATTCAACCTGCTGTAGCAGGTATATATTTACCTGCTACAGTATTTTTACCTTGAAATAGGTATTCTGGGAATTGAGATTTCAGAGGCTTCAAATCGATTTCAACACGTCTGAAGGTGAGATGAGATTACCTCGTAATGCTAGGAAATGCGTGAATGGGAGCTGGAATCAGGGACTCGACAGACGCCATTCAAGCAAGAGATGGGTCCCTATATTAAGTCTAAAAGTGTACCAACATGGAACATTAAGCGTACATACATACAGCTTGGAAACGGTGACACGAGCCATGGATTGAGTCCACTAGAAACATTGCTACCCTCCGCCCGCTGCATATAAACATTGGCGCAAGCTAGATGGCGGAGACGCAGCTCAGGCGGTTACGAACGGAGCTGTGAAACTGGCGACACCGGGATTGCGTCTCTGTTCGGCCGACTGACGATCGTTGGAAACAGGCAATCTCCTTCACTCCTCGTGGCTTCTCTCCATCCAGGAGTATAAACCACAACAAAAATTGGGGAACTTAACTACTGAAATAAAGTTACCGACTGAAATAAAACTAGCCTAGAATGGCGTGATTGGGACCTGGAATCAGGGACTCGATAGACGCCATACAAGCGAGATTGGTCTTTTGCGCAAGCGGGAATCCTGTGGCAGAAGACACCGTTAATGTTCTCGCTGCTGCAGGCTACCAAACAATAATTTTAATAAGCAAAATCTCTTGACTCGCTGAATATCTTGAAAAAAATGTGACTGAAAGTTGTTGGTAGCTTAGCCACCAACAACTTTCAGTCAAATTGTTTTTGAAAAATATTTAGCATGTTCAGAGATATAATACTTAGAATACGTCGTTTGCCAAAAAAAATCAGCTGTCAGACAGTCAACAATGATCGAGATATTCACAGATGTATACAACTATCGACCTTTCCGCCAAACAGGGGGTCTTCATCCGGGAGATAGACGCATAACCGAGATCGATACCTGGTCACGCTGGTAGGGCCTATAGCCCATACATGGCCCGTCGAAGATTCGGCTCATATGTGTTGCGAATGGATCTTTCCATGTTTAGCTATGCCCCGCCCATCACTAGCTAAGCTCCATCCACACCTCGCCGTGCTGGGATTGATCGATCCCCGAATGCTCTAGCTATCAATTTCCTGAAATCTATACAGGGAAGCTGTTGAATATTTTGTAACTAGAATATTGATTAAATAGTAAAAGCAAACAATTTATACAACAGCGCATAGACCGTCTTCAAATATGTGTTCGTGACGTACTTATCGACGTCATTCATGACGTCATTCATTATGTTGTCATTGTACACATCACGCAGTTCATTATGACGTCATATGATGGGTGGGTACTCTGGAAAGGTGAATTGAAGGGGGTATGGTGGAGACTGTCTCTTCTGACTGAGCACGTTTATCTGAGGAATGGCAACCTCTACATCTAGCGAATTGTGAATCATAATGGAGATGCCATACCCCTTAGCTGGCCCAGGGAACAAGTATGGCATTTCCATTAATCAACACTGGTGTCGCAATAAAATGGCGTAGTCATATCTGTCACGAAAGTGATAAAGTCCGCCACAAAAGTGTTTGAATGGCATGTCTTTAGCGCATTTATGATTTAATAAACATTTAGTTGTATTCAACAGATTACCTGTATAGTTAGCTTGGGACTAGGCTTCTGGGAATTTAATGTTCACTGCTAAAATCCAATTCAAATGTGCATACAGTGTGGACGGAGTTAGCTAGAAATGGGCGGGCATAGTTAACGATGGGTGGGGAACAGCTAGAAATGGTCCTTTATTACCAGATTATCGTTGTCAAGAGCTTATACTGGGCATTGTGCGCCATGGGCGAGGATTTATGCAACTTGTGGGTGCATCTTCCATGTTTTCTACCAGATACATGTAAACTTGTTCTGTAATCCAGCTGTTGCGCTTTGGGGGATGGGTAGGGGATGGTTGTATTCCCCTCTAATTAATTTGAGTGAGTTTCAGGGTGTACCCCTAAGAAAGATGAGGTACTCTGACAAGCCCTTGCTTGCAATCTACGCAATAAAATAGCACCCTTATCTAAGGAGTGAAAGATTATTCTTATTTTGCGGAGGCACCTATTTTTGGAGGGCCCCATTTTAGTAGGGGGTGGGGGTGGGGGGGGGGGGCTGCGAGACAAACTGCCCAATGTACATTTTATCGTGCAGCCGTTCTTAGAACTGCGACAGATCATGACAATATCAAAATGTTCAAGTGGTGCAGGAAGCTGGTCAGTCTCTATCGGATGCAAACTTTATAGCCATCCACAACCTAACATCCACAGTCATCTGCAGTCCTATCATTAGGCCACCCTTGCCACTTTATTATCAGGAAATATGTATATACGCAAAGACTTGCAGAATTTGATATTGGCGGTAGTAACTGTACATATATAAGCGCAGTGCTTCTAAGCACAAATATTGATATCAAGGATGGGTGAGCCATTCTTTCTGGGAACACCCATGCATATAGACATAGCAATATCTTTTCTCCAGCTTCAGTTATATCAGTAAGTACTGACTCCTCTTGTCAAGCTAAATAACGCTGCCTGCTCATGGAAGATACCATCAGCCCTCTTCACAATCAGAGGCAGAACCTTTCGCGTGGCTTATAATTTAGAGTGTGCTATTACTTACCTTACTTGTGCGTGCGTGCGTGCGTGCGTGCGTGCGTGCGTGCGTGCGTGCGTGCGTGCGTGCGTGCGTGCGTGCGTGCGTGCGTGCGTGCGTGCGTGCGTGCGTGCGTGCGTGCGTGCGTGCGTGCGTGCGTGCGTGCGTGCGTGCGTGCGTGCGTGCGTGCGTGCGTGCGTGCGTGCGTGCGTGCGTGCGTGCGTGCGTGCGTGCGTGCGTGCGTGCGTGCGTGTGTGTGTGTCTTCTAAGTTTTTTAATCTGGAAAATTCCTACTTTTTCTGCTTAAGCTGTCCTACTCCTTCTTGGAAAATGTCCTACTTTTTGGAAAATTTCCTACTTTTTTTTAAAATGTCCTACATTTTTTGGAAATGTCCTACTTTTTTTTTAATGTCCTACTTTTTCAATGAGTCCCTCCGGGAAGCCTGTAATAGTGACAGTAAAACGCTGTTAAGCCAGTTGTGCATCCATCTACTTACGCTTTACCATACACAAACCCGTTTTATATACAATTATTCACAAAGCTACAATCCCACCATTATATTATAATTATAAGCAACTTTTAATGATGACATTTTTCAAAGAACCTACTGAAACATTCCACATATGGATGTATGTATGTCAGATATCTAATAAAGTGCAGCATTTGGAGGACTGAAATGGAAATAGTTCTATGGTCGTGTTCATCTTAGAAAGATAATCCGGAGTATTGGACCAATACCGGCACAACAATCAGGGACCTCCCACGAAAATTTGTTTCAAAATATTTAAGTGAATATTTATTTAATCGTTGTTTAAAAATTCGTATTTGGTCTTTCGGCTACAAGGAATTAATTTATAAATCGGGTTCTACTACCAATATTAGGTCTAATGTAACAATCAGTGTCCGGACAGCCCGTGAATATTAACATTTGTATAACTGCTACCCTACGCGTTGTGTAGCTCGCGGGGGTACGCGCTGGTCAGTTGTATTTCTCCACTCCATTGCACTGCATGTACAGGATGCGCGGGAGGACTGGTTAGCTACGGGGTAACAGATCCCATATAGCGACTCTCTGGAAGGTTCAAAGACCAGCTTCTAGAGCCGGTGGAACAATAACATTCCAGAGGGGCCGTGCGACCATTGCCGCCGAGATTGAACCTCACGGTCTCATCCCAACAGTTCGTGTCACCGGTATGTCGGTACATTAACTAATGTAAAAGTCTGGACATGATGATATAATTAAAAGTAAATGACTATACAAACAATGCTACTCCTATCCTGGTAGATGAGCAAAATAATACAGTGCACAGAACCAACTGGTGTACTTTCTATGTGAGCTTGCTGAAGGTACCACACAGATTCGTAAATCCGCAGAGGTATCCCCGCAAGGGAGCATCGCAACGAGGCCACTTGAATAGTTTAATATAAACCAATTATACCCCTAACTCACACAAAATATATTGTTGTGAGAGGAAAGTGCTTTACGCAGGCCTCCATCACAGGAAAATGCCTTCAACGCCGTAGTGGAGGAAAAGAGCTGGCAACAAGGGCCACTCTTTTGTTCAAACAAAAAGCTATGTGCAGTGGTCAATCCTAGTGAAGCTATAATTAATGTGATGCACGCTGATTTATTTGAAGACGGGTCGGACGATTTCCGAAGAATTCATAGGTCACCGTCTTATGTAGGTCCAAATATACTGAATTGGTAGTTGCCGCTTTATTTATGCGAGCCTTCTGCTAAAGTCTAACCTACCCTTTAGTTGTTAGATACGTTTCAAAGCTTTGACCGCAAGTGGCATGGATTGCTACCTATCTATTGACACATATGTCTAACTGGCGAAGATGCCCACCTTCCCGAAGGTCCCCCCCCCCACCACCCCCCACACCCCACCCCTCATAGCATCTTCCTCAGAAAGACAGCGTGCGTATATGTTACGGAGCGACAGCTCCTGAATCATATGACGATCCAGTCACCATTGCACCACAACCACATATAACATCACTATGACAATTTACAGTCCACATAAGCAATTTAGAAAGCGCAATAGTATTTATGGTGGGGAGTAAGAGACAGATATCCATAATTGTGACCTTCCAGTGAGGGCGTGGTGGGCTCTAAGACCTCACCCAGTCACTATAACGAGTTGGATGGAGATCTGTGTCTCGTCCGTTACCCGTGTGTTATGGAATTAACATTTCACCTGTCATTAGGGTTAAGTTCCAGAATGCCCAGAGATGCACTGCAGGCCGGGGTTACATAATATAATTTCTTTTCACAGTGCTTCCTACATTGGCGGGGGTTTCTAAACTAACGGGTATCTGAAGATGGAGGGGGAGTGTATGCTAAATCGACACTTTAGTTATCACCACTCAGAAACCCCAATAGTTTCCCAGAGTCGGATCCTGCCAACGTGTCGATTGGGAGTCTGGACAATTATTAAGCCCTGTGGCTGGAGGAGCGCAGAAAGAGACAATCACTCAATATAATAAGAGGCCCTAAGGTAATTGGCCAATTTATACAATCTAGCTGGTGCGTGGTGTTACATATCCACTACAACCGGAAAAGAGGCGCACACAATGTGTCTCTCATGGAGAGATTGCCCCTAACTTCTTTAATCCCATGCTATCGAGCTAGAATAGCCAGGTTTAGTCAGTCACATGTCAGGTTCGAGCATGGTGAGCATGATCAGTGACTTCAGTGTAAAATTGATGCTGGGGGTGGGGGGGGGGTGTGGGGTAGTTGTGATGCGGATATAATGTTGCTGTATAATATTGCCTAGCATACTGGGTCCTAGAGGTTTTTTTATATATAAACAAAACAGAATAACTAGGATGGCTACTTGCCATATACATAACTAACTAATACAGTGCTGACAGTATCTCAGGTCATAAGACCTTACGGTACTTGTTAGTCGTAAGCACACGGAAATAAAGGTGATATATACAGTATGAAACAGAAAATATAAAAATACGGTCTTTAAGACCGGCTAGGCACCTATTAGTCATCAGTACCTATTATGGAAATAACTAATAGTACAATAGTATAGTTACTTGAGTACCTATTGGTCATCGGTACAGTAAGAGTTGATAAATCACTGAAATTGATATGCTACAGTTGAGTAGAGCGAGATGGCACGATTCCGAAGTTGCAGGGACGATTTCCGCAAGCAGACTGTTGATGCGGCTCAATCTCAAGACGGTGAAGGGTTATATAAGTTTCCATCCAGCGACAGTAGTTTGAAAGTTGCCCATAACATAGAGAGCTACAGTGCTAGTTAAATATGCATGTAAATAAACTGGGTACACTGTGCGGTATGCATTGCATAGCTCTTGCCACGCACCAGGTAGAGTCCCACCAGACTGTGGTCTAAAGGTTAATTATAACACACGACATGCTGCGTGGAAGTTTGATACCACTTTTCAGCGTGGTCCGGAAGATCCGACGAGTTATCCACCAAGAATCACCTCGGCTCTACATCCTGTAGAATTCACATCGGGCCCGCAAAAGCCCATCCGCAAGAAGCTCCCCTGTGTGAGTTCCGGAATGCGAGTTCTTCTATTAGTTAATTTTGCCAGTCAGTTAGCTGTCGTGTCGTCTGTTCCTCGCCGAGTGCTCTCGGTTCTTGATTTTTGGCTCCTTTTATACTACTCGTGACGTCAGCGGCAGGACGCTCCAGCCAATCAGAACGCGAGCAGCAGCCAATCGGCATGTAGCTAGAAATGGTGACGTGGCGATCACGTGATCAGCGCATTCCCCATTCATTTAATACATACAGGCGATTAAGACGTCAAAGCAATATTTTGAAAATAATTTAAGTGAGCCATTTAACGATAACGCGGCCATTTCTGGTCCGATTTTAAAAAGGTAAAAAGTTCTGAAATCCTCGCTTCATTCCGGTCCTCATTGGTACCAAAAACCACGAGAAGAGTGTGATTTGAAGAAATCACTGGTACCAACCCAGTACACTGTAAGCATACACTCTCTCCCAATACTGACACGTGTTGCCAGGTAAGCTCTGCCGCGCGCGCATGCGTACTACGCGTTCTTACGGACTCTTTATACACGCGTACTATCCTACTCAGGGGGTGGGGGGGGGGGGGGTGGCGTGCTCAGAATGTACCCGGAGCGGTCGTCCCGTACCCAGCTTAGCTGGGACGGTTCGTATCCGTCCGGTCGATCCGTACTACACCAGCCCCTCCTAGTTTGACACCCGTGACAAACGATCAAACCTTCGCGGATCGAACGCGCGGGAGCACGCTAGCCGAGAATTATAGACTTCTTGAGTAGGAGCGTAGCCGAGAGGAGTAGTGACGCGAGACGCGTAGTTATCAGGGAAGAGCACATAGAGGTACGAAAGAGTTTGGGAGGGAGGCATACTTTAAGTTTTGATTTTTGACCTGGAATTATTTTTCCAGGCCTTTTAATTTTTTTGTTTGTTATTATTTCGTGGTGCGTGCTTTTTATTAATTTTAAGGAAACCTCTCTCATAGGGCTTTATACACGTGTACTATCCTACTCAGGGGGTGGGGGCGTGCTCGGAACGTACCCGGAGCGGTCGTCCCATACCCAGCTTAGCAACATCAATGTTCAGTAAAATGAGTTTCAAAATATTCAACAGAATGTTTATTAAAAAGTAAAGCCATATAATTTGTCCGTCATCAAGTAAGCGTTCGTGACGAACTTAGCTACGTCGTTAATGAGGTAATTGATTATAACGTCATCCGACACGTCACGTAGTTGATTATGATGGCATATGATTGATGGATAAACTAGAACGGTCCATTGGTTGATAGTTTTTAATGATGTCACCATAAGGGCTTAATGAACCCACTATCATATGGAAGCAAAAACTATTTATCACTTCAGATGGTGTTAAGTGGACACCTGTCTTTAGTGGCCACATTTTAATGGTCCTTACAGTGACCGTTAGAGACAGGTTTTATTATATATGTTATTCTCGCCAAATTAACTGTTATTCTTTCTGCTTCTTGCATTTCACCATACTTATTATGTCTCGTTGAACAGAACTGGCACAAAACACGTAAATAAATGGATCCAATGCGGCATTACCATTCAACATATTGAGGCATATTGTATCAAGTAACTGGTGAAACGACTGGATAGGATAGCCAAACACTCTATGGAGATACGTGTGAACAACCTGCGGAAGTGACGTAATACAGAACACGCAGATCACCACAGTAATGGCGCGTACGTCAGTCGACTTCCTGTCATGATCTGTTTCCGATATCGTGTCCTTGGATCGTCGTTTCACGATGAGATGCTTAGCGAGGTGAAAGCCTGCTATGAGGATGTTGGGCAGAAGAAGGTACATACTTTCTATAGCCAACTGTCTCCCCTTTAAGGATATATCAAATTCACAAATTGTCAACGCTTCATCACCATATGTAAACGTTGTGGCTCGGTAGTAGGTTGGTACGAGGCTGGATATTGCCGCGTTACACACCCACAGGCACGCGCATACACGTGAAACCAGGGACACTGTAAGTTTCGCGCGTGCTGACAGCGGGAAGACTAATTGATAGAACCTGATGAATGAAGAAATAAATATGGACCTGACCCTCTAATGGTCGAGATTGGTCAAGAAGATCAATGCCTGTTTGTAATACAAGAGGACTACTTTTGAAAATTTACCACTAGAATGACTGGCTCCATTATCGCGTCAGTCATTCAAGTGATAAATTCTCAAAAGAATCGTTTCTTGACCTGCAAATGAACATCTTTAGACCACTACAGAGGCTGGTTTTGGCCGGCTTGACCATTAGAGGGCTAGTCTGCTAAACGGGTATAATAAGAATATATTATCCTGATAACGCAGCTTACTGGGCCAATGCTTGGCCGATACCGGGCTGATACTTAAAGTATCGGCACGGTATCGGCCCGGCCGGCATCATCCCAGTAAGCTGCGTTATCGGGGTATTATGTTCTTACAGATTGCTAAATGACTTCTTGTAACAACAACAACAACAACAACAACAACAACAACAACAGCAACAACGACGACAGCGACGACGACGACGACGGCCAATAGCGAGTATAACGCGAACTAGCTTTGTGTATGTGGGGGAGGGGTGGGGCATAAGATTAAGGTTACTGGTCGTATCCATTTCAACCTTAAAATGTTCACGTCTCAGGTTCAAGACAGCTATGCCGGAAAACTATTGAACATCTTTGAACTAATTTGACTGGACAGTGTTCGTGCCATTTAACAACATATTCTCGACATCTTAAAGATTTTCCATTTCTGGTCTGAGAGGGTGAATGTGTTAATCCGTCTTAACCCTTTAAAATTTTAATTTTCTCAAAGAAAATGTCCATTTGCAGACCAACAGAAGACTATTTTTGAAAAGTTACCACTGGAATGACTGGCTCGGTTATCGGGAAAAATAGTCTTCTCTTGGTCTGGAAATGGACATTTTTCAAGCCGTTTTTGGCTGATATGAGGGTTAAAGGGTTAAATAACTACAAGCTCGTAGCTCCAAAGTAACTTCATATCACACCCAATTGGGACTGACGTCATAATCAAATACGTTACATATTAGCTGACGTCACAGTCATAATGAAAATCGAAAGGTATACGTCACGAACGAATTATACGAATGATTTATTATTTAATACGCATGTATTCTGTTTGATATTTTTTAACAAGAGCAGTCAAATAAGTTTGAAAGTATTCAACAGCTTGTCTGTATAGCTATCTTGAAATTTGGATTCTGGGAATTAATGTTTCAAAGTTTCCAATCGATTCCAGCACGCATAAACTGTGGGCGGGACAAAGCTAGAAATGAGCGGGAAATAGCTAGAAATGAGCGGGACAAAGCTAGAAATGAGCGGGACAAAGCTAGAAATGAGCGGGACAAAGCTAGAAATGAGCGGGACAAAGCTAGAAATGAGCGGGACAAAGCTAGAAATGAGCGGGACAAAGCTAGAAATGAGCGGGGAATAGCTAGAAATGAGCGGGACAAAGCTAGAAATGAGCGGGACAAAGCTAGGAATGGGCGGGACAAAGCTAGAAATGAGCGGGACAAAGCTAGAAATGAGCGGGGAATAGCTAGGAATGGGTGGGACAAAGCTAGAAATGGGTGGGACAAAGCTAGAAATGAGCGGGGAATAGCTAGAAATGAGCGGGACAAAGCTAGAAATGGGTGGGACAAAGCTAGAAATGGGCGGGGAATAGCTAGAAATGGGCGGGACAAAGCTAGAAATGGGCGGGACATAGCTAGAAATGGGTGGGACAAAGCTAGAAATGGGTGGGACAAAGCTAGAAATGGGCGGGGAATAGCTAGAAATGGGCGGGACAAAGCTAGAAATGGGCGGGGAATAGCTAGAAATGGGCGGGACAAAGCTAGAAATGGACGGAACATAGCCAGAAATGGATCCCTCCATTTCATATGACAAATGTATGTTAAATGGCCGCATGTCTGTTTTCGTATTCACATTTTGTGGTCCATATAATGTCCTTATTAGTCCGCGATGGTCGGTACCATTCAGGGGCAACAAAGTTTGATAAAACTATTTTTTTTTGTATATCTAAGCAATAAATACCAATGCTGAGTAGACTTTCCAATGTGTTAGCTTAAGCGAGTTTGTGGTATTTTTCGTTTTACAGAGAGAGAGAGTGAGAGAGAGAGAGAGCGAGAGAGAGAGAGAGAGAGAGAGAGAGAGAGAGAGAGAGAGAGAGAGAGAGACAGAGAGGGGAGAGAGAGAGAGAGAGAGAGAGAGAGAGAGGGAGGGAGGGAGGGAGGGAGGGATAGAGAGAGAGAGAGAGCGACATAGGAGGGAGGGAGAGGGAGAGGGAGGAGGGAAGGAGGGATGATGTCCGTGCATCTGTTCAATGTTTGCATTCCTTAACTGACCATGATTCAGTTAGAAACTTTGGAGAACGTAGAAAGTTGTGTGCTCTCTAACTGGGAGAGGGAGGGAGGGATGATGTCCGTGCATCTTTTCAATGTTTGCATTCCTTCACTGACCATGATTCAGTTAGGAACTTTGGAGAACGTAGAGAGTTGTGTGCTCTCTAAATGTATTGGAAGGAACCCAAACACCAGAAGGCATCTCCAAATCTCTGTAAGCAATGGCTCTTACCCACAGCAGATCTGTTTCCGGTATGGTCGGAATTCATATGCAGAATGTATCACAGGTAATCGAAGTGAATGCGATGCGGTACCAACTCTTCAGGAGCAAGGCGGGTGATGTAGAATCATGACAACTTCCACCTTGTACCCAGCCAAGCCCATCCCGCAAGGTCATGACAAGGGCCCTAGGTAACGAAAAACAATTTACCATTGAATGGATGAAGGGGCAACCAGCTCCAGATATGGTTCTTGAATTTATGTCACACAAATGTTCCAGAGTGTACCAGTTCCCTCATTATCAATATCTGGTCGATTGACTCAAACACGCAGAAATGTACATGAGCAGTGATATTGAATTCTTTGTTGAAGACAGCTCCGATGATGACGGGGGTATTGCTGACTGTGATGATAATTCTTACTAGTGTTAAATAGTTAGGAATGTTGTTGGGAGATCCCAGGCCATTACTAATACCAATTAAAACAGCAGAAGTTGAAAAGGCATTTAAGGCCATGAAAAATGGATGTGCATCTGGGCCTGATGGCATGAGCAATGCACTGTTCAAATATGCAAGTGACATTATCTCAAAACCGATCAGGCACCTAATCAATTCAGCTTTTATGAAACACTTTCCCATTGATTCTTATGCCAGGGTACCATCATCGGGCTACCTATGCACGCCCAAGAAGAAACCTGGTCCCCAGCCAATCTGTGGCCCATTGTGCTCCCCAACAACATGCTGAAAAGCCCATCCGTTGTTGCTCTATACCACATCGTGGCAAGATCAATTACTTCACCGGAGCATGTCAAAGTGGCTTCAAACATTAAGGCAGCTGCGCAGACAGTGCATGGGTTCAACGTATGCTTGTGTCAGTAGTCATGTCCAAACACTGAGATTTCCACAAAATAGGCATTGACATGTCACGAGCCTTCGACATAATTAAACGCTCAAAGATCCTAGATATACTACGCCAGGCCAGTTGCAATGAAGATGAGCTACTAGTGAGACGACTGCTACTTGCAGACACCAAGCTGAGAGTACGAGTCAATTCAGTGAAGTCTGTAGAGTTTGAGACATCAATCGACTCCCCACAGGGAGATGGTCTATCCCCTGTACTTTTCACCTGCTGCCTTGCTGCTGCATTGAAATCCGTGTGGGAAAATTCCACAAGACCAAACCCCAAGTGTGCATACTGGGTATGCCACTAGAGATGGAATATGCCGACGATGTAGACTTCATAGACAAGGACAAGAAACCACTTGGCGAACTTTTCAAATAGCTGCAAGCAAACTAACAATTGAGAATCCGTTTATGCATGAATGAATCCAAAACAGAGTTCACCAACATATACCTATCTACAAGGCATAAAACTCATGAAAATGATGCTCCACTTCGCGGCGGCGAACCATGGAGGAAAAGTACAATCCTGGGCTCACTGCTTTGCAGTACTGCTGACACTATTGCATGCTGTGTCATGGTGAAAATAGCTTTCCAGTCCTTCTGGAAGCTATGGATTCGTAGATAAAAGATGCCCTTGACAAAGAAACTACGTTTATACAATGCAACCTGTGTATCCTTGATACAGTATAATTGTAACAGCTGGGCAGCTCCAAAGACAGTTCTAGACAAACTTGATGCCTGCCACTGCAAACACCTGCGCACCATCACTGGACACTGATAGCCAGGCAGCATAATTTCCAATGATGCATTATACAATATATGTAATACATCGCCGCTGTCTGTAAAAGTCCCCCAGCAAAGATGGTTTGGCCACGTACTAAGGATCCCAGAAGACCAGCACAGTGAGTCTTGGAATTCGCCCTACTGGAAGCCTGCAAATACAAAGCCAGGAGAGGACGTCAAGTCAAGAATGGACCTGAGGAAGCTAAGGATTTCGGCTGAGGACAAGACACGGTGATCAAATACGAAAAAGGACTGATTGCATCTGTAGGATGTTTCTACTACTACAGCCGCAGAATACAGTAATCATACATAGGCTACTGACTTAACGTTGCCAAAATAGTAATATAGACAATAGAGGACACCATTTTTCTTAAGAGTTGCAATATTCAGGAATGACTACTTTGGGTGTATTTTGGTAAACGTAGTTTTACACTGGCGATGATATTAATTATTTACTGCCTCAGTTTTTAAATCTTTTTTTGTTTTCAACGATACTGATTGATTTTTATTCTGTTTATTGCTGTATTTAGCTATTAAGGGGTATTATTGTTTTATTTCATATAGCAAACAACTACTGTAAGAGATAGTTTACTGCAATATTTAAAATACACTCAAATCTGTATATAACGAACATTTTATTAACTATTAATGTGCGGTCACTAAAGACAAGCAGTTGTTTAATACAGACCATTTATCATGGTATATATATATATATATATATATATATATATATATATATATATATATATATATATATATATATATATATATATATATATATATATATATATATATATAATGTTTATGGGCACAATATGGCAGGGTTTTTTAGGATGGCTGTCTTACGATCACCAATCTTAAAGCGGGTTACAAACGAGAGTTAGAATTCGATAAAAAAAAAAAAAAAGTAACCCACCCAAAAATAAGATTGTATCACATTTTATCAATTAAAAGGTAGTTGACAGATTCTCACAAACTATCATTGTGCTAAAATTTCGTTTAAACTGATCAATATTGAAAATTTACGATATGACGTCATCGCGTAATTCGTTAACCACGTGGATTCAGATTACGCCACACGTGTTTTCAGACTAAAGGAAACTAGCGTCTTCTACAGTTACCGTGCGTTTAACAAACTGTAGTATTTCTCGTGCATCTCACTAGTATTGCGCTGCCGGATGAGCTGATGTGAACTATCAATCATCAGCAAACAAAGTACTATTCAGGCGATGACGTCAGACCACAACAATGAGAAATGACTTTCCATGTCGAATTTTATTATTAAGGAATTTGCAAAGATGCAAATAACTTATTTTATTTTATTTAAAGTATGCAAACGCATTATTTGGCGTGATGTGACAGTCCTCTGTTAGTTTCCCCTTTAAATAACCTTCATCGTGTGATCCCACAAGAACATTCTAAGTGTCTGTTATAGGCAGGTTTAACTGTTTACTCTAATATGTACCAGTGGTACCAGGATATGTGTAAACTTAGTGTGGAAGTAACAGTGATACCAGAATATTTGTAAACCCAGTGCAGAAGTACCAATGGTACCAGGATATTTGTAAACCTGGTGTAGAGGTACCAATGGTACCAGGATATTTGTAAACTTAGTGTAGAAGTAACAGTGCTACCAGGATATTTGTAAACTTAGTGTAGAAGTAACAGTGATATTAGGATATGTGTAAACTTAATGTAGAAATAACAGTGATATCAGGATATTTGTAAACTTAGTGTAGAAGTAACAGCGATAACACGATAATTGTAAACTTAGTGTAGAAGTTAACAGTGCTACCAGGATATTTGTAAACCTAGTGTAGAAGTAACAGTGCTACCAGGATATGTGTAAACTTAGTGTAGAAGTAACAGTGCTACCAGGATATTTGTAAACTTAGTGTAGAAGTAACAGTGCTACCAGGATATTTGTAGACTTAGTGTAGAAATTAACAGTGCTACCAGGATATTTGTAAACTTAGTGTAGAAGTACCAGTGATATCAGAATATTTGTAAACTTAGTGTAGAAGTAACAGTGGTACCGGGATATTTGTAAACTTAGTGTAGAAGTAACAGTGCTACCAGGATATTTGGAAACTTAGTGTATACGTTTGATACCAGGATATTTGGAAACTTAGTGTAGAAGTAACAGTGATATTAGGATATTTGGAAACGTTCTGTAGACGCAACAGTGGTACCATGATATTTGTAAAGATAGTGTAGCAGTAACAGTTCTAGCAGGATATTTGTAAACTTAGTGTAGAAGTGCAATGGTACCAGGATATTTGTAAACTTAGTGTAGAAGTAACAGTGCTACCAGGATATTTGTAAACTTAGTGTAGAAGTAACAGTGATACCAGGATATTTGTAAACTTAGTGTAGAAGTTAACAGAGGTACCAGGATATTTGTAAACTAAGTGTAGATGTAACAGTGGTACCAGGGTGTTTGTAAACTTAGTGTAGAACTTAACAGTGCTACCAGGATATTTGTAAACCGAGTTTAGACGTTAACAGTGCTACCAGGATATTTGTAAGCTTAGTGTAGAAGTTAATGGTGCTACCAGGATATTTATAAACTTAGTGTAGACGTGCCAGTGGTACCAAGATATTTGTAAACTTTCTGTAGACGTAACAGTGCTACCAGGATATTTGCAAACTTAGTGTAGAAGTTAACAGTGGTACCAGGATATTTGTAAACTTAGTGTAGAAGTAACAGTATATCAGGATATTTGTAAACTTAGTGTACAAGTTAACAGGGCTACCAGGATATTTGTAAACTTAGTGTAGAAGTTAACAGTGCTACCAGGATATTTGTAGACTTAGTGTAGAAGTAACAGTGCTACCAGGATATTTGTAAACTTAGTGTAGAGGTTAACAGTGATATCAGGATATTTGTAACCTTAGTGTAGAGGTTAACAGTGCTACCAGGATATTTGTAAACTTAGTGTAGAAGTTAACAGGGCTACCAGGATATTTGTAAACTTAGTGTAGAAGTTAACAGTGCTACCAGGATATTGTAGACTTAGTGTAGAAGTAACAGTGCAACCAGGATATTTGTAAACTTAGTGTAGAGGTTAACAGTGATATCAGGATATTTGTAACCTTAGTGTAGAAGTTAACAGTGCTACCAGGATATTTGTAAACTTAGTGTAGAAGTCAACAGTGCTACCAGGATATTTGTAAACTTACTGTAGAAGTTACAGTGCTACCAGGATATTTGTAAACTTAGTGTGGAACTTAACAGTGCTACCAGGATATTTGTAAACTTAGTGTAGAAGTTAACAGTGATATCAGGATATTTGTAAACTTAGTGTAGAAGTTAACAGTGCTACCAGGATATTTGTAAACTTAGTGTAGAAGTAACAGTACTACCAGGATATTTGTAAACTTAGTGTAGAAGTAACAGTGATACCAGGCTATTTGTAAACTTAGTGTAGAAGTAGCAGTGATATCAGGATATTTGTAAACTTACTGTAGAAGTTAACAGTGATATCAGGATATTTGTAAACTTAGTGTAGAAGTTAACAGTGCTACCAGGATATTTGTAAACTTAGTGTAGAAGTAACAGTACTACCAGGATATTTATAAACTTAGTGTAGAAGTAACAGTGATACCAGGCTATTTGTAAACTTAGTGTAGAAGTAGCAGTGATATCAGGATATTTGTAAACTTACTGTAGAAGTTAACAGTGATATCAGGATATTTGTAACCTTAGTGTAGAAGTTAACATTGCTACCAGGATATTTGTAAACTTAGTGTAGAAGTAACAGTTCTACCAGGATATTTGTAAACTTAGTGTAGAAGTAACAGTGCTACCAGGATATTTATAAACTTAGTGTAGAAGTTAACAGTGATATCAGGATATTAGTAAACTTAGTGTAGAAGTTAACAGTGCTACCAGGATATTTGTAAACTTAGTGTAGAAGTAACAGTGCTACCAGGATATTTGTAAACTTAGTGTAGAAGTAACAGTGCTTGCTACCATGGTATTTGTAAACTTAGGATATAAGTTAACAGTGATATCAGGATATTTGTAAACTTAGTGTAGAAGTAACAGTGATGTCAGGATATTTGTAAACTTAGTGTAGAAGTAACAGTGCTATCAGGATATTTGTAAACTTAGGATAGAAGTTAACAGTGATATCAGGATATTTGTAAACTTAGTGTAGAAGTAGCAGTGATATCAGGATATTTGTAAACTTACTGTAGAAGTTAACAGTGATATCAGGATATTTGTAACCTTAGTGTAGAAGTTAACAGTGCCACCAGGATATGTGTAAACTTAGTGTAGAAGTAACAGTGCTACCAGGATATTTGTAAACATAGTGTAGAAGTAACAGTGCTACCAGGATATTTGTAGACCTAGTGTAGAAGTAACAGTGGTACCAGGATATTTGTAAACTTAGGATAGAAGTTAACAGTGATATCAGGATATTTGTAAACTTAGTGTAGAAGTAGCAGTGATATCAGGATATTTGTAAACTTACTGTAGAAGTTAACAGTGATATCAGGATATTTGTAACCTTAGTGTAGAAGTTAACAGTGCTACCAGGATATTTGTAAACTTAGTGTAGAAGTAACAGTGCTACCAGGATATTTGTAAACTTAGTGTAGAAGTTAACAGTGCTACCAGGATATTTGTAAACCTAGTGTAGAAGTACCAGTGCTACCAGGATATGTGTAAACTTAGTGTAGAAGTAACAGTGCTACCAGGATATTTGTAAACATAGTGTAGAAGTAACAGTGCTACCAGGATATTTGTAGACCTAGTGTAGAAATTAACAGTGCTACCAGGATATTTGTAAACTTAGTGTAGAAGTACCAATGATATCAGAATATTTGTAAACTTAGTGTAGAAGTAACAGTGGTACCAGGATATTTGTAAACTTAGTGTAGAAGTAACAGTGCTACCAGGATATTTGGCAACTTAGTGTAGACTTTTGATACCAGGATATTTGGAAACTTAGTGTAGAAGTAACAGTGATATTAGGATATTTGGAAACGTACTGTAGACGTAACAGTGGTACCAGGATATTTGGAAACCTAGTGTAGCAGTAACAGTGCTAGAAGGATATTTGTAAACTTAGTGTAGAAGTGCAATGGTACCAGGATATTTGTAAACTTAGTGTTGAAGTAACAGTGCTACCAGGATATTTGTAAACTTAGTGTAGAAGTAACAGTGATACAAGGATATTTGTAAACTTAGTGTAGAAGTTAACAGAGGTACCAGGATATTTGTAAACTAAGTGGAGATGTAACAGTGGTACCAGGGTGTTTGTGAACTTAGTGTAGAAGTAACAGTGCTACCAGGATATGTGTAGACTTAGTGTAGAAATTAACAGTGCTACCAGGATATTTGTAAACTTAGTGTAGAAGTACCAGTGATATCAGAATATTTGTAAACTTAGTGTAGAAGTAACAGTGGTACCTGGATATTTGTAAACTTAGTGTAGAAGTAACAGTGCTACCAGGATATTTGGAAACTTAGTGTAGACGTTTGATACCATGATATTTGGAAACTTAGTGTAGAAGTAACAGTGATATTAGGATATTTGGAAACGTTCTGTAGACGTAACAGTGGTACCATGATATTTGTAAACATAGTGTAGCAGTAACAGTTCTAGCAGGATATTTGTAAACTTAGTGTAGAAGTGCAATGGTACCAGGATATTTGTAAACTTAGTGTAGAAGTAACAGTGCTACCAGGATATTTGTAAACTTAGTGTAGAAGTAACAGTGATACCAGGATATTTGTAAACTTAGTGTAGAAGTTAACAGAGGTACCAGGATATTTGTAAACTAAGTGTAGATGTAACAGTGGTACCAGGGTGTTTGTAAACTTAGTGTAGAACTTAACAGTGCTACCAGGATATTTGTAAATCGAGTTTAGACGTTAACAGTGCTACCAGGATATTTGTAAGCTTAGTGTAGAAGTTAATGGTGCTACCAGGATATTTATAAACTTAGTGTAGACGTGCCAGTGGTACCAATATATTTGTAAACTTTCTGTAGACGTAACAGTGCTACCAGGATATTTGCAAACTTAGTGTAGAAGTTAACAGTGGTACCAGGATATTTGTAAACTTGGTGTAGAAGTAACAGTGATATCAGGATATTTGTAAACTTAGTGTAGAAGTTAACAGGGCTACCAGGATATTTGTAAACTTAGTGTAGAAGTTAACAGTGCTACCAGGATATTTGTTGACTTAGTGTAGAAGTAACAGTGCTACCAGGATATTTGTAAACTTAGTGTAGAGGTTAACAGTGCTACCAGGATATTTGTAAACTTAGTGTAGAAGTTAACAGGGCTACCAGGATATTTGTAAACTTAGTGTAGAAGTTAACAGTGCTACCAGGATATTGTAGACTTAGTGTAGAAGTAACAGTGCTACCAGGATATTTGTAAACTTAGTGTAGAGGTTAACAGTGATATCAGGATATTTGTAACCTTAGTGTAGAAGTTAACAGTGCTACCAGGATATTTGTAAACTTACTGTAGAAGTTACAGTGCTACCAGGATATTTGTAAACTTAGTGTGGAACTTAACAGTGCTACCAGGATATTTGTAAACTTAGTGTAGAAGTTAACAGTGATATCAGGATATTTGTAAACTTAGTGTAGAAGTTAACAGTGTTACCAGGATATTTGTAAACTTAGTGTAGAAGTAACAGTACTACCAGGATATTTGTAAACTTAGTGTAGAAGTAACAGTGCTATCAGGATATTTGTAAACTTACGATAGAAGTTAACAGTGATATCAGGATATTTGTAAACTTAGTGTAGAAGTAGCAGTGATATCAGGATATTTGTAAACTTACTGTAGAAGTTAACAGTGATATCAGGATATTTGTAACCTTAGTGTAGAAGTTAACAGTGCTACCAGGATATTAGTAAACTTAGTGTAGAAGTTAACAGTGCTACCAGGATATTTGTAAACTTAGTGTAGAAGTACCAATGATATCAGAATATTTGTAAACTTAGTGTAGAAGTAACAGTGGTACCAGGATATTTGTAAACTTAGTGTAGAAGTAACAGTGCTACTAGGATATTTGGAAACTTAGTGTAGACTTTTGATACCAGGATATTTGGAAACTTAGTGTAGAAGTAACAGTGATATTAGGATATTTGGAAACGTACTGTAGACGTAACAGTGGTACCAGGATATTTGGAAACCTAGTGTAGCAGTTACAGTGCTAGAAGGATATTTGTAAACTTAGTGTAGAAGTGCAATGGTACCAGGATATTTGTAAACTTAGTGTAGAAGTAACAGTGCTACCAGGATATTTGTAAACTTAGTGTAGAAGTAACAGTGATACCAGGATATTTGTAAACTTAGTGTAGAAGTTAACAGAGGTACCAGGATATTTGTAAACTAAGTGGAGATGTAACAGTGGTACCAGGGTGTTTGTGAACTTAGTGTAGAAGTAACAGTGCTACAAGGATATTTGTAGACTTAGTGTAGAAATTAACAGTGCTACCAAGATATTTGTAAACTTAGTGTAGAAGTACCAGTGATATCAGAATATTTGTAAACTTAGTGTAGAAGTAACAGTGGTACCGGGATATTTGTAAACTTAGTGTAGAAGTAACAGTGCTACCAGGATATTTGGAAACTTAGTGTAGACGTTTGATACCAGGATATTTGGAAACTTAGTGTAGAAGTAACAGTGATATTAGGATATTTGGACACGTTCTGTAGACGTAACAGTGGTACCATGATATTTGTAAACATAGTGTAGCAGTAACAGTTCTAGCAGGATATTTGTAAACTTAGTGTAGAAGTGCAATGGTACCAGGATATTTGTAAACTTAGTGTAGAAGTAACAGTGATACCAGGATATTTGTAAACTTAGTGTAGAAGTTAACAGACGTACCAGGATATTTGTAAACTAAGTGTAGATGTAACAGTGGTACCAGGGTGTTTGTAAACTTAGTGTAGAACTTAACAGTGCTACCAGGATATTTGTAAACCGAGTTTAGACGTTAACAGTGCTACCAGGATATTTGTAAGCTTAATGTAGAAGTTAATGGTGCTACCAGGATATTTATAAACTTAGTGTAGACGTGCCAGTGGTACCAAGATATTTGTAAACTTTCTGTAGACGTAACAGTGCTACCAGGATATTTGCAAACTTAGTGTAGAAGTTAACAGTGGTACCAGGATATTTGTAAACTTAGTGTAGAAGTAACAGTGATATCAGGATATTTGTAAACTTAGTGTAGAAATTAACAGGGCTACCTTAGTGTAGAAGTTAACAGTGCTACCAGGATATTTGTAGACTTAGTGTAGAAGTAACAGTGCTACCAGGATATTTGTAAACTTAGTGTAGAGGTTAACAGTGATATCAGGATATTTGTAACCTTAGTGTAGAGGTTAACAGTGCTACCAGGATATTTGTAAACTTAGTGTAGAAGTTAACAGGGCTACCAGGATATTTGTTAACGTAGTGTAGAAGTTAACAGTGCTACCAGGATATTGTAGACTTAGTGTAGAAGTAACAGTGCTACCAGGATAGTTGTAAACTTAGTGTAGAGGTTAACAGTGATATCAGGATATTTGTAACCTTAGTGTAGAAGTTAACAGTGCTACCAGGATATTTGTAAACTTAGTGTAGAAGTTAACAGTGCTACCAGGATATTTGTAAACTTACTGTAGAAGTTACAGTGCTACCAGGATATTTGTAAACTTAGTGTGGAACTTAACAGTGCTACCAGGATATTTGTAAACTTAGTGTAGAAGTTAACAGTGATATCAGGATATTTGTAAACTTAGTGTAGAAGTTAACAGTGCTACCAGGATATTTGTAAACTTAGTGTAGAAGTAACAGTACTACCAGGATATTTGTAAACTTAGTGTAGAAGTAACAGTGCTATCAGGATATTTGTAAACTTAGGATAGAAGTTAACAGTGATATCAGGATATTTGTAAACTTAGTGTAGAAGTAGCAGTGATATCAGGATATTTGTAAACTTACTGTAGAAGTTAACAGTGATATCAGGATATTTGTAACCTTAGTGTAGAAGTTAACAGTGCTACCAGGATATTTGTAAACTTAGTGTAGAAGTAACAGTGCTACCAGGATATTTGTAAACTTAGTGTAGAAGTAACAGTGCTACCAGGATATTTATAAACTTAGTGTAGAAGTTAACAGTGATATCAGGATATTAGTAAACTTAGTGTAGAAGTAACAGTGCTACCAGGATATTTGTAAACTTAGTGTAGAAGTAACAGTGCTACCATGATTTTTGTAAACTTAGGATATAAGTTAACAGTGATATCAGGATATTTGTAAACTTAGTGTAGAAGTAACAGTGATGTCAGGATATTTGTAAACTTAGTGTAGAAGTAACAGTGCTATCAGGATATTTGTAAACTTAGGATAGAAGTTAACAGTGATATCAGGATATTTGTAAACTTAGTGTAGAAGTAGCAGTGATATCAGGATATTTGTAAACTTACTGTAGAAGTTAACAGTGATATCAGGATATTTGTAACCTTAGTGTAGAAGTTAACAGTGCTACCAGGATATTTGTAAACTTAGTGTAGAAGTAACAGTGCTACCAGGATATTTGTAAACTTAGTGTAGAAGTAACAGTGCTACCAGGATATTTATAAACTTAGTGTAGAAGTTAACAGTGATATCAGGATATTAGTAAACTTAGTGTAGAAGTTAACAGTGCTACCAGGATATTTGTAAACTTAGTGTAGAAGTAACAGTGCTACCAGGATATTTGTAAACTTAGTTTAGAAGTAACAGTGCTACCATGATATTTGTAAACTTAGGATATAAGTTAACAGTGATATCAGGATATTTGTAAACTTAGTGTAGAAGTAACAGTGATATCAGGATATTTGTAAACTTAGTGTAGATGTTAACAGTGCTACCATGATATTTGTAAACCTAGTGTAGAAGTAACAGTGGTACCTGGATATTTGTAAACTTAGTGTAAAAGTAACAGTGGTACCTGGATATTTGTAAACTTAGTGTAGAAGTACTTTTACCTACGATTACTTATAAGAATGTATACTATAATCATCAGAGCGGCTTAAGTTTGCATGCGTTTTATCTTATCTGATTTTTCTTTCTTGTATTTTTAGTTTTATGGGTATGCATACAAAAGACCAAAATTCAAGCACTAAACTACCCGGGATATTCTACATCCTCAGACATAGCTTTTACATCCTCAGACAGATAGCTTTTACATCCTCAGACATATAGCTTTTACATCCTCAGACAGATAGCTTTTACATCCTCAGACAGATAGCTTTTACATCCTCAGACATAGCTTTTACATCCTCAGACAGATAGCTTCTACATCCTCAGACAGATAGCTTCTACATCCTCAGACATATAGCTTCTACATCCTCAGACAGATAGCGTTTACATCCTCAGACAGATAGCTTTTACATCCTCAGACAGATAGTTTCTACATCCTCAGACAGAATAGCCTTTACATCCTCAGACAGATAGCTTTTACATCCTCAGACAGATAGCACCTACATCATCAGACATAGCTTTTACATCCTCAGACAGATAGCTTCTACATCCTCAGACATAGCTTTTACATCCTCAGACAGATAGCTTCTACATCCTCAGACAGATAGCTTCTACATCCTCAGACATATAGCTTCTACATCCTCAGACAGATAGCTTTTACATCCTCAGACAGATAGCTTTTACATCCTCAGACGGATAGTTTCTACATCCTCAGACAGATAGCTTTTACATCCTCAGACAGATAGCTTCTACATCCTCAGACAGATAGCTTTTACATCCTCAGACAGATAGCTTTTACATCCTCAGACATATAGCTTCTACATCCTCAGACATATAGCTTCTACATCCTCAGACATATAGCTTCTAGATCCTCAAACAGATAGCTTCTACATCCTCAGACATAGCTTTTACATCCTCAGACAGATAGCTTCTACATCCTCAGACAGATAGCTTTTACATCCTCAGACAGATAGCTTCTACATCCTCAGACAGATAGCTTTTACATCCTCAGACAGATAGCTTCTACATCCTCAAACATATAGCTTCTACATCATCAGACATATAGCTTCTACATCCTCAGACATATAGCTTCTACATCCTCAGACAGATAGCTTCTACATCCTCAAACAGATAGCTTCTACATCCTCAGACAGATAGCTTCTACATCCTCAGACAGATAACTTCTACATCCTTAGACAGATGGCTTCTACATCCTCAGACAGATAGTTTTTATATCCTCAGACATATAGCTAGCCAAAATGCACCGTTGAGTTAGCTGGACCCTAATGGTACGAATGGGGCAATTTTGAGGCCTTGGCCATAGATAGACAGGATTATTTCCCTGTGGTCGTAATTATCATTAGCTAACCTTAGAATTGAGAAGAACACCATGTGCATAATACTATTGGCATAGAACACCGTCGCCATGTAGGAGCACACAAAACACAACCACACAGGGCCATTTAAGGTGGGCAATATGGCGTATGTGAGCAGGACACCGCTACTGCACGTGCCCAAGTCACAGCAACCGACGCTGAAAATCAGTGTGAATGTCGGTGACCGGTAGCGTTTAAACTTGATTATATAGCACAGGAGTAAGAAGTTAGCTGCCACGCCCACAATGTATAGTGTCAAGGTGACGACCTTAATCAGCTGTATGGGCATCTTTGCAAGCTCCGCCTGTATTATCAAATACATGATAAACTCGCCTCTTGCACCGTCCGTACTGGTGCTGACATTGGCACCATTATTGTCACCGGCCGCTTCCAAAATAATATCCGGGAGTTTATTCTGATCAAACGACGCCATTATGACACACTCGTGTAGCCTGGTTCCCGATACAATATAGTTTTCTTAGGACACACTGTAGGTTTAATCTTGAATAGTTGCCAACATACTCACCATACGATAGAATCGCAATATACCGTAGTCCTAATTATAGCGTTCAAATATATTAACAGAATGCAATGTACATGTATAGAAAATTTCGCGCAAATATTTAAAGCGCCATTGTTATTTAGCGACCAGACGAGATCGCGGCGATTTCATACCATAACGTCCACGAATAACATCTCGAAATGAATACAAAATTAAATATATGTCTAAGCGTTTTAATCTACTGGCTATGGACATGACGAAAACACTATGTCAGAGTCATACATATAAAATATATTAAACTTTTCTTAAACTCAACTTATTAGTCAGTGACATCCGGATGGTATCTGGAATATATGAATATTCTGGCTAACACCGTGTCGCTAACATCCGCTTCCGTTTAAACATGTGTATGTCCGTATAATCGAAATGACGCATAAAAGAAGATAGATAGTGACAAATTAAATTACAGTAGGCCTACATCTCATAAATAATCTAACTTGTTTCCGAAACAAAAACAGAAATATGTTAGTTAGTAATAAATGTTCTGTTGAATATTTTTAACATAATGGACCTTTCCAAAGTAATGACGTCATATGACGTCATAATCAGCTACGCGGCGTGTAGGATGACGCTATAATCATTACGTCATAAATGATTCTATTAGGCCCTTAACTCTTAATATTCCGAAACGTTGTACAAAATTGTATAAACATGCTGTTGAATATTTTGAACCTAATTTGACTGGGCGATGTTGCTGCCATAGCCAGCAACACCACCAAGTCGAATTAGTTTCAAACTATTCAACAGCTTACCTGTATAGTTTTCTGGAAATTGATAGTCCGGGAGTTCAGAGATCGATCAATCCCAACACGAGCGAGGTGTGGGTGGAGCTTAGCTAGAGATGGGCAGGGCATAGCTAAAATGTAAAGGTTCCATGTATTGGCAGAACTCGCTGCGATATCTTCCAATCAAATTGTGTTCCAAAATATTCAGCAGTACATTTTACGTTGTTTTGGAAGCGTGTTAAGGGTTTTTTCTAGCTGTACTGTAACAACAATTCGTTCAACATCCTGCAGATTTTCCACTATTAAACTACCTATAGGTTGTTTAAAAAAAAAATTTGTGAAATTTATTTTCTGATTTTATAAAAAATTTCCGAATATTAGGCCTATGTTTTTACTAAATATAATCACTGCAGATAATTATTTATATTTTGTCTGAATGGAGACAACGAACTGACCGGCATATAAATAAACAAATATTAACAGAGGAAATAAAGAAGGAAATACAATCGAATGAATCAATTGCCTTAATTAGCTGGACATAGCCTACGGGTGGTAATGAATCATTTAGAACAAAAGAACCCGGTACTAGGAAGCGGGTGACGGAAGCTTATTGAAAGCGAACACGCTCAGGTATCACGTCGCGCGGGTAAGAGCAAAATACTCCCGTGACGTACTTTGATGACAGTGGTCATAAAGAGCTTTCAGTGGGAGGTACGTTGAGCGCGGTGGTCGTGTAGACTTTCAGTTAAAAGAGATGTGTTTTGGCCTTTATGCTGTGCGGAGATAAATGTACCACAATCTAATCGTGTAATTTAGAAAAAAACCTAATAGCAAACGACTAAAGAATTAATTGAGACTACCAATCTAGGTGTACAATGGAGCACATGTTGACCATAGGGACCGTTCACACGCACGTATACGATGGCGATCGCCCACATACGCGTTCATCCTCAGAACTCAATAGATGCATAAGTAACTGTTTATATCCAACAGTAAGCGTGTACCTGAAAAAAATTAGGAATTACCAGCTCGCCTCAAATTGCGCACCAACCTTTGTATCCGCGTTACCGATGTCCTTCGATGTCTCTGCGTTAATCGATGCCGGTTGCGCGGTGGGTTTTAAAATGTTGATTTATAGAATTACTAGAATTTTGTCATATACAATTTTATAATGAACTGATATAACTAAAACAAAGCACACCACATTATTATTTTACGCCGAACAAACATTCTCGCTAAAGATAAATATTAACTGCAATATGGTTAGATATTTGGCAAGGTCTGTCTGTCTGTCTGTCTGTCATGTTGTCTGTCTGTCATGCTGTCTGTCCGTCTGTCTGTCTGTCTGTCTGTCTGTCTGTCTGTCTGTCTGTCTGTCTGTCTGTCTGTCTGTCTGTCTGTCTGTCTGTCTGTCTGTCTGTCTGTCTGTCTGTCTGTCTGTCTGTCTGTCTGTCTGTCTGTCTGTCTGTCTGTCTGTTTGTCTGTCTGTCTGTGTCTGTCTGTCTGTCTGTCTGTATGTCGCTCTGTCTGTCTGTCTGTCTGTCTGTCTGTCTGTCTGTCTGTCTGTCTGTCTGCCTGTCTGTCTGCCCTTTCGCCGCCGACAAGCCTGTCTGTATTCCCACAATACTGATCCGATTTGGCTTACATTTTAAGACAGCAAAGGTTGTCAACTATCTAAAAGGATTTCAAACTTTGGCCGTGGTCCTGATTAAAAAGATGTATCCGAATCCGATCAAATTCGTGAACTAAGGATATCTTTAAAATTTAACTATTGGTCCGATTAAATAGCTTAATTGTTAACACAATAAAAGTTCTGCCCATTCACAACTTTGTTTGTATTCCGTAGAGATAATCCGCTTTATCCGACACTGTTTATGTGACAAAAACTGGAGGGCGAGGGTCTGCAATGGCTGATAAACATAGATAGCGTCAGAAGCTCATAATACTGGAATTGGTAGCCTCTGATATCGTATAAATTGGATATACTGGTTAGATCACTCGTGACCATAGACATGGTGTATATTGGCTAGATCGCTCATGGCCCTTTCAAAGGCGCCATTTCAGAGTTAAGTATTTTCTCCCATGATAAAGACTCCAAAATAAAATGTTTTTGTTGCTAAACCTATTACGTAGTCGAATAAAGTGTCAGATTAATATAGCCGATACAATTTTATTTCTGACAAAAATATGTAAATTTACGTCTGTTCAATTTATCTTCAAATTACCAAAAGATAATTTAGTCATTTTTGAATGCCATTATATGCAACTGATCGGCTGCGTTAGCCAGTAAGTGAATACCCCGTCATGCGTAATTGCGATTTACTGAACTCACGTCATCGTCGGTCTCGACTAGTAGTAGTAGTCAAGGGGCTCACTGGATGCTATTGTTCTAAATCACTCATGCGTGACAATGCTAATTAATGCATAATTAATTTGATTAATGGGTTTTTAATTGGTTTTGACATCTGTAATGCGTAATGAGGTCATGTAAGTCATGTGTGCGTCTGTGTGCTATTGTTCTGTTGTCATAATGATTGGTGTGTATATGTCAGGAGGTCAAGTACAATTGTTCAGTTGTCCGAATGATTGATGTGTATCTGTCAGGTTGTGACGAGTTGATCAATACGAGAACAATGGCCGACTGTGCGCACCTAGTGTAACGCTATTGGTGTAGGCTGTGCATTATTGTTTTGGTGTCGAACAGTGTCCACCAGCGTCATCGTTGATGAATAATGATGTCCCGAGCACCTTTGTCATGTTTAACATATTAATTAGGTGGGCAGTGCGCCCCACCCCCTCGATGTTGAAGGGTATTAAGCAGTAGAATATTTTGAAACTAAGTGTAATTGTGGCTTCCTATGTCAAATCGTCGAACAGTACTTTTTAATAATGGCATGAACAATGGTCACTTATGAATTGTTCATGCAGGTGACCGTCTGTGCACTATTGTTCAAAAGTGGTGGCTGCGCGCTATTGTTCATAAGTGATGGCTGCACGCTATTGTTCATAAGTGACCACTGTATGCTATTGTTCATGCATGTGGTCGCTGGTATCTGGAAAATATTTTGAAACTAGGAATTGTAGCTTCCTATGCCAAATTAGTATTAAAATATATTCACGTAAACTACCACTGCACCATGATTTAGGTTTGAAAAAAATCAAAAAGTTAAAATATAGTTCATTCCTTAGTTGTATATCTGTTGAATATTTTAAAACAAGTACAAGCATAATCATTTAGATTAATGCGGTTTTTGAATAGGTATTGACATGTGTAACTCTGCATAATGATGAGCATGTGCCGGCTGAACGATGAATGCATAGTTTAATGTATTACTTAGGTGGGCGGCGCCTCCACCCCCAACCCCACCCCACCCCTCTCATGGTTAAAACGTAGAATATTTTGAAACTAAAATTGTGGCTTCCTATGTCATTGAACATGACTTTTGAATAATGGCATACTGCATGAACAATGGCCACTTATGAATTGTTCATGCAGGTGGGCATTGGTATTTGTGGAGTATTTTGAAACTAGCGCAAGTTGTAGCTTCCTATGTAAAATTAGTATAAAAAATATTCATTCCTTTGTTGTATATCTGTTGAAGATTTTGAAACTTCCTATGTCAAATTAGTATCAAAAAATATTCCCTTAAACTACCATTGCGCCACAATTTAGGTTTGAAAAGTCAAAAAAGTTTAAATATAGTTCATACCTTAGTTGTATATCTGTTGAATATTTTGAAAGTAGCGTGAATTGTAACTTCCTATGTCAAATTAGTATCAAGAAATATTCGCTTAAACTACCATTGTGCCACGATTTAGGTTTGAATAAATTGTAAAAATGTTAAAATATAGTTCATTCTTTAGTTGTATATCTGTTCAATATTTTGAAAGTAGCGCGAATTGTAAGTTCCTATGTCAAATTAGTATAAAAAAATATTCGCTTAAACTACCATTGTGCCATGATTAGGGTTTGAATAAATCGTAATAATGTTAAAATATAGTTCATTCTTTAGTTGTATATCTGTTCAATATTTTGAAACTAACGCGAATTGTAACTTCCTATCTCAAATTAGTATCAAAAACAATTCGCTTTAACTAAAAATTGCATCACGACTTGGGTTTGAAAAAATCGTAAAAATGTTAAAATATAGTTCATTCCTTAGTTGTATATCTGTTGAATTTTTTGAAACTAGCGCGAATTGTAACTTCCTATGTCAAATTAGTATCAAAAAATATTTGCTTAAACTACCATTGCACCACGATTTAGGTTTGAAAAATCAAAAAAGTTAAAATATAATTCATTCTTTAGTCGTATATCTGTTGAATATTTTGAAACTAACGTGAATTGGAACTTCCTACATCAAATTAGTATTTTAAAAATATTTGCTTAAACTACCATTGCGCCATGATTTAGGTTTGAAAAATCAAAAAAGCTTAAATATAGTTCAATCTTCAGTCGTATATCTGTTGAATATTTTGAAATTAACGCGAATTGTAGCTTCCTATGACAAATTAGTATTAAAAATACCTAGCATATTTAAGGAGATATATGTCTTTAAAGATAGATGGTATCAGCCATTTAATGTTTTTCAAAAATGTTTACAGAAATTATGGTGTTAATCTGTGTACAGATATATTGTTGTTACTATCAAAAATGAATGAATGATGTTTAATAACAATATCACCCATACACGCATGTGGTGAAGGAATAGCAATGTGTACAGACATGTTGTAGCTCTGTGTATGTCCGTTCATGAGTGTATTACGTGTGTGTGTCTATTCATCTGTATGCACTTACGTGTATGTGTGTGCCTATGTTTTATATTATGTGAGTGCCTACGGGTATATGCTATGATGATGTATAAAAACATAATTTTAAGATTTTGTGCACGTGTGTGTGTGTGCACCTGTATGCGTGCCCTGTGCGTGTATACGTCGTATGCATGCACACACATATTGGAAAGGGAAAAAAGGGATATGACCATCGTGGTTTTGTTCATCGGCCCAGCATTGGTTCAATGTAGGCAATATATTATTGGCCCGACCTTGAGCCAATGGATATAAATCTATGAAGATATTTAAAATATCACCCCAGAGAGCATAATTTATCAATTTAAAAATTAAAAGGTGAATATTATGTTGATTTTGTTTGATTTTTCTGTAATATTTCCAATGCTGGCCCAACATTGGCAAGCAATTGATACATCCAATGCAGGTCCAAAGTTGGGGAGACATTGTAATGACAAATGCGATTTGCCAACATGTTGCCAATGTTAGCCCAGTGTCTACATGCTATCTGGTTAGTTTAAAAATATTCAACATAATCTTTATTAAATAGTAAAGACATACATTCGTACAGCAATGCTAGGGCTGTGGTTTGTGAAGATTTTCACAAACCGAACCGGTTCACGATACGCTAGTCTGGTTTACGAAGCGGTTCACGAACCATCTAATATTCAAAATCTGAACTGATGAAATGGAATTAGAAATATTGTGACACACAAAATCATTTGCAAATTCCAAGTGGCTTTAGTGACAAAATACACAACAACTGGTTAGTATATAACAGCCAGATAAGTTCAATACACTCAAATAAGTTTCATTGCATGGTCAGATGGTTACTTCTTGCCGTTTTATAGACGACACTAGTTAAATAAATCGATACAGGGAACCAGGCTAGTACGGCAACCTCATCTAAACAACACAGATATCTAGATCTGATAGATCTCCTTGAGTTTAAACAGCTAAAATAGTTTTGCTGAATACAAATTCTCGGCTACTTTGAACTGGATTTTGTATCAAGATATTACTAGATAATTAGAATGCATAACATTTTGCAAAAGAATACGCCCATATAAACGCAGTTGGTCGAGAAAACTGTTCTAAACAGCAGTTTTACTGGTAGTTCATTTAGTGTGATCTATACTGTAACTGTATATCTATATCTAGCATTTTACGACATTGACCAATTTGTGGTGGTAACAATTGTATGCTGAACATCCTCGATTTTAATCAGAGAAAGCACATCACATTTTGATTGGATATACTGATGGTGTCCATTATAATAGCCAATGAAAACGTAATGGAAGAATGATTAGAAGAAGAATTTTAACACTGTATTATTTCTTGGAAATCATGGCCGATTTTGCAATTAACAAAGAAAATATGTTACGTAGACCTTATAAGTCTGTAATATGTTGAGATGGTGTAATACACATGATAACAACATTTTATTGGCTTGTAATGTCGATATTTGCCAGTAAATTAAACCATTTAAGTGAGGAAGGTATGTGTTACTCTAGGACGATTGCTCTATCATGGGTGTGGGTTGAAATTACTTGGAAAATAATTCAAAATATTGTCGTAAATCTGAATTATGGTTTATCATTCAAAATTTGTATATGGCTAGAATAAGTGCTTAGTAAATCGTTTTCGTCATGATTTCCGTATATTTGCCTTAGACAGACGGAAAATACATGCAGAAAAAAGTTAATATATGGTTCACGAACCACAAGATTCGTCAAATAAATGTTCGAATATGATTCGTGTTCCAAGAGTCCGCGATTGTTTGAAGGTTTGAATGTTTGCCCCAGCCCTAATCAATGTATAGTCCATCTTCAATTATGCATTCGTGACATACTCATCTATGTCATTCATTCTACACTTCAGGTAGTTAATTAAGACGTCATATGATCAAAGGATAGGTACATTTGTGACCATAGGTAATGAAAATGAATTTAAGATGAATATTAATGATACCCAATGCATGATAAAAGCTAAATTGACGATGACTTGTTGGTAACTACACAGTTAGCCATTTGAATATTTTGATATATTGTGGGTGTATCAAGTGGAATAGATATAATGATGTAGCAGTACAACAGCCAGTAAATATTATTATTACTGAAATTCGGAACCGAAGGGTCGAATACCCTAAGGAACCGAATGAATGTAAGCTTAATAAATTAATTCATACACAATACCAGTTGAGAGATGAGTGTTGCAAATGCAAATTGTGTCGTGAAGCTAGAGAGTTAGATCAACACTCATACAATGAGTAAACATCACAAAACAACATCAGGCCCTTTTTCAAGGGCCACCAAATCATCTTAAAGTTATGTCTTTTTAATGCACTGGTCATTGATTTACTATAGTGTGGCTGGCTATCCTCGCAGCACACACGCATGCACGAACACACATGTGCATATGGTACCAACACCATGACAAATCAGTTACAAAATATTCAATGGTATGCTGATTAAATAGTAAAAGACATACCTGGCTAGCTATCCTCACATCACACATGCACACACACGTGCATATGGCAACAACAGCGCCATGATTTTGGTGCGGTATTAAAGCGAATGATAAATGTTATCACTCATTCATTCTATGACTTTACTAGAATGTGCAATTACTGATAGAATTTATAGCATATACCTTTAAAAGCCATATCTCCTTAAATATATGTCCTTTGCATATATTATTTTTATACTGATATATACATATATATATATATATATATATATATATATATATATATATATATATATATATATATATATATATATATATATATATATATAATGTTATAGAGTTATCTATTATTTAGCACGTATTTCACCATGTTTAGCTGAGTTTTGCTATTTGAATTTTATACCATATAACTTTCAAGTCATAAAATGTCGTGGAGGAATATTTGAAAATTACGCCTGGAACAACTTATACGCATTTTTATCATTTTATTTAGTTTTTAAATAATTTATTATTTCATTATTAAATAAAATATTTATTGAAACTAATTTATCTGGAAGTTTATGATGCCTTATAAATCTAATTTAATTAAATATAACTTAATAAATATAAATTAAATATATTCATATAAGTTGATGAAACTAATTTGACTGAAAGATGTTGATGTCTTATAAATTAAAATAAATAAATAAATAAATATAAATATATTCATATAAGTTATTGAATATTTTGATACTAGTTGGCTGGAAGTTGTTGTTGTCCTATAAATTAAATTATTTAAATGAAATTAATATAATTATAGAACGCGACAATTTTGTTCAGGCAGGCGGACGACGGACGCTATTGTTCATGCAGGTGACCGCTATTGTTCATCACAACCGGCGCAAATCAGAACTAGTGCAGGCTGTGTACTATTGTTCTAAGTTGGTACTGCACACTATTGTTCACAAGTGACCGCTGCTCACTATTGTTCATGCAGGTGCCGTCGTTCATGCGGATAAATGCTTTTCTTAAAAAATGTGCAGGATAAAATGGTCAATAGCATGTGATGAACGCTATTGACGGATTCATTAACACTTGGATCACATCTGCACGAAAAAATTACACATTAACTATATTTTAGCTTCTTTTTCTTTTTCAAACCTAAATTGCGGCGCAGTGGTAGTTTAGGCGAATATTTTTGGATACTAATTTGACGTCGGAAGCTAGAATTTACGCCAGTTTCAAAATATTCAACGGATACACAACTAAGGTATGAACTATATTTTTAACATGTTTTTGATTTTTCAAACCTAAATCGTGGCACAATGGTAGTCTAAGTGAAAGGTTTTTTTAATACTAATTTGACATAGGAAGTTACAATTCAAGCTAGTTTCAAAATATTCAACAGATATACAACTAAGGAATGAACTATATTTTAACCTTTTTAATTTTTCAAACCTAAATCATGGCACAGTGGTAGTTTGAGCGAATATTTTTTTATACTAATTTGACATAGGAAGCTTCAACATATTCAACAGATATACAACTAAGGAATGAATATTTTTTATACTAATTTTACATAGGAAGTTACAATTCACGCTAGTTTCAAAATATTCAACAGATACTAGCGGCCACCTGCATGAGAAATTCATAAGTGACCATTGTTCATGCAGTATGCCATTATTCAAAAGTCATGTTGAATGACATAGGAAGCCACAATTCCACCTAGTTTCAAAATATTATACTTTTTAACCACAAGGGGGGGGGGGGGGGGACTGCTGCCTACCTAATTAATATGTTAAACTATGCGTTCCTCATTCAGCCAGCACACACTCATCATTATGCAGAGTTGCGCATTTCAATACCTAATTAAAAACCGCATTAATCTAATTAATTATGCTCGTACTAGTTTCAAAATATTCAACAGATATAAGAACTAAGGAATGAACTATATTTTAACTTTTTGATTTTTTCAAACCTAAATCGTGGTGCAGTGGTAGTTTACGTGAATATTTTTTAATACTAATTTGACATAGGAAGCTACAATTCACGCTAGTTTCAAAATATTTGCCAGATACCAGCGACCACATGCATGAACAATAGCGTACAGCGGTCACTTATGAACAATAGCGCGCAGCCATCACTTATGAACAATAGCGCGCAGCCACCACTTTTGAACAATAGCGCACAGATGGTCACCTGCATGAACAATTCATGTGACCGTTGTTCATGCCATTATTCCAAAGTACTGTTCGACGATTTGACATAGGAAGCCACAATTACACTCAGTTTCAAAATATTCTACTGTTTAATAGCCTTCAACCATGAAGGGGGGTGGCGCAACGCCCACATAAATAATACGTTAAACATGACATGAGTGCTCGGGACAGCATTATTCATCAATGCTGTCGGCCAGTGTTCTCGTATTGATCAAACAAACAACCTGACAGATACACATCAATCATTCGGACAACTGAATAATTGCACTTGACCTCCTAACATATACACACCAATCATTCTGACAACAGAACAATAGCACACAGACGCACACATGACCTCCACGACCTCATTATGCATTACACCTATCAAAACCAATTAAATCCCCTTTAATCAAATTAATTATGCATTAATTAGCATTGTCACGCATGAGTAATTTATAGCAATAGCGTCTAGCAATCCCCTTGACTACTACTAGTCCCATAATGAGGGCATGAGCATAAGCCATCTAGCCAGTATATATGATATCTATGCTCATGACCCTCTCAAAAGTGGCATTTCAGAGCATAGAGAACTACCTCTTGTTTCAGAGTTCAGTATTTTCTCCCCGGATGTATAGCCTCCAAAATAATGTTTTTGTTACTAAACCTATTACCTAATCGAATGAAGGGTCAGATTTATATAGCCAATAGTTTTACCTCTGATAAAAATATGTGAATTAATTGAGTCTGTTCAATTTCTCTTCAAACGATAATTTAGTCATTCTTGAAGGCGAAATATGCTGATCGTCTGCGTCAACCGGTAACCAGTCACGCACAATTGCGATTTACTGAACTCTCCATCTAGCAGTTGCAACAATGGTTATCGTGTATACTGACTAGATGGCTCATACACATACACTCAATATGGGGCTAGTTGTCATAGTAGGTTTAGTAACAAAAACATATTATTTTAGAGACTACACAACCGGTTTATCGGGGCTGACCAGGGCAAAGCCGAGGCAATTCGAGAATAGTTCAAGGAACAGTTCACTGACCACGATGATGAGCCCTTGCAGCTATTCTCAGGAGACCCCAGGCCATTACTAAAACCAATTAATACAGCAGAGGTTGAGAAGGCACTTAAAGCCCTGAAAAATGGACGTGCATCTGGACCTGATGGCATGAGCAATGAACTATTCAAATATGCAAGTGACATTATCTCAAAGGCGATGACGCACATAATCAATTTAGCTTTTATGCACTACCTTCCCATCGACGCTGTAGGCCAAGGCATCCTTATTGCGCTACCCAAGCCCAAGAAGTCACCTGGCAGCCCCCCCCCCCCTAGGCAAATCTGCAGCCCATTGTGCTCCTTAACAGCATACGGAAAATCCTATCCAATGTTACTTTATGCCACATCCGCGACAAGATCGACGACTTCACCGGATCATGTCAAAGTGGCTTCAAACGTGGATGCAGCTGTGCAGACATTGTATGGGCTCAACGCATGCTTGTATCGGTAGTCATGTCCAAACACTGGGATTTCCACAAAATGGGCATTGACATGTCACGAGCCCTCGACACAATTAAGCGCTCAAAGATCATAGATGTACTACGCCAGGCCAGTTGCAATGAAGATGAGCTACGACTAGTGAGACTACTGCTTGCAGATACCAAGCTGAGAGTACGAGTCAAGTCAGTGAAGTTTGTAGAGTTTGAGACATCGATCGGCTTCTCACAGGGAAATGGTCTATCCCCTGTGCTCTTCACCTGTTACCTGGCTGCTGCACTGAAATCCATGCGGGGAAATTCCACAAGACCAAACCACCACCCCCCACCCCCCATCCACCCCCCGCGGTGTCAATACTGTTAGAGATGGAATATGCCGGCGATGTGGAATTTATAGATGAGGAAAAGAAACCCCTTGATGAGCTTCTCCCAATAGCTGCAAGCAAACTAAAAATTGAGAATCTCTTTATGAATGAATCCAAAACAGAGTTCCCCACATATACCTATCTACAAAGCATGAAACTAAAGAAAATGACGATCCACTCCTTGGCGGCGAACCATGGAGGAAAGGTAAAATCCTGGGCTCACTGCTTTGCAGTACTGCTGACATTGCTGCACGCTGCATCATGGGGAGCATAGCTTTCCAGTCCTTCTGGAAGCTATGGATTCGTAGATCAAAGATGCCCGTGGTAAAAAGACTACGTTTATACAATGCAACCTGCGTATCCTTGATGATGTATAACTGTAACAGCTGGGCAGCTCCAAAGGCAGCTCTAGACAAACTTGACGCCTGCCACCGCAAACACCTATGCACCATCACTGGACACCGATGGCCAGAGGACATAATTTCCAACGATGCACATTACAAGATGTGTAATACGCCGCCGCTGTCTGTAAAAGTCGCCCAGCAAAGATGGTCCATGTTTGGCCATGTGCTAAGGATGCCAGAAGACACACCAGCACAGAGAGCCTTGGGATGCGCCCTACTCGGAAAGCAGGGTTAGGTACACTCAAGTCAATAATGGACCTGAGGAAGCTAAGGATTTTGGCTGAGGACAAGACACTGTGGGCAAAAGCGAAGAAGGACTGATTGCAGCTGTAGGATGTTTCTACTACTAAAGCCGCAGAATACAGTAATCATACATACAACCGGTAAGAAAATACTGAACTCTGAAATGCGCTGGCCTTACAGGGTCATGAGCGATCTAGTCAGTGCATACGATAAGTAGGCGCAGACCAGATTTTGAGTTGCGGCTCGCAACTAGTAGGCCTATTTAAGTCAGTCTGTATGTTGGTCTCTCTGTTGTCAGTTTGTCTGTTGGTTGATCGATCTAACCGTTTTTACAAAGCTGCCAATGTCACAACTAGAGCGTGTTCGCACTTGTTTACCAATAAAACGGCATTCTTAAATATAATGGGGGAATTCCAGTTTATCCATCAATCACATGACGCCATAATGAACTACTTGACGTGTGGGATGGCGTCATAATTAATTACGTCATAATGACGTAACTAAGTACGTCACGAACGCTTAATGGACCTTTCCAGTTTTTGCTAAGCCCCGTCCCGCCTTTAGCTAAGTTCCACCCACACCTCGCTCGTGTTGGGATTGATCGATCCCTGAATCTCCCTGACTATAAATTTCCAGAAAACTATACAGATAAGCTGTTAAATATTTTGAAACTAATTTGACTGGGCGCTGTTGCTGCGTATGGCAGCAACAGCGTCCAGTCAAATTAATTTCGAAATATTCAACATAATATTTATTAAATAATAAAGACATACAATTCGTAAAACAACGCACAGTACGTCTTTAATTATGCGTTCGTGACGTACTTATCTATGCCATTCATGACGTCATTGATTAAGATGTCATTCTACCCATTTCTATAAAAGAACCACGTTAATTTAGAACTTCAAAAAAGATGTTTGAATATTCAGAGCAGACTGAGCAGTTGTAGTAAAGTTCGGTTGTAGCGTGTTTTGGAATTCAGCCCTTAACGTAATATGGGAGTGCTTCTAGGCTGGAGATGTCATTTTTCTTGCATAAAATGTTATACATCAGAGAAAAAATACACAGTTTTCTCTCCCCGAAGGTTGAGACGTGTAGGCAAATGTCCTGCCATCATCCCTCCACCAAGGCTATCACTTTCTACTCAGAAGTCTAATGGTGACGTGGAATCACTATGTTTACCCAGGTTTTCAGTTTCAACTCACAAGTTTAATGGTGAAGCTCACTGGGCATTGCTACCTCAGGCAACAGCAGCGTCTAATAATATGAGTTTTAAAATGTTCCCAAAATATTTAACACACCCTAAATAATTTACTATATTTAGTAATCAACTTATTTTATGTCGGCCATCCTTCATCTGTCAATCCAGCATCTGTCCACTTTTTGCTTTAAGCGAGTCATCAAGAACAACTGGGTAGGAATGATCCATAGGGTCGGATCAACAGTTCTTCACATGTTAAAAATGGTTGGTCGATTAGACTTTCGGCTGTCTTGGATAACATAGTTTTCACAAAAGAAACTTTCCTCTGAAACCGCTGAAGGGATTGGGCCACAATACACCTTTCACAGATTGACGTATTTTGAGAAAATACCTTACAATGCATCGCTCGCAGAAATTCTGCCTGGCAAACTGGCCAGGCGATGATCTAATAGTATTACTTCGGCTAATCGCTATTAGGTTCAGATACAACGCACTTAAACCATTTCTATGAAGAAGTATAATTAGAAGATCATATTAGTATTGAAGTGATACATCATTGGAAAGCTCATACAATTTTCTAAACAGTTATGCATTATTTTTTATGTTTTAAAAACAATGTTGTCAAGCTAATTATAATTTTAAAATACACCCTATTGTCCACTTGATTTATTAAATCTAGGGGCAATGATGTATTTTATATATGCAAATAACTATGTGATTACATAGTTTTGGCCTAATTTTCACTTCTAAGCAAGCTATTTTTAATGTTTAAAGATGTTAAAACATGCTCTTTAGTACAAGTAAGGGATATATTTATATATAACATTATAACATTATAATCAAATATCAAACGAGCTGAACAATTCCTAATTTGCATAAATCCAAGATGGCGGCTGCACTGTTAGAATTCACCTGTTGTGATCATTTATTGTCTTCTACCCAAACATATTCCATTGTATTAACACCACTACCGGGGGAAGGCACCACCGCACCCTCAAAAGAGGGGTGAAAGCAAGAAAGGAGACTGGGGTTGGGCAAAGTCATGCTTAAATTTAATTTATTAACATCAGCATGACACCATTAGCACTAACATAAAGTATGAGATGGCACCATTATGGTAAATAAAATATCAGTATGCAAATAATAATACTCAAATAATAAATACCCACAACATACTAGTATGTAATATGAATCATTGATACAAAAGTAGAAATATGGTACCGGGGTGTTCAGACGGGTGGCCCGGTGGGTGGTTCTTATGGGGATTAGCTCGTCACGATCCCAACCCGTGTACTCTCCCCTCTCTCTCTCTCTCTCTCTCACTTCTCTCTCTCTCTCTCTCTCTCTCTCTCTCTCTCTATCATATTTCTGCATTTATTGCTGTAATGTTCACGACTTGTCCCATCGTGTCTGTCACGTGTCCCGGGCCGTGTCGAACATCTAACCGTATCCTATAGTCGTGTAGTCGCGTGTGCGTGTCCGGGTGTGACTATTGTCATGCGTGCGTTCTTGATGCAGATCCGTCCGTGCGTGCGTGTGTCTCTATGCCCGCCCATTCGTGTTGGTATGTCCATCCACTATGTCACTGTACCATATAACTACGTGTATTTTTTTTTAAAGTGAATGTTGGACTGCCAATAAAGCCCAATATCCTGATTCGACCGATTTTGCCTTACACTTTCACTTGAATGTTTGACCATATTTTCACGAAACTTTATCATTGTGACATTGTGGACAACATTAACCATTTACTTTAACACTAAATAAATAAAAACTGGCTTCTACGCAGACTTGTCCTTAATAGACGGCACCTTTTGGACAAAAAGATGGCAGTGTTTTAAGTGGATGGTCACAAGACCAGTCATCTTAAAGAACTGCCAGTATGTATGATTACTGTATTCTGCGGCTGTAGTAGTAGAAACATCCTACATCTGCAATCAGTCCTTCTTCGCGTTTGCCAACTCTGTCTTGTCCTCAGCCAAAATCCTTTCCATTCTTAACTTAAGTGTGCCGATTCCTGCTTTCTTGAGGTAACCTCGTAGCACGCTTACCAGATTTATGCAATGACGTCCTCTCCTGTCTTTGTATTTGCTGGCTCCGGGTAGAGCGAATTCCAAGGCTCTCTATGCTGGTGTCTTCTGGCATCCTTAGCACATGGCCAAACAAGCAGGCAACCATAAATTCCACATTCGGTATAACTGTTAATTCGCAGATCTGTTGGCTATAATTTAATGCAATATTTGACAATGATTTATGCATCTTCTGTTTCATCATCTTCCACGTTTGTCACTTTGCTGCATGCAGCATTGCACTGACCATACACAGGAAGACAATCTACATGTAGCCCACTCCTCCTGTAAGATCATCATCTGTTTCTACATCCAATTTTGCAGTAACGTCATGGCTGGAAAGTAATTCATACCATCCCCAATCTTCTTGTTTCATATGATCTCACGTGCTACCCACTTGTAGGTAGATGCACATACCGTGGAATTTGTCAGCTGTCGAGGTTGGGGAGCCCCTCTGGCTTCTCACATGATGTTACTATGTCCTACCTTCTGTTGGAAGCATTGCAGTCTGGGAAAATCTAGCTTGTCACCTGATTGGTCTTTATACATGAGACTATGACATTCTCCCCTGCTGCTATGTCATGTTTTGTGCTATTTGGATCTCTAAATATTTCGGCCTGTTCCTGAAACACTTGTCTGGTATGCATCAACTTCAATGCAATGCCCTTTCCCAATTCATATATATACTGAGCCAAAAAAGTTTAGCAACACTGAGAATATTACTGCATAAATGTTATTTAACAAAAAAAATAAATTGATTCAAATATATTATTTAATTGATAGGTCATTTTCCAATTTGAACAACAGTCTCTTGTTACTGTAATGCTAGCATCATGCATTTAACACGGCATCATTCAACGTAAGAGTCTAATTTAAATAATGACACCGAGCTGTCAATACCGGTTGTGACCTCTGCGCACATTAACCACCGCCGTACATCGCTTGCTCATGCTTCGAATTAAGCACCTGATGTCACGAAGAGGAATCGCATCCCATTCCTGGAGCAGTGCAGCTTCCAGCTCCCGCACGTTGTAAAGATGTGGATGGTTCTCACGCACCATACGGCCAAGAATATCCCACACGTGTTCGATAGGAGACAGGTCCGGTGATCGCGCTGGCCAGTCCAACACCGGAACGTTGTTAACCTCAAGGAAATCACTGGTGACCCTAGCTGAATGAGGACAGGCGTTGTCTTGCTGGAACAGTCTGCATGATGCTGCATAAAAGGGATGACATCAGGGGCGACAACTTCTCCACAGTAACGTTGAGCCATTAAATTTCTGTGAATCACAATAAGATCTGTTTTGCCATTTTCATGGATTCCAGCCCACACCATGACACTGCCGCCACCGAATCTGTTATGCTGAATGATGTTGGCTGCATCATACCGTTCTCCTAAACGTCGCCAAACCCGTTGCCTACCATCCGCCACATCCACACAAAACATCGACTCATCACTGAACAAAACGAGGCTCCATTGTTGAGCCCACCATTGCTGATGAGTTCTTTCCCATGCAAACCGATTCTCGATGTGATGCTCTGTAAGCAGTTTGTGCATGCACTGTAGTGCCGGTAGCGGTGTGCAAATTACAGGACAGCCGTGGCGCAGTCTTAAACCTGTGACGTCGTGATGACGTCACTAAGTAGCGGTCTTCTCGTGGTGTTGTTGCTCTCGGTCTGCCAGATCGTGGTCAGTCATTAACATGTCCAGTTTCCTGCTCACGTTGGCGGAGACGGGAAATGGTTGAGGCGTGAACATTAAAATGTCGAGCAACAGCGCGAACTCTCTGCCCAGCAGTGAGTCTTCCCATTGCTTCATGGCCCTGATTTTCGGGTAGCCCTGGGCGGCATCCGGCCCATGTTCGGTAGGGTACACTTTTAAGCGTTTTCTGTTAATGTTCGTTATCTGCTTTTGCAATATGGTGAATTTTTGCCTTCGCTACCCGCCAATGTGTGCCAGTGCATGAAAAATGCATTTTCACATGCAGTAAGCGTGCGGCCGAGAAATGCAAGAAACGATTTGCATTTCTTCATGATCAGCGAGACATTACATTGACGAAACATGCCTGCAAATTTGGTTGTAAATGGACGCATAGTTTTAATACAACAAACCAAACTTCACTGTTGCTAAACCTTTTTGGCTCAGTATATATATATATTTATATATATATATGTACGTACGCGCGCGTATGCGTGGGATGCCGTGTCGCATGATGTTCTTACAATAAGAGTGAGCTACCCAAGGATAGCATGAACAAATAACACAGTTACCTACTTGTCGGCCAAGTATGCTTCTCAGGAGAGCAAATTTCCAGCATCTTTACTCATTTTTTGTGCCATACCGGGCTCAGGCCGAAGCTATATGTTTGGTGTGGGGGACTGTCAGTGGAAGCACAGTATTACCAGTGTCTGTGTTATCTGTAACGAAGAAAGTTGGTTTAGTAGATTAGCAGCTGCCTTAGTCTGTTCTGTGTGAAATCCATGATGCGCTATGGTATCATTGAGCAGGGTTATGAATCTTTGCTTATTTTTCTTGTTGGAAAGGAAGTCTTTCTTTGGTCCGCTGAAAATCGTAGAACCTGATAATTGCACAGTTGCTGCAACACGCATCCGTTGATGTGTTATGCTATTTCTCGCTTGGCCCGTGCAAATATTCGTCAAGCACTACAACTATCTGATGATATTGACTTGCCACATAGCGGATGTATTGATGGCATATCTCATCTTAGTTGAATCACGATTCCATGAGATTCTGTGCAGAAATGTTCCCGCATCTCATATGTATTGTACATCCCCTGATGGTACAACCATATCTGCAGGCATCAAATTCCGAAGTGCATCACCCAAGGATGCCTTATTTGCTAGTCGAGGTGTACATCTGTTGGATAGGTGCACATTTCATATTGAAATACATGTCAGGTTCTCATTGAATATCCCAAGAGTCACTAGCCTCTGACAGAGAAGCTTCGTAACCATGTGTATCTCCTTCCCCACGTTTCTCACTGCACTGTTGTTACTTAGGGTAACCTCTTGATCTTTTTTCAGGAATGAATATTTGATAATTCTTTTGCCAAACACGTCTTTCAGAATCTTGTCCCCGACCTCTCTAGCACACTCAACATTAATAGTGGTATCATTTGTAACACCAGTCACAGTACTGTGTCGTGTTGGATTCTCAAGAGGACTTCTGGTGGTCAAAGGCAAGGAGCTTCTGTGTAACCTCCATGTCTTTCACAAGTCTTGCCACTGGCCCCTCTTTGTGATGTTCACTCATCAGGTAACTTACTGATGTCAGCTCCTAAACGGCCAAGTTTACCTCTGAACAGGCATTGGTCAACATCAACCATACATCTGTGTTTCCGTCATCCCGCATCCTCTGGTCAGCCCTTTTAATACTCCTCCTCAACACTTGCTCTATAAGCATATCCGGTGACAATCATGTACAGTAGCTTTCAGATTTTCTACCAACATGCTGGCCATCTTGAAAGTACTGGTACACCTATGAATGTTGTTCATGTACGCTTTCCATGTTATGCAAATACATGTGAACAGATTTGGTATAATTGTCGTGGCATGTAGCTTCAAGATATGGCAACATTTTCTGCATCGTCTTTAAATGCGGTTGCCAGTTACCAATCCGTTCAGCTTTGATGAATGTTTGGAAAACAGTCACGATTTTCAGATATTGCAACCAAAACTTGGTGGTGGGTTGGTTCTGTATGTAATTTTACCTTCAACTAGTTTGTGGTTGATGTCCTGTTGGACCTTGTAGTTCTGTAGACATTCTAATGTGATGGACCCATCCATTATGTCACCATAGTGTTCCAGCAGCAATAAGGACTTCTGCCATTGGTGCAACATTTGCCTTTTCTCTAGTGGTTTTGTCAGATTCTGCTGAGGTACATTCATTAGCTCTGGCTCATGTCCCGCCTGACTTACTGTTGGGTGGGGTACTAGTATGCATGCCACTGAAGGCCCCACTTACAACTCTGAAGTCTGAAAATAACTTTTCCCCTCAGGATATGACCTGCTATGTTGCTCACATATATGCACTCCAGCAATTCCAGCAAACCCGTGCCTGCAATGTGTCCAGTAGAGGGTAAGAAACTAGTTTCTGTATGAAATCCTCTAGGACTCAGTACAATGGATCCGATCTCACTATCTGCGGGTGCACTCCCATGTATTGTTAGAGCCTTCACCCCAAAAATGGGCTTGTCCAATGTTAAAACAGGTGTGACCCCATAATGTCTGGTATGCGAACTGATATAACTCAAAGTTTATGTACTGCAACAGACATTATTTTCAATGTTTATGTTAGATAAGCAAATAACAAACAAAAACTAAAAAATCCAAGTAGTATAACAGAGACTAATTTGTATACATCCAAGATAGCCACCACAAAATTTGGCATTATATAGCTTATAAACATTTTTTACTTCTAATCAAGCTATTTTAATGCTAAAAGATGGTAATAGTTTATCACCTAAGGCCTTGAAAATAAGCTTGACTAGAAGTGAAAATAAGTTCAAAACTGTAATGACAAATATTATGGCGGCCATCTTGGATTCCTGTAAATTATGCGCTTTCCCGAATACGTCTTAGCAACAATTTAGTTTTCACCGCCGAAGTTTATGACGGAAAGTCATATTTCATATTAATTTGCGCAACTCATATTGACATTTAAACAACATAAGTCAATGAACATAATTTGATTGTGACTTATCTTTCTTTGAGAATGTGTGATAGGCTTTTTTATACAAATTATGTCAAGTAACATTGTTCTATCATAAAATCTGGAGAAAAAGTATCAGACTGAATAAGTTCTCCATCTTGCCTATAATCCGTGCATCAGCAAATGGGTGGAAAAACAAGTAATGGTGCACATCCCAACATCTATGGTCCAATCATGGCTACCATGGGGACAGATCTCTGCGCGAAAGAGCACTGTGGCTCAAGAGTCCCAATACTAGGTAAGCAGTACACAAGTGAAGTGGATGCTGCTACACTATGGATCATAAATAAGATAACATGTTTCCGAAACAAAGGAAGTTAGTTAGTAAGAAATGTTCTGTTGACTATTTTGACAATAATTCGATTGGAAGACATTGCTGACTTAGGCAGCAATGTCTTTCAATCCAATTATATTCAAAATATTCAATAGTACTTTTTTATTTTGTTTTGAAAACATTTAAATTTATTTCTGAGCTGTACTGTGCATGTGCCTTCCACACGTTTATCAGCAATCAGGTGTTTAGGGAATATTGTTGAGAAACAGTTACCTGGATAAAGGCATTTCATTTACAATCTGCACAACACACAAGCCCTCAATCAATGTGAGCAATAAAATCAGGATTTCAAATGTGGTACCTCTTAAGACTAACATAGGCCGTGTTCACATTAGAAATTTACTCCGGTGTAAGGCTGATGTATTTGAACGCACTAATTTGATACGTCCAATCAAATTTAACAAATTCTATAGAGGGATCCTAATAAGCATGTTCAGCTTCATCAGTGTTACTCCAGAGTAATGTAGGCAGCAACAGCACTCAGTCAAATTAGTTACAAAATATTCAACAGCTTCCCTGTATAGTTTTCCGGATATTGATAGTTAGGGAATTCGTGGATCGATCACTCCCAACACGGCGATGTGAAGGTGGAGCTTAGATAGTGATGGGCGGGGCATAGATAAATATGGAACGGTCCATTGTTTCTCAATCTGTATGTGTTGCAGTAACAAGATTTTCGAAGATGGACGCACACACGTCCCTATGGACGGACAGGATTGAACGATGAAAATAGTTATAACATCAGGTACAGCTTTTCGCGGTGTACAATCATTCTGTGAAGTTTCAAACAATTCTTTCTCAACCTGTAGGAGCGTTTGCAGCGATGCATGTATCTATGGACGGAATGTTTTTGTCCTGTTCGTACATACCTAATGCACACGCTATGCGTAGTAGGGTGGTGGTGGAATGGGAAGGAGAGTGTGGCTGATATAATTACAATGATGCACAAGGGTCTGAACTATTTTCTGAAAGGATCTCAATAGAGCTGGAATATTTTAGAGCTAGGTCTCAACTATACACTATGGCTTTTAGTGTATTAGTGTACATCTTGGTAGCAAATGAGGCAGACAAAATGGTGCTGAGGGGTAAAGAACGATACATGCTCCAATATCACAACATCAAGCTCTACCTTGTCTGGGAACGAGGATCAAGGTGCGCAAAGCTCCTCATTTTGATCAATCAGAATGAATGGAGACATGCATAAGGCTCAACACTGAACACTGACATAAGGCAATCAGCAAGTTTGAGGACCTGTACATGCTGATGAATAATGTCATACTCAGAAAGGCAATGGAGAACCTATTCTAAGCAGGTGGATGTGAAGTTGGTATGATCTGAGGACAGACTGCGCTGATTAAGTACATGTTCCAACTGTTCTATAGCAAAATGGTTTAATGATCTAGCCACTCTTCACATATACAAGTGACTCAATAACAGGCATATACTGACCTGCCCTGTCTATGTTGGCATGCCAATGCTAGACCCCACCTTCTAAAACATCAACTGTATAACACAGCAGACAAAAGGTACTTGCTAGGATGAAGGATGAATGTGGCTTTATTTATATCCAAGATTTTGATAGCCTATGCCCACAGATGTACATCTTCATGCGTACCAATGAGGAGATCAATAAGGCTAAGGATGTGAACAACAGAGGTGTGACGAGTCCTCATGAGCATTTCAGGAATTCTCACTAAGTGTTGTTTGCGATCATGCTATGGATATGTTGAGAGGTGATCACTACTGCCGGTGTTAACCGTTTAAACCTTGAATTTGTTCAATAAAATTTTAATTTTCTTAAAGAAAATGTCAATTTACGAACCAAGAGAAGACTATTTTTGAAAATTTAGCACTGGAATGACTGGCTCGGTTATCGAGCAAGGTATTCCAGTAGTAAAATTTAAAAACAGTCTTCTCTTGGTCTGCCAATTGGCATTTCTCAAGACCACTGTAGAAGCCGTTTTTGGCTGACATGAGTGTTAAAGGGTTAATACCATGGCATATGCTCACAAGAATACTGTCACCACAATAGATTCCTTCATTGATGAGCTGCTTCCAGGTGGTGGCAGGTGTCTGCAAACACTGGCTTAAACGCCTCTCGCACAAATGGCTGCCTGAAACCAGTGGCCAAGCAATATAGTATAAGCTTTCAAATCATTTCTACATACCTATCAAGTTCCGAAATGTCACAGAGAAATCTATCCGAGAAAGGCTGAGGTTTTAAAGATTGATTGGTCCAAAACCCTGAAAAATGTGTTGATTTATAGATGGTAAACTGTATGGTTAAAGCATTAAGAAAGCACAAGTATGTCAGAAAGGAAAACTGTAATTTCTTTTTTTGGCAGTTTTTAGGCCACACTATACTACATTATTTTATAAAACTTTAACCCTTTCACTGACAAAACCCTGAAAAAAGTAAATTTGTTATGCTATAAAACTTATTCTGTTGAATATTTTGAAATTAATTTGACGGAAAGACATTGCTGCAGCAATGGCTTCCAGTCAAATTAATTTCAAAATATTCAACAGTTTTCCTGTATGATTGCATTGAAAATGAGATATGGGTTATTCATCGGTGAAAGGGTTAAAACCAGTCGATGATGGACACTGTATGGGTCATTCACATGTGGTCACTAAAGACACATAGCCGCTTACCTCATTAATGGTCAACCTGTCCAGAACCGCCGTCTGCAATGGTCATCAGAAATGTCCATTTGCAAACCACGAGAAGACTACTATTGAAATTTTATCACTGGAATGACTGGTTTGATAACTGAATGCGGTAGCTTAGTCAGTCATTCCAGTAGTAAATTTTCAAAAATTCTCTTCCACTGACTGGCAGATGGACATTCTCCCTGATAAAATTGAGATTTTCTTGACAAAATTTGACTATTAAATGGGTAAAATTAGAGGTGTTATAACTCATATGAAACACCTTGCTTTTGGGCCCAAAAAGTGAGTGGTCATTAGAGGCAGATTTAGCTGTATTACACTGTTTTATTTGCAATGAATAACTATAATACAACAAATAGCACAAAAAACTCAGAACTATTTAAAAATTAATTCCATAAGATCATTCTTAGTTAGAAAATTGGATCCAAAACAAAATGTTATCCATCTCAAAATTTAACTCCCAGTATATCAATTATCAAGAAACCATACCTGATAAACTGATGAGTAATAAATTGAAACAAAATCAATTTTTTGGAAGCTGCTGCTGTGTATATCTTGGAAGCATAAATATGCTTACTAAAGACAAATTCTTACATCGCTCCTTAATGGTCATGATTTGTCAAAAAAATTTTTTAGTAAATGTCCATTTGCAGGTCAAGATAAGAATATGTTTGAAAATTGACTACTGGAATGGCTGGTTCATTTGTCACTCCAGTGGTAAAATTTCAAAGATAGCCTGCATATATGGGCATGTCTGACGATAACTTTAACCATTTAACAGTCATATCAGCCAAAAATGCCTTCAACATTGGTCTTGAGCAATGTCCATTTGCAGACCCAGAGAAGACTATTTTTGAAAATGTGATGACCACCCATTTTAAATGACCACCATAATTTGGTACAAAAAGCAATAGACAGGTGTAATTGTATTTAGTTCTATGGTCGGCAACACGCATTGTACTACCTGCTATTCACTGAATACTAGGGAGAAAAGGCTGGGTAGTAATCCTGTCAATATGTAAGTGCTTCATACATCGACTTTTCAAAATTTCAATCGCATCCACTTACACGCTTGAGCCCAGTTTGAAATGATTATAAACAGTGATTAGTTTAGTTTACCTTTAGAAATTATAATTACTTAAAGAATTATTAGAGTTATTCAACAGTATAATTATTTAAAATACTGATTATGTATTAAAATCTGTAACCCTTTAATGGTCAAGCCGGCCGAAACTGGCATCTGCAGTAGTCTTGAGAAATGTCCATTTGTAGGTCAAGACTATTTTTGAAATTTTACCACTTCAATGACTGGCTCGATAAACAACCCAGTCATTTAAGTGGTAAATTAAAAAAAATTGTCTTCTTTTGGCCTATAAATGGATATTTACTAAGCACATTTTTTTTTTACAAATTGTGACCATTAAAGGGTTAATTATTAAGCCACTCAAAAATGGCCTCTGCAGAAATGTCCATTTATAGGCCAAGAGAACCGAGCCAGTCATTCCAGTGGTAAATTTTTTTTAAATAGTCTTCTCTTAGTATGCAAATGATCATAAATTGAGCAAGAATTTAAATTTTCTTGACCGATCATGATAATTAAGACTAAACAAATGTTTAAATTTAAATTTTCTCCGAGAACATATCCATATGGAGATACTTTTTAAAATTGTACCCCTGGAATGACTGGCTCGGCTATCCAGCAAGAACTAGTTCCTGTAGTGGTAAATCCAATGTTAACTTTTCAAATAGTCTTCATTTGGTCCGCAAACGGACATTTCTTAAGATCACTGCAGACGTTGTTTTTGGCCAGTTTGCTTGTTAACCCGTAGCACCCTGATATTAATATTCTATCTTTTATTGTGATAATAGCAATGAAACTGGAATACATTTTTCACCAATTTTGGTGGATGATATTGCTGTCTATGCACACATTTCAAGGGCCTGTGGCGCACACCTGGACCATTGGCATTTAAACCATTTGCATTTAAATAGACATGATGGATGATTTTCGGAAAATCCAAGATGGCCACAAAAAAATTGATCAATTAAAAAAAGAATTTCTAATGCTGATCAGTTGGATAGAAATCCGAATGTCAGTGCAGTGTTTTGCGCCTGCTTTTATACTCTCGAGCCGGTTACAGTTGCTCCTTGGTGTAACCGGGATGAGTAAAAATCTGGTTACGTGTAACCAGAATGTCATGCTTGTAACCGGACATGTTGATTTTGTAACCGGATTTAACATCTTGTAACCGGAATTTACCAATTGTCAGTTTGTTGGTAACCACAAATTTTTTACTTCTGGGATTGTGTAACCGTTAGTCATTTGTTGTATAACCGGAAAATTTAATAGTTATTTTCTAGGTTAGGTGTAACCGTAAAAAACTTGTGATGTAACCGGAAAAATAGTTTTATATAAGCATTTTACCCAGTGTCCAAGATTGACTCTATGGCAGAGTATTAATGTGGTTCTTTAATATCCCTATGTGGCGGGAATTAATCAGCATTTGATAGACACAGGTTTCCATGTTGTTGGATAACCTTAAGTGGAATGATTCAGATTTATGGCATTTCGTACTTTGTGTAGTTATACTCATCAGAGAAAAGAGAAGTCGCATTAGTTTATCCTATATGAAGGGTCAAAAGCGTAAGTGTTGAGGGCGTTTTATCTTACCTCTCTACGGGTCAGTACCCCGGTCTGTGACTAGACGTGGTTCTAATCCAGATGTGAGGTATGTCAGAGTTTCCGTTAGACCAGTTTCAACAAAGAGAAATGAATAGAGTTCATCGTCTGTCGTATTGCTGCTACCCTCAGGTATATGGATCACGAACTGAGTGTGGATCTTGTCAGCCTCTTCCACTGTGATTTGTGGAAGAGGTCCACTATCTTACGTCTGTGTGTGAGATGATGGCTCAGATAAGATGTCGGCAGTGTGTTCGATCCCAGTTGATTCTGTGGGTGTTGTGGCTGTTGTGTGTACCTCGTTGGGTTGTTCGGTGGTGGGCGTGTTCTCTTCCTGCATCGCCTGTCTATCTCCAGAGAGAGATTCTGCGACAGTGGCGTTAGTTGCTGGTGTTGTTTGTCTTGGTGGAGGGACACGTATCCTAAAACTAGAGTAATCTTTGATTTTGATTACTCTAGTGTTGCCGGCCTGTCGAACAAGTCCCTTGATCTGTTGTTTTAAGAGATGAATTTTTTCAGTGGCCTCTGGCTTCCTCTAAACGGGTAAAGCTGATCCTGCAATAACTGCAGCTCCAGAAGCCACTCTGTTCGTGTATAACTCTTATGTGCCTTCTTAGCCCAGTGCGTTGAGCAAATCGTGCATTGCACTTTTTACACTGGAAATTTTCCATACAGGCGAGTATAAGACTGTTGGCTAACTGATTCGATGTTTTTAACGTGGAAATGAGCGAACGTAGTGGTCAGTGTGACGTTTTAAGATAGACATCTATTACGACATCATAGAAGGGTTTCCATGGCATGTAGTTTGGTGATTCTAATTAGTTTAAAGTTTGTCACCGCCAAATTTGAGCTTCCCGCCAAATCAGGCCTCCAAGGAAAAACTTCCCAAAACCCAATTTATCCATGCACAAGAAAAAATTGTTTCTTCTGCAAGAATATGGACAATAAACGTGAATTCACCAGCACACACACGGTTCTAAAATACAGATGTACGGTCAAAACATATTGCGATACACGCAATGTCATTTACCTACTCACATGCACACACTGTCACAAACAGTGTTGGGGAAACAAAACGTGAGTTCCACGTACGAGTGAAGGAACATTTAAGGGATATTAAAAAACACAGATACCCCCGTTGCAAAACAGTTTAATTTACCCAACCATACTGGACAAAATGTGTCCTATAAAATTATACAAGTTCTCCCTCACGATCCTGAGGACACTGATAAAACTCATTTCAGGAAAGATCAAGAGAAGTACTGGATACACCAACTGCACACGTTGGACCCCATAAGGATTAACCATGCAGATTGGTGATTCCAAAATCTGAGTTGTTCTTTTTACCATCATAGGATCGTTCCAACCAAGTTTTGTTGAAATCGGGCTATTGATTGAAGGAGTACCATTTTTAAATAATTCCGGAAAACTTTCAGACAATCAGAGATTGCTGCCAAAACACTGACCTATCAAAATTCTGAATTGAATTTCTAGAGGCTACGACATAGGATCATTTCAGGCAAATTTGGTTGACATTGCCCAAGCGATTAATGAGGAGTAGCATTTTATATGAATTCCGATTTTTTGGAAAATCCAAGATGGTCAACATCAAAATCAAGCCATTATACAAGGCATGAAGTATACTGGCCTAGGTTTCTTTCAGCTGAGTTTAGTTGAAACAGGAGTATCCTTTTAACTGATTTTACAAAATATTCAGAAAATCCAAAATGGGTGCATGAAAAATTGACCAATCAAAATTCTATATGCAAGTTCTAAAGCCTACCGCACTAGGCTCATTTCAGACAGTCTGGTTGAAATCGCCCAAGTAGTTAATGAGTAGATGATTTTCAGCCAGTTTTTGGAAAATTCAAGATGCCCACCAAATAAATTGACCAATCAAAATTCTATATACAAGCTCTAAAGCATAACACTTTAGGGCCCTTCCAGCCAAGTTTGCTTGAAGTCACCCAAGCGCTTAATGAGGACTAGCCTTTTAACTGATTTCCCAACATTTTCTGAAAATCCAAGATGGCCACCGAAATAGTCTAGTATCCTTCCAGCCAAGTCCGATTGAAATTGCCCAAGCGGTCAATGAGGAGTAGCATTTTAAACAATTTCACGCCATTTTTTAGACAATCCAAGATGATCGGCAGAAAAATTGACCAATCAAAATACTGTATACAAGCTATGCAGCATAGCACTTTAGGGTCCTTACAGCCGAGTTTGCTTGAACTCGATCAAGTGGTTAATGAGTAGTAACCTTTTAACTCATTTCCCAAAATTTTCATAAAATCCAAGATGGCCACCTAAAAATGGACCAATCAAAATTCTGTATACAAGTTCTGAAATCTACCAGCCTAGTATCCTTCCAGCCAAGTCTGGTTGAAATTTCTCAAGCAGTTAATGAGGAGTAGCGTTTTAAATGATTTCCCGCCATTTTTCAGAAAATCCAAGATGGTCACCGGAAAGATTGACCAATTAAAATTCTGTATATTCAAGTTCTGAAGCATACTTCGCTAGGATTCTTCCATCTAAGTTTGATTGCAATCGGCCCAGAGGTTATCGATGAGTAGGCTTTTAAGTGATTTCCCGAAATCTTCAGAAAATACAAGATGGCCACCAGAAAAATTGACCAATCAAAATTCTGTATAGAAGTTTTGAAACCTACCAGCCTAGTATCCTTCCAGTTAAGTCTGGTTGAAATTGCTCAAGCAGTTGATGAGTAGCGTTTTAACCGATTTCCCATTTCTTTGGGGTAAAATTCAAGATGGCCGCCGGAAAAATTGACCCATCAAAATTCTGTATGCATGTTCTGAAACATACCAGCGTACTATCCTTCCAGCTAACCCTGGTTAAAATTGTCCTAGCAGTTAATGAGGAGTAGCGTTTCAAACGATTTTCTGCAATTGTTCTGAAAATTCAAGATCACCTCCGAGAAAATTGATCAAACAAAATTCTGTATACACGTTCTGCAGCCTACCCCCATAGGGCCCTTCCAGCCAAATTAGGTTGAAATCCGCCAAGCCATTAAAGAGGAGTAGCGTTTTAAATCAAACGTTGACGGATGGACAGACAGACAGACAGACAGTCACCATACCATAAGCTCACTTGGCCAGAATGATCAGGTGAGCTAAAATTGAACACCAGCTCATGTTTTATTTTAACTTGAAAATTAAAAATTTTGACATCAGAGCAGTAAGGGTTAAATGGCTTATCAAGAACATTGCACTATTTGCAAAATAAACACAACAACAAATCAGATACAACATATTGTTTGTTATGATACAAAAATTAATTCGCCTGGAAGCCTTAGGTAGTCCGAGTATGGAAAGAGCTTAGACAAACTGTTATAACGCCACCTAAACAATCAAAGGCTCCCCGGAAATAAATGTCTTGCCTGTCTCCTGTTTGTTACAGTGACCTGTGATCTTGTGACCTCAATGATACCATGCTGTTTCCTAACATTATAGGTAACCATGTATCCTACATTATTTCCAAAATTCTGTATACATGTTCTGAAACATATCAGCGTACTATCCTCAATTATAAATGTAAATGATTTGCTAGATGGAAAAATTTAACCTTGAAAAAGGAGACATAAAACAGCAATTTTTTTAATGGTCTTGACCTAATGACCTCACTATCACATGCTGTCTTGCTATGGCATATGAAACCATGTGTCCAAGTTTGGCTCCAGTAGGATTAAGCATATTAAAATATTGGTAAAAACAAAAACTTAAAATTGGAAATACAGATATGACAGAAGTCAAATATTACGCCTATGATGACCTTGACCTTGGACTCAGTGATGTCACTATCAACAGGCAGCTTCCTTAACGTATAGGGAGCCATGTGTGCAAGATTAGTTCTGGTAGTATTAAACATTTAACACTGAAATTTGTAAAAAAAATTTCAATTTTCTCATATTAAATGTCCAATTTGCAGAACAAGAGTATTTTTTTTAATGTATCACTGGAATGACTGCCTTGGTTATCGAGCCAGTCATTCCAGTACTAAATTTTCAAAAATACTCTTCTCTTGGTCTGCAAATGGACATTTCTCAAGACCACTGCAGAGGCCATTTTTGGCCGATTGGGTAGCGTAAAAACTATATAACTGCCAGTGACAGAGCTGACTGGGTAGCATAAAAACTATATAAATGCCTGTGACAGAGCTGACTGGGTATCGTAAAAACTATGTAACTGCCAGTGAAAGAGCTGATTGGGTAGCATAAAACTATATAACTGCATGCGCCAGAGCTGATTGGATAGATGGGGGGGGGGGGGGGCGATGATTGGCCATGGTGTTACAGCGATTGACTGGTAATCAGCAAGGTGAGCTGATTGGATAGATGGGGGGGGGGGGGAAGACGATTGGCCATGGTGTTAGAGCGATTGACTGATAATCAGCCGAGTGGGATTCAAATCCTGCTCGACCGCCAGGCGATAAGGCGAGCAATCAGCGGAAACATAGGCAATCTCCTTCAGTCCTCATTGTCCCTCTCAAAACAGGAGTATAAATGGGTACCAGTGCAAAACTGGTAAAGTTAGCAATAACAGACTGAAATATAAACCAGGCTAGATATGGCGTGAATGGGACCTGGATTCAGGGACCCGATAGATGCCAATCACTTCTTCCTCTTCTGATTGGATAGTGCAAAAGTTTACTATTCATTCATTGACATTCTCTAGAGCACTGCCTTAGGGTGAAGGTGAAAGCATAAACTCTGCTAGGTTTAAGGTTAAAGCATAAACTCTGCTATTTATTTTTCGAGATTAGCGCCTCATGGTGGCCATACTGAACCATCCAATTAACCTATTTACAGAACGTAAATTCAAATTGCACAGATGAATGGATTGTTAAGCAAATAAAACAAATTCTATATACAGCTTGTTAACGTGTGCGGAGAGAAGAATAAATGAAGGGCTATACAACAGTACAGCTCAGAAATAACTTATAACATGTTTCCAAAACAAAATAAAACAAACTGTTGAATATTTTGAACTTAATTGGACTGGAAGAGATTGCTGCCAAAGGCAGCAATGTCTGCCAATCCAATTGTGTTCAAAATAATCAACAGAATATTTCTTACATCGTGTTCAAAATTGTATTAACATGTTTCTGATTTTATTTTGGAAGCATGTTAACTTATTTATGAGCTGTCAATATATTTTTTAATTAATATCATGCAAAGATAATTAACAAGTTATTTATTTACTCTATAAACATTTCACTTTATAAAATATCACAGAAACCCTAATCCCACCCCTCAAAATCATCCATTTGGGTGGGTTCATACATATGTCGACTCGCCCTCAAATATCTACCTGTCTTGTCCATCCATCCGTCTATTTGGCGGTCTGTCCGTCCGCTAGTCGGTTGGTCAGCGGACGGATGGCTGTCAAATTCTTTACATTTCTGACACACCTGTTTAAAAGGTGCATATCCGCACTAAAATGGTTGAAAACAATAGTTAAAATAGTATACTTTTAGAGGCTTAAGTTATCCGCCTCGATGTAATGAAACAAAATAAATCCTTGCATATAATGATTTGATTACGTATCATTTTATATAATTTAATAACTTGTGAAATTGAATTAGGGACACGACGAGTCCCTAATCCAAATGTGCATTTAAAAAAATTATATTAATTTATACGGAATGAAATCACCATATGTTGAGATTTATTTCATTTCCTTACATTGAGGTACACAATTGAGGTACACAATTTTTGCCCCTAAAAGTATAACATTTTAACAATTTATTTTCTAGAATTTTGGTGTGAATACGCACCTTTAAGCTACAACTGTAGCTGATTTGGACATTTGTATGCCGTGTACCATATTGTCCACAATTCTCGAGCAAGAATCAGGGATAGGCTCAGGCAGGAGGTCAACGCAATGAACAAACCAGGCTTCACAAATGGTTCAAGCAAAAAACACAAGGGCCGTATTCACGAATACTGCCTAACTTACACACCCGCCTAACTGCCTGCTCCTATTTAGACGACCCGACTAGGTCGTATTCATGAAGAGGCGGCTAAATATTCATATAAATTAGGTGACTACAGACGTAGCCATTTTTTGGACGTACGCCATATTTAAACAATTTTTCTCACTTAAGTACCCTTCGTGAATACAGCCCCTGGAGTATAAGAAGTCAGACTACGATAAGGAGAAAAATTAACTGTAAATTGAGACTAGTTAGCTGCACTGTATAAATATTCTGAACAATGAAAATAATTTGACAGGAAGACATTGCTGCGCTAGGCCGCAACAGATTCCATCATAATGGACCTTTCCAGTTTCAGCTATGGCCCGCCTATCTCTAGCTAAGCTCCACCCACAGCTCACTCGGGTTGTGCGCGATCAATCCCTGAACTCCCTGACTATCAATTTCCAGAAAACTATACAGGTAAGCTGTTGAATATTTTGAAACTAATTTGACTGACAGGCGCTGTTGCCACCAAATATTCGACACAATGATTATTAAACAGTAGAGACATACAATTCGTACACTGTGTCTGACTATTACGCATTAAAGACAGACTAAATCCAGTCAGTCATGCCATAATATTGATTATGACATCATCCTACGTCACGCAGTTGATTATGATGTCATATGATGGATGGATAAACTGGAAAGGTCCATCATATTCAAATTAGTTATAAAAGATTCAACTGGATCTTCCTTACATTATAAAGAATTCGTCATTTCCGGTTTGTAAGGGTTAAAGCCTAACCCTTACCACTCTCATGTTAAAATTTTAAACTTTCAAATTAAATTAAGATGAACTGGTGTTCATTTTTAAACAAATTTGGTGGAAGATATTGCTGTCTACGACAGCATCATCGTCCACCAAAATTGTTTAAAAATGAACACCAGTTTCTATGCTAGCGGTTCAATAAAAACAGAGAATGTTGACATCAGTGTGCTAAGACTTAACGGTGTATATTCACACCAAAATGCTTGAAAATAAAAATGTTAAAATTGTATACTTTTAAACGCTTAAATTGTATATCTAAATGTAATGAAACGAAATAAAACTTACCATATGGTGGTTTCATTTCGTAGAAACTAATATTATTTTTTCACCTGTGAAATTGAATTACGGACTCGTGTATTAAAGAATTACATTAATTTATGCGCAATGAAATCATCACATGTTAAGATTTATTTCATTTCCCTGCATCTATACACACAATATAAACTTCTAAAAAGTATATAATTTTAACAACTTAATCTTGAAGCATTTTTGGTGTGAATAAGCAACTAAGAAATGCCCATTTGCAGACAAGTTAGAAGAAAATATTAGAAGGTTTAGCTACCGGCGCAGTAAGTAACCTAGTCAGTTGCGTACTAAGTTCATGAATATCTTCCTTTCCTGGTGTGCAAATGTACATTCCACTTGAGAAAACATTTATTCGTATGACCAAATTCGAGCACTAACCCTTACCACCCTGTTGTCAATATTCTATCTTTTATTGTATCAATATCACAGAAACTGGTGTACATTTTTCAACAACTTTGGTGGAAGATGTTGCTGTCTACGACAGCACCATCTCCCACCAAATTTGTTGAAAAATGAACACCAGTTGAGCTTTTAATTTAATTTGAAAATTTTAATTTTCGACACCAGAGTAGTAAGAGTTAAATATCTAAGCAAAATACATGACTTTTGCAATGTTTGGATGAAGCTTGAGTGCAACAGCCATTGATTCTGGAGACCTCTGCATCTCCTCACCAGCACCACTTGAAACCATGCTACCATTGCTACAAAAATACACACAAATATGGAGCATATAAGTAAATATTAACGTGCGTGTGCGCGTGCGTGCATGTGTGTGTGCATACATATGGTCTGCGCGCACTCGTGAGCATGCATGTGTGTATATGCATGCATGCAATAGACATTTTTGAAAATTTACCACTAAAATGATTGGCTTGATAACCGACCAGGCTAGTTATTCCAGTGGTAAATTTGTGAAAATAGTCTTCTCTTGGCCTGAATATCGACATTTACTAAGCACAAATTTCGAAAAATCCTACTAATAAACCTTTAGCACTCATCTCAGCCAAAAATGCCTTCTGCAGTGGTCTTGAGAAATGTTCATTTGAAGACCAAGATTATTTTTGAAAATTTACCACTGGAATGAGTGGTTCGATAGCCGCCAAGCCAGTCTTTCCAGTGATAAATTGAACAAATTAGTCTTCTTTTGGTCTGCAATTGGACATTTTCTATGAGGAAATAGAAATTTTCTTGAACAAATTCGACAGTTAACTGGTTGAACACTCAGATTAAATTTAGTTGGATGTGTTAGTCAGTACATACATGATAACCCGATTCATAGATGCTGCTACCATGTAAGACAACGCACTATAATGCTAACATGAACGAAATGCAATGTGAACTAGATTGGGTGGGCGAGGGTGTGCCATCACAAATTCCCACATTCACTGCTTTTAACTTTTGACACACCCCAGAACGCAGCCCGGGTGCGGAGCCAAATGTAAACATCCTTTTGCACTCGGCAATCATATGTGTAACTCACATACCAAATTTGGTTGAATTTCGTGCAGTAGTGTCAGAGGAGTTGCATTACAATCAATTTCATGACCTTTTGACCCCATCCCCCAACCCTGGGGGTGGGGCCACATGTAAATGTGCTCATCCACTCCACATTGATATGGGTAACTCACATACTTTTATCACATTTGGTTGAATTCCGTCCAATGGTTCCAGAGATGTGTTAAATCAATTTCCCCAGGTTAAAATTTGGTCTTTTGACCCATCTCTCTGGGGGCGGAGTCAAATCTAAATGGCCTCTTGCACTCCGCAATCATATGGGTAACTCAGATATCAAATTTGGTTAAGTTCCGTCTAATGATTTCAGAGGAGTTACATTACAATCAATTTCATGACCTTTTGACCCTATCCCCCTTCCCCAGGGGGCAGGGTCAAATGTAAATGTGCTCATCCACTCCACATTGATATGGGTAACCGACATATTTGGTTGAATTCTGTCCAACAGTGTCAGACGAGTTGTATTGCAATCAATTTTTTTACCCGTTGACCCCCACCCCACCCACCCCTGGGGACGAGGCCAAATGTAAATGTGCTCATATACTCCACATTGATATGGGTAACCCACAGACCAAATTTGGTTGAATTCTGTCCAACGGTTTCAGAGGAAATGCATTACAATCAATTTCCGCCAGCTAAAATTTGACCTTTTGACCCCTCCCCAACCCCTGGGGGTGGAGCCAAACCTAAATGGCCTCTTGCACTCCGCAATCATATGGGTAACTCATATATTAAATTCAGTTCCGTCTAACGATTTCAGAGGAGTTGCGCTACAACTGATTTGACCTTTTGACCCCGGCCATGCCACCCCTTGGGGGCGGAGCCAAATCTAAATATTTTCTTGCTAAGCAGAATCATATGAGTAAACCACATACCCAATTTGATTTAATCCCACTCAATGGTTTGGGAGGAGATAGCGTGACGGACAGACGGACGGAGGCGATTACAATATCCCGACGGGTTTTTTTAAATGTTAGGATAACTAGATTGGGTGCACCATTGCAAATCACCACATTCATTACTTTGATCTTTGACAGCTGTGGGGCGGAGAAAATGGACCTTTCCACTTTTAGCTATGTCCCGCCCATCTCTAGCTAAGATCCACCCACACCTCGCTCGTGTTCGGATCGATCGATCTCCCTGAACTCCCTGACTATCGATCTCAAGAAAACTAATTCGACTGGATGCTGTTGCTGCCTAAGGCAGCAACAGCACCCAATCAAATTAGTTTCAAAATATTCAACAGAATGTTTCTTAAATTTAGCAAAGAATTACAAAGACATACAATTCATACATGTCGGAGTATTTGAGATCTGGTGACAGTCTATATGGAACCCTTTGTGACGTAATGATTGTGACATCATCACACACGCACTGAGATGATTATGACATCATACGAGGTCAGATGATGGGTGTATACTCTGGAAAGGTGAATTGTAAATGGCCTCTTGCACTCCACATTCAAATGAGTAACTCAAAATACTAAATTTGGTTGATTTTGTCCTATGGTTTCAGAGGAGTTGCATTGTAAACAATCAATCTCTGTACATTCACCGCTTTGACCTTTTGACCCTTACCCAAACACACACCTCTCCCACCTCATGCAATCCGCAACCATATGGGTAACACACATACCAAATTTGGTTGAATTCCATCAAATGGTTTTTGAGGAGTTACATTGCAATCAATTTCTACACAGACGTATGTATAGGCAGGACAACAGAATTACCCATCGAAAAACGTGGACATAATAACCATATATATACTATCCTATGCATGACCGTCCACATGGAAAATGATTGGTCGTGCTGTTAGGTGATCATGTGGTGGGCGAGCAATCAGTGAAAACAGGCAATATCATTCACTCCTCATTGCCTCTCTCCATCCAGGAGCATAAATGGGTACCAGTGTAAAACTGGGGAAGTTACCAATACCATACTTTTGGATGTATATTACGCCCTAATAGATAACACGCAGGGCAAAATTTGACAAAATATGAGCCAAAGAAGCCTTATACAGGTGTATAACACGCAGTCATAGTTCAGACAGATTGCAAAACATTTTTCCGACGAATGAAAATTGGTCCCGTAAAACACTCATTAGTAACCGCAGCTTCTAATAGGAAAAGGGCTGTAAATTCTTTAAATCCAACCCTCTGAGAAAGGGTGGCGACTTCTATTAGGTATATTTCACGAAAAAATTGGGGGAAAAATGATACAAAAAATAACACGAAATTAGAACATTAAAAATTTTTCACGCTGGAAATTCTTACCATTTTACGCCTATGCTTGATGTATACCTTATATCCATCATCGCGCGAGTGAAATTATTAATTGGAACCGCCTACATAGTGCGTATATGTTAATAAAGATTGTTTATTTCATCAAAATTAAGCCAAAGTTTGATATAAAATGGCGTCGTGAAAAAATAGAAATCACGTGATGTATTAGGCTATAGAACGAGTTTAAGTTGTTACCCGAGTAGTGCAAAGAGGCTAATAGTAGTACCCGGTTAAAGACCTGCGCAATCCACAAATAGGAGGGGAACTTTGAGTAGCTACAAGAGTGTTGGCATAAACTCGTCCTATAGCTGATTAATATGGTGATTAATACTCGGTAGAATGTAATGTAATCACGTCGGCCCGGGACAAAATCGCCCAAGTGAACACAAATTTCGCCAGTAAATATATTGTTGAATACATTTACTGACTAGGTAATAGTGAATTTATTGCTCAAATTGTTTAAAAAAAATTATCTTCTGTAAATATTTATTATTAATTTGCGATATTGGCATTTGCGACGTTGCAAAATCTATTTTTATTTGGGAGGTCTCCCTCTAGTCCAAATAAAGTTCAGTGGAATGCCTCCAATCACAAGAGCTTTAATTTGGTCATCCAACTTAAGAAGGGATCTAAGCCAATTTTATTTCTTACATTTTGTGTCATCTTATGTTGGCTTACAATAATACGTGTACAATGACTTGTCAGTTTGAGTTTTATTTCACCATTTAAGAATCATACACGTACGTTTCACAAATATTACATAGAATACAATTATTACACACAACGTAGCCCACACTATTGGTTATTGCAATACCGCACGCAAGAGGGAATAGTGGTTTCCCTTTGATATATCACATTTTTTGGCTTAATTGTACATCAGGACGGCCATTCTGACCCAAAAATGTGAGCCCAAAAATGTGATAAAAGTTTATACTAATGCATAATACGCCCCCCTTCTGGCCTGGAGCAAAATGAGCAAAAAAACCTGCGCAATATAGACCCGAAAGTACGGTAATAGACTGAATTATAAACCGGCCTCGATATGGCATGAATGGGACCTGGAATCAGGGACTCGATTGCTCAATGGAATTATATTATTAATTAATTGCTCAGTTACTGCGTTTTTGCACAGAAACCAAATATCAAGATGGCCACAATGTGGCTATGTTGGATTTCACACTCAAAATAATGTTGATAGGGATCCTATCTCCCCCCCCCCCCCCCCCCCCCAGTCATTGGGTTTGAATTTAAGTCAATCGGTCAAATCGATAGAATTATGCTACAGATACTGATTTCAAGATGGCTACCTGATAGGCATCTTGGATTTTTCATCCAGGCCCATAACGAATGCTTTCCTACTAACAGACCACCTAATGGATGGCTGTAGTTTTTCAAACATCACCTCTGAAACTGTCATGCCAAGTCAGTTGAATATCTAGAAACCGCTTTTGACGGTAGTAGTTAACCAAGTCAGTCACTCTAGTGGTAAATTTTCAAAAATAGTCTTCTCTTGGTCTGCAAATGGACATTTTCTATCACAAACTTGAAATTTTCTTGAATAAATTTGATGGTTAAAAAATGGCTAAGAGAATATGATTGGTTAATCTTCATCTCTGTAACTGTTAAATGCACACATGTAAATGTGGCCGATAATAGACATTTCCAGTTTTAGCTATGCCCCGCCCATCTCTATCTAAGTCTCTCCCACGCCTCATTCATGACTATCAATTTCCAGAAAACTATACATGTAAGCTGCTGAATATTTCAAAACTATGACAGCAACAGCATCCAGTCAAATTAGTTTCAAAATATTCGACAGAATGTTTATTAAATAGTAAAGACATACAATTCGCACAAGGTGCCGGACTATTAAGCGTTAAAGACAGACTATATTGAATTATTCATGACGCAATAATTATGATATCATTATACACATCACGTTGTTGATTATGACATCATATGATTGAGTGAGGAAATGGATTCATGAATTCTGGACATTGGACCGTTCAGAGATGATACTGGAGGAAAGGATAGTCATGGAATTTGTACAGGTACTGTAATTCACCTATTTGAAGCCTATTCTCTAATAGATGCTCACCCGCTAATATTGACATATGACTTACAATGATTTCTTAACAGTTTTAAAAGAGCAAAACTGTATTAGAGGCCCACCCCCTTACTCAGCAGTTTGCCTCTGAAAAAAATATTTCTACGACCAAATTTGACTAATTTTTTTAAATAGCATGTGTGTGAAGCAGGATAATAAAAGCAATCGTGTCATGGGATCACTACTTTACAGTGATCTCGGCCCTGTTACATTCCTGGCCCCGTAAGAAATCAATACTGGCATCGGATTTGTAGATCTCGGCCACTACTACTTATAGTAGTAGGCCACATATTTTCAAGATATAATAAAGTTTATTAACCACCTTGTGGTCAAAACACACGTAAAACAGTCTTGGCATGATAAATACCTTCCTTATAAAGATATTTTAATACCAAATTTATCTACCAAACAAGTAGTCTATTTTGCAAATTCATTTTGTAATGAACCAACAACCAACATAAAATGATCCAAAATGAAGTCAAGATATGTGACAAAAAGTTGCTTGAAAGCCAGAGAATTAAAATGAGATAGATTGCTTCTTATGTTGGTGAGCTGCCTAGCTCTTTTGTGATTGGAGGTGCAGAGTTCTCACAAGATCTCATAGGTAGTTTGAGAGAGGGAAGGGTTAGATCAGTGATAAAACCCCTCCTCATATCAATGCGCAATAAGTTATCAAATGGGTACCCAATATTTGGAACAAAATGCAATACCCGGTAACCATCATGCAATGATAATATATAGCAATTTCTGAATCCCAGATATTTATATATGTGTATGCACTCTAAACATTGTGGATACTTTTTAATTTGATTTAACTATAGCGAATTCCTAATATCACATGATTTTTATAATTTGGAACGACATTTTATGCCAAATTCAGGATGAGTTTTGATGTAATAAATAAACTTTATTAAAGTATACGCAATATTTAAGCGGTTTAAATTGAATAATTTCACTTCTGTGATGATGTTTTTGAGATATATATTAAACATAGTCGTAAGGCGGTGAGAATTTTTTACCATAAGATTATGTTCAATTTCCATGTTAGTGTCTATCAGTTTCAACCATTTTACAGAATGCATTTCATCTTTTTCTTGGAATGTACCTAAAATAAGCACACACCCTTTCTCAGAGATAATGTACCTAATATAAGCACACACCCTTTCTCAGAGATAATGTACCTAATATAAGCACACACCCTTTCTCAGAGATAATGGTTTGCAAATTGAACACCACTTGTCCTAAGTGAAAGCTAACTACAAATAGGCGGAATACAATATTATTTATTGGATGTTGACAAAGAAAGTTAAAATATATACCTGTTCAGACATGTGTAATGTATTGGTGTCTATCTGGGGCTTTCTGCGAGCTTTGCGACTTTTCAAAATTTATGTTCAAAACTCCCAAGCAGATTGTGATCAAAATCACAATCTCTCACTTTGCTAAATTATTGGGACACAGTCCTTCGATTTACTTATTGCTACTTGCAATTATTATTATTATTATTATTATTATTATTACCTGTCACCATCTGTTTCGGCCAGGTGATACCGTGCACGGAATGCGACAAGGTGAGCATAATATGCTGGGGCTGGAATCGAGACACTTCGCGTACATCGTGCATATGTATGACATAGAAAGTATGTTAGCTTCTGAAGGTCATCAGCTTTAAAGTCATTATCATCCCAGAGTACATGATAATGTGCAGGTCGACTTGTACCCTGTAAATGACACGGTAACAATTTAACCCTTAAATTTGTTTGTAAAAATGTTTAATTTTCTTATAGAACAATTTCCATTTTCAGACCAATAGAAGACTATTTTTGATAATTTACCTCTGGAATGACTGGCTCCGTTATCGAGCCAGTCATTCCAGTGGTAAATTGTCAAAAATAGTCTTCTCTTGGTCTGCAAATGGACATTTCTCAATACCATTGCAGAAGCCATTTGTGGCTAATATGAGGGCTAAAGGGTCACGCTACATATCATGTGTCAATCATGATGTCATCATGGTCTACATACATACTATCGGTTTGAACTTGCTTTTGAGTGGCTTGACCATCAAAGTTAATTAAAAATTGAAACTCAACAAATGAAGGACTAAGCCTGCCAGTCAATAGCTGAATCCAGTTTCTCAGTCAATCATATGACGTCGTAATCAACTACATCACATGTAGGCTGACATCATAATCAATTACATTACATCATGAATGATGCAATGTAGTCTGTCATAAATGCTTTATAGGCCGTCAAGTCGTACGAATTGCATTGTCTTTACCATTTAATAAACATTCTGTTGAATATTTCAAAACTAACTTGACTGCGCGCTGTTGCTGTATAGTTTTCAGGAAACTGACATTCATGGAGTGCAGGGATCGATTGATTTCAACACGATCGAGGTGTGGGTGGGGCATAGCTAAAACTGGATTCCTCCATTCGTTAAAAAACACATTTTCCTAGTACCATAGACAATGTTCCCATGAAGTTTCCTCACAATACTCCACGCAAAGATAAAGTTTTTGTACGAAAACCCAAAATTTGCACGGATGGACGGACACAAATTCAGAAACAAAGGGATGGATGGACGGAGGGATGGAGGGATGGGCTGACTGACCCTCAAACTAAGGTGCATTTCCCTACTACCCTACTACAATAGCCAACCTTCCCATGAAGTTTCATCACAATACTCCAAGCAAAGATAAAGTTATTGAACAAAAACACAAAATTTGCACGGACGGACAGACACAAACTCAGAGACAAAGGGATGGACGGATGGAGCGATGGGCTGACTGACCCTCAAACTAAGGTGCATTTGCCTACTACCATAGCCAAACTTCCTATGAAGTGTTGTCACAATATTCCAAGCAAAAGTAGTTATCGAAAGAAAACGTGTGTGTGTGTGTGTGTGCATGCGCGAAAGCGGGGGGGTAATGACATCATGAATGATGTAGATAAGTATAAGATTGCATAATTGAAGCTGGACTTGTTGTTGTACGAATTGTATGTCTTTACTATTTAATAAACATTCTTGAGAATATTTTGAAACTAATTTGACGGGGTGCTGTTGGCACAACATCCAGTCAAATTAGTTTCAAAATGTTCAACAGCTTACCTGTATAGTTTTCAGGAAATTGATAGTCAAGAAGTTCAGGGATCTATCTATCGATCTCAACATGCGCGAAGCATGGGTGGAGCTTAATTAGGGATGGGCGGGGTATAGCTAAAACTGGAAAGGTCCATTACGTCATGAGGACAAAGAACATACATGGGTGGAATATCCTTGTAAGTACTTTTAGTATCGTTCACGCTTTACTTGATTGCTTATATTGCTTTCATTGCCTACCTATTCGTGTTAATTTAACATATTTATTCAATTGCAAATAAATTTTTGAATTCAGCATTTCAGGTTCAAAGGGTTAATATATAGTGGTTACCTGAATCCCAAAGTGACTGCAAAGGTAGAAATCAAACTCAGTTGGATGCACAATGGCAGAGTCAACTGTCGTTCCCGGAGGCACATTGCCGCTACGTCCAGTCTAAGCAAAGATACATGCAATACAATTATGCCATTTATAACATCACGCTGGCCTTAGAATAACTATAATATTGAGAGACCAAGGTGCGCATATTGTATTGCAAGACAACCTCACTAACAAGATCACATCATTAAGAGCTTCACCTCACACCTCACTAGCCAGGGGTGCATTCACGAGCGAGAATATTTTCAGTTCACCAAACCTTTTGTTCGGTCACGTGGTAGGTTCACCCATAGATATCTAAGGGCGAACCTACCACACCATGTGACCAAACAAAATATTCGGTGAACTGAAAATATTTGTGCTCCTGAACGCACCAACATCACCTCACTAATCACCTTAACAAGAGAAGCATACTCAGACAAGACAATCACATTGACGACGGTGATGAAGATGATATATTGTGTTCTGTGTTTGCAGGCTGCGTACAGTGATTGCACCGAGTATAGCAAATTCCAAGGCTTTCTGTGCTGGGATGTCTTGTGGAATTTGCAGAACATGGCCAACATTGACCATCTTTGTTGGGCCACCTTCACCGGCAGCGAGACTGTATTGCACATAGTGTATAATGCATCATTGGAGAGTAGTGTTCGACCCGACAAGGCGAATCATAGTACGAAGGTGTCTACGGTGACAGGCATCAAGCTTATCCACAACAGCCTTCGGTGCTGGCCAGCTGTTAGTCGTACAGCATCAGTGATACACAGGTCGCATACAAGCATAGTGTTTAACAGACGGATCCATGCTCCACGAATCCAGAGATTTCAAAAGGGCTGGAAGGCAATGTTTCCCATGACGCAATGTACACTGATGTCAGCAGAGTTGCACATTAGTGAATCAAGGATTTTGAACTTCCTCCATTCCTCCTGCCATGCCGCGGGATGCCATTGTCACTGACTTCGTCTGCCCCTGATATGTGTACCTGGGTAAACTTGGTGTTAGCTTCGTTCATCAAGGGATTCACATTCTTGACTTGTTCTGCAACTTAGTGAGAAGGTTATCGAGAGGTTTCTTTTCCTCATCTATCAAGTCTACATTTTCCGCATCCTCCTTCTCTAGTGGGAGGCTCAGTTGAGATACTGGTGGGTTTGGTCTTGTAGAGTGCTTTCGCACAGATGAGAGGGATGTGGCAAAGTAGCATGTAAACAGCAATGGAGAGAGGTAATCTACTGTGGAGTCAATGGAGGTCAGGGGTCAAAATTCGCTACATTTTACCAGAATCAATTCGGATTCCCGTAAATTTGCTCAGCAGGAATCTATGGGAATTCACTTTTGGATTCCCGTATAGAAAGCTCAACAGGAATCCAATACAACGAGGGTTTTTCATTTCCATGCCATACACTGGATAAACACATTGTCTTAAGTACTTATTACATATAAAATTTTATATTTCAGAAGTTGCCATGCTCACATTTCACTCTCATGATTCTGATTTTATGTTCATGTTGACAAACAACAGACAGAGATCATGCCTGATACTACAAACTCTCCTTGAATTCATGAACAATCAAATCCTGATACAACTCAGTTGCCATAGAAATTGCTGATCTTTTTTCCTAATTATCATAGGAACCCCAGCCATACACATAAAAATATGGGTAGTAAATAATACTTATATGCATATCAGGATCTGATTGTATTTGTTACTCAGGAAAACTTTTAGCATGATACTGTACATACAAGGAGTATTTATTGTAAACCAGTCATTCTTATTCTAAGTGACAGATATTATTTTCAAAGAAGAACTGAGATTTCATATTAATGGATGAATACAATCTGTTACTCAACTATTGACCTCATAATCAATTACATCACATATAGCCACAAGTCACTATTATAATTGACTGACAATACTAACTCTCATAGTAGTCTGTCAGTAAGTATTAATTGTATGTCTTTGCAATTTAATAAACATTCTGTTGATTGTTTTGAGGTGGAGTTTTTTTCAAAGTATTCACCAAGTTAGCTGTATAGTTACCATGAAATTGAGATTCTGGGACAAAGCTTGGAGCAGAGCTTAGCTAAAGATGGGTGGGACATAATTAAAAGTGGATTCATCCATTATGATACAAGTACTGTAATATTTCTCAAGTAAACTTGTCAAAAAACACACTGAGTTTTTGTTTTATATCCATTCATTCATTCGTACCATTTCCAGACCAAGAAGAATATTTTGGAAAATTTACACCTGGAATTACAAGCTCGATAACCGAGCCAGTCATTCAGTGGTTAATCTCCAAAAACAATTAACCTTTCCATTTTTAGCTATGCCCCGTCCATCACTAGCTAAGCTCCACCCACACCTCGCCGTGTTGGGATTGATCGATCCCCAAATGCACTAGCTATCAATTTCCTGAAAACTATACAAAGAAGCTGTTGAACATTTTGTAACTAATTTGACTGGGTGCTGTTGCTGCCTATGTGCAGTTTCAGTTCAGTTTCACTTTGCAGACGTCATGTGCTAGGGGATTTCCCAGTAATGAGGAAGACAGCAGCAGCAATTTCCAGGAAACAGGAGAGCTATATTTATTAGCTCACCTGGCCTGAAAGGCCAAGTGAGCTTATGCCATGGCGGCTGTCCGTCATCCATCCATCATCTGTCCATCTGTCAAATTGCGTCTTCTTAACGTTTTGACAGATTTCAACCATATTTGGCTGGAATGATTCTAAGCTCCAGATGTTTTTTCAGAATTTTGATTGATCAATTTTTTGGGTGAAAATCTTAGATTTTATTAAAAATCTACTTAAAATGGTCAAAATTCTACTCCTCCTTAGCCACTTGACATATTTCAACCAAATTTGACTAGATACAGTCTATGTTGGTGTGCTCTAGACATTCTAAGCTCCAGATGTTTTTTCAGAATTTTGATTGGTCAATTTTTTTGTGTGAAAATCTTACATTTTATGAAAGATTTACTGGAAATTGTCAAAACACATATTATCCTTAACCGTGATTCATGGATTTCCACCAAATTTGTTTGGAATAACTATAATGGTAGGCTCCAGAACTTCCATTCAGAATTTCGATTGGTCAATTTTTCCAGTCGCCACCTTGTTTAATGTAAAGAAACATGTATCTTTAAATGCAAATGTTTCAAATGCTAATGGTCCAAGTCAGCTTCACAGGCCCTTGGGCCTCTAGTTATTTAGACCACGAGGCTATCAGATTTTGGTGTGATCTAACTCCAGTAACCGTCAATGGTTTATGTCATTATAGCTTACATCAAAGGATTGCTGTTCAATATTCTGAAAACTATTTGACAGAAAGTTGTTGTGGCTTTAGGCAACAACCACCTTCTGTTAATTAATTTTCAAAATATTCAGTGCTTATAGGTATACTGTCAGGACTCTTGTAGGCCAGTTGTCTGTTATATCTAATCTTTATAGATCTATGGAGCTGTCATTCTCTGCAAACTGGTTGTTTACAAAGGTGAAATTATTCTCTTAGTAAGTCGAGTCATAAAATACGGCTACTGCTAGGCTACCACACAGATACACTTTAGGTCATGCGACTCGCGCATTCACTTGGTATTTAATATTTATGATGCAATGTTGAGCGTGTGTCTCAAAATCTCGCGAAAATGGCTGAATCATGTGAGAATCTCGCACCGCGAGATCTCATTATAACAAAAAAATGGCTGCTCATATTTTAAATTACAAATACACTTCTGGCATGATTTTCGCAAAAATCTTTAGTTTCTTGGAATAACATAGTGAGTTGGCCAGTGGACACATGCATGGCAGTTTTTATTAAACATATTTTGATTGGAAACTATTTATTAAGTATTTATTTATGAGAATCCAGTTGGATTCCCGTATTTTTCAAATTCGGGAATATTATGAGAATCAGATTCCCGTCGAATTTCGAGCCCTGGAGGTCTCAAACGCTGCAGACTCAACATGTTTTACTCGCACCTTCAACTTGGTATTTGCCAAAAGCAGTCTAACTATTCATAGCTCATTGTCATTATAGCCAGTTTTATGTAGTACCTCCAGGATCATTGATTGTTTGACGTGTCAAAGGTTAATGACATGTAAATTCCCATCTTATGAAAACTGTCAATATTTTCTCAGATACGGCAGTGTCACATTGGCCTGATCTTCCGGATGCTATTGAGGAGCCTTATAGGCTGCAGGATTGTTGGTGGTCCAGGAGGCTTCTTCACATGCTTGGGTTTGGGTAATACGATAAGGGTACCTTGTCCAAAAGCGCCGATGGGGAGCTGTTGCATGAAGGCGGAGTTCATTATGTGCATGATTGGTCTAGAGATGCTATCACCTCCGTTCACAGAGTTCATTACCGATGATGTCGAGTTCTGATGCACATCCATTTCTCAGGGCCGTAAGCGTCTTCTCAACCACAGTTGCTGAGATTGGTGTTTGTAGTGGCCTAGGATTATCTACAAATAGGTGTACAGGCTCATCCACTGGATCTTTGAACTAGTTCTTAGACCATTCTCTGATCACATCTGCTTTTTCCTGGTCGGTCCTGATGAAGTGTTATGCAGGGAAAGTGACGACTAGCAACTCTCAGAGCCTGGGCCGCCCTAAATATTTTCCGACAATCATTTGTGGCTGTGATGTCATCTGCCGTAGTCTGCTTGTAGGGTGGCGAGTTCTTTCAATCATTCACTGATTTGGCGAAGTAAGGCATTGTGTTCTCGGTGTAGATTTCCACACTAATAAGACAATCCCACTAACTAGGCAATCCCACTAACTAGGCAATCCCACTAACTAGGCAATCCCACTAACTAGGTAATCCCACTAACTAGGCAATCCCACTAACTAGACAATCCCACTAACAAGACACTAAGAAAACAATAGCACTAACAAGACAATCACACTAACTGTCTCACTGCTGCAAGTCGGCAGACAATAATTTCAATTTGCAATAACTCTGGACCTGCTGAATATTTTTAAAACAATTTGACTGAAAGTGGCAGAGCCACCAACAACTTTCAGTTAAATTGTTTTCAAAATATTTAGCGGGTCCAGGGATATAATCCCTGGAATATGTCATCTGCAAAAACTCAGCAGCCCGACAGTTAACAAGACAATCAAACTAACAAGACAATCACCTAACAAAACCTCTCAAATCGATTCAACCATACCTACAAAGTGGGAAGCGCTTAACTATAAATGAGCGGAGCTTAAGCAGAAATGGGCGGAGCTTAAGTAGAAATGGATGGAGCTTAACTATAAATGGATTCCTCTACTCTGTATATATGCCCATCACTCACCGCATCTTGTTTGTTCACAGGAAACAATCGTGTGTGATGTCGTTTCTGAACAACGATGAACGTGATCCCAGGCTGATAACCAACTTCCAGCTTCTCACAAGCTTGTCGAACAGCACGTAACTCATACGCTAGCACCTGAGTAAATAAGGAGAAAATAATGTAATTATAGTATTCTCATTTGCAGGACTTGAAATTATCATGGATGGTCTACTAGTCTGAAAGGATCGATGATAATATCTGTACAATATCTAAAGCAGTTATCAAATACACAGCAGTTTCAATATGTAAGCATTAATTCTTTACCTAACAAATCTATTCAAAATACATTTCAATTTTTTCATAGAAAATGTCTATTTGCCGACCAAGATAAGACTTTTTTCGGTTATCAAGCCAGTCATTCCAGTGGTAACTTTTTCAAAAATAGTCTTCCTTTGGTCTACAAATGAACATTTCTCAAGACCACTGCAGAAGCCAATTTGGGTGGGCTGGAGTGTTAAAGGGTTAATTTAGTAGCACAAGGCGCCTCTATTTGAACCAGAAATATTAAAATTATGAAAATGTAGGCTAGAATTATAAAAAACAATTCTCTATGAAGCATTGGAATCGAAGTTCAATCGTGAAAATTTAACAAGAAACATGCAGAAATGAAAGATTTGAGTCAAAATCCAAAAATCTGGACATAAAACAAGAGTGGCCATGAAGGCTATTTGAGAGAATCAGACTGAAAATGTCAAATTCTTATAAAAGGAATTCACATCATCTCATACTATCCACTCAGGTGATGCGACACGACACATATAAGATGCATGACATTTTACGCTAACTCCATAAGGGGAAGGTATTGTGATCACGAGCGCATGTGAGTAAGTACATGCGTGCGTGTGTGTGCATGTCCAACTCGGTAACTCAAAAACTACTGATCCAATTTGGTGCAATAGATTACAGTTAAATTCACCTTTAAATTTCAAAATCTTCAACATGATAATCTATATACAAGAGTTCATCAGTACAATATTGCAAATGAGATTGGTACGGGTTTACTTGGCTCCTAAAACTTATTTATCTCTATGAAAATCCATCAATTTAAACAGGAATTGTGATTGATAAATGGTGACTGTTTCTTAATGTATCAACTTCCTTTGAACACACTTGAATACCACTTTGAGCAGACTTGAATGCGACTGTCCGATCATTTTAAAATTCGCATTAGAACTCTTGAAGCCTATCACCATAGGATCGTTCCACCTAAGTTTCGTTGAAATTGAGCCACTAATTATGGAAGGGTAGTAGTTTTAAGGATTTCTGGAAAATCAAAGATGGCCAGCGAAAAAATGGACAAAGCAAAATTGTGAACCATAAACCCATAGAAAGCCCTCACATTGTTGCTTAATTTACATGTTCTAAAAAGTTAGTGCGCACTATATACAAGGATAAAACTTAGTCACGTTTTTTTCCTCTGAATTTTGAAACATTTCTGAACTTTTAAGATACCAAGAAAATTGAACACAATTCCCGGTACAAATTCTTGCCACCTTGCAACTATGTTTAATGATTGCATACAGCAACAACATCACCGCAGAAGTGAAATTATTAAATTGAACCGCCTAAATATTGCGTAACCTTTAATAAAGATCGATTATTCCATCAAAATTAATCGTAAAATGGACATAAAATGTCATCTTATGAATCCGCTCAGGTTAAATCAAATTTTAAAGAAGTACCTCTAAGTTGCGGCTATGCGATCTACCCTTTCCATTAGTGCCAACATAAGGAGCGGTCAACTCATTTTAATTCTCGAAAATTCAAGCAATTTTTCTCGTACATATTTTGTTTTGGATCATTTTATGTTGGCTGCTTACATTACAATATAACTAGTCATATATGACACATTTTCTCACAAGATTTAGAAATCAAACGCAAATATTTCATAAATTTAGGCAGATATTCGTCTACTATTGTTAGCTAAGAATTGCAATGATAGTATTAATATTGTCAACTTGTTGCGTAACTATGAACAGCATATTTTTGGTGAACATTTGGGAAAACTGGGCATGGCCGATTTTGAACTATTTTGCAGTTACTGTGATCATGCTGGTAAACAAGATTTAATCTGAAATATTTATTAAAAGAATAGGTCAAATGATATACGATTTCCCGCCATTATTTTTGTGGAAAATTCAAGATGGCCGGCGAAAAATTGACCAATCAAAATTCTGTATAGAACTTCTGAAGCCTAGACCCATAAGGTAAAATTTTCATAAAATCTAGGATTTTAAGTCAAAAAATTGAACAATCTAAATTCTATATACATGTTCTGAAGCCTACCCCGATAGGGTCCTTCCAACCAAATTAGGTTGAAATCCGCCAAGCAGTTAATGAGTAGTGTTTTTAAGCAAAAGTTGAAGGCCGGACGCCGGATAGACAGACTCACTTGGTCATTCTGGTCAGGTGAGCTAATAATAGCTTATGTGATGAATAGAATTTGAAACGCATTGCAATTTCAAATCAAAATTATCATATTCGTTTAGTAAGATCTCATTTGGACCTCGCTAAAGCTCATTCAACATGTGATCTTACTAAACTTGTGCAGGAGTTGAAATTACAGCGAGACCTAGACAAGTAGAAACGTACCTTTCCAGTTTTAGCTCTACCTCACCCATCACTAGCTAAGCTCCACCCACACCTCACTCGTGTTGGGATCGATCCCCAAACTCCCAGACTATCGATTTCCAGAAAACTATACAGGTAAACAGTTAAATATTGTGAAACTAATTTGACTGGGTGCTGTTGCTGCAACAGAATATTTATTAAATGGTAAAGACATACAATTTGTACGTGTCGGACTATTAGGCGTTAAAGACGGACTATATCGAGTCATTCATGACGTCATATGATTGAGTGAAGAAATGGATTCATGAATTGACTAGGACTAGTAGAATTTTCGGCCGACCAGCTCAGTGGCTTGTAACAATTTGATATCTAAACACTTTAATCATCACGGCCACCAACAAGGGCCGTTGCAGTGCTCTTTAAAAGCCCCTTTGCAGACCAAGAGAACACTATTTTTTTTTTATTTGCCACTAGAATGAATGGCTCAATAATCAAGCCAGTCATTCCAGTGATAATTTATCAAAATTGTCTTCCCTTAATCTGGAAAAGAATATTTTCAGTGAGTAATTTCTCTTGATAAAACCTGACATTTAAACCATTTAACGCTTAAATTTGGGTTTTTTCTCATAGAAAATGTTCATTTGCAGACCAACAGAAGACTATTTTTGAAAATATGCCACTGGAATGACTGGTTCGATAACCCTTCCAGTGGTAAATTTTCAAAAATAGTCTTCTTTTGGTCTGCAAATGGACATTTCTCAGAACCACAGCAAAAGCTGCTTTTGGCTGATATGAGTGTTATATGGTTTAATTACACCAGATATGATACAAAACAGAATTATAGTAATCACAATATCTTCTAAGTATTAACTAATCAGTATAGACAGTAGAATCTAGTGATCACGAGTCATATTGTCTAGTGCCTCAACAGTCTCAAACAGGTTATTTTCAAACCTGGTCTCATATGATAAATTTGGTACAAAATGTCGTTTCTTGAGATGCTCAATACCTGTAAGAACTGCCCTTCACTAACACCATCCCGGTAGAAGATGATCTTCTGTGGTTTCTGTTTCGTCGCTTTGTAGAACTGCTTGAGTAGTTCCATCACCATATTGGCCAGATCTTCAATGATTTCCTGCCGATGTTTCTGTGCTCGGACAGACACTTCATAGCGGCATGGGTACCGGTCCATACTAGCAACCACCTGGGGAAGAAAATAATACATTCATCCTGTGGTCATTTAGCTCATTTACTACTACTATAGGCGATGCAGTGAATGGACCTTTCCAAATTTGTCCATCGATCATGACATCATATTACATGATAACCGATTAAGTGATGTGTATGCTGATGGCATAATAATTATGTCATAAATGATTCTATTTGACCCATCTTTGACTCTTAATAGTCCGACATGTTGTAAGAAATGTGTGTCTTTACTATTTAATAAACATGCTGTCGGATATTTTGAATATTTCGAAACTAATTTGACTAGGGCGCTGTTGCTGCCATAGCAAATAGGCAGCAACAGTACCCAGTCAAATTAGTTTCAAAATATTCAACAGCTTACATGTATAGTTGTCTGGAAATTGATAGTCAGGGAATTCAGAGATCGAGCGATCCCAACACGGACGTGGTGTGGGTGGAGCTAAGATTGAGATTGTCGGGCATAGTTAAAATTGAAAATGTCCATGGGCCAACCAGCTGCATAGCACCTCTGCTGAATCTAAATGTACTTAATGGATCTCTCCGGTTTTAGCTATGCCCCACCAATCTCTAGCTAAGCTCCACCCACATCTCGCTCGTGTTGGGATCAATCGATCTCTGAACACCCTGACTATCAATTTCCAAAAAAACTACACATGTAAGGTGTTGAATATTTTAAAACTAATTTGACTGGGTGCTGTTGCTGCCTAAGGCAGCAACAGCGCCCAGTCAAATTAGTTTCAAAATATTCAACAGCACGTTTATTAAATAGCAAAAGAATTAAAAGACATGCAATTCATACGTGTCGGACCATTTGAGATTTGGTGACGGTCTATATGGAACCCTTTGTGACGTAATGATTATGACGTCATCATACACACGCTGAGCTGATTATGACGTCATACGAGGTCAGATGATGAATGGATACTCTGGAAAGGTGAATTATCAAATGATTTTAACATATTTTTTCCTAATGGGTCAAAATACTATAATATGCACTGACTGAATGTCTTATTATTATTTGTGATACGAAAATTAACCACTGACCTATATTTTCTGAGGTCAGATTATATTCAACAGCTTACATGTATAGTTGGTCAATATCTCTAAATATGACCAAATGTGACACCAACGTATTATTTTTTACCACAAACTCTTTACAACGGCCATACCTTTGATGTTTGAAATTAAAGAACATCATTTACACAATCCAAGTTTTAGATGTAAATAAGACTAAAAAATTTACTATTGGTCCAATGGCAAAACCCACATATGACTTATATTAGTAGGTTAGACTGACCTAGTTCTCATAAGGATGGTAGCCTATATCCAAACAATCATTTAATGATGGCCTCAAATAGAATTTGTCGTGTCAGCCCTTATGAACTGTATTTTATAGACAGGTTTGAATGTATAACATGTGTATGCTTCTAGACACTAAATAAATGGATGAAGAGATGGGCACTGGGCATCAGGCTTAGATAGACAATGATAAACAGATGAATGAAGACATTTAGTCCGTGGACACTGGCCATAATGGCTTAGATGGACAGTGATAAATGCATGGATGAAGAAAGCAAATAGACACCGGCCATAGCTAAGGCATTAGATCAGCGACGATGAACAGATGAATGAAGAAAGCAAGTAGACACTGGTCATATGGGCTTAGATGGTTGATGATGAATTGATGAATGAAAAAAGCAAGTGCACACTGGCCATAAGGGCTTAGATGGCCAATGATGAATGGATCATTGAAGAAAACAGATGGACACTGACCATGGGGCTTATGTGATGATGATAAACATATGACATAAGAAGTGCACACGGGACAAAAGGGCGTAGACCCACGACGATGATGAATGGACAGATCAAGAAAGCAAGTGGACACCAGGGCTGCATGACGTATCAATGTCATATTTAGGTGCTTTTAACACTCATAGGCAATGCCTTAAACACAAACAAACAACCTCTAATGTATATATCGTACCTGAGTTTAAACTGAAAATAAAACTAACTAACTTGAATTTGACCAGCGAAGTCAAGCTGTCAATTTATGTACAGTCTGCCAAATTATTATATTGTATTAATTGATTTCATCATTTTGCATTGAGTTATCGTGACTAAGTATACTGTTATCACATTGTGTTCCAATACAAAAAGTGGTTGTATATGGCGATTGGTTGCTGTTGATAGTGCATGCCATCACTAGATTATGTACTATGAAGGAATGGTCATTATTCAGCTATACCTTGTAAATATTTGTCAACAGGTTGGAGAGACAAATGGATATATGAGAAAGATGAACAGACAGAAGGATGAATAACATTAACCGTTCTCCTCATACTTATAATTAGTGTCACGTCAGTAGGAACATGGTGAGGTCCTGATGAATTCACCTTTCCAGAGTATCCATATATCATATGACATCACAATCAGCGTGAAGGATGATGTCATAATCATTACGTCATAAATGATTCTATTTGGACCGTCTTTTACTCTTAATAGTCCGACACATTGTACGAATTGTATGTCTCTACTATATAATAAACATGCTATTGAATATTCTGAAACTAATTTGACTGGACGAGTCAAACAAGTTCAAAATATTCAGTAACTTACTTGTATAGTTTTCTGGAAATTGATAGTCAGGGAGTTCATAGATCGATCGATCGATCCCAACACGAGCGAGGTGTAAGTGGACCTCAGCTAGAGATGGGTGGGGCATAGTTAAAACTGGAAAGGTGCAAAAATCAGTGTAATTACGTCAAACTATGAGTTGTAATTACGTCAAACTATGAGTTGTAATTACGTCAAACTATGAGTTGTAATGACGTCAAACTATGAGTTGTAATGACGTCAAACTATGAGTTGTAATTACGTCAAACTATGAGTTGTAATTACGTCAAACTATGAGTTGTAATTACGTCAAACTATGAGTTGTAATGACGTCAAACTATGAGTTGTAATTACATCAAACTATGAGTTGTAATGACGTCAAACTATGAGTTGTAATTACGTCAAACTATGAGTTGTAATTACGTCAAACTATGAGTTGTAATTACGTCAAACTATGAGTTGTAATTATGTCAAACTGTGAGCGCTAAGATATAGGAAAAGAAATTATTTTTATGAAAATAAAATAAGCGAACTGATCTATGCTGAGAACAATGCAACGCTGACACATTCAGTAACAGAAAGTTGTTGCTGCCACCATTAGCAACTACTTTCCAGAAGAATTATATCATGGTTGAATTGAAATGGATAGAAATTGCAAGGATTAAGAGATACGATTGTGTGTCTGGAATCTGATAAAATTTAACATGGTCGTGTTACCTGGAGAACTTGTCACAAGACTAAAGTCACAAGATCATTGTTTGGTAACCATTCAATAGTTAAGCAAAGGACACTTTCCTTCCCATTTGGAGGCAGATCTAAATGCTTGGAAAGGTATTGACAAATTTTGAATAGTACATTTTGACTCATGGCATCATCATTAACTATTGAAAATCAACATATGCCCGCAGGCACACTTGTTTAAGAAATGTTAATGTGAACAGTTAGTCTTTGATAATTCTGAGAAATGGGAGGGGGGGGGGGGCAACTGCTATTAGGTACACATTTGGAATTCACGGCAGAGATCACTAAAAATCTTGAGTGTCTTCGCAGCAGCATTTATTATTACAATTACAACAAGACAATTTTGAGGAATTTTATCCCTTCAAACATCCGGTGAAAAAGAAATTGTGAGTGTAGGTTCAAAACTCTTCGAGATCTGGACCGGACAAGAAAATTTTGACGAATTTTAGCTTTTCAAGGGAGATATCTCTGTTAAATATGAGTGGATTTTGCCAAAACGATATCATCATGACACTTCGTCCATCCCTAACACATCTATTGAAAAAAATTGTGAGTGTAGGTTCAAAACTCTTCAAGATATTGCTCGGACAAGAACATTTTGACAAATTTTAGCTTTTCAAGGGAGATAACTCTGGCGAATATGGGCGGATTTTGCTGAAACGAAATCATGACACTTCGTCCATCCCTACAACATCTGCTGAAAAAAAAATTGTGAGTGTAGGTTCAAAGCCCTTCGGGATCTGGCCTGGAAAAGACAATTTTGACAAATTTTAATCTTTCAAGGGAGATAACTCTGGCGAATATGGGCAGATCTTGTTGAACCAAAATCATGACACTTCGCCTTCACATAACACATCTTCTGGAAAAAAAATTGTGAGTGTAGGTTCAAAACTCCGAGATCTGTACCGGACAAGAAAATTTTGACAAATTTTAAGCTTACAAGGGAGATAACTCTAGCGAATATAGGCGGATTTTGCCGAATCGAAATCATGACACTTCGTCTAGAGGTAATATATCTGCAGAAAAAAAATTGTGACTGTAGGTTCAAAACTCTTCGAGATCTGTGCCGGACTAGAAAATTCTGACGAATTTTAAGCTTTCAAGGGAGATAACTCTAGCGAATATGGGAGGATATTGCCGAATCAAAATAAATTTGTGAGAGAGAGAGAACTTGTTTTACCGTAATTCCGGGGACATTTTCATGTCTAGATCCTACACTCTGGGGACATGCTCGGATTGTGGGGACAATGCCCTGTCCCCACAATTACGGTCGCTCAAACGATCGGCAAAAGCGTGAAACGTCCAAAAAATATATTTAGAATTTGTGTCCCCACGATTCATGTTTTTCAATTTTTTTACGTTTTTTCATTTCTCTCACCTTCTCTCACATTGAAATGTCCCCACAAAATTATCTCACACTCTCATGTAAAAAAATATATTGCGCTTGGCATACGAACACGTGATGTGATAAACACTCACGTGCAAAGACTAGGCGGCGGTGTAATCTCCCATCCACATACTGCTGCGAATGCATGAACTGCCAACCAAAGAGTATGTCCCCACACTGTTTCTCACATTTGTGGGGACTCTCTCACTAGGTCCCTGCTCTATGTGGGGACCGTCCCCACAGTGTTCTCTCACTTTTTTTTAGTTAATGATAATAATCGCTATCCATCTTAGAAGTATTTTTTATTTTGCCAACGCACACAGAAACACGAAGGAAATGAAAATCAAAAAATGAGAGAAAAAAGTGATGTCCCCACAGTTACGGTAAAACCGTCCAGACAGAGAGAGAGAGAGAGAGAGAGAGAGAGAGAGAGAGAGAGAGAGAGAGAGAGAGAGAGAGAGAGAGAGAGAGAGAGAGAGAGAGAGAGAGAGAGAGAGAGAGAGAGAGAGAGAGAGAGACGTGTCCTTAGTTTATTTAATAAACTTATTATTCAAAAGCTGCAGTCGTGGAAACCATGGATAAATGTGAAACTATGAGCTTGACAAAATCTTGTTTTACATTCACGATGTTGTATAAAATAATGCATGCGAAAGAACCGAATCCAATTCACTCAATACGTCCACGGAACACATATTGACGATGTGAATGAATTACTTCAGGTAATTATTATGTCAGATGAAAACAATTAATAGAGATGAGAGCCTAATGTAAATAATTTTATTATGGCAAATGAAAATAGGTAATATTATGGTGACTGACTATAGCTCTCCTAAAATCGTGTTTTTGTAACCTCGGCGCGAACACATTCAACCTTTCAGCACAAATTTCCACACCCGAAGATGTAAACTGGCTATAGGGACTTACATGAACGATGGTGAATGGATTAATAAACAACACAAGTATTCACAGGACATAGGTACTTAAAGGGGAACACCAAACAGGTATTCACAGGACATAGGTACTTAAAGGGGAACACCAAACAGGTATTCACAGGACATAGGTACTTAAAGTGGAACACCAAACAGGTATTCACAGGACATAGGTACTTAAAGGGGAACACCTAAACAGGTATTCACAGGACATAGGTATTTAAGGGGAACACAAAAGAAAAGCGGTCAAAGCACACCAAATAATACTTTTGTATAACGTAGATAAAATAAAATGTTATTTGCATATTTTTGATTTCCTAAATAGTATATTTGACACAGGGAAAGTCATTTCTTCCATTTCCCATGAACATCAGGTTGTGATGTCATTGTGTGAATGACTATTGTGGTATGAAGTGAATAATATTATGCTGTTGATCATTGATAGCTCACAACAGCTCATTCATACACCATCATATTAATGAAATGCAAGAGTAACAATAACATTTGATAAAACTATAACTTGCTAAGCTGATGTTCAGCTGCTTATCTGTATTAGACGCCAGTTTCATCTATTCGGAAAACACGTAGAGCATAATCTGGTTCAGGAATCGGGATTCACCCGATGCTGTACTACCGTGAATTTTATGGTATCAAAATTCATAACTTTAACACAACCAAAATTTCAACAAAGTCAGTGTGAAAATTTCTCAAATTCATTTTAGGTCATAAAATATGATACAAACTGTTATTTTTGGCATTTTTTATTAAAATCTAATTGTTGTTTGTGATCTATTTAAAGATCAAAATAAAAAAAGTTTCAATAGAAACTGCCAAAAATAAGTTTTTAACATTTATGACAAATTAACAAGAGCTCCGCAAATGGCGCATAATACCCCACCATGATGACAAACCAATGAATGAGAGCTATCAGAAAATATTTACTTCTTCCTCAGACCCAGACTGGTTATCCTTATGAAGTGTCAAAGCAATTCATTAAACGGTCAAGGAGGTATCGTTTGGAAACCAATTTTCAAGATGGCCGTCGCTGACTGGTAGCCATATTGGATTTTGAATTATCGTAAATTTTGATAAGTTTCTTCACAAGACATATTCCAACCACCCTATGTAGTCATCCAATAAATGGTAACGGAGATATCATCCAGAAACCAACTTTCAAGATGGTAGCCCATGGCTGGCAGCCACCTTGGGATCATCGTCAATTTCGATAGGTTTCTTCTTCAGACGTAGTCTAATCACCCTATGAGGTTTCAAAGCGATCCGATAAACTTGAACAGAGTTATCTCCGGGAACAAATTTTCAAGATGGTGGCTGGTGGCCATCTTGAATTCCGGATCATTGTCAATTTTGATAGGGTTTCTACTCCACATGTAGTCCAACCACCCTATGAAGTTTCAAAGCGATCCGATAAACGGTAACAGAGTTATCATCTGGACCCCATTTTTCAAGATGGATACCGGTGGCTGGCGGCCATCTTCGATTTCGGATCATTGTCAATTTCAATAGGTTTCTTCCCCAGAGGTAGTCCAACCCACTTATGAAGTTTCAAAGCGATCCCATAAATGGTATCAGAGGTATTATTCAGAAACCAATTTTCAAGATGGCCGCGGGTGGCTGGCGGCCATCTTGGACTGCAGAACATCGTCGATTTCGATAGATTTCTTCCCCAGACCTAGTGCAACCACTCTATGATGTTTCAAAGCGATCCGATAAACGGTAGCAGAGTTATCATCCGGAAACAAATTTTCAAGATGGCCGCCATTGGCTGGCGGCCATCTAAGATGTCGGATCATTTTTGATTTCGATAGGTTTCTTCCCCCAGAACTCGTGCAACCACTCTATGAAGTTTCACAGCGATCCGAAAAAGGTAACAGAGTTATCATCTGGAAACCACTCTGCCGCCCGCCCGAACGCCTGCCCTCCCGGGTGGATGGCGCCATTACAGAATAGCCCGCCCAAAAATTTGGCGGGGTATAAAAAGTTGACAGATTTTCACAAACTCTTTCATTGTTAAAGTTTTGGTCAAAGTCATGAATTTTGACAAGCCATAAAATTTACGATATAACGTCATTGCATGAATTGTCATCCACATTACGCCACACATGTTTTCTGATTAGAAGAAAAGGGTGTCTAATATAGTTATTAAGCGGAACATTAGCTCTGATACAGGGTCTAGTTTAACAAACACTAGTGTTCCCCTTACATCTCATTAATGTGGTGGTGTTTGAATGAACTGTTGTGAGCTTTCAATCAAGAACAAAATATTATTCACGCGATGACATCATATCACAACAATAATTCACACATGATGTCATTCTGTGATTCTCATGGCAAATTAGAGAAATGAGTTTCCGTGGCGAAATTTTCTATTAAGGAATTTTGAACACAAGCAAACAGCATATTTTATTTTATTTAAAATATATGAATGGCGAGGAATTATTTTTAGCATATTCTGGGATTTGTTTGAATGGCTAGAAGTTGTGCTACTCAGATTATAGGCATGAAGTGGTTATAGTGGAAGTGAAGTTAAACTCACCGCTGCGATTGAAGGCTTGGTTACATCACCTGGAGATGGATGTGTCACATCAGCACCGAACACAATTACCGGCGTTTTAAAAATAGCAGGCCTGAAATCAAAAGCAATGATAGTCTAACACAGATTTCTCTATGGGTCAGTGAACTAGCAGCCCAAGGGGGCCTATATCTCTCATCTGGAACATGGCAGGTCATCGGCTATAAGTAGAACCATAAGGTTTGGCCAGAACTGCAACAAGTGGAAAAGGCCCCAAGAGGCCTGAATCGCTCACCTGAAATTATTCGCCACTGGCTTAAACGAACAAAATGAGATGAACAATGGAAAGATGGACGACAAATATCTTGACCTAGTTGAGAAGTCATTTAAAGAAAAAGTTGACAGATGGATGGATGGACAGATGGTCGCCATAGCATAAGCGCACTTGGCCATTCTGGCCATGGGCAGGTGAGCTAACAATGCGAGAGCGCTATAGGTGCGACATACAGCTGTGCCAAAGATTTGATCACACGAGCGAGCGACCAATCATCAGGCAGGAAGACAGAAAGTCACGAGCGAGCGACCAATCATCAGGCAGGCAGACAGAAAGTCACGAGCGAGCGACCAATCATCAGGCAGGCAGACAGAAAGTCACGAGCGAGCGACCAATCATCAGGCAGGCAGGCAGACAGTCACGCGCTCAGACACACAAATTGTGCTTCTGCTCTAGATAACGATTGTACTTTGATAATGTTTTGTGCACATCACAAAGATCTCAATCTTATCTGGATTTAGCTGCCTAGGTTGTTAAACCTTTAACACTTAAACCAGCCAAAAACAGATTCTGGTCCTGAGAAATGTCCATTTGCAAAACAAGAAACCGATTTTTGAAAATGTTATCACTGCAATGACTGGCTCGATAACAGAGCCAGTCATTCCAGTGATAAATTTTCAAAAATCGGTTTCTCTTGGTCTGCAAATGGACATTTTCTATGAGAAAATTGAAATTCCCTTGAAAAAATGTAATGGTTAAAGGTATATTCAATGACTCATTTCTCCTAGAGTCCTGTACTTTTTGTAACGCATGCTTCGCTACAGTACAGCTTATAAATAACTTTAAATTTTAAAAACAAAAACATGTTAATTAATACAATTTTGAACATGTAAGAAATGTTCTGTTGAATATTTTGGACATAATTTGATTGGAATCCATTGCCAAAATATTCAACAGAACATTTTATTTTGTTTTGGAAACAATTACGTTATTTCTGAGCTGTACTGTACTTGGGTCTTCAAGGAAAAAATCAAGGTATAACTGTTTGTGTCATTTGCTTACACGAGAACCAGGAACATGTTTGACTATATCTGCAATAGGTGCAGAATAAAAAGTAAAGAATTTGGGTTTTAGGCCCGATTCTTGTGGAAGATCTTATTCCAATAGTGTTTTGGATTATGTAAAAACCGAAATTCACACAGCCTGGTGGTAATTAAGTATATTGATTCAATTTATGCAAGCACTTCCCAGAGATACCAATGCCTTTTCATGCAAGTATTCATGGCATAACCATATTTAACCCACAAACGACTCTACCATACCAACACAGCAGTCCTGCGCTGTTCGACGCAGTCTGGCGGCGTTGGTGTACTGGAAGCGATTGTGGCCTATGATTCTGGCGCTGCTGCTGGTTGCGAGTTTAATTCCCCGACAATGTCTTTATTAATCATCATTCATTTTGCCAACACATCTGAATAAACACCCTCTTCTTAACCATTAGCTACTTACCATTTATCTCAGGCTCCTATTTGTTGTCACACTGAGGCAATAACAAGCCAATGGCTTATGGCATAAAATGATGATGAATTCGTACATCGCATAGTCCGTCTTCAAATATGCGTTCGTGATGTACTTATCTACGCCATTCATGTCATTAATTATGATGTCATACTACCGGTCGTAGTTAATTATGACATCATATGCTGGATGGATAGAGTGGAAAGGTCTATTAACTACATGTACATACTGTGTTTTAGGCAGTAAGATATTGTTGATGCCTCCCAGTTTGACGTTTATTTTCAAACAAAGGTTTGATAGCGTTGCCGCCTGGCATTTGAAGACATTTTTTGCCAGAAAGCACTGCGTCACAATTCCAAGCCTCACATCGCCCACTTTCTTTACCTCAGCTGAAATAATGAAGAAAGAAGATATATACACCTGTGCAAAAGTTAAGCACCAGCAAAAACAATAGAACGTAGAAACATGATGGTACAACTAGGCTGCCATACTTTTTGTCCCCGCGTTAGCTGACATAATTCCAAGTACGAAATGCACATGCATGCATGACTTCACGCCGCTTGATGTCGGTGCGTGGCGGGAAACAGCACACGTGTTCAGTTATGTAAAAGTCCAGTTTGAGGTGTAGAACATTACATACAGATTTAGGCGACAAGATTAGGAATTTTGTGTTCATGACCGTGGTTTATTTGTACAGAGAGAATTAGCTCTTGATTGTGAACCGCTATGGCAAGACGAAGGTTAAGTGATCGTGTGAAATGGCAAATCATAGGCATGCATACCACTGGTATGTCATGCAGAGAGATTGGCAGACAGCTGAACATTAACCATACTGTAATCAGTCGTTTGATTGCAAAACATGGGCAAACTAACGAGGTGAACGACAGGCCTAGATCTGGAAGACCGAAGAAGACTACTGCCCGTGATGATCGAGCCCTAGTACGCCTTGTTAGGAGATCTCCATTCACCAACAGCAGAGTGCTCAGCCAGCAATGGGAAACGCGCAATAGAGTGTCAATATCTACCGTCAAAAGGAGACTGTATGCTGCTGGCATGAAAGCTAGGAGACCTGTCAGACGTCCTCTCCTCACTGCACACCACAAAGAGGAGCGTCTGAGGTGGTGCAACGAAAGAAGACACTGGAACATGAGATCCTGGAGACGGGTACACTGGTCCGATGAATGTTGGTTCCTGCTACATGCCACAGATGGTCGAACTCGTGTATGGAGGTCCAGACGCACGGCGTACGACCAACGTAACATCATGGAAGAAGTTCCATTTGGTGGAGGTTCCGTTATGATATGGGGGTGCATCTCATTTGATTGTAAGCTGGATCTGTTGACTGTACCTGGAACACTAAATGGACAAAGATATCAAGATTCCATACTGGATAGAGTTGTGGTCCCTCATTTTGTAAATCATGCACCTGGAACCCACCCTATATTCATGGATGACAACGCCCGACCACATCGTGCTAGAGCTGTGCATGAATACCTCCGCCAGAATGCCATCGAAACCCTACCATGGCCAGCAAGGAGCCCTGACATGAACCCTATTGAGCATATCTGGGACATTCTGGGAAACATGGTGAGGAGGGATCCTCCTGTGCAGAACCTACAGGAATTAACAGACGCACTCCATCTTGAATGGCAACGAATACCACAATGGCGTATCAGTCGGTTGGTGACCAGCATGAGACGTCGTGTCCAGGCCGTCATCCAGGCACAAGGTGGATATACCCGGTATTAATAATGACAGTCTCAAACTCGTGCACAGATGTTAAACTTCGTTTTCAGACACCATTAATGACAATCTAGCCACGTGTGTCAACTGTAGGGCAATAGTTGTCAGTTGTGTCAACGTAACCATATTCAGGCCTCGTTTTCAAGTTCAAACAAAAACATACAGTGTTTCCCCACCATCATAATCAGCATTCCTCTAGTTGCATTATTACCTCTTGCACTAAGATGGATGGGTACATAAATGTTTATGCTATTGCTTTCTTCATAGCACATGAATATACCCTCGCATGTGCGTAAAAATAGGGTGGTGCTTAACTTTTGCACAGGTGTATATAAGTAAATAAGATTTTCAAAGATCTCTAATGACTGCTGGTCAGCAAACCGTTGTTTCTAATCTTAACCCCTCTTGTGTCAACAGCGCCTCAAAGCACTAAAAATGCTACCTATATCAATTAACCCTCTAAAGCTCTAGATATCTCAATCAATTAACCCTTTAAAGCTCTAGACATCTCAATCAATTAACCCTTTAAAGCGCTAGACATCTCAATCAATTAACCCTGTAAAGCTCTAGATATCTCAATCAATTAACCCTTTAAAGCTCTAGACATCTCAATCAATTAACCCTTTAAAGCGCTAGATATCTCAATCAATTAACCCTTTAAAGCGCTAGACATCTCAATCAATTAACCCTTTAAAGCTCTAGCTATCTCAATCAATTAACCCTTTAAAGCTCTAGACATCTCAATCAATTAACCCTTTAAAGCTCTAGATATCTCAATCAATTAACTCTTTAAAGCTCTATATATCTCAAAGAAAAGTGCACTTCTCACTCAGTATATGTCCATTTAGAGAAGACTATGTGTGTAAATACAAAAATAACTCTGTTGACACACGCTTTGTTCAGCGTGATCATAAAATGGTTAACATTCAAGAAAATCCAACTTTTTGCTTTGACAGTGTACATGTGCAGGCGAAGACAAGATAATTTTTTTAATTTTACAACTGGTATGACTAGCTCGTTTACCGAGCAAGTCATTCCAGTGATAAATTTTCAAAAATTGTCTTCTCTTGGCCTGCAAATGTACATCACTCAAGAGCACTGCAGGTGCCATTCTTCACGCTTAACCAATATAAGATTAAGCTGGAACAAAAGAGGTTAACTAGACGGACTGTGTCCCGAGTATCTAGCGCTTTTGTTTATCCACATATCAAACATCATGTGTGGATGTGTTACAAAATAACGATTTCTTAAACTAGTATAAGTCCTTGATGAATCAAATATCTATTGAAAAACTTTAACATTCTTCTAATTCTTGAAAATGAGCCAAATCCCCCAGAAATAAACCAAGTCCACCTCACAGTATGGAACAAGAGTTTTAGTGAAACTCAATATACGCCCGAAAACGAAAATTTCTATGAATTTTAAGCTTTCAGGGGAGATAATTTTAATGACTATAAACAGACTATGTCGAAACAAATTCATGACATATCGTCTCTTTGTAATATATCCACCGAAAACAAATTGTAATCATAAGTTCAAATCTTTTCGAAATATGGTCAGGCACAAATTTTTTGATGAATTTTAAACTTTCAAGGGGGAGATAACTCTGGGGAATATGAACAGAGTTTGCCAAAGGGAAATCATGACACAGTGGTTTCACGTAATATATCCACTGAAAAGTTGTAATCATAAGTTCAAAACCTTTCCAAATGTGGCTCGGAATTGAAGTTTTCGATGAATTTTAAGCTTTCAAAGGGAGATAACGTTGGGGGAATATCAATGTAATTTGCTAAACAAAATCATGACATCATCTGGATGTAACATAGCTACTGAAAAAAGTTGTAATCATACTTTCGAAACTCTGATATATCGCCTGGACATGAAACAAACACTGGACAGATGGACGATGAACTCCATCACATATGTCCAATTTTAAAATGGGCGTATAAAGATTTAGAAAATCAATCGAGATCTGATAAGTCCTTAATGAATTATATGTCTATTGAACAACTTTAACATTCTTCTAATTCTTTGACACAAAACAAACCACATAAAAGTATGAAAATGTTTTGAAAATCATTTTCATTATGGTCCAGACTGGATGTAGTGATGGTATAGAACAGATCTGTAAAGTTTTACAATGAATTAAATAAATTTCCATAGAAAAAATGTCACATTTACCCAATTCTTGGTGCATGCCCGACAGAGGACAACAGAAAGAACAAGTGAGCCCGCCCACCCGCCCGCCAGCCAGCCCGCTCGACACAGACCTCTATGAAAAGAATACTAACCATAAACATCCGATCTTCCTGGTGGCAGAATTACAATTACAAGCTGTATTGTGGGGTGTTCTCGCTGCACATTTTTACAAATCTGTTCTACATCCTCCACTGCGCGGGCATAAGTAACGAAACATGGTTTTTGACGAATAGGCATTCCAACGTCTTTTGATGTCCTCATAAGCTCTGTAGAAAATCGACTAAAAAGAAACAAGTGTCATGAATGTGTAAAACATTTAATACATAATCTATGGTCTTGTCTGAACTGAAGGTCAAAGGTGGTAACAAGGTTAATTGTTTCAATCAAAAGCATAGATCACGCATGCGTACACATCATTCAATAAATTTGTCTTCTGTTCAAAAAGAATTACATGATTTAAAAATATTTTGTACATGCAATATTTACTTTTTCAGTTTGTTTATTATAGGAAACAAGCTTGATTGGTCGATGACGTGTCAGTGTAAATTCCAACCTTCACCTTTGTTGATGCCCCGGGGGCAGAGCCAAATGACATGTACTCATGCCCCTGCAATCACATTCGTAGTGCACATAACAAATTTGGTTGAATTCTGACCAATTATTTTAGAGTTACACTAGTCTATTTTTTTACCTTTTCACCCCACACCTACCTGCCCTCACCTACCCCATCCACATTTGGGGAGAGCCAAATGTAAATGTTCTCCTGTACTGTGCAATCATACACACATACGAAACTTGGCTGAATTCCATCCAACAATTTCCGATGAGTGGTGATACAATCCATTTCTTGACCTTTTGATTGACTCCCCCTCTCAAACAGACACACACCAATCCTGCCTCCTCCACCACTGTGGGCGGAGGCAAATGTAAATGTCCGTGTGCACTCTGCAATCAAATTTGCTGGAACTCTGTCCAATGGTTTAGGAGTTACGTTACAATCAATGTCTGCACACACAGACAAACACACACATGGTAGGATGGCATAATCACTACTCTTCATCGAAAAATGTGGGGATAATAATTAATCTAACAGGATGATATACATCACATGATCCCATTCCCCCCCCCCCCCCCCCGTTTGCCACAGGGATTGAGATAGAGTGTACCGACAGACAAATAGGCAAATAAACAGAGAGGTGGGTAGGCAGTGATGGTAGTAAAACATCCATTATAAATGAAGTTAATGAAGGAAAACCAAATGCACACACATTTGGGACAAATTTTAAGTATTTCAAGGAACATAACTACGGTGAATCTAGACGCCTTTCTTTGATACACAATTTCCCCCGAGGGCATGGCATTAGGAGTTGACATACCAAAGTTGAAATGAATCAATCAATCATAAGTTATTGAACGAAAACAAAATGCACGGCCATTTTTGATGAATTTAATTATTTCAAGGGAGATGACTATGGTGACTATGATGTAGATGTGTTTCGCTGATATGCAATGTTGACCGTCTATACGCAACACATCTGTGGTGGGGAGGGGGGGGGGAGAGGAATTGTAAATGTATAGGTTCAAGTCTTCAAGATCTGACCCGGACAAGAAAATTTTGATGAATTTTAATCTTTCAAGGGAGATAACTCACGAATATGCGAGGATGTTGTCAAAACGAAATCATGAGACTTCGTCTATACCTAACACATCTGCCGGGAAAAAAATTAGGTTCAGTACTCTTCGACATCTGGCCAGGAAAAGAAAATTTGGACGAATTTTAATCATTCAAGGGAGGTAACTCCCGCGAATATACGAAGATTTTGCCGAAATGAAATCATGACACTTCGGCTATATGTACCAAAACCTGTGAAAAAATTTGTGAGTGTGGGTTCAACTCTTCGAGATTTGGACTGGACAAGACAATTTTGACGAATTTTAATCTTTCAAGAGAGATAACTCTGGCGAATATGGGCAGATCTTGCTGAACCGAAATACTTACACTTCGCCTATACATAACACATCTTCTGAAGAAAAAAAATTGCGAGTGTAGGTTCAAAACTCTTCGAGATCTGTACCGGACAAGAAAATTTTGATGAATTTTAGGCTTTCAAGGGAGATAACTCTAGCGAATATGGGAGGATTTTGCTGAATCGAAATCATGACACTTCGTCTATAGGTAATATATCTGCTGAAAGAAATTTGTGAGTGTAGGTTCAAAACTCTTCGAGATCTGTCCCGGACAAGAAAATTTTGATGAATTTTAAGCTTTCAAGGGAGATAACTCTAGCGAATATGGGACGATTTTGCTGAATCTAAATCATGACACTTCGTCTATAGGTAATATATCTGCTGAAAAAAATTTGTGAGTAGGTTCAAAACTCAAAACGCTTTGCGCGGGCGTATAATAAATACATCCACATTATAAGTTATTGAGCAAAAACCAAATGCATGGAAGGATGGATGCACAGATGGACGGATGGACAGAAGCGAAAGCATAATAACCCATTGCGTGTGCGCGTGGATGTGGTATGCCAGACGGCCTCGTACAGGCCGATCTAGGGGCTGAGTAATCCAAGAGCAGTACTGTCTCCGCGAGGCTGTCCCTGGCAGCACCATGGTCCTCATGGGAGACACGCTCAGGCACGGTTCCTCGACCACATCCACTCCCACCTCTGTCAGTGCCATGCCCACGTCAGGACGCGGGTTGCCGGATAGGCTGAGGATGTGAAGCCTGGTCGTCCGCATCAGGCTTTGGAACGATGCTGTACTGTATTTCTGGTATAAATCCGCAGAAATATGGCATCGCTGTGCCACCTAGTAGAGGGCCTTCGCGAGTTTGCCTTTTGTTTTGAATGCTTCCTCTGCCTGCGTGAACATGTCCATCACATGTTCCGCATATGGCAGGGATGCCACAGCGGTTTTTATCGGTTTTCCCTAAAGGCACGGGCATGCGACGTGCATGGAAGCTGATGGCTCTATCATGAGTTCTGGCTTGCCGCTTAACAGCCATTGGCAAGCGTTACTCCAGTCCTCAGTTAAACACCTGGGACATCTCAAGCCATGGACATGACTCGTCATCTTCCAAGATGTTTCCGCTGGTTTCTGAAGAAGCCAGCATACCAGGTGGCATTTGGTTGGCACTATGGAAATTCCTGAGCAATTAGGCAAACGATATGGACTCAGAGCCAGAGACGTGGACCTTTGCAGGGTAAAAAGCCTGGTCCAACGGTCCGCACCTTCCATACCAAATCCTTCATTTAATCACGGGATTTGGTATGGCCATCTGCGACAACCACCTGAACCGTTAAGGTTACTCCCCCATGGATAACTCCATGGAAATGGTCACCCGCAGGCCTAGTCACCCGCAGGCCTAGTCACCCGCAGGCCTAGTCACCTGCAGGCCTAGTCACCCGCAGGCCTAACGGGTATCCACATCCATGTTCTCCAGTTCATCGGTTTGATCGAGTCCTGTTGATGCTTGGTTGGGATTCCGGAGTGAGATCAGGAATCTTCGACACGCTCCATGATCTGAGTGGCGTCTGTTCGGATCTCCTGTTTGAGAAGATGGTGACGATGCAGGTAGTGGCCTAGGACCTGCTTCCCTGAGGGGAGTTTACATCCTTCAATCCTTTCTGAAGGGCTTACTAAAAAATAAACGAAATCATGGATTTCTTTTTTCACGAGTGTTGTTATACTTACCTCCCTAACATTATGATATTTCCTAAATATCGACCTTGACTCAATAACCCCAGATTAAACAAGAGGCCCAAGGGGCCTGTGTCGCTCACCTGGAGCACCATCAATTTTTAACAAAATTGTTGGTGGGTGGTTTAGCAGTCTTTTAAATGAGCTTGGGGACATTTTTGCAAGTGCAAAATTTTGATTGGCCCACAGCGCCCATGTTTTTTGGATGGATCAACTTCCCTTGAACAAATTTTAATGGCCTGATCACTTCAGCGGTTCTGGGGAAAGAAGTCGTTTTTGGGAAAACTAGGTCATCCAAGATGGACGCCGAACCATTTGGTCATTCAAGTTCCCTTGAACAAACTTGACTCAGTGCTTACCATAGATCATATTTCGTGTTTTGAATCGATCCCTCAAATGGTTTGGGAGGAGATGATTTTTAAAGACATTTCTAAAAATCGGCCGAAATCCAAGATGGTCGCCGGCCAAATTGGCCGATCGGCTTCGTTTGAACAAACTTGGATCCCTATGGTGTAAGGATGCTTCCTGCTAAATATAATTGAAATCGGCCTAGTAGTTCTCCAGAAGACATTTTAAATTTCCCATTGCTTTAGTATGGGCGCCTTTGGCGGGAAAATAATCCAAGATGGCCGCCGAACCGTTTATCCGACAGTTTCTAAAATGGAAAATTTGAGCTCAGAAACCATATATAGAACCAATTTCGGCCTTAAAATCAATCAAATAAAAAAATCCAATATGGCCGCCAAACACGCTACATTTTGATTGGTCCACGGTGGCCATGTTTTTTGATGGATCAACTTCGCTTGAACAAACTTTAATGGCCCTTAGTCCCTGATCATATCTCCAAAAATTCGGCCTGATCCCTTCAGCGGTTCTGGAGAAGTCGTTTTTGGGAAAACTAGGTCATCCAAGATGGCCACCGAACCATTTGGTCAATCAAGTCTTCTTGAACAAACTTGGCTTACCTCTTTCCCTAGATGATGTTTCATGAGTTTTGAATCGATTCCTCAATTGGTTTCGGAGAAGATTTTTAAAGACGTTTCCTAAAATTGGCCAAAATCCAAGATGGCCAATTTGAGCTCAGAAACCATATATAGAACCAATTTCGGCCTTAAAATCAATCAAATAAAAAAATCCAATATGGCCACCAAACACGCTACATTTTGATTGGTCCACGGTGGCCATGTTTTTTGACGGATCAACTTTGCTTGAACAAACTTTGATGGCCCTTAGTCCCTGATCATATCTCCAAAATTTCGGCCTGATCCCTTCAGCGGTTCTGGAGAAGTCGTTTTTGGGAAAACTAGGTCATCCAAGATGGCCACCGAACCATTTGGTCAATCAAGTCTTCTTGAACAAACTTGGCTTACCTCTTTCCCTAGATGATGTTTCATGAGTTTTGAATCGATTCCTCAATTGGTTTCGGAGAAGATTTTTAAAGACATTTCCTAAAATTGGCCAAAATCCAAGATGGCCACCGGCCAAATTGGCCGATTCGTTCCATTTGGACAAACTTGGATTGCTATGCCCTAAGGATGCTTCCTGCCAAATATAATTGAAATCGGCCCAGTGCTTCTTGAGAAGTCGTTTAAAGGAAAAGTTGATGGACGGATGGACGACGGATGGACACACGACGGACGGTCGCCACGCCATAAGCTCACTTGGCCTTTCAGGCCAGGTGAGCTAATAAAGGCCAGGCGAGCGAAGCAGAACTAGACTGCTAAAGTCTGCATTTTATACAAATATTACAATGACCAAGTCCTCAACATCATTGTACTTCACATAGGTAAACATGTGATCAAGTTAAATTCAAGTAGGTGAACCAATCCTGCGATATAAGACATGTTGAGCTAAACCAAACTTTAACCGAAAATAATAGTTTTGTAACACAACAAAAATACTAAGCCACTCAATTCACTGTTTGCTATAAGTCACCTGACTTAGATATCTCAGAAAATTTTAACCTATTCATTCCCATGGTGTGGGTTCCCTTGAAACAAGGTTAGCAGAGATACATCCCTCCATTGGGTAGTCTTGATAGTATCTCTTTAACTCTAAAGCAGTCATTGCTCTAGGGAACCGGTTCCTCTATTCCTATAGAGAACATATAAACGAGTCTGTGAGCATGCGCACTTATGCTACTATGCATGCGACCGAGTCCAAGCCGTCATTAATTAATTTTCTGTATTACGGGAAACACCTAACTTTTATCTCAACAAATCCTATTCATTCCATAATCTTGGGGAGCTACATCCACATTTGATTTTCATGAATACCACAGTACAAGTGGTCTTTGTTGAATAAGTCATAGTACTTATGTAAAATGGTTATAATTTACGTGAATATGAACAGAAAGTTCGTTGTGACCAAGTTGAAAGAAAATGGCGCCAGCTTCACATTACAAGCCAGGTGAAGTCAATAACTCTGATCCTATTTTAGCCACGAGGCTCCGTTCCTACGAAAGGTATACTATATACCGGTTTGGAACATCTCCTACGAAAGGTATCCTACATAACATATGTAACATACCGGTTGGGAAGTTAGTGGATCAATTAAGAGTTTTGACTAGGTACGTATTTCCGAGCGTCATTCTTTCCTACATAAGGTATACTACATACCGGTTTGGATCGAATCCTACATAAGGTATCCTACATAACTATGTAATATACCGGTTGGGAAGTTATTGGATCTATTAAGAATGTGACAGTGGTGCAAACAGGCGTGGTGGACCGGATGAACACCACAAGGATACACCACGATCATCCCCTGAAGAAAAGCGAGTGGTCCTTCTAAGGACCGTTACTAACCAACTAACATGAAACTCGCAATTACTTCATGATGATCAGTCATGTCAGTCGTATTACAATAAAGACGAGACCATCGTATTAATTCGCGATTCGGTGTTCGCTTTAAATTGGCGGCGTTTTTGCAGGCTAATTTAACATTACTAGCAATGGGCCGTGAACCCTTTTTACCTTTTATTTTATATCTTATAAAAAATTACTCGAGATTTTATGTTTTCTAATACCTGGCGGGGTTATTCGACGCAAGTATTTTTTATGGCCGTAGTTTCATGAAAAATGTAAACATTGCGTTGCTATGGGATATCCTTTTTAGTGTGTCGTAAATTGGCAAATGTTGGACGATCTCGGAATGCCCGGATGTTCAAAATTACGATACTGAATTGAATCCTCGTAATCACATAACCCGCTTTTGTTAGATAGGGTATTAAGTCTGTGCCAGATTATCAGGTTCACTTGATTTGTAAATCTAGCGAGAAACTTGCGTTCACTTGATTTCTAAATCTAGCGTTAAAACTTATCATATATATTACTGGTTATATTGTAATGTGAGTGACCAACATAAAATGATCTAAAACGTAATGCGATGTTCTAGAAAAATTGCATGAACGCCCGCGTCTAATGTTAGCGAGCCAGCCAGTGGCAAAGTAAATCTCCGTTTGGAGGCGCTGACGAGAAGCGTAGATCTCATTGCCGAATTTCCGATTCCAGGATAACTATATCGAGTACTCGTTTAAGATACTTCATTGAAATTTGCTTTAACCTGATCTGGTCAGATAATATCACGTGATTTATATATCATGTGATTATCACGTGATTCTGATTTATATATTATAAAGACGACATTTATGTCAAATTAGGATTAATTTTGATGGAAAAAACAATCTTTATTAAAGGATACGCAATATTTAGGCTGTTCAATTTAATAATTTCACTTCTGCGAATGATGTTTTGAGGTACACATTAAGCATAACCGCGAGGTGACAAGATTTGTGAAGGGGGTTTTCGTGGTATCTTCAGACGTCAAGATGTTTAAAAATTCAGAGGAAAATAAGTTTTATCCTTGTATATAGTGGCGCAAATTTTTTAGAACGTGTAAATTGAGCATAAATGTGCGACATATTTATGGATTTATAAGTAAATACGCCACTCCCATATTTGCTGGTACTCATTCAGATTCAACTTATTTCAGTTGCAACTTATGACTAATAACTTCGACAGTTAAATGGTTAATATTTTAATAGTAAACGCTACAAACTTTGATGACCAAGTTTTACTATACCAGAGATGTGTGTTGATCTCAGTGTTTTAGTAGCAAGCATAGCCTTTGGATCAGGAAAGTTCTTGACTATCAGCCACTTTTATTAGCCCTAAGATGGGGTTTCCCTACTTAATGTATAATCTAATCTCTCATCATTTTGGAAATTCTTTCTGCGGGTACTTAACTTGGGTGAAATTGGATATATAGAGCACGTACCCAGGCTATGATAGATCATTCTATCGGCTCTCAATCGATTAATTGTTATAGTCAAATATAACATTCTGCTTGCAAATGGACTATTACTCGTGGAAATCATCTGAAAGTCTATCAGAAGAGGGGGAGAACTAACCTAGTTAGAAGAATTTTCTCTATAAGGGGGTGTAAACTGAAATGTTTCCACCCCATCTCTTAAAACATTTGAAAATGGTTTAGGTAGGCTTGGCAATGCATGCCTACACCGTACACGCAACCCATGACAGAAGTGATGGCACAGGCATGGAGATAAATGAAGACGAGATGACCATAAGGCCTAATTGTCCTGTGCTCAGTATTATTACCTAGATTATAACTCAATTTTTATAGTATAGCAACTGATTATAATTAAACTTCTGGTTTAGGTATGCCAAATCAATTCACTTCTGTTGTTTTGCTGGTATTGTTTGTTTCTAAATCACTTGACAAATTAAATGCCCTATTTCTGGGTCTCTTATTTGTAATTCTTTAATTCTTTATTAGTTGCTCTTAGTGCAATGGCTGAACCATCCAATTATCTTCATCCTTCGAAACCCTGTGTACACCCAACTCTTCGCATTTATCTTCTAGGAATGATTTAATTTTTTCTTATGATCCTAGCAGGGATTTTGTTGTTTTGATTTCACTAGATTTCGTTTTGCTTCTGAATCTTCTCATGTATTACTCTCTTCCTATCAGCCTCCATCTTTCGACCTGTTCTCTCAAAAAATTGGAATCAATCATCTTTCGATTCTCCTAATATCAATCTGCAAATAAGTGCGTCAGACTTTATTATTTTAATTGTGAATAGTGGTTTGCTATCTTTTAGTATCATATCTGGTCGGATTTATTTTTAACATAGTTTTTCAGTCTTTCTTTTCTATCAGTAGGATCCCTCGCCATGATGAAGCATATCTATGGGGTGAATGTAAGCTTGTCACAATAACAAAATCTTTTTTGTCTTATCAAGATTTACACCATTCCTTTCTCGAGTTCGGTAGAAATTTTGATCTTTTTATTTGTCTAGGGATATGTCTATTTCTATTATTTTCATATGGAGATGTCTTCTCAGCCTTATCTATTCAAGCCTATTTTTTATTCTTCTAAATTCTAACTTTCCCAGGCATTATTAAATAAATTCCTCACGGGGGCCTAACCAAGATTATTGGATTATTGCCTTCACATAGATTGTGGAATATGGTTTTTTCCTTTCACCCTTCTGTGTAGCTTCAGCCCTTTGTCCTTATCCATCGTTGATCTGGTCACAGGTTTGATGGACTTCTTTCCTGTTTAATCATCTGATAAAGATATTAACAATTGGGCCGATCATACTAGCTTTGTTTTAAAATTAGATTTGTAAAATAAGATTCTGCAGGTTTATTCTGGTCCTAGCTGTCATGCTTACGCGCTTCTATATAATCTCTACTCTATCAGGGGTGGGGATGGGTATAGCTAGCCTCATGCATGTCTTAGGTAGCAGATTTCCTACATATAAGGTACAATCAATGTAGTCATTGAATTCCCCTTTTTTCTCTCAAACCATGTTGGTCTCCTTTAACATTAGTCCTGCTTCTGTTCCTGATCAATAATTTTCCGCTGTTTTCAAGTAGGATACAGTGGAGGCATGGCAGAATCCAAAGACTTTAAGGATTATGAGGTGCTGGCAGATCATCTTTTATAGGGTCTCGGCTCTTATCTTCAACTCATATATTTATCCTTTTGTGACAACTTCCAAAAAATTTACACTTCATGATTTAATACTAATTCTGTTGTATATTTTGGAATTATTTTGTCTGGATCCCATGGCTGCTTTGATACTGGTTGAGACAAAAATTACTTACTCAATCGTTTTATAATATTCATCTCTTTTCCTGATATGTTGTCTCAGAAATGGAGTTCATCGATGAAAGGAATAATATGGACATGGAGTCATTTTGCCTAGTCATCACTGGTCTCGTCAAGGATAGGGGACAGTGTTTTCTGATATTTCTATACATACAGAATTGATCCTAACTGGATCTGGGTTCTTTTAATTACATCATGGCCAGTCTGGGATTCCTCTGGTTGGAAGGTTCCTTAATTGTGTTAAAATTTGGACCGAATGGAGTCAGTTTTGTGTACGAAGGTCAAGTCTGGTAATTCAGAATTTTGTCCCTCACCACGACCGCATACACTACATCTTCATTTGCTGGGTGTCATCGGTCCAATTCACCAGTTTATCCATCTGCAGGTCCAGTTTGATGTCTTGTTCTTACGTGTTTGGGGGAGGGGATCGATATAGAATTTCCTCTCGTTCTTGTGTCTATGGAATCAGATAAAGTAGTCTTACCACTCTCTTCCTTTTCAGGAACTAGAACAGGAACTAATTCTCTAGTATTCCTCTTCAATACTCTGGAATATTGGAGAATGAAGAGATAGTGTCTCTTTCACAAGCACCTATCTGCTCATGCAGTCATTTCTATAGTAGTCACTTTCATCAACAAGCAGGGCAGTTGAGGTTATCATATTTCTCTGGAGTCTTGGTCTTCCTCCTGCGGTGGAGATGTCAGGAAAACTTTCAGCAGCTCACATTCCAGGTAGAATGATTTTCCTTGTAGCTCATTTATTACATCCCATTAAGTTTCTACTCAGTATAGTGTCCAGATCTGATGTTCATATTCTTCCTCCAGGCTAGGCTCTGGCGGTAGATGCTCTGGCCCAGTCATAGACTTCACATTTTGTTTAAATATCTTCAATTTAACTTTCTAGTGCCAATTGTATTTAAGAACTTTGGTCAGCGGTTTCTAGTACAATTGTCTTAAGAGAACTTTTGTCAGCAGAATGTATTATCCCTTTAATCACTCCTGCCTGGCCCAATGAGAGTTATCAGTGGATCTCGTAGTCATCTTTGTGGAAATCCAAAGCGTCTTACCAATTTTGCTGATTTTCTATCTCGTTTAACAGCAGCTTTCAGTTCATCATTCCACAAATCTTCAAAATGTATATATGGTATTTTCCAGGAGACCTGCTTTTCAGAAATTGATTTTTTTGTCTGAACTTTAGTATTCTTAATCAATTCAAACTATCTGTTACAGGAGAATTTACCAGAGTATATTTAAGGTTTTCAAATGGTTGTCAGAACAACACATTATCTCGGCCGATTCTGCATCCCATCATCAAGTCATAGATTCATGGGATATTTTTTGATGATTTAAATCTGTATGCTGGGATGATGTTATCGTTTTCACTAGCATCTATCCTTCTTTATTTTCTAGAAGCTGTTTTGAGAGTTATTAAGTATTTACATCATGTATCCATGGTACCGGTATTTTTAGGGTATAGCACAAAGGCAAATACCTATAATAAATTCCTCTATTAATTCATTCTTGGGTCCATCTGTTTAATTATACAACTATGAAATCATTCTTTTTTGTACTAGCGGCTGCCTTTGTTAGATGGCCTTTTGATATTCATATTCTTTTTGTGAATTATCTTTTCTAGGTGGTAGGAGAGCTGGCCTCATTCTTTGCCTGGAAGAGATCTTATATATATAAAACCTAATTAATTGTTTTCAATCCTTACCGAAAACCATACCCAATTTAAAATATCTTTTTGAAACACCGTTCAGGTTACCTATGCAAATTTGTTTAGTAAGCGCGCATCTCATCAACTGGATTACAGACACCATTAATCGACACTAGAATGTATCTCCAGGAGACACTCAGTAAGTGTTAAGGCACACGATGTTCGTGGTATGGCCTTCTCCTTCGCATTCTATGCAGATCTACCGTTCAGATTACTTATATAGCGAATTTGTTTAGTAAGCGCGCAGCTCATCAACTGGATTACAGACACCATTAATTGACACTAGAATGTATCTCCAGGAGACACTCAGTTTGTGTTAAGGCACACGATGTTCGTGATATGGCCTTCTCCTTCGCATTCTATGCAGGTCTATCAGTGGACGACATTATGTAAGTTGCTGTATAAATGTCAGATTCTACATTATTTTTATCTGAAAGATCAGATTCAATTCACAATCTGACATTTCTCGGTTCACCACTCAAACCTAGGCTCAATTGCCTAGATTCTTTAGTCAGCCGTCTTCTTCACCATCTCACGTCTGTTTTTAAATTCTCTTTGCTGAGATTTTCTAATTATCGTTATATTATTGTATTTTATTTAGAACATTTGTTTGTTCGTGCTCTTTCAGCACTTCAGCGATTTAGTTGGTTTTAGTGTTTTTGGTGATTAACCTTTCATTCCTGATTTGCAATTTACCAACCCACCTAGTATTTGGGCTCTGACCAATTCTATGTTTTAGCAAACAGTGAATTGAGTGGCTTAGTATTTTTGTTGTGTTACAAAACGACCCAGACGTATATATACTGGTCTGGCGTTTTGTTAACTTACTAAAATACTTACCACTCAATTCACTGTGGCCCACCTCGGCCACCCCGCGTCGTTAAATTGCAAATCATTATTAAAAAATTTGTGGAATTAATTAATGACGGCTTGGACTCGGTCGCATGCATAGTAGCATAAGTGCGCATGCTCACAGACTCGTTTATATGTTCTCTATAGGAATAGAGGAACCGGTTCCCTAGAGCAATGACTGCTTTAGAGTTAAAGAGATACTATCAAGACTACCCAATGGAGGGATGTATCTCTGCTAACCTTGTTTCAAGGGAACCCACACCATGGGAATGAATAGGTTAAAATTTTCTGAGATATCTAAGTCAGGTGACTTATAGCAAACAGTGAATTGAGTGGTAAGTATTTTAGTAAGTTAACAAAACGCCAGACCAGTATATATACGTCTGGGTCGTTTTATATTAAGGCCATAGTTAACTTGACCTTTGACATTTGACATCAACAAGATTGTGCTGCATCTGGTTGATATATGTAACCATGCATCCAAGTTTAGTCACAATAGGCTGACGCAATCCTTAGATATAAAACGATATGTTGAACAAGACTAAAAACTTAAACGGAACCAATAGAGTATCATACCAATGTCCTGGTGGCCTTGACCGTTGACCTCAATATCATTGTGTTCCATCTGGTTGTTATATGTAATCATGTGGCCAAGTTTCATCCCAATAGACGAGATATAAGGGTTAAATGCAAAACTTAACTGTAAAAAATAGTTTTCTAACAAGTTCATAGTGGCCTTGAACTTTGACCTCGATGAAAAGTTCATAATCAACAAACTCTGAAACATGTGGCACACTTGTGCAGTTGGGCTTCCGGATGCGCTGAGTTTGACAGGTGTATAACTTGCCTAATAGTAACAGTTTCAGTTTAAATTCTGTGTATAATTGAGCCAGTTGGCTATATATAGTAGCATATATCAAGATTCGTGATGGTAATTACTCTTGAAATGAAAATGAACACTCAACTAGATGGACTGCGTACCACCGTGTCAAGCCCTTTAGGTTTTCTGCACATCACACATCATATGTGGCATGAGTTTTTAAAATATTATACCCCCTTGAGAAATTAAATGTCTTTAAAACTCTAACATTCTTCGAATTCTTGAAAAGCTGACAAATCACACAGAAATAAACTAAGTCCAAACCATGTAGAAATATTTTTCAAACTTTTATAATTCATTATAGTTTTGCTGCAAACTGAATGTAATGATGCTATATAACAAATCTGTAAAGTTTTATTGGGATCGAATAAGCCCTTGATAAATTAAAAGACCATTGAAAAGCTTTAACATTTTTCTAACTCTGGGGCTAAGCAGGATATAAATCACACAAAAATAAACTAAGTCCAAACCTGGTCAAAATTATGAAAATATTAGAAAATCTTATTTATTGTCACGCACTGATGGTATAAAACAAAACTGCACAGTTTTAATGGCATTGGATAAGTCCTTCATTGATTAAATGTCAACTGAAAAACTTTAACATTCTTCTAATTCTTGGCTTAAACCAGATATATATATCACACAAAACTATTCTAAGCCAGGGCCAAACATCGGAAAGGTATAGAAAAGATTTGAAAATCACAATCATTATGATAGAGACTGGATGTAATGATAGCGTAGAACAAATCTATAAAGTTTGATTGACAGCGGATAAGTACCTGATGAAGTAAATGTCAATTGAAAAGCTTCAACATTTCCCTAATTCTTGGTGCAAAATAATATACGTCCAAAACCCCGTAAAAACATGGACAAAATTTGAAAATCACAATCATTATGATGGAGACTGGATGCAATGATAGCACAGAACAAACATTTACAGTTTTATTAACATCGGATAAGTCCATGATGAATAAAATGTCCATTGAAAAACTGTAACATTTACCTAATTCTTGTCACACCCGACGCTGGACATCATTTAGATCGCAACGTCGAGATCCTCCGCTTCGCTATGGGCTCGAGAACAAGATTTTGATTTTTTTTCTTTTTTACTAATTTTGACCAGTAGGTTAATATAAGCATAGTATAATACTTACTTCAACGCATCCTCGCGTGTTCGCTGATCAAAACAAATAATGGCCCAGGTGTTAATATCAGTACTTTTGTAAAATGTGTGTCCCACCATAGTCCATGACCCTTCTCTTGGACTCGCCTCCGGAGCTCGACATTGTTCCTAAATGGAATAACAAATATAATTTTATACGCTAAACTGTCATATATGTACCTGCCTTGAAAACATCTTACCACTCAAACACTGTTATCTGAATTTTCTAGCAACCGTGACAGAAATTTGTTGAATATGTTGAAATTCTTTAATCGCTGCAAAATATTCAATAGAATACTTCTTACATCATAAAGAAGTTGTTTCCTCTCATCAGATGAGTTGAAAGTGACAGATGGTTGCAACCATGAAGCTCTCCCGATTCATATAATTCTACTCGACTGTTATTTGCAGTTCTAGGCTAACTTAAGGTCTGTATGTCAGCACAATGTTAATATCCATGTATGCAATGTAGTTGAAATACAATCAAAATCTGTCTCCCATATATAAATAGTGCAAGCATACAGTAAGAAACAAGAGGCCCAAGGGGCCTGTATCACTCACCTGGACTTATTGGTCACTGACATAACTGAATACAACAGGCCCAAGGGGCCTGTGTCGCTCACCTGGAGCACCATCAATTTTTGTCAAAATTGTTGGTGGGTGGTTTAGCAGTCTTTTAAATGAGTTCGTGGACATTTTTGCAAGTGCAATATGGCTGCCAAACAGACTACATTTTGATTGGCCCACGGCGCCCATGTTTTTTTGATGGATCAACTTCCCGTGCACAAATTTTAATGGCCCACATTTTGGCGTGATCCCTTCAGAGGTTTTGAAGGAGTCATTTTCGTGACAACCAGGTCATCCAAGATGGTCGTCGAACCATTTGGTAGATCAAGTCCTCTTGAACAAACTTGGCTTACCTCGTGGCCTAGATGAAGATTATGCAAGTGGTTTCGGAGAAGATTTATAGACATTTCCTGAAATTGGCCGAAATCCCAAATGGCCGCTGGGCAAATGGGCCGATCGGGTTCATTTGAACAAAGTTGGATCCTTATCCCCTAAGGATGCTTCCTGCCAAATATAATTGAAATCGGCCTGGTAGTTCTCGAGAAAACATTTTAAATTTCCCATTGCTTAAGCATGGGAGCTTTTGACGAGAAAATTATGCAAGATGGCCGCCAAACCGTTTATCCGACAGATTCGAAAATTGTAAATTTGAGATCAGAGTACCCAAACCCCTATATGAAACCAATTTCGGCCTCAAAATCCATCAAATAAAAAAATCCAATATGTCCGCCAAACATGCTATATTTTGATTGGCCCATTGGGGGGGCCATGTTCTTTGACAGATCAACTTCTCTTTAACAAATTTTACTGGCCCTTAGTCCCTAATCATATCTGCCAAATTTCGGCCTGATCCCTTCAGCGGTTCTGGAGAAGTTATTTTCGCTAAAACTAGGTCAACCAAGATGGCTGCCAAATTATTTGACCAATTAAGTTCCCTTGAACAAACTTGGCTTACCTCTTTGCCTAGATGAGGTTTCATAAGTTTTGAATCGATTCCCCAAGCCGTTTCGGAGAACACAATTTTTAAAGACATTTCTAAAAATCAGCCAAAATCAAAGATGGCCACCGGCCAAACTGGCCGATCGGCTTCGCTTGAACAAAATGAAATTTCTATGCCATAAGGATGCTTCCTGCCAAATATAATTCAAATCGGCCCAGTAGTTCTCGAGAAGACATTTTAAATTTCCCATTGCTTTAGTATGTGAGCTTTTGGCGGGAAAATGATCCATGATGGCTGCCAAACCCTTTATCCGACAGTTTCGAAAATTGCAAATTTGAGATCAGAATAACCAAAAACCTATATAAAACGAATTTCGGCCTCAAAATCCATCAAATAAAAAAATCCTAAATGGCTGCCAAACACACTATATTTTGATTGGTCCACCGCAGCCATGTTTTTCGATGAATCAACTCCTCTTGAACAAACCTTAATCGCCCTTAGTTCCTAATTATATATCACAAATTTGGTTGAACTCTTGCCCTAGATCATATTTCATCAGGTTTCCTTCAATCCCTTAAGCCGTTTCGGAGATTTTTAGACGTTTCTAAAAATTGGCCAAAATCCAAGATGGCTACCAGCCTAATTGGCCGATTGGCTTCATTTGAACAAACTTGGATCCCTATGCCCTAATATAATTGAAATTGGCCCAGCGGTTCTTGAGAAGAAGTCGTTTAAAGGAAAAGTTGATGGACGGCCGAATGGACGATGGACACACAACGGACGGTCGCCACAACATAAGCTCACTTGGCCTTTTAGGCCAGGTGAGCTAATAATATTTCCCAAATTTGGGCCCAATCCATTCAGTGGTTCTTGAGAAGTCGTTTTAGCGAAAAGTAGGTCATCCAAGATGGCCACCGGGCCATATGGAGTATCAAGTTCCCTTGAACAAACTTGGTTTAGCTACACGCCTTGATGACATTCCATGAATTTTGAATCGATCCCATGAGCGGTTTCGGAGAAGATTTTCAAAGACATTTCTCAAAATCAGCCGATTTGGCAGACAGCCATCTTGGATTTTGGCCGACCGGCCCCGTTTGCACAAACTTGAATCCCTATACCCTAAGGATGCTTCCTAACAAATATAATTTAAATCGGCCCAGTGGTTCTTGAGAAGTTGTTTAAAGGAAAAGTTGACGGACGCCAGACGACGGACGGTCGCCATTGTCAACAAGATGGCCAGCAAACCATTTATCTGAGTTTCGAAAATTACAAATTTGAGATCAGAATACCCAAAAACACATATAAAAACAATTTCGGCCTCAAAATCCATCAAATAAAAAAATACATGGCCACCAAACATGCAATATTTTGATTGGCCCACAGCGGGCATGATTTCTGATGGATCAACTTCTCTTGAACAAACATTAATGGCCCTTAGGCCCTAATCATATCTGCCAAATTTTGGCCCGATCCCGTCAGCGCTTCCAGAGAATAAGTCATTTTCACTACAACTAGGTCAACCAAGATGGCCGCCGAACCATTTGACCAATCAAGTTCCGTTGCCATAAATCATATTTCATGAGGTTTGCATCAATCCCCCAAGCCATTTCGGAGATTTTTAGACATTTCCTAAAATCGGCCTAAATCCAAGATGGCCGCCGGACAAATTGGCCCATCGGGTTCATTTGAACAAACTTAGATCTCTATGCCCTATGAATGCTTCCTCCCAAATATAATTGAAATCGGCCCAGTGGTTCTTGGGAAGAAGTCGTTTAAAGAATTCCCCATTGCTTTACTATGGGCCCATTGCTTTACTATGCGAGCCTTTGGCGGGAAAACAAACCAAGATGGCAGCCAAAGCGTTTATCCAACAGTCTCGAAAGTGCCATATTTGAACTCGCCACACTGATAAGCATATATAAAGCAATTTTCGCCATCAAAATATATCAAATACAAAAAAGCTAATATGACCTAGAAACGCTGAATTTTGATTGGTTGATGGCGACCATGTTTTTAAACGAACAAACTTCCCTTGAACAAACTTGAAAGGCGCTTGGTCCTTAAGCATATATACAAAATTTCAGCTCTATCCCTTCAGCGGTTCGGGAGGTCATTTTTGCGAAAACTAGGTCATCCAAGATGGCCGACAGGCAAATAGGCCACTCAGGTTGCCTTGAACAAAGTTGGCCTACCGTTGCAATAGATGATGTGTTATGAGTTTTGAATCAATTCCTCTAGCGGTTTCTTGGAAGATTTTTTAAAGGGTTTCTAAAAATCGGCTATTTTGGCCGGCGGCCATCTTGGATTTTGGCCGATCGGCTTCATTTGAACAAACTTGAATCTCTATGCCCTAAGGATGCTTCCTGCCAAATATAATTGAAATCGGCCCAGTGGTTCTTGAGAAGTCGTTTTAAAGGAAAAGTTGACGGACGGACGATGGAGACACACACACGACGGACGGTCGCCACGACTTAAGCTCACTTGGCCTTTCAGGACAGGTGACCTAAAAAGCCAATATGACCAACAGACGCTAAATTTTGATTGGCTGATGGCGACCATGTTTTTTAACATACGAACTTCCCTTGAACAAACTTGAATGGACCTTGGTCCCTAAGCATATTTGCCAGATTTCAGACCTATCCCTTCAGCGGTTCGGGAGAAGAAATAATTCGCGAAAACTAGGTCATCCAAGATGGCCACCAGGCAAATAGGCCAATCAGGTTGCCTTGAACAAATTTGGGTCTACTGTTGCAATAGATGATGTGTTATGAGTTTTGAATTAATTCCTCCAGCGGTTTCGGAGATTTTTTAGTGTTTCTAAAAATCTGCCATTTTGGATGACGGCCATCTTGGATTTTGACCGATCCGCTTCGTTTGAACTAACTTATATCTCTATGCCCTATGAATGCTTCCTCCAAAATATAATTGAAATTGGCCTAGTGGTTCTTGAGAAGAAGTCGTTTAAAGAATTCCCCATTGCTTTACTATCGGCCCATTGTTTTACTATGGGAGCCTATGGCGGGAAAACAAACCAAGATGGCAGCCAAACCGTTTATCCGATAGGCTCGAAAGTGTCATATTTGAACTCGCCACACTGATAGGCATATATAAAGCAATTTTCGCCATCAAAATACATCAAATACAAAAAAGCCAATATGACCTAGAAACGCTGAATTTTGATTGGTTGATGGCGGCCATGTTTTTTAACGAACAAACTTCCCTTGAACAAACTTGAAAGGCGCTTGGTCCCTAAGCATATTTACAAAATTTCAGCTCTATCCCTTCAGCAGTTCGGAAGTCGTTTTCGCGAAAACTAGGTCATCCAAGATGGCCACCAAGCAAATAAGCCAATCAGGTTGCCTTGAACAAACTTGGGTCTACTGCTGCCACAGATGATGTGTTATGAGGTTTGAATCAATTCCTCCCACGGTTTCGGAGAAGATTTTTTAGTGTTTCTAAAAATCAGCCATTTTGGCCGACGGCCATCTTGGATTTTGACCGATCCGCTTCGTTTAAACAAACTTAGATCTCTATGCCGTATGAATGCTTCGTCCAAAATATAATTTAAATTGGCCCAGTGGTTCTTGAGAAGAAGTCGTTTAAAGAATTCCCCATTGCTTTACTATGGGCCATTGCTTTACTATGGGAGCCTATGGCGGGAAAACACACCAAGATGGCAGCCAAACCGTTTATCCGATAGTCTCCAAAGTGGCATATTTGAACTCGCCACACTGATAAGCATATATAAAGCAATTTTCGCTATGGGTTGATGATATCTGTCAATAGTTGAGGATGAAAGTTGGTGATGTGGGATCGGCACACACTTTCAGGATATTCAGCAGCTGTTTTGGCCAGTGGTTTAGTAAATAATCAAGCAATGAGAATCGTAGGAATCGATAGGTTTGGACGTGACGGACTGAATGATGGTTAACATTTAGGGATGACAGTCAGCATGTCGACTCCCTATAGAAAGCACAACACCAGCTGGTGATGAGCTCATGTAGCTCACGTACTATTAACCTTCCTATCCTACAGGCAGATGCCTAGTAGGCAAGGGACAGGACAGAGACATTGTAGCGTCCTGTAGCAATAAGTAAAACAATCTAAATTTGTATATCAACTATATGTCCCTCAAAAGGAGACATGCAACAACAACACATTTGGTAATGTTGTTGGTTAGCTGACAGAGTGCATCAAAAGAGAACCAGCCCAAACCGGTTGGACCATGTTCAGGGTTCCCTGTTCGGAAGGAATAATCAGAGTATGATTGGTCGGGATGACGTCACAATCAATGAGCATCCGGCCCGAATCTGGGAAAGGGAAGACAAACGAACATGGGCGGGAAACTCAAAGGAGTATATAAGGGGCACTTTGATAATCGTCGAGGTCCGTCGTTCGCATCGAAAAGCTATCTCTGAATATATTGGAGTAGGAGATAGCTAGTTAGGTTGATAGAGTATAGCAGACCCGTGGTGAAGGGGAGTAATACGAATCAGTAGCAAATAGGAAACAGCCATGTTAAGTAAAGTAGTATAAAATAGTCAAACTCGTATAAGTATTTATCTTTTACTCGTGACAGCAAAAGCCACCATCAGTTATAGTGTACAGTTAGCTTTAATAAAATTATCACCTTGATAACCTCAAGGCAAGAGTTTGAGTTGTGATATCAATTCTGGAGACTACGGAAGATCACCGTAGCTTACCTGCAAGTTCTAGTAGTCAGTCAGATCCGGCCCGGATATCAAAAACAAGTATCGTTAAGTTCATCTATAAACGAGGCGAGCTGATATCTATTTCTTTCGTTCTCGGTAAGGTGGGTTGTCGCAGCAACCTTACATACAAACCTTACCCAAAACGGAAGAGACTTCATAGTCAAGTATACCTCGTTAGAACGTATACGTAGCATAGTAACAGGACACATCAAAAATCTTCAACATGTTGTACTTTTTCATGAAATGTATCCCTTCTAGACTGGTATCTCAGAGAGGACAATCAATACCAATATTGCAACACAAGTCAACATATTTGTCCCAGAACTTCCCCATGTCATAAACGTGACCACGAGACACTCCTGTAATCAAATCACCACACAACACGCCCATACATACATCTCTTGCCACACCTTCGGCTACTGATATTGATTTCCTTCGCCTACTTTGCCATTCAACTTTCACGCAACACTGAAGATGATAATAAGCATTGGCTGCTATAAGGTCATTAACACCAACTAATCTTGTGTTCATCACTGTGTCAGTTTTCGATAAACTTATTAACTCGGTCGAGTTTTCCAGCGTTTCCACTCAGTGAATCGTTCTGGTATCATTTCGCTGGCAGAACATGCTAAGTTTCCATTTAATTGCAGGTAGGCAGGTCCATCGTTTGGCCCGTGAAGGAAGATTGAGGTAGAAGGTTGAGAACCACTGTGTCCATTAGCAATCATAGGTGTGTATTGCTTCTTAAATCTGGCTAGTTTGTTTTCTGAGCCAAAAGAACTATAGCATGTCTTGTGCCACGTTAACTGGGTTGCATTAAACTCTGGCTCGGCAAGCATTTCGAGTCTCTCAAGAAAATTAGCATACTTTGTATCGCACAGTCTTATTCCCTCCCTTGCAACAACTTTAACTCTCGCTTTGCCTTCTTGGGATGCCAGGCGGAGATCTTTGTTGGGGCTGGTTTATAACTTTCAGTCAAATTGTTTTCAAAATATTGAGCAGGTCCAGAGATATAACTCTTAGAAGTTGTCTGCAAAAACTCAACAGTCTGACGGTTAAACCACTGGAGAGCGCAAGCATGACATGTTCTTCCCGCCAAAGTGATTTCAATATATTTGGTCTAAATAGCTGAAGATAACATATTTGGTCTAATTAGCTGAAGATAACATATTTGGTCTAAATAGCTGAAAATAATAGACATATCTGGTCTAAATAGGTTAAAATAATACACTTATTTGGGCCAAATAGCTGAAAATAATACAAGTATTTGGTCTAAATAGCCGAAAATAACACATATTTGGTCTAAATACTGTTTAACCCCATGTAAGACGCAGTTTTTTTTATGGATTTCCAACTGCTTAAAAAGTGTGTGCGTCTTATGTATGAGAACATAGAATTGACTTCATTTTTTGGTTCAAATTTCCAAGTAAAAACAGCATTTTCGGGGTGGAAAATGCCACGAAAATAGGATGTCATTGGGTCGGGAAACATTTTCGCTGTAGTCTAAATAATAACCAATACGGGGACTAAACCAGTTGGAGGTATCATATTATGTAATAAATCTATTGTTTGTAATCATTACCTCTGTAAATGTACCCTATATCATTGCAATATGAGGAAATAAAACTCAGAAATCCCCATTTCTGTCTTTTTTTATCATGCATCCATGATCATTGAGTTTATTAATGATCACAAACACAGATATAATCAGCCCAGCGTGCTTGTGTATATGCGCCTCTAATCACAGATGAGGTTAAACCTCGTTTGTGTTTGAGGCGCAAGCGGAATGGACCTTTCCATTTTTTAGCTATGCCCCGCCCATCACTAGCTAAGCTCCACCCACACCTCGCCGTGTTTGGATTGATCGATCCCTGAATGCCCTAGCTATCAATTTCCTGAAAACTATACAGGGAAGCTGTTGAATATTTTGTAACTAATTAGACTGGGTGCCCAGTCAAATTAGTTTCAAAATATTCAACAGAATATTTATTAAATAGTAAAAGCAAACAATTTGCACAACAGCCCATAGACCGTCATCAAATATGCGTTCGCGACGTACTTATCGACGTCATTCATTATGATGTCATTTTACACATCACGCAGCTCATTATGACGTCATATGATGGGTGGGTGGTCTGGAAAGGTGAATTTCACACATTTGATCTACGTTTCAGTAAAATACTCGGTTATTGTAACGCAATGATAATATATAGTAATTTCTGAGCTCCAAGTCCAGTATATTTATATCTGCATATCTGCTCACTACTCGCTATAACCCTTCTTAATTTGATTTAACCATATAGCATTCCTAATGTCACATGATTTCTATGTTTTCAAGACGACATTTTATGTCAAAAATAGCACTAATTTTGATGTAATAAATGATCTTTATTGAAGATACGCGATATTTAGGCGGTCCCATTAATAATTTCACTTCCACGATGATATCTTTGAGACGTACATTAAACATAGTGGTACGGCGGTAAGCACGCGTATGGAAATTGTGTTCAATTTTCGTGGTAGTGTCTATATGAGTTTTAACCATTTTATAGAACTGATTTCAATTTTTCTATGCGTCCTTTCTATGAGTATAAGGATTTTGGGGGATGTTTTGGGCCAAAGTTTAGCCTGCGTCCAATTCAAGCTAGCGTCTTTTCCTCAAATAAAAATGGTAGCTGAAAATAACACATATTTGATCTAATCAGCTGAAAATAATACATATCTTTGGTCTAAAAAGCTGAAAATAACTCACATATTTGGTCTAAATGGCTGAAAATAATACACATATTAGGTCTAAATAGCCGAAAATAATACACATATTTGGCCTAAATAGCTTAAAATAATATACATATTTGGTCTAAATAGCTGAAAATAATACACATTTGGTTTAAAATCTGAAAATAACTCACATATTTGGTCTAAATAGCTGAAATATTACACACATTAGGTCTAAATAGCTGAAAATAATACACATATTTTATCTAAATAGATGAAAATAATACACATATTTGGTCTAAAAGACTGAAAATAATACACATACCATTTTTATTCGAGGAAAGGACGCTAGCCTGAATTGGACGCAGGCTAAATTTCGGCCCAAATCCCCCAAAAATCCTTATACTCATAGAAAGGAGGCATAGAGAAATTGAAATCCATTCTCTAAAATGGTTAAAACTCATATAGAACCTACCACGAAAATTGAACGCAACTTCCATACGCATGCTTACCGCCGCGTACCACTATGTTTAATGTACACCTCAAAGATATCACTGTGGAAGTGAAATTATTAATGGGACAGCCTAAATATTGTGTATCTTCAATAAAGATCGTTTATTACATCAAAATCAAGGGCCACTTTTGACATAAAATGTCACCTAGAAAATATGGAAATCATGACATTAGGAGTATGCTAAGTTCAGCAACTGCGTTTACGAGATTTCTTCTATTATCTCCCATTCTCCATTTTCATTGGCTTGTACAGGAGAATTTATCCAATCAGAAGAGAGAAACAATATTTCTCTTCAGAAAATGCATTCACAGACCAAATTTGATTACCGCATACAAACAAGTTAAACATGAACCTACAACTTAATATTAACCCCTCTTGTGTCAACTTAAACCTGAACCTACAACTTAATATTAACCCCTCTTGTGTCAACTTAAACCTGAACCTACAACTTAATATTAACCCCTCTTGTGTCAACTTAAACCTGAACCTACAACTTAATATTAACCCCTCTTGTGTCAACTTAAACCTGAACCTACAACTTAATATTAACCCCTCTTGTGTCAACTTAAACCTGAACCTACAACTTAATATTAACCCTCTTGTGTCAACTTAAACCTGAACCTACAACTTAATATTAACCCTCTTGTGTCAACTTAAACCTGAACCTACAACTTAATATTAACCCCTCTTGTGTCAACTTAAACCTGAACCTACAACTTAATATTAACCCCTCTTGTGTCAACTTAAACCTGAACCTACAACTTAATATTAACCCCTCTTTTGTCAACTTAAACCTGAACCTACTACAACTTAATACTAACCCTCTTGTGTCAACTTAAACCTGAACCTACAACTTAATATTAACCCTCTTGTGTCAACTTAAACCTGAACCTACAACTTAATATTAACCCTCTTGTGTCAACTTAAACCTGAACCTACAACTTAATATTAACCCCTCTTGTGTCAACTTAAACCTGAACCTACAACTTAATATTAACCCCTCTTGTGTCAACTTAAACCTGAACCTACAACTTAATACTAACCCCTCTTTTGTCAACTTAAACCTGAACCTACAACTTAATATTAACCCTCTTGTGTCAACTTAAACCTGAACCTACAACTTAATATTAACCCCTCTTGTGTCAACTTAAACCTGAACCTACAACTTAATATTAACCCTCTTGTGTCAACTTAAACCTGAACCTACAACTTAATATTAACCCTCTTGTGTCAACTTAAACCTGAACCTACAACTTAATATTAACCCCTCTTGTGTCAACTTAAACCTGAACCTACAACTTAATACTAACCCCTCTTGTGTCAACTTAAACCTGAACCTACAACTTAATATTAACCCCTCTTGTGTCAACTTAAACCTGAACCTACAACTTAATACTAACCCCTCTTGTGTCAACTTAAACCTGAACCTACAACTTAATATTAACCCCTCTTGTGTCAACTTAAACCTGAACCTACAACTTAATATTAACCCCTCTTTTGTCAACTTAAACCTGAACCTACAACTTAATACTAACCCTCTTGTGTCAACTTAAACCTGAACCTACAACTTAATATTAACCCTCTTGTGTCAACTTAAACCTGAACCTACAACTTAATACTAACCCCTCTTGTGTCAACTTAAACCTGAACCTACAACTTAATATTAACCCTCTTTGTCAACTTAAACCTGAACCTACAACTTAATATTAACCCTCTTGTGTCAACTTAAACCTGAACCTACAACTTAATATTAACCCCTCTTGTGTCAACTTAAACCTGAACCTACAACTTAATATTAACCCTCTTGTGTCAACTTAAACCTGAACCTACAACTTAATATTAACCCCTCTTGTGTCAACTTAAACCTGAACCTACAACTTAATATTAACCCTCTTGTGTCAACTTAAACCTGAACCTACAACTTAATATTAACCCCTCTTTTGACAACTTAAACATGAACCTACAACTTAATATTAACCCCTCTTGTGTCAATGGCTCCTCAAAGCGCTCAAATTGCTACTTTTATCAATTAACCCTTTAATTCGTTAAGATATTTTCAAGAAAGTCTAAATTCTTGCTCAGGGAATGAACATTTGCTGGCCAAGAGAACTCGGGGTTTTTTTTTTGTAAATTTACCACTGGAATTTAGGAAAATCGTTTTTAAGATGTATTTTTGTCCGGCTTGGGAATTAAAGGGTTAATGGTCAAGAATAGGGAATTATTGCTTCATCAGTGTCCAGTTGTAGGCCAAGAGAAGACCATTTCTGAAAACATACCACTGGAATGCGAGTAGTTAAGAACTTTCTAAGCCGTGGGGGGTGTGTTGGGGTGAGCTGACTAACAGTGTACACACTCTAACATTCAAAACATTCACTACCTGTATCACAGCACTGACACTCAGATACTGGGACGTTAGTGGTTAAGTGGTTACTATTCATAAACTATGTAATATATAATAAAGATAAGAACTTTCTAAGCCATGGGAGGGTGTGTTGGGGTGAGCTGACTTACAGTCTAACATTCACTACCTGTAAACATTCACTACCATTCACTACCTGTATCACTGCACTGACACTCAGATACTGGGATGTTAGTGGTTAAGTGGTTACTATTCATAAACTATGTAATATATAATAAAGATACGGTGTCCACACTTACCGAATATTGGATTTGTGGTGCATTGATTACCCGTCCTGGAATCTCCACCATCCTTGTTGAAACCTTGATCCCAAACGCATTTAAGAATGGGTCCTGATCATACTGTGCATCTCTTGCCTGTACAAGCACAAGACAATACAACTATAGATTACAGATCAGTAATAACTTATGATGTTCATCTATGTGTTACCCTCCATCAAACAAGACTTTTGCAGTAGTGTTGCGAAATGTCCATTTAGAAGATTGAAGAAAGCCTATTTCTTTAATTCATCACTGGCTTGCCTCCCAGTAGTAAATTTGAGTCTTTTCTTGGTCTCCAAATGGCCCTTTCTCAAGGCCAGTGCCACGGGATACACATGGATGAGCAGCAGAATTATAGCGGACTTGTGTGATTATTGTTTTGAGTGATCACGATCGACTATTTTAGGATAGTTGTGATTACTCGATTAATCAGCCTGGGTACAAATTATCCAGACATAACAACAAAGGCATATCGATGCTGAAAGCTGCAATGGTGTTGCATGCCAAGTCTATTTTTGAAAATGCATCACTGGAATGCGTGGCTCAATACTCGATCGAGCTAGCCATTACAGTGCTTCATTTTAAAAAATAATCTTCAAATGGACACGCATGTACTGAGCAAAATGGCAATTTTCGTGACTGATCGCATTAAAGAGTAATTAAACACTCGGATTTGAAATATTGTATGCAGTAGAAATTATTCAGTTATAACTACATTTTCAGTAGTCGGGGAGTGTTGTCCGATAACTGAAGGAAAAGTCAGGTTTCACCCTGCTAGATTAATCCCAGATGATTCCATGGTGTCCCCACAGAAACCCTCTCACCAAATGCAACACCACCAATTGCACAATCTGTAAGTGTATGGACAAGTCATGCTTTTATAAAAGCACAGACATAGGTCGCAAGATCATCGGAAATTGCCTGACATGCAACGTCATATACCTTACCAGATACAAACTCTGCCAGAAACAGTATGTTGGCGAAACCCCGAGGCCATACAAAATAAGAATACAAGACCATCTTAGATCCATAACTCATCTACACAGAAAAGAGAGTTATGATACCCAAGTCTCACGGCATTTCAACAACAAAAACCATTCAAGGGAACACATGAATTTCCGCATAATCCAATTACTGTCCTCAGACCCCACAGACCTAGAATCCACCTGATGGAGAAGAGAAAAGGAATCACACTGGGTCCACCAACTCCACACCATGGAACCATCTGGGATTAATCTAGCAGGGTGAAACCTGCCTTTTCCTTCAGTTATCAGGCAACAACCCCTGACAACTGAAAACATAGTCATAACTGTTTTATTCCCAGGCGGGATTAACTATTCCATTCAAACCCCTTATTAGCACTATTACAAAAAAGCTTTTACCCTGACCCGTTTATGACGTCCCCCACATCACATCATCATCAACAGGGATCAATGACGTCATAATCACCTCCCCCAAGCAACATCCATACTCACTTCCACAATAGCCCAGTACGAGTGCTCCATCTGCCACAAAACCTAAGCAGATTGATGCGGACTCAAACAACTTCAGCCAGCCACTGGATATGCACCATGGGCCTGCGTAACCATGCAATGCGCCAGACACATTAAAGTTCAAATGGCTGGAGTATTTGCGCAAGCATCTGTGGAGATGTCACGCTATGGGCGAAGGGTCCATCACATCCCTGTAAAGCTTGTTCGCCCAGGCCCACCGATTAAGTCAAGGAAACACGGGCTGGGGGAACGTACACCTCAGCAGAAGAAGTACCGCCTACTACAGTACAGATCATCCTTCCAGAAGAGGTGCAAGCACGCTTGCACCCACAAGTACGAGGCTACACGATTCCCATGCCAGGCCAGTCCGAAACACAGCCACCAACAGCGACCACGAGCTTCTTCCCCGAAACCTGCTCCATGGACAGCTACCCAGAAGCAGTCGCTGAGATGGAGGGCACCCTCGCCCTGGGTACAGATCACTGCATTATACATGCGCCGTCCAGCACATACTCCCAGGAATTGCCCTCGCTGCCATTAAACCCGCTTCCTTCAAAAAGGAGCTAACATATTCAAAGCACTATTTAATACTTCGATGCCAGGGACGACAATTACACCAACCGTAACCAGGGAAGACTTAGAAGATAATTCAAACAGCCCCAGGATCCAGGGTTTAAGAACAGACTTTCATAAAGAGGCAATCAGATTAATAAAAAGCCGTGTTGCATCTGGACACAACTGTGATTTCTACGATGTCAATTGTCACAGGTGCTACCCATCTCTGAAACAAATTCTATCCAGAGAAATTTCAACGGACATGTGTAAAAGGCCATTGGCCCGTATGTATTTACAGTGCCACCACATCAACTGTGATCCATCCATTGCACGACACTACAATTAATAATGAACAATTTCTGCAATTTTGTCTTCTGTGCCACTCTAAACCTTTTCATATACCTACTGTATTCCGAAAAACAAACATGAAGTCTTATTCACAAGCACCTTTCTTCTTTCGTTTATCTTCTCAAAAACCTGAAACCCTCTCAACAGACCCTACACCCTCATACAAGCACTCATCCGCACAGGGTCCCCTCCCACCCCCACCCGCCATCAAACACACCAACACGCATGCACACCAAACGCACACAGCAGAGGGGGACAAGAGATGCATACACCATCCCCTCCGATGAGTTATACCTCTAGAACGAACCACCACAAGTCTGAATCACGACTCTGTGACCATAGCCACAGAAATCCCCACCCACTGGTCTTATACCCACCATATATAGAAATCTAAAAAACCCTATCAGTACAGGCCAGCCCTGCATCAGGGCCACCAAAAAAAAGCTGCCAAATTGGCCGCCAAACCACCTTGGAATGGCCAAGCCACCTAGCTACCAAGCCGCCAAAAAGCTGCCAAGCCACCAAAACTAACCCCCAAAAGCCACCCCGATCCTCACCACGCATGCACATGTACATGCGCAGATGTCACTACGCCAAGGGTATAAAAGGGACGCGCATTCCGTGCTCAGGCCATTCAGACTTTTGTGCTTCACCAAGTGAAGACAAGCATCAGGCGGACAGCAAACCCTTCTAGTGCTAAATGTTGTTATTAGAATAGAAATTATTCACGATTATTTGATTATTTAATTTTCAATCACATAAATTAATGATTTAAAAAATGACGGCAATTTTTGATTTAATCATGTAATGATGCAAGCCTACACTAGAGCGGGTGCAGTCATATACACTACAACCCAAAAATACATTTCTCCAGAACAAAATAAAATGTACGGCTGAATATTTTGAACATACATGTAATGGACCTTTCTATTTTTAGCTATGCCCCACCCATCACTAGCTAAGCTCCACCCACACTTCGCCGTGTTGGGATTGATCGATCCCCGAATGCCCTAGCTATCAATTTCTTGAAAAACTATACAGGGAAGCCGTTGAATATTTTGTAACTAATTTGGCTGGGTGCTGTTGCTGCCTATGGCAGCAACAGTGCCCAGTCAAATTAGTTTCAAAATTTTCAACAGAATATTTATTAAATAGTAAAAGCAAACAATTTGTACAACAACGCATAGACCGTCTTCAAATATGCGTTCGTGACGCATTTATCGACGTCATTCATGACGTCATTCATTATGATGTCATTATACACATGCAGTTCATTATGATGTCATATGATGGGTGGGTACTCTGGAAAGGTCCATTGGAGTGGAAGACATGGCTGCCTAAGACAACAATGTTTTCCAATCCACTTACATGTATGTTCAAAATATTCATTCAACAGTATGTTTATTACGGCGAGTTCAAAATTGTACTAGCGAACATGCTTCTTTTTGTGTTTTCAAAATATTTTAACTTATTTATGAGGAGTATTGTACAGCTGGAATCTCATCATAATAGCTCAGCGTACTGAGTACAGGGTTAACTGAAACAACGGCCCTTGCACCTGGACCATTATTGGCATTTAAACCATTTGCATTTAAATAGACATGACGGATGATTTTCAGAAAATCCAAGATGGCCACTAAAAAAAAATTGACCAATCAAGACTCTCATTTAATATGTTGAATGAAGTCTACCTTCATAGGATCATTCCACCCAAGTTTTGTTGAAATCGGGTTATGGATTGAAGGAGTACGTTTTTTAAATGGTTCCGGGAAACTTTCAGAAAATCAGATATTGCTGCCAGAACATTGACCTATCGCAATTCTGAATAGAATTTCTAGAGGCTATGACAATAGGATTCTTCCAGCCAAAATTGGTTGAAATCGGCCAAGCGATTAATGAGGAGTAGCATTTTATATGAATTCCTATTTATCGGAAAACCCAAGATGGCCACTATCAAAATCAAGCCGTCAAAATTCTGTATATAAGTTGTGAAGCGTTCGGCCCTAGGGTTCTTCCAGCTGAGTTTGGATGAAATCGACCAAGTAGTTAATGAGGAGTAGCCTTTTAACGATTTCCCAAAAATATTTAGAAAATCCAAAATGGCCACCGAAAAGATTGAACAATAAAAATTCTATATGCAATTTCTAAAGCCTACCACCCTAGGCTCGTTCCAGTCAGTTTGGTTGAAATCGCTCAAGTAGTTAATGAGTAGATGCTTTTCAAGCATTTTTTGGAAAATTCAAGATGGCCACCGAATAAATTGACCAATCAAAATTCTATATACAAACTCTGAAGCATAGCACTTTAGGGTCCTTCCAGCCGAGTTTGCTCCAACTCGTTCCAGCAGTTAATGAGTAGCCATTTAACTGATTTCCCAAAATTTGCAGAAAATCCAAGATGGCCGCAGGAAAAATGGACCAATCAAAATTCTGTATACAAGGTCTGAAATCTACCAGCCTAGTATCATTCCAGCCAAGTCTGTTTGAAATTGCTCAAGCAGTTAATGCGTAGCGTTTTAAATGATTTCCTGCCATTTTCTGAAAATCCAAGATGGGTGCCTGAAAAATTGATCAATCAAAATTCTGTATAGACGTTCTGAAGCATACTAGGCTAGGGTTCTTCCATTCAAGTTTGATTGAAATCTGCCCAGTGGTTATCGAGGAGTAGGCTTTTAAGTGATTTCGGAAATTTTCAGAAAATTAAAGATGGTCGTCGGAAAAATTGACCAATCATAATTCTGTATACATGTTATGAAACCTACTAGCCTAGTATCCTTCCAGCCAAGTCTGGTTGAAATTGCTCAAGCAGTTAATGAGTAGCGTTTTAAACAATTTCCTGCCATTTTTTTAAATTTCAAGATGGCCGCTGGAAAAATGGACTAATCAAAATTCTGTATATAAGTTCCGAAGGATACCACACTAGCGTTCTTTCATCCAAGTTTGATTGAAATCGGCCCAGTGGTTATCGAGTAGGCTTTTAAGTGATTTCCAGAAAATCCAAGATGGCCATCGGAAAAATTTATCAATTGAAATTCTTAATACCAGTTCTGAAACTTAGCAGCGTACTATGCTCACAGCTAAACCTGCTTGAAATTGTTCAAGAAGTTACTGAAGAGTAACGTTTTAAATGATTTCCCACAAATTTTTCAGAAAATTCAAGATGGCTACCGAAAAAATGGACCAATCAAAATTTTGTATACAAGTTCTGACGCCTACCCCCATAGGGTCGTTCCAACTAAATTAGGTTGAAATCCGCAAAGCGGTTAATGAGAAGTAGCATTTTTAAGCAAAAGTTGACGGATGGATGGATGCTGGACGACGGACGGATGGACAGACATATGGACGATGGCCAGGTGAGCTAATAATGAACTAAGAGCTACATTTTATATATTGTACTTAGTACTACTTACCAGTCTGTTAATTTCCCGTTCACGTTCATATGCCGGCTTGGCCGTTTGCTGTAACAGAGATTGTATACGCTGTGAAGATAATCCTTTATGTAAAGGCACTTGTCAGCGCAGAACACCACAAATATCACCACCGCTACAACCACCAGCACGACCGCTACTGCTACGATGACTATGACTAGCACTACGACAAACCACCGCCACCGAGACCACCACTATTACCACTGAATGTTCATTTGCAGGCTGAGAAGATTATTTTCTTTAACCCTTTCACAGACAAATTCTTGCCAAAGTAAATTCTTTACGATATGTAACTTATTCTGTTTAATATTTTGAAATTACTTTGACTGGAAGAGGGCAGAAATGGCGTGCAGTAAAACTGATTTAAAAATATTCAACAGTAGGGAGCTATGGCTTCCAGTCAAATTGATTTCAAAATATTCAACAGATTTCCTATATGGTTTCCTTGTAAATAATATGTTGGGAATTCCTCGGTAAAACAGTTACACTTTAACGCTGGAATCATTGGTTCGGTTATAGCACCAGTCATTTCATTCGTAAATCTTCAAGAATAGTCTTCCCTAGGCCTGCAAATAGACATTTCTCAAGACAACTTGAGAAGCCAATATGCCAAGACATGTCCATTAATGGGGTAGAATCAGCACTCTCTCGACCACCTGTCTTAAGGAACCACCATATACTGGCTCCAGAGGTCAGGTGGTCCGCTAACCCTTTAACCCTTAAATTTGCTGAAGAAAGATTTCAATTTTCTCACATAAAATGTCTACCTGCAGACCAACACTTTTTGAAAGTTTACCAGTGGAATGACTGTCATTGAGCCAGTCATTCCAGTATTAAATTTTCAAGATTAGTCGAGCTTAAGTGTTATGAGACTAAGCATGATTGTTAGTACCTTAATCATTTCAGCAGTCTGTGTGTCCGTGAGCTTCTTGATACATCTCTGCCCGTGCACAATATTACACACCTGTATTAAAAAAAAAGAAGGAGAAACACTCCTACAACAAGAGGCCCAAGGGGCTGGTGTCGCTCAGCAGGAGCACTGCATTTTTGTCAAAATTGTTTGTGGGTGGTTTAGTAGACTTTTAAATGAATTTGTGGACATTTTTGCAAGTCCAATATGGCCGCCAAACACGCTACATTTTGATTGGTTCACTGCAGCCATGTTTCTGACATAGCTCCTTACCTTGAACAAACTTTAATGGTACTCAGTGCCTAATCATATCTCCCAAATTGCGACCCAATCTGTTCAGTAGTTCTGGAGTTGTTTTGGCAAAATAGGTTATCCAAGATGGCCACCAAACCATTTGGTCAATCAAGTTCCCTTGAACAAACTTGGTGCAGCTCTTGCACTAGATGATATTTCATGCATTTTGAATTGATCCCCCTAACGGTTTCGGAGAAGGTTTTTAAAGACATTTCAACCAAAATCCAACATGGCCGCCAACCAAATTGGCCGATAGGCTTTGTTTGAACAAACATGGACGTCTATGCATTAAGAATGGTTCCTGCCACATGTACTTGAAATCGGTCCAGTGGTTCTCGAGAAAACATTTTAAATTTCCCATTGCTTTAGTATGGGAGTTTTTGGCAGGAAAAAGATCCAAGATTGCCAAACCGTTTATCCGACAGTTTCAAAAACGGCAAATATGAAATCAAAATCCCCACAAAGATACATAAACCCAATTTCGGCCTCAAAATCCATCACATAAAAAATCCAATATGGCCGCCCAGCATGCTACATTTTGGTTGATTAGTACACGGCGGCCATGTTTTTTGACGGAGCAACTTCCCTTGAACCAACTTTAATGGCCCTTAGTCCCTGATCATATCGCCCAAATTTCGGCCTGATCCATTCAGCTGTTCTGGAGAAGTAGTTTTCGGGAAAACTAGGTCATCCAAGACGGCCGCCGAACAATTCTGTCAATCAAGTCGTCTTGAGAAAACTTGGCTTACGTCTTTCCCTAGATGATGTTTCATAAGTTTTGAATCGATTCCACAAGCGATTTCGGAGAAGATTTTTAAAGACATTTCCTAAAATCCAAGATGGCGGCCGCTAAATTAGCTGATCGGGTTCATTTGAATAAACTTGGATCTCTATTCCCTAAGGATGCTTCCTGCCAAATTTAATTGAAATCGGCAGTTCTCGAGACATTTTAAATTTCCCATTGCTCTAGTATGGGAGGAGGGAGCCTTTGGCAGGAAAATAATCCAAGATGGCTGCCAAACCGTTCATCCGACAGTTTCGAAAATGGCAACTTTGAGCTCCGAATAGCCAAAAATATATATAATACCAATTTCGGCCTCAAAACCCATCAAATAAAAAAATCTAACATGGCTGCCAAACACGTTACATTTGGATTGGCCCACAGCGGCCATGTTTTTTAACAAATCAACTTCCCTTGAACAAACTTTAATGGTCCTTAGTCCCTAATCATATCCCCCAAATTTCGGCCTGATCCCTTCAGTGGTTCTGGAGGTCATTTTCAGGAAAACTAGGTCATCCAAGACGGCCGCCAAACCATTCTGTCAATCAAGTCGTCTTGAGCAAACTTGGCTTACCTCTTGCCCTAGGTGATGTTTTATGTGTTTTGAATCGATTTCCCAAGTGGTTTCGGAGAAGATTTTTAGACGTTTCCTAAAATTGGCCGAAATCCAAGATGGCGGCCTGCCAAATTGGCCGATCGGGTTCATTTGAACAAACTTGGATCCCTATACCGTAACGATGTTTCCTGCCAAATATAATTGAAATCGGCCTAGAAGTTCTCGAGAAAGACATTTTAAATTTCCCATTGCTTTAGTATGGCCACCTTCGGCAGGAAAATAATCCAAGATGGTCACCAAACCGTTTATCCGACAGTTTCAAAAATGGCAAATTTGAAAAACCAATATGGCCGCCAAACACAGTACATTTTGATTGGCGCACGGCACCAATGTCTTTTGACGGATCAACTTCCCTTGAACAAAGTTTAATGGCCCTTAGTCCATGATCATATCTCCCAAATTTTGGCCTGATCCCTTCAGCGGTTCTGGAGAAATGGTTTTTGGGAAAACTAGGTCATCCAAGATGGCCACCGATTCATTTGGTCAATTAAGTCCTCTTGAACAAACTTGGCTTACCTCTTTCCCTAGATGATGTTTCATGAGCTTTGAATAGATTCCTCAAGTGGTTTCGGAGAAGATTTTTAAAGACGTTTCCTAAAATCGGCCGAAATCCAAGATGGCTGCCGGCCAAATTGGTCGATTGGCTCCATTTGAACAAACTTGGAAATCTATGCCCTAAGGATGCTTCCTGCCAAATATAATTGAAATCAACCAAGTGGTTCTTGAGAAGTCGTTTAAAGGAAAAGCTGATGGACGGATGGATGATGGATGGATGGACACACGATGGACGGTCGCCACAGCATAAGCTCACTTGGCCTTTCAGCTAACAACATATTTAAATTTTCACATATATATCATTAACCCTTTAATGCTCAAATTTATTCAAGAAAATTAAAAATTTTGCAAATGAGAAAGTTGATGTGCAGACTATTTTTTGAAAATTTATCACTATCGAGGTAGTCATTTCAGTGGTAAATTTTCAAAAACAACCTCTCGGTCTGCACATAGTCATTGCCTAAGACCACTGCAAAGTTATTACCAGGTTTGAATGTTAAAGGGTTAAGCCAGTTATCAATGGCTGGCTATTATTGCGGCAATCATTGTTATGCAAATTTCCCATGGCCATACATACTAATTTAGGGCTTGATTTTCCATTCTATTCCTCCTGTGATACCTACATATCAAAATGCTCATTGCTCTCTCTTACCCGATTGCTTGACGGAAGTTATGTATCTGTCACGCAAGCCGCCACTTTGTGTCGTGCCTATTCATTGGTCTATTGCTTCTTCCAGTTAAATATAATAACCGGATGTGAGAATTTATTATTATAAGTAATTCACGGTGAAGAAAAACATGGTTGTGCAAGCTAGCACAAACGATCGATATGTACGCGATTGATCAAGCAAAATAAAGTTATATTAAAGTTTAATCGGTTATTATAGTAATTCAACAATGGTAGCAGAACGTGGTTCCGATCCAGACCTCTGGGTTATGGGCCCAGCATGTGTGGAACCTATGTTGAATTACTATAATAACTGATTAAACTTTAATATAACTTTATTTCGCTTGAACAATCGCGTACATATAGATCGTTTGTGTCACAAATGCATATTTGAAGACGGACTATGCATTGTTGGACGAATTGTATGTTTTTACTATTTAATAAATAGTCTGCTGAATATTTTGAAACTAATTTGACTGGGTGCTCTATGGCAGCAACAGCACCCAGTCAAATTAGTTACAAAATATTCAACAGGTTACCCGAGTGTATAGTTTCCAGGGAATTGATAGTTTGGCCATTCGTGGATCGATCAATCTCAACACTGCAAAATGTGGGTGGAGCTTAGCTAGCAGTGGGCGGGGCATAGCTGAAACTGGAAAGGTCCAGTGCTTAACATCAAACGTGACACTCGATAACAACAAAACTCACAGCTCAAATATTCTATGACAGACATTTGCACAATGGCCAAAAAGCGGATAGGCGCAAATGGTGAAAATATCGAAAAATGTGGAAATTAACGAATAAATAGTGAATTCTCCAACCAGATACTAGCATGGTGTTACATTATCCTATATAGTAGGCATTGAACAAAAGGAAAGCGGTTCAAAAAGCTTGTACGAATCTGAGTGACATAATCCAAATATCAAGATGGAAAAGGACCAAGCATAGCATTTAACTCGGGCCTACAAGACATCCTTAACCCTTTAACCATCGAATTTATTCCAGAAAACTTCAATTTTCTCATAGAAAATTTCCATTTGCAGACCAAGAGAAGAGTATTTTTGAAAATTTACAACTGGAATGACTGGCTCAATAATCGAGCCAGTCATTCAAGTGTTAAATTTTTAAAAATAGCCTTCTTTTGGTCTGCAAATGGTAATTTCTCAAGACTACTGCAGAAGCCATTTTTGGCTGATATGAGTGTTAAAGCGTTAACAACTTTGATATCCTTAGGATTAACATTCTAAAGATTACCACAAAAATCTAATCTACGGCAGTGATTGAAACTTATTTAAGTTTAACCAAAAGATAATCGGAAAATACATCATTTGCAACAGAGATTTATAGAATGGTACAGGAAAGTATAATCTAGTTACTGCGTGGCAATGAAAGCCAGGGTGAAAAAACCCAATGCTATATACCACACTTATATCTATATGGAGCCATAATGGATGAATCCATTTTAATACTGCTTGAAATTCAAACAATTTTGCCACGGCACAAAAGTGCTGTGACAGAACTGTTTCACTCTGGCACTACTACAGCATTTTTTTCCAAATTTCATTATTTATAATCTTTGTTCTACTTTTAGTGAATGGTAGAACCTTGCTTTAATATGACATCATGATTGACACCTTGTATCTATAACAAAATCATGTTTAAGTAGCTACACCTGCAATTTTCTTCCACAGCAAATATTTTTATTATTTAGTTTACCACAGCCTTTACCACAGCTTTGTTGATTGTTGTGGCGAATTTCAAGGGCTGTTTCTAGCTACGCTTCACCCACTTTCTGCGCGTGCCGGGATCGATTTATATAAGTTGAATTCGAATCTCATTTTCAATGTACTATACAGGCAAGCTGTTGAATATTTTTAAACTAATGTGAGCTGTTGCTGCCTATGGCCCAAGCACACATAAGTTCAAAATACTCAACAGAATGTTTATTAAATTGCAAATCCAAAGACATACAATTTGAACAGCTGACGGACTATAACAGGTGTATGACAGAGTATTTCTGTCAATTATGATTATGATGTCAACCTACATGTGACGTAATTAATTATGATGTCACATACTTGAGTCACAGATCGCATTAATCCATTAGCCTGTTATGTTGCGATGCTTCGATTCAAGGAACAAGGCTCGACAAAAATTTGGTCGGTCTGGTATATAAGGTGGATTTGGATGTCACAACTCACTAAAAGACTGCACAACAGCTAGCTGATAGCGCAAGAACTACAAGATTTCTATCCATACATTTTTTTGAAGAAAAGTACAGATTATGGTGTCCCACCCATGTGTGTCTGTCCATCCATCTATACACAAATCGATTATAACGCAACTCATTGCCCTTTGGATGGAATTCAACCAAACTTGGTAAGTGAAGTGGGATGGGATCAAGAGGTCAAACAGGTGAACGTGGGGATTTGCGATGACCCGTCATCGACTGAGCAATCTAGTTTACTATTACCTAGCATGCCTGGGGCCTACATTAGCCCTTACCACTCTGATGTCAATATTCTATCTTTTACTGTGTAAATAGCCAAGAAACTGATGTACATTTTTCAACAATTTTGGTGGGTGATGTTGCGGTCTTTGACAAATTTGTTGCAAAATAAACACCAGTTCATCTTTTAATTTAATTTGAAAATTGAAAAATTTTGACATCGGTGTGGTAAAGGTTCAGGCTTACCTCTAATGGAATATATGTATGTTTTTCTTCCTGACCAACCTGCAGGCATTGCAGATGTGGATACCTGAAACATAATAATGTCTACACTTATACACACACATAAAAAACTATATCCTTTAACCCGCAAATTTGTTTAAGAAAATTTTCTCATAAAGTGTCCATTTACAGACCAAGGTTGAATTCAGGTTCGTTGTCGAGGTACCCAGTCTACCTCCGATAACATATTCGAATGACGAGAGTATAATCGGATTACGGTATCACGTGGTACAACTTATCCAACTCGAGTACTCCCACATCAATCGAGAGTAAGTGTGCAACTGTGTGCATGCGTAGACATGTAAACGAATATGGCGTGTATTTACATTTATTTTCAAACCACCATATTTTAATGACACTCTTACTCCCATGTAACGCTTGCGCAACTACCACGTGATACTTCCGATCGGATTACCTCGACAACATATACGAACTTAGGCCAAGAAGACTATTTTTTTTAATTTACCACTGGAATGACTGGCTCGGTTATCGATTCCAGTGGGAAATTTCCAAAATAATCTTGGTCTGTTAATGCCTTGAACAAACTTGGGTTTACCGTTGCAATAGATGATGTGTTATGAGTTTTGAATTAATTCCTCCAGTGGTTTCGGAGATTTTTTAGTGTTTCTAAAAATCAGCCATTTTTGGCCGGCGCCCATCTTGGATTTTGGCCGATCGGCTTCGTTTGAACAAACTTGAATCTCTATGCCCTAGGGATACTTCCTGCCAAATATAATTCAAATCGGTCCAGTGATTCTTGAGAAGTCGTTTAAAGAAAAAGTTGACGGACGACAGACGACACACAGACGACGGACGGTCGCCATTGCATAAGCTCACTTGCCCATTCTGGCAGGTGAGCTAATAACCAAAGGACCAGGCCTCCGTGGGGTGGAGACTGGAATCCTGTTAGGGAGGTATGTCACCTCACTCGTGACAAAGAAATTTGATACATTTTCTTATTTCACATCATGAGAACATACTCACCTCTCTAACACTCTTGATAAAAGCCAGAATTTGAAAGTAAATTTGGTGGGAGGGAGGCAAGGTCCTAAAATCAGTTCACCCTCGAAGAGACTAGCTCTTTGAATTTTCAAGAGATTTATAACATCCGAAATTGTGTCTGAAACACAACCAGGAATAGAATTTTGAATCGGATAATCGACCGATGAAGAGACATTGTTATAACATCCGAAATTGTGTCTGAAACACAACCAGGAATAGAATTTTGAATCGGATAATCGACCGATGAAGAGACATTGATCAAAAGGCAAATGCGCTCCACCAACAACCCCACCCCCCACACTCTTTCTGAGGAAGGTCAGGAAAAACCACTGCTCTAAATGATTAGCACATTCTCTAATACTTGAAAATTCCTAGACATTGGAAAAAGAAGAATTGCTTCATTTTCAAAAACTCTGAAAGAAGCACAATTAAGAAACATTAACCATCACCCTATTAAACAATAACATGACACAATCAACAAAACAAAAAAACAAAATGGTCACATATACTGACTTCTGATGTCTTGAGCGTGGAAATCACCTCTTCCCCCCTACGGATGAAGAGAATGTAACCGGAAATAGTAGGGATTCCCTACTAACAAATGTGATATTTGTAAATAGCAGAGGAGGAAAATTAATTACAAATAAATACCACTGCATTATTTTCTGATGATTGAAACGGTGAGGGAGTTGGAAGTGTCACGGAGATAACGGTCGGTAAAACTCGATTCACAGTGCCACTGGGCTACTGACATGTCTTCAACAGAAACACCATTAAATAATGCCGTGGAAGTTACCACACCACGGACACTATGAGCCTTGGCTCTATCTACTTGGATTCCAGTGGCTGTCTTATGACAGAATTGAATGCATTCTACTATCCACCTGGAAATAGTGTCTCTTGATGCCCTACCATGGAGTTCAATATATGACAACCATAGGGAGCATGGGTCAGTCCACCAAACCAGCGTCCTTTTCTTGTACTTATTTAACGCACGGACAGGACACCATGATTTATCACCAGGATCATATCTGGTTAAGGCAGGTGAAATTATAGGTTGACACAGATATTTCAAAGATTGATTCTTAGCCAAGAAATTCAATCTCGGTAGAAGCTTAAGGCCTTCACCTGTAACTATATAACGGTCAGGCTCAGCAGACAAAGCATGAATTTCACTTCTGCGTCTGGCTGAGGCTGCTGCAGTTAAAAATACAGTTTTAAGTATCAATAATTTTATAGAAATAGCACTAAGTGGTTCAAAAGGTTTATCAATCAAAACTTGAAGAACCAGAAAAAGACTCCATGACGGAGTCTGTGGAGGATTTCTCGGTCTAAGATTGCCCATACCTTTGATAAGACTATTTAGAACACATACTTCATCACTTCCCCTCTTTACCAAGCAAGGGATAAGTCATTAATGCTGATTTATATTCAGCAATTGAATTAGGCTTACGACTATAGGCATCCATGCAGTCAATTGAACCATTGACGGATTGTTCTGAAGGGACTTGCCCTGGAAGATAATACTGTCCATCAGAGGCAGAGGAACCGGATTGAAGACCAGCAGGTCCATAAACCATGATCAGCGTGGCCAATTTGGGGCGATCAGAAGCACTTGGCATTCCTCCTGCTTGATTTTCTGGAGAATCCTTGGAATCAGGATTGTTGGAGGGTATGCATATGCATACATTCCCTTCCAACTGATAGCTAGCGCATCTATTGCGATAGCGCTTGGATCTGCAATCGGAGATGTACATCGTCATCTTCGCATTCTTCTTCATCGCGAATAAATCTATGTTGGGCTTTCCCCAATGATTGAACAGATGATCCGCCACACACTGATTTAGTTGCCATTCCGTAGGCAGAATGCTCATCCTTCGGCTCAATTAGTCTGTTAACAGATTCAGCCTTTCTGGAATATGAACTGCTTTCAAGGTGATCATATGATCCATGCACCAGCAAAGCAGTTTCCATGTCATCATACAGAGACTGGGCAACTTCGTTCCGCCCTGGCTGTTTATGTAACTCACTACTGTTGAGTTGTCTGAACGTATCAACACAAACTTTCCCTCCACTTCCTTTAAGAAATGTTCCAGGCCTCGAATTACAGCTAATTCACAAGAGACTACACATCAACGTAAAGGGAAAAAACTGGCTGATTATGACATCAAACCTCAATGCAAAAGCCCCTTCAAGGGGAGGAGATATCAGACTATGAATGCAAGAAATACCTAGGACTACATACATTCATCACTCAAGAATAATATAATACTATAATTATATATATGAGAACCCATGCACAAACACAAGAGAGAATACAGTGCAATAAAGATGGCAGTAAAAAATGTATACAAATTTCAAATAATTAGGTGCCATAACTAATAAACTCCCTTATCCTGAGCAAAGGCAAACCATCCTCTTGCGCAGAAAAATCAAGTCCATACCATCCGCCGGATCTGAAGAGCCTGATGAGGGGATGGGACAAAAGGAGGGAGATATTTTTTGTTTTATATCTCTGACCCTTAGACATAATCATTTGATAAGTCAGAAAAAATGAGACGTGATCAACCTCTGAGTGAAGAACAGGAGCTCTACCATCATAAGATGAGCCTGTGGACACAAAGACACAAGGGATTAGTAGAACTTAGGCGTTGAGATAATTTAACAAGGAATCCCACTGCCTAAAATCATGCTAACGCCGGGAGGGTGCATTACGAAAACCGGTAACGCATACATTGTTATAGGTCTTAAATAATATATGGAACAATATCACCTTATTAGATGATGACGCAGACACCTCGTCGGGCGCATTAGCATCAGCAATAATGAAAAATGGATGACAAAAGGTATTGAAATTTCCTAAACCAAGAGTGTGAAATTGTTTCTCAAGTTGCTGTAAAACCAATATATTAGAAAATGCAAGTACCCGTATGCGCATGCGCAGAGGTGGGGTCTGACATGCGCATGACTGTGTACATTCCACCTGCTTACCTGGAATTATTGGCCACCAGCACAACGGAACAAAATGAGATGACCATCAGAAAAAATTTAAAAAATCTATTTTCTGTGAAGGTTTAGTCAAGTTATGTTAAAATTGGCCCAGAGGTTAATGAGTAAGTAGTCTTTATACGATTTTCTCAAGAAATTTTCAGAAAATCCATGATGGCTGGCCGCCAAAAAAGATAGGTTTTGATTGATCTACAGTGAAGATGTTTTTTTACGCATCAACTTTCCATGGACAAACTTTAATGGCCCTTAGTCCCTATTATCTCTTAAATTTGAGCCTGATGTCTTTCCTGGTACTGGAGGTCATTTTCGCGAAAACTATGTCAATCAAGTTCCGTTAAACAAACTTGGTTTCGCTGTTGCCCCAAATGAGGTTTGTATTGATACCCCAAGCTGTTTCAGACATTTAAAAAAACATTTCTAACAAGAGGCCCAAGGGGCCTGTATCGCTAATCTGCACCATAGGCATTTCAACTAGAATGCTCTTTATCAACAAGATGGCCACCGAACCATTTATCCGACAGTTTCGAAAATAGCAAATTTGAGATCAGAATATCCAAAAACACATATAAAACCAATTTCAGCCTCAAAATCCATCAAATAAAAAAGTCAACTATGGACACCAAACATGCTATGTTTTGATTGGCCCATGGTGCCCAGGTTTTTTGATGGCTCAACTTCCCTTGAACAAACTTCAATGGCCCTTAGTCCCTAATCATATCTGCCAAATTTCGGCCCGATCCCTTTAGCAGTTCTGGAGAAGTCATTTTCGCTACAACTAGGTCAACCAAGATGGCCACCAAACCATTTGACCAATCAAGTTTCCTAGAACAAACTTGGTTCAGCTCTTGCCCTAAATCATATTTCATCAGGTATGCATCACTCCCATAAGCGGCTCCGGAGAAGATTTTTATAGACGTTTCTAAAAATCGGCCAAAATCCAAGATGGCCACTGGCCCAATTGGCCGATCGGCTTCGTTTGAACTAATTTGAATCTCTACACTCTAAGGATGCTTCCTGCCAAATATAATTGAAATTGGCCCAGTGGTTCTTGAGAAGAAGTCGTTTAAAGGAAAAGTTGATGGATGACGGACGGACGACGGACAGTCGCCACGGTATAAGCTCACTTGGCCTTTCAGGCCAGGTGAGCTAAAAATCGGCCAAAATCCAAGATAGCCACTGGCCAAATTGGCTTGGATCTCTATAGCCTAAGGATGCTCCTTGCCAAATCGGCTCAGTGCTCGAGAAGACTAAGTTTCCTATTGCTTTAGTATAGGAGTTTTTGGTGGGAAAAAGATTCAAGATGGTCGCCAAACCATTTATCCAACAGATTCCTAAGTGGAAATTTGAAATCAGCATACACAAAAACCTATTCCAATTACAATCAAAATGAAAAAAATCCAATATGACCACCAAACACGCTACATTTTCATTGGTCGATGGCAACCAGGCGTTTTTACCTATCAATTTCCCTTGAAAAGAATTTAACGGCGCATAGTCCTAATCATGTATCACAATTTCGACCCTATCCGTTCATCTGTTCTAGAGAAGTTATTTTCGCGAAAACTAGGTTTTTAGAAGCCTGCTACCATAGAGACCACCCAGCCAAGTTTGATTAAAATTGGCGGTTAATGAGTAGTCTTTTAAATCAATGATTGACAGATGAATGAGGGATGAGTGATGGTCTTCGTGGTCTACACTCCCTTGGCCGTATAAGTCAGGTGGGCTAATATGCTTTTCTTGACCGACAAGTGGACACCACTAAACAAAAATTAAGATTTTCTTGACCACTTATGACTACTAACTCTTTAACGGTTGAGCCTGCCAAACCCAGCAAGTGCAGTAACCTTGACCAATGTCCATTTGCAGGCCAAGAGAGCTCTTTTTGAAAATTTATCACAGCAATGACTGGCTTGGTAAAAGCTCTTTAACGCTTTAGTGGTCAAGATCTGTCAAGAAAGACAAAATTATTGCTTAATGAATCTCTATTTGCAGGAACATTATTTTTGAAAATTTACGACTGAAATGACTGGCTCGGTTATCAAGCTAGTCATTCGTGATAAATGCATGCAAATTACATTCTCAGTGGATCATAGTTCTTGGTTATCGAGATAGCCATTCAACTGATACATTTTCAAAAACCGTTTTCTCTTGCTCTGCAAATGGGCAAATTCTCAAGATCACTTGATCATGTTTGGCCGGCTAAATGAGAGTTAAAGGGCTAAGCCAAATTTTACTGCGAATCATGTTACACTTGAATGGACCATTCCAGAGTAATACCGTTATATGACGTTATAATCATCTAAGTGGCGTGTATGATGACGTCATAATCATCTAAGTGGCGTGTATGATGACGTCATAATCATCTAAGTGGCGTGTATGATGACGTCATAATCATCTAAGTGGCGTGTATGATGACGTCATAATCATCTAAGTGGCGTGTATGATGACGTCATAATCATCTAAGTGGCGTGTATGATGACGTCATAATCATCTAAGTGGCGTGTATGATGACGTCATAATCATTACATATTAAATGGCCCGCCTTTAACTCTTAATAGTCCGACACGTGGTAACAATTGTCTCTAGTATTTAATAAACATGCTGTTGAACATTTTGAAACTAATTTGACTGGGCGCTGTTTCTGCCATAGGCAGCAACAGCGCCCAGTCAAATTAGTTTCAAAATATTCAACAGCTTACCTGAATAGTTTCCTGGAAATTGATAGTCAGGTAGTTTAGAGATCGATCGATCCCAACACGAGCGAGGTTTGGGTGGAGAATAGCTAGAGATGGGCGGGCATAGCAAAAAATGTAAAGGCCCAATTTGAGCATCATATGTTGTTGTCTGTAAAAGCTGTGCATGCAAATTACATTCTCAATGGATCATAGAAACAGCAGCAACTTTGAAGCATTGTTATCAAGTGGTGTGAAGCTAGTCAGCATGCCATGTACATTATCTATCAGAGGTGCTTTTGAACTTACTGCAAATTCTTGTTATACTGATTCCTAAAGTACTTTTCAACTGTGCAATTCACTGTGCTACCACCATCTTTCTGTGTCAACGGAAATCTGAAATGATAATTAGTCAGGTTTTACACACAGTAGATGATCATTTTGCTACAATTTATTAGTCAATTTACGAGCAAAAATAAAGACTTCATTTCTTTCAGATGAGTCATCAGTACCACTTTGGTATGATGAATCATCAGTATGGTCCGTGGACTGCTGGTGATATGATGACTCATCAGTATGTTCCTTGGACTGCTGGTGATATGATGACTCATCAGTATGGTCCTTGGACTGCTGGTGATATGATGACTCACCAGTATGGTCCTTGGACTGCTGGTGATATGATGACTCACCAGTATGGTCCTTCGACAGTGGAGATATGATGAATCATAAGTATGGTCCTTCGACAGTGGAGATATGATGAATCATAAGCATGGTCCGTGGACTGCTGGTGATATGATGAATCATCAGTATGGTCTGTGGGGATATAATGAATCATCAGTATGGTCTGTGGACTGCGGGGATATGATGAATCATCAGTATGGTCTGTGGGGATATGATGAATCATCAGTATGGTCTGTGGACTGTGGGGATATGATGAATCATCAGTATGGTACATGGACTGTGGGGGGTATGATGACTCCCCTCAGTATGGACTGCAGGGAGTAAGATGTATCACCGGTATGGTTCTTGGATGGGGGAGGGTATGATGACTTCCAGATTGTGTAGAACAGCCTAATAGCCTAAAAGATGATGGTTGATTTTAATTTGTTCCAGAAATTTAAAACTATTATTTCTAAATCGTGTAAGGTCAGTGGAGAGGAAAGCTATGACAGTCATGAGATATTATACGATATTTAAAATTAAAACGTTGTTAAAATATACCATTGTTGAATAATATGGCTAATAAAAAAGGTCAAAACAGGTAAACAAACTCGGGAAAATATTTCAAACTTATTTCCACTAACGATTGCATCGCTATATAGAATAGAACACATTTCGCATACAATGCCCCATTATAGTCTAATAGCCAATATTAACCCTTTAAAACTCATATCAGCCAAAACGGCTTCTGCAGACCAAGGCTATTTTTGAAAATTGACCATTGGAATGACTGGTTCGATAACCGAACCAGTCATTTCAGTGGTAAATTTTCAGTCTTCTCTTGGTCTGCTGCACCTATTTTATGAAAAAATAGAATTTTGTAAATCAAATTCGAGGGTTAAAGGGTTAACATACATAACACTGATGTAATCGGTACGCTTTGCTTTCTCCACGAGGCGAGACAAAAAGTAGATTTTGTGAATACTCACGTTTGAGTGTTTGCTGGCCGGCGAGTGATGCCGATAACTCTGTATTTCCTCTTGACAGTCCCTGAATGTGTTACTTCAATCTTCAGACCTAATAAACAATTTTATTTTATCCCTTAAGCCAGAAATGTCGATGCAATGCAAGACTGCAACGAACTATGAAGCTTGACTTCTATTATAAAATAAATATAGACGGTTTATCAATAGGTTTATCAGTTGACCTTTTAACCCGTAAGTAACTGTGTCATCCTATTCATTCGCATGTGTCCAAGTTTGGGCGCACTATGATATTTGACGCCAAGGTGTCATGTGTCATCCTCACTCATTATAAGGAAGCAAATGGCAAACTCTGGCTCCAGTATGCTTAAGCAGATATGGGATAGAAACTGTGAAGTTGAACTAAACACAAAATGTTAATGTTGAAATAAGCAAAATCAAGGACTTCTTTTTTCATGAGAAAGTTGATACTTACCACCCTGATACTCTATCATATTTCTCAAATATCGCTCTAGCTTCAATAAGAGTCAAAATTAAAAAGAAACTGCCCCTACTGGGCAGGTTAGGCAACTGATAGTCCAGCAGATGCGCCACCCAAACTCGCGGGGCTGTTACTTCCTATTCCAAATTATTGACTGACAAATTGCAACATTTAACATCGAAAGATCCAGCCTCTGTGGGGCGGAGAGGCCGGAATCGTATCAGGGTGTTAAGTATCAACACTCTTGATTTCGTTTATTTCACATCAAGAGTATACTTACCATCCTGATACGCTATGATATAGCCAGAATTCGTAAGTGAATTCAGCGAGAGGGAGGTGAGGTCAGAAGACTGGCTCGGCCCTGGAAGAGCAAGCTCTTTTGCGCTTGGAGTACAAACACCTGAAGTTGCGTATGAACCACAAACAGGAAATGACTGGGACATCGGCTAACACGACCGATGTTGAGAATAATGACCGTTTAACATGTGCTCCCACCCCCTTCTGAAAGAAGGAACGATGACCTCAATGCCCTACACGCTCTCTATGCACTCGTGCTAATGTACTATAGGATATCGGACGAAATGCTTCATTTCGTATACTCTCTGATGGAACCACATAAACCACGAACCATCACCATATTAGTACGGAAAATGTGACAAACTAGAACATCACAAAAAATAGGACTAAACTATTTTTTACGTGTCCTCTTCGCCACTGGTGGTGAGAGGTGCAGTACTGACAGCGGCGATATCCCCTGCCAAAATGTACTGACTGCGAGTAATAAAGCCCTTTATGACATTATAATCAAATATTTTAATTTAAAAATTTAATATTTATGTAAAATTGAAACGGCAAGCGAATCGGCTGTGTCATGGAAATAATGGTCGGTAAATCTAGACTCACAGTGCCACTGGGCTATCGACATAATGTCAACCACCGATACTCTGTTACAGAGAGCTGTGGAAGCCACTACACCACGGAAACTGTGAGCGTTGGCTATGTCAACTTGTTTGCCTGTGGCGGCTTTGTGGCAGCGCTGAATACACTCCACAATCCACCTGGAAATGGTATCTCTTGAAGATCTACCGTCAGGCTCAATATAAGATAGCCATAAAGAAATAGGGTCCATCCGCCATTCTTCTGTGCGTTGTTTACAATGAGTTAATGCATGGCCTGGACACCAGGCCTTTGAATTAGGATCAAACCTAGTCAAAGAAGGTAAAACTATATGCTGACCAGGATATTTTAAAGACTGGTTCTTGCCCATAAAGTTAACTCTAGGTAAAAGCCTGAGGCCTTCCCCTGCAACCATAAAACGGTCTCGCTCAGCTGACAAAGCTTTGTATTTCACTTTTTGTCTAGCCGATGCTGCAGCAATCAGAAAAACTGTTTTAAGCGTAAACAATTTCATGGAAATGTAGTTTAGTGGTTTATTAAGATTACATACTTCATCACTTCCCCTATTAGCCAAGCAAGGGATAACATTAAAGCTGACTTATAGCCAGCAATAGAGTTAGGCTCGAGGTTATAGGCATCAAAAAGGTGACAGAGGAAATTGGCTCCTACCTGAATAGATGCATCCATTGGATTAATACATATTTTTGAGCGCCATTCAGCAAATCTGTTGATTTTATAAGTATATGCTCTGGAGGTTGACCCCTTCTGGCCCTTGCCATAAAAATGGCTGCTTGTTCAGAAAAGCCCACCTTAACTGCTGATTCCTTGACATCCAAGCAGTCAATTGGAACATTGACGGGTTGTTGTGCAAGGCCTTGCCTGGAAGATTATGTTGTCCATTAGAGGCAGAGGAACAGGATTGCAGACCAGAAGGTCCAGCAGATCCATATACCATGATTGGCTTGACCAATTTGAGGCGACCAGAAGCACTTGGCATTTCTGCTGCCTGATTTTCTGGAGAATTTTTGGAATCAGGATTGCTGGTGGGAATGCATATGCATACATTCCCTCCAAGCTGATAGATATAGAGCATCTATTGCGGATCTGGAATCGGAGACGTACATCATCATCTTCGATTTCTTCTTCGTTGCGAATAAATCTAGGTTGGGCTTAACCCAATGGTTGACCAGATGGTCCGCCACACATTGATTTAGTTGCCATTCCGTGGGAAGAATGCTCATTCTTCGGCCCAATGAGTCCGCTAATGGATCACATGATCTAGGCACCAGCAAAGCAGTTTCCATGTCATCATACAGAGACTGGGCAATTTCGTTTCACCCTGGCCTTTTATGTAAGTCACTACTGTTGTGTTTTCTGAACGAACCAGCACAATCTTGCCCTGAACCATCCAAGAAGTGTTCCAAGGCTAAGACTACTGCTCGGATTTCTAGCAGATTGATGTGTACTTGTGACTTATCCAGATTCCAAAGCTCTGATGTGTTGTCTTCTTCCAGGAAAGCTCGCCATCCCTCCATAGATGCATCCGTGTACATCGGAAATGGAGGCTAGGGAGGAGACATCACCCCCGCCAGATTTTCTCTTCGTCCCCCAATGGATGTGGTAAATAAGAGGTTCCAGCACTGACACTTTCGAGTCCAGGGATCCTGTACTCTGGGTCCACTGTGACATGAGAAATAATTGAATAGGACGCCTGCGTAAGGCCGCCTTGTGGAATAACTGGTTCCAGAGAAACCATCAACCCCAGCATCCTCAACTAAACCTGTGTCAGGACATAACGGCTGTTGCACTACTTCTACTCTCTCCTGAGATGGGTAAACATAACCTATCTCTAGATCGAAGAACATGCCCAGGTAAACAAACCCCTGGGATGGAGTCAGTTCTGATTTTTGAAAGTTGATTATCCTGCCTAGATCTATTAGTTTTCAAAACTATTTCCAGATTTGCTGATAGACTTAATTGTGTGCTTTTAACAGCCAGTCGTCTATGTATGTGTGGACTGCTATGTGTCTCCTGCGGAGGTATATTGTGATAGCTAGGACCCCTCGAGTGAAGACCCGAGGGGCTGTCGAAATTCCAAAAGGAAGAACCCTGAATTCCAATAAGCATCTTTCAGATCTATTGATGCTGTCTACATTCCTTTCCTCAATCCTGCTAACACCGTCCTTAGTTTCCAATTTGAAATTTTGTGTGAGGATAAACCTGTTGAGAGGCTTGAGCTTGAGAATTGGTCTCCACCCTCCAGTGCTTATTGTCACTAAGAACATGGTTGAATAATAACACGGACAATTCTGTGTGGGTTGAATTGCTTGTTTTAGTAGGAGGGATTGAATTTCTTCCTCTATACACAACCATTGATCTGGATATCTTGGATTTTGAATCCAGATCGATACCAGAGACAGTCGCGATGGTGGATTTGCAATCCAGTCGGGATGGTAGCCAACTGAAATTCACCATAAGACTAAGCAGTCCCGAGTAACCCGCTCCCACTCTTGCATGTGGAAGGCCAGACGGCCTCCCACTGGTCCACCTCGCGATAGAGGTGGACCCGAGGAGTGCAAGAGCGGCACTGGCTCCGGTGGATGTCCCAGCAGCACTGGTGTGATGCCCGTGAGGACCGACCCATCAGACTCGATCCCCATGACCAGAACCTCGCACAATGGCAACCTGCTTAACTACATTCTTCCTGTACTCTGAGAAAGATGTTTTCAAATGAGCCCATTATGAAACATGCTGAATATTTCAAAAACAATTTGTCTAAGATTTGTTGCTTGCTTATGTGGCAATTATTTTCAGTCAAAATGTTTTCAATATACATGTATGTAATCAGTAGGGAAATTATAGATGTAACATAGCTACAGTCATCTATGTGTATATAGTGTGAATTAGATAAAGTTTTATTCTTCTAACTTTCAAAAGTTGTATTTCTACAATAGAAACAAGAGGCCCAAGGGGCCTGTATCGCTCACCTGGACAATAGGCATTTCAATTAGAATGCTCTTTATCAACAAGATGGCCAGCAAACCATTTATCCGACAGTTTCGAAAATTGCAAATTTGAGATCAGAATACCCAAAAACACATAAAAACAATTTCGGCCTCAAAATCCATCAAATAAAAAATCCAATATGGCCACCAAACATGCTATAATTTGATTGGCCCACGGCGGCCATGTTTTTTGACGGATCAATTCTCTTGAACAAATTTTAATGGCCCTTAGGCCCTAATCATATCTGCCAAATTTTGGCCCGATCCCTTCAGCGCTTCAGGAGAATAAGTAATTTTCACTACAACTAGGTCAACCAAGATGGCAGCCGAACCATTTGACCAATCAAGTTCCCTTGCCATAAATCATATTTCATGAGGTTTGCATCAATCCCCCCCAAGCCATTTCGGAGCAGATTTTTAGACGTTTCCTAAAATCGGCCTAAATCCAAGATGGCACCAAACAAATTGCCCGATCGGGTTCAATTGAACAAAGTTAGATCTCTATGCCCTATGAATGCTTCCTCCCAAATATAATTGAAATTGGCCCAGCGGTTCTTGAGAAGAAGTCGTTTAAAGAATTCCCCATTGCTTTACTATGGGCCCATTGCTTTACTATGGGAGCCTTTGGCGGGAAAACAAACCAAGATGGCAGTCAAAGCGTTGATTGGTTGATGGCAGCCATGTTTTTTAACGAACAAACTTCCCTTGAACACACTTGAAAGGCGCTTGGTCCCTAAGCATATTTACAAAATTTCAGCTCTATCCCTTCAGCGGTTCGGGAGGTCATTTTCGCGAAAACTAGGTCATCCAAGATGGCCACCAAGCAAATCGGCCAATCAGGTTGCCTTGAACAAACTTGGGTCTACCGCTGCCACAGATGATGTGTTATGAGGTTTGAATCAATTCGTCCGGTGGTTTCGGAGAAGATTTTTTAGTGTTTCTAAAAATCAGCCATTTTGGCCGACAGCCATCTTGGACTTTGACAGATCCGCTTCGTTTGAACAAACTTAGATCTCAATGCCCTATGAATGCTTCCTCCAAAATATAATTGAAATTGGCCCAGTGGTTCTTGAGAAGAAGTCGTTTAAAGAATTCCCCATTGCTTTACTATTGGCCCATTGCTTTACTATGGGAGCCTATGGCGGGAAAACAAACCAAGATGGCAGCCAAACCGTTTATCCGATAGTCTCAAAAGTGGCATATTTGAACTCGCCACACTGATAAGCATATATAAAGCAATTTTCGCCATCAAAATACATCAAATACAAAAAAGCCAATATGACCAACAAATGCTAAATTTTGATTGGTTGATGGTGGCCATGTTTTTTAACGTACGAACTTCCCTTGAACAAACTTGAATGGACCTTGGTCCCTAAGCATATTTACCAAATTTCAGACCTATCCCTTCAGCGGTTCGGGAGAAGTCATTTTCGCGAAAACTAGGTCATCCAAGATGGCCACCAGGCAAATAGGTCAATCATGAACAACGTTGGGTTTACCATTGCAATAGATGCTGTGTTGAGTTTTGAATCAATTCCTCCAGCAGTTTCGGAGAAGATTTTTTAGTGTTTCTAAAAATCTGCTATTTTGGCCGGCGGCCATCTTGGATTTTGGCTGATCGGCTTCATTTGAACAAACTTGAATCTCTATGCCTAGGGATGCTTCCTGCCAAACATAATTGAAATCGGCCCCGTGGTTCTTGAGAAGTCGTTTTAAAGGAAAAGTTGATGGACTGACGGACGGACGATGGACGGTCACCATGACATAAGCTTACTTGGCCTTTCAGGCCAGGTGAGCTAACAATAAAACTGGACTCACAGTGCCACTGGGCTACCAACATGTTGTCATACACCAGCACTTCATAGAATAGAGCCATGGAAGCCACTACGCCATGGACAATGTGAGCCTTGGACAAATCAATTTGCCTACCAGTGGTGGATTTGTGGCCAAATTTAATACATTCCACAATCCATCTGGAAACGGTATTCTTTGATGCTCTGCCACAGGGTTCAACATACGATAACCACAATGAACTCAGGTCCGTCCACCATTCTTCCGTACGTTGTTTATAATGGAGAAATATCCAGACAAGACACCAGGCCATTGAACCAGGATCAAATCTTGAAAAGCAGGCAAGATTATAGGTTGACCAGGGTGTTTTAAGGACTGATTCTTAGCCATCAAATTTGTTCACGGTAGTAGTATCCCAAGGCCTTCAGCTGTAACCACAAAATGGTCTGGCTAAGCTGACAGAGTATGAATTTCACTTCTCCATCTAACCGAGGTTGCAGCAATAAGAAATAGTTTTTAGCATTTGCAACTTCATGGAAGTTGAGCCAAGTTATTCAAAGGGTTTATCAGCTAGAACCTGAAGTACTAGAGATAAACTCCACGATGGAATCACTGGCGAATTCCGTGATCTTAGATTACCCATGCAATTGATCAAAGTATTTAGATTACATACTTCATCACTACCCCTATTAGCCAAGTAAGGGATAACATTCATCAAAGCTGATTTATAACCAGCTATAGAGTTAGGCTTGAGGTTAACCATATCATACAGGTAATGGAGGAAATGGGCTACTACTTGAATAGATGCATCCATTGGATTAAGACACCTTTTAGTGATCACCATTCTGCAAATCCGTAATTTTATAATTATATGCTCTGGAGGTTGAACCCCTACTGGCACTGGCCATGAAAATGGCTGCTTGCTCAGAAAAGCCCTCCTTAATTGCGGATTCCTTGACGACATCAATGCAGTCAATTGGAACATTGACGGACTGTTGTGTAGGGTCTTGCCCTCAGGAATATATTGTTCACCAGAGGTAGGGGAACTGGATTGCAGACCATGATCAGTTTGGCCAATTCGGGGTGATCAGAAGCACTTGGCACTCCACATGCCTGATTTTCTGAAGGATTTAAAAAAATCAGGATTGCTGGTGGAAATGCATATGCATACATTCCCTCCAAGCTGATAGCTAGCACATCTGTTGCGATAGTGCTCGGATCTAGAATCGGAGATGAACATCGACATCTTCAGATTATTTTTCTTTGCAAATAAATCTATGTTGGGTTTGCCCCGGTAATTGAACTGACGATCCACCCGCCACACATTGATTTAGTTGCTATTCCATTGGAAGAATGCTCATCCTTCGGCTCAATGAGTCCGCTAAGAGATTTAGTCTTCCTGAAATATGAGCTGCTATCAAGGTGATCCCATGATTTAGGCACCAGCAAAGCAGTTTCCATGTCATCATACAGACTGTGTGACTTTTCTGCTATGGAGGTTTATGTAAGTCACTACTGTCGAGTTGTCTGAATGAATTCGAACTATCATGCCCTTACCTTCCTTGAGTAGATGTTCCATGGCTAAGACTACTGCTCTCATTTCCAGCAGATTGCTGTGTTCTAGGGACTGTTCCAGACTCCAAAGTACTGCTATTTTGGCTTCTTCCAGGCAAGGTCAACACCCCTCCATCGATGAATCTGTACACATCGTGACTTAACATTGGGGAGGGGACAACATCACTCATGCTAGATTTTCTCTTACCATCCACCATTGAAGATCCTGAATAAGAGATTCCACCAATGACACTTCTGAGTACAGAGATCCTGTGCTCTGGATCCACTGTGTCATGTGAAATAACTGGATAGGCCGTCTGTGCAAGGCTGCCTGTAGAGACTGGTTCCAGAGAAGCGATCAACACCAGCATTCTCAAGTAAACCTGTGACAGGACATAATGACTGTTGCACACTGACTGAATTACTTAAAGGAATGATTCCATCCTTTCCCGAGACGGATAAACATATCCTATCTCCATATCGAAGTACATGCCTGGGTAAATAAACTTCTGGGATGGTGTCGGCTCTGATTTTTGAAAGTTGATTATCCAGCCTAAATCCGTCAGTAGTTTTACAACTATCTTCAAATTGGCTGATAGATTTTCTTGGTTCTGTGCTTTTAGCAGCCAGTCATCTGTGTACGCATGGACTGCTATGTTTCTCCTATGAAGGTATGCTGTAATAGCAAGGACCATTCTGGTGAAGACCCGAAGAGCCATCGACATACTGAATGGGAGTTTCGAATTCCCCACTGGCGCCTGTGGAAAGCAAATCTCTCAACCCTGTCAACCCAGTTCTTACCGTTTCCATTTTGAAACTCGGTGTGAAAATAAACCTATTTAGGGGTTTGAGATTGAGAATTGGTCTTCATCCTCTAGTGCTTTTCGTTACTAGGAAAACGGTTGAATAAAAGACCAGACAATTCTGAGCTGGTTGAATTGCCTGTTATTGTATGAGGGAATTTAGTTCCTCCTCTATATACATCCGTTGATCTGGATCTCTTGGATTTTGAGTCCAGATCGGTACCAGAGACAGAAGCGATGGGGGATTGTTTATTCAATCAGGATGGTAACCGACTGAAAGTCATGGCAAAACTAAGCGGTCCTGTGTCACACGCTTCCACCCTTGGACGAGGCCAGGCGGCCTCCCACGGTTCCATCTCGAGGTCGAGATGGAACCGAGAAGAGCAAGTGCGCCACTGTCTCCAGTGGTGTTCCCAGCAGCACAGTCGTCCTAGTGAGGGCAGCACCATCAGGTATGGCCCTCATGTCCAGATCCACAGCACTACCCCATCACACAACCCCACCTCCAGGGCATACAGGTGCCTGTTTCTATGGTTATCGGCTCATCAATTGGCCTAAACAAGAATTTCTCTTCATCCCGATCAGACACCAGATTAGCAAAAAGTGCTGCTAAATCTGTCTGAGCAGGAAAGGCTAAAGGTAGCTGATAAGCGAGCATCATTAGCCACAGAACCCATCCCTGGTCTACAGGTGAGGGGAGCCTCAAACCTGGACCAGCGGAAACCCTCTGGATCATGGAAAACTGGCAGACCCCTACTAGAAAGATCTGTTCAGAGGAAGAGAATTCTTGCTCGGGAGCAAGATGACAAAGGCCCTGAAGCATGTGGAGCAGGAAGCATGCTGCGAAGCATCTCTGGTACCATGTCCTTCATGGTCTTCTTCATCTAGCCCATCATCTCTAAATGAAAGGCTTCCATGTCAGGCATAGAAGCCTTGCATTTCAATCCAAAACCCTCACTCGCCTTATCTATCTCTTGTAATCTCAAGAACTCAAGGAATAGATCATCCGACCAAAGCTCACAGATATGACATCTATAAACCTGGTCAATTGTATACGACCACAATTAGTTTTAGTCGTTTGAGAAAAGATTTTGAGAAAACAAACCAACGAATGAAACTTTGAAACCTATTAAAGGAAGTTGCATAGTTAAAAAATAATCAAACAATTACTCAAATTTATCAAGTAAAAAAGGTTGATTATGACGCCATTTTCTACTCACCTTCAGTAAGGCTCTGTGTGTGTTGTAATATTTAAGGCGTTTATATGCTAGTTCCCAATGCTAGGGTCTAGACTCACGCCTGAGGTCAGTAAGGCTCTGAAGAATGATATGAGATGATATCTGCAGTGGAAGCGGTCGACCATGATGAAGCGAGTTACTGAATACTGACTGAGTGCTGATAATGCGATCCACAAAGTTATACGATTCGATCCAACTGATGAACGATTTGATTCAATGAGAAATGTACGAAACTACTTGTGCGATGACACGTGTACATGTATGATGTAGGCCTACTGGTGTAATACTGTACAAACGAACTGGTTCCGACGATAACAGTGGTCCGATAATAATAAATCAGATGAGTGATTCGATATTGACCCGCTAATGACACGAATTTGTTCCCGAGATGCACGATAGATGCAGATACAATGAAGAGCTGAATATCGAAAATGGGTCCCGATGTGCCCAAAATGAGTACCAGCTCCTGCGCCCAAAATGACAGGTTTATCCAAGCTATTTGTTGATCCCCGATATAATTATTAAATTAATCCCACAATATGGTCTCGAAATACTATATTTTTAACAAGAGACCCAATGGGCCTGTATCGCTCACCTGTAACATTGGCATTTCAACTAATCTTACTTAAATTTTACATTCATCGGTATCACTTCCAATGACTTTCAGTCAAATGGTTTTGTTTTCGAGATAATGACCAATGTTTAAGCGAAAATAGACGACATCAGCGCTAACAACAGCTGGTTTCTTAACTGTCTCACTGCTGCAAGCCAGTGTAGCCAATAATTTCAATTTTCAAAAGCTCTTGACTTGTTGAATATTTTGAAAACAATTTAACTGAAAGTTTGAAAGTTGGTGGCAGCTTAGCCACCAACAACTTTCCATTCAATTGTTTTCAAAATATTTATCAGGTTCAGAGATATAACCTTTGGAGTTTGTCGTCTGCAAAAACTCAGCAGTCAGGTTACTAGAGGTCTAAATACAATTGAAGATAATGGTCTATAAAGGCAGGTAGGTGGTCTTTATAGCAGGTTATTCCCCACCACCACACAATCCATTTAACACATGCACATCTGGCTGAATCACCGAGTTAGCAGCAGGAGTAGGGTGAGCTGGAGTTGATTTAGAAAATAATTTGACTGAAAGTCATTGCTGCCGCAACAACTTTCATTGCTGCCTAAGGCAGCAAAAACTTTCAATCAAATACATTTCAAAATATTTTTAATAGCATAGATGTCAGAGCACATAATACATATCTTAAATATTTAGGCAGTGATGGAAAGATTAATCTGTTAATTGGAGTTTAATCTACTTAGGCAATAAAATCTGACATGTTGATAAATCAGTGGACGGTGGGAACAAACCTGTATTTCCCCTATGAAAGTGAGATTGCAAATATTTAAGGGGTAATAACTCTGGCATTTGACGTCCTATCAGTTTCATTTTCACAATACAGAAATTAGATGCCGACATTAACATTGTGACCAAGTTTGGTGTCAATCCGTCAAGAAATAACAAAATGAGCCGCCATTGTTGGTGACGGACAGACAGACGGATGGATGGACATACAGAAGACGGACGGGGCCATCGCTATACGACAGCTGACTGACAAGTAAGCCGAGTTAAGACAAGGCAAATCAATAAATTGATGTATGCTCCTCGAAGGCATACTCTGCAGAGAAACTGAATGGATAACCATGAAGGCATAAGCTCCAGGGAAAGGTTTGGAACTGTGGCTCAGACACAGTAACGAACTTGAAATTGTCAATGCGATATCACCATATTAGGCCATCCTTAAAATATTGTTGGTTTGGGATAATGATGTTAAATCCACAATTTGGGGAGTAGGAATGATTCGGTGGGCCATCATTCTTTTGGTCTGGCGGGATTTGCCCTAATGAACAATTTGTTACGGATAGCTTAATAAAAGCAAAATCTAGGTTTCTCTAAATAAACACACTTAGACTTTGCTTGGCACCATATGAAAAATACATATAAAAACTATGTTCAAAATAAGATATTTTCTGTAATAATCAATACCAAGTTTGGTGACCATGTGAAAGTCTTGAAACTATACCCCGGAGAAACATTTTCTGTGATATTCAGTCAACCATGAAAAGTAGGTCAGCATGAACTACTTTTGACCTACTTTTCATACTCCGCACACTTTATCCCTAAGATGCATCCACATACCAAGTTTGGTGACCATATGTGTAAAAGCCTTGAAACTATGTCCTGGACAAACATTTTCTGTGATATTCAGTTGACCATGAAAAGTAGGTTAGCATGTCCTACTTTTGATACTCTGCACACCTCCCTAAGATGCATCCACATACCAAATTTGGTGACCATATGTGAAAAAGCCTTGAAACTGTCCCAGACAAACATTTTCTGTGATATTCAGGCGACCATGAAAAGTAGACCTACTTTTGACCTACTTTTCATACTCCGCACACCTTCTCCGCACACTTTCTCCCTAAGATGCATCCACATACCAAGTTTGGTGACCATATGTGTAAAAGCCTTGAAACTATGCCCCGGACAAACATTTTCTGTGATATTCAGTTGACCATGAAAAGTAGGTTAGCATGTCCTACTTTTGATACTCTGCACACCTCCCTAAGATGCATCCACATACCAAATTTGGTGACCATATGTGAAAAAGCCTTGAAACTGTCCCGGACAAACATTTTCTGTGATATTCAGGCGACCATGAAAAGTAGACCTACTTTTGATACTCCGCACACCTTCTCCCTAAGATGCATCCACATACCAAGTTTGGTGACCATATGCGAGTCTTGAAACTATGCCCTGGACAAACTTATATATGGCCTGGACAAACTTATATATGGTGAACGGACGGATGGATGAATGGATGGACAAAGAGATGGACGGACGGACAGACGGACAAAGCGGCGACTACATTCTCCCGCAAATTTTTTTGGGGGGGAGCATAAAAACCAATTTCGGCTTCAAAATTCATCAAATAAACAAATTGAATATGGCAGCCAAACATGCTCAAATTTGATTGGTCCACAGCGATTTTACCTATCAACTCCCTTAGTCCATAATCATATTCCCAAAATTTCAGCCCGATCCGTTCAGCGGTTCTGCCGAAGTCATTTTCACGAAAACTAGGTCATCCAAGATGGCTGCCAAACCATTTGATCAATCAAGTTCCTTCGAACAAACCTGGTTCAGCTCTTGCCCTATATGATATTTCGTGAGTTTTGAATCGATCCACCAAGCAGTTTCAGAGATTTTTAAAGGTTTCTAAAAATCAGCCAAAATCTAAGATGGCCACCGCCAAAATTGGTCGATCGACTTCCTTTGAACAAACTTAGATCTGTATGCCATAAGGATGCTTCCTCCCAAATATGATTGAAATCAACCCAGCACTTCTTGAGAAGTCATTTAAAGAAAAAGTTGACAGACGGACAATTTTCACTATGACTAACCTATGTCAAATCTCACCAGTCGTTATGTTTCGCTGCGCTGGATGTTTATAAAAGCTAAATGGGAAATGAACCGATGCTTACGATTCTGGCCAGGTGAGCTAACAAAACTGTAGACATTACAAAATCTTCTTTTTCCAAATCTCGCAACGTAGTTGCCATGGTTGAAGACACGATAAATCCTACTGAAAACGAAAACTAAAAGTTCTGCCCGGAACATACACAAAATCATAAAATAGTCCTTCAGAACATAATCTAATGCATATCTCCTTTGGGTTACAATTTGGAGAATAATCAGATTGTATCCAGCACTCTCACGCATACATCCATTCCCTTTGAATGATTAAAACAGGAAGACTAGGCAGTCAAAAAAAAAAGTGAAATTTTTGTAAGTAAGTGGAACATCTCTATATTAGTTCACACTAAGATGCATCTGAGAGATAGCCACTGGTCAAAGCTCTGGACAGCTTCAGAGTCCAAGGGCAGAGGTAAAGATTTTTCGTTTTATCTGTTACACATCTCTGACAGTTTACCCCCTAATTTGAGGGCTGAAGGACTGGTGGCAAGCTAAGACTGTTTTGTTTAATCTGTAAGACATAAAATAGCACGGGGTTACATAATATAAGCATCATAAATGTTTAATTACATTCCACTATGTCCAGGATTGCGATAATCGTGAGTACCGGATTTAGATGACACAAAGTGCTAACGCTAAATTTATTATGCCAACACCTGATAGCTTGTCCGCAGCTTGTCATCAGGTATCTGAACATTGTCTACCATGACTTAGATGAAGGAATTGGGCCTTGAAATCTCAAATTTAGTCTTAGAATTTGGATTTGAAAGTAGTAAAAAACCAAAGCTATGGAAAGCGTGTTGCAATGGCAGCCAATATTTAGGAAAGGGGACGTGTTGACATCAACCGAGAGGGACAGACGCTTACCTGCCTTTTGGGGGAGGTTTCTTTTGAGGTCTGTGTAATATTGTAGCTAGCATGATAATATTTAGGAATTATCAATGAGTATCAGGATTGTAAGTGTACTCTTGAAGTGAAATGATTCATCTGGAGAAATGGCAAAAGTGCTGTCTAAATATTTTACTATCACATCCAATATTAAATGTAATCTTTGACACATAGATACTAAACAAAAGGCCCAGGGCATGTGGCGCTCACAAGTAGCATTTGCACCATTTGCAGTTAAATAGACATGATGGATAATTTTCAACAGAATCCAAGATGGCTACTAAAGAAATTGACCAATCAAAATTCTCATTTGATATATTGAAGCATACCGCCATAGAATCATTCCACACAAGTTTCGTTGAGATTGGGCCATTAAACAAGGACTAGCGTTTTAAATGGTACAGGAAAATTTTCAAACAAAATCCAAGACTGGACACCAAAAATTTGACCATCCAAAATTCTGAATAGAATGTCTAGAGTCATAGACAATAGAATCCTTCTAGCCAAACTTGGATAGAGTCTGCCAAGCGGTTAAGGAGATGCTTTTTCACAATTTCCAATAAATTTTTCATAAAATCTATGATTTGCACCCAAAAACTTGATCATGCAAAATTTTGAACAGAAATTATGGAGGCTCCCATGCTAGGGGCATTCTAGCCAAAATTGAAAAGTATATCTGAAGCCTATCCCTATAGGGTCTATCCAGCCAAGTATGTTTGAAATCTGTCAAGCAGTTAATGATGAGTAGCGCTTTGACAATTTCCGGTAAATTTTTCATAAAATCTATGATTTTCAAGACAAAAACATGACCAAACAAAATCCTGAATAGGTCTGGAACCTACCAAGATAGGGTTATTCCAGCCAAATTTGGTTAAAATTGCAGCGATGGAGAAAGAAGGATTTTGACAATTTCCAGTAAATTGTTCATATCCAATATTTTCACCAAGAAAATCTACCAATCAAATTTTGAATAGAAGTTATGGAGTTTAAACTAATAGGGTCCATCCAGCCAACTAGGGTTGAAATCCAGCAAACGGCTAATCAAGAGTAGCATTCGGACAATTTCTGGTACATTTTTCATAAAATCAGATTTTCACCAAAACAATTGATCAATCAAAATTCTGTATACAAGTTCTAGCTTTCAGCCGAATTAAATAGAAATTCGGCAAGAGGTTAATGCGGAGTAGCGCTTTGACAACTTTGATTTTCACCAAAGACACTGACCAATCAAAATTCTGGATAAAAGGTCTGAACCCTCCAGCCATAGGGTCCTTCCATCTAAATTAGATTGAAATACACCAAGCGGTTAATGAGCAGTAAGTACTTTCAGGCCAATTGAACGAATAATGTTTTATTTTCATGCAAACTCACCTTTTATTTCCTTTGAGAATGTCATTCTCTGCCTATCTTCCAGCGGCCGCCGCTGATCCTGAATGCTTCTTAAATTTAAGATTTCGCACATAAAATCAAGCACCGGCTGAGCTTTGTAGAACGCTGTTGCCGACACTAAAACAATAATATACGGGTACAGCAACAATGCTTTTCAAACAATGAGGCAGGAGATGTAATATTAACCTGATAACAGGATTCATTTCTAGCTATGCTACACCATTTTCTGACGACTGGCGCAGCTAGGGGGTCAAGTTCTACTCCTAACCATAGTTAGCTATAGCTAAGTAGATTCAGAGTCGAACTTCAAATAGTTAACTACAGTACAGCTCACAGTTAACTTAACGTATGAACGGGTCTGAAATGCATGCATGATGCGTTGAATGCCTGTTTCCAAAGCATCGGTTTTAAAAACACAATGCATTCACAACGCATCTAGTTAATTTTTTTGAGGCATTTAAAATAATAAATATATGCGTTGAGAACGAGCATTAAATGCGTAAATAAGCAAGTTTGAACTTGTTTGATGTCCCCCAGAGATAGTGCCAAACACGTTGTTAAAAGCAAAACGGGACAGATGCCAAACTTTAAATGCGTTTAAAAGATTCATATGTGCATTGCGTAATACCCGGTGTACATACCAACTCCACGGCTCCAACTACCCGGAAATCCAATCAAACTTAGCGGTACATTACATTTCCTAGACGGGGCAAAGGTAAACATGAGAAAGTTTTCCTAAAAAAGACAGCGGGACATAATATTAAAAATCAAAATTATAAATATTACGAAACACAAAATCATGATTCCCGGTTGAGAATTAATGTAACCGATGCGCCCCTGAACGTTTTGCGGCCCTGAACGTTTTGCATCTAGTGCAAGAATCGCAAGTATCGGTTCATTTCGCATTTAACTTTTATAAACATCCAGCGCAGCGAAACATGCCGACTGGTGAGATTTGACATAGGTTAGTCATAGTGAAAATTGTCCGTAAGCAACTTCATTATCACTTCTTGGAGTTTAATGATTAATACCCATTAAACATGATTAACAGATGCACACATTGCATTTGCATGTCTGTTGGAACTGCAAGGCTAGTCACCCTGCATCTACATGCCCAAACTCGTCCAAGCGAACAATTCAGTCGCAATTTTGGCAAGCCGGTGGATAGCACCCAGTCTAATTGACTAGCCAGTGGGACAGAGCCAGCAAATATGCAAGTGGAGTCTGAGGTGGTGGAGGGGGGGCTGTGTTATAGCAACTCCTATAAACATTAACCAGCTGTCGATCGAGTTGCGGGGCCACCCGGACAGGGACTTTGTGAATAATTTGATTCAAGGCCTCACACATGGTTTTCACACAGGTGTCTTGGCGTTACCTAATGTGGCTTTGGAGTGTAAGAATTTGATTTCTGCTTGCAAGGAGCCCATAATTGTTGATCATTTGATAAAAAATGAACTCAGTAAAGGCTACTTATGTGGCCCTTTTGATAAACCACCCTTTCAGAACTTTCGTGTAAGCCCTATTGGTCTGGCTACAGGCCGTTACTCAGGCAAGAAACGTCTGATCGTGGACTTGTCAGCCCCTCACGGTAAACCGGGTCATAGTAGTGTTAACGATCTGATAAACAAAGCTGATTATTCTTTGTCATATGTTACAACTGATGATGCCATTTCTTCTATTTTAGATAAAGGCAAGGGTGCATGGTTATGTAAAGACTGACATAGTGGATGCATTTAAATTAGTCCCAATACAACCAGAGTTATGGCATTTATATTGTATCAAGTGGAGAGGTTTATATTATTTTTATAATAAGTTACCATTTGGTAGCCGGTCATCACCAAAGATATTTGACCAGTTATCAGTAGCGATCTGCTGGATTGCAATGCACAACTATGGCATAAAAACTATTTTGCATCTGTTGGATGATTTTCTGACGATTGAAGGTAGTGACGCAGAACCGGAGCATAATATGGCCTTATTAACGCTGATTTTTGGCAAGTTAAATATACCGTTGGCGGCGCACAAGACAATAGGACCTACTCAAGTGATTGAATTCTTGGGCAGTGTTGGATTCTGTGAGAATGGAATCCAGACTTCCTCTTGACAAAGTACAGAGGAGTATTACCATAATGAAAGGATTGCTGGATAAACACAAATGTACAAAGCGGGAACTGCTGAGTTTGTTGGGTCATTTCAACTTTGCAGCAAGGGTGATTGTCCCCGGGCAATCATTTGTTTCTTATTTGATCACATTGGCTACATCTGTGACAGAGTTGCATTATAAAGTTACTTTGAATAATGATTGTAGAAAGGAAATGGAAATGCGGTCACACTTTCTGCAAGGTTGGAACGGTTCAGCATTCTTTCTCAACAAATTCATTACTTGTGCAGCTGATTTAGAATTGTTTACAGATGTGTCCGGTATTGGATTTGCCGGGTATTACCACGGGAAATGGTTTCAGGGCAAATGGCCGGCCGGCTAAATTAGTAGACATTCAAACGGAGAATTGCTCCATGCCCTTCCTGGAATTATATCCCATTGTGGTGGCAGCAGTATTATGGGGGGGGGGGGGGGGGGGGGGGGGTTCATGGCCTCAAAAGCGTATCCTATTTCACCGTGACAACTTAGGTACAGTTGACATCATTAGGAAGGGGCAATCAAAAATACCACACATCAACAGGTTAATGCGTCGCCTGGCTTTGTGTGCCCCATATAATAACTTCTTTGTGACAGCTAAGCATATTCCAGGGAATTTAAATAACATTTCCCATTCTATTTCTAGGTTCCAGGAACAACGCTTTCGAGTGTGCCCCCTTTGCGGAGGAAGTGGCGACTACAATACCAGAGCCAATAGAAATTCTATGCTAGACAATATTTTGGAGCAAATGTGGGTATCGGCCGTTAGCAAGCATACCCTTCGCAGCTACAAATCGGGTATCTCATGTTACCAACGGTTTGCAGCTATGATGGGTTGGAATAATGGTATGGCCATGCTTGAATGCCTGCCGCTTATCGCCCATTGTGCAGGAGTGTTGCAGTTGCGATATGGCACCATTAAACTATATTTGGCAGGTGTTCGTTTCCATTATGTAGTGGCAGGATATCATAATCCTTTTTTAGATAGGTTAAGCCAGCCACTGCCCAGGCTTAAGTTGCTACTAACCGCGGTTCAAAGGTCTCAAAGCAGACCACGTATGTCCAGACTACCGATTACAGTAGACATATTGTCCCAGATTTGTCAGATGCTAAATGCAGGTTTGTTTGGGATGTATACTGATTGCCTCATGACAGCGCCTTGTACAGTGGCGTTCTTTGCATTTCTGAGGTGTGGGGAATTTACAGTACAAACGCAGAATGTGGACATTGAGAACATCATCACTTTGGGGGATGTTAGATGGGCAACCGATTTATCCTACTGTATACTTACATTGAAAGCATCCAAAACTGATCCTTTTCGGCGAGGCATTGATATTCATGTGTGTTGTGTGAACAAGCGTTTAATTTTCCCAGTCAGTAGCTTAAGGATGTATCACTTACTCCGATCACAGTCAGGAACTAAACCTTCAGACCCTCTGTTCTGTACCGGTAATGGGTTAATACTCACCAGAAAGTTTTTTATTAACCACCTTAGGGACATTATGCGAAGATGTAATCTCAACAGTTTACACTATTGTGGACATTCCTTCCACAAGCGTGCAGTTACTTCAGCGGCCCAGGGGAGGGTTGAAGATCATATGATCAAGCTTATGGGACGTTGGTCCTCGGACTGCTATACAAGATATATCAGTACAGACGTAACATCTATCAGAAATGCTCAGATTGCGATGTGTTCAGGGTAGGGTCGGTTGTATTGCTATATAGTCAAACCTCCTATGGGGACAAGGAGTATTAAGAGACCGCCTGGTATAAGATTCACTCTTCATTTAATATATATATGCAGGGAAACTACATGTATATTTTTTTACTTTTGATATTTATGAATTGCTGCAACATAGTGGACCATGCTATATAGAGTTACCATGTAGCAAGAGAACACCGGCCTTAGGCAAATTCCTGTGTCCTTTTTGGGGCTCTCGTGACTGGTTAACTTGCGCAGAGATCATTTAAGATTGGCATTGAAACAATTTCACTCAGAAGTTATTCCATCACAAGTTAGTCTGTCACGTTGCAGCTTGGATGGATAATGTTAAACGGAATCCCCTAGCGTATGCCTCAATTACAAGTCCTAACTGGCCACTCGTTTTGGGCAGTATCCTCCAAAAGTTGACAGTATAATTGAGTACAAATATGAATTACTGACTAGCATAGAATAGAAAGTACATAATGCAGTATCAATACTCTGATCTATTGTATGTTTATTTTAAAAATTTTGCTAACCAATCGTTACCATGGCTTAATGCAGTGTACACACAGGGTAACCGTTAGTTACCTGGGGTCAAATCAAGTGCCATGTACACACTGAGTAACCGTTTGTTACCGTGCTTAAATGCAGAGCATAAATTAATACAGAAGACTGTATTAAGAGTATTTATACATAAGTGGTAATCGCGTGTTACCAGACGGCAAATGCAACGCAAACACATGGTAATCGCTAGTTACCATGTATCAAATCAATGAAATGCACACTCAAGGTCTTAGTCACTCAAGTATCAAGGATGCCTAACAATGTTAGGTAACCAGGACATAGGATTGTTAACCAGGACATAGGATATAAGTGCAGGAGCTTCAATCCTATGTCCTTTTATGCCAAAATAAATATGTAATTCATATCCATGTGTTGTGTTATCTGTGCATGTGTTAATACGCATCACCTGTATTCACGATGAACAGACAGCGAATAAACGCAAAATTATGGATTAACGATGTCAAAATATAGCTTATGTGTACCAATGCTCGACTAACGTAGACGCTTTTTATTAAAACATGCAGATGGTGTGGTTTTTATTGATAATATGACGCACAAATTAGCAGATTCGTGCCCGCTACCGCAATATCCCCATCGGTGCTCTACACGAAAAAAGACTAGTTATGAAATACTATGCGCCCCTAAAGCTGCAACATGTACCGATATCTCATTGGCTTTTCGCGGAAATAAAACGCCCGTAGTGATTTAATGATTTTCTTTTTGTGACATTCGGTAGCTTTCAGATTCACTATATTGCAACATTTGTAATGTAGCCGAGTATAACACATTGTTGTTGCCTCACTCTGGAACCAGGCCGAGGAAATGAGCAATCGCAGCAACGTCGCAATAACATAGCTAGATGATAAATAGTGTCTTAATAAACCCGTGAAAGTTAACATTATAAATAGCCAGGGAGCTAATTTCACTATATTTCATGAACCAGACATTGTTTGTTTTATTAATTTAAAAGTCAAAGTGGGCGTTAAGATATTGCTTTTAAAAGCGGCACCGCGAATACGTGTACATTTTGCGTTCCGCCATTGTTGATCGCGAGTCGCTCAGAGTGGTTAAAATAAATCACATCATCAATTCGTTATGAATGACGAGACACGTGATCAAAATTTTACTACGATAGTAATTTTCATTCATTCATAATGACGTCAGATGTCCAGCAATCCAATCAAATTACTGCTACGCTTTTCCGAGAATCTATGACTGCGCATAATTATTGATCGGTGAGACAGTCGCGTGGGGCATTTCTAATTAGTGGTGAATTTAGGCAGTGAATAAGTAACCAGGTTCATTTTGTTCTGTAAGAATGGAATGTTTACGTTACCAGGCAGCTGTATCGGAACTGATACTGCGACATACTGCCAATTATTCAACATTGAATGAGGCCTTTCCCCTAAAATCACAACAGGAATTTCGCGAAAATTTACGGTAGCCTGGCAAAATATAATTGCATAATGTGTGTATGCCCGAGTAATCGGGTGCCCTACTTGGTCGACTTGCATAATGTCGTTATACCAGCGCGGCGTAATTATGAACGCTTTTCACGTTATCAGATTTCAAACGACTTGTTTAGCCAATATCATAAATGCGTTGTGTAATAAGTTCTGATGCGTTGTCAAACTGTTTCCAACCCATTTGTTTTACTTTCACACCGCGTTGTATTACCGTTCACAACGGAAAAGTGATGCATCCATTATTTTAAAATAGACCCGCTATGTACGCGTCATGCACGCGTTGCAGACGCATTTTATGTTAAGCTACCTCCGAGTTGTACTGTAGCTAGTCAACTATAGTCAACCGAGCACCTGACCTCGGTTCGGATGGTTAGTCCGATATTTGCGTAAATTTGAAAATGGCGGACACCGATACCTTGCCACAAATAAATGCGTACAAGTGTAAATATTTCACTAAATAACTTAGGTTTGATGAAATTATGCTTTCCCAATGTATGCCAATGTTCCCAAGCCCATATTTCTTCCCACTTTATGTCACTTGAGGACCCCTTCCTCCCACTATCACTAAACAACGAGGAAATTGATTTCCTCATTCCTGAAGAAGAGGCGAGCTGTGAAGAGGATTCCCTGTCTGCAGACAATCTGCTCCTCATCCTGACCCAATTGGACTAGAGGTAAGAAAATTATTATTCTCTGCCTCCTCTTGATCTAATAATTAAAACATCCAAAAAACATGGATGATAAGATGTATCACTTATATATCACTTCTCCTCTGATGAGTATAACCAAACTTGGTACGAAACGCTATGAGTCAGGATCACACTGGAAAGAATACATTAACTAGTATTCGATAGCCAATCTTACTCCCGCTATACTTCTCCATTAGACCATGATCATGGATACTCAATATATTTACACTAAATTTATTAAGACAGCCCTAATAGACATAACGGCCACCCACCAGTGGCCCTCTCAAGCAACCATACCAAAAACTTTAGTATCATTAGATTCCAGCTGCACAAACACGGCTGTATCTAAATATAGAAAGATGCTACCGGCTACACCACACTGTAAACAGGCTACACCTTTCAAAGTTTTTACATTAATCCGGCTACAGTATCTACCTCACCGGCTACATACCAAGCTAATCCGGCTATGGGATGACCCAATCCCGGCTACATCTTTCAAGTTCCTTACCAATCCGGCTACTGTAGCTACCTCTACCGGCTACACACCCAGCCAATCCGGCCACTGGATGACCCAATCCCGGCTACACAACTTGAAAAACCGGCTACACAAAGCCATAATCTGGCTACAAAATGTCTATCCCGGCTACAAAATCAAAATCCGGTCACACCCCAATGTGTAACCGCATTTGGAAAGTATAAAAGGAAGACGCAAACTGTGTATTGGCATCCAGACTCAACTTGCACACAAGTTCGCGTCAGGACAAACAAAGCGCAATCAAGCTTCTCATAGAAGAACTATAGTTAACTATTCAGCGTTTGGCATGGCATAGCAGCTGCGCATGTTCAGTAAACCGTGACTGACTATAGTTAGCGAGTCGAACTTGACCCTTGCTATACCATTTTCTAGCTAAGCTCTGGCCAGTCAGACACTTGAGCGGTAGGTCAGGCCATTCCATTAGTGCATTGGTATTACTGGTGAGAGAGTTTTATAAGCGAGGTTATATTATTAATACGGTCTTATTATTGTCGGAGGGCTTACTAGTGGATGGGTTTTATTAGTGGGGTAGTGGATGGGTTTTATTAGTGGGGCACTGGATGGGTTTTATTAGTGGGGCACTGGATGGGTTTCATTAGTGGGTTAGTGGATGGGTTTTATTAGTGGGTTAGTGGATGGGTTTTATTAGTGGGGCAGTGGATGGGTTTTATTAGTGGGGTAGTGGATGGGTTTTATTAGTGGGTTAGTGGATGGGTTTTATTAGTGCAGGGGTGTAAACTTAGATTTTTTATGGTAACCTACAGTAGGTCTCGCAAATGCACATATGGCAACCTCATGGTAGGTTACGCAATAATAAATTTTAGGTAACCCATGGTAACCTTTGGCAAACCATGGCAACCTTTGGTAACCTAACAAGAAGATCAGTACTGATCACATGTCCCCCGACGGGTGTTGTTAGTAAAACAAATTTTACCGCTTACAGCATAAATGATATTTGCTCAGCTGAGCATAAGAAAAAAATCCTTTATGAAATCTGTTAACTATACACCTGTGCAAAAGTTAAGCACCACCCTATTTCTACGCACATGCGAGGGTATATTCATGTGCTATGAAGAAAGCAATAGCATAAACATTTATGTACCCATCTATCTTAGTGCAAGAGGTAATAATGCAACTAGAGGAATGCTGATTATGATGGTGGGGAAACACTGTATGTTTTTGTTTGAACTTGAAAACGAGGCCTGAATATGGTTACGTTGACACAACTGACAACTATTGCCCTACAGTTGACACACGTGGCTAGATTGTCATTAATGGTGTCTGAAAACGAAGTTTAACATCTGTGCACGAGTTTGAGACTGTCATTATTAATACCGGGTATATCCACCTTGTGCCTGGATGACGGCCTGGACACGACGTCTCATGCTGGTCACCAACCGACTGATACGCCATTGTGGTATTCGTTGCCATTCAAGATGGAGTGCGTCTGTTAATTCCTGTAGGTTCTGCACAGGAGGATCCCTCCTTCTCACCATGTTTCCCAGAATGTCCCAGATATGCTCAATAGGGTTCATGTCAGGGCTCCTTGCTGGCCATGGTAGGGTTTCGATGGCATTCTGGCGGAGGTATTCATGCACAGCTCTAGCACGATGTGGTCGGGCGTTGTCATCCATGAATATAGAGGGGGGGGGGGGTTCCAGGTGCATGATTTACAAAATGAGGGACCACAACTCTATCCAGTATGGAATCTTGATATCTTTGTCCATTTAGTGTTCCAGGTACAGTCAACAGATCCAGCTTACAATCAAATGAGATGCACCCCCATATCATAACGGAACCTCCACCAAATGGAACTTCTTCCATGATGTTACGTTGGTCGTACGCCGTGAGTCTGGACCTCCATACATGAGTTCGACCATCTGTGGCATGAAGCAGGAACCGACTTTCATCGGACCAGTGTACCCGTCTCCAGGATCTCATGTTCCAGTGCCTTCTTTCGTTGCACCACCTCAGACGCTCCTCTTTGTGGTGTGCAGTGAGGAGAGGACGTCTGACAGGTCTCCTAGCTTTCATGCCAGCAGCATACAGTCTCCTTTTGACGGTAGACATTGACACTCTATTGCGCGTTTCCCATTGCTGGCTGAGCACTCTGCTGTTGGTGAATGGAGATCTCCTAACAAGGCGTACTAGGGCTCGATCATCACGGGCAGTAGTCTTCTTCGGTCTTCCAGATCTAGGCCTGTCGTTCACCTCGTTAGTTTGCCCATGTTTTGCAATCAAACGACTGATTACAGTATGGTTAATGTTCAGCTGTCTGCCAATCTCTCTGCATGACATACCAGTGGTATGCATGCCTATGATTTGCCATTTCACACGATCACTTAACCTTCGTCTTGCCATAGCGGTTCACAATCAAGAGCTAATTCTCTCTGTACAAATAAACCACGGTCATGAACACAAAATTCCTAATCTTGTCGCCTAAATCTGTATGTAATGTTCTACACCCCAAACTGGACTTTTGCATAACTGAACACGTGTGCTGTTTCCCGCCACGCACGGACATCAAGCGGCGTGAAGTCATGCATGCATGTGCATTTCTTACTTGGAATTATGTCAACTAACGCGGGGACAAAAAGTATGGCAGCCTAGTTGTACCATCATGTTTCTACGGTCTATTGTTTTTGCTGGTGCTTAACTTTTGCACAGGTGTATATATAGTTTGACTATTTCTTCAGTGAGAAGTTTGCTTAAGCAAATATCAGCTAAGCAGATATCTAAGCTTAGATATCTTTATGAAATCCACCCCATGGCTTTTGTATATAAATGTTTAAAAACATTGTACACTGTGAATGTAAATATGAATAAAATCTTATTTGTCGAGCTATGCTCTGGGAGGCAGGTCTGGCGTGCCATCTACAAAAGCAGTACAAGAAACAATTGAAGCAAACAGCAGAAAAAAAATGATCATGCTAACGAAAAGCAGTATCACATACAACATATGTAAAGGCTGAGTGTTTGATAAATTACACACGCAGGCACATGTAGTTAAAGTTATCAAGTGGAAACCAAGTTTTTCTGACAGATTTGGTCATTATTTAAGGGGGACAACCCTGTTGCGCCTAGACGCACGTCTCTGAAATGCAATCCCCACTGAGAACTAGCGACAAGGAATGAGTATGCCAAATCTGAAACAAATCCATGCATACTATGTAAAATTATTGAGCTGAAACCAAATTTTCCTTGAATTCTATGTCATTCAAGGGGATAATGCTATTACATCTAGCCACACATCGCTGAAATGAAATCCCCACCGAGGCCTCGTCATAAGGAATCACTATACCAAATTTTAAATAAATCTATGCAGACTAGCTAAAGGTATTGAACGGAAACCAAATTTTCCTTGAATTCTATGTCATTCAAGGGGGATAACTAAGACTCGGCGGTATACCGGTTTCACACCGTCTCACGGTTTTTTATGGCGACGGTTTAAAAACCATTACGAAAATAAAGAAACTGAAAAACCGTCCGTAAGATCGCCAGTGCGCAAAATCTTGTGACTGTCCTAAACTAGTTTATTCTTGACTTGCAGTTTAATATTATCATCTAGTGTAACCATTTGCTACTAGAGACATAAAATACAGTCATCTATAACTATTAGCCGTGGGAAAGCAAGGGTGTTGGTGAAAACCCAACAAATCGGCCGAGGACGACCCTCGGCAAATATGATTTGATTTGCCAGCAATGAATTTTACATGACGTAAGCTCTGCGGGTTCAATGTAAGATTGAATAATTTTAAAATCTAAATTTCTTTTTTCAATTCGAGTTTGTACTATGTTTAATTAGGATTTCAAATATGAAATGACACAAAACAAGAGCTCCGCAAACGGCGCATAATACCCTGCTATGATGACAAGCTAATAAATGACAGCTTTCAGAAAATATTTATTTCTTTCTCAGACCAGTAATCCCTATTAAGTGTCAAAGCGATCCGCTAAACGGTCAAGGAGGTATCGCCTGGAGACCAATTTTCAAGATAGCTTAGAGATCAATTTTGGGGTGAGTTTTATTTGTTTACGTGAGGGATATGGCTGGCAATTCAATCTCGTATATAATATTTACACCCCTGTTAGTGAGATAATGGATGGGTTTTATTAGTGGGGCAGTGGATGGTTTTATTAGTGGGGCAGTATGTATGTATGATTACTGTATTCTGCAGCTGTAGTAGTAGAAACATCCTACAGCTGCAATTAGTCCTTCTTCGCTTTTGCCCACTGTGTCGTGTCCTCGGCCAAAATCCTTAGCTTCCTCAGGTCCATTCTTAACTTGAGTGTACAGAGTCCTGCTTTCTTGAGGTCACCTCGCAGCACGCTTAGCAGATTTATGCAATGACGTCCTCTCCTGGCTCTGTATTTGCTGGCTCCGAGTACGGCAAATTCCAAGGCTCTCTGTGCTGGTGTGTCTTCTGGGATCCTTAGCACATGGCCAAACATGGACCATCTTTGCTGGGTGACTTTTACAGACAGCGGCGGCGTATTACACATCTTGTATAGTGCATCGTTGGAAATTATGCTCTATGGCCATCGGTGTCCAGTGATGGTGCGTAGATGTTTGCGGTGGCAGGCATCAAGTTTGTCTGGAGCTGCCTTTGGAGATGCCCAGCTGTTACAGTTATACATCATCAAGGATACCCAGGTTGCATTGTATAAACACGGATTTCAATGCAGCAGCCAGGCAACAGGTGATAGACCTCCCTGTGGGGAGCCGATTGATGTCTCAAACTCTACAGACTTCACTGACTTGACTCGTACTCTCAGCTTGGTGAATGCAAGCAGTAGTCTCACTAGTTGTGGCTCTTCTTCATTGCAACTGGCCTGGCGCAGTACATCTAGGATCTTTGAGCGTTTAATTGTGTCGAAGGCTCATGACATGTCAATGCCGATTTTGTGGAAATCCCAGTGTTTGGACATGACTACCGACACAAGCATGCGTTGAACACATACAATGTCTGCGCCGCTGCGGCCACATTTGAAGCCACTTTGACATGATCCGGTGAAGTCGTCGATCTTGTCTCAGATGTGGCATAGAGTAACATTGGATAGGATTTTCTGTATGCTGTTAAGGAGCATCATGGGCCACAGATTGGCTGGGGGGGGGGGGGGGGGCAGGTGGCTTCTTGGGCTTGGGTAGCGCGATAAGGATGCCTTGGCATACAGCGTCGATGGGAAGGTGATGCATAAAAGCTGAATTGATTAGGTGCGTGATCTGTTTTGAGATAATGTCACTTGCATATTTGAATAGTTCATTGCTCATGCCATCAGGTCCAGATGCACGTCCATTTTTCAGGGATTTAAGTGCCTTCTCAACCTCTGCTGTATTAATTGGTCTTAGTAATGGCCTGGGGTCTCCTGAGAATGGGTGCAATGTTCCTTGAACCATTCTCAAATTGCCTCGGCTTTGCCCTGGTCAGTCCTGATAAAGTGTCCTTCAGAGTTATGTACAGTTAGTGGTGGTGTGTAGTCAGCAACTCTCAGGGCTCGGGCTGCCCGAAATATTTTGGGGCAGTCGTCCGTGGCAGTGATTTCATCTGCTAGGGTGTCTGCTTGTTGGATAGCAAGATCTTTTAAGCGTTCGCTAATGTGGCGCAAATGCTATTGCGTCCCTGGTGTAGTTTGGTGCGATCTTCACTTTGGCCACTTTGATAGATGCGCAGACGTAACACTTTCTGTTCTGCTGACAGTTTTACTACGAGAGGGTCGTCAGTATACCTAGTTCTGTTGTTTTTTAGAACACCTATGGTGCTAGTAGCTGATGATTCCATAGATATCAGTATTTTGGTTAGGGCTTCGTTTGGATCAGAGCTGACGTCGATGTTAGACATTTGAGTGTCAGTGTCGCTGATGAGCTTGGGTAAGTTGTAGGTGACTCTACCCTCTTGCCTGTACGGCGTTTATACATTAGGTAGAGCTGGTTCATATGGAGGCGTGTAATGACTGGCTTATGGTCAGAATTGAGGTCTGTGCCTCCATAGGAACGAGCATCCCGAAGTAGGGGTTTTGCTGCTGTCTTGCATAGTATGAAATCTATTGGGTTGAAGACAGCTTTTGTAGCCTTAGAACCTTTTGGGGCTTTGCGATCAGCAATGTGTCCAGTCCATGTTGTCCGGTGGCGGCATGGGTGTTTGACAGCCATATTTGTGCCAAATAGGCCATTGGAACTAAGGAATACCACCAGTGCATCTCTATTGCTGTTGCGTGTGCCCTCGCCATACGATCCCATGCATGAGCCAAGTCCTGAACTTTTGTCCGCAATGCCGAGTTTACCCAGCTCGGAGTTGAAATCGCCACACACGAACAGTTGCCATCTAGCTGGGATAGAAGGAATCTAATATAGCTGGATTCTCTTTGGCCCTTTCGGTAGTTGGCCCATCTGCATTGACTATGCGACACTTAGTGGTGGTGTGCTTTCGAGTTGGTATAGCCAGGTCGATAAATGCAACGCGATCATTGACGTATCCAAAACTAATGACATCGTCCAATACCCTTGGTCCGATTACTAAGCCTAATCCACGGTAAGTGGCCTGTTTTTGCTCCATGAGTACTAGCTTATGGCCTGTCTGAAGTTGATTCTCTGAGTGTTTAGCTACTTTAGTCTCTTGAATGCATGTGATATCGATTTTATAGTGTTCACAGTCTGCACCTAAGGTTTGCCTCTTTGATGTTGCAGTTAGACCACGTAGCTATGGTAAGCTCCTGGGAAGATTGCGTTTCCCGAGGATGTCGAGCAGTTTCTTGTTAGAAGGTTAGACATAGTCAGAGTTGCCTCTGTATGCGGATGTCAGCCCACAATCCTTGATGACTTAGTTTCCCAACAAAGTTGGTACTTACGGAGGAGACCGGCGTGGAAGTGTTATCTTTCTCCCCCTAGTGGGGCAGTGGATGGGTTTTATTAGTGGGGCACTGGATGGGTTTTATTAGTGGGGTAGTGGATGGGTTTTATTAGTGGGGTAGTGGATGGAGCTTATTAGTGGGATAGTGGATGGGTTTTATTAGTTGGGCAGTGGATGGATTTTATTAGTGGGGCAGCAATGGGTTTTATTAGTGGCGCAGTGGATGGGTTTTATTAGTGGGGTAGTGGATTGGATTTATTAGTGGGGTAGTCATATTAGTAGCAGTCACATTAGAAGGAAGCAGTTTTATTAGGCAAGTCTTAGTAATGGCCTGTCGTTGTTAGTAATGGCCTGGCCTTGTTAGTAATGCTCTTGCCTTGTTAGTAATGCTCTTGCCTTGTTAGTAATGGTCTGGCCTTGTTAGTAATGGTCTGGCCTTGTTAGTGAGGTGCTCTTTATAGGTGGAGATTTAGCTTTATACATAGATAGGAAATGTGTCTGTATGTATGTATGTGTGCTCACTCCCTCGTTCGCAAGTGTGTGTGCGTGTGTCCATACGTGCGCATGTATGTGTGTGCATGCATATGTGTGTGCATGCATGTGCGCATGTGTGTGCATGCATGCATGTGCGTGTGTGAATGTGAATGCATATTCAGGCCTATTAACCCTTTAACCCTCATAATCAGTCAAAAATGGCTTCTGCAGTGGTCTTGAGAAATGTTTATTTGCAGACAAAGCGGACTATTTTTTTTTAATTTACCACTGGCATGACTGGCTCGATAACTGGTAAATTTTCAAAAAAATAGTCCGCTTTGTCTGCAAATGAACATTTCTCAAGACCACTATGAGAAATTTGAGGGTAAAAAGGTTAACAAAACAGTACCATCAATATTGAGTGTCATGGTTTTCCATTGCGTCGGCCGGATGCTCGTATAGAAACCAAACCACACTTCTCGACCACCGCCGAGATCATAGCCACCATTATCTGGACGCATGAAAAATGATCGACCAACTGGTGTATACCTGGATAAAATATATTTATACAAGAATGTCTCGCCAGTCCTCGTTACAAGGGATCCATCCATTCCGAGCTTTGCACCACCCACGTTTTAGGTATGTTGGAATCAATTTGAAAATTTTACACCTGAATTCAAGGTAACTATACAGATAAGGTGCTGAATCTTTTGAAGCTAATTTGATTTGGGGGCTTCCAAATCAAATTAGTTGTCTTGTCCTGCAATTGTACATTCCTCAACAAGACTACAAAAGCAGGTTTTGGCCAGTTTGACCATTAAAGGGTTACTGACCAAGATTTACCAAGAAAATTGACATATTAGCCTAGTGAATGTGCATTTGTAAAACAAGATTATTTTAGAAAATTTATCAATCGAATGACTGGCTCGGTTAAAAATAAATGGTAAAAAAACAGTATTCTCTTGGCTTGCAAATCGACATTTATTAAGACCATTGCATAGGCAGATCAATGAAAGCCTGTTTGGTTCACAGATCCGATAAAACGAATAGAGGGAGGGATCCAAGCTGTCACTTAAGTATCCATGTACGGCCCATGTCATGATCAATTACGTCACTTGTAAGCTGACCTGACAATCAAAATGCCATAAACTCTTGTCACGAAAATTAACACGTCTGTCACAAAGTGTATGGATTTGATGAATTAAAAAATTAATAAGCATTCTGTTGAATATTTTGAAACTAATTTGACTGAGAGCTGGGAGACTGCAAATTAAGAAAATGTACCAAATTTCTTTTTCACGAGTGAGATGACATACTTACCTCCCTAACACTCTTGATATACTAGTATATCGACCCTAAATTCAATAATATTCAGAATTATAAAACGTTAGGTGCCCCTAATGGGAATGTGGATGTACACAGTCATGCACATGACAGACACCACCCACTGCGCATGCGCATACTGGTACTTCTGTTACTAAATATTGGCTGACATTGAAGCAACTATTCAAATAACCAAAGGACCAGGCCTCAGTGGGGTGGAGAGGCCGGGATCCTGTTAGGGAGGTAAGTATATCATCTCACTCGTGAAAAAGAAATTTGGTAAATTTTCTTATTTCACATCATGAGAACATACTTACCTCCCTAACACTCTTGATAAAAGCCAGAATTTGTAAGTCAATTTGGCGGGAGGGAGGCAAGGTCCTGAAAACCCTCACACCGTCGAAGAGACTAGCTCTTTAGATTTTCAAGATTTAAAAACATCTGAAATTGTATCTGAAACACAATCAGGAATAGAATTTTGCATCGGATAATCTACCGATGAAGAGAGATTGATAAAAAAACAAATGCGCTATACACCCCCACCCCTCCTCTTTCTGAGGAAGGTTAGGAAAAAACGCTGCTCTAAATGACTAGCACGTTCTCTAATGATGAAAAGTATTACTAGACATTGGAAAAAGAAGAACCATAATTAAGAGACATTAACCATCACCATATTAAAAAAAAATTACACCATCACCAAGACAAACAAAACAAAATGGTCACATATACTGACCTCTGATGTCTTGGCCGTGGCACTCATCTCTTCCCCCCACTGGATGAAGAGAATTGTACCAGCTAATAGTATGGATACCCTACCAACGAATGTGATATTTGTAAATAGCAGAGGAGGAAAACTAATTACAAATACATACCTCTACATTATTTATTTTCTGAGGACTGAGACAGCGAGCGGGTTAGAAGTGTCACGAAGGTAATGGTCGGTAAAACTTGATCCACAGTGCCACTGGGCTACTGACATAATAATGTCTTCAATAGAAACACCATTAAATAATGCGGTGGAAGTCACCACCCAACGGACACTATGAGCCTTGGCTCTATCTACTTGAACTCCAGTGGCTGTCTTATGATAGAATTGAATACATTCTACTATCCATCTGGAAATAGTGTCTCTTGATGCCCTACCATGGGGTTCAATATATGACAACCATAGGGAACATGGGTCCGTCCGCCAAACCTGAATTCTTCTCTTGTACTTATTTAAAGCACAGACAGGACACCAAACTATAGCACCAGGATTATATCCGGTTACGGCACGTAAAATAATAGGTTGACCAGGATATTTTAAAGATTGATTCTTAGCCAAGAAATTCAATCTTGGTAGAAGCTTAAAGCCTTCACCTGTAACTATATAACGGTCAGGCTCAGCAGACAAGGCATGCATTTCACTCCTACGTCTGGCTGATGCTGCCGCACCTAAAAATACAGTTTTAAGTGCCAATAATTTTAAAGATATCGCACTAAGTGGTTCAAAAGGTTTATCACTCAAAACCTGCAGAACCAGAGAAAGACTCCATGCCGGTGTCAGTGGAGGATTTCTTGGTCTGAGATTGCCCACACCTTTAATAAGAGTATTTAAAACATTTACTTCATCACTTCCCCTCTTTGCCAAACAAGGGATAACAGTCATTAATGCTGATTTGTATCCAGCAATAGAATTAGGCTTAAGACTATAGGCATCATACAGGTGACATAGAAAATCAGCTACTACCTGAATAGATGCTTCCATCGGATTGATACATCTCTTTGAGCACCATTCTGCAAACCTGTTGATTTTATAATTATATGCTCTGGAGCCTGACCCCCTTCTGGCTCTGGCCATGAAATTGGCTGCTTGCTCAGAAAAGCCCTCCTTTACCGCGCATTTTTTGACAACATCCATGCAGTCAATTGAAACATTGACGGATTGTTGTGAAGGGTATTGCCCTGGAAGATACGTGTAATATTGTCCATCAGAGGCAGAGGAACCGGATTGCAAACCAGAAGGTCCGGCAGATCCGTAAACCATGATTGGCTTGGTCAATTTGGGGCGATCAGAAGCACTTGACATTCCTCCTGCTTGATCTTCTGAAGAATCCTTGGAATCAGGATTGTTGGAGGGTATGCGTATGCATACATTCCCTTCCAACTGATAACTAGCGCATCTATTGCGATAGCGCTTGGATCTGGAATTGGAGAAACGTACGTCGTCATCTTCACATTTTTCTTCATTGCGAACAAATCTATGTTAGGCTTTCCTCAATGATTGAACAGGTGATCCGCCACACATTGATTTAGTTGCCGTTCCGTAGGCGGAATGCTCATCCTTCGGCTCAATGAGTCTGCTAACAGATTCAGCCTTCCCGGAATATGAACTGCTTTCAAAGTGATCATATGATCCATGCACCAGCAAAGCAGCTTCCATGTCATCATACAGAGACTGGGCGACTTCGTTCCGCCCTGGCGGTTTATGTAACTCACTACTGCAGAGTTGTCTGAACGTATCATCACAAATTTTCCCTCCACTTCTTTTAAGAAGTGTTCCCGGCCTAGAATTACAGCCCGCAATTCTAGCATGTTGATATGTTCCTTTGACTGTTCCAGATTCCAAAGCCCTGATATAGTGGCTTCTTCCAGGCAAGCTCCCGATCCCTCCATCGATGCATCCGTAAACATGGTTACTTGAGGGTGGGGAGGGGTCAGCATGACCCCCGCCAGGAGATTTCCTCTAACCATCCACCAATGAAGGTGATGAGAGGGTCCACCACTTGAATGCACGAGTCCAGTGATCCTAAACTCTGCGTCTACCGAGCCATGAGAAACAATTGAATCAGCCGGCTGAGGAATGACTGGTGCCATTGAAACCATCAGACCTAACATTCTCAGATAGACTAGTGCTAGAATATAACGACTGTTGCAAACCAACTGAATGCACGAGAAGATTTTCCACTCTCTCCTGGGATGGATAAACATATCCTATCTCCAGATCGAAGAACATACCTAGGTAAACAAACTTCTGGGATGGAGTCAGCTCTGATTTCTGAAAGTTGATTATCCCGCCTAAATCTGTGAGAGCTTTCAAAACTATCTCCAGATTTGCTGTCAAACCTTCTGGGTTGTGTGCTTTTAGCAACCAGTCGTCTATGTAAGTGTGGACTGCTATATATCTCCTGCAGAGGTATGCTGTGATAGCCAGGACCACTTGAGTGAAGACCCTTGGAGCGATCGAAATTCCAAATGGGAGAACTTTGAATTCCCATTGGCGTCCCTGATAAGTAAATCTCCAGATTTGCTGTCAAACTTTCTGGGTTGTGTGCTTTCAGCAACCAGTCATCTATATAAATGTGAACAGCTATATTTCTCCTGCGGAGATATGCCGTGATAGCAAGTACCACTTGAGTGAAGACCCTTGGAGCCGTCGAGATGCCGAATGGAAGAACCTTGACTTCCCATTGGCATCCCTGATAAGTAAATCTCAGGAACCGACGAAAACCCCTTGCAATTGGAATGTGGAAATAAGCACCCTTGAGATATATTGATGCTGTCCACATCCCCTTCTTTAACCCCAACAACACCGATCTTACTGTTTCCATTTTGAAACTTGGTGTATCTATAAACTTATTTAGAGGTTTAAGGTTGAGAATTGGTCTCCACTCCCCGGTGTTCTTTGTCACAAGAAACACGGTTGAATAGAAGCCCGGACAATCTTGCGCTGGTTGAATTGCTTCCTTTAGAATTAGAGATTCTATCTCCTCTTCTATGCACAACCGCTTGTCTGGATCTCTTGGAATTTGAGTCCAGACCGGTACCAGAGACAGATGCACCGGCGGACCTCTTATCCATTCTTGACTGTATCCGCGCTAAAGCCATTGCAAGACTAAGCGTTCCTGAATTAACCGCTCCCACTTCTGAGTGTGGCAAGTCAAACGACCTCCTACTGGTGCACCTAGGGTTGCCGGGGTGCCCATAAGTGGGAGTGTCTCTGGTACGACAACACCCGAGTGGTACCTGTGGTAACTGGAAAAAATTTTAGCCCATCAGGTCCGGTTACCACGTGCCGCTCCGTGCACAGGCTGCTGTCTGGCTGGCTGCGCTCGAGGCGCTGGCCGACGCGGTCTCTGAACCCGGCCGGCCTGCTGGCCTCTGACTATGCCAGCACCGCCACGAACGTATCGCCGCGCAGCGCCCTCTGGTTGTTCACCAAAGTCACTGTCTCTTTGAGGTGCCGACAACATTCACCTCCAAAAAGACCAGGGCCCGCCATCGGCACTTGCAACAAGCGTGACTTGAGCTCTTGAGACACGCACAAATTGTCCAACGCAAAAGTGCGCCTCGTCCTCAATGACTTCGTGACTGACCTAGTCAGACAGTCCAACGCCAGGTTGATCCCATCCTGGATGGCTCGTTGGACTGTCACGGGGCTCGGTTGTTGCTGCACAGAGGCTACTACTACCCCAGATAGCAGCTGAGAGACATGCGCAAGGCGGCATTAGCCGAGCGCATAGCGCCCGAGCACAACGCTCCCGTGTCAGCACGGGAACCCGGCCGCGTATCATCTCCAGAGCGGCGAGGTCTGGGCGCTAGGCCATATCGAGCATACTGACTAGCAGAAACCCGACATCGCCTAGCAACCTCGGGGGGGGTTCACGAGGCGCCCTTTCGGTCTAATCGACTCCTCTGCCGCAGAGAACCTATCTAAGATATGTTCAGCATACAGCAGAGACAGTCGTGTTGGCCAATGGCTTTGCCTGTAACCATGCCCGAGGGTTACCGGCAGCCGTTTCGTCCACGGAGAGCTCTGGTCTGACAGCGAGGAGCCACACGCACGCTTCAGACCAGTCTTCCTCCGTGGCTATCTGCGAATTGCCGACGAGCAGCGGGCCCTCATCATCCTCAATGGCATTAGCAGGTAAGGCCGAGGTGGAGGCTATAGACGAACCCGGCTGCCCAGGGAATGCATGAGCCCGCGAGGACTGGCATAACATTCTCCATAGGCTGACCGAGCACCACGGCCGCGCTTGTGTGAGGGTAACATGCACACCAGCGCGGCCCGGATTGCCCGTATGAGATTCCATGTCTAAGCGTGGTATCTTATACGGGCGGCCGTACGCTCCAAACCGGTCCATAGGCTGAATCATGACGCCTGCTCCCGAGGCAACAGTGCCATAGGTGCGAGAGGCCGCACTCCCCATGAGAGGAGTGTAGACGATCGCATCCATGTCTTCATGCGCATCCTGTGGACCGAGCAGGTAGTCTTCATCATCTTCCTGGTCAGGAAAGTTAGACTCTGGGTTAGCAAGAAAAACTAACCCAGACTGACCAGGAGAATGCCCAAAAGCACATGACGAGGGTTCTCTGCGAGTGATCATGGTCAGGTCGGGTCCCGCCTGATGCTGCTCGCGCCGCTGGATCACCCGGCGATGCGAACATCAAGCCTGAGACGACCGCCCCTGGATCACTAAATACTTTGTCCGAGCTAGTAGGGCATGATCCAGGGACGGGGGCTACCTGCACTGAGGTCGATGCGCAGGAAATTGAAACACCTGTGCCAGGCAACAAGCCGCGAAGCATATCAGGCATCACAGATCTTTCAAAGTCCTGCGCATCTCACTCACTAACTCGACCTTGAAGGCCTCGAGCTCACCCTTCTCAGAGGCTTTCTTCTTACCCTCCTTCTTTGCCTTCTTGCCATCTTCAGCCCTCAGCTAAGCCTGAAAAGCAAAGAATTCAGAGGTTAGATCGCACCCACCCCCACTCTTTACAAATGACACATTTGTTAGTTAGCCTACAAGCTGAACACAGATGGCAAGGGTGGGGGGAAGAATCTAGCCTTCATAGGCTTCAGACAGGATGGACATTTCTGAAAAGGGAAGGGATACGAAGACAATGAGTATTATTGTTGCCTTGTTAATTGACTATTAGTACAAAACAAGAACAAACTCGAGAGAAGACATCCACTTTTATTACAGACAACCCTGATGGGACAGCTGACTTCTCTAGTTAATAATAACCAATCACAACCAGGATCCCAAATTAAGAAAGAGAGAAAGATTAATGACTATCTAGATATCTCTCCACCTTCATAATAAAGGGTGATAAACACATCAGACTTCTCGAAACTAAGATTATGACATCAAGGAAAGAGAAAAAACTGGTTGATTATGACATCAAACCTCAATGCAAAAGCTCCTTCAAGGAGAGGGGACGTCAGAAATGAATGCAAGAAATATCTAGAGATTAATGACATACATACCTCCCGAATAATATAATATCAAATTATATATATTCGAGAACCCATGCACACACAAGAGAGAATACAGTGCAATAACAAAAGGTAGCAGAAATTGTGATTATTTTCAAATAATTATGTTCCATAACTAATAAACTCCCTTGGCCTGAGCACAGGCAAACCCATCCTCTTGTGCAGGAGAACACGTCCATCCATCCGCCGAGACTCTTCCTTCAGAAGAACTGATGAGGGGGATGGGACAAAAGGAAGGAGATATTTCTTTTATTCATTTAATATATCTCCAATCCTTAGACATATCACAATGATAAGTCAAAAACGAGATGGAACAACCTTCGAGAGAAGAACAGGACCACTTACACATCCATAAGTTGAACCTGTGAACACAAAGCACAAGGGATTAATAGCCCTAGGCGCTGGGAGAAATTTAACAAGGATTCCCAGCGCCTGAAGACGCGGTAACGCCAAAACGGCCGCGACGAAAACCGGTAACATATAAAAGTTACAAGTCTATAATTAATAAATGAAACAATATCACCTTAACAGATGATGAGGAAGACTCCTCTGCAGACTTTGCATCAGCCATAAATCCAAAATATTATTGAAAATTCTCAAAAAAGAGACTAGGAATGTTTTCAACATGTGGTTGGTCAGCCAATATATTAGGAAAAGGAAGTACCAGTATGCGCATGCACAGGGGGTTGGGGTCTGTCATGTGCATGACTGTGTACATCCACTTGCCCATTAGGGGTACCTAACTTTTTATAATTCTGAATATTATTGAATTTAGAGCCGATATACTAGTATATCAAGAGTGTTAGGGAGGTAAGTATGTTCTCATGATGTGAAATCAGATTTCAAAATTTAAAATCAATTCCAACACGTGTAAGTGGGCCGAACTTAGTTAGAAATGTATTTCTCTATTAGACAGCACACCCGAATACTGCATCAGAGGGGGGAAAATAACACACTTACGTCATGCTCGGTAAATGTCGCAGAATAACATCAAGTGCCTGCACTGTCTCCAGAGGCATTGTTCTGCTGCGGCCATTTAGCACCTCCTTCAGTGCAAATAGACTGACTTCCGCGGCCCATTTAATTTTCACTTTAAATCGTCTCTCTCTCCGCTCATCAGGAAGCGATACATCCAATTCGACCTGGACATAGGGAAAAATAGTTAGGAGGGTAAATTCATCAAACTCTACCTGGACAGAGGGAAAAACAATCAGGAGGGTAAATACATCCATCTCTACCTGGACAGAGGGAAATCAGTCATGAGGGTAAATACTTTCACCTCTACCTGGACAGAGGGAAAAACAGTCAGAAGGGTAAAGACATCGACCTCTACCTGGACAGAGGGAAAAACAGTCAGGAGGATGAATACATTCAACTCTACCTGGACAGAGGGAAAAAACACTCAGGAGGGTAAATACATCGAAATCTACCTGGACAGAGGGAAAAGCAGTCAGGAGGGTAAATACATCAAAATCTACCTGGACAGAGGGAAAAGCAGTCAGGAGGGTAAATACATCCAACTCTACCTGGACAGAGGGAAAAACACTCGGGAGGGTAAATACATCCAACTCTACCTGGACAGAGGGAGAAACTGTCAGGAGGGTAAATACATCCAACTCTACCTGGACAGAGGGAAAAACAATGAGGGTAAATAGATCCAACTCTACCTGGACATAGGGAAAAACAGTCAGGACGGTAAATACATCCAACTCTACCTGGAGCGAGAGAAAAATACTCGAGAGGGTAAATACATCCACCTCTACCTGGACAGAGGGAAACAGTTAGGAGGGTAAATACAGGTAAATACAGGATATATGTACTCCAAATACGCTTCTCCAGTAATGAGATAAAATCTGACAATAATATTACAGTACACCTTAGAAATAAACAAAACAAAAACAGGTTAGTTCTAAAGTAAGAAATGTACTGATGAATATTTTGCCCATATTTGGATTGGAAAACATGTCTTCCAATTCATTTATATTCAAAATATTCAACAGTACACTTTTTTCTTGTTCTGGAACCATGTTCAGTTCTTTATGAGATGTACTGTAGAATAAGCATTTCCATGTTCAGTTCTTTATGAGATGTACTGTAGAATAAGCATTTCCATGTTCAGTTCTTTATGAGATGTACTGTAGAATAGCCATTTCCATGTTCAGTTCTTTATGAGATGTACTGTAGAATAGCCATTTCCATGTTCAGTTCTTTATGAGATGTACTGTAGAATAGCCATTTCCATGTTCAGTTCTTTATGAGATGTACTGTAGAATAGCCATTTCCATGTTCAGTTCTTTATGAGATGTACTGTAGAATAGCCATTTCCATGTTCAGTTCTTTATGAGATGTACTGTAGAATAGCCATTTCCATGTTCAGTTCTTTATGAGATGTACTGTAGAATAACCATTTCCATGTTCAGTTCTTTATGAGATGTACTGTAGAATAAGCATTTCCATGTTCAGTTCTTTATGAGATGTACTGTAGAATAGCCATTTCCATGTTCAGTTCTTTATGAGATGTACTGTAGAATAAGCATTTCCATGTTCAGTTCTTTATGAGATGTACTGTAGAATAAGCATTTCCATGTTCAGTTCTTTATGAGATGTACTGTAGAATAACCATTTCCATGTTCAGTTCTTTATGAGATGTACTGTAGAATAACCATTTCCATGTTCAGTTCTTTATGAGATGTACTGTAGAATAACCATTTCCATGTTCGTTCCGCTCCAACACACAAAAACACGGAATATATCATCACAGCCAACAATCATGCCTTTTTCTTAACATCGAGAGCAATTTGGTCAAACCGAAAGTCAAGGAGGCTATTGAAATCTATAAACACCAACCAAACATTACTCGAGACAAGAGCTACCATATACCAGCGGTTCACCAATCAATGCTGTCACTTGACTCCACAAGAACGTACCAGTCACTTAGCTAGCGAGTGTCAGTTAGTGCTGAAGAAGTGACTGATATGGCCATGAAAGTTGCACTCAAACGAATTCCATATCCCGGAGGGTACAATACATCTAAATAATAACTTAACATATTTCCAAAACTAAATAAAACATATTGGTGAATATTTTGAAGATAATTTGTTTGGCAGACTATCTCATTGTTAAAAAAAATTCACAAGAACATTTACTAACATATTTCTGTTTTTGTTTTAGAAACATGTGCAGTTATTTCTGGGCTGTTCTGTAATAAATACTGAGCAAGGGCCATAAGGCTCGGCTGCATGAAGTGAAGTCCAGCACACATAATATTGTGAATCGTCCCCACATAAGTTCAATGGAGGGATGCAATCTGTCACTCCAGGTATATAAGGTCACAATAAAATGTCACATTTTAACTGAGGTCGCAATCTAAATAACATAAGTTTGCCACAAACATTGAAAAGTTCCCAACAAAAGTATATGAATTGCCTGTCTTTGATGAATTTAATAAAACATTATGCTGAATATTTGGAAACCGATATGACTGGCAACTGTTGCTGCTATCGGATTAGGGAGCAATGTCTTCCTTTCAATTTAATTATGTTCAAAATATTAAACAAGAGCTCCGACAAACAGCGCATAATACACCGCCATGATGACAAACCAATGAATGAGTTTTCAGAAAATATTTATTTCTTCCTCAGACCCAGACCAGTCATCCTTATGAAGTGTCAAAGCGATGCATTAAACGGTCAAGGAGGTATCGTCCGGAAACCAATTTTCAAGATGGGCGATGGACAGGTGGCCATAGTGGATTTCGGATTATCATATATATCAATAGGTTTCTTCACCAGACATATTCCAGCCAGTATGAACTGATCCGATAAATGCTAACGGAGATATTATCCAGAAACCAGCTTTCAAGATGGCAGCCTGTGGCTGGTGGCCATCTTGGAGTTCGGATCATAGTCGGTTTCGATAGGTTTCTTCTCCAGACCTAGTCCAACCAAACTATGAAGTTTCAAAGCGATCTGATAAACGTGAACAGAGTTATCATCCAGAAACCAATTTTCAAGATGGTGGCTGGTGGCCATCTTGGATTTTGGTTCATTCGATAGGTGTCTTCCACAGACCTAATCTAAGTACTCTATGGAGTCTCAAAGCGATCCAATAAACGGTAACAGAGTTATCATCCAAAAAACATTTTCTGGCGGCCATTTTGGATTTTGGATCATCATTGATTTTGAGAGGTTTCTTCCTCAGAGCTAGTACAACGACCCTATGAAGTTTCAAAGTGATCCGATAAACAGTTAAGGAGTTATCATCTGGAAACTAATTTTCAAGATGGCTGCCGGTGGCTGGTGGCCATATTGGATATCGGATCATTGTGAATTTCAATAAGTTTCTTCCCCAGACCTAGTCCAACCACCCTATGATGTTTCAAAGTGATCCGATAAACGGTAACGGAGTTATCATCCGGAAACCACTTTTCACGATAGCCACCGGTGGCTGGCGGCCATCTTGGATTTCGGATCATCGTTGACTTCGATAGGTTTCTGTCCCAGACCTAGTCCCACAACTCTATGAAGTTTCAAAGCGATCCGATAAACGGTAACGGAGTTATCATCCGGAAACCAATTTGCAAGATGGTCATTGGTGGCTGGCGGCCATCTTGGATTTCGGATCATCGTCGATTTCAATAGGTTTCTTCCCAAGACCTAGCCCAACCATCTTATGAAGTTTCAAAGTGATCTGACATACGGTTACGGAGTTATCATCCGGAAACCAATGCCACCGGTGGCCATCTTGGATTTCGGATCATCGTCGATTTCGATAGGTTTCTTCCCCAGACCTAGTCCAACCACCCTATGGAGTTTCAATGCGATCCAACCCACCACCACACACCATCCCCCCCCCCCACCCGAACGGACAGAGCCATTACATAATACACTGCCAAATTTTTTTGCCCAAATTTGGCGGGGTATAAAAATACATGACATTGTATGTTTTATTTTTTTGGGAAAACGTTTTTAACCATCTCGCTCCCCCAACCCACCAGACAATAATTTCAGTGAGCACAAAAGTCCTGACCTGCTGAATATTTTGAAAACAATTTGACTGAAGCCACTAACAACTTTCAGTCAAATTGTTTTCAAAATATATAGCCGGTCTAGAGATATAACCTTTTAAACCATTGTCTGCAAAAACTCAGCAGTCTGTAGGCTACTTGTGCCTGGTCCTCTGATGGACCTGAATGAACATGTTTATTTGTAGATGTATCTATTTTAGACACTTTAATCCTCAAACTTTCAAAATTGGTCGAGGAAGAACTAAATATTCCCATTTTGTATGTCGATCTGCAGATCATGAGATTATTCTTTAAAATTTACCACGGGAACAACTGGCTCGGTTATCAAATTAGCCATTATTGCAAAATTTTCAAAAATAGTCCAGCGATTGAACATTCTAGACCACAATCAAGACAATTTTCTTAAATTTTATGACTGGAATTTGTAAGTGGAATCAATGGCTCGATAACCGAGCCAAAATGAGCCAGTCATTCCAGTGGTAAATTTTAAAACAAGACCACCACCTTACGCGGGGCTTAATATGTCCATCATTTTTAACTTTTCAGGGGGGTTAATGCTGACAAACACAGACGGATCTAGGCCAAAAGAAATTATAACGCTTCTCCACATATGTTCACTGAAAAAGGAATTTCAATTCTAGGTTCAAACCTCTTTGATATCTGACCTAGACAAGAAATTTTCGACAAATTTTAAGCTTTTCCGGGGGTGACTTTTGCAAATATTGATCGATCTCAATGAAACAAAGGCTAACAGTTCGTCTACACCTGCTATGAACACCAAAAAAAAAATTCAAATGTAAGTTTCAAATTCTATGAGATCTGTCGCGGACACAAAATGTTTGAAAAATGTTAAACTATTCAGGGGTTAACTCTCAAATATGGACGGATCATGTGGAAATGAAAATCATGACACTCCATCTTCACGTAATATGTCCACTGAACAAGAGGCCCAAGGGCCTGTGGTGCTCACCTGGACAATTAGCATTTGAACCATTTACATTTAAATAGATATGATGGATAATTTTCAGAAAATCCAAGATGGCCACCTAAAAGTTTACCAATCAAAATTCTGAATAGAAATTCTAGTCTACCTTGATAGCATCACTAACCAAATTTGTTTGAAATATGTCAAGCACCTAAGGAGAAGCAGTGTTTTGGCAATCTCTGGTAAATTTTTCATACAATCTATCTAGGATTTTCACCTAAAAAATTGATCAATCAAAATTCTGAATAGATTTTCCATATAACCCATTGAAGAAATTTTTTGGGAAATATGTCAAGCAGCTAAAGAGGGGTAGCAATTTGACAATTTCCGGTAAATCTTAGATTTTCATGCAAAAAAGTGATGAATCAAAATTTTGACTGGATGTTCTAGAGCCTATGGCCATAGGATACGTTCAGCCTAATTTGGTTAAAACCGGCCAAGATGGTAAGGAGAAGCAACTTGCTAATTTCCAGTACATTTTTCATAAAATCTCAGATTTTCACCCAAAAAAATGATGAATCAATATTCTGAATGGACCATAGGCTCCTTTGAGCCAAATTTGGTCAAAATCGCTCAGAATGGTAAGGAGAAGGAGCATTTTGACAATTTCCCGTACATTTTCCATAAAATCTCAGATTTTCACGCAGAAAATTGACGAATCAAAATTCGGAATGGAAGTTCTGGAGCCTATGACCATTGGGCCTTTAAAGCCAAATTTGCTTGAAATCGCTCTGAATGGTAAGGAGAAGCATTTTGACAATTTCCGGTAAATTTTTCATAAAATCTAAGATTTTGACCCAAAAAATTGAGGAATCAAAATTCTGAGTGGATGATCTTGAGCCTACGACCATAGGGTACTTTCAGCCAAATTTGGTTGAAATTGTCCAAGCGGTTAATGAGTAGCGTTTTAAAGCAAAAGTCGACAGATGACGGACGGATGGTCGCCACGGCATAAGCTCACTTTCAGGCCAGGTGAGCTAAAAACATTCAAAAGTAGATTCAAAATTTTTTAGCTATTTTTAGCTATGCCCCGCGCATCACTAGCTAAGCTCCACCCACACCTCGCCGTGTTGGAATTGATCGATCCCCAAATGCCCTAGCTATCAATTTCCTGAAAACTATACAGGGAAGCTGTTGAATATTTTGTAGCTAATTTGACTGGGTGCTAGGCAGCAACAGCGCCCAGTCAAATTAGTTTCAAAATATTCAACAGAATATTTATTATATAGTAAAAGCAAACAATTTGTACAACAACGCATAGACCGTCTTCAAATATGCGTTCGTGACATACTTATCGACGTCATTCATTATGATGTCATTATACACATCACGCAGTTCATTATGATGTCATATGATGGGTGGGTACTCTGGAAAGGTGAATTCCTGGCTCGATCCAGTCATTCCAGTGATACATTTTCAAAAAGTCTTCTCTTGGCCTGTAAATGGACATACATTCGTTGGGTACAATGTTAATTTTTGTGACCTCTCACATCAAAGTGCAATTAAAAGGTAGGTTTTGAAATTATTCACGATTATTCGATTATTTAACTTCCAATCATTTAAATGCAAGATTAAAAAATAATCGCGGTTTTAGATTTAATCATGTAATCGCGTAAATCAATCTGCAATGCTCTTGAGGGGTGTCAATTTGTCAGTGAAGAGGATCAAAATTTCTCCATTAGAACAGCTGTCTTGATAACAGAGCAATAATTAGAAACTAAGATTATTTTGACCAATCATACTAACTACAAGAATTAATCTTAAAAGGTACTATTGAGCCCGCTTCATTGGAAAAACATCGAACTCATAACTAACCCTTTCATTGTCAATTGGCAGTCTCTTTTTCGTGTAAATATTCGCTTTTCCGTCGTAAACAGGTTTTAATCCACGAAATATCTTTTTGTCATACTCTTTCACTAGCACTTCTATTATTTCTCTGAAAAAAAATAAAACCAAACAATCAGTCATTTAATCTCTAATCAAGTCTGTCCAAATTGAACCTAGAGATTTAGTGAAGCAGTGCTTCACAAAGGATAACCCTACACCCAACCCCACCCCACAAACCCCACCAACACACACACACCCCTCAAACCCCAGCCCGCCCACCCCTCGAACCATGAATTGATACTACAAGTAGAATGCATGCATACACCAAGATTGTTTAATGCATACAAGACTCCAAACTAAAGCCCAGACAATAATTTTCTATCATGCTCAGTGGACTGTGAAAAGGATGCCAGGTTGACCTATGTTTGATAAATGACAAACCTGTAGGCTACAATGCATCCTTACACAAAAGTTTGGTTACTGCATACAAAAACGATTCTTGAAACTAGAGACAGGACAGGATACAGCACAGATCAGTTAGCTTTACTTAAACGCATCCTAAAGCTCGTTTAAAATGCGTCTAAATGGCATCATTTTCTCGTAGTGATCTATTTAGACACAACATGTTTGGTAAAATCTCAAGATGCATCTTGAATTTTATCTTGACGGTTTAAATTTTGACACTACGGGTTTGACATTTTGAATGACGGGTTTAACTTTTTGGCTTACGCGTTTGGTATCATTTGAAAATTTTCCGATAAATTAAACGCGCCATCAATTCAAAACGCGGATCTCCAGTTCTTTCACCGATTCCTATGGCTAGAAGCAAACGGGTACTCGGTTCCTAGTCTAGGCAGACCCGGTTATCAGTACACTTTTTCTCCGTACATGCATCTCGCGTGCTTTGCAAACTTTGAGCGATTTGTACAGCAGATTTTAACTTATTTACGTCAATTTGTGGCTAGATTTATCAGACGATGTATTTAATTTAGTGCTTCTTCGCGGGATTCATCTAATTACTGCATTTTTATAGTGAAAATCTCGATATATCTAATGCCGAATGGACAATCGTCTTGAACTGGAACACCATTCCATTCTGATGACGTCATCGCGTATATATTTAACCTCGTTATCTTTGATTGGCAGAGATATTGTTGGAAAAGCCATCAATGGCAAATCTGATTGCTTGAACTAATGTCATGACGCTTTGACAGCTGTGTACTATTAGACCCCAGAAAAAAGCAACATAACCTAAATAAGGATTTTCAGACTTTGGCTGTGATCTGGACAAACACCAAGCTGGATCCAGATTGGGTACAAATTTTAATCTATGGATATATCAGAAACAAACTGGTCAGATTTTGCTCAAATTTTAACAAAGGAGGTTGTGTCATTAAGATTTAACAACCTTGGATATGATCAAAAGAAAATTTTAGGCTGTGGGTTACAATCTCTGATAACTTGGACCTATCTGATGATGGAAACTAAGTGATAACTAGATTGTTTGGTCGATGACGTGTCATAGCAATCGATCACTTTCACTACTTTGCCCTCTTTAGCCTACCCCACCCGCAGGGGAGGAGTCAAATGTAATACCAGAAATGTCGACTTCATGACAGCAATGAACTATGAAGATTGACTTCAAACATAAAATAAATTTAGAAGGCTTATCAACAAGAGGCCCAAGGGCCAGTAACGCTATCCTGGACGGTGTATGGCAATAAGGGATGCCAGCAGAGAAGGCCGCTACTATGTCAAAAAAGGCTGCCTATATAATATACTGAGTATGTATATACCTATCTATCTATCTATCAAAACTATTTTCAAAATATTCAGCAGGTTGCCTGTATACCCGTAACTAATTACCACTTCCTATATTTCTTTTCAGATGAGGCGGACACAGAGGCGAACTGACAAAATATCTCATCTGATGACGGTTGCTGCTAAGCACAGAATTATAAATAGGGATAATTGTTAACAAAAGTAATTTTATAATGTTCAAGTTTCAGTATAAAACCGTTTTAAAACAAACATGAATAAAATAAATTAGTTCAATAATTTCAGTTTATTTCGTCAGTTGTTTCTATAGTCAACACATACCTATAAGATGCGAAAAACTACTGAATGTTTGAATCGCATTCCATAAGGATTGAAAAGTGTAGATACAGAAAAAAAGAAATATAAAAATCATTTTCATATTCAATATTGATTGTTGTTCTTGTTTGATATGTTGAAGTCTACGGCCATATGATCATTCCACCCAAGTTTCTTTGAAATTGGGACACTAATTAAGGAGTAGGGTTTTAAATGGTTCTGGAGTTTTCAAAAAATCCAAATGGCCACCAAAAATGACTACACAAAATTCTGAATAGAACTTCTAGAGCCAACTACTACAGAATCCTTCCAGCCAAATTTGGATATAATCCACCAAGTGGTTATGGAGAATATGCATTTTGGCAATTTATGTCCAGCCAACTAGGCTTGCAATCTGTCAAGCGGTTAGTGAGGAGTAGCGTTTTGACAATTTCACACAAAAATTGACCAATCAAAATTCTGTATGCATGTTCAGAAGCCGAAAGCATTAGGGTCCTTCCAACCAAATTAGCTTGAAATCCACCAAGCTGTTAATGTAGAGTGGCGTTTTTAAACATAAGTTGACAGATGGATGGCGGACAGCAGATGGTTGCCATGCATATCAGTGACTTTGACCTTTTGGCCAGAACATCATTGTGTGATGCCGTGTCATTATAAGGAGGCATGTGTCCAAGTTTGGGACCAGTATGATTAACCAAACATGAGATATAAACAGAAAACTTGAGCCAAACGCAAATTGGAGGCCGCCGGGCGATGTGCAGGGTATCACAATAGCTCGTTTTACTTCGTAGTCGAGTTAAAAATGGCCTCTTGCACTCCACAGTAACCTACGGTACATTTGTTTGAATTCCATCCACCAGGTTCAGAGGAGTTGCATTACACAAACTGGCGTGAATCGCTGTGAAAAATCTGGATGTCATAAGGGGAAATGATCTGTGAGAGAAGGGGTTAAAATTAACATGAGCTCGAGGTTAGCAGAAATTGACCAGGGCTAGTACAGCTTATAAATGACCAACCCAATGGTAACATTTAACATGTCAACCTTTTAATGGTCAAGGTGGTCAAAAAATCCCTCTGCTGTGATCTTCAGAAATGTTGATTTGCAGAGCAAGACGACTATTTTTGGAAATTTACCAGTACAATGACTGGCTCGATAATTGAGCCAGTCATTCAAGTGGTAAAATTTTTTAAATAGTCTTACCTTGGTCTGCAAAGAAGATTTGCAGGGCTATAGTAGAATCTAGTAATCACTAGTTCTTCTATCTAAATGTAGTGGCTCATCTGACTTAATTTAAAACTACAGAGGGTGTCAAATGATGTGCGAGAGTGTGGGCAGGACTATGGGAAATCTAGCTAAATCTGGAAGACCCCAATCTCTGACTACATAAAACAAGGGGCCCACTCATCTGCATCAGAGGTATTTCAACCAGAAAGGCCATCAACAATAAGTAGAAACCTACAGAGCTGAGCAGAATTATAACAAGAAAACAGAAGCCATGTTTCTTTATGTATCAACTACTTTTGAACAAAACTTAACAGCCCTTAGTCCCTTATATCTCCCAAATTTCGGCCCAATCCATTCAGCGATTCTGGATACGAAGTTGTTTTCATGAAAACCAGGTCATCCAAGATGACTGCTAAAGCATTAGGCAATCAAGTTCCATTGAACAAACTGGATTCAGCTGTTTCCGTAAATAACCTGTCATGAGTTTTGAATCAATCCTCCATGCGGATTCGAAAAAGAAGATTTTTAAAGGCATTTCAAAAATCCAGGATGGCCGCCAGACAAATTACAGACCAGCTTCATTTGAACAAACGTGTATCTCTATGACCTAAGTATGTTTTCTGCCAAATACACTTGAAGTTTCCTATTGCTTTAGTACATGGGAGTTTCTAGTTGGAAAATGATCCATGATTGCCGCTAAAACGTTAATCCGACAGTTTCGAAAATGGCAAATCTGAAATCAGAATGCCCAAACACACATATAAAACCAATTTCGGCTTCAAGATTCGTCAAAATAAAAATATTCAATATGGCCACCAAACATGCTACATTTTGTGATTGGGCCACGGCAGCCATATTTTTTGATGGATCAACTTCCCGTGAACAAATTTTAATGGCCCTTAGGCCCTAATCAAATCTCCCAAATTTCAGCCTCATCCTTCCAGCAGTTCTGGAGAAGTTGTTTTCGAAAAAAATAGGTCATTCAAGATGGCTGCCGAATTGTTTGGCCAATCAAGTTCTCTTGAACAAACTTGTTTCAGCTGGTGCCCTAGATCATATTTAATGAGTTTTCTAAAAATCGGCCAACATCCAAGATGGCCACCGCCCAAATTGTCCGATCGGTATCATTTGAACAAACTTGAATATCTATGCCCTAAGGATTGTTACTGCCAAATATAATTGAAATTGGCCCAGTGGTTCTTGAGAAGAAGTCGTTTAAAGAATTCCCCATTGCTTAACTATGGGCCCATTGCTTTACTATAGGAGCCTATGGTGGGAAAACAAACCAAGATGGTAGCCAAACCATTTATCCGACAGTCTCGAAAGTGGCCATGTACAAAATTCCTTTGAACAAATTTGAATGGCCCTTGGCCCTAAGCATATTTAATAAATTTCAGCTCTATCCCTTCAGCGGTTCGGGAGGTCGTTTTCACGAAAACTAGGTCATCCAAGATGGCCGCCAAGCAAATATCCCAATAAGGTTGGCTTGAACAAACTTGGGTCTAGCGTTGCCATAGATGATGTGTTATGAGTATTGAATCAGTTCCTCTTGCGGTTTCAGAGATTTTTTAGTGTTTCTAAAAATTAGCCGTTTCGGCCGGCGGCCATCTTAGATTTTGACGATCCGCTTCGTTTGAACAAACTTAGATCTCTATGCCCTATGAATGCTTCCTTCAAATTATAATTGAAATTGGCCCAGTGGTTCTTGAGAAGTCGTTTAAAGAATTCCCCATTGCATATTTGAACTCGCCACACTGATAAGCATATATAAAGCAATTTTCGCCATCAGAATACATCAAATACAAAAAAGCCAATATCACCAGCAAACGCTAAATTTTGATTGGTTGATGGCAGTCATGTTTTTTAACGTACGAACTTTCCTTGAACAAACTTTAATGGACCTTGGTCCCTAAGCATATTTACCAGATTTCAGGTCTATCCCTTCAGCGGTTCGGGAGAAGTCGTTTTCGCCAAAACTAGGTCATCCAAGATGGCCACCAGGCAAATCGGCCAATCAGGTTGCCTTGAACAAACTTGGGTCTACCGTTGCAATAGATGATGTGTTATGAGTTTTGAATCAATTCCTCCAGCGGTTTCGGAGATTTTTTTTAATGTTTCTAAAAATTGGCCATTTTGGCCGGTGGCCATCTTGGATTTTGGCCGATCAGCTTCGTTTGAAGAAACTTGAAACTCTATGCCCTAGGGATGCTTCCTGCCAAATATAATTGAAATCGGCCCAGTGGTTCTTGAGAAGCAGTCGTTTAAAGAAAAGGTTCACGGACGACAGATGACAGACGACGTACAGATGGTCGCCATCGCATAAGCTCACTTGGCCATTCTGGCCAGGTGAGCTAATAAATGTTGTCAGCCAATCCGCAATCATATGGATAGCCCACATACCAAATTTGGTTGAATTCCACTCAACTGTTTGGGAGGAGATAGCGTGATGGACGGACGGAGACAAATGTATTCTAATTTTTTCGAAACATGGAGATAAAAAAAGCACTCGTGGTTTTAAAGGTAGATAGGTTATTAATTCAGTCACAATAAAATATAATTTTCTTTCGGATTGACAAATTAGGCTACCAGAATCATTTGCCCTGCCACGTTGTTTTCAGGACTTGTCGGTGAAAGGGATAAACATACCAAACACTGGAATTAGCAAGAGGATAAAGCAGAAATTTAGATTTTCTAATAGATGGATCCACTTTTAGCTATGCCCCGGCCATCTCCAGGTAGGCTCCGTCGATGCTTTGCGACTGCGTGTGTTGGGATCAATAAATACTTTGAATCCTGAATTCCAAACTTCATGGTAACTATAGATACAGTTATCCTGTTGAATATTTTGAAACTAATTTCAAACAAGAGGCCCAAGGCGCCTGTGTCGCTCACCTGGAGCACCGTGCATTTTTGTTAAAATTGTTGGTGGGTGGTTTAGTAGTCTTTTAAGAGTTTGTGGACATTTTTGCAAGTCCAATATGGCTGCCAAACACGTTACATTTTTATTGGTCCACTTCTGCCCTGTTTCTGACTAAGCTCCTTCCCTTGAACAAACTTTAATGGCACTCAGTGCCTAATCATATCTCCCGAATTTCGGCCCAATCCGCTCAGAGGTTCTGGAGTTGTTTTGGCAAAAAATAGGTTATCCAAGACGGCCGTCAAACCATTTGGCCAATCAAGTTCCCTTGAACAAACTTGGTGCAGTTCTTGTCCTAGATGATATTTCATGCGATGTGAATTGATTCCCCCAAACAGTTTTGGAGAAGATCTTTAAAGACATTTCAAAAAATCGACCGAACTCCAAGATGTCACGAAAATACATTTAAAACTTCCCATTGCTTGAGTATGGGAGATTTTGGCGGGTAAATGATCCAAGATGGCCGCTAAACCTTTTATCCGACAGTCTCGTAAATGGCAAATTTGAAATCACAATACGCACAAACATACATAAAACCAATTTCGGCATCAAAATCAATCAAATAAAAAAATCCAATATGGCCGCCAAACATGCTATATATTGATATGCCCATAGCGGCCAGTTTTTTTGATGGATCAACTTCTCTTGAACAAACTTTAATGGCCCTTATTCCCTAATCATATATCACAAATTTCCGCGTGATCGCTTCAGCAGTTCTGGAGTTGTTTTTGCGAAAACGAGGTCATCCAAGATGGCCGCGGTCATCCAAGATGGCCGCGGTCATCCAAGATGGCCGCTAAACCATTTGGTCAATCAAGTTCCCTTGAACAAACGTGAGTGAACTCTTGCTCTAGATCATATTACATGAATTGATCCTTCACACAGTTTTGGAGAAGATTTTTAGACATTTATAAAAATTGACCGAAATCCAAGATGGCCACCGGCCAAATTGGCTGATCAGCTTCGTTTGAACAAAATGAAATCTCTATGCCATAAGGATGCTTCCTGCCAAATATAATTCAAATTGACCCAGTAATTCTCGAGAAGACATTAAAAATTTCCCATTTCTTTAGTATGGAAGCTTTTGGCGAGAAAATGAACCAAAATGACTACCAAACCGTTTATCCAACAGTTTCGAAAATTGCAAATTTGAGATCAGAATACCAAAAAACCTATACAAAGCGAATTTCGGCCTCAAAATCCATCAAATAAAAAAATCCAATATGGCTGCCAAACACACTATATTTTGATTCGGTCACCACAGCCATGTTTTTTGACAAATCAACTTCTCTTGAACAAACAGAAAATTTGGCCAAAAGAAAACATGGACACCAAACCCAGGAAGGGATGCCGCCATGGATGCGTTCATCAAAGCAGTCAACTTCGACTGCAACTCACACATCCCAACAAACCACGGCCTCTCTTATAACATCACTCAGACCCAGAGAACAGCTCTACAAAACTTATGCAGAAACCCAGAAATAGTCATCAAGAGAGCTGACAAGGGCCAAGCCACAGTTATCTGGTCCAGAACCGACTATATCGCAGAAGCGGAATGTCAACTCTCAGACCCAGCCTTCTACTACCCTTTAAGAGAAGACAAGACAGTCCTCTTCACAAACCAAATCACCAAACAAATCCACCAACTAGTCAACTACGGAGAAATATCCACCGAAATAGCAGAAGGGTTAACACCAAACCCGCCAAGAACAGCTAGATTTTATCTTCTCCCTAAAATCCACAAAACCATCCCAGGTGGGACCACACCAGGCAGACCAATCATTAGCGGCAATGGGTGCCCCACAGAACTCATCAGCAGCTTCGTGGATGAACACATGAAAACTAACGTCAAAAAAATTAAATTGTATGTCAAAGATACCACCGATTTCATCAACATGGTAGAATCCATGGGACCCACTAAACCAAGCACCCTCTTAGTAACAATGGATGTAACATCACTTTACACTAATATCCCAAATAGAGAAGGCCTGCGTGCAGTCTGCAAATTCCTACGCCAACATGGCCTAGAGGGTCCTCTGACCGTCAGAGGGCTCCTGTTTGCTCAGGTTAGTCTTGGAAAAGAATAATTTCCTCTTTAACGGGAAACATTATCTCCAAATTGGCGGTACTGCCATGGGAAGCAAAGCAGCTTGCACATACGCTTGCATCTTCATGGCCGACCTGGAGGAGAGACTCCTCATTCAAGCACCATCAAAACCCCGCCTTTACCTGAGATACATTGATGACATATTCATGACCTGGGATCAGGGCAGAGAAAAGCTAGAAGAATTCTTATCCTTCTTCAACTCAGCCCACCACTCCATAAAATTCAATTGGGACATATCAGAAACCAATGTCACCTTCTTAGACACTAGGGTATCCAGGAAAGACCATGAAATCATAGTTTGATCTCTACACCAAACCCACAGACACCCATGGCTATCTCCATTACACCTCCGCCCACCCACAATCCTGCAAGAACGCCAGCCCCTATGGCCAAATGCTGAGATTATGCAGAATCTGCAGCTCCATCAACTTCTTGCACCATAGTACACTTCTAATCCAACACTATATCTCACAAGGATATCCCAGAAACCTCATACTGGATTCACAAAATAAAGCCGCCCAAAAAACCTGACACTCACTTTTAGAACCAAAAAATGATTCCAACAAAACCAACCACAACCGCTGCATCCTCGTTTCAGATTTCAACCCGACTTCTATCTATAGCAAAAAGGTGATTAGGCAACACTGGCCAGTCCTCGCTTGCCTCACCTTGAACTGCGGGATTTGCCGTAAAATGGATAAAAACAGGAGTTCAACAGCACACACACAGGAGAAATCGGACATAAAAAGGAGACAACAGTGGCCAAACACTTTAATCTCGCCAACCATGCATGAACAAACGTCTCCTACAGAGTTATCCAGGTCTTGGGAGGAGACCCCGACTGATTCTAATACACCCATTAGAAGAAGGAAAGAGGCATATTGGATACATCAACTCCACACCATGGACCCCATAGGCATTAACCATATTGGATAAGACCACTGCCCCCCTTCCCCCCCCCCGCCCCCCCCCCCCCAAAACAACCCTCTCCCCCACTCACGTTTTGTACTCTTTCTCTTGCACAAACTTTACTGCCCCTTAGTACCTAATCATATCTGCCAAATTTCAGCCTGATCCCCTCTGGAGAAGTTATTTTCGCTAAAACTAGGTCAACCAAGATGGCCACCAAACCATTTGACCAATCAAGTTCCCCTGAACAAACTTGGTTGAGCTCTTGCCCCGGATAATATTTCATGAGGTTTCCTTCAATCCCTCAAGCGGCTTTGGAGATTTTTAAAGCCGTTTCTAAAAACCGGCCAAAATCCAAGATAGCCGCCGGCCAAACTGGCCGATCCCCTTCGTTTGAACAAACTTGGATCCCTATGGCCTAAGGATGCTTCCTGCCACATATAATTGAAATTGTCCCAGCGGTTCTTGAGAGGAAAAGTTGACGGACGGACGATGGACACACGATGGATGGTCGCCACGACATAAGCTCACTTGGCCTTTCAGGCCAGGCGAGCTAATAATTTGACTGGGGTCTGTTGTTAAATATTCGGCAGAATGTTTACTAAATAGTAAAGACATACAATTCGTACAACTGATTCTTAAAAGTTTAACAGATTTAGCTCCGTCAGCCTACATATGATGTAATTCATTATGACATCATATACATAACCCTTTAACACTCATGCAGGGTTATGCAGAGGCAGGGCCCTTTCACCATTTAGCACTCTAAAATTCACAATGTCCAACCAAGCATTACCTTCACACACGGTTCATTGGCCCCCTGGATTTTAGGCCATAGATGTCTTCCATGTATGTACTTGATCCAACATTTGTCAAAATGACCCATGATTTCTTGAGGAAGTGGGCCAGTTGACCCCCCCCTCAAATCAACCGGATCGGCAGAACCCTGGTCATATCATCCAAAAACGGCTTCTGCAGTGGTGTTGAGAAACATCTATTTGCAGACCAAGAAGGGTATTTTTGAAAATTTACCACTGGAATGACTGTCTCGATAACAGAGCCAGTCATTCCAGTCATAAATTTTCAAAGATACTCTTCTCTTGTTCTGCAAATAGATATTTTCCTATCAGTCATTGGCGGTCTGACTTGAGTCAGTCTTTCACTTTTATATACTGAAGGACTATGAATCACTCCTGAAATGTGTGATTCACTGTACTCAGTGGTCACTCACCTGGAAACACCAAAGCGAGTGGTAGACTCACCCAAACCTCCACCGGAAAACTTTGAAGTCTAGATGCTCTCTGAGAGCAGCTGATGCATTTCCCGGTTTAAATAGGCCTAAGGGGTGTTTTGTTGTCTATGAAATTTAGATATTTTTTATTAATTTTCCATAGAATTTTTTTTCAAACTTCACATCACCCCAGTTGTAACCACCATGCAAGTCACTCAGCACAAATATGAATGAATAAACCAGCATGATTATCAGATAATCATGCTGGTTTATTCTAACAAATATTATCGGTGAGGTATGTGGTGGTATAGTGAATATCACTATGAGCAATATACGCTGTACTCAGACAGTGATATTATAGTAGCTAATTTATTATTGTGGCATGAGACTGAGTGCTGGTAGCAAACACCTGACTGGGCACTACACCAGAGATGCCAACCCTGAACAATGCGGAAGAGTAACAAAGCGGAACGACGAGTGCAAAGCGAGTGTAACGAACGAGCGCGAAGCGAAAGGGTTAAGGCCGGGGGTCTGGGGCCCACATAGGGGCCCATACAATTTTTTGATTTTGATGCTATGTATACAGATCCAAATGATAACTGGAAACAGACAACGATAAACATTACACTACATGTAGCAATTCCATCTGCATGATTGAAAACTTAAAAGGTTCCATCACACTGCCATGGTATTGTTCAGGACAGTGTCTTCAATCTTGAGCAACAAGCTGATAACATTTTCAGTCATGCAGCTCATGAAACATCACTTGCAATTTTAATAAACAATATGTTGAGAAATTTGAAATTAATTTGACTGGAAGCTGTTGCTGCCTAAAGCATAAACAGCTACAGTCATATAACCTGACAAGTGAGCTATAAATTTCACTGGTTTACTGTAATGTATTTGAACCATTTAGTGATCAAAGTAGACAAGGGTTTAAGAAAATACGCTCTTACAAGCGAAAAATTTATTTTTGAAAACTTTTCACATATATGATTAGCTCTAGCTGTGAAGTTTTCAAAAATACAAATTTGCCCAATTACCGACCTTGCGAACACAACGAAAAAGTCAACAATACAACCATTACTAGTAACGGGTATCTTGAAATCTTTATCAGTATTGAAATAAAAAAAAATTTTATTACAAACCTTCAAACACGGCCTGTATGCTGGTCTGTAATTTTGAGTTCCCGGTTTTCGTTTCTTCGCCGGTCCGGGTTTTTCGTTTTCGCTGTCACTATCGCGCCGGTGTTTAGTAAACATCGCCAAACACATCAAAACACCGCGAGATTTAACTGTAAAATGCTTTATTTCGAACAAAGTTGACAAAAATTTCACACACATTACTTTACTGCTCAGCAGTCGCTTCTATGTAATGTAAATAACCGGGATAATTTTCATTGGTCAAAATTCGTCCACATTAGAAAGGTAACCAGATTTCAACCTATGAGAATCAAGGACACATACTTCGCTCGGAATTTCATCTACCATAGTGTACAATGTATTCTTGCGAGTCCGTGAGTGGATGTGAGCGCTATTTTCATTGGACGAAGGCTCGTCTAGCGAACTGCGTATTTATAAAATGCAAAATGTACGAGAATCAAAAAAAAGGTAACAACGGCGGCTGTTGTCGTAACCGCGTAATGGCAATGTAAAAAGCGTAACCATTACGCGAAAATCGTAACAGTTGGCATCTCTGCTACACCAGTATCATGTGAAAATAGCATTCTATCAGTATTTGTGTTGGCACACTTTTTAATAATTTATTACATAATGTACGTGTACCAATACAGATAGAATGCTATTTTGTCGTGCTACTGTTACAGTGCTAGGTCAGGTGTTCACTACCACCGCTCAGTTTTACTTACAGTTTCGCCCAATGGAGGGATTCAGTTTTAGCTATGCACGCCCCCCCACCCCCTAGCTAAGCTTCACCCATGCTTTGCCTGCGTTGGGATCGATCTCTGCACTCTCTGAATCTCAAATTCCATAAAACTACATGTAAGCTGTTGATATGACAGCACCAGATTCCAGTCAAATTAGTTTTAAAATATTCAACATCATTTTTATTAACCCTTTAATGGTCATGCCGACCAAAACTGGCCTCTGTTATGGCCTTGTGGAATGTCCATTTACAGGCCAAGAGAATAGAATTTTTGAAAATTCACCACGAATGACTGGCTCAATGACTGAGCCAGTAATTCGTCATAAATTTTCAAAAATTGTATTCTCTTGGCCTCTAATTGGACATTCAATAAGCGTATATTAAAATTTTCTTGAACAAACCTGTCCATTAAAGGGTTACATAGTATGCATATAGTCCGTCATCAATTAAGAGTCTGACGATTGACGAACTTATCAACGTCATGCATTGTCATTGATTATGTTGTCATCCTTATGCATCATGTAGTTGATTATGACGTCATATGATTGATGGATAAAATGGAAAGGTCCATTATGTAATACTTATAACTCTGTGTAATCATATTTGTTTCACTTTCTATTTCAGCTACTGTTGAAACATAGCCAGACCACAAACACAAGTATCAAAAATAAACATACAAAATCTGGAACAGTAGGACACACATTTGAAAGACCACTATCAGTAATATATGACCTGTGACAAGCAGACTAAACTACAGTAAAAACCAGCACTGCGCAACATCATTCATCAACACAACACAGACAGTAGCATAACCATAAACCACCACTGATGACCAGCATGAGCAATATTATATAGGATCAAGATAGTTTACTGTTGTTCTAGAGACTGGACTTGTATTGTTATTGATCATCGATAACAATACAAGTCTCAAAATCAAAAGTAAATTATCTTGGGCCTATACAATATTGCTCATGCTGGTAATCAGTGGTGGTTTGCGCCACTGTCTGTGTTGGTGATTGTTTGAGCAAACTTTGCATTATATCAATATGGCAGCATTCAATAACAATGACATAAAACTTTTAAGTGAATGAATAAACAATTTAATCAAATCCAAAATGACCTGGTTTGACTTATTTACTGTATGTAGGTAATTTCATCATTTCTTTGATCTTCAGTGGAACAAGGATTGAGAATTTTTTCTCACTGAACAATGGAACAAGGTAGTTAAAGGTAAGTATTAGCTTCAGCTTTACAACCCTTTACTGTCCAATATTTGTCAAGAAAATGTAAATTTCTGCTGAACCCTTTAATGGGTAAATTTGGTCAAGAAAATTCCAAGTGTTTCATAAAATGTCAATTTGCTGATTAAGAGTATTCTGGGAGCCAGTCATTCAAGTGATAAATTTTCCAAAATAGTATTCTCTTAGTCAGCAAAAGGCCATTTCTCAGGAACACTGCAGAGGCTGGTTATGGCTGATTTGATCATTAAAAGGTAAATAAATGCCCATTTGCTAGCCAAGAAAATTTTTTAACGTTTAGAACTGTAATGACTAGCTTGGTTATTAAGCCAGTTATTCCAGCGGTAAAATTGACCACTCACTAGTTTTCATGTCTTAACCTTTAATCCTAAAATTGGTTTAAGAAAATTTAAATTTTCCTATAGAAAATATCAATTTGCAGAGCAAGGGAAATAAATTTGTGAAAATTTACCAGTGGTTCGTTTATGGAGACACTCATTCCAGTGGTCATTTTTCAAAAAAATTATTCTCTTGTTCTGCATATGGACATTTCTCACGACCACTACAGAACATGTTTTCACCAGTTGGAGTGTTAAAGGGTCAATTGCTAAAAGGTACAATTCTTATAACAGCGACTATCTACTAACTCTGGGTGTGTTATTGTTATATCTAATCATGATAGTTAGAGCTAATTATTCAATAGAACAAACTAACAGTTAATTATTGGCCCAGTAACCTGCATTATCATTCTTGCTTTAGTAAATGTGATGTCACTGCTAAGGAGAAAGTTATAAATGTGATGTCACTGCTAAGGAGAAAGTTATAAATGTGATGTCACTGCTAAGGAGAAAGTTATAAATTGTCGTAAGAGAGCTGCAGACACACATATATATATATATATATATACACAGCCAAAAATGTTTAGCAACAGTGAAGTTTGGTTTGTTGTATTAAAACTATGTGTCCATTTATAACCAAATTTGCAGGCATGTTTCGTCAATGTAATGTCTCGCTGATCAAGAAGAAATGCAAATCATTTCTTGCATTTCTCGGCCGCACGCTTACTGCATGTCAAAATGCATTTTTCATGCACTGGCCCACATTGGCGGGTAGCGAAGGCAAAAATTCACCATATTGCAAAAGCAGATAAAGAACGTTAACAGAAAACGCTTAAAAGTTTACCCTACCGAACATGGGCCGCCGCCCAGGGATACCCGAAAATCAGCGCCATGAAGCAATGGGAAGACTCGCTGCTGGGCAGAGCGTTCGCGCTGTTGCGCGACATTTTAATGTTCACGCCTCAACCACTTCCCGTCTCTGTCAACGTGAGCAGGAAACTAGACATGTTAATGACCGACCACGAACTGGCCGAGAGCAACAACCCCACGAGAAGACCGCTACTTAGTGACGTCATCACGACGTCACAGGTTTGAGACTGCGCCGCGGCTGTCCCGTAATTTGCACACCGCTACCGGCACTACAATGCATGCACAAACTGTGCGAAACAGACTCCATGATGCTGGACTGCATGCCCGTCGTCCACTTGTTGCTGTTCCGTTTACAGAGCATCACATCGGGAAGGTTTGCATGGGCATGAACTCATCAGCGATGGCGTGCTCAACAATGGAGCCACGTTTTGTTCAGTGATGAGGCGAAGTTTTGTGTGGATGTGGCGGATGGTAAGCAACGGGTTTGGCGACGTTCAGGAGAATGGTATGATGCAGCCAACATCATTCAGCACGACAGATTCGGTGGCGGCAGTGTCATGGTGTGGGCTGGCAAAACAGATCTTATTGTGATTCGCGGAAATTTAACGGCTGAATGTTACTGTGAAGAAGTTGTCGCTCCTGTTGTCATCCCTTTTATGTAGCATCATGCAGACTATGTTCCAGCAAGACAACACCCGTCCTCATTCAGCTAGGGTTACCAGTGATTTCCTTGAGGCTAACAATGTTCCGGTGTTGGACTGGCCAGCGCGATCACCGGACCTGTCTCCTATCGAACACGTGTGGGACATTCTTGGCCGTATGGTGCGTGAGAACCATCCACATCTTCACGTGCGGAAGCTGGATGCTGCACTGCTCCAGGAATGGGAAGCGAATCCTCTTCGTGACATCAGGTGCTTAATTCGAAGCATGAGAAAGCGATGTACGGCGGTGGTTAATGCGCGCGGATGTCACAACCGGTATTGACAGCTCAGTGTCATTATTTAAATTGGACCCTTCTGTTGAATGATGCTGTGTTAAAGGCGCGATGCTAGCATTACAGTAACAAGAGACTGTTGTTCAAATTGGAAAATGACCTATTAATTAAATAATATATTTGAATCAATTTATTGTTTTTGTTAAATAACATTTATACAGTAATATTCTCAGTGTTGCTAACCTTTTTTCGGTCAGTATATATATAAAGTTTCAAAGTGATCCGATAAACGGGAACAGAGTTATCATCCGGAAACCAATTTTCTATATGGCCACCGGTGACTGGCAGGTGTCTTCCTCAGAGCTAGGCAAACCAGCCTATGAAGTTTCAAAGTGATCCGATAAACGGTAACAGAGTTATCATCTGGAAACCAATTTTCAAGATGGCCACCGGCGGCTGGCGACCATCTTGGATTACAGATCATTGTCGATTTCAATATGTTTCTTCCGCAGAGCTAGTCAAACCACTCTATGAAGTTTCAAAGCGATCCGATAAATGTTTAAGAAGTTATCATTCGGAAACTAATTTTCAAGATAGCGGCCATTTTGGATTTCGGATCATCATCAATTTCAATCGCTTTCTTCCCCAGACCTAGTTCAACCACCCTATGAAGTTTCAATGCGATCCGACAAATGGTAACAGAGTTATCATCCGGAAACCACTCTGACACCCGTACGGCTGACCACCCGCCCGCCTGAACGGACGGCGCCATTACATAATTTCTTTCCTAAATTTAACTATTAGTTTTAATAGCGACATTGTACCTATTAACACGACGTGGAACCACTGGTGTTATTGACACATCATAATGCTGTATAAAACCATCTGGAAAATCAACCTAAACAGAAACACAAGTACAATATATTATCCCCACATTTTTCAAAGAAAAGTGGAGATTAAGCCGTCCCGACGGTCGGTGTGTGCGTGTGTGTTTCTGCAGAAAAATGATTGTAGCGCAACTTCTCCGAAACCGTTGGATGGAATTCAACCAAATTTGGTATGTGAGTTAGCCATGAGTGCGGCATGCAAGGGCACATTCACCCTTTAACACTTATATCAGTCAAAAATGGCTTCTGCAGCGGTTTTGAGAAATGTCCATTTGCAGACCAAGAGAAGACTATTTTTGAAAATTTACAACTGGAATGACTGGCTCGATAACCGAGCCAGTCATTCCAGTCATAATTTTCAAAAATAGTCTTCTCTTGGTCTGCAAATGAACATTTTTTGGAGAAAATTGAAATTTTCTTGACTAAATTTGAGGGCTAAAGGGCTAAGTCACAATTACATTTAGCTCCACCAACAAGGTGTGTTGGATGGGTGAATGGGTCAACATGGTAAATGTGGGGATTTATTACAACGCGTCATCGACCAACCAATCTAGTTATACATGTACGTTAAAGTTAACATTAATGGTTGGGCTGGTCAAAACCGGCTTTTACAAAGGTCGCGAGGAGCATGGCTCACTAACCGAGCCAGTCATTCCAGTTGTAAATTAAGTCTTCTCTTGACTTACAAATGGATATTCAATAAGAAGACATTTATATTTTCTTGACCAGATAAACCCATTAACAATTTAATGGCCTAGGCGGCCATAAAACTGGCCACTGTTATGGTCATGGGGAATGTCCATTTAGAGGCCAAGGGAATACAATTTTCAACAATTTACCACTGGAATGACTGACTGGATAACCGAGCCAGTCATTCCAGTCATAAATCTTCAACCAGAAATGTGGTTGTTTGACGCTTGACTACGACTTTGCAATGAACTATGAAACTTGACTTCAAACATAAAATAAATATAGAAAGCCTTATCAACAAGAGGCCCAAGGGCCTGTAACGCTAACCTGGCCCATTAAGATTTAAACTATTCGCATTTAAATATCGGTAGACATGATGGATAATTTTTTTAAAACTCCAAGATAGCCACCTGAGAAATAAATCAATCAAAATTCTCGTTTGATATGTTGAAGCCTACAGCCACAGGATCATTCCACCCAAGTTCAAATTGGCCCACTAATTAAGGGGGTAGTGTTTTAAATGGTTCTGGAAGTTTTCAAAAAATCCAAATGGCCACCAAACAAGAGGCCAAAGGGGCCTGTGTCGATCACCTGGAGCACTGTGCATTTTTGTCAAAATTTTTGCAAGTCCAATATGGCCGCTACATTTTGATTGGTCTACTTCTGCCGTGTTTCTGACGTAGCTTCTTCCCTGGAACAAACTTTAATGGCACTCAGTGCCTAATCATATCTCCCAAATTTTGGCCCAATCCGCTCAGAGGTTCTGGAGTTGCTTTGGCAAAAAATAGGTTATCCAAGATGGCCGCCAAACCATTTGGCCAATCACGTTCCCTTGAACAAACTTGGTGCAGCTCTTGCCCTAGATGATATTTCATGCCTTTTGAATTGATCCCACAAACGGTTTTGGAGAAGATTTTGACATTTCTAAAAATCGACCAAAATCCAAGATGGCGCGAAAATACATTTTTAATTTCCCATCGCTTTAGTATGGGAGATTTTGGCGGGTAAATGACCCAAGATTGCCACTAAACCGTTTATCTGACAGTCTCGAAAATGGCAAATTTAAAATCACAATACACAAAAATATACATAAAAACAATTTCGGCCGCAAAATCAATCAAATAAAAAAATCCAATATGGCTGCCAAACATGCTATATATTGATAGGCCCAGTGGCCAGTTATTTTGCCGGATCAACTTCTCTTGAACAAACTTTAATGACCCTTAGTCCCTAATCATATATCACAAACGAGATCAGAAACCCAACAACCTATATATCGCTAATTATATATCATAAATTTCGGCCTGATCGCTTCAGCGGTTCTAAGGATCTCGTTTTTGTGAAAACTAGGTCATCCAAGATGGACGCTGAACTATTTAGTCAATCAAGTTCCTTTGATCAAACTTGCTTCAGCTCTTGCCCTAGATCATATTTCGTGAGTTCTGAATCGATCCCTCAAACGGCTTTTGAGATTTTTAGACATTTCTAAAAATCGGCCGAAATCCAAGATGGTCGCTTGAATCGCTCATCCTTAAGGATGCTTCATGCCAAATATAATTGAAATCGGCAAAGTAGTTCTCGAGATATTTTTAATTTACCATGCTTTAGTATGGGAGCTTTTGGTGGGAAAATGATCCAAGATGGCCACCAAACCATTTATCCGACAGTTTCAAAAATTGCAAATTTGAGATCAGAAAACCCAAAAACCTATATAAAACCAATTTCGGCCTCAAAATCCATCAAATAAAAAAATCCAATATGGCCGCCAAATATGCTATATTTTTATTGGCCCACGGCCCCCATGTTTTTTGACAGATCAACTTCTCTTGAACAAACTTTACTGGCCCTTAGTCCCTAATCATATCTGCCAAATTTCGGCCGGATCCCTTCAGCGGTTCTGGAGAAGTTATTTTCACTAAAACTAGGTCAACCAAGATGGCCGCCGAACCATTTGACCAATTAAGTTCCCTTGAACAAACTTGGTTGAGCTCTTGCCCTAGATTATATTTCATGAGGTTTCCTTCAAACCCTCAAATGGTTTCAGAGATTTTTAAAGACGTTTCTAAAAATCGGCCAAAATTCAAGATGGCTGCTGGCCAAATTGGCTGATCGGCTTAATTTGAACAAACTTGGATCCCTATGCCCTAAGGATGCTTCCAGCCAAATATAATTGAAATCAAACCTGCAGTTCTTGAGAAGTTGTTTAAAGGAAAAGTTGACAGATGGACGGATGACGGATGGACACACGACGGATGGTTTTATGTTTTTGATGGATACACGATGTACGGTTGCCACAACATAAGCTCACTCGGCCTTTCAGGCCAGGCGAGCTAAAAATTGATGAACCAATATTCTGAATAGAGGTTCTAGAGCCTAACACTAGAATCCTTCCAGCCATATTTGGATAAAATCCACCAAGCGATTATGGAGAAGATGCATTTTGACAATTTCCGGAAAAAATTTCATAAAATTTATAATTTTCACCAAAAAAATGTCCCTATTAAAATTCTGAATAGATGTTCTGGAACCTACCGTGATAGGATATGTCCAGCCAACTAGGGTTGAAATCTTTCAAGCGGTTGATAATGAGTAGCGTTTAGACAATTTGCAGCAAATTTTTCATCAGGTTTTCACACAAAAAATTGACCAATCAAAATTCTGTATATAAGTTCTGAAGCATATCCCTATAAGATCCTTACAGCCAAAGTAAGTTGTAATCTGCCGAGCAGTTAATGAGTAGCATTTTGACAATTTCCGGTTAATTTTGCATAATATCTAAGGTTTTAATTTACCATGCTTTAGTATGGGAGCTTTTGGTGGGAAAATGATCCAAGATGGCCACCAAACCATTTATCCGACAGTTTCAAAAATTTCAACAAAAAACCTGACTAGTCAAAATTCTGTATATAAGTTCTGACGTATTTCCCCATACGGTCCTTCCAGCCAAAGTTGAAATCTGCCAAGCGGTTAATGAGGAGTACCGTAAAATGCCCATTAGTAACCGCGGCTTCTAATAGGACAAGGGCTGTAAATTATTTAAATCCAAACCTCTGAAAAAGACTTCTATTAGGTATATTTCATGAAAAAAAATTTTTTAAATGATACAAAGAATTGCACGAAAATAGAACACATTTTCATGCTAGAAATTCTTACCATCTTACACCTATGCTTAATGTATACCTTATATCCATCATCGCGGGAGTGAAACTATTAATTGGGACCGCCTAAATATTGCGCATACTTTAATAAACATTGTTTATTTCATCAAAATTCATCCAAATTCGGGCATAAAAGGTCATCGAGAAAAAATAGGAATCATATGATGTATTAGGTTCCGCCACAGGACGAGTTTAGGTCGTTACTCGAGTAGCGCGAAGACGCTAATATTAGTACCCGGGTAGAGACTTGCGCAATCCACATATATAGGAGGGAAGTTTGTAGCTACGAGAGTAACAGAGTAAGCGCATCCTATTGCGGAAGCTGATTAATACTCGGTAGAATCGTCTGCACTTTACGGACCTAATATACTGATCGGGAACTCGGAATGTACTATATATAATCATTACATGATGGTGACCGAGTATTATATATTGAATCTGATCAGTATATTTGGTACCTGTTAAAATAACTTTTTTCCGTTGATAGTTGATTCATACAAGGAAGTGAAGTAATTTCGATGGTATTTCCGTGAAGTTATTGCAAAATTTCATTTCAATTCTTGTTTTATTTACCATTTATAAGTTATTTAAATTTTATTTTTTTATTTGCACAAACTTAAAAATTTGGATGCGACTTCTATTAGATACATTTGCGGTTTTAAAATTTAACATTAGGATGGTTCAACCTCAAAAATTGGCATGCGACTTCTATTAACGATGCGGTTATTGTTAGGCAATATATGATAGCGTATTGACACTTTCCAGTACATTTTTCATAAAATCTAATGTTTTCACCAAAAAACTTGACCAATCTAAATTCTGTATATAACTTTTGAAGCATAGCTGTATAAGGTCATTCCAGCCAAAGTAAGTTGAAATCTGCTAAGCGGTTAATAAGACAGAGTTTCGACAATTCGCAGCAACAGAAACCAGTCAAATCAGTTTCAAAATATTCAACAGCTTACCTGTATAGTTTCCTGGAAATTGAGATTCAGAGTGCAGAAAACCATGGGTGGAGCTTAACTAAAGATGGGCAGGGAATAGCTAAAACTGACTTCCTCCATTATGCTCAAAATATTCAACAGTACATTTTAGTTTGTTTTTTAATCATTCTAAGCTATTCCTGAGCTGTACCGTAGACAATATTATATAACAACACATTATCATATATAGAGAATCTGGAACGAGGTCACTTTTCATATCACTATTATGGACCGAGTTGAAAATTATCTATTTGCACGAGCTTTAGCGAGTGCAAAATTGATCATTTTCAACGAGGTTCATAATAGTGATATGAAAAGTGACAGTTTGAGATTTTATTTATCATATAAACTGTAACTTTGAAACATTTGCCAATAGATGCTGATGCGACTTTTATCTGATTTCTCATTGTTGATTTTCGTGAAATCGATACCGCCACTGTGATGTACCACTACTTGATAAGATACTGAATGCGCAGCAAAATATAGTGACAAACACAAAATTGGTCGATGTCAGCCGTAACCTACACTTTTATTCTAAGACTATCGCAGAGCCATGGCCATCTATCATTACTTCGCTGCCGACTGATAAACTGTCAAACGATGACATTTTGCGATGACATTGCATGAATGACAAATCGTAGTAAACAAATCGTAGTAAAACAGTACCGCATAGTAATCCCAACGTGTCACCCTCACATCAATTGATGTTTTAATTGGTCGATTTAAATGGGTTGCGCACCCAACAGCCAATGAAAATACTCCTTTGAATATGGCACGTGTGCTCATATCGAAAAATATGGAACGGGCTAGAAGGCTTGTTTATATGATAAATATACATACCTTGAAAGCAGGCTAACAATCAAATGGTCAAGAAAATCTAGAATTTTAGTCTGTGTTCATTTGCAGGTCAAAAGAAAACTATATTTTCAAAGTAATCATCTCTTGGCCAGCAAATGGCCAGTTTCTATGAGAAAATTGAAAGCCTTTTGACAAAATTGGGTTAAAAGGTTAACCGTGTTTGATGTACATCCTTTATTATTAGGGGGCCAAACTGGTGCTTGGCACCCTATTGTTTTTGTTCTGTTTATTATTAGGGGGCCAAGCTGGTTCTTGGCACCCTATTGTTTTCGTTCTGTTTATTTTTATTTTTATTTTTATTATTCCGTGCTTTTTTGTGTTCGTGAATAGCGCGAAGACAAAAATGTCGATAAAATTCAAGCTTTGCATGGCAAGAGGGTCTTATTAGAGAAAACTTTTTATGTGTTAATGGATGTGATTTTCTAGATAGGTTGGCGGCCATCTTGGATTTCCAGAAAATTTTCCCGCGTTTTAAAAAATCTCCAGAACCACTGAAGGGAATGAGCTGAAATTTGGTGAAAATCATCGGAGAGAGGGTCTCATAAAAGTTTGTTCAAGTCGATAGCTCGAAAAACCCAGATTTGCGTATGGACCAATCAGAATCAAGCCGTCCGGCGGAAATATTGAATTTTTTATTTGATGGAATTTTAAGCCCAAATTGGTCATATATAGGTTTTGGGGGTCGAGAAATTCAAATCTGGCATTTTCGAATTTGTTCGATCGACGGTTTGGCTGCCATCTTGGATTCGTTTCCCGCCAAATTCCCCATAGTAAAGCAATTGGAAAGTTAAAATTCCTTCTCCTCAGAAACCACTGGCTGGATTTCAATTATATTTTGCAGGAAGCATCGCTAGGTACCGTTAAAACTCGACTAAGGGATGCAGTTTTTTGGTCAAAACACATGTACTAGAAAGGAGGGTGCGTACTATAATCGAGAACATTCCTTCTGCACATTTTTGGGTCGAAATTTTTCTTAGTCAGATTATACCACGGAAATTGAACTAAATGTTACCCTAGCCAATTCGCACCGCCTGACAACTATGTTTAATGTATACTCCAAAAACACCAAGCGGAAGTGAAATTATTAAATTGGGGCGCCTAAATATTGCTTATTCTATAATACATATCACTTATTACATCAAAATTAATCCAGAATTTGACATAAAATGGCGTCGAGAAAAGATACGTGTAGAAATCACGTGATTCGCCTCCAATCGCAAAAGATCTTTATTCTAATTAGAGCGAGTACTCGGATATAAATATTCTGGACTCGGAACTCGGAAATTGCTATATATTATCATTGCGCGATAGGAACTGAATGTTCCCGTACCTGTTTGATAACCAACTCCCGTTAGCGCATAAGATGCCACAGCGCCTCCAATCACAAAAGAGCCAGATAACCAACTCCCGTTAGCGCATAAGATCACGCAGCGCCTCCAAACGCAAAAGACCCATTACAATCTGTTTCTATCACACGATTTCGATGTTTTCAAGGAGACATTTTATGCCAAAATTAGATTGATTTTGATGTAATAAACAATCTTTATTTCAATTATATTTTGCAGGAAGCATCGCTAGGTAATAGAAATTTGATTTTGTTCAAACAACGCTGGTCAGCCTATTAGGCCGGCGGCCATTTTGGATTTTGAAGTATTTCGGGAAACGTATGAAATATCATCTAGGACATCGGTTGAACCAAGTTTGTTCAAGGGAATTTGATTGGCCGAAAACTTGGGTAGCCATCTTGAATGACCTAGTTTTCGTGAAAACGACTTCTCCAGAACCGCTGAACGGATCGGGCCAAAATTTGGCTGATATGATTAGGGACTGAGGGTCATTACTGTTTGTTCAAGAGAAATTGGTACGTCAAAAAACATGGCCGCCATCGACCAATCAAAATCCAGTATGATTGGTGGCCATTTTGAATCTTTTAATTTTTTGAAATTTTAAACTGAAATTGGTTTCACATAGGTTTTTGGGTCTTCTGATTCCAAATTTGCCATTTTCAATACTGTCGGACGAACAGTTTGGTGGCCATCTTGGATCGTTTTCCTGCCAAATTCCCCCCATAGTAAAGCAATTGGAAATTTTTAATTCCTTCTCCTCGGAAACCACTGGGTGGATTTCAATTATATTTTGCAGAAAGCATGATTATGTAATAGAGATCTGATTTTGTTTAAACAATGCTGGTAGGCCTATCAGGGCGGTGGCCATTTTGGATTTTTTAGTATTTCGGGAAACGTATTTAAAAATCTTCGCCTCCGAAAGCACTTGGCGGATTGATTCAAAACTCATGAAATATCATCTAGGGCATCCGCTGAACCAAGTTTGTTCAAGGGTGTTTGATTGGCCAAAAACTTTGGTGGCCATCTTGAATGACGTAGTTTTCGTGAAAACAAGTTCTTCTCCAGAACCGCTGAACGGAGCGGGCCGAAATTTGGCTGGTACGATTAGGGACTGAGGGGCATTACAGGTTGTTCAAGATAAATTGATATGTAAAAAAACATGGCCACCATCGACCAATCAAAATTCAGCATGATTGGTGGCCATTTTGAATTTTTTTTATTTGTGGAAATTTGAAGCCGAAATTGGTTTTACATAGGTTTTTGGGTCTTGATTCCAAATTTGCCATTTTCAATACTGTCGGACGAAACGGTTTGACGGCCATCTTGAATCGTTTTCCTGCCAAAATTGCCAATGCTAAAGCAATTGGAGAATTGAATTGTCTTCTCAAGAAGAACTGGGCCGATTTCATTTATATTATTTTTACTGCCATTGTTGACACACGATTGTTTGTTTTTCAAAACCACATTCAATGATGGGTAGACTGGGTGGATAAAGAAGATTCCTACTGTAACCTTCTCACATAATTCAATAAAATTGACAGCATTAATCCAACTTGATCAAATCTAAAAGGCTATTTCGGCTCTAAGCCACCTATAAGATCTGGTTCAGATAAGGTTCTCGTCTTAGCGACCGGTATGCTAGCCACTTGGCCCCCGACGCATCGCCGCTTGCGACTATATTTATTATTATTACTATTTTTTAAAACTATACCACTGAAATAACTGGCTATGATCGAGCCAGTGGCTCAAACAAGTCATTCCAGTGGTCAATTTTCAAATGTTTTTTCTCTACATGTAAATGGACATTGCCCAAGACACCTGTAGAAGCGGATTTTGACCAGCTTGACAATTAAGGGGTTAGAAAGTGACATGGTCAATATTTTGAAAACAATACAACTGAATGTTGTCGTTGCCTAACCAACAGTTTTCCGTCAAATGTTTTCAATATGACTTGTACTAAAAGCATTTACGATCGACCTTGTACAGGTAACTCATTTAACACTTACCACACCAGTGGCTGTCGTAGACAGCAAAATCATCCACCCAAAATTGTTTTTAATATTGACGCAGTAAAAGATGGAATATTGACATCAGAGTAGTAAGGGTTAACACTTTCAAGACGAGGTCGGCCAAAACCGGCCTCTGCACTGGTCATGAGGAATGTCCATTTGCAGGCCACGAGAAGTCTATTTTTGAAAATTTACCACTGAAATGACTGGATCGATAACGGAACCAGCCATTCCAGTGGTAAATTTTCAAAAATAGTCTTCTCTTGGCCTGGAAATGGTCATTCAATAAGGAAATATTTTGATTTTCCTGATCAAATTTAGACATTAAAAACCCTCAAATTTGTTCATGAAAATTTAAAGTTTCTCACAGAAAATGTCCATTCGCAGACCAATTGAAGGCAAGTTTTGTAAATTTACCACTGGAATGACTGACTCGGTTATCGAGCCAGTCATTAGTGGTAAAATTTTCAAAAATTGCCTTCTCTTGGTCTGCAAATGGACGTTTCTCAAGAGCATTACAGAAGCCGTTTTTGGCTGATATGAGGGTTAGAGGGTTAAACTGTTAATGAATGCCTTAAATTACTGACTTTAAAATGGTTTGCTCTTAATGGAATTTGCCGTCCTTCTTTTCCAAAGTTTGGCCTGCTAGGCGGATGCAAATCAATCTGTTTTTGGACAGTTGTAGACGAGGTAATGCCACTACCCATTGTAATAATCGTCTCTTTACCTACAATCACAACACCAAAGACCTTAAATGTAAGATATGAATTTTACTCACTCACCAGAAATTGAATCATCTGACAAATCTTTAAAGGGGTCTATTTCTAGTAATGTCCTTCCCCCTTCCTAGCTAAGCTCCACCCACTTTCTATGTGCGCTGGAATCAATTTGAAACTTAGAAACCGTAATATAAATTTCAAGAAAACTATACAGGTAAGTTGTTGAACATTTTGAAACTAATATGACAGATGGCTGATGCTGCCTATGGCAGGCAGCAACAGCTCCCGGTAAAATTTGCTTCAAAATATTCAACAGAATGTTTAAATTGTAAATCTAGACATACTATTCGTACACTTTCGATTCTCGAGTTATAGATTTTTTCAATTTTCGTAACAGAGCTGTCATTTTGATTGTGACGTCAGCTAATAAATGATTATGACGATACAGACAAATGAGTGACAGCTCAGATACATCTATTAAGTAAATCGTATTTATTTGGAAATGACACGGTTAAAAATGAGCTTATTTAATTAATTATGTTGAAAGTTGTTGCTATTTGTTTGCCGCTGACTTCCATCAAATACCATAGATCTTAGAACACCCTTAGAGGAATCAAGTTATAGCTATGCCCCGCCCATCTCTAGCTAAGCTCTACCCATGGTTTGCACGTGTTGGGCTCAATCGATCCATACACACTATGAATCTCAATTTCCAGAAAACAATACAGGTAAGCTGTTGAACATTTTGAAACTAATTTGACTGAGGGCTGTTGCTACCTATGCCTTCTGAGCTGTACTAACTAACGTGTTTCTGTTTTTAGGTTTGGAAATATGGTCAGTTATTTCTGTGCTGTACTGGACCATTTGTTTGCTGAAGACAAGAGATTGAAACACTCACTGTGTATCTATCAGAATTCTTTAATGGTCAAGATTGGTCAAGAAAATCAAAATGTCTACTTACTGAATGGTCATTTGCAGTATACTCATTGAATGGTCATTTGCAGTATACGCTCTGACTGGTCATTTGCAGTATACGCTCTGACTGGTCATTTGCAGTATACTCACTGAATGGTCATTTGCAGTATACTCACTAAACGGTCATTTGCAGTATACTCACTGAATGGTCATTTGCAGTATACTCACTGACTGGTCATTTGCAGTATACCCACTGAATGGTCATTTGCAGTATACTCACTGAATGGTCATTTACAGTATACGCACTGACTGGTCATTTGCAGTATACTCACTGAATGGTCATTGGCAGTATACTCACTGAATGGTCATTTGCAGTATACTCACTGAATGGTCATTGGCAGTATACTCACTGAATGGTCATTTGCAGTATACGCACTGACTGGTCATTTGCAGCATACTCACTGAATGGTCATTTGCAGTATACTCAATGAATGGTCAACGCACTGACTGATCATTTGCAGTATACTCACTGAATGGTCATTTTCAGTATACTCACTGAATGGTCATTTGCAGTTTACTCACTGAATGGCCATTTGCAGTATACTCAATGAATGGTCATTTGCAGTATACGCACTGACTGGTCATTTGCAGTATACTCACTGAATGGTCATTGGCAGTATACTCACTGAATGGTCATTTGCAGTATACGCACTGACTGGTCCTTTGCAGTATACTCACTGAACGGTCATTTGCAGTATACTCACTGAATGGTCATTTGCAGTATACTCACTGAATGGTCATTTGCAGTATACTCACTGAATGGTCACTCACTGAATGGTCATTTGCACACCAATGCTATTTCTACAATTATTGAACCAGTTAATTCAAATGAAAAATATTCCACAAAGTCTCCTCTTGGCCTGCAGATTCTATATACTCTCTCATTAGTTTCAGCGAAGTAGATATATTCACCAATGGACCATTCCAGTTTTAGCTATGCCCCGCCCATCTCTATCTAAGCTCCACCCACATTTCGCAGTATTGGGATTGATCGATCCCCGAATGCCTTAACTATCAATTTCCTGAAAACTATAAAGGAAAGCCGTTGAATATTTTGTAACTAATTTAACTGGCTGCTGTGGCAGCAACAGCTCCCAGTCAAATTAGTTTCAAAATATTCAACAGCATGTTTATTAAATAGTAGACATACAATTCTTATGTCTCAAATCTCTGACTATCAATTTCTAGAACACTATACAGCTAAGATTTTTAATATTTTGGAACCAATTTGACGGGGCACCATTACGGCCATAGCGTTGTGTCCAGTCAAGTTAGTTTCAAAATATTCAACAGCATGTTTATTAAATAGTAGACATACAATTCGTACAACGTGTTAGACTCTTAAGAGTTAATGGCGGGCCTAATAGAATCATTTATGACATAATGAGTATGACGTCATCCTAAACGCCGCTTAGCTCATTATGATGTCATATGACATCAAATCATCCATGGTTACTCTGGAAAGATGAATTAGGCCGACTACATGATATCGTGTCACACTTGTAAGAGCTAAAGACAGGCCTAACAGAATCATTTACGACGTAATGAGTATGACGGCATCCTACACCGCTGCTTAGCTGATTATGACATCATATGACATCAAATCATCGATGGATACTCTGGAAAGATGAATTAGGCCGACTATATGATATATAATATGTCAACTTGCTCAATCAGACCAGAACCCAGACGTTACGAACCTGTCTAGACACGAGTTCAAGACGAGTGTAAAATTAGATTTATTAGAGCAAGTTGACGTATTAGAAATATATCATATAGTCATCAATTGGTGAGAATATTGAAGCTGATAGGCAGGCCTCAGGGACATTGCAATGGTTGGGTTTCAGCAGACTTGCCCTGTCAGGAGTTAAAGAACCACGCCAGATATCATTTACTTTAGTTCTATTAAAACGCTCTTCTCCAAACATTGGTGGCGCGGGGGTCCGGGCGCTGAAGATGGTGTGCCAATTTTGGGGGTTAAAAGCTAAAACGCAACAGCAACAGCTTTCAGCAACACCATTTTGAAAATATACACTTTTGACCTCACAGCAGTCCGATTTCAAAATATATATCAATGACATGGGCATTGGAAAAATTTGGCCTTGTTTTAAATTTATAACTTCTAAGCCAGTCATTTGTACTAAAATTTACGGTCTCCTGGCCTACAAATGAACATGCCTCTAGATGCCGGTGAATGTCAGTTTTGGCCAGCTTGACCCTTTACTGACCAAGATAGCCAATACTTGCCTCTACACTGATCTTGAAGAATGTCCATTTACAGACCAAGAGATGACTTTTTTTTTAATTTACCACTGGTATGACTGGTAACCGAGCCAGTCATTCTAGTGGTAAATTTTCAAATATATTCAACAGTTTTGCTTTATGGTTTGCCTTAAAAATGAGATATAGGGAATTAATTGATGACAGGTGTAAAGGGTAAAACAGGCAGCTGTTACATAATTCTCTGATCATTTTCTGTATGCTCACCTGGCTTCCGGTCAGCTGCTGCCTTTGTGGGAGCGCTTTCCTCACTCTCAGGAGGCACTTGTAATCCTGCTGCTACCTGTTTTACACACACACACATAACATATATATATATACATCGTACACCACTAAAGTGAACAAAGGTTTTAAACAGAATAATTGTAATCCTTTTGTAGAGATACTAGTTATTACTTGTTCCCAAAACAATAAATGTTCTATATAGTTGAATAAGGATTAAAAAATAGTTGTAATAGTTTTAACCCACGTTTCTCATGGTATCTAAATTTGGGAGGTCCCAGGGGACCCACACCTAGAAATCTAGGGGTCCCAACCTGAAATCTGGGGGGTGGGGGGTTCCAAACTAGAATTTGGGATTCCCATGCAGTTTTCCTCATCCATGCTAAAATTAGAGAGTAGCATGGGTACACAGCTATGATTTAGGGGGTTGCATGCTACATTTTGGGGGTATGTTTGTGCAAAAACCTATAAACAAATTAATATTTAACAATCATGCACGATTTTCAGGGGGTCCCATGGGACCCACTACCACAACATTTGGGGGTCCCCAGTTGCATTTTGAGGGGGGTCTAACCCTCAAAACGACCCTTATGAGAAACCCTGGTTTTAACTTCTGTGTATAGAATCAGATTTAATATAGACAAGACATCCACAACCCAAAGCACATGCGACATAACAAACCTAAAAGAAGATACATATATGGAGCTGACAGAATAGGGAATATAACCCTACACTCAGAAGAGGACCTGTAAGTTAACCTGTACATATCCAGTTTCGACTATAAGTGTTCTAAATTTGATAAAACAGCTTCAGCGAGACACATACATTGAAGCCTGAGTGAACGTAACTGTTCTGCTGAATTTCTGCACACTAAATTTTCAATAATAATAATAATAATAATAATAGGATATTTATAGTGCGCTATAATTCCACGCAAATATTGCGTGCTCTAAGCGCTTACAATAATAAAATAAAATGATCATACAGTTGGATATGCCTGACGGAACAAAAACGTTTTAAGATTTGATTTAAATATAGCTAGAGTGGATGAAGATTTAAGACTAGCTGGAAGATCATTCCATTCTGTAGAAGCAACAAAAGCAAATGTTCTGTGACCATAGGTTTTTGATTTAACTTTCGGAATTTTAAGCAGGTTTAGATTTGCAGATCTAAGTGGCCTGCTTGGCGTGTACGTTTCTAGCAGTTCTGAAAGGTAGGTTGGTGCTGTAGATATGATACATTGATAGGTTAGGCAGAGGACTTTGAAGCGTATTCTCTGTTCTATTGGAAGCCAGTGAAGATCTTGGAGAATGGGACTGATATGATCACTCTTAGGCTTTAGGGAAACAACTCTAGCGGCTGCATTCTGAGTTGCTTGGAGTTTGCGCATAGCATCTTTTGAGGCGCCTATAAACAGACTGTTACAATAGTCTAACCTTGAGATAATTAATGTTAGTACCAGCATAATAGCAGCTTCGCAAGTTATGTATTTTCTGATGTTTGATATATTCCGCAGCTGCATAAAACACACCTTACGCAGATAACGGACATGATGTTCCATACTAAGTTCATTGTCTAACATGACACCCAAGTCCTTAACAGTGTCTACCAAGGGAATTTGAGCTGAGCCGATGGTAATCGCAGATAACTCTGTTTTGGCACGCCGAATTGCTGGCCCAATCAACATCGCTTCGGTTTTATCATCATTCAACATCAACATGTTAGAGGTCATCCATAATTTAATATCGGAGCAACAGTTTGTTATTTGATTGGAAGCGATAGTTGCAGTGGATGTGGATGGCGTAAAATTGTTGATTAGTTGAGTATCATCTGCGTAAAGGTGTCTTTTGATATTATGTTTTTCGATTACTGAACCTAGTTGTCGAGTGTACAGGGTGAATAGAACGGGGCCCAGTATAGACCCTTGTGGTACGCCGCACGTAAGCTGGATTGATTCCGAAGGGGTTCCATTTATGTATACTGATTGACATCTATCAGTCAAGTATGAATGAAACCAATCTAATGCAGGACCTTTGACACCGAATGCACGACTTAGTTTAGAGAGTAGGTTTTTATGGTCGATGGTATCGAATGCAGCGCTGAGGTCAAGTAGAATTAGTAACGAGACATTACCCATATCGATACCACTTCGAATATCATTTATCACTCTTAATAACGCTGGCTCCGTGCTATGACTCTGTCTATAAGCGGATTGGAAAGGCTCATGTAGCTCGTGTGAATTCAAGTGTACAGATAGTTGTTTACATACGGCCCTTTCAACAAGTTTTGAGATAAACGGCAGGTTAGACACGGGTCTATAGTTCTTTAATACGTCTTTATCAAGACCTTGTTTTTTAAGCAGCGGATTGATTATAGCTTGCTTGAAGACCTTTGGCATAACACCCGACTCTAGACTAGAGTTAATGATTAATGTTATTGTTGGAAGTAAAATGTCCAAATATTCGAATATCATTTTGGTTGGGACAGGGTCAAGAGCACAAAATGTTGGTTTTGATTCTTTGAGGAGAAATGAGACGTCTTGTTCAGAGAGGCTGAAAATGGTCGAGGTAGCCATGTTCGAATGCTGGTTCATCACACGTGGACATTGTCGAGACAGTGGATTGATGTAACTGACTTCGAATATCATCAATCTTATTTTGGAAAAACTGTGAGAATGATCTAGCAATCTGCGCATGATCGTTGTTATCGGGAAGTGAGGAGTCTTTGCGCTTACCCATAAGAGTGGACATTATATTATGAAGCTCTTTTGGGTTGGATTTGCACTCTGAAATTTTATTGTTAAAGAACATTGCTTTTGCCCTATCAATGAGCCTTGTAACATTGTTCCTAGCTTGGACATAGATCTGGCGATGGACTTCTAGGCGTGACTTCCTCCATCTCCTTTCGGCCTTCCGCCTATTCCCTTTTTCTAGCCTGACTTCTTGTGTAAAAAGCCAATGAGATTGAGATCTTTGGGGAATCATCTTAATTTTCTCAGGAGCATGCTTATCTAAAAGCCGTAACAGTTCTGCATTGTACAGTTCCACTAAATCGTCGGTGCTTTGTGGTGGAGAACAGATCAGACTCGACAGTTCGAGATCCATACGAAACGCAGTTTTATTTATATTTTTGATATTTTTGACGAGTACCGATTTCTTTTGTGTGGGCGTTTTAATGGCGTCTAGATGTATTGTTACTAGGTAATGGTCGGACATTTGAAGATCCTTCACAAGTACGTTTTGGACACACTGTTCTGAATCCCGACTAATTACCCAGTCAATAATGTGACCATTTTTATGCGTTGGTGTGTTAACATGCTGCTGGCAATTGTGAGTTGACAGTACATTAAACATCTTCAATGGGCGTAACCTTTGGATATGCCGAATATTTCTGAAAACAATTTGACAGAATTATTTGCAAAATATTGAGCAGGTCCAGAGTTATTGGCCATTGAATTTATTGTATGATGGCTTGCAGCAGTTAGACAGTTTAACCCGTCAAACCTCAAATTTGTTCAAGAAAATTTCAATTTTCTCACAGAAAATGTCCATTTGCAGACCAAGAGATCATTTTTGGAATTTTACCACTGGAATGATTCCAGTTTTAAATTTCCAAAAATAGTCTTCTCATGGTCTGCAAATGGACATTTCTCAACACCACTGCCAAAGCCATTTTTGGACTTCCTCAAGAAATCATGTGTCATTTTGACAAATGTCGGGTCAAGTACGTACATCGAAGATAGCTATGGCCTAAAATCCAGTGGGCCAATAGCCTTCTCATGGTCTGCAAATGGACATTTCTCAAGACCACTGCATAAGCCGTTTTTGGCTGCTATGAGGGTTAAATGGTTAAAGTACTTGCTCTGTACAGGTAAGGTACAGGTAAGCTGGTGAACCAGTTCAACACAGGAAATTTAATGCAGCTGTTTTCCTACTATGGAATAAGTATTCTGATAAAAATTTGAAATTCATCTGACATGAAGCAACATCCCGTGAAACTAATTTCAAAAATATTTTGCATCTTATATGTATGTACCTGTATCATGTGCATTGTTGCCGATAAATTGAGATACTGGGAATTCAGGGTTAAACGTGATAAAGCCCAGGTCACATTATACCGATTCCGATACCGATAAATGATAAAGATTTATTCGTTAAAAGCGGTAGTGTGCAAACCCTATGAGACAGGTCAGACAACAACGATAACGATGATTCCGTTTCCAGAAAAAATCGGTATCTGGAATTGCTCCAAGAGCGATTTTTTTTATCCGATAAATTTAATGAACCAATCAAATCAATCGTTTTCTAGTGATGTTATACACCACGCCCATAATATTTCCACGTGCACAGACAGAAAAGAAGGATGATCTGGAAGAACAACTAATTTTAGGTAGAGAAAACCCCAATAATCTATAAACCTTTCACAATCCTGCGCGTTTACTATGACGTTACCTTTCATTTTTGGAATGCATGTACTTAAAAAAGTCCACTAATAACGCAATAATAACATCATAGGCAGCGCCGGCTTAAGCTGGTGCGAGGCCCTAGGCAGACACGTAGTAGTAGTGGTAGTAGTAGTAGTAGTAGTAGTAGTAGTAGTAGTAGTAGTAGTAGTAGCGGCGGAAGCAGCAGCAGTAGTAGTACATTTGATTGGCCTAGACTACACTTTTCCCACGTTGACGTCTGTGATGCGCAAAGATGATTGACAGGAGTATGCCGATTTTCTCCAATTCGTATCGTTATAGTGTGACCATTCACTCCTAACCTTTTATAGGTACAAAAAATTGTTATCGTTTATCGGTATCGGAATCGGTATAATGTGACCTGGGCTTAAGCCATTAATATCCCACAGTGACATCAGATGGCAAAGCCATGTTACTTGATTAGTTTAGATAGTGGTTGCTTCATTAAAATGTATCTTTGCCACTGGTATGTACGTGTGTTAATTTCAAAATAACTATACAAGTAAGCTGATGAACATTTTAAAAAAAACCACAGACCACCCCCTTGCGGGTTGGTCTGTTGTTTTATTAACCACTATAAAAACATACTTACCATTCAATCACTACTTGCTAAATCAATTATCTGCATTTAGCTACCAGAATAAGATTTTTAGGCTTGCATACACTCCTCCCCATGCCTATTCCTATAAATATGGACCCTAAACCAGGCTACTGGTTAGGTCCATCTCCAGTATATTAACTGAGATAGACTGGCACCAGTCTGTACTCAATCCATAGTGACGCCTGTTACTAAGCACGCTTGCGCATGCGCACTGCAGCCCAAATAGGAAACAGATTAACTTTTCTGAATTTAAGTGCCAAATATTATAGGCAAATTCTCAAATCAATTCCATGCGGGGTGGCTGAGGCTGGGTCGTAGTGATTGAATGGTAAGTATGTTTTTCTAGTGGTTAATAAAACAACAGACCAACCAACAAGGGGGGTCTGTGGAGGGGCTGTTATTACACCACAAAAACATCCATTACCGTTCAATCAATACTTGCTAAACCTGTAGATTTGGTCAGTGCCCCACTTAAAACATTAGGTGGGAGGTGATTTGAGAATCAACAAACAAGGATAAAAATCAAACCAATCTTATCCGAATGTTAATAACATAACATAATGGTGCATTTAAATCAATCACATCGTGATTATCAAATAAGGAAAACTTGAACTTAGAGATAGATAAAAACCAAAATAAACTCACCATTTCTTACAGACGCACAGTCTTAACGAAAATGGCGAGATGTGCTTGGTAAATAGTCTTCAGCTATTTTGGTTAAAATCGTAATATTACGAAAGGAGGCTGCTGCACTCTGATCTTTCAGATAAAAGGTTGTAAAAGAGGATTCAGATTATCATCCTGCTACTTACATGACTTAATCTAAATATGAACCGGCAAAAAGTGCAAAAGAGGAATCCATTCCTCTAACAACGGGAGCTTTAATATGGGAGAGATTAATTTGATCCGGGGAAGTAATCTCGAAACAAACCTTAATCGTCTCCCAAATCCATCAGGCTATCGTAAACTTTGAGACCGGCTTAGCTACCTCTTCCGCATAAGAAAACCATAAAAGGGACGGATCAAATCTTTTGAAGTCAGTTCGCTGATTGTACCTTCTTAATGCCCTAACAGGACACCAGAGTTTGTCGGAAGACGAAAAAGAAGATTATGATTTTAAAATGATCGGACTAGCAGGAAACCAGTTAGACTGAGTTTTAGATTTTAAAAATCCCTTCTGGGATATAAAACTAAACCGTCTCCTGAAACTAAAAATCTCTCCCTTTGTGCCTTCTAGCAGAGGCTGTTAATACTAATAGAGGAGAGGTTCAAAATGACGGCCTGCCAGCACTTGAAGACCCAAAGCCAAGTTCCATGAAGGTAAAGGCTTAGCTATAGGAGGACGAATATTGCCTAGACCTCTAATAAAAACTATTAAAGGTCTTAGTGTCCTTGACATCGGCATACAGAAATCAAGGAAGAGAAGATGCCAGAGAAAATCTATATCCCCTAACCGTATTAGCTGATAAATGTAAGGAATCAAAGAGATATGTTAAAAAGTCTTAATACGTGGGGAATAGAAACAGAATCGGGCACGAGACCGTGGTCTGAACACCATTCTCCAAAAATTTTAAGTCAACACTTGTAAACTCTGTGGTTCGACTCTCTTCTGAAAGAATCGATAATTACTGGAAATCTTGAAGAAACTTTATTCTCGTAGACTTTAGTTTCGATATTCTCCAAACACACAGACTGAAGATTTCTGGGTTTGGATGAAGACAAAGACCTCTTACTTGAGACAGAAGATCCTGGGAGAATGGAAGAAGACGAGGGAAGTCTACCAGATCTAGAAGGTCAGCAAAGCAAATCCTTTTTGGCCAAAAAGGAGCTATTAAAAGAATCTCGCAGATTTGTTCTTTGGCCTTCTTCAACACTAACGGAATCAAAATCGTTAGAGGGAACGCATAGACGAACCTTCCTGTCCAGGACTGAGACAGGGCATCCACCGCCAGGGCTTGACTGTCTGGAAAAGGAGACATGTAAGAGATCTGAACATTCAGAGATGTCGCAAACAGATCTACCACAGGACGATCCATAAGACTGAAAATCGCTTTGACAACCGACCTCTTTAACTGCCACTCTGTGTGGCCGAATTTGCTGGGACGTGACACTTGGTCTGCAAGAAAATTCAGACTGCCTGTGACATGAGAAGACACTAGAAGAATCTGACTCTTGCGACACCATAAGAGAAGGTTCCACACTTATAGACAAAGGAGGGATGACCTTGTACCCCCCTGCCTGTTGATATAAGAGACCACTGTCGAATTGTCCGACCGAATCGAGACTGAGACCTATCACAAGATCTGACCATGAAAGGAGAGCCTTCTTGACAGCACACAATTCCAGAATGTTGATATGAGCTGTCGACTCCTCCAGCGACCAAAGACCGGAAACCGACAGGGAGTCCCAGACCGCTCCCCATCCCTCCTGAGAAGTGTCTGTGAAGATAATCGCCTGAGGAGAGGACTTTACCAGTGGAACACCCACCAGAAGCAGAGAACGATCTTTCCAAAAATCTAGAAGAGGAATCAAGTGGTCAAAGGGACATTAACCACATTTGGAAGGATCTTCTCATCAGCGCCGCCCATGGAATAACATTCTCTACGCTGACCATCAAACCTATCACTCTTAGCAGAAATCTTGCTCAGACCATGGAATAAGAAGACAGGATTTCCATTGCCACTGATAAAGCCTCTATTCTTGGATCCGAGGGGAAGACTAGACACTGGGCCAGATCGAAAGAAGCGCCTAGACGCGTGAAGATTTGAGAGGGACCTAGGCTTGATTTCTTTATATTTAAAATCCACCATAGGTTGCATGCCAGACTGCAAACCTCTGGAAGAATTCCTGAGAGACTTGAGGAAGACTTGCTTTACTAACCAATCGTCTGTATAAACGTGTAGATGGATAGAACGACGGTGTAAAATTCCTGCTACGGCCGAGACTAGGCGAGTAAAAAGAAAAGGAGCCGTGGTCAGGCCAAAAGGCATGCCACAAAACTGCCAAACTTGATCTTAGTAAGCAAATCTCAGGAATTTTCTGAAGGAATGGTAAATGAGAACATGAAAAAAGGCGTCATTTTGGTCAATGGAAAACGACCACATACCCTGATCTAGACTGGAAATGACCTGGGAGATGGTCTCCATCTTGACTTGGGAGTAAGAATCATGAGATTTAATCATGTCATACACCCTTGTTAAATTAAAATTAATGCAGATTTGAATGTTTCAGAGTGAATAGAGATCATTTTACTTTACTAAGATTTAATGACAAGGTAGGAAATCCTACCCTAGGCTGAATGCTCTCATGTATGTATAAATTCCTTAGAATTAACATCATTCACAAAGAAAACTAACATGTTAATGACCAAATTGTCAATTGGAAGGACCAGAGGAGACAGGAAAGAAGAAAAAGGAAGAGAAAAAGTCTAAGCAATCCACCTCTGAGCCAGGGACCAGTCATCCGAAGAGACCCTGACTGGACAAAATCTCCTCAGCCCTGACCGACTAGGGAATAGAAGAATAAGAAGAAGGATTAGGAGATGAAGAAGAAAAGAGATGAGAAGAGTCACCAGAGGCCATAGAATCAACAGTTCAAATGGAAAGAGGAGAGCAAGGCCTCTTCAAGAGAAGAAAACTGTAAAGAATCAGAAAAGGAAAAAAGATTGATCAGAAGGAATGTGAACAGATACAACATCCTGACCAGAGGAAATGGAAAGTGAATCAGGCCACTAGCGGAAAACCTTGAAAGAATAGAGAAAAAAGCTGACATGAAAGAACGAACAAGGGACGAATCCCTAAGAACAGAAAACAATGAGAAAACCAGACCGTAATCAACAATTAGAAACTCAAGCTCAAAAGAGAGAACGACAGAAACAATCGGATCAAGATGATCAAGAGGAAGAAGAGGAAGGAGGAAGAAGAGAGGAATTAAGAAGAATGGAAGATGAAGAGGAAAGACCAGGACCAGAAGATCCCTGGAGAGGATTGATAGAAGATGACATACGTGAACACCCCAGAGGAGGGAAAAAGGAGGAAGACAGAAAGAGAGAGAGAGAGAGGAAGGAGAACATGACTAGAAGAAAACCTTAGAAGGAAAAGGGGCAGAGGATGAAGGAAGAGACCTATACTTATCTTTATTCATTATTATTAAAGACTTAGAACCAATATTATCATCTTGTAAAGACGGATGACATTGAGTTTGATACGCCAATAAAAGGAATGATTGATAGAATGATAATGAATCTCCGGGAACAGCTAGAATGTTAAATACACAAAACACTCATACTTGATTATGATTAAACACTACAGGATGAATCACAAAACAAAACGCTGAAAAACAGAGGCGATATAAAATCAAAGCAAAAAGACTCGCCTAAACCATGACTGTGACAACGCAGAAGAAAAAACTCGGCTTTTATTCCTTCTTCCTTCACCCTAATCTTATTTCTCTATTCTCAGCGTTTTCTAGCTCTTGTAATCATTAATCTTACAGCCATTCTCTTCCATATGAATCCACTACTGAATCTTTTCCTTTCCGCGCCTGTCGGAATTAGACTAAGAATTACACTAGAAATAGGGATTTTCTTCAAGAAATTAACTCCCTTTGGATAAAATAAATATGTCAACCTGCCGACATAAGAGGAAAAAAGAGCGCGGAAAAAAGCGCGAAAAAAGGCTGAACGGCTCGAAGACAACTGACCATCTAAAGTTGGATGAAATTAAAAATTATGTATCTAGCGATAATGCTTAGAATACAGACTGACTTATCGACTGCAACAAAAAACCCATCCGGCAACCAGTCGGAAGTCTTTAATTACGTCGAAATGTTTCATTGATAAAAGAATAAATGCTGAATATCTACGATTCCAAGAGAGACTTCAAGACTGGCAATGTCTTGGAATTAATATTTTCAGCGATTAAACATTCCGATTTTAATAGCACTTACTGAAATAAGACTAACTCTTTGGCAAGATGATGACTAGATCCTAGGAAAGACAAACCTGGAATCTCAGTAAGAGCTATCACCGGAAATCCAAAAAAGGAAAACAGAACCGGAAGTTAACCATAGAACACCATAAAAACCGGTAATGATCCTATCCCCGGATGTACGAATCCGGAAGTGAAAAAATAGGAAACAGAAATGCGCAAACCGGAAAAAGACAACCGGAAACTGAACCCGGATGTACAGTAAAAAACCAGAATAAGCATAGGAACCGGAAATATGCAAAACAGAAGTCAGACCGAATATGGAAAGAACGGAGGTAGATCCGGAAAACGGAAGTAACCCCTGTCCTGAGGACCTGAATCCACTACAACTGATCTAAGACTGACATTGGCATACATAGTAAAGACAGGGGGGGGGGGGGCTTCCGCCGCCGCCGCCACCACTGCTTGAAGGTCATGCCTTTTCTTCTTAATTACAACCTCAAGACTCACGTGGGTTTGACACGGTGACCTGCTCGAGATCACCTTCGACAGCTTATTTGCTCTAATTATTTGCTCTTTGTTCTTTATTCATCCACTAGACCGGAAGTTACGTCCCAACCGGAAGCGGAAGTCGGAAGAGTTTATTAGTCATACCGGAAACGGTCGGAACGGAAGTAAGAACCGGATCTTGAAGAACCGGATGTCCTGCAAAACCGGATGTCATACCGGAAACAGTCGGAATGGACGTAGCACCGGAAAACGGAAGTAAACCTAAGTCCCGAGGACCTGAATCCACCGGAAGAACTAGCAAAGCTAGAATGCAAACTTTTAGCTATAGGCGACCTATGGAGAATCTTGACGACCGGTATGACCAAAATATTGGCATTAGCATAAGGCTTTTGGACGGGAGCTTCCGCCACCGCCACCACTGCTTGAGGGTTATGCCTATCACCCTCAAGACTAATGTGGGTTTGACTCGGTGACCTGCACGAGCTCACCTTCGAGAGTTTTGTCGCTCTAGACCTTTGTTAGGAGACCTGATTACTTGCATTGACGTTAGAGGAATCGGTTTCACCCATTTGTGGGAACGCCTGCTAGCCCTCGGACTATCGTCGGAATCAGAAGAAACTTCCCGTTTCTTGGCTTCCATGATGGCAGAAGATATTCTTTTGTCTAAAGATTCAGTCAAAACTGCAGCGAAGGATTCAAATCTCGCAAATAAAGCTAACACAGCCTCCGAATTCGCCGAAGAGGGGGACCCCCCCCCCTCCGTTGCTGCTGGAATAGACATATTAGAATATTGCAAAAGACACAGCTTTTGTCTTACTAGCAATGGAGGTAGGGGAAGGACGACCAGAGGGCAGCGCTGTAAGGACGAATAATCCTTAAAGAAAACTTAGATACGAACGCAGACCACCCTATGCAAAACCCGCACATCGATGTGGGGGTACACGTAGTGCACTTAAAGCAGACATGTCCTCCACACTCCACAGAGTGAACTGAGGACGTGCACTTGATTTATCGTTCGTTAAAACAGACTTAAAACGAAAAAAGATTACGAAAGAAGCATACAGCTTAGAATTTCGACAAAAGGAGTCTAGAAACATGCAAACGCCTTTCAAAGAAAGGCCGGAAAAGTTCAAATTCAAGATTGTTTTCTATCATAGGGAAATAAACGTAATTCCTTGTAAAGCACTATTTTTTCTTTTAACTGAAAGTGATTAAGGGCTCACTGGAGTAATAGAGTGTTTTTATATGATGATGACTTAGGCATATTAAATTTGTTACCACGAAAACGAAACCGGTAACATTTATATACATAGTTATAAAGTTCACTATAACCACGAAATACTTCCAAAACCATAATTTTGGGAGGATAGACTTCATAGTAGGCATATCTTAGCGTGAGGAAGTCCTTCAATAGTAAGCCGACACAGCGCAAAGCTATAAAAACTTTCTGATAATATTTGTGCAGTTGTTCTGCTTGCAGAATAATTGAAAAGTATAATCTGTTTCCTATTTGGGCTCCAGTGCGCATGCGCAAGCGTGCTTAGTGACAGGCGTCACTATGGAGTGAGTACAGACTGGTGACAGTCTATCTCAGTTAATATACTGGAGATGGACCTAACCAGTAGCCTGGTTGAGGGTCCATATTTATAGGAATAGGCATGGGGAGGAGTGTATGCAAGCCTAAAAATCTTATTCTGGTAGCTAAATGCAGATAATTGATTTAGCAAGTAGTGATTGAACGGTAATGGATGTTTTTGTGGTGTAATAACAACTACTTTGGCTAGGAACTGTTGCTACCTATGTCAACAACAGCTCCCAAACATTTAGTTTAAAACTATTTAGCAAAATGTTTATTAAATTGTAACGTCATCGCCGGTATACAAGTTACTGTCACAACTTTGCCTCTTTCATGCCACACCTATGTCATTCAATAGACCTTCCCAGAGCAATGACATCATAATCAGCTAAGCGGCGTGGAGGATGACCTCATAATCATTACATCACAAATGATTCTATTTGGATCATCTTTAACTCTTAATAGTTTGACACGTTGTAAGAATTCTATGTCTCTACTATTTAATAAACGTACCGTTGAATATTTTGAAACTAATTTGACTGGGCGCTGTTGCTGCCATAGGCAGCAACAGCAACCAGTCAAATTAGTTTCAAAATATCCAACAGTTTACCTGACATTGTATTACGTTTTCTGGAAATTGATAGTCAGGAAGTTCAAAGATCGAACGATCCCAACACAAGTGAGGTGTGGATGAAGCTTAGCTAGAGATGGGTGGGGCCTAGCTAAAAATGGAAAGGTCCATTGCATGATTGACAGATTAGATCCTTCAATGAAGGAATCCAGTTTTCGCTAGGCACTGCCAATCTCTAGCTAAACTCCACCCACACTTCACCCTTGTTAAGATCAATCGTTTCATGTACTCCCCAAATCAAAACTTCAATAAAACTACATGTAACCTGTTGAATATTTTGAAACTAATTTGACAACCAGATGTGTTGTTGCAACAGCACCCAGTTTTATTAGATTCAAAATATTCACCAGAATGTTTATTAAACAGAAGACATATAATTCGTATACCTTGATGGACTATTAAGCGTTTATGACAGACTTTATCAGGTCATTCATGACGTAATTGATTATAACGTCAGCTTACATGTGACGTAGTTGATTATGAGATCATTTCACTGATTCGATAAACTGGATTCATCCATTGCCAACACATGTCCTGCTTAATCTTCCGTCACAGGAAACATCTCCCTTCTTGTAGCTTTTATGGGTGTATATATACAATGCCAGTTTCAGCATTTTCAAAATATACAAACTCTTTAGCAGAAATTCAATAAGGAGGTTTAAACCCGCTTTAACAAAAACCGGGTAACAAATCACAAAGTAATTGCAACCTTCGTTTTATAGATAGAGCGATAGTCCTCACTTTTCATTGGATGAGAGCTAGGTCATGCTCCATGCAGTAGGTGGCCTAATTGCCCAAATATGGTTATTCCTTCTAAGTGGGTGGGGCATCAAAGAGCTCTCCCACTTCCAAAGGATGCCCACCCTTTAGTATTTCAGGGGGCCTTCCCTTGACAGGTGTGTGGTCTAGGTCTCAACTAATAAAATTGGGAGGCTAACACCCTATCTATAAAACTAATATTGCAGTTACTTTGTGATTTGTTACCCGGTTTAGGCTAAACCGGGTTTGAACTCCATATTGAATTCCAGACTTTATGATCTAAGGAATATTCTGGTGAATATTTTGAAACTAATTTGACTGGGAGCTGTGCCTCCCAGTCAAATTAGTTTCAAAATAGTCACCAGTTTCCTGGAGAGCAGTCTTGAAATTTAGACTGAAATTTCCAGGGGTAAATGGTTACCTACATGTACCTTTTCAGTCTCCTCCTTCTGGCGTTGTCGTTTCGCCTGCTTCTTTAAAATTTCCCTTTCTTTACGGGTCAAACCTGAAGAATAAAAAGACAAATCACAGAATGTATGCCCTCACACTTCCACTGTTTTATAAAAATTTTCAGACTTTTCAAATTTCTTGGGGTGTGGGTGAGGGTGGAGGAGTGGGTATGTGGAGTTTGGAAGGTAGGGATAGGGATCAAGACAGAAAAAGATCTAACAAATATAAATTGATATACCTTTCGGAGACAGATTTTCCGATCGACTGGCGGCCACATTGCATTTCAGATCATTGGTCATTTTATAAGTCTCTTTCTTACATGTATCTAAAGCATGCTCAATGGCTTTAGGAAATTGCAAACTGATATGACAAACATTACTGTACAGCTAAGTTCTCTAGAAACCAATATATGGCCACTGGCCCATAGACCTGCATGCACGGTCATAAAGTGCCGTCATACAATACTTATATACGCTGCTAACTGGCGGGTATAAAACAAATCTACATTACTGGTAAGCTGTTGAATAATTTGAAACTAATTGACTATGGGCTGTTGTTGCCAATTTATTATTTGATAGAACAATGCAACAGGAGCTAAGTAGTGTCAGGGCTGTGAGCTTACCTGATGGGGTTGGGTCTCGATCTAGACTCTCAGTGGTACCAGGCGCTTCAGTGATATCTAGATCCGACATCGCCTGAGAGATTGATGCGTCTATAACCACTGGTGCTGCTGTCTGTACATCGTGGCCACCCACAGCACCTGCAGGTTCATCACCTACTGGCTTTGTTTCAGGTTCTTTACTTGAGATAGTCAATTCCTATGAGTGGATCAAATTTATACATGTAAAAACATTTTTTGATTTCGTCAACGGTTTAACTCTCAAATTTGTTCAAGAAGATTTTTGTTTTCTCATAGAAAATGTTCATTTGCAGACAAAGAAAAGATAATATTTGAGGCATTTTGAGTTGTTTCCACTTGATTGACTGGCTCGGTCATTCCAGTGGTAAAATTGGAACTAGTTCAATAAAATGTATGAACTTTCAGACCAACTGGTCTAACTGACAATCGCATACAGGAATCAATTGCTAGCTACACCCCAACCCACCGCCCATTTCTAGCTATGCCCCGCCTATTTTTAGCTATGTTCCACATACACTGTATGCATATTGGAACGATTTGAAAGTTTTAAACCTGAATTTCCAGAATCTAAACTTCAAAGGGAACTATACCAGTAAACCGATGGCAGCAACTGCTTCAACGAAATGTGTCAAGATATTCAACAGAATGTTTATTAACGCTATAACATTCACATCAGCTAAAAACGGCCTCTGTAGTAGTCTTGACAAATGTCCATTTGCAAACCATGAGGTTATTTTAGAAAATTTACCACTGGGATGAATAACTGAGCCAGTCATTCCAGTGGTAAATTTTCAAAAATAGTCTTCTCTTGGTCTGCAAATAGACATTTTCTATGAGAAAATTGACGTTTTCTTGAACAAATTCAAAGACATAAGATTCATACACTTTAGTGATGGAGCTAGGTCGTTTTGATTGTGATACCAGCTAAGAAGTGTCGCATTTGATCATGAAATCAGGGCTGTGCGTTCAGGAATGCAAATATTTTCAGTTCGCTGAACATTTTGTTCGATCACGTCGTAGCTTCGCCCATAGGTTTATGGGCGAACCTGCCACGAGACCGAACAAACAGTCCGGCAAACTGAAAATATTCGCACTCTTGAATGCAAACCCGGTGTGTCAGGTACTTGAGGACAAATCGCATCCTCCCTCGCTATCACACACAAAACAACAGCGGCTATACTGTTCTTAGGTCATCATCACTTTCCACACTTTAATGCATATTTGAAATTTCTGACATGTCGCGATAATTTGTGAGTTCAAGCACAAGAATTGTATTAACTCTCCAAGAAATTTGTTTATTCCAAATTTTGCTTTGAAAACATTGGAAAAAGTTGTATTTTCTTGGACCTATTGAAACTGGTAACAACCATGATGATTAATAAATGCAGCTCTTTTGACCTTTTGGGTCGCATTCGCCTTCTACTCATGTTCTTAAAATGTTTCCCTCTTTTTTCGGTATGTTTTGTTTAATCCAAATTCTGCTTATTCCGACAATCTTGCGAAAAGTTGCCAGCAATTGTTTTGGATGGTATTTTCTTGGACCTACTGAACCTGGTAATGGCTATGAAAGATTAATACTGCAGATATTTTTACCGTTGGAGTCTCTTTCAACTTCTGTTCACGTTTTGTTCTTTTCTTTAATTTTTCTTTCTCTTTTCTCGATAAGCCTGCAAAAACAAATGAGAAATCCTTGTACGAATCCGGACAAAAACTAATAATAATATAGCTAATATATAAAAGCAGTCACAAAACAAATTCATTTTCTGATTAAATTATACAGCATTAGTTAGATTAACAACTCGCTTTGAGAATAAAGTAAAACCACATCGTTTTAACTGTAGCAGCCTTGTGTTCGATAGGGAAAACGTTCCAGAGCAATCTGCTTGTGCAAAATCGGCTTTTCTCATTTTGTATATCATCTCATGTAATTAATGCTAAAACACCAGATTGTCAACAGTGCAGATTAGAACGCAAGATTGATCTCATGGCAAATGAACATATGTACACTACAGCCCAGCAATGTACACCACAGCCCAGCAATGTACACTACAGCCCAGCAATGTACACTACAGCCCAGCAATAACTTAATATGTTTCCAAAACAAAACAGAACGTACTGTCAAATATTTTGAACATAACAGACCTTTCCAGTTTTATCCCCGTTCACCACTACCTAAGCTCTACCCACACCTCACTTGTGTTGGGATCGGTCGATCTCTGAACTGCCCGACTATCATTTCCAGAAAACTACAGGTAAGCTGTTGAATATTTTGAAATTAATTTGACTGGGTACTGTTGCTGCCGTAGGCAACACAAGCATCCAGTCAAATTAGTTTCAAAATATTCAACAGCATCTTTATTAAATAGTAATGACATACAATTCGTACAGCAATGCTTAATCCACCACAAATTATGCGTTCATGACGTACTTATCTACGCCATTCATGACGTCATTGATTATGACATCATCCCACACGTCATGTGGTTGATTATCACGTCATATGATGGATGGATTAACTGGAAGGTTCCACTGGATTGGAAGACATTGTTGCCTAAAACATACTAATATAGTTCTAGATTAATGCATTGCATATCAGTTTAAGTCATACATTCATGACATGGAAATTGCTGAATATTTTGAAACTAGCCAAAGCCTGTTTACAGCAGTCATAGATTATATTATCGTGTAGGTAATTGGGCCTACAGACCTAAACAGATAGGTGATTTACTGTCAAATATACAGTCTCTAGCAAAATTGTAATGGCATTTCAAAGGACCTGTTTTGTCTGACGAATATTAGTGTTGCTTTATCAACAAGAATGCCAATCAGAGATTGCTAAAGTATGCCACCCACAACCACCTCATTATTCCGGCAAGCACGACCTCCTACCCAACAGAACTCGAGATATCATTCGGAAATGCAATATTATGTCATTAATTAGGTCACTCTCGCCTTGACCTTTGACTGTTTGACTACACAATTGATAGGGTTCTTCGGATTACCAAAGACAAGCTCCCATGCAAGATTGGTAACAATCCCTTCAATAGAACTCGAGTTTTCATCAAGAAACGCAATATTACATCACTAATTAAGTCACCGTGACCTTGACCTTTGAGTGTTTGACCCCGAAATCTATACGGTTCTTTGGACCAAAAATAGCAAGCTTACATGCAAGATTGGCAATGATCGCTTCAATAGAACTCGAGTTACATGTATGATACAGCAACACAATATTGCATCATTAATTAGATCATTGCGACCTTGACCTTTGACAACTTGACTTCTAGTATGACTAGTATTTTCTTTAGCTCATCATAATATATAGTCTTATAGCTCAGATAATGAGATTAAATACCAAGGTCAAAGTGAGTGCCTTATATGTCAGTTTCAAAACTTGGTAGATTGGTTGTTGTTTTATAATGTTTTGTTTTCCGCCTTTATTGACTTTAGCAAAATTGCGAAGTGAGCTTATGCCACTGTGTAAATATTAGCGTCACTTGGCTAGTATTCATATGGTGAAGTCTAATTTGCAGAATGTCCAAGTGAGGCGACCGTCCGTCGTCCGTCAGTTGTCCGCTAACTTTTACTTTAGAACATTACTTCTCCTCCCGTGAGCTTATGCCACTGTGTAAATATTAGCGTCACTTGGCTAGTATTCATATGGTGAAGTCTAATTTGCAGAATGTCCAAGTGAGGCGACCGTCCGTCGTCCGTCAGTTGTCCGCTAACTTTTACTTTAGAACATTACTTCTCCTCCCGAACTTCCATTCAGAATTTTGATTGGTCAATTTTTATGGCGGCCATCTTTGATTTTCCAAAAGATTTTGCAAAATCAGTTAAGAGCCTACTTCAGGCATAGCTGAGCAGGATTTGCATATATGACATATATTCATGAATATCCCATTTCAGCAAAATTTTAATATTGGTCATTTTTTAAGATCTGTCTGTTTAAATAAGTACTCTGCAGATGTTTAAAAAGGCTATTGAAAATATTGACAAAGCTGTTGCAGAAGCTTACACCATGGTGTAGATATTAGCGTCACTTAGCTAGATTTATATATTATATTGGCTCAAATTCTAATTCGCAGAATGGCCAAGTGATACGCACTGGCGACCGTCTGTCCGTCTGTTATTACTTGAAGATACGCCTTAATTTTAACAAGAGGTATCAGAAGATACCAAATATCTCGCATTTTTAAGCTACCGCAGGACCCGGCTGCCACAGGACCCGATTCGCATAGGACTCAATATTCTGCTGACAAATAATCTCCACCCTATGTACATATATAGAACAAGAGCTATCAGAAGATAGCAGATAGCTTACCTGTATATTAATTGTACATCACAGGATACGATGGACCACCAGATAGTCTCATTTTGAAATTTGACAATCAACGTGTCGATTCAAAATACCCATGGTACTACCCATCAGGCAAGCATAGCTTGGAGACTGAACCATAAATCCTTTCTGCCCAGTAGTACCCTGCAGTACAATGACTACCGGCACCCCAAGTCTAACTGAAAGGTAAATGGTCCAAACATAAGCAAAGTTCGGTCTGAAAATAGAAGAAACATTTTCAAAAACAATCAGCATAATACATATTTGGATGTGAAATGGTCTAGGAGGAATTCCTTGTACTGTAGTCTTCTCATCATTGGCTTGAAAGTGCTATGTGAACATGACCACCTCTGGATAAAATTTGGTTTTTTTACCCACAGTCCCCCCACCCCTCCCGGGTCCTGCCCCTGCCGTTATGCCAAAATTCCAAAAGTGTCATACACATCCCTGTCCATATGTGCAATCATCCCAACATTTCAAGTCTATCTAAAATGGTCTAGGAGTTGAATAAAACTCCAAAAGTACCATGCCCATCCTTGGCCCTAGGTATAATCATCCTCAATGTTTCAAGTTTGAAAAGCAAGTCTTTGCCGATTAAATTGTCATTTGAAAAACCTTAACCACAGCATAATATATATATAACCTGGATGCAAATCAACCATAAAATTATCAAAGTTCAACTGCCGAAAAAATACGGAAAATCTGTGAAGTTTTATTCAAATCGCCCAACTCCTTGCAGATGTAAATGTCGTTTTAAAAAAGCTTAGCGCAGCAAAAACCTATACCTGGCTATATAAACTGCAGTTTGAGTAGTGACATATTGGCCACCCACATGTAAAGTTTGTTGCTTGTATCACCAAATGCACGATTCTTCCACAATATACATCTTACCCGCCTAAGGTCATCAATAAAAAAAATTCTGTTTACTGCAAACCGGGTGGGAGGAATAAATGCCAGTAGGGAGGGAGGAAAATTTTTTTATTTTTTTTCCTTTTCAGACTTATGTTTAAATTAAAATAAGACATAGATAGGCTCAATAAACCATCACTTGTTATTCACAATACTAGTGATTGTTTGAAAAAATTCCAGAAAACTTGTTGCTGCAGGATATTTAGTTATTTTTTTATTTAATATAGTTTTAACCGGCGACGATTGTGGTTTTTGCAGTTATTATAACGCAGATTGTAGTTGGAGAAATTAGTTTCGATCGTCATTGACTTTGCATACGACACTTCATATCTCCCGCTGTATCCGTCGTGAAGAACTAGTGTAAACAGCATGTTGCGCATTAAGCAGAGTATATATTGTTCTTCGCTCATGATTGGATAGTTTTCATGCGCATTACCATAGTAGCCAATAGAAACGCAGTAGCGGTATGTATAGAGGAAGTTTTCCAAACGCAATAACATTTGCAATGACGCATTTCCATGACGCAGTGTCACAAATAATCTGATTGGTTCTGATCGGAAATGCCCATCAGGGAATAGAAATTTATCAATGAAATATTACTACCAGTAGTAGAATCATAGGCTGTTACCAATTGGGAATTAAACGAAATCAAGGATTTCTTTTTTCACGAGAGAGTTGATACTTACCTCCCTAATACTTTTGATATTGCTAAATATTGGCTTTCACTCAATAAACACTCAGATTAAAACAGTTAGGTGCCCCTACTGGGCAGGGAGTCAGAGCGTAGTCTGGCGGATGCCAGCCCCACCACCGCGCATGCGCAGACTAGCACTTCCTCTGACTAATTTATTGGCTGATACACATGCAACTATTAAGAGCCTGAAGACCGAGCCTCTGTGGGGTGGAGAGGCCGGGTCCGTATCTAGGGAGGTAAGTATCAACTCTCTCATGAAAAAAGAAATCCTTGATTTCGTTTATTTCACATCAAGAGTATACTTACCTCCCTAATACTTTTGATATTGCCAGAATTCGACAGTGAATTCGGCGGGAGGGAGGCGAGGTCAAAAGACGAGCTCATCCCTATACGCTTTTCTGCGTTTAAGGCACTTAAACTTCTGAAACTGTATGAAAAAACAGTCAGGATTTGACTAACCATCGGATAACACCACCGATGTATGAGAGATGACCGAATGTCATATGCGCTCCCCCCCCCTCCTTCCTGGGAGGAAGAGTCGAATGACCTCAATGTCCTATACGCTCTCTACGTACAAGTGCCATGTACTATAGGACAGAGACGAAAAAACTCCATTTTCGTATACTCTCAACAATGAACCACATAAATACACAAAACCATCATCATATTAATAACGGGTAACGTGACAAGACAATCAACAATGGACAACGCATACACAAGACTGACCTTGTTGAAATGGCTGCTGACATCCTCTTCCCATTGGTGAAGAACGATGCAGTCCCAAAAAAGTGGTTGTTTCCATAAATTAATTGTGAAATATATAAGCAATGAGGAAACCCCATCAAAAATATATGCCTAGTTATTTTTTCAAAATCGACAAGGCGAGAGGATTAGAGGTGTCACGGAGATAATGGTCTGTAAAACTAGACTCACAGTGCCACTGAGCCACCGACATAATATCATCCACAGGGACCCCATTAAATAGGGCAGTGGATGTCACTATGCCGCGGACACTGTGAGCCTTGGCCACGTCAACCTGCTTCCCGGTGGCGGATTTATGACAAAACTGAATGCATTCTACAATCCACCTGGAAATGGTGTCCTTAGAAGCCCTGCCATGGGGTACAATATATGACAACCATAACGCCGACTGGTCGGTGCGCCACTCCGCTGTACGTTGTTTGTACCGGCGAAGCGCCCGGACGGGACACCATGCTTTAGAATTAGGATCATATCTAGTTAAAGCAGGCAAAACAATAGGTTGACCTGGATATTTCAACGACTGATTCTTAGCCAAGAAATTAATCCTAGGTAGCAGATTAAGGCCTTCCCCTGAAACCACAAAACGGTCATCCTCGGCTGATAAGGCATGAATTTCACTCCTACGCCTAGCCGAGGCCGCAGCAATTAAAAACACAGTCTTCAGTGTTAAGTTTCATAGAAATGGAACTAAGTGGTTCAAACGGCTTATCACCTAGTACTTGAAGCACTAGCGATAAACTCCAAGACGGAATCACAGGTGGATTCCTTGGTCTTAGATTGCCCATGCCTTTAATTAATACATTTAATGTATTTACTTCATCACTTCCCCTCTTAGCCAAGCAAGGAATAACAGACATTAAAGCTGACTTATAACCAGCAATAGAGTTAGGCTTGAGGCTATAGGCATCATAGAGGTGACAGAGGAAATCAGCTACTACCTGAATAGATGAATCCATTGGATCAATACATCTTTTTGAGCACCATTCTGCAAATCTGTTGATTTTATAATTATACGCTCTGGAGGTTGACCCCCTCCTGGCTTTGGCCATAAACATGGCTGCTTGCTCAGAAAAGCCCTCCTTAATTCTAGATTCCTTGACAACATCCACGCAGTCAATCTGAACATTGACGGATTGTTGTGAAGAGCCTTGCCCTGGAAGATAATATCGTCCATCAGAGGCAGAAGAACCGGATTGCAGACCAGAAGGTCCAGCAGATCCGTATACCATGATCGGCTTGGCCAATCCGGGGCGATCAGAAGCACTTGGCATTCCTCTTGTCTGATTTTCTGAAGAATTTTTGGAATCAGGATTGCTGGAGGGAATGCGTATGCATACATTCTCCCCCAGCTGATAGCTAACGCATCTGTTGCGAAAGCGCTTGGATCCGGAATCGGAGAGACGTACGTCGTCATCTTCGCATTCTTCTTCGTTGCGAACAAATCGATGTTGGGTTTCCCCCAATGGTCGAACAGACGATCCGCCACACATTGATTTAGTTGCCATTCCGTGGGTAAAACACTCATCCTTCGGCTCAATGAGTCTGCTAGCAGATTTAACCTTCCCGGAATATGAACTGCTTTCAAGGTAATCTGGTGATCCCGGCACCAACAAAGCAGTCTCCATGTCATCATACAGAGACTGGGCGACTTCGTTCCGCCCTGGCGGTTTATGTAAGTCACAACTGTTGAGTTGTCTGAACGAATAAGAACAATCTTGCCCTGAACTTTCTGTAAGAAATGTTCCAGGCCCAGGACTACTGCTCTTAGCTCCAGTAGATTTATATGTTCCTTTGACTGTTCCAGATTCCAAAGCCCTGATATCGTGGACTCTTCCAGGCAAGCTCCCCAGCCCTCCATCGATGCATCTGTATACACAGTCACCTGAGGGTGGGGAGGGGTTAGCATAACCCCCACCAAGAGATTCTCTGTGTCCAACCACCATTGCAGGTGATGAATCAGAGGCGCCAACACTGACACATTCGAGTCCAGCGAACCTGTACTCTGGGTCCATTGTGTCATGAGAAATAACTGGATCAGCCGCCTGCGTAAGGCGGCCTGAGGAATGACTGGTTCCAATGAAACCATCAACCCCAGCATTCTCAAGTAAACCCGTGCCAGGACATGACGACTGTCGCACACTGACTGAATTAATGAGATGAGTTTCTGAACTCTCTCCTGAGTAGGAAAAACATATCCTGTCTCTAGATCGAAGAACATCCCCAGGTAAACAAACTTCTGGGATGGAGTCAGCTCTGATTTTGGGAAATTGATCATCCAGCCTAAGTCTGTGAGAGTTTTCAAAACAATCTCCAGACTGGCCGATAAACTTTCCTGGGTGTGCGCTTTCAACAGCCAGTCGTCTATGTACGTGTGGACTGCTATGCTTCTCCTGCGGAGGTATGCGGTGATCGCAAGAACCACACGGGTGAAAACCCGAGGAGCCGTGGAAATTCCGAAGGGTAGCACCCTGAATTCCCACTGTCTGCCCTGGAATGCAAATCTCAGGAAGCGACGGAATCTCCTGTGTATGGGGATGTGGAAATAAGCGTCCTTCAAATCTATCGACGCTGTCCACATTCTCCTCTCTAACCCCGCCAACACCGAGCGCACAGTCTCCATCTTGAAACTGGGCGTCTCTATGAACTTGTTCAATGGCTTGAGGTTGAGAATTGGTCTCCACCCTCCGGTGTTCTTTGTTACTAAGAACAGGGTTGAATAGAAGCCCGGACACCTCTGTGCCGGCTGAATAGCTCCTTTTTGTATGAGGGAATTTATTTCCTCCTCGATACACAACCTTTGATCTGGATCTCTCGGATTTGGAGTCCAGATCGGCACTAGAGACAGTCGCGATGGCGGGCCTGTCATCCAATCGGGATGATACCCGACTGAAAGCCATCGCAAGACTAAACGGTCCTGAGTTAACCGTTCCCACTCTTGCATGTGGTCGGCTAGCCGGCCTCCCACCGGTCCACCTAGGGATAGAGGTGGACATAAGGAGTGCAAGAGCGGCACTGTCTCCTTTGCCAGAAACACCGGAGTGGTTCTCACCGCGGTAACCGTCCCATCAGGAACGATTACCACGCCCAGATCCTCGCGCGCCACGACCAGCACAGCGCGCACCTCGGTGCGCGGGCGGCTGCCTGGCTGACAGCGCCTGAGGAGCCTGCACCCCCCTCGCTGCTGGCCGAATCGCACGCGGCCGAGGCCAACGCTGCGATGGTGGTTGGCCTCTGACCTGGCCACCACCACCTCGAGCCTGCAGGGGACGATACGCAGGGGGTGCGGCGCGAACGTTAGCACGACGAAGCACCTCAAACTGCTCGCGCAGCGCCCTCTGGTTATTGACCAGAGTAACCGTCTCCTGGAGGTGCCTACATCCCTCACCTCCAAAGAGACCAGGACCTGTCATAGGCGTACGCAGTAGCCTATTGTAGAGGTCCTGGGACGGGCACAGATTGTCCAAGGCAAAAGTGCGCCTTGCCCGGACACTCCTGGTCACCGCCCGCGTCATACAGTCCAGAGCCAGGTTGATACCATCCTGGATGGCTCGCTGGACTGTGACCGGACTTGGCTGGTGCGATGCGGATGCTGTTACTACCCCTTGTAACAGCTGGGAGACGTGGGACAGAGCGGCAATCGAAGCCCTCCCACTCTCCTCCGCATCACGCAACGCGGTATTTGCTGAACGCAACGCGTTCGAACACAGGACTCCCGTGTCAGAACGGGAGCCTGGCCGCGCATCCTCACCCAAAGCCGCGCGGTCATCCACGCTCGGCCAAGGTACCACACCGTACCGCTGGTAGTCCAGGGGCACGATGCGGCAACGCCTGGCCACCTCGCGCGGGGCCTTAGCGAGACGTCCACTCGACTTAATGGACGTCTCCGCCGCCTCGAACATGTCAACGACATGCTCTGCCAGCGGCAGAGAAGGCATAGCGTTAGCAGTAGGCTTACCAGCTAACCACGGCCTGTGATCACGCTGGCTAGCCGACTGCTCCACGGGCAGATCTGGTCTAACACTCACCAACCACTGGCAAGCGTCAGACCAATCCTCCTCCTCCGTGGCTAGCTGCGAGCGCTCTACAAGACGGGGGCCTTCGTCTTCCTCCTGAGCGCAAGCAACAGAGCTTGACGGCGGATACGCTGATATCCCTGGCAAGCCAGGGAGAGCATGCGGGCCTGACAACACCGGCATGCTAATCTCACTGGCTTGACCAGGAGCAGGCGCCGTGGTAAAGCGCGGGGCACATACCGCCCCACCACGGCCCCGGCCAGCACCAGCAACACTCTCGGCAAGCCGAGGTATGCGGTAAAGCCCAGGGCCACAGTCTGAACCGTGGATTCTACCCCTGCGTGAGTAGAACCGTGGAATAAGCCGCCTGTATTCCCCGCGAGGGGTGCACAGACGTCATAATCCATGGCCACGTCCTCAGACGGCGACCCCAACAGGTAATCCTCATCCTCCTGGCCAGACAGATTAGACTCCGGGTCAGCAAAGAGAGCTAACCCGGACTGGCCAGGGAAGGTGCCATACGATCAATAATTAGATACCTGACACCTTGTCTAGACAAACCATCCAACCTGATGAACTGGAGCACTCCACCAACTGAACGCCTCTTAACTCTCTCCACCTCTAGGGGAAGGAATTGGATCAAGAGGGCAAAGTGAGAAGACCTTTATAATAGGCCTCCGACTCACTGGACATAAAATTTTTGGTTAGATAACCTAACAGTATTAGTAGGAAATGGAACCATGGTGGAGAGACACAAACCCTCTGCTGATGTGATGTCCATTATATATCTTCACACAGACCTGTGGACATAAACACAGAGAGATTAGTATTATATAGCACCTAGTTGAAATAAACCAACTAAACAAGGCGCTTATCACGTTTAGCGCGAGTCCCGGAAACACATTACACCGGGACAAAACTCGCTAATTTTACTAGAAGTCACCTGATTTAAAGGTCCTGGGCCCTCCTCTGGCGAAGTCATTCTTCCTGCCATCTTTATCAGGGATAAACACTTCTAAACTTTCACAAAAACACTAAGAATTGAGCCAAGAAAAGCACTAGCACAAAAACATGTGTAGACTCTCTGCCAATAAATTAGCAAAGAGGTAGTGCTAGTCTGCGCATGCGCGGTGGTGGGGCTGGCATCCGCCAGACTACGCTCTGACTCCCTGCCCAGTAGGGGCACCTAACTGTTTTAATCTGAGTGTTTATTGAGTGAAAGCCAATATTTAGCAATATCAAAAGTATTAGGGAGGTAAGTATACTCTTGATGTGAAATACACACGCCGTTTAAAACACAAAAACAGGTCGGATCACGGAACACACTAAATTAAAAAGTTTATAAATACTTAGTACAATTATTCTGCCCTATAAACACACCGAAACCTTACTATCAATTCCGATCATGAGTAATATGCGCCAGTTGGGATAAGTTTAGATCATCTTTCCCGTGCTGGAGTAGTGCCAAAATATCAATAGTTTTACCCGGGTAGGTACTTTCGCCAATAGGACAGTCTCGAGTACCTTGACCGAGTAGCTACCAACGTGATGGCCTAAATTCGCCCTTACGGAAATGCCCATTATGATCACGTGAGCTAGACAGTCATTTATTTACGACGTAAATTGGAAATTTTATTTCAATTTTATACAAACGGGAAATGGTTTAGCGACATATAGCGTCTATGTTACCGATTTTGAGGTAAAATATATTGGTATATATTGTCTCTTTTCGTATCTCATCGTAGATATGAGCTAAAAATGGGTTTTTTAATTGGTAACAAAGCGATTTTCTCAAGATAAAAGTGTCATGAAAATATCACACATTGGCGGGGGGGGGGGGGGGAAATATTTTGTTGCCGGCCGGGTCATACAGGCCAAAAAGTTCACCCGGCCGGTTTACCGGAAACAAAAACTATTTTTATTTTGGCCTAATTACCAATACAATGCCCCAAAATAGTTTGCGCATGAGATCTAACTTAATTACGTCAAATCAGACACCCTCTAAGATGGTTGTAGTAGACCGGTTTGACATAAACTGGGACATGCCAATTCTTTTCAGCACCACAATCCTGGCAGCAAGTCCATCATAAACTACCTATTTTCTAGTGCTGTTAATTATTTTGGCAAATATAGATATTTTTTTTAATTCTATTACTTAATTTTTAAATAGTTTTCTCTTGGTCTGGAAATGACAGCAAAGGATATTTTCAGCGGGCGTGTCAGCCCATTAAAGACTTAACTACACCATAGATACCACGTGGATATATACATCACAACACATTGAATTAATTGTAGTAATCAATATTAATGTTCGTAAAAGAGATTTACTGCACCTGTATTTACCTGTATTTAAATACTGTAATAATTGTCCCGCAAGTAATATTCCAGGCCTATCTATTTATTATGCAGCCCACCTGGGAAAACCTGTTATTTATATCACTGCCTGTTTGAAAAGCGATACCAGATAGAACAACACCACCCTAATTCAATCTTTACCCTCACGTCCAACGTCGCAGGTAGGTAAGTCACATCATTATATCTTGAACCCTTTCACACTCATATCAGCCAAAAACGGCGGCTGCAGTGGTCTTGGGAAATGCCCATTTGCAGACCATGAGACTATTTTTGAAAATTTACCGAGCCAGTCATTTCAGTGGTATATTTTCAAAAATAGTCTTCTCTTGGCGTTCAAATGGACATTTGCCAAGCCCACTGCAATGGCCGGTTTGACAATTAAAGGATTAATGCCTTAACGGTCAACTTGTGAAGACAAAAATGGCTTCTGCGGTGGTCTTTAAAAATGTCCATTTGTAGATAAGAGAAGACTACATATTTTTTATTAAATTTACCACAAGAATGACTCGCTCGCAAACGGAACAAGTCATTCCAATGGTAATTTTTCCAAAACAGTTTTCTCTGGGCTTGCAAATGGACATTTACTGAATATAAATTTATTTTCTTAATTTCTATTGGCCTTCAAATATAAGGTTTATAATGCAATGGCTGGCTTGACCATCAAAAGCTAAGATAGTTACATAATCTGTCAACCGAAATTCTAATCTGTCAGAACAGAGTGACCATTGACCATGACTGTTGATCTAATGACCTCAACATAGTTGTCCTGTTGCATCTTCTTGATGTATGTAAACATGTGTTCAACTCCAGAATTTCTGGGAATATGGTTTTAAAACTAAGCCAAGTAATCAGTAGGCTAACCTGAAGACATTATGTTTCCAAACAGTTTTGTACCATGACCATAACCTTTTAACTAGTCACCTTAATAAAATGGAAGAACATATGGATTGCAAGATGCATAGATGGAGGCAGGCAGGCAGGCAGGCAGGCAGGCAGGCAGGCAGGCAGGCAGGCAGGCAGGCAGGCAGGCAGGGAGGCAGGCAGGCAGGCAGGCAGGCAGGCAGGCAGGCAGGTGGTTGGATGAGCTGACAGCAAGATTAACAAGAGTACCAAGGGCCTGTATCGCTCACCTGAACCACAGGCATTTCAACTAGAATGGTCATTAACAATAAGTAGAACTCTAATGAGTTGAGCAGACTTGTAACAAGAAAACAGAGGCCATTTCATGAGTTTTGAACCGATCGCATAAAGGGTTTCGGAGGAGATTGTTATAGACATTTCTAAAAATACGGGCAAAATCCAAGATGGCCACGGCCCAATTGGCCGATCGGCTCCGTTTGAACAAACTTAAATCTCTAAGTCTAAGGATGCTAACCGCCAAATATAATTGAAATCGGCCCAGTGATTCTTGAGAAGAAGTCGTTTAAAGGTAAAGTCGACAGATGACGGACAGACGGACAGACACACGACATATGGTCGCCACGCCATAAGCTCACTTGGCCTTTCAGGCCGGGTGAGCTAAAAACCTTAACCACAGCATAATACATATAACCCGGATGCAAATCAGCCATAAAATTATCAAAGTCCAACCCCTGCAAAAGCATAGTAAAATTTTCAAAATCAATTTATTTTTAGTAAAATTTTCAAAATCAATTTATTTTATATGTGAACATGTTCTAAGCATCGTCTAGAACAAATCTGTGAAGTTTTATTCAAATCGGATAAACCCTTGAGGGTGCAAATGTCATTTTAAACAAGAGGCCCAAGGGGCCTGTATCACTCACCTGGACTTATTGGCCACTGACATATCCGAACAAAATAAGATGACCACTGGAACTAGATGATATTTCATGAGTTTTGAATCAATCTCCCAAGCAGGTTCGGAAATTTTTAAAAACATTTTAAAGTAGAGCCGACCTCCAGAGGATCCTTCTAACCAAATTTGGTTGAAATCTATCAAGAAACCAAGATGCGCTTTGACAGTTTTCGGTCAATTTTGCACAAAATCTAAGTTTTTTTACCACAAAATTTTAAATATAAAAAATCTGAAGAGAAGTTCTAGAGCCTAACTTCATATGATCGCTCTAGCCAGATTTGGTTGAAATCTGCCAAGAAACTAAGGATGAGTAGTAGCGTTTTAAAGCAATTTGACAATTTCAGGCAAATCTTGAATAGAATCCAAGTTTTTTACCCAAAAAATTGAAATATAGAAAATCTGAATAGATGATCGAGAGCCTATGTCGGTATGACCCTTCTAGCCAAATTTGGTTGAAATTTGTTAAGAAAACTAAGGAGGAGATGCGTTTTGACACTTTTCGGTAAATTTTAAACCACATCTAAGTTTTTTACCACAAAATTTTAAATATAAAAAATCTGAAGAGGTTCTAGAGCCTACCTTCATATGAATATTCTAGCCAGATTTAGTTGAAATCTGCCAAGAAACTAAGGAACAGTAGCGTTTTAAAGCAATTTGACAATTTCCGGCAAATTTTAAATAGAATCCAAGTTTTTTACCCAAAAAATTGAAATATCCAAAATTTGAATAGAGGTTCTAGAGCCTATGTCGGTATGACCCTTCTAGCCAAATTTGGTTGAAATTTGTTAAGAAAACTAAGGAGGAGATGCGTTTTGACACTTTCCGGTAAATTTTAAACCACATCTAGGTTTTTTACCACAAAACTTTAAATATAAAAAATCTGAAGAGAAGTTCTAGAGCCTACCTTCATATGAATATTCTAGCCAGATTTAGTTGAAATCTGTCAAGAAACTAAGGAACAGTAGCGTTTTAAAGCAATTTGACAATTTCCGGCAAATTTTAAATAGAATCCAAGTTTTTTACACAAAATATTGAAATCTAAAAATCTGAACTGAAGTTCTAGAGCCTACCTCCGTATGATTGTTCTAGCTAGATTTGATTGAAATCTGCAAAGAAACTAAGGAGGAGATGCATTTTGACACTTTCCGGTAAATTTGCAACAAAATCTAAGTTTTTTACCCAAAAAATTAAAATATCAAAAATTTGAATAGAGGTTCTAGAGCCTATGTCGGTACGACCCTTCTAGCCAAATGTGGTTGAAATCTGTCAAAAAACTAAGGAGGAGATGCGTTTTGACACTTTTCGGTACATTTTAAACAAAATTTTTTACACCAAAATCATTCTAGCCAAATTTCATTGAAATCCGGCAAGCCGTTAAGGAGATACATTTTAAAGCAAAAGTTGATGGACAGACAGACGGACGACGGACGGATGGTCGGCATGGCATAAGCTCACTTGGCCAGAATGGCGAAGTGAGCTAAAAACTTAACACAGCCAAGAATCATAACCAGGATATATAACCTACAAAACAAATTAGCCATAAAATAATCACAGTTCAAACAATGAAAAAACCCGGGGAAAATGTCAAAGTCGATTGCCTTTTGATGTGGACTAGTCCTAAGCATTGTATAGAACAAATCTGTGAAGTTTTATTCAAACCACCCAACATTTTCATTTGAAAAAACCTTAACACAGCCAATAACCATAAGCAGGATATAATCTGCATTCAAATCAGCACTAAAATAGTCCAAGTTCAAACAAATGAAAAAATCTGGGAAAAAGTCGATTTCTTTTGGATGTGGACTGGTCCTAAGCATCGCATAGAACAAATCCATGAATTTTTTTTTAACTCCGATAACTCATTGTGGGTGAAAATGTCGTTTGTATAAACCTTAACACACCCAAGAAAGATAACTCTTGACACATAAAATATCCTCTTTTCTAACATGACAAAAGTATGGAAAAAATTATAAAATCAATATAATTTTGATGCAGACTAGTCCTAAGCAACCCACAGAACACATCTGTGTAATTTTTTTTCAAATTGGATAACAACAAATGTCATTTTAAAAAGATTAACCTGTCTGGATGCCAACATTTTTTCCCCCTCCCCCAAATCTCTTTTTTGAACTTCGTAAAAATGCGAGATAAAAATCCATATTGTACGTGGAAATGTTAAATAACCTAATAGTATTTCCCAGGAAATTGTCAACCTTATTCAGTGGTACCTCTACTTGGGTCATCAGCGATATCAGACATCGGCTCAGACACTGCTGCTTCTGTAACCATTTCTGCCTGTGGTGGTACATCTTGTGGTACATCCTGGCCACCCACGGCACCTGCAGGTTCAGCAACTGCTGGCGTAGCTTCCGGCTCTTTACTTTCGGCTTCTGCCTGTAAGTGCGAAAAAGTTGGAAACTTGCTAAAGCTGGGATTGCGCTTATTATTGCTTTGAGTGATCGCAATCATTATTTAAGAAAAATCTGTATTACTCGATTAATCTGTCTGGGTACAAAGGCAAATCAATGACTAAAGCTCCAATGGTGTTTAGAAATGTATGTCCATTTGCAGGCGAAGAAATTACTATTTTTGAAAGTGTATCACTGGAATGCCTGGCTCGATGCTGGAGCCAGGCAAATGACTATTTTTGAAAGTGTATCACTGGAATGCCTGGCTCATGACTGGCTCGATGCCGGAGCCAGGAATTCAAATGATACATCTTTAAAAAAAATTAGCTTGGCCTACAAATAGACATACCACCATAGGGTCCTAGACAAATTAGGTTGAAATCCACCAAACAGCTGAGGCGATGCATTTTGACAATTTCCAATAAATTTATCATAAAATCTCAGATTTTCATCCGAAAAATTGACCAATCAAAATTCTGAATAGAGGTTCCGGAGCCTAACGTGATACAATTGTTCCATCCAAATTCAGTCGAAATCCATCAAGCAGCTAAAGAGGATATGTCTTAACAATTTCACCAAATAATTGACCAATTAATATTCTGAATAGACGTTCTGGAGCCTATGGCCATAAGGTTATTCTACCCAAATTTGGTTGAAATCCATCAAGCGGCTAAGGAGGAGATGCGCTTTGACAGTTTTGAGTGAAATTTTTCATAAACCCTAAGATTTTCACCAAAAAAGATTTAAAAACAAATATTCTGAATATATATCTGGATTCTGCCGCAATATGGTACTTCTAGCTAAATCTTATTGAAATCTGTCAAGTAGCTAAGGAGAAGATGCATTTTGACAATTTCCATTAAATTTGTCACGATATCCAAGATTTTCACTCAATCTATTGACCATTCAAACTTTCAAATAGAAGTTCTGTAACCTACCAGCATAGGATCCTTCTAGCCAAATTTGGTTGAAATCCATCAAGCATGTCAAGCGCTGAGGAGATGCATTTTGACAATTTTCCAGTAAATTTTTTAATAAAATCTATGATTTTCACCCAAAAGATTGACAAATCAAAATTCTCAATAGCAGTTCTGCAGCCTATGATAATAGAATACTTCCAAAGTTGCTTAAAATCCATCAAACAGTTAAGGAGATGCATTTTTGACAATTTTCAGTTAATTTTTCATAAGTTCTAAGATTTTCACACAAAAATTTGACCAATCAAAATTCTGAATCGAGCTTCTGGAGCCTACGGTCATATGGTCACACTAGCCAAATTTGGTTGAAATCTGTCAAGCGGCTACGGAGAAAATGCATTTTGAAGATTTCTGGTAACATTTTCATAACATCTCAGGTTCTTACCCAAAAACCTGACCACTCAAAATTCTGAATAGAAACCATTAAGGAGGGGATGCAATTGGACGAACGGACGACTGCCATGGCATAAGTTCAGGGCCAAGTGAGCTAAAAACACAAATATGCTAGTTAGACCACTTTTGTAGCAGCACACTGTGTAAGAAATGTTCTGCTGAATATTTTGAACATAATTAGATTGGAGATCGCAACCGGCCAAGGAGAACAATGTCAACTTACAGCGGATCCCCTCGCATTGTGGCATATTAGGAAATGACAAAGCTGATCAACTAGCTAAGGAACGGTAAAATAAAGAACAATTCAACCATGTGGTTGACTTTGAAGAACTGAAGCATATCATTAAAGCCACAAGAACCACCAGCAGGCAGCATAATGATGCCTACACACAGCCTCAGTAGGTAGGATCAGACATGTATCTTCAGATTGAGGATTGGTCACAATCGCCTCAATGCACATCTTCACCGTCTCAAGATTACAGATTCTGCACTTTGTGAGTGTAAGCAGGCAGAAGAACCAGCAGAACATCTCTTGCAGCACTGCCAGCGATATGAACAGGCTAGAAGCTTCTGGCCTATTGAAGTATCTTTTGAAGAGATAAGAGGAGACAGAGTTTGATGACCACTTCAGCTTTCATGCACCAAGTAAGGAAAACAGTCTAAGATTACTGTCATGAGAAAGATGAATGCAAGAAGATTGGAGATCATTAGGCAGCAACGTTAAGGCGGCAATGTCTCCCAAGCCAATGGACCTTTCCAGTTTAGCTATGCCCCGCCCCTCTAGCTAAGCTGCACCTACATCTTGCTCATGTTGGGATCGACTATCAATTTCCAAAAAAACATATTGGTAAGCTGTTGAATATTTTGAAACTAATTTGACTGGCTGCTGTTGCTGCCCTAGCAGTAACAGCGCCCAGTCAAATTAGTTTCCAAATATTCAACAGCATGTTTATTAAATAGCAAAGAATTACAAAGACATACAATTCATACATGTCAGACCCTTTGAGATTTGATGACGGTCTATATGGACCCCTTTAGGACGTAATGATTGTGACGTCATCATACATGAGCTGAGCTAATCATGATGTCATATGAAGTCAGCTGATGGATGGATACTCTGGAAAGGTGAACTCTGTTCAAAATATTCAACAGTACGTTTTATTTTGTTTTAGACACAATCGAACGCAATATTAAATTTTTTTTAGTTTTCATAACTATGAGAAAAATCAGGCAAAATCAGACTGAGCTAGTCTTGATACATTGCACAGCCTAAGATACACATAGCACACGATTTCAGTTTCAATTCAACTATACAGGACACCTGTTGAATATTTTGAAAGTAAATTGACTGGAACCTGTCAGCATCAGGCCTTCGTCACATTAGTTTCAAAATATTCAATAAAATATTCCATAAATCATAACACTTTTTTCGTTTCAGGTGAGAGTTAATACATGCAACTCTGTTTTCAGATTCTTCCAGTCACAATATTTTCAAAATATTCATCAGAATAATTTTTTTAGAACGTAATTATATATGGCATATATTATTGATTTAACAACTTAACAGTCCTATCAGTCAAAAGCGGCTGCTGTAGTAGTCTTGAGAAATGTCCATTTGCAGGCCAAGAGACGATTTATTTTAATTTACCACTGGAATGAACGACTGGCTTAATAACCGAGCCAGTCATTCCTGTGGTAAATTTCAAAAATAGTCTTCTATTGGTCTGCAAATGGACCTTATCTTTGACAAAATTCAAATTTTCTTGAACAAATTCAAGGGTTAACGTGTTAAAGACCGTGGGCACCATTACCTCTTTTGCTTTTCCAGATATTGGTAGCTTTCCTTTTTTCTTCAACTTATTCAGCTTCCGTTTGTCTTTCTTTGACAATTCTGCAACAGACATGATAGAGGAAAACAAGGGATTAATTTCTACCTATGCTATGCCCATATCTAACTAAGCTCCGCCCATATCTAACTAAGCTCCACCCACTATCCATGCATACTGGATTCAATTTGAAATTTTGAAATCTGAATTCCCAGAATCAAAATTTCAAACTAACTATACAGCTAAGCTGTTGAGTATTTTGAAACTAATTTGACTGGGGGCTATTACTGCAACTGCATAAATACATGAAGGTTTCTAGACCACTGTTTGAAAATGTGCATCAACCTTATTCGTACTGACTCAGGAATCAAGTGATCCCTCTATGGTGCAGGGACAGACCTGGCTTTCAAAAATTATTAGCCAATAGATTAGCCAACTACCCCTTTTCTTATCCAAATCTGAACTATTTTAACCAATGATTTCCAATGTCTACGATCCATCACCATTAGGTCATTCTTTTAACTGAACGCTAAATACCAGATACAATGTTATGTTGAATATTTTGAAAGTAATTTGCCTGGAAGCTGTTGCTGCCTAAGGCAGCAACAGCTTCCAGTCAAATTACTTTCAGAATATTCAACGGCTGACCTATACGGGTGCTTTGAATCCGAGATATTAGGATTTCAGGGTTTATTTGGTGACAATAACAGCAGTAATACATACATGTACTAGTTACATAAAGATTCCTGTAAGATGTTCTTCAAAGGTAATTTTGTTGATTTTCTCCTGAGAAATTATGCATAATAATATGATTGTAATCATTAGCCAAATATTTAGCCAATCCTGCTTTTTATTAACCAGATCTAAATTTTATTCGCATTTGGCTAAATGGCGAATGGGTACGTCTGTCCATGGTGATGGCAGCCATTTTGCTAGGTAATATAGCATTACTCATATATACTATAATTACGTTAGCCCCATAAGGCCATCCATAAAAAAAATTTTGTTTCCTGCATACCGGGTGGGGAAAAAGATTTCAATAGGGACCCCTCGGGAGGAAATTAATTTTTCTTTCAATTATTAATTTATTTTAAAGAGGTCATAAATATTTGTTTTCCAGATATTTGACTAGATATCCATTAAATATGGTTGTAATCGGCAAATTTGTCATGTTTTTCAAATGACAATTAGCAAAAGGGATTCTCACATTACGTACAAATGGCATTAAAACATTGTAATTTGTATAGTTTGACAAACGCATGCATGTTTTAAAGTTTATGCTGGGTAGAAAAATATGTTTATTCCCGGCCGAGTGAAAACAACGAAAAATTTCACCTAGGAGGTTTACAGGAAATGCAACTATTTTTTATTTTGGCCTAAGTGGAAGATAGTATAGCAGCAGTGTGCATGCATGTGAGTATATGGAAGTAGGTGTAATTGGACATGTATCTCAAATACAATTCAGCCCTTTAAATGGTTAACAGGGGTAGAAATAAGGATTGTGTTCTACATCCACAAAGTGCATCTAACATTTGGATTTTACCTACACAGCAAAACATCTACATGCACATAAATTAATCCTTTCACCCGACACTTATGAATTCTCTATATCTTATTTTCAAAACAACCATACAGGAATACTGTTGCATATTTTTGAAATTAGTTTGACTGGAAGCTGTTGCTGCCTAGGCAGCAACATCTTCCAGTCAAATTAATTTCAAAATATTCAACAGAATAAGTTTTATATCTTAAAGAATTTAGTTTTTCAGTGAGTTTCCAGAAACGGTTAACAGTATAGCTTATCAAACAGAAATGTGCATGCACCCTGTGCACCCAGTATTACAAATTTACCTGCACCAGCCATTTTCTACCCGCATTGTGCATGTAAAAGGGCCTTATTTCAACAACTGGTCAAGCCGACCAAAACCGACCTGTGCCGTGGTCTTCAGGAATGTCAACTTGCAGGCTAAGAGAAACCTATTCTTTGAAAATTTACCATTGGAAAGCCTGGCTCGATAATCATTCCAATGGTAAATTTTCAATAATAGTCTTCCCTTGGCTTGTAATTTGGCAATTCAATAAGCAAATATTTGGACTTTCTTCACCAAATTTGACCAGTAAAGTGTTAAATCTGGCATGTATGATTTGGCTCACGGTTTAACACAACAAAGTCTGTTTGTTACACTAAAACATGTTTTCCAGATGCTGGCCATGATCTAGATTTAAAATTAAAATCCTTCATCCAGATCAGATCAAATGTAGATAGTTTGCAAACTACTGGACCGCATTGGTAAAATTTGGCTCAAATTTACCTACAGAATGTCTTTAGCAGGCTTGGCCATCAAAAGATTAACACTTTAGCAGTCATATCAGCCAAAAACGGCTTCTGCAATTGTCTTGGGAAATATTCAATTGCAGGCCAAGAGATTATTTTTGAAATTTTACCACTGGAATGTCTGGCTTAATAACCCCCAACAGACACCCATTGCGGGTTGTCTGTAGTTTTATTAACCACTATAAAAACATACTTACCATTCAATCACTACTTGCTAAATCAATTACTCTGCATTTAGCCACCAGAATAAGATTTTTATGCTCGCTTACGTACCCCCATATGCCTATTCCATTACTATGAATACCCTTAACCAGGCTACTGGTAGGGTACACCCCCAGCATAAGTCCTGATAGAGACTGGCACCAGTCTGTACTCACTCCTTGGTGACACCTGTCACTAAGCATGCCCATGCATGCGCAATAGAGCCCAAATCGCAAACAGATTCACTTTTCTAAATTATACGTGCCACATATCCTGTATAGATTCTCAAATCATTCCCACGCGGGGTGGCTGAGGCTGGGTCGTAGTGATTGAACGGTAAGTATGTTTTTATAGTGGGTAATAAAACTACAGACCAACCCGCAAGGGATGTCGGTTGGGGGTTGTTATTACACCACAAAAACATCTTGACAGTTCAATCACTACTTGCTAAACCCGTAGATTTGGTCAGTGCCCCACTATAACCCTTGGTGGGTAGAGATTTGAGAATCCATAAGCAAGGATAAAAATCAATCAAAACCTACCCAAATGTTAATAACATAACTCAATGGTGCATCTTAACCAATCACACAGTGATTATCAAACAAGGAAAACTTTAAACATAAAGAAATAAATAAACCAAGATAAACTCTCACCATTTCTTACAGACACATAGTCTTAATGAAAATGGTGGGATGTACTTGGTAAATGGTCTTCAGCTTTTTTAGTTAAAATCATATTTCTAAATAAAAAAGGAGGCCACTGCACCCTGATCCTTTAAATAAAAAGAAGTAAAAGTACTCAGATTTCCATCCTGCGACCTGCATGACCTCGTCTAAAGATGAGCTAGTGAAAAGAGCGAAAGAGGTAGCCATCTCTCTGACATCGTGAGCCTTAATGTGAGAAAGGTTAATTTGATCAGGAGAAGCAATCTCATAACAAATACGAATGGTCTCACAAATCCATCTGGCAATAGTGGCCTTAGAGACTGGTCTGGCTACCTCCTCTGTGTACAGAACCCAAAAACGGGATGGATCGGATCTCTTAAAAATCAGTACGACGCATGTAAACTTTTAAAGCCCTGACAGGACACCAAAATCTGTCAGATGGCGAAAAGGAAGTTAAAGATTTTTTAATGATCGGCTTAGCTGGGTAACGGTTAGACTGTGTTTTCGATAAAAAAAAATCTCTTCTAGGATATAAGACTAAACCATCCCCAGATTCAATAAACCTGTCCTTTTCGGCGGAAAAAGCATGAATTTTGGATCGTCTTCTAGCAGAAGCAGAGGCAACCAGAAAAATGGTCTTAAAAGTTAATTGTTTCAAGCTAATAGAAGAGATAGGTTCAAAATGATGGCCTGCCAAAACCTGAAGAACCAGAGCCAAATTCCAGGAAGGCAAAGGCTTAACTAATGGAGGACGGATATTGCCTAAACCTCTAATAAAACCATTAAGAATCTTCATATCCTTAACACCGGCATTCAGAAGGCAAGGAAGCGAAGATGCCAAAGAAAACCAGTAACCCCTGACTGTGTTAGCAGACAATTATATGGAGTCAAAGAGATAAGATAAAAAATCTAACACTTAGGAAATAGAAACAGAATCGGGCAAGAAACCGTGGTCTGCACACCATTCTCCAAAAATTTTAAGTCGACCCTTATAAACTCTATGGGTCGACTCCCTCCTGGCAGAATCAATAATTTCCTGAGATCTTGCAGAAATTTTAATCTCAGGGACCGAACACTCGATATTCTCCAAACACACAGACTGAAAATTCCTATGTTTGGATGAAGTCACGTGCCCCTTATTTGAGACAGAAGGTCTGAAGAGACTGGAAGAAGATGAGGGAGGTCTACCAGGAGATCGAGGAGATCTACGAACCAGATCCGCTTTGGCCAAAAGGGAGCTATCAGAAGAACTTCGCAGATCTGGTCCCTGACCTTCCTCAAAACAAACGGAATCAGGATTGTTGGAGGAAACGCATAAGCGAACATTCCTGTCCACGACTGAGACAGGGCGTCCACTACCAATGTCTGATTGACCGGAAAAGGAGACATGAAAGAGGAGATCTGGGCATTCAGACAGGTCGCAAAAAGATCTACATGGAGACGATCCATGCGCTTAAAGATCGCGCTGGCAACCGACCTCTTTAACTGCCAGTCTGTGTGGGTGAACTTGGTCCACAAGAAAATTCAGACAGCCTGGGACATGAGAGGACACTAGAAAAATCTGATTCTTGCGGCACCACAAGAGGAGGTTCCACACTTCCAGACAAAGGAGGGGTGACCTCGTTCCCCCTTGCCTGTTGATATAGGAGACCACCGTTGAATTGTCCGATCAAATGGAGACTTTGAGGCCTTTCACTCGATCCAACCACGCGACGAGCCTTTTTGAAAGCCCCCAACTCCAGAATGTTGATGTGGGCTGATGACTCCTCCAGGGACCAAAGGCTGGAAACAGACAGGGAATCCCAGACCGCCCCGCATCCCTCCTGTGAAGCGTCCATGAAGCGTTTTTCGCCTGAGGAGAAGACTTGATCAGAGGGACACCCAACAGAAGCAGGGAACGATCCTTCCAAAAATCTAGATGGAGAATAAGGTGTTCTCTGATTGGAATCTGATGGTAAATGGAGTGAACCGACTGCTTCCAAAGGGACATTAGATACATTTGAAAAGGTCTTCTCATCAGCGCCGCCCAAGGAATGATACTTTCGACGCTGACCATCAAACCTATCACCCTGAGGAAGAAATTTGCTCTGACCATGGCAAAAGACAGAATTTCCATTGCTACCGAAATGGCCTCTACTCTTTGTTCTGAATGGAAAACTAGACCCAGATCCAGATCGAATGAAATGCCTAGATGGGTGAAAACTTGAGAGGGGACTAAACTTGACTTTGTGAGATTTAAAATCCAACCTAGGCTGCAATCTAGACTGCAGACCTCTGGAATGATTCCTGCTAGAATTGAGGAAGACTGCTTTTACTAACCAATCATCTATATAAACGTGAAGGTGGATAGAACGACGGTGTAAAATTCCTGCCACGGCTGACACTAGACGAGTGAAGAAGAAAGGAGCCGTGGTCAGGCCGAAGGGCATGGCTTAAAATTGCCATACCCGACTGTTGAAGGTGAATCTCATGGATTTTCGGAAAGGGTGGATGAGAACGTGGAAGCAGGTGTCCTTTAAGTCTATGGAAGAGGTCCACATGCCTGGATTCTGACTGGCGATAATCTTGGAGATGGTCTCCATCTTGAACTTTGGTGTTAAAATTAGGTTTAACTTTTTCAGATTGATAATTGGACGCCAACCTCCCACCTTGGGGACAAGGAAAAGGGTTGAGTAGTAGACCGGGTCTACTCTCCATAGGGGAACCTCTTCTACAGCCTTCTTTAAAATCATCGACTCCAACTCGTCTTCTAAGGCCCCCCGCTTCTCCGGATTGGAAGGAACCGGAGTCCACTTAGGAAGGAAAGCCAGAGGAGGATGAATGATTCGAGAAGGTACATAACCCCAGCAGATCTCATCTATAAGTCAAGAGTCCAAAAACAGACAGGCGCCCTCCTACTGGCATGCTCGGCAAAAGGGACTGCACCGACAGATCCAAAGGCAAAGGAAGAGACCGGGATATACTGGGTAAGGAGGAAGGGTTAGGCCTACACGGGCGGAGGAAGGGTTAGGCCTACCCGGGCTAAGGCCATCCCTTCAAACTCTTTTAGACTGGAAGCCTCTAAAGGAACGACCCCTAGAACTGGATCCACGGGAATAATACTGGCCCCTTCTCGCCTGAAGAGGGGGGGCCTGCCGGACTTGACTTCTAGGACGATGAGAACAGATGGACTAAAATCGATCCTCATTTGCGGATCTGGCTTGGGAACTTGAGGAAAGGTTAGAGTTGTTAACTATCCAAGAGGGATAAGCACCAAACTCCTCAGATTTGACACTCTTCATCCTGGGAGAGGAATTGAGACTCTTAACCGAGGAAGAGTCTCTCTTAATGGAAGGTTTCAAAATAGAAATCTGATCCTGAAGATCCCTGGCAGATCTAAGATGGTCAGACTCAGCACAAAGAATATTGGAAGAAGACTGACCAAACACTTCCAAGCCAAAAGGAGGAGCCAAAATGAGTTTACTCCTAAGGCTATTCAAAATATTAACATCGGGCAGTTTTCTAGTTCTTCTCTTAAGAGGTAATCAAGCCAAAAGACCTACAGTGAATTCAACGAGCCTCTAGAGACATCAGCCAAAGATCCTTAAATCCTTAAAATTGGATGAAAGAACCTCCCAGCTAGGACCATTAAGAGATTGAGCGGAGGCCACTCGAAGAAAATCCTCCTTGAGAACCTGAACTGGAGAATCAATTTTAGGAGTGAGTGAAAAATCCTTAGAATTAACCTCATTCATGTAAAAATCTAACATATCGATTACCAAATTGTCGACTGAAAGAATACGAGAACAGGAAGAGAATTCAAGAGGACAGAGCAGACCCAAAAGAAGGTGGGTTAAGAGAAAACTTGTCCTTAAGAGGGAGAGACAGACTAGATGCTATCCATTGATGAGTCATGGACCAATCATCTGACGAGGTCCTGACCGGGTAAAACCTCTTCAGATCCCTGGCCCTGACTGATCTAGGAATAGAAGGAGCAGAAGAAGGTAATGGTGAAGATGGGGGGGGGGCCAATGATCGGAATCAAAAGTGAAAGAATCTACAGAACTTCTAGAAACATGAGGAAGAAACACACACAAAGGTTCGGAAACAGAGGAAACCTGATCAGAAGGAATGGAATCAACATCATTCCTCTGCCCAGCGACTAAAGAAGAATGACCCAAACCACTCGCAGAAAACCTAGAAAGAATAGAAAATCTAGCAGAGACGAAAGAGCGATTTGAAATCTCGGACTACAGAAAACAAGGAGAAGTACAAACCAGAGTTCACAACTTGAAATTCTAATTCCGGAGAAAGCAAGACAGACTATAGGATCTAGATGATCAAAAGATGAAGAAGAGGAACAGTAAGGAGGAAGAGAAGAATTAGAAGGAACAGAGGAAGAGAAAACATGATCCGAAGACACAACGCTGGGATGTAAGGAAGGACGACGAGCAAACCCCGGAGGAGGAGGAATAGCCGAGGAGTGGAAAAGAGGACTTGGTGACATATGACTGGAATAAAAATCCCTAGCTGACAGAGCAGAAGAAGAGTCCAGAACCAGAGGAGTGAGAATTAGACAGCACATCACGAATAGGATGATGGACAAAACTAGGAGAAACCACAGAAACTGGCTGAGATAGTGACGAAGAAGGATCAAAATCCTGACTAACTAAATCCTGATCCGTAAAAGCAGGAAAAAAATTTGAATCCGATCTAACACCAACGTCAGATGGAGGAGAGCCGGAGTTAACAAAATTACTATTTTCCAAAATAAAATCTTGATTAGCCAAGTGCGCATCCGAAAACGGCAACCGATTAGAAGACAAGTCTGAAGGATCAGAAAACTCATAACCAGAAGAGTAAAAATTACTTCCGGTAGGGGAACCCGAAGTAACTGACAAACCGGAAACGGAAGCTGGATGCTTAGCCAGATCCAGCTGAAAAACCACCTCTCAAACCGGAAGCTGAAGAGCCAAGTACTACCAGAAATGGATGCGGAAAAACCTGAACCGGAAGCAGAAGATGGATGCCTAGCCAGGTCTGGCAGACCCGGACAAACACCTCTTAAACTGGAAACAGAAGAACTATTACCGGAAAATGATGCGGAAAAACCTGAACCGGAAGACGGATGCTTAGCCAGATCTAACGGACCCGGACAAGCACCTCTCAAACCGGAAACGGAAGGACTATTACTGGAAATGCAAGCAGAAAAACCGGAACCAGAAGCGGAAAATTGACTACCTGATGTTGAAAAAGACATGCTCTTGAGACTCCGCATGCCCAGTCAAGCCAGAAACAATCACAGAGCTCAGATTCGGTAGCCCGGTCAAACCAGAAGACATACCGGATATAGCACCCGAAGGCCCTGACAAGCCAGGAGCCAAAACGGGAGTAACATTACTGGCAAAAGGAATAATGGAAAAACGAACCTTGGCATGAGATGATTTATCGGTAACTTCCGCCACCGATGCCACTGCATGAGGATAATGGTCCCCTCAAGGCTTATGTGGTCTTTGCCCTGAGACTTACACGAAGTCGATTTCGCAGGCTTTTTCTTCATGTCTTTTGACTTAGATTTCGGAGAACGTAATTCCTGCCTAGTCGTGAGGGAGGTGGGTTTCCCCCATTTGCGAGCATGCCTGCTAGACTTATGACTACACCCATTTGCGAGCATGCCTGCTAGACTTATGACTATCGCCTGACTCTGACGATTCCTCTTTAACCGCGTGAATGGCAGAGGAAATCCGCTCATCTAACGATTTAGTAAGAACGGTCGCGAAGGATTCGAACCGAGCAAAAAGTGTCATAACGGCATCAGAATTTGAGGAAGTTCACCCCTACCCCCACCCTCCGTTGCTGGCGTAGATGAAACAGAACTCGAAAAAGAGACCGACTTAGATTTTTCAGCAATGGAGGGGGATCGATCAGAAGGCAAAACGGTCTCGGACGCAAAATCTTTGAAAAATGCTTTTGAAATGCTAATAGACCAGCCCTTGCATACACATTTTGAGCGGAGTACATGTGGTACACTTGAGACGGACGTGTCCCCCAAATTCCTTAGAGTGCTGACGCTCGCACTTTGAGGAAGTACATTTCACTTTCTCAGATGATAATACACTCCTAAAAACAAAATAAATAGGAGAATGAAGCAACAGCTCTAAAAAGAAAAACTTATGCAAATTCTCTAAATAGGAGACTCAACTAAAGAATACAAAGCTTTGTTATAAAAGGCGGGAAAAAATGGATTTGAAATCTCACTGAAAGACCATTAGATTTCACGAAATTATGCAAGATAACGAATAGGCACTAAAACTATTACCAGATTTGAGTGAGTAATAAGGGTTTCAAGCAATGATGATGATAATAAGTAGGCATGATATATGACTACCTCGAAAACGGGAATAGTGACACGAAAGCCGATAACTCGCATAAACAGAGTTAAGAACCTCAAAAACACAATGAAATATACATAAAACATAACTTAGGAAGGTTAGATTTCATGGTAGGCATATCTGTAGATGTAACTCTCAAAAATGTAAACTGAACTTCAGCGCAAAGCTATAAAAACATAAGCTGGATAACTAGCCAACTGTTCTGTTTGCAGAATAATTGAAAAGTGAATCCGTTTCCTATTTGGGCTCTATTGCGCATGCGCGGGCATGCTTAGTGACAGGCGTCACCAAGGAGTGAGTAGACTGGTGCCAGTCTCTATCAGGACTTATGCTGGGAGTGTACCCTACCAGTAGCCTGGTTAAGGGTATTCATAGTAATGGAATAGGAATTTGGGGGTATGTAAAGCGAGCATAAAAATCTTATTCTGGTGGCTAAATGTAGAGTAATTGATTTAGCAAGTAGTGATTGAACGGTAAGTATGTCTTTGTGGTGTAATAACAACCGCAGCTCTTCAATTAAAAAATGATCTCGTAGTCTAAAAATGGACATTTTCTATAAGGAAATTTAAATTTTCGTTAAATTTAATTATTAAATGATTAATACGCACGACACAGATATGTGAAAATTCTGTATAAACTATTAGATAACATGAGACTGGTGTCATTTTGAAATCACTGTTACTGAACTGTATTACTGACATGTTAGACAGTAACCGCTTTCAGCAAGAATGTCTTCAAAATTACCCTAAGACATCACCAAATTGGCACAACACATTCTTAGTTTGCAAATATTTCTGGCACAGGCATTTTGACAGGTATGTCAAACAAGAGCCATCAGAAGACGGCATATCCTCCTCGGATCTAAACATTTCATATAAACATACATCAAGCGTGGGTATATATGTAACGTTAATTGTAAAGGACAATAATTTAGAAAAAATAATCAATGAAAAATGTAACGCCTCCTAAAACCTAAATTCCTTTGTCACTAAGTGTAATGCAGTTTATGTATCAGCTTTAGATATTTAAAGGGTGGTAACTCTGTAATGAATAATTTTTTGGCCGTGAAAAAAGCATATGCACAGCTGCACATGATACTGATGTGGACAACATTTTAGGTTAATCCATTTAGACCCCTAGCAGTTGCGTTGGCAAGAAATGATTGTCAAAGATGGATGGACCGACAGACGGACATACATACATTTTGGACAGGCGGATGGACATACAGGTATACTAATAACACATGCACACCGTCAAGTGGTAATGATAATACCTACTAAATTTCATAAGAATCGGAGTTAAACTGTAGGAGTTGCATTGACAAGAAATGATTGGCAATGCAGTTTATGTATCGGCTTTAAGATATTTAAAAAGGGATGACTCTGTAATGAAAAATTGTTTGGGCACGAAAAAAGCATATGCACATTTGCACATGATACTGATGATGTGGACAAAATTTAAAGTTAATCCATTGAGACCTCTAGGAGTTGCGTTGACAAGACAGGGACAGATGGACGGATGGATGGACAGACAGATGGACATGCTGATCGCTATATCCCCCTCCCAGACCGGGGGAAAAAAAAAGATGTGTAAAACAAAATGGGTAATATTTAAAACAGATTTGCTCCCCAAAAATTTCTAATTTGTACATGCCTGGTACTATATGTAGGTCTCATATAAAGTGGAACTGAATACTTGAATCTGAATCTTCCAAGTAAAACCCTTTGCGTAATCATTAGGGCTAGCAGAAAGGTAATGGGACATAAATGTCTCGGTGCTGCAAGCCACCAGACAACAATTTCAATGTAAAGAAGATTTTGACTTGCTGAATATGTTGAAAACAATTTGACTGAAAGCCAACAACTTTACGTCAAATTGTTTTCAAAATACTCACGATATCCAAAGTTATGACCCTATGACAAATGTAGTCCCGCCCAGTTAGCCTGGCCGGCTAGGGAGTAGTGACACATCTGCACCCAGCCGCTAAGTGATTATTTTGAGTCAGTAACAGTTAGTTCCCTTGGATTCTTTGACAAGTACTGGGTTATAATAATGCACCATATTTGTCATACCTGAATCGTCATCCATGATCGTTCAGTCAATTTGAATCTTTATTTTCTGAAAGAAAAGATAAGTGCAAGTAATGATACACACTTTCAAGACTGTGATAAAGTTACAATATTATATTGGTTAACCCTTCTATCCTCAAATTTGGTAATTTAAATTTTCTCATAGAACATGCCCATCCATAGAACAAGAGATAATTCTTATACATTTATTACTGGAATTCCTGGATCTGTCAATGAGCTAGTCACCACAGACATGACACACTCGGTAAATTCAGGATTCATACATCTTTCTGTGTTTGAAATTACATGACTTTTCCATGAACAAAATTAACAAATTCCATGACTTCCAAGAATTAATATCTAGTAGATTTGTATTTATGATGTAGCTACATAAATTACGATAGAAGTTATTCTTCAAATGTCCGAATATTGCGTCTTGCAACAACCATGTCAAAGCTTAGTTTTGATAAGGCGTTGCCATAATTTTTATTGCATAGAGGTGATGGTAGTAATTTATGCCAACATATTCCTTTTAATATTTCATAATTACTCATTTCCGACTTTTCCACGACCTATGATAAACAAGATGCTCAAGGGGCCCGTATCGCTCACCAGGAATTATAGGCCACTGGAACCACCGAACAAAACGAGATGGCCACTGGAATAAGATGGCTACCAGCCAAATTGGCTGTTCGGCATCATTTGAACAAACTTGAGTCTCTATGCCATAAGGACTGTTTCTGCCAAATATAATTGAGCAGTTCAGAAGTCATCTTCACGAAAGCTAGGTCTTCAAAGATGGCCGTCGAACTATTTGGCCAATCAAGTTCTGTTGAACAAACTTGGTTCAGCTCTTTCCCTAGATCATATTTCATGAGTTTTGAATCGAGAAGAATATTTTTAAATATATTTCTAAAAATCAGCCAAAATCCAAGATGCCGGCTTCATTTGAACAAACCTCTATATGCCAAGGATTGTTCCTGCCAAATATAATTAAAATCAGCCCAGAGGTTCTCGAGAAGAAGACATTTTAAATTTCCCATTGCTTTAGTATGGTAGCTTTTGGCGGGAAAAGGATCCAAGATGGCCATCAAACCGTTTAGCCGATAGTTTCGAAAATTGTAAATTTGCGATCAGAATACCCAGAAACACATACAAAACCATTTTCGCCCTCAAAATCTATGAAAATAAAAAAATCCAGAATGGTCGCCAAACATGCTATATTTTGATTGGTCCACTGCTGCCATGGGGTTTTTTTATGGATCAACTTCCCTTGAACAAACTTTAATGGTCCTTAGCCCCCCCAATCATATCTGCCAAATTTTCTCAGCGGTTCTGGAGTAGTTTTCGCTAAAACTAGGTCAACCATGATGGCCACCAAACCATTTGATCAATCAAGTTCCCTTGAACAAACTTGGTTCAGCTCTTGCCCTAGATTATATTTCATGAGGTTTGCATCAATCCCCTAGCGGTTTCGAAACACATTTTGAAAAATCAGCCCAAATCCAAGATGGCCACCGGTCCAATTGGCCGATCTGTTTTGTTTGAACAAAGTTGAATCTCTATGCCCTAAGGATGGTTCCAGCCAAATATAATTTTAATCGGTCCAGCAGTTCTCGAGAAGACATTTTAAATTTCCCTTTGCTTTAGTATGGGAGCTTTTGGTGGGAAAATAATACAAGATGGCTGCCAAACGATTTATCCGATAGTTTCGAAAATTGCACATTTGAGATTAGAATACAACAAACCATATAAAGCCAATTTCGGCCTCAAAATCCATCAAATAAAAAAGTACAATATGGCGGCCAAACATGCTATTTTTTTATTGGCCCGGCAGCCAAACATACTATTTTTTTATTGACCCACGGCGGCCATGTTTTTGACGGATCAACTTCCCTTGAACAAACTTTGATGTACGTTAGTCCCTAATCATATCTGCCAAATTTGGGCACGCTTCAGCGATTTTGGAGTCGTTTTCATTAAAACCAGGTCAAAGTTGAAGTTCCCTTGAACAAACTTGGTTCAGCTCTTGCCCTAGATCATATTTCATGAGGTTTGCATCAATCCCTCAAGCGGTTTCGGAGATTTCGAAAGGGGACATAATGCCATGAAAAACTGACGAAAAAGTCTGAAGCTCGAACTTACTCTGTAACTCCTTATATTAAAGCGATGCACCAATTTTCCCTTAAATATCTTGACGGAATACAAAAAAAGTGCGGAAAGCTAATATTTTTTGTCAAAAGCAGGCATAACTCCATCAAAAATTGGCGCATACCCCTGAAACTCGAACTTGGTCTGTAGCTTCTCATAACAAAGCAATGTAGCAATTCTCAGTATAATATCTTGAAAGACTGCGAAAAAGTGCGGCAAACTAATATTTTTCATATTTCATAGGACGAAAGGGGGCACAACTCCATGAAAAATTAACGAAAATGTCTGAAACTCCAACTTGCTCTGTAACTCCTTATACTAAAGTGATGCACCGATTTTCGCTTAAATATCTTGAAGGAGTGCGAAAAAGTGCGGAAGGCTGATATTTTCCATATTTCCTAAGTCGAAAGGTGGAGGGGGGGGGGAGGCATAACTCCATAAAAAATTTACGCATATGCCTGAAACTCAAACTTGGTCCGTAACTTCTCATAACAAAGCAATGTATCAATTCTCAGTATAATATCTTGAAAGACTGCGAAAAAGTGCGGAAAACTAATATTTTTCGTATTTCATAGGACGAAAGGGGCATAACTCCATGAAAAATTAATGAAAATGTCTGAAACTCCAAATTGCTCTGTAACTCCTTATACTAAAGCGATGCACCGATTTTCGCTTAAATATCTTGAAGGAGTGCGAAAAAAAGTGCAGAAGGCTGATATTTTTCGTATTTCTTATGTTAAAAGGGGGCATAACTCCACAAAAAATAACAAAGCAATGTAGCCATTCTCAGTATAATATCTTGAAAAACTGCAGGAAATAAAGTGTGGAAAACTAATATTTTTCGTATTACATAAGGCGAAAGGGGGCATAACTCCATGAAAAATTGACGAAAATGTCTCAAAATCGAACTTGCTCTGTAATTCCTTATAAAAAAAAGTGATGCACTGATTTTCGCTTAAATATCTTGAATGAGTGCGAAAAAAGTGCGGAAAGCAGCTATTTTTCCTATTTCTTAAGTCGAAAGGGGGAATAACTCCATCAAAAATTGACGCATACGCCTGAAACTCGAACTTGGTCTGTAACTTCTCATATCAAAGCAATATACCAATTCTCAGTTGAAGACCTTGAAGGACTGCAAAAAAAGTGCGGCAAACCAACTGCACCAGATGGAGACAGACGGACGGATGGACGGACAGACGGAGTGCAACCCCCCCAGCAGACACCCCTTTAGTGGGTTGGTCTGTAGTTTTATTAACAACTATAAAAACATACTTACCGTTCAATCACTACTTGCTAAATCAAATATCTGCATTTAGCTATCAGAATAAAAATGTTATGCTCGCTTACATATTCCCTAATGCCAATACCATCACCATGTAGACCCTCAACCAGGCTTCTGGTAGAGGGACCCCCTGCACTGGCACCAGTCTGTACACACTCATTGGTGACGGCCGTCACTAAGCGCGGTCGCGCATGCGCAGTAGGTCCCAAATGTGAAAACTGATTCACTTTTCCAAATTTAAGTGTTATATATCCAGAATAGATTCTCAAATCAATACCCTGCGGGGTGGCTGAGGCCGGGTCATAGTGATTGAACGGCCAGTATGTTTTTATAGTGGTTAATAAAACTACAGACCAACCCACTAACGGGGGGGGGGGGTCTGTTTGGGGTTGTTATTACACCACAAAAACATCCATTACCGTTCAATCACTACTTGCTAAACCCGTAGATGTGGTCAGTGTCCGACTACGAAACTTTGGTGGGAGATTTGAGAATCCATAAGCAAGGATAAAAATCAAACAAAACATAACCAAATGTTAATAACATAACATAATGGTGCATCTTAATCAATCACACAGTGATTATCAAACAAGGATTTCTTTAAACTTAAAAAAATAAATAAAAACCAAAGAACAACTCACACCATTACACGCAGACGCACAGTCCTAACGAAAATGGTGGGATGTGCTTGGTAAATGGTCTTCAGCCTTTTTAGTTAAAATCATAGTTCCTAAAAAAGGAAGCTGCTGTGCTCTGGTCCTTTAAATAAAAAGTAGTAAAAGTAGACTCAGATTTCCATCCTGCATAACTTCGTCTACAGAAGAGCCAGAAAAAACGGCAAAAGAGGTAGCCATCCCTCTAATGACATGAGCTTTAATGTGAATGGTCTCACAAATCCATCTTGGAAGAGATGCCCTAGAGACTGGACTGGCTACCCCCTCCTCATACGGAACCCGGAAAAGGGACAGATCGGATCTCTAAAAATCAGAATGACGCTTATAAACTTTTGGAGCTCTGACAGGACACCAAAATCTGTCAGCCGGAGAAAAGGAGGTTAAAGATTGTAAAATAATCGGCTTAGCTGGATAACGGATTGATTGAGTCTTTGATAAAAAAATCCCTTCAAGGATATAAGACCAGACCGTCCCCAGATTCGATAAACCTATCCTTTTCAGCGGAGAAAACATGGATTTCGGATCGTCTTCTAGCAGAAGCAGATGCAAATAGAAAAATGGTCTTAAAAGTTAAAAGATTCAAGCTAATTGTAGAGATAGATTGGAAATGATGACCTGCCCAAAACCTGAAGAACCAGAGCCAAGTTCCAGGAAGGCAAAGGTTTAACACCTGGAGGACGAATATTACCTAAACCTCTGATCAAAAGATTAAGAACCATAGTATCTTCAACTTCAGCGTTCAACAAACAAGGAAGAGAAGATGCAAAAGAAAATCTATATCCTCTTTCAGTGTTAGCAGACAGATGTAAAGAGTCGAACAGATAAGATAGAGTCTAACACCTAGGAAATAGACAGAATCAGGCATGAGACCTTGATCTGAACACCATTCTCCAAAAATCTTAAGCCGACCCTTGTAAACTCTTCGAGTCGACTCCCTCCTGGCAGAATCGAAGATTTCCTGAGATCTTGTAGAAACTTTATTCTCAAAGATCGAGCACTCGATATACTCCAAACGCACAGACTTAAGATTCCTGGGTTTGGATGATGGTAAGTACTAGAAGATCGAGAAGGTCTACAAACCAGATCCTTATTGGCCAAAGGGGAACTATTAACAAGATCTCGCAGATCTGGTCCCTGACTTTCTTCAGAACCAAAAGAAATCAGGATTGTGGGAGGGAATGCATAAGCGAAGATTCCTGACCAGGACTGAGACAGGGCAGGGCGTCCACAGCCCACGCCCGCGACAATTGGTCCGCAAGAAAACTCAGACAGCCTGCGACATTAGGAAAATTTGATTCATGCGACACCACATGAGGAGGTTCCACACTTCCAAGTACAGGAGAGACAACTTTGTGCCTATTGATATAAGAGACTACTGTCGAATTGTCGGATCGAATCGAGAACTAGAGACCATTAACCTGACTGTACGAAAAGGGAGACATGAAAGATAAAATCTGGGCAATCAGACATGTCGCAAAAAGATTGGATCTAGTGAGATCCCAAGAAAAACTCAATCTTCCTTCTAAAAATGAAAGAAAACCCCATGGCAATGACTGAACGAATCGAGATTTAGATGCCTATCAGACAATCCAACCAATGAACAGAAGCCTGGATTTACTTTCCAAAGAAGAGCCTCTTCTTAGACTCCTTGACAAGCATAGAAGACAACAACCCCTCTAAAGCTAATAGCTTCTGATTAGAAGGAACTGAAGACCATTTGGGAGGAGACTGCAGAGAAGGGTTCTAGATCCAAGAATATCTGGCCCTTTTGATAAGGGCCGCCGTTAAAGATGTGGCAAAGTTACTATATGCTAAAGAGGACTGCTCATAGAAAACACATAGATTACATATGCCATGATGCTCCAACCAAAATCCTGGACTATATCCTTATTGCTTAGCCCTCACTAAAGAGGTAACTCACGTTTATTATGGATATTTTAATAATACCGCTTACTCTGAATGAAGAAGTCTCATATCAGTATAGCCTAACATATTAAAATGCTAAAGACTCTGCAAAAATTATAGAAAATTTTATTTATAGAGATTTAACCAGATATCGTGGTAAATCAAAAACCCATAGTAAGCCTATGGGAGTGCTTAGGGTCAAGATATAGCCAAATCCTGTACCTGAGATCTGCAATAATCCCGACTGGAATTCGAAAACCTCAAATCATGACAGAATTTAGCAAGATAGAATGAAGAAAAGAAATTACGGTTTCCCAAACCACCTCTCAAAAAGATGAATTAAGGGAAACTTACTTGTGATGACATCATCACAATTCTACGAATAGAACGCATTACAAGGTCCTGTTAAGAGAACTATGGCAAACATTTGACTATCTAATTTAAAAATCGTATAATAATGGAGCAGATTTAATAAAAATTTGTTATTGAATACATCAACGGTTGCCTAGCCGCTCGGGCTTGACAGATCATCTTGTCAGCTTGTCAAATAATACTTGATCTACGCAAGTATTTCTTACAAATAGTGTTAATGTATGGAATCCTTTACCAACAGAAGCAATTAACGCTCCAACATAAAACACATTAAAAAACAACCTAGACTCATTCTTCAAGTCACAGGGTGTTTTTATATATATATAGACCTACGGTCGACTAACTCCCAAGATTGCACTCACTTCTTCTATACAGAATCAAGGAAAATCATCAGCCTGAACATGACACAGGATCCTATAATGATTGCCAAACTGTGTCCCATATTTAAATCAACGACATAGGAAAACAAGCCAGCTTCAAGACTTGGCTTAGGTATACTGAACAATTTGATATCCTAAACCATTCAATATTTATGCCAAGAGGCAGAAAACTTAAAAGATTTTTTATATATTTATTTATTCTTATATTTATAGACTTAGAATCAATAATTTCATCTTTGTAATAACAAATGACATGTGTTAGAAAGCCCAATACAAGGAAAGATTGAGCACTGATACTTGATATTAACGGTCTGGATACTGAATTTTGCAGACGACATATTACAACTGTAATATCTCTGGACCTGCAAAATATTTTGAAAACATTTTGACCGAAAATTGTAGGTGGTTGCTTAAATCCAAAGATTCTCGGCCGTTCTTCCACCCCTCCAGCGCAACCCCCACCCTACTCCAACCGGCCCGCCACCAGCCTCCAGACAACAACTTCAACAAGCAAAAACCCAAGACCCACCGAACAGTCCGGGAACAATCCGACCGACAGTTGCCAGTGGCTTCACCGGTATCTAGTCAACTCGGCCCAAATAAACCCCGGCCCACCCTCAACTCGGCCTAGTTCCAACTCAGCCCAGGTCAACTCGACCTATGTTTATGCCTATCATGTGCGACTATACCCTTGGGTCGAGCTGACCCTACAGTACCACCCATCGCCACATACGAATGCACATATGCCCACACATGTATATGCCTATAGGTGCACTATTAGGCCGAACCGACACTGCGCATTTAAATGTACATATGAACATAGCTATAGCAATATTATTGGGCTAAACAGCACGCTTAAATAGGATAAAGATTATCGAGTGTAGCAGGCCTACCTAGACTTCTATGGTAGCTACTACACACGATAATCTGTATACCATGACACACACGGAAATCTTGGTAATATCTTAAGATCGCCATTGTCTTAAAAAGATAGTGCTTTTAGGATAAAGATTGTCTATGTCTATGTATAATAGTTGCGCGTTAGTGAAAATAATAGACACTAAAAATAATCCTGACTGTCTTTTAATAGAGACGTAAACGCCAGTAAATATTATTAGTTACACCAACAGACGACTAATGCTGGTATAATACGACTGGTATAAGAGGGATCTCATATATCCATATCATCAATTTTTGAAGAAAACTTCCGAAATCAAGGATCTAGAAATGAGATTCCCAATTATTCCATGCTTCCAGCCAGGTGAAAGCATTTCATCTTGAGAACGGCTCTCCAAGTGTGATACCAGCCATCAAAAAGAAGAAAGAAGCCAGGTGAATGCATTCCTAGGCCTATTTGACTTTTATTAAATCGGGCCGACATGACTTTTTATCCTAGACCGAGCTGACTAATTTAAGTAGGCCGGGTTGGCAATTGGGCTGACTCGACTGGAATTCGCTTCACCAACAACCCTCAGCCAAAACGCCCCCAAAAGACCCAGCAAATCCCGAGTCCCCACCCACCGAAAACCACCATCCTGAGGCCTGCAGCAACCGGAGTACAGTGATGCCGGCCGCCTACGACGCCGGCCGCTATGTATATGAAGCCGGTCTCCTAGTATAGGGCTATATTAGTCCATGGCCTCTGTAGTGGTCTTGGGGAATGTCCATTTGCAGGCCAAGAGAAGTCTATTTTTTTTAGAATTTACCACTGGAATGACTGGCTCGATAACCGAGCCAGTCATTTCAGTGGTAAAATTTCAAAAATAGTATTCTCTCGGCCTGCAAACTGGCATTCAATTATTAAATGTTTAAATATTTTGAACAAATATCGCTTAATTTTTACTTTTTTGTTTTCACAGATTCCGGCGTATTTCGGCTTTGTTTTGACTAAAAGTCCGGAAAAGCCAGAAAATTGAACAGTCATAACTTTTGAAAAATGCCTTGTTCAACTTGTAATTTTGAATAAAGCCTGAAACGATATCGTTAAATATTTCGTTAATTATTAAATATTTGTTTTTGCCCTATATTTCAGTATATAATATAGTCGGAAAATGGTTTAATTAATTATATGCTGCTGGAACTCGGATTGAAATTAACATCGACGGACTTGAAAATGCAATAGAAAAAGTTTAGATTTTGCCGATAGTTATGTTGAAAGTTATGAAAATTTGTTCGAGCTTTGCGCTACCTTACGCATCAAATAAATGAAAAATTGAATCTGAAATATAATGTTTATCGATTCTAACAAAATATCTTTCCTAAATCAAATGTGCTAAAATGAGTTAAAAAGTTTTAAAAATTGTGCTGAAGAATTCGAGTATAAAAAATGTGAGTCTGAATGAGTCGAAAGTCTAGCTCAGACTGATCTAGTATCTAAATCCAGCACACATCCTCTCGGAGAACATGCGCTGTGATTCGCTGCTAGCATATCTATTAGCTGGTTGGCTAGAGATAAATTCAATAGGTTTATCTAATGTCTGTCTCTCTGCCAATATACGGTTTCCCGCAATTATCTCAACCCTCTGAGATTTCGCAGTTAATTCCATTCACAGGTGTCAACAATGAGTGCATTTGTCAAGATTCCCATATTGTTTGCTTAATGCCCAAAATTTCTGGCAACCATTTTCAGTACGACTCCGACTCCCGACAACAACCCCTTTCAGACAAAATTATTAATTTTACTTATCGCAACAGCATTGACACCACATCAATGTTTATGATTTTTTTTAATATAAATTTGCTTAAAAGTGGTTGCTGAATTATTGCAATTTTTTCTTTTCAATCTGATTGCAATTTGTTTTCTCACCCTGTAACATGTATTAGTCAATAATCAAATGCTGTATGCCCCTACCTATACGCTAATATGTGTAATTTATTTAATATAAATTTGAGTATACGTTGTTGCTGATCAGCGAAACCCCTCCATTATCAGTTTTATTGAAAAATGCCTTTATCAATTGTCAAATCGGTTCCAACATCGCATTGGAAAGATTAAACAACACTCATTGAAACACAGGCCTCGTCCAAATGCCTACAAAGCTACAGTTTAACCCGTTCACGACAAAGCCAACCAAAACCGGCCTCTGCAGTGGTCTTGGAGAATGTCCATTTACAGGCCACGAGTAGACCATTTTTGAAATTTTACCACTGGAATGACCGAGCCAGTCATTCCAGTGATAAAATTTCAAGTCATTCCAATGGCGATTCGTACTTTTAGGCAATGATGTCATGACGTATCACTTAGCCAGAAACAAGACCTGGTACGATTTTTATATCACAATCACATCACGTTTTGATGCACTACAATTTTCGTTGTACACTAATACTTTTTTTATAACTAACTCTAACCATAACCACACATTGTATATTTTTAGTCAAATTAATATTTTAATTGCATTATTATTTGTATATTATTATAAATTGCATCTGTCTAATCGGTCTATTTTATTTTATCAAGGTAGTAAGGGCGCCCTTTGTGCAGTTGTTTTCAATTCATGGGTTCCTAAAATCTGGCAACTGCATGAAGCAGGTGCCATTACTCTTTGTGCTCATGTATGGCCGCAGAATGACTACAGCATCGTGTTTCGTGCGATTCTGGATATGCTACCAGCTCAGATTGCTTTGGTGAAGTGTGTCGCCGATTTTGAAGCCGCAATGTGGCAGAGTGTGAGAGCTGTCCTGCCACATATAACCATCCAAGGTTGCTTGTTCCACTTCACTCAAGCAGTCTTCCGTAAAATACAAGAGCTTGGGTTGCAACCAGCATACGTTGAAGATCCAGGAACACGGCAGGTGTGCTATTATTATTATTATTATTATTATTATCATTATTATTTGTTCGTTTACTACTTTATTATTATTATTATTATTATTATTATTATTATTATTATTATTATTATTATTATTATTATTATTATTATTATATTTCCAGATATGTCGCAAGCTCATGGCTTTGCCACTTCTTCCACACATACATATAGCAGAGATGTTCAATGACGTGGCGGAAGAGATCCCAGCGGACAACCTCGCATTGACGAACTTGTTGTACTACTTTCTGATACACAGCTGGCCTTGACAGCTGGCTCTAGGATTATAGACTTAGAAAGCTTTACTGACTCCTTGGAACCGGGTACTCGGCTCCCAACTGCCAATTCCCAGTCTACCATAGAGCTCATATTGTTTGCATAGCCACCAAACAAGAGAAATCCATGGCTTGCCTCCGTGGGGCTGGGAGGCTGGGTCCGTAACAGAATGGTGAGTATTGTTAGATCTCGGAGAAAGGGAAATTGAAATTTCCTGCATTCTCCTTCGATCAATACTCACCATTCTGTTACTTTCTGATATACACCAGATTTGTTCAGTAACCTGGTGGGAAGGGGCAAGCCATAAATGCTACTTTTGCCCCTTGGAGACAGATTTAGACTTAACAACTTGACTAACCGAGACCTAAAAGGACCGTCAAGTTATCGGAACCGAATGACATTCGCGTCACTGGCACCCCCCCCCCTTTTCTCCTAAGAAAAGGGAGAGAACTCACGAACATGTATCTCGCCTGAAACACAAATATGCCAAGAGGGTTAACTGCTCCTTGCATATCTACATGTATTAGCCTGGGAATGAGCATGAATATATAAGATGAATGAACATGATATATAGACATAATACAAAAAACTCTCACTAATGAATTACCTTATGATAATTGGACTTCAGACGTATTGCCTCCAACCATTCACTGGTCCGGCCATCAGTGACACAATCTGGTTGTCATCCTCCCACTCGACCATGCCTGCTTTAGGTTCTTTTCTAACCGAAGTGAAAAAAGGGTGAAGAGCAGTGTGGTCACTAACTATCGTCTCAAACCAGCTAAAGCGAGTGGATTGGCCGAGTCTGACACATCCCTCATATAGTAATCCGTAAATGAGGACTCACAGTGCCATTGTGCAACGGCCATGATGTCCTCTAACGGAACACCACTGTAAAGGGCGGTCGAGGCGGCTATTCCTCTAACATTGTGTGCCCTTACGCCTTGCACCTGGTGCCCAGTCGCCATCTCATGAGTAGTCTGAATGCATTCGACTACCCAACGAGAGATAGTATCCATGGATGCGGCGCCATAAGGCTTCTTATGACAGATCCATAGATGTCTATCGTTCGACCGTAACAAGTCAGTCCGTTTCTTGTACTTAGTCAAAGCATGGACCGGGCACTAGATACTGGCATCACGATCAAACCTAGTTCACTTCGGTATTATGATCGGTTTGCCGAGATATCTCAAAGATTGATTCTTTGACATAAACTCTGCTCTTGGCAGAAGACGCAGACCCTCTCCCGAGACAATAAATCGGTCCCTCTCTGCCGAAAGCGCATGGATCTCACTGCGCCTTCTAGCTGAGGAAGCTGCCAATAGAAAGACCGCCTTTAGAGTCAAATGCTTTAGACTAGCCGAACGCACCGGTTCGAAAGGGTGCTTGGCCAGTACATTAAGCACTAAAGATAGACTAGAGGCTGGAATGACTACCGGTTGTCTCGGTCGGAAATTGCTCATTCCCTTCACCATCACATTTAACTGGGCCACCTCTGGACTATCCCTATTGGCTAGACAAGGGATAACTGATGCCAAAGCTGACTTGTATCCAGCAATTGTGACAGGAGCTAGTCCTGAAAAGAACAGCTCACAGAGAAAGTCTGCTATTTGCTGAATAGTGGATTGAAAAGTATCAATACCCTTTTCTTCACACCAGTCTGCAAATCTGTTAACCTTGTTGTTATATGACTTGAAGGTTGACCTCCTTCTCGCAGCCGCGATGAAATCAACAGATTGTCGAGAAAAGCCTTCCGACGTGGAACGTTGTTTGATAACATCCACGCAGTCAATTTGAACATTTCGGGACGCTCGTGTAGGAAGCATCCCTTGGCCTGGGAGATTATGTTCGGAATCTCGGGCAACTGCACTGGGTTTTCCACCAGCAGATCTAGCAGATCCGTGAACCACGCCCTGCTTGGCCAATATGGCGCTATTAGCAGGACCAGACATGGTTCCTCCCTGATCTTCACCAATACCTTCGGTAGAAGAATGGTGGGTGGGTACGCGTAAGCGTGCATCCCTCTCCAGCTTATCGCCAGAGCGTCTGTATCGACGCCATTTGGATCTGGAATCGGCGAGACATACGTCATGATTTGAGCATTTTCCTTTGTGGCGAACAAGTCCACATTGGGTTTGCCCCAATGCTCGAAGATCCGTCGCAAAACTGGAGGGTTGAGGGACCATTCTGTTGGCAGAATTCTCTGTCAGCGAGACAAAGCATCCGCCAGAATGTTCAAACGACCAGGAATGTGAGCTGCTTTCAAAACAACCGAGTAATTCCTGCACCATTGAATCAAGTGCCACACTTTGATACAAAGCGTGGGTGACCTGGTCCCGCCTTGGCGATTTATGTATGATACTACCGTCGAACACCGTATCAATATCACCTTGCCCCTGATCATCGGAAGAAACTCTTCCAACGCCAGTTCCACTGCCATCATTTCCAACAGATTGATATGCAGCTGACTCTCCAGGAGAGTCCATGTGCCCGAGACCTGGTGTTCTCCCAGGCAGGCACCCCACCCTTCCAGCGATGCATCCGTGGACACGGACAGCTGGGGGCGAGGTAGGTGCAGCGAAACCCCTACTAGGAGATTCTGACGCTGTGTCCACCATACAAGATGCGATATTATCGGCTCCAAAACTGGCACCAGTTTTGACAGGGGTTCTGTTCTTTGTTTCCACAGAGACATCAGATACAACTGGATAGGTCTTCTCATTAGAGCAGCGAACGGGATCACTTGCTCCATGGAGACCATCATGCCCAGCATCTGAAGAAACCGCCTCGCCTGAATGTGGTTACCCACTCGAAAACTCCCGAGGATGGCTTAACAGAGACACCACTCTGGGCTCTGATGGGTAAACCCTGCCCTCCTTGAGATCGAATCGCATCCCCAAATAACCGAAATGTTGAGTGGGTGTCAACTCGGATTTCTCCTTGTTGACTATCCAGCCTAGACCTGAAAGTAACTTCAGAGTCAGAGCAGTATCCACGTCCAACCTGGCTGCCGAGTCTGCTTTGAGCAGCCATTCGTCTATGTAGGTGTGTAGCGCCACGTTCTCTTTTCTGAGAAACGCTGTCACCGCAAGGACCACTCTTGTGAAAACCCTCGGAGCCGTCGACAGGCCAAACGGGAGAACAGTAAACTCCCATACTTGATTCTGAAACGCAAATCTCAGAAACCTGTGCCAACTCTGGTTCATTGGAATGTGGAAATATGCATCTTTCAGATCGATCGACACACACCACATTCCCTTCCTCAATCCCGCCATTACCGATCTCGGCGTTTCCATCTGGAACCGAGGCATATGGATAAACCAATTTAATGGCCTGAGATTGAGTATGGGTCTCCATCCCCCCCGTGCTCTTGGGGACAAGGAACATGTTTGAATAGAAGCCTGGAGTGTTCCGGTTTGCTGGTTTTATTGCTCCCTTCAGAAGCAAACCCGACACTTCCTTTTGAACGGCTTCTAACTTGTCTGGCTCCTTTGGTACGGGTGTCCAGACAGGTGCCAAAGACACATTTTGTGGCGGAAAGTCCCACCACTCTGGCATGTAACCCTGGGATAACCACCCCAGGACCAGACTGTCTGACATCACACCTCGCCAGGCCTCGACGAAACGCATGAGCCTTCCACCCACCATAGACGCCTCGAAGTCTAACGGGGTTGTCCGGCTCGCAGTCCGCTCACCCCCCCCTTTCTTAACGAGAGAACAATTTCGGTATCGGCACGGCAGGTATAACTAGCACCGCTGTTCCTGTCGCACAGGTGCGGTCCAGGCGGATATGAAGGGAGCTCTCGTACCCTCAGGTATGATCTGCTCCCCTCTGTCCGCCCTTTGAGGACTTACCCTTACCCTTCCCCTTGCCCTTCCCGCCTCTAGGGCGGTCAGGTGCAACCTTGGGGAGGGTAGGAGCCTCTACAACCTTCCTGGCTTTCTTAGCCGGCGGCGGCTGAGAAAATCCAGCAGAAGCAGAAGTCGCAGCAGGCTTAGCTTTCGCCTTGCCCCTATGCTTCTTCTGCTTCTTTGGAGGTTGTCCAGCTAGCGGTTTCCCCACAGCCCCTAGTGCGTGCGCTTGCCGCACTAGCTCCAGCTGTAGGTTGACCGCCAACCGATTCTGCGCGATGCTGGCCGTATCCTCTAGGATGGCCCGCGCCTGGCCACCGAAGATGCTAGGCCCTGTCAGGGGCGTCCCAAGAAGACGCTCCCTGACTGCCGTAGCCGGACGCATATGGTCAATAACCATTTGCCTCATGGATTTGGTCACACGCGCCTGCACCCTTGCCAGTGCGTCCATAGACAGCACCAAGCCGTCATTCACGCACGAAAGCGCCACAGGTGGCACAGGGTGGCCTGCCCCCGCTTCAGCCCACACCGACTGAAGAAGACGATAAGAGTGGTTGACAGCGCTCATAGCTGCCCTCACACCCTCATCGCATAGGGACAGGACTTCCTCTTGGTGTGCCTGGGACTTGTCCACAAGTACCGGGCCATGGCCACCCGCCCCGGCACTGAACGCCCAGCACCCATCGGTCATCCTCGGTGACCAACGGTACCACACCATATCTGTCGTATTCCCCCCCCCCCCCCCGCGGAATACGACACCTTGCCCGCACCTCCCTGGAGGCCGCAGGGAGCTGACCCTTAGTCATAAGCTGCTTGCTATAAATAGCATCCAACAACTCGATGAACCGTGGATCCAGTGCAACCGACTGGATCCGGGCCGCGGGCAAGATCCCCGTCCGAATCGAAGTAACCGACGGACGGGGCGCATCCTCCTCGGCCGTGCCAAAACCACAGACGGGTCCACCCTGGCTAGCCAAGCTAGAGCCTCGGACCAGTCTATTTCCGAGGAGGAAACACCCGCAAACACGTCACCCGTTGACGCGCTCACGGTTCTGCCAGCCACGCCTCCCGGCCAGGAGCCGCTGCTGACACACCAGACACTCCGGTACCACCCAGTTCCGCCGCCGCCGCCCCATGAAACACACCAGTCCATGGGGTAGGTCCGCACGGAAAACTGTACGGACCCATAGCGGACGCGGAATCGAGGCCAGAAACGGGCGCCAACGGCACCCCACGTCTGACCACCGGACCAGGCGAGATAGGTGAGTACCACGCCGGGCCCGGCACACCTGTCACCGTGTCAGCTGGCGTCAAACCAACTGTCACGGGACCGGTGCCTGGTACCAGATTGGCCTCAACCACCGGCGGAGCCGCCGCCCTGGCTTGCGCCAAGCCAGACAAATGGAGGACGGTTCCGTCCAGGACGGAATCGACCTCCATATACTCTGCCCGTGGTATCACAGGCTGCAGCAACCTCTCCTCCTCGTCTTCAGACTGCGAAGAGTCGTCATCAGACGAGGAAACCGTGGAGCCGTCCTGGCGGACGGCTCCCACACCTGACGGACTGGCCACCGCTACTGGACCACCCGGAGGTGGCCGCAGAGACAGAACCCGCCAGGCCGGAGCCAGACGGGACTGCCAAGGGGCCGTACGAGACGGCCCCCTCGGTAACCTGTCCAAGGACAGGGTCCGTACCAGGCATGGGGAGAAACTGCCCCCCCCAACCTTCGGTAGCAGTGACGACACCAGCGTGGGCAGAACGCTATGCAGAAAACCCTGCATAGCCGGACCGAACCACGCCGGCGGTGCCATCTCCGCCACCTCCAGCTGGGGACATGGAGTGCCCCCAACAGCCGAACCAGACGCTCCACGATTTAACATCAGACCGCCTGACCCCGCGTCAGACCCAGCCAAGTCCTTCTGGGCAAGGAACTTTACCATCATATCGACGGACCACACTGCGCCCACATTACATCTATGATCAAGGTTACAGGGCGTACACCTGAAACAGACATGGTCCTTAAACACGACGCGTACAAACTTATGGCACTCGTCACATGATGGCGGGGCTGGCTTGGCCTATAAAATAAGCACAAACCTACAATAAGCAAGCGGAACGACATGGATGGAAGGCAGACAATTAATTTTCAAATAATTTGACCATAAATTAACTGCAAACCCTCCCGCACCCCACCCCGCAACGTTACAGCAAAGATCGCATTGATTATGACGACATGAACGAAGCGGGCATAAACACACCCATAAATTCATTCTCCAGGATGTATAACGGAACCAGGAATCATATCGCATAGCATTCGGGGTATATTTACCAATCAATATAAATTATACTCCTAACGAAAGCCGACACGATATGTGAAGAAACAACAAAATGTAAACAAACTGCTGTAGCACACGGTAAAACTGCAGACCATGCATCACTCAAGAATTTTGACACCACCAATCATTGCAAACCGATCGTGATCACATGTAAACTTGACCATTCCAAAGTTTTCTGGTACCATTTTTAGTACGCAGCACCCAGAACGAGATGCGCGAATTAATGAAAAAATTTTCTTCACATAAACATCCGAGCATCACGGGTGCGACGTCACCCGCTCGGATCCTACGGAGAACGACGTCAGCCAATATTCGTGTTAGAAAAACTGTAGCAAACACCTATTTTCATATCTGCCGATCGCCTGTTGGGATTTAAAGAAGGCGATCGTCTGGCATATCATGTTGTTAGCACACGTCCCAGATTCTATGGGGTCCGAAATTGTGACATGCGACACAACGAAATTTAGAGACCTAAGTCTTTTAACTATGGATAATAAGGAATAATACAACCTGGTCATCATTGGCGGTATTCTCCATTTTATCCAGTTAGATCCTTTCAAGAACGCACAAACTATCAAATCACAGTATAAAAGACAGATTTCTTTTCAAAAAACGTTAATCTTTCTCCTGCAAAAAAGCGTGGACAGCTCTTGTCGCTATGCAAACAAGAATGAGCTCTATGGTAGACGGGTACTCGGCAGTTGGGAGCCGAGTACCCGGTTCCAAGGAGTCGGTAAAGCTTTCTAAGTCTATAGTCCTAGAGCCAGCTGTCAAGGCCAGCTGTGTATCAGAAAGTAACAGAATGGTGAGTATTGATCGAAGGAGAAAGGGAAGATCTGACATGACGCCAGCGGTCAGGGGCTGCTAAAGTTAACGAGATGCTGGAGAAGCTTTGGACAGAATACCATGAAAGCAGAAGGACCGCTACATCCTAGTTGCTTGCCGGGTGCCACCTCATATTTCCCGCCATTGAGGTACAGGGAAATGATCAGGTGGATGTGTAAAAAATCGGTACAGCATGTTGTATTTGTTGTATAACAATTACGTCACATGTAGGCAGACGTCACAATCAAAATTGAAAACTTTTGAAGTAATTATTATTTTACCATTCTTCTTTTGAATATTTGGAAATTAAGTTTACTGGGCGCTGCTGTTGCCAAGGGGGCAACCGCACCCAGTCAAGTCAGTTTCAGAATATTCTACAGCTGCGTAATTAGCTAATTGTTGAGCTGGATGCGTAAGAATTCAGTCGAGCATGTTACTAATATTTGCACACTGTACAATATTTGTCACCAATTACTAATTGTATTAAGTTGTTCTTACCTTACTTTTTAAATTTAATTACTGAGATTTGCAAGAGAAACATATTTCTGAAAATTTACAACTGGACTGACTGGCTCGCTTATGGAGCCAGCCAGTCATTCTAGAGGTAAATTTCCAAATATAGTTTTCTCTTGGTCGGCAAAGTCAATTTATTTTCAAATGATTAACCACAAATCTGTATAGTTACCTTGAAAGTTGAAAATGAAATTCTGAGAATTCTGGGTTCAAAGTATATAAATCGATCCCAATACGGGCTAAACGTGGGCATAGAACGAAAAATCCAGGGTTCAGTCTATAAATCTATGCCAATACGCGATGGATTTATTATTTCAATTTGTTGAACAGTTTGAAACTAATTTGACTAGGCGCTGTTGCTTCCTTAGCTTATCTGTATAGTTACTTTGAATAAATAATAATAATAATAATAATAATAATAATAAGTTAATTAAACGGTAATAGCGTGGTCAGCATAAATATGATTAAATCTTTTTTTCTGTTAGGCCACTTAATATTAATAATCATGCAGCAGCTAAAGGCGTGGCCATTATAACATACCGTAACCTATTGTGCCTTTCTGTTGGCATATGAAAACAAGGACCAAATAATAATAATAATAATAATAATAATAATAATAATAATAATAATAATAGTAACAACAATAATAATAACTTACCTAACTTATTGTGCCTTTCTGTTGGACCAAATAATAATAATAATAATAATAATAATAATAATAATAATTCACATTGACTTTTTGCATGCACACGCACATGTTATTACTAACCTGACTCTCAATTAGGCCGACCTCCTCGTGGTGAGAGTCGTGAGTAATCGATATGTATACACATAATAAACGTATGGATGTATGCATATTAGATGAAACCAACTGGCCTATAACTATTAAATCGTAATTAAAAGAACACAATCAATTGAAAAATTCATCTACGGTTCGATTAGCATTGGGATTAACTGAGGTTCGGTTAACAAGGATAGGGACTTACTACATGCTCTAAACTAATACTACAGGCGGCCGGCATCGTATACATAGCGGCCGGCATCGATGGTGACCCAGCAACCCAGTCAAAATAGAGCAAAAAATTACGCTAGAAAAGGGAAAACAACCAAATTTCTGGGAAAAATTAGATGAAAACAAAGCGAACTCACCGAAACTATGTCAGCGAAGAAGAAGAATGCGTGCTTATATTCCTTCCTCCTGCCCCCTTATCCGCTTGATTATCTTTTCTAAGCGACTATTGTTCTTGTAGACATTAAGCTTGTAGTCATACTGATTGATCCCTATGAAACCTTTACTGAATCTAATTCTTTTCAGCGACTGACAAATTAAACTACGAGTTTTTCCCTCTACAAATTCACTCCCATTGGTTAAAATAAATATGTCAACCTGCCGACATAAGAGGTAAAAGGAGGGCGAAGAAAGGCTGAATGGCCCGAAGACAACCGGCCATCTAAAGTTGGATTTAAGTAAAAATCGTATCTCGACATAATGTGTAGAATACAGACTGACTTATCGGCTGATGATATGCGCATATAAAATAATCTGCAACAGAAAAAACCATACAGCAACCAGTCAGAAGAGTCTTTAATTACGTTGAAAATTGTCACTGATAAACGAATAAATGTCTGAATAGACTCCAATTCCAAGAGACTACAAGACTGGCAATAAATCTGTATGAATATTTTCAGCCATTAAACATTTCCAATATTAAACAAATACAGAAATAAGACTAAATCTTAGGCAAGAAGATGACAAGATTCTAGGAAAGCAAACATGTAAACCGGACTTGAAGAACAAAACTGGAACCCCAGGAAGTTCTCTATCACCTGAAATCCAAAACAGGAAGACAGACCCGGAAGATAATCCTAGAACACCAGAAGGATCCATGAAAACCGGAAATGACCTTATCCCCGGCTGTACGAAATCCGGATGCGGAAAAATAGGAAACGGAAATGTGTAAACCAGAAGTAGACTACCAGAAACCGATCAAGATCCTACAACCCGGATGTACAGAATTACCGGAAGAGGAAGCTGAAAAAACCCGGAAACGGATATAGATGAATGATGCAATGCCAGGTCCAAGAGACCCAGATAAGCATTCTTCCTTGCCCTGTAGGTGGGGCTTAGAATACACCTTCCGTATCCTCTGTGTGTCGTAAGAGGCGACTAAAGGAGGTAGGGGTGAGGTAACCCTGACAGAAACATCGAGTGCTGAAGACGGAGGTTCCAGGCCGCACGGCGCACTCTAATAAACCATGGATCCACGCACTTAACGCTTATGATCATGTCGATAGTCACTTACAGGACTGGCGGTATGATCAGCGAACGAAAAGAAGAAAGAAGAAGTATTCTTCCTACCGGAAGTAGCAACACTACTACCGGAAGAGGAAGCTGAAAAACTGGAAACGGAAATAGATGAATGATGCAATGCCAGGTCCAACAGACCCAGATAAGCATTCTCCCTACCGGAAGTAGCAACACTACTACCGAAAGAGGAAGCTAAAAAACCGGAAACGGAAATAGATGCACTACTGCCGGAAACGGAAAAACCGGAAGTGGACAGAAATGCCAGAAAATCATGAGACACCAGATGTTCAGCCAAGCCAGACAATCACAGTGCTCATATCCGGATGCCCGGTAAAACCAGAAGACAAACCGGAATGCAAACCCGCTTGCCCGGACAAGCCAGGAGCAGAGACGGGAGCAGAGGAGATGGAAGATCTCTTTTCTGGCAATAGAATTACGGGAAAGACGAACTTATGCATGAGATGAAGGATCGGAAGCTTCCGCCACTGATGCCATCGCATGAGGGTTATGCAGACCCTCAAGACTTATATGGTCTTTTGTCTGGCTCCTACCTGAGGATGAATAGCCAGACTGATTCTTTGAATCACCATACTTTTACTTCAGAGATTTCATCTCTTGTCTGGAAGTGCGTGAAATCTGACTGAAGACTGGAATCACAGTGATTCCTGAATAAAATGTTTGAAAGCACTATAAAGGATCTACGTAATAAGAGTGGTACTTGGCTATTTTATAACATGGTAATTTGATGGTATATAATAGGTATGGTTTCACAAACCTCGAAAACGGGAGTACTGACACGAAACTAGTTACAAAAACCCTCTAAAACACCATGACATGAAAGTTAAACATAACATAGGCAAGAAAGATTTCATGGTAAGCATGTTTTCTTGAGTCAGAGAATTAAATGTAGCTAAACTTTTCAGTGCAAAGCTATAAACTTTTATCCATATGATAGCAGGCGAACTGATCTGCTAGCAGAATATTTGAAAAGTGAATCAGTTTTCACATTTGGGACCTACTGCGCATGCGCGAGCGTGCTTAGTGACAGGCGTCACCAAGGAGTGTGTACAGACTGGTGCCAGTCTATTGTAAGGCTAATGCAGGGGTCCCCTCTACCAGAAGCCTGGTTGAGGGTCTACATGGTGATGGTATTGGCATTAGGGAGTATGTAAGCGAGCATAAAAATTTTATTCTGATAGCTAAATGCAGATATTTGATTTAGCAAGTAGTGATTGAACGGTAATGGATGTTTTTGTGGTGTAATAACAACTCCTGTTAGCACATCCCCAAATCAAGGCCGACACAGTATAGTTAGCCATGCTACAGCGGCGTATTGCGCAAGCAACAGATTTAGAATGGCATGTCCCCAAGATCTATGCATGCGCGAGAGTGTTCTCGAGTACTCTTCTCCAAAGTCGGGAACATACTTTCTCGCAAGATTTTTTTTGAACAATGTTTTACGTGGTAATTTTATGAATGACGTAGTAGTATCTCTATTTATAGCATTCGTATTCGTAGTAAAACTAGTAACACTGTGGACCGATTGATACACGCCGATCATAGGAAAACTTTTTATCATTCACTATTTAAGCCAGAGAAGACAACCATTAGTTATTTTTAAATAAAAATTGTTAACTCTTTCAACTGAAGTCATAGTATCGCAGAAACTCAATTTCATCTTAATAAGCTGTTGAATATGTTACAAGTTTTTAAGGGGTGGGGGGGGGGGCTGTTGCTCACAGCTGCCATAGCCTGCAACAGCTTCCAGTTAAGCACTAACACTATTCAGCCATCTTACATTGTATTGAATTACATGTACTTTGTTTAGCCTACCAGTTGAAAGGGATATGTGATGTAGGTTGGTAAGTTACAAAATATGTTAACCCTAGTCAATGAAATCACAGTATTCATGGGAGGTACATTATTGATTTTTCTGAAAATAATTTGACTGGGATGTGTTGCTGCCTTAAGCAGCAAAAGCTTCCAATCAATGTAATTGCCAAATCTGCCAATATGTATTATTTTGGGTTTCCTATACTCCCTGACCTTGGCCAGAGCCAGTGCATGCATATTCTGAATCTGACATATGCTATACTGACAAATGACAATACTGGCTACTGTAGACCTGAAGACTGATACACTATCCTCAATAACATTCTCAGAAGTCCAATATTAATTACTCAACCATCTGTTCATGTCAGATTTGTGCAATTTGTGTAAACTACGTGTCGCATATTACACGCCTTACGAACTACTAATTTTTTAGACGGACTACCGATTTGCCAAGTCTGGTAGTCCTTCGTCCCCGTTGGAACACCAACCAGTTTCAACACAGTTTGTTTGCTATGCAAGTGCTATGAACTGCTATGCATTATTCGATTTGTTTAGCAGTTACCGCTTGGCAATTTTTTCCCAACAAAATATTCGCTGGATATGAGATGAAGGTTACGAATGTTAGTGTACTGAATTGGCATGCGGAAGTCGAAACCACATAGGCTTACTGATCCAGCGTATCGGAAGTACCAAATTGAAACATATATTACAGTTACGTTTTCTCACGTATATACAATTTCAAGCTCACGCACACGTAGGCACCAGCACATGAATTATTATAAATATTTTTTACAATATGTGATGCGGTGTCTGTTCATCTTATAAGCAGAGGCCTATATATATGATTATAACAATATGCTATGTATGAGTGTTTATTATTGTTGCGAGAGGAGAGGGGTGGTGGATTTTCAAGAAACTATATTAATAGTAGGAACCTTTGCATTGTGTATGCTAATTCTTATTGAAAGTCGCATAGAAATGTTTTTTGAGAACCAACAACCACTCAAGTGTTCCACTAAATTTAAGAACCGCCAGATTTCGTCATATGTCATAGAATCATGTTGCTGCCTCACGTAAACGCGTTTTAGTGGTCCACCATTAGGTAGCTGGCCCTATACAGTTAGCTAATTAACTGCCAATATTTAAGCTCCACCATCATCATACATTAGATTTATTTAGATTTGGGATTCCCAGACACTGACGTGAATAGGAAACTGTATGAACATTTTTAAGAACGACCACATGAGTGGTCCACTTACCCCTTTCACCGACAACTCCATGAAAAAGTAAATTCTTTACAGGATAAAATATATTCTGCCTAAGGCAGCAACAGCTTCCCGTCAAATTAATTTCTAATCATGCAACCGTTTTTCTGTATGACAGTATTGAAAATGGGATATGGGGAATCCATCTTTGAATGGGTTAAGAACCACCATCATCATACATCATCATCATATCTCTTAGTGAAAGTCTCTGCTACCTCGCATTAACTTAAGTCATCCTCCTCAGACAAACACATTTATTTTTAGACCCACCAGGTGCTATTTCACGTTTTTTGAAACGCCACTAGGAAACCTCGTGATTCGCCTTAGTAGATATAGTAGGTGGTGCTATGCATTAGGCTAATTATTGACTAATTTTTTTTTTAAACCCAACAACCTCACCATCATCATACATATGAACGGGGTCTTTTACAACCACCGTCAACAATGGTTATTCAGTTTGAACCACCGCAATGTGTGCGTTAAATGTTGTTGGCATTCATTGGGAGAAAGGTTTCAAAATTTTAATTTTTGCCGTAAAAAAAAACAACAGGGATTATTTAATTGTTCGCACCCACAGCATTGTATCAACTAGGCTAGATTTAATTGCAGGAAACCATTACAATGGGTGAATATCCTCGACAAATACAATGAACATTGCTCTAGCCAATCAGCTATCAGAAACGTCTTCAGCAAACAGAAACGCATGTGCACTTGCTGGACGTCCACTGGCCGTGGATTGCTGATCAGTCTGTATTAGTCTTTCGAGCCAAACAGATGCAAACTTGTAAGATTCAAATTCTCTTTCAAGTTTTTCAAATTTATTTTCCTCATTTTAAATTCCGTACAGTACAATCGCCTACATTCCAAATCTTTCCTTTATGACGAAATCGATTCAATTCATTAATGGATCTTTTTCAAACATTGTAGATTCACATTTTCCGTAGTATGTCTATCTAACTTTTAATCAAATATTTGTATGTCTTAAATTACCACTTACATTCAAAATTATTTTTATTCAAACAAACGGCAGTCAATTTTGCTCATTTCCGCATATAAAAATGAATCCAAATCATGATAGTATACAAAATTACCAAGCAGATTTTATTGAATCTCTTCATATGTTTCAAACATATTTTTGATTTCAAACATCCGGATTACAGAAATTAAATTACAGAAACAGGGTCCGATCTTTAGCAATGCCACCGTCTCTTAGTCATCATCATCATCTGTTGCAACGTTGGAGGCCGTGTTTGGCCTACTGCCGATCTAATTTATTTTTTTTCATTTCTGTGGTTGGTTGCACAATGCGCGGATAATGGTTGAATTTCTTCTTTCTTTTTTTTTACTGTTCGTAAATAAGGTTGCTGTGGTATATGTACAATTTACAATGTACAGACATACATCATTGATCTGGTAGGACAGACCCACCTTATCGATGCAGGAACCTCTGATTCTTCATGATGTGGCTTGAAGGGCTGATAGGGCAATCCCACCTGGCTCAGCCACTTACAATAAGCATAATTATCCAAATGTACAATATATACATATATTTTTATCGTGTGGGTGGAAAGTCTGACCCTCCTTGCAAGCTTGATTGAATGATAGGACAGCCACACCTTATCAGTGCACATGTAGCCTCATATGGACGGTAGGACACGCCCACCTGTGCTGGATTAATATGTGTGGAGATATATACAGTATGTATTAATAATACGTTTCGTAGTAACTGGTACTAAAACATAGGACAGCAAGAACTCACCTAGCGACCTGTTGTGGCTGGTAAGGCTGACTCGCATAATTAGCTTACTTAATGGTAGGACATACCCACCATAGCAGTACATTTACATTATTACAATAGTTGTTTATGTGCTTGTGGGACTGGTAGGAAAAGCCCACCTGACCCGGCTTGTTGCAGATGAGTCATCTGAAAAATTATAGGAACGATAAATTAGAAATAGGAAGTTACGGTAGAAACCAGTATTGATCTAAATTTGTTCAATGAAATTTTATCACTAGACTGAGTGTCTCCATCAACTAAGCCAGTCATTTCCAATGATAAATTTTCAAAAATAACCTTTTCTTTCGTCTTCTAATGGACTTTACTTGAGTATTAAATGATTAACATTATAGTGAGACATACATAGCAGGTAATAATATATGTAGGAGCAATACGCCTATAGGAATAGGCCGGGATATAACCTGGCGGCTGTTATTGATCTACCGGCGGCTGTTTTCGACGGCGGCTGTTATCGTCATACACCGAATGACCAACCTAGTTGAATTGATGACTTATATATATTTTGCTACTGAATAAATAATATTGAATCTTGAATCTCGGAATAGTCTGAATACGGATTGAAAAATTCACGAAACCATAACACAATTGCCACAAGAGCGCATTCAGTTCATGACAATTTAAGTACATGCAATTTAAGGCCTTGCCTTTGGTGGATGCCTATATTGAATTGTTAAATTATTTACCTATATGGAAATAAAGAATCGGGGTTTTTTAAGTAGGGGGGATCGAACCACCACCACCACCTCAACCACTGTTAAGGCAAACAAAAAAGAAAGTAACGTGAAACTATCAGAATTACAATTCATTCTTATACAACAAAAGAAAAAAGACAGACAGAAAGCCTGTGCCTAGACCATCTAGGATCACCCACAGGCACTTGTATCCGGGGTTGAGTACCTCTAAAGCCGCTTCAGGGATAGAGTACCTTTAAAGCCGGTTGGGACACGCCCCCTAACCAGACGCGGCACACCCTCTTGGCTCAGAGATAAATAATAGGACCAGATGGCATACACCCAAAAATTCTGTCAGAGATGGCAAAAGAATTGAGTATTCCAGTGAGCATACTATTCAATAAATCACTAGACGAAGGGGTAGTTCCAGATATATGGAAATCGGCTGATGTAACATGTATCTACAAGAAAGGACCAAAATGTGATCCTTGTAATTACAGACCTGTCAGTCTAACATGCATTTTATGTAAAGTACTTGAATCATATGTACGAGACGGTATCATGGATCATTTAGAAAAAAGCCATCTCATAACTGATTGTCAGCATGGATCTAGGTCAAAAAGATCTTGTAAAACACAGCTGCTAGAGTATCTTGAAGTAGTAACTCAACTCTTAGACACAAATGAGCCAATTTATGTAATTTATTAGACTTCAGAAAAGCTTTTGATACGGTACCACATGTAAAACCACTGAAAAAAATACGAGCCTACGGAATTAGTGAGAAACTAGCCAAGCGGATTGAAAGCTTCCTAACAAATAGACAACAACGAGTACAAGTAAACACCTCAACGTCAGAATACAAGAATGTCACAAGTGGAGTGCCACAAGGCAGTGTACTAGGGCCGGCTCTTTTTATACTGTTTATAAACGATCTACCTGATAACATAGAATGTATTTGCAAAATATTTGCAGACGATACTAAACTAATTGGTAATCCGGAAAACTCTGATATCCAGAGAAATGTTGACAGGGCATGCAAATGGTCATAGGATTGGCAGTTGAGATTTAATTCAGCAAAAGTACACGTTCTGCAGTTAGGAAACAACAATCCAGATATACAATACATTATGACAGATACTGAAACGCACTTACCTATAACCCCTACACACTGTGAAATGGATCTAGGCATCTATATCGATGACAAACTTACTTTCGACACTCATAAAACACCATCACAACAAAAGCTAACTGTATATTAGGAATCATGAAAAGACCCTTTAGCCGCATGGACAACACCACCTCTCTTCTTCTAGAATATTGTAACTCGGTCTGGTCACCACACCTCATGAGACAGTCAAGAACTATAGAAGCAGTACAGCACTGAGCTACCCGACTAATTCCTACAATGAAAGGTCTGCAGTACGAGGACAGACTACGAGAACTAGGGTTATTTTCTCTTAAATACTGGAGAACTCGTGGGGACTTAATCGAAGTATGCAAACTGAAGAACAACATGTACAACCTAGACCAATCCATTTTCTTTAGAGAACCTAGCTCCAACATAACACGGGACACAATTACAGAATAAGAGTAGACCCCTGTAGCAAGAACATACGGAAATTCTTCTTCACCAAAAGAATCGCGCCCCAGTGGAATGCACTACCAGAACACATGTGGTTGAAGCAAAAAACATCTCCGATTTAAAATCAAAACTAGACACACATCTGTGCGGAATTAAGTACAACTTTGATTAACCTAAGACACATGTATCACATACATTTACAAGATAAAGTTGCATTGGCTCTAGGTGTGGAATCTGCGCCAGACTGCCATATGTAAAAATTATATAATATTGAATATAAATAAGGAATATAGCAATAATATTAGTAGATAGGACTCGTACATATTAATCGTTGGTTTGATGTTTGTCATTGGATTTGGTGTGGCATCCGCGGCATTCCAAGACATTTTACAGGCATACATATGTGTTGTTACACGTCTAGCACATTATGTAACATGTAGGTATTGTAAGATAACCCTGCGTGAGAATACCACATATGCAAAGATGTACAAAAGCGCTCACTGTTAACCCTTGCCACCCTGGTGTCAAAGCTTTCAATTTTCAAACTAAATTAAAAGATGAACCAGTGTTCACTCTTCAGCAAACTCGGGGGGCGATGGTGCCGTCGCAGACAGTAACATCTTCAACCGGGGTTGTTGAACAATGTACACCAGTTCTTTGCTATTCCCACAGTATAAGTTGGATTACGGACACCAGAGTGGTAGGGGTTAACTGCCATTGTATATAAATAACATGTACAGTACATAGGAAAATAGTTTGATGTTGGTCAGTGGACTTGGTGTGGTATCCGCGCCGTCCCATGCATTAACTAATATAGGGTCAAATCCCAATCCCAGATGCATTGTAATAGTGTTGACATGGTGGAGTAACTGCGCCAATACATGTGTGCAGCTTCGGTATCGAGTGCTTGTCCCACCGACAGTCATGCGCCCATTGGTCTATTAGTTGATATGTGTATATGACTATATGTGTATATATGTGTATATGTATGATATATATATATATATATATATATATATATATATATATATATATATATATATATATATATATATATGTATGTATGTATGTATGTACACAAGTGTTTAATGTTGATCAGTGGACTTGGTGTGGCATACGCGCCATCCCATGCTTTAATTATACTAGGAGTTAATCCCAGTCTCAATTGCATTGTAATAGTATTGACATGGTGTGGTAACCGCACCAGTCCATATGTATGTTTATGTGTACGTATGTGATTATGTATGTATGTATATGTATAGGTGTTTGTATGTATGAATATATGTATATGTGTTGTATATGCAGGGTTGGAAAAAAATCGATTTTTTTCAAAAAAATCAAATCAATCGATTTTTTTGATTTAAATCGATTTCAATGATTTAAATCGATTTTTATTCGCGACATCCCAGGAAATTACGTAAAACTTATACAGTGAAACCTGTATTAAGACACTGGCTGTGGGAGTCACAGAAGGTGGTCTCTTAAGACAGGTGGTCTCTTAATACAGGTCCAGATGCATTGCTAAACTGTATTTTGGAACTGAATAAAGTGGTATTTTTATGACTTATTTTTAACTGAATTTTAAGCTTGCTGGTTTCTTAATACAAAAAAACTTTGTTCGCTTAAGCAGTTTTAACAGTATTATTATTGCATCATTTTTTATTGCATCATTTTTTTATTGCATCATTTTTCTATTGCATCATTTTTTTATTGCATCATTTTTTTTAAATGATGCAATAGAAAAGCATTTTTTCATTCTTGAAAAATACAGTCAAAACTGCTTAAGTGACAAAGGCTATGAAATATTTTCAATTCCATAATTAGCAAAATGTCTAACTCCGGCCGAAAACAAGATCCAATATGGATTCATTATGAGAAAGTGAAGACCCCAGATAAGGCCGGTGTCCGGGCTGTCTGCAAGGTCTGCCGACACGAACTCCAAGGTATCCCAGAGCGGTTAAAAAAACATGCAGCCAATTGCACAGGTCCACCAACACCAGCACTTCAAGGTCTAGCTGTAGCCGCAACAGAAACGGGGACTTCATCTCAATCTGAGCAGCAGCAGCGCGTTGAAACTGTTGTTGATCAAAACGATGTGGTGGTGATGGAAGTTGAACCTCTGTCAACTTCAAGTTCTGCTTCAGCGGCAGTGAAGCGCCCAGTGCACGGTCAATTAGCTGCTGGTACATTGGCCGCTAAGATACCCAAGCTGAATTATGGTCTACAGAATTATGTCATCAGAACTTCAGCAGAAAAACGTGGTGAATTAGATCGTGATGTAGCTAGGATGGTGTATGCTACGAACTCCCCATTTCGCTTAGTAGAAAATAGACATTTTATAAACCTTGTAAAAGATTTACGATCAGGCTATCAACCACCATCCAGAAAGGACATAGGGGGGAAATATTTGGATGTTATCTACACAGAAGAGCGGGAGAAGGCGAGAAAAAATTTGGAAGGTGAACTTGTCTGTCTAGCATTAGACGGTTGGAGCAATATTCATAACGAGCCTATCGTATGTGCTACAGTGACGACCTGCTTAGGTGATATTTACTTAGTGGATACTACGGACACCTCTGGACATCCTCACACAGCGGAATATCTTTATGACATTGCGAAGCAGACAATTGAAAACACGCACAATGATTTTGGGTGCATTATATGTAGTATCGTCACAGACAATGCTGCTAATGTAGCAAAGATGCGAGAGTTCTTGAAAGAACGACTGGGTTTCAACATGATTGCGTATGGATGCACGCCTCATCTTCTAAATCTGACTTCAAAGGACTTAGAAATGGGTAATGTTAAGGAGTATGTCACACAAGTTGTGAAGTATTTCCGAAATAACCACTTTGCTAGTGCCCAAATACGCCAATCATCGTGCAGAAAGTTAGTGATGCCAGCAGATACAAGGTGGAACACAATGTACGATTGTTTAAACTTGTATTGTGAGGCATGGCCGACACTTGTGACAATCTGTGATGGACATACTGACCGCATAGATGTTGCCATTGCCAATAAAGTTCGTAATGTAGTAATCAAACGTTCTGCAGATGAATACCGACTTTGTTTGAAACCAGTAGCTTGCGCTCTCGATAAAGCTCAATCGGACAATTGCACAATAGCAGAAGCAGTTGAATTATGGAAAGATGTAAAAACGGCCCTGCATAATGACACTAATAATTCAACAAAGCGTGCGGCCGATAAGCGTTATCAACAAGCTGTGACACCTCACCACATGCTGGCCAATCTACTCCACCCTAAATACCGTGGTCGAAACTTGACTCAGCAAGAACGTGAAACTGCACTCACCGTAGCATCCGAAATCCCTGGTTTGATGACTTTGGTAATCAAATTCGAGGCCATGGCACCACCATTTCACATTCTTAAATTTAACGACGAAGTTGTTAATGGAGTAACCTCTCTTCATTGGTGGAAGTCGCACAGACGTGACTTCGAGGATGATCTGCTGGAAGCATTTGAATTCACTCAGCGTCTGATGTCAGCTGTGGCGGCGTCAGCTGGTGTCGAGCGCGTGTTCTCCAGCTATGGGCTCGTGCAGAGTAAGTTGAGAAACAAACTTGGAACTTTAAAAGCGGCTAAACTAGTATTTCTTTTTCGGTCCCTAAACTGTGACAAAGAAAATGACTTCCGGTTTCAGTTGAATGATGATTGTTGACTAGACTAGTGAAGTACAATTGCAGCATTATTGAAAACTGAAAGTGAAAAGTGATGACAGACACATCTATCTGTGACTCAGTTAGGTTTGCGCGATATTGCTTGAGAGAATATCGATATCGTTATTATAAAAAAATTGCGGTATCTCAATAGTCAATATATCGAGTGTTCTGGTTAATCACTTAATTGTGAATAATTAAAGAATATGCATCCCATCATTCATAACATATTGAATATTTTGAAAGCAATTTCACTGGAAGCCGTTGCTGCCTAAGTCAGCAACGGTTTTCAGTGAAATTGCTTTCAAAATATTCAATATGTTTATTATGTTACGAATGATGGGATGTCTATTCTTTAATTATCACTGTTTGAACTAATAATATATAGAGTTCAAAATTTATATATTACGTCATATTAGCAACGATTTTTCAATTTTGTTCACAATTGCATCACAGATACAGTGAGTAGCAATAGGACAGAAATGATGCAATGCATAAATCTAACGAATTAGCCCTAATTAGATGCACAAAATCTATGAAGGTATGCAAAAGTCATCATTGTCTAAGTCTATCAACCTTGTTAACTTCTGTCTTTAAAAATATGCTCAAATTAAAATTGATAAACTGGTGTACATTTTTCAACAATTTTGGTGGACGATGTTGCTGTCTGCGACAGCTCTATCATCCACCAAATTTGTTGAAAAATGTACACCAGTTTATCTTTAACCCTTAGCACACTGATGTCGAAATTTTTAAATTTCAAATTAAATTTAAAGATAAACTGGTGTACGTTTTTCAACAAATTTTGTGGAAGATGGTGCTGTCACAGACAGCAGCATCGTCCACAAAAATTGTTGCAAATTGTACACCAGTTTATCTTTAAATTTAATTTGAAAATTTAAATTATCATGCTCCAGAGTGCTAGGGGTTATGTTTATTTTGAAAAATTAAAACTCCTACATCAGTGTGCTAAGGGTTAATGTAATGTAATGATGTGTTTACGTGTTACAATGTATATAGTTTCTTGCCAGTTTCAGCAATTACTGATTTTGATTTTTGAAGTTGTAGTAAACTACTTAATTTAATAACATTTCAATCTTTATTGTTTTAGTGTTAAATAAAATGGAGCCCAAAAGTCCAACTTGATAAGCACTAGCCAATAGTAATCGAGACACTCAATGACACTCCAGAGTGACTCCAGACGCATGTCATAGCTGAAAAAAGAGACAGTGTCTTGCTTTAAAAGAGTGTGCTTTTGGAATTAGACTAATAGTAATAGCCATACTGGCCCATACATGACTTTTCATGTACACTATTGCTTTAATGGTCATGTAGTGACATGTACGCACATGGAATTCTCCTCTTCTTTACAGCTTACACATACTTAATGATCATACTTTGTACACATGTGTGATGTACTGTGTACATGAACCTCAAGTATGTAGATTGTAGATGTGGACTCGTGCACTGGGTCTAGTCTTGCTGATGACAAATATGAGCAATTAAGTGTATAATTCTATTTTGTGTTGATGTTCAAGTGCCATGGAAGCAGTAAAATAATTATGTTACTTTAATTTAACAAAATTACTGTTAATTGTATTAATTACTTGAAAATTCCTCTATTTTTGCAAAACTGATTTAAATCACGATTTTTTCGATAAAAATCGAGTGATTTAAATCATGATTTAAATCATGATATAAATCAATTGATTTAAATCAAGCCAACCCTGTGTATATGTTATGTGTATATGTATGTATATGTATATGTATGTAGGTTAGAGCTGGGCGGTATTGATATTTACATGACGGTACCGGTACCATGAAAAAATACTGCGGTACCACGGTATACCGTCATCTGAGCTTGAGGCATGACACGAAATTAGAACAATTTTTTCCATTTCCTTTTCACTTCCATCTCCAATCAACGGTAAATATAGCTAAAATAAATAAATCGGCTTCGTGATTTAGAGAAGAAAAACATGGCTATTGCGACTGTTTAGTTTCACGATTTTATTAGGTCACTATTTTTATTGACGTAATATCATTCACGGGAATATCGGTCAAAGGGTGTGGTCGACTGACTCGCTAACTATAACCCGCTGTTTGAGACATTGGGGTGCACTATTTTCAATCTGGATTGTTCTTGCTATTAATGTGTGCGACCAGCAAACGGTAAATTTTATTTTGGCAGTCGAGCGCTTTGATAAACAGAGTCCAGACAAAATCCGCGAGTATTTAAACGGGGGCGAGTGTTGTACGCTTTTATTTCTGTTGGAGTCGTATATTACACATACATATAACACGACATTGAATATAGCCGATTCCAAAGCTTCTGATAATTACCGAGTACCCGATGTGCAGACTCGTTACTCACCATGCTTCACGTGAACAATGCGTGTAAAAAGCTATTTCTGCGAACTTCCGACGTGTAGCCAGTTGGAAAATGAATTACAAAAACTAAAACACTATAATTTTTAGGTGTCGTTACTTAAACTGGATTTAATCCGTAAAGAAATTTCTTAAAACAAGTCAGAAAAATAAAAATAACGACTTCAACGCTGCTCGTTGTTAATAAATTAGCACGTGATCAAAACGCCAAGAGCAAATACTACGTTTTAGTAAATTTTCATTGATAAATTCAGCATAGTAATGTATTTTCCCACGGTCTAGTTCATGAACATCCAATCAGATACGTCTTTGCGAGATCGCTGTTGTGTTTGAATAGCACACAGTTTGTATGTTATTTTGTTATTCTAGCGTGTTTGTTCGGTGACAAAATGCTTGGAGTAATAAATTACAAATAATAGAAACGGGAATAGGGAAAATATTATAGTGTAATTACTACCGGCGGACAGCCAGAGAATGAGTTTAGATGTTTTAAATAAAGCAATTTTACAGCGAGACTTTTAAGACGTACGTTTGACATACAATTCTGCCTGTCATTATTTTGCAATTGACGTCTTGACGTTTGTTTTTACTTCGACCCTTTCACCTGAACTCGTCAGAACGCCCAGCTCTAATGTAGGTATATACATGTATGTATGTATATGTATATATAAGTATATGTGGGTATGTATGTATGTATGTATGTAATATTGTAAACGCACCGGCTCAGAATTTTCAAAATTGAAAAAAATTGAAAATATTTTTGCTTATTTTATCACCTGAGATTGTCAATTTTGTTTAATAGATGCCATATGGCCTGATTAGTATACAATGATAAATCATTGATTGATGTTTTGAACACTTATTTGAGTTTCGCTTTTACCAAGATGTCGCGTAGATTAGGATTTTTCTTAAATGCAATTACTGGACGCTTGTTGAATGGTTGTTTTAAATTGTCCTGTAATTTGTGATACTCATCCTTTAGGATTTTCGCAATTTCAACATTTTTCCGATTGTATGTGAGAGTAAATGGGATAATCTCACGTTGATCCGAGAGGCATGGGTCCGAATTTATGCCCCTTGGCCATTGTGTTTCGAGTTCTTTAATCCAAAACGATTCTCTTAGTGATCTTTGTTTATCAGTTTCCTCTGTTGTGTCTGAAAGAGGTAGCTGTTCGATGGGCATAATTTCAAAGTCACGGGTGACTAAATGATCAGGAAGATTAAAATGTTCAGCCACATGTGTGTCTTCCTCTAGTCTAATATCTGAAAGGTGTCTGGTTGCTCGGCATCTTAGTCGATTTTTTGTTTCGCCAACATATGTATGTATGTATGTATGTATGTATGTATGTATGTATGTATGTATGTAATATTGTAAACGCACCGGCTCAGAATTTTCAAAATTGAAAAAAATTGAAAATATTTTTGCTTATTTTATCACCTGAGATTGTCAATTTTGTTTAATAGATGCCATATGGCCTGATTAGTATACAATGATAAATCATTGATTGATGTTTTGAACACTTATTTGAGTTTCGCTTTTACCAAGATGTCGCGTAGATTAGGATTTTTCTTAAATGCAATTACTGGACGCTTGTTGAATGGTTGTTTTAAATTGTCCTGTAATTTGTGATACTCATCCTTTAGGATTTTCGCAATTTCAACATTTTTCCGATTGTATGTGAGAGTAAATGGGATAATCTCACGTTGATCCGAGAGGCATGGGTCCGAATTTATGCCCCTTGGCCATTGTGTTTCGAGTTCTTTAATCCAAAACGATTCTCTTAGTGATCTTTGTTTATCAGTTTCCTCTGTTGTGTCTGAAAGAGGTAGCTGTTCGATGGGCATAATTTCAAAGTCACGGGTGACTAAATGATCAGGAAGATTAAAATGTTCATGTATGTATGTATGTATGTACGCATGTGTGTATAATGTGTATATGGGTATGGATGTCTCCACATATTGTACATAGTAGCTAAATGAAGTGTAAATTAAATGACTCTGTGTGGAATCCGCGCCAGTGGAATTTGTACAAATTGTAAATTACATAGACATGAACATATAATAGGATGGGGCACAGGGGAGATTACTCATCCGGGACAAAAATAAATGTGTTCATTTTTTGGTCAGAAAATTTCTGCAAAATAGGGGGTCTCTTTCACCGTGTTTCACAACTTGATGCTTGATTGGTTGACAAAAAAAATTATCCAATCAAAAAGAAGGAATAATAACTCTTCTGTGCATCGAAGGCATACATTAAATTGCTTGATATCTTACAAACGGTAAGCATGTAAAAAATTAGTTGTTGTCAAAAGCCTATAAAAAATCAGCGCACGGTCATAAAATGTTGATTAAATTATTGAGGCCTATTCTTAGAAAACAATGATATGTATTTGAGACTTGTATTTCATGGTAAAATATGTTTTATGAATAGATTTTGAAGGGTACCCAACTCAGATTTTTGTCACTTGCCAAAATCAAAATGGCGAACATATCCGAGTTTTAACATAGCAACTAACTTCTATCACACATTTTATTTGTTTTTATGCATATATATTTAAGATACATAGATAAGCCATTTAACATGAAAGGTTTTATTCATTCCATGTGTTTTACTACATATTTATATTTTAATTTTTATTTATTCAAAGGTTTAACATGTAGTTACTAGTTTTGGTTTTTGGTATTACTTCAACATCATCATCCAGGGATCAAAATGTCCATGAATGCGTGAAATGGCATGATATGTTGACTTGCGGGCAACTACATCGTTTCATTTATTTCTAACCCTGTCATCATTCATGATCGTAGGATTGCATATGACCTAAGCCTATTGCTTCTTTTGTTTTATTACTTTTACATTCCTGAAAAGGTTGTGTTCAAGCAAAACAAATAAAACACACTATGCTACAAAGTACAAGTACAAATAGTGAAATACAATATTACACTTTACAAGCGTCCTGAAGTTGGCGCGGTTACCACAACCAATCACTTTCCTACACATCTGTAACCTTTAATTTTGCTTACATTAACAGCCACATCAACAAATTCCATATAGTGTTCATATACAATTTTATCCAGGTGGTCGGTTTAGGGTGGGGGTTGGGGGAGGGAAAGTGTCACCCACTTCTTGATCTTGATAAATAATTTTTTAAGCCGTTACTTGGATGCGCCTGTTTAACCCTTTGACATGTTTGAACATGAAGGGGCAGATATGAAAATTAAAATCTGGAGCCAGTTTAGTCTTTAGGAGCTCATAAAAAATTTAATAGATCCATAGGTTTTACATTTTCATGTCTAGTTTTTCATGTTCAGATGCAAAGGGTAAAAATGAGCACCCATGTAGTACTAAACAAGCATGTGCACCCTAGTTTTGTTACAATATGATTATCCAATCTTGAGGTATATGCTTTTTTTTAAATAAAAGACAGACATGTATACCGAATTCTACCAGCCACTGGTCTCAGCTAAAATATTTTAATCCATCATCCAGATCAAGGGGTGAGATACTTAATTTTTTTAGACGTGACCTGCAACTAGTATAAAGTCGGTATGTCTGTCTGTCGGTATAATCTTTTGACAAAGTCTATATGCTATATCTCAAGCATGTCAAGATTGGATAATTGGGTAATTTTTCTACCAAAATTTTTCCTCTAGGTAGAATTTAAGTGAGGCACAGTAAACCGCTATGTCCATTAGTTAGTTAGTCAATCACAAAAGGTAATTCTGGATGTATTTAAAAAACTATTGATTTGATTTGGCCCAAGTTTTAACTTAACGGAGGAACCTGCCATGCAAGAGGATTTCCAGATGTTGGCCATGTTCCGGATAAAAGAATCCATATCAAGATCGGATGAAATTCTGTATCTGTGGATATCTCAGATACTACTGCTCTGATTTGGATCACATTTTAACACAGGAATGGGTGTGGCCATACACTGGGATTCTACAACCTTGGACGTAATAAGAAAAATCTGAAAATCTTAAAACATCTGGAACCCGCAGCTACTGAGATTCTATCGACCTTGTGAAATGCTACTGTTCTAGCATTTCATCCTTATCTGCTGCCCTGTGATCCTGTTTGTATCTGAATTGCACATGTTGTTAAAGCCAAGTGGGCTTATGCCGTGGCGACCGTACCTCGTCTGTTCTTCATGGTTTGCCTTAAACGACTTCTCAAGAACCACTGGGCCGATTTCAATTATATTTGGCAGGAAACATCCTTATGGCATGGAGATCCAAGTTTGTTCAAAGGAGTCCAATTGGCTGGCAGCCATCTTGGAATTTGGATGATTTTTTACAAAATCTGCCCCGAAACTGCTTGGGGGATAGCTACAAAACTCATGAAATATCACCTAGGACAAGAGCTGAATCAAATTTGTTCAAGAGAACTTGATCGGGCAAATGCTTTGGCAGCTTGGATGACCTAGTTTTCGTGAAAACAAGCCCAGAACAGCTGAACGGATCGGGCTGAAATTCAGGAGATATAATTAGTGACTAAGGGCCATTAAAGTTTCTTCAAAGGAACTTGATATGTCAAACGCCATGGGCAATCAAAATGTAGTGTGTTTGGCGGCCATAATCAATTTTTTATTTTATAGATTCTGAAGCTGAAATTGTTTTTATATATAATAGGATTTTGGGTATTCTGATTTCAAATTTGTCATTATCAAATCTGTCAGATAAACGGTCTGGTGGCCATCATGGATCTTTTCCCTGCCAAAAGCTCCCATGTTTTAGAGCAATAAGAAATTTAAAATATTTTCTCGCGAACCCCTCGGCCTATTTCAAGTATTATATTTGGCAGAGAGTATCCTTAGAGCATAGTGATACAGGTTTGATCAATTTGCCCGATGGTCCTCTGGGATTTTGGCCAATTTTTGAAAATGCCTTTAAGAATTCCAATTCGCTGGTGGGATCGATTCAAAACTCATGAAACGTCATCTATGGCAAGAGCTAAGAGCTGAACCAAATTTGTTCAAGGGAACTCAATTGGCCTAATGCTTTATCGACAATTTTGGATGGCCTAGTTTTCATGAAAAAGACTTCTCCAGAGCGGCTGGACGGATCTGGCCGAAATTTCAGAGATATGATTAGGAACTAAGAGGGCCATTAGAATTTGTTCAAAGTAAGTAGATACATAAAGAAACATGCCTGCTGTGATTTACAATTCCGGCCAACTCCTAAGGGTTCTACTTAAATAGCTGATGGTCTTTCTAGTTGAAATCCTCATGTTCCAGGTGAGCAATACAAGAACCCCTGGGCCTCTTGTTTTCTAATATGATGTACCACCAAATTAATTGAAGATTAGCATAAAATCAGTATCAAATGATGTTTTTATTCCAAAAAATTAATCTTTTCAACCACTGAAATATCAAAATCCTAATTTGAAAGCACTTATATTGAATATTTTTTTACACTAATTTGACTGGAACTGTTGCTGGCAGCAATTGCGTCCTCTAACCTTTCCTGTATGAATGATAGTTTTGAAATCGTGAAACTGGAATTTCAAGGCTTCAAGTGGCCCCTTTAACACTATAACTGACCAAAAATGGTTTCTGCAATGGCCCTGAGAAACCTCCATCTGTCCATTTGCAGACAGAACAAGAAAATTATTTTTGAAAATTTACCACTGGAATTACTGGCTCGATTATTGAACCAGACATTTGAGTGGTAAATTTTCAAAAATAGTCTTCTCTTGGCCTGCAAATGAACATTCCCAAATACCACTACAGACGCAGGTTTTGGACAGCTTTGTTAAAACACTTTGATGGCTACATGTTTTCATGATGTGGTTTTCTTATATTTTAAGACAGTCATTCCAATAGCAAATTTTCAAAAATAGTCTTTTCTTGGTCTGCAAATGGAGATGGCTCAATAGTGAATATGATTTTAGAAGCAATTTTGGGGACATGTTTTTTTCCAAGTCTTTGTCATGGCGGAGTGGGGAGTTATGCCTTTAAGCTAATTAACAACCTGGCTGAGCCATGGATTAAAGATTAAAATTCAGCTAAAATGATTTTAAAAATAAGGAAAATTTATGACAGCTTTAGCACCACTACATGACAACTTGTATACATTGTTATAAAGTCAGAGCCCATTTTCGCCTATAAGAGTACGCTAAATATCATATTTTATTTCATATATCTGGTCACATTGTATATTTTTTGTTTTGTTCTGGTTTGGTATAGGTACCTAGTGGGTTTTTTCATAGATTACAAAGTAATTTTTATGCCATAACCACAAAAAATCCTAATCGTTTTTAGCTCACCTGGCCCTACAAAATGAAAATTTTAATAACAATGAAACAAAAAGTCACAGCTTGAACAAGTTTGTGGATTTATACTTTAATGATGTCATAGTATAAGTCTGCCAAATTCAGTAATTGTTTTTCAATATATAAAAACCGGCTGCCCCATTCTACATATAATTACCGATGATACATACCACTGTCCACTCACAGGCTTTTGAATTTTCGTCCATCCATATCACTACCGCATATCCCCCTACTACATGTAATGTATATATACCTACTATTATCTATATATAATATACACAGTGTATATTATATATAGTAGGTATATATACATGTAGTAGGGAGATATGCGGTAGTGATATGGAATGGATGGACGAAAATTCAAAGGCCTGTGGTCCACTCTTCTCTTTAAGCAATTCGCCAATTGCAGTAATTTATAACTTAATACTGCCGGGACAATAAAATTAAAAAGCCAACGGCTTATGTCCTGAGACAATGATGATGATGATTATATGAATATATAGGCCTATATATATATACTTTATGAAAATAAAAACGGCTTGAATCACCTGTGCTTGAATCTGGATCTTGAATCTTGTTTTGACGAGATATGGGATATTTTAGATTGCGTAACTGCTAAATATTTGTTTTCTTTTTACCAGAAATCCGAGGAAATGTAGCGTATTTCAGAACGTTCTTCAAACACATTCAAGATTCAAGCTTTCACATCAGTCATTTATGATATATATACATGATATGATGTGATACTTACAGCTGCGGTTACCTTCAACACCGACAAGAATGTAGGTAAAACACTATAATCTAAAATGCATCTCCAGACAGACCATATCCCTGAGAGAATTCACTGGAGAAAGTGTGATGTTGAGCAGTACAAAGAGATGGTTGATGGCGTCCTATCTGGCAAAACTCCGCAAATAGAAAGTAATCTAGCAGCACATATGATGGTAAAGACACTCTCAAGTGCCATGCACAGCGCTTCTCTCCAGGCTTCTGTGTGTTCAGTCAAGGACGGAACAAGGAAGCGCCCAAACAACAACAAAATATGGACCACAACTTTAAATGCCCTGGCCACTATAAGTAAAAAAGCACACAGGATATGGATTCTTGAAGGCAAGTCAATTGAGAATGATAATGCTGCAAACCGTAGGCGAAAAGATGCTAGGCATGTATTAAGGCAAGCTATACGACTGATGAACAGGCAGAAACGGAGTGACCATTGCAACAAGATCATGGAGGCACACGAATATGACAGACAAACCTTCTTCTACCTAATTGCAAAACAACATACTCTAGGCAATAATGGAATCCACCACCTTATACATCATGGAACAACATGTACTGATGAGGCTGATATCTTAGTGGCATTTATGGAACACTTTGGTTTTGGTGCACTGGCCAGTCCTCTTCAAGATGCAGAGTTCGACGAAGCCTATAAGACCTTAGTGGAGAACGATCTCATCGTAATTGAAGACCTGTGTCGTAACCAGAAAAACAGAATCAGCCTGTAACAGAATTAGAGTTCAGGGAAATCGTAGCTGGGTTTAAGAACAATAAAGCTCCGGATTATCAAGGACTAACTGCAGAGCATCTGAAGCATGCCCCGGCAGCAGTATTTGATCACTTAGCAATTCTAATGAACTATATTCTCTCAAAGGGACACGTTCCACGTGACATGAAGCAAGGAATATTAACACCTGTCTTCAAGAAAGTTAAAGATAGTAAACTAGCAACAAATTATAGGGGGATTACGGTCCTGTCATTAATCGGGAAGATACTTGAGAAACTGCTTTTAGACCGAACCAAACATAACCACGATAACATTCAGTCCATGTGGCAGAGAGGATTCACAGAGGGATCGTCCTCCAACAACACAGCGTTGATCATTTCAGAGGTTGTGAACGAGGCCAAGGACAACCAGGAACAAGTGGCTAAGGCCATGCTAGATGCCTGCAAGGCGTTTGATGTAGTTTGGCACGCTTCACTCCTTCGTAAGATATACATCAGCAGAGTCGAACAATCACTCTGGGAACCATCCAAGACCTCTATACTGATGCCGAAACTGTGGTAAAGCTTAAGGGCCGAATTTCCTCACCTCCACAGATCCAGCAGGGAGTACGCCAGGGTGGAATCCTTTCCACCATCCATTATAAACTATTCAACAACAATCTCCTACATATGATTGAGGATATGCAAGTCGGATAAAAAATTGGACACATTAATTGCTCAGCACCAACTTGCGCTGATGACATTGCCATTCTCGCACGCGATACTAATCATCTCCAAGAGATTCTCAACGTTGTCCACCACTACACCAATCAGGAACGGTACTCTATCAATCCAACAAAGAGTGCTCTTATCTTTCTTAACAAACGACCAAAAGAAATGCCCAAAATACAGCTAGGAGAAAAACAAATCCTTGAATCAAAGTGTGAAACACATCTGGGTATAGAACGTTCCCTACGGGGCAAAGAAAATGTCCAGAAGAGGATTCGAATGGCACGGAGAACGGTGTACTCCTTGATGGGAGCTGGACTGCACGGCAATGGCGGAATGTCTCCTGCACTAGCTGCGCTTGGATGGAAAATCTACTGTCGCCCAAGATTACTCTTTGGTCTAGAAACTCTGGAAATGAACCAAACCGAGATTAATCTCATGGAGCAATTCCAACGCAAAATTCTCCGGCAACTCCAATCCCTTTCAAAGTGTACATCCTCAACAGCAACACTTTGCTTACTGGGCATAAGACCTATAGAAGCTGAGATAGACTGCAGAAAACTGAACTTCTTAGGAAACATACTCAGAAACCGAGAGACGCTAGAGTATCAAATAGCTGCGAGACTGTTAGCTGTTAAGAGTATCAGAAGCAGCAGCTGGTTTATGAGATGTCAACACCTACTCTCTAAGTATAATCTTCCAAGTATCTACCAGCTGATTGACAGCATCCCTTCAAAACCTCAGTGGAAATCAGCTGTAGACACACAGGTTAATAAAGTTGTTCATGAGGCCTGGAAGAATGACGCCAGCACAAAATCCACCCTCAAGTATCTTAACGTTCTCGACTGCTCAGTGAACCGTGTCCACCATGTCTGGAGCTCTACTGATAATACAACAAGAGATGTAAGATGTGCCATGATTAATGGGAAACTCCTGGTTGATACATACATTCTACAAGCTAATCATAGTCGCTTTAATCAGTTTGCTGCACCTGACACATGCCAGCTTTGCCGGCTATCAAAAGAAGACAGAACTCGCTTCCTCGTAACTTGTCCAATGCTGATGGAATCCAGAAAACCGTATCTAGAAGATATCCGCTCTGTTGTACTCCAGGAGATCGACCCAGTAGCATATGATAGGCTGATTGCTGACCCAGAAAACGTGGCTCAACTAATCTTGGACCACTCCAAACTTTTCACCTGCTCCGATATCAACCTGTCTGCAGAGAACTATCAATAAGTATCCAGAATCACACGCACTCTCTGCTATGCCCTTCATTTAAAGCGAACTGACCTGGAAAGCCATTGTATATAACTAAATCTCTGTGAATTTGTAATTTGTGCACATACACCTTTTGCCGTACTGACTTTTGTCAAGCTATCACACACGAACTATGTACAGTACGCACACACTTCTCAACACGATCGAATTGCTTGCCTGAGCTACGGTTCCTGGGAAATTAATATAACCTGGATACTCTCCCAGGAGCGTCAGTGTCGCAACAGATTCAATCCAGCTTGTGCGCGTGTGCTCGGCAACATCCGTTGCTTCTTCGTGTCTTCCGAACATTAGTTAAATTAATAAAAACTTTAATAATAAACTATTGTGCAACTCAAGTTGCAACTAATCGTTACCCTGCTCGTGCCAGGGGTGAGCCCATCGAGGCTGGCGTTCCCTGTACAGATTACAGATTACAGATATGGATTCGATGAACACTTCAACACACACACACACCTGTATACTGTGAGATACCCATTTTATTAGGCAAACGTAACCGGGTAAAGGCTAACAAACAAAGAATTACTAAACTACGCTGGAAAAAGCTGATATTATGGAATACCAACATAATCTCACACACAACACCAAGAATGTTTCTAGTCTTCAGGATGATGTTGATCAGTTCAAACAAATTGTACACAATTCGGTAACATTGGCAACCTCGATGTCTGTTCTTTCCAAATTGATTCATGTAAAAGGTCCAAAGTGGAAGCATCACCAACAGTCAGAATACTTCTCTCCCGAGGACATGATCGAGTTGAATCGTCTCTGGCATTACAATAATTGTCCAGGTCCTGATCACCCTGTCTTAATAGAAAAGAAAACCGTTGTAGTAACTTAGCTACATATAAAAAGTTACTCACCCAACAGAGGTCTCGAATCGGCCCGTGGAACCGGCGGCAGATATGCGCTGTTCAAGCTCCATGGTACGACTCAAGACCTCTGTTATACATACATATCCTCTTCTGCTGGTTAGGCTAGTAAGCCTGTAACAGATTTTCACTTTCTTCTTGAACCTGGGTTTCTATAACCTGTTTAACTGATTGGGTGCGGATGGGTGAGATCGGGAACTGAATTGTGTAGAGGTTCTCTCGGTAGTGCTTATCAATCCTTCCTTTAAAGGCGTTGAGTGTTGGAGCTGTCACTATGTGATCAGGTAGGCTATTCCAGTTCTTGTTCACTCATATGCTAAAGAACCTCTTTCTGGTATCACTGCAGAAGCGTTGTTTGGTGAGCTTGTAACTGTTACCTCTTGTGCGATCACCTATGTCTGATGGCAGTAGATGCTCCCGATTGACGTCGTACATATTGTGCGTGTATTTGAAAGCCTCGATAAGGTCTCCACGAAGCCGCCTATATACTAGACTTGGTAGTTTGAGCATTCTGAGTCTATCTTCATATGGCAAATCACTTAGCCCTGGGATCATCTTTGCCGCTCATCGCTGGACATTTTCAAGTAACAGCACGTCTTTTTTGTACAGTGGAGACCATATACCACGTTTCCATATTCTAGGTGGGGTCGTACAAGGCTTTTGAAGAGCAGTACGAATGTGACTGGATCTAGGAAGTCGAACGATCTTCTAATCATCCCAACGATTCTGTTGGCTTTGTTTACTGCTGTCTCTGCATAGCTGTTAAACTTCAGTCCATTGTCAACAAAAACATGCAGGTCTTTTTCACAGATTGTTTCGCCAAGTGTTATGCTTTGACCATTTTCATTCATGCTGTAAGGCTCTGTTTCTTATTGCATCTACCCAAGTGCATGGTTTTGCACTTGGATGCGTTAAAGCGGAGTTGCCAAGTATTTGCCCAGTCTTTTAGATTGTTGAGATCTGTCTGTAGCTGCTGATGGTCCTCTTCTGAAGCTATCTTTGAGTAGAGCTTATAGTATCATCTGCAAAAAGCTTTATCATACTGCTTACTACTTCGGGCATGTCATTAATGTAGCAGACGCATAATGCCGGTCCCAGCACACTGCCTTGTGGGATTCCACTGAGGACTGGAGCCCAATTTGAGTTAGAGCCGTTAACGACAACCTTCTGCCTTCTGTTACTCAAAAAGCCTTGAATCCAGCCCAAGGCATCTCCACTGACGCCATAGCTCTTTAGTTTTCTAAGCAATCTCTGATGTGGGACTGTTAGGTGAATAACCTTTTATATGTAGCTAAGTTACTACAAATGGTGTCAGGAGTACTTTGGGCCCTAAATTAAGAATTATTGTTAGTTATTTCTAAATTCCACCCACGATTTTGCTGTTAAAAAAAAAAGATAGAATTCTCGGAAATATAAGGGCTACGCTAGTCCTGCCCGAATGTCAATTTGACAGACTCTGGCCGCCATTTTGATTTTGTTTTAATGTTTTATTATTTAATAATCACAGATGATAGGTGAGTTATAGTTAAATATATATTATTTATTTATACTATATAATGCAAATGTCGGGTATATAGATTAATATATCATTAAATACATACATCATATACGTCATAGATTCAAGATTCAATGTTATTTATTTGAACTGTAATGAATCGAGGTATATTTTCGTGCTAAGTTTCTATCATCTATGTCAGTATTCCATGGAATGACAACCCTATAGTTTCTGGATTGGTATTAATTGTTAGTTGTCTTCAGTGTCATATGTAGGAAACCGCGATTCTGAGCTGTAATTTAGCCGTTGGTTTTTGGATATTTCTTTATACTTTAATTATAGTTCAATTTCGTTGTTTATTTCAGAACTATTTGAAATAAAGAAGTGATATAAATTACTGTTGTTATTATTATTATTATTATTATTATTATTATTATTATTACAATTTTGAACATTAGAGGGTAATCTTCCTTCTAATCAACAAATATGTTTCGATTGTAATGTTAGGTTTACTAATTACGCTGAACATTATTTGTTTTTTTCTTGTTACTATTAATTCAAAAAGTTCATTATCACATTGCTAGCTACTCCGTTAAAACACTACTCAGCTTGTGCCTTCTTTTCAAGTTAAATCTGAGGCGTTTTTGGCTCGCACCCAGTTTTCTGTGGATCAATCCTTTACCCACAAGGCAATTTGGTTGGGTACAAGTAAAGGTTTTATTTTGAAAAGGGCTGATCAAACTGGGTTTGTTGAGTATTGGTGTAAAAGCGGTGGTACTACACAAGACCTGGTTAATATTTTGCAGTCGAGAATAGCCAACGCCATTCAGAAATTTCACCGTATGATTTTCTATATCTGGGCCCGAACCTGCGATCTTACCGAGAAACGAGGCAACAGTTTTGTCTATTTAAGAACGGAAGATGGTGAACTTGCGGTAGACCGCATTTGCCAATACTATTACCATGCCATAGACATAGTAAGGCGTTACGGACAAACGGTGAATGTTTATCGATATCCTGGATTATTCTCTGGTCCTGTATGATAAGCAACTGCACCATTTGAATCCCTGTTCCTTCAAAGACCAAGAGCTGCAACTGCATGACCAACTCTCTCTCTCTCTTCTCAATGATAGAATTGAGAAAATTAATGCAGATAGTGGTGTACACACCATCAAATGCAGTGTAGAGTTAATACTCCATAAACAATCTAGTGCACGTAAACGCGTCCGTTATTACTATACTTTCGAGTTTCTGAAGGATGGTTTGTATGCAGGTACGCTACTGAATCTGGTTTGGCTTCGGAAGATTCATTTAGACGTTCTCCGGAGTTGCACCTCCATCACTACTCAGTGAGTTATATTTTTCAGTAAGCATATGCTCACTACTTATTTCGGTAAGTGATATTACTTTTTTAGCGAATATTAATTTCGCTTCCCTGGTATAAATCAACAGGTGACCCATAATCCCGAAACCTTTGTGTATTTACACTGCAACCGTGGATGAACTTAGTTCACTCCATAATATTGGTAAAATTCGAGCTGCTGGCATAGTAAGTTTCCGTGAGTCCAGAGAACGTTCCATATCTCTGGCCGACATTAAGGCAGATCCTGATCTGCCTGCCACAGCGGCAGTCCTTGAACGATTTCTCCATGCTGGGGACGTCGTATTTGACATCAATGATGAAGGTGCTGTTGGTGGGGTCGACTCGCACCCAAGGAACGAATCCCTGGAAGAGCAAGTAGCTAGACTGAACATGGAACTGCCAGCACAAGGTATCAAATACAAGGCACTCCTTAACTCAACTAGTCAACAAAGGGGTGATCAGACCCTGGTTGATAACCTGGCTCCTAGGGGGGTATATACCCCTAGAGAGCCTAAGAGGGAGTCGAGATCAATTTCTCCCTATGAAACTAGGCCGTCATCACCAGTTCGTAGAGCCTACTTGGATGGCTCTTCGTACAATGACTCTAGAATGTCATCACCTGGTCGTAGAAGCTACTCTGGTGGTCCTCCTCCACCTAAAATGTCAACTTTTGATGGAAAATGTGAGTGGAAACCATTTTTCATACAGTTTGAGCATACTGCTTCAAGGTACCATTGGTCTAATACATATAAATTAGACATGCTCATCTCAGTTTTAAGGAACAAGGCCTTAAAGTTTTACTGCATCTGTTCTGAGCAAGTCCAGAATGATTACTTCAGTTTATGCGACAAATTAAGGTTGCGATTCGGGAAGAAAGATCTGCCCCACATCATCAGGGAAAAAATGCAAGACATTCGACAAGAGAGTAACTCTTTAGAAGAATTTGCAGATACCATTCAGGAGCCCAGTTTAGATGACTATCCTGATGCCTCAGAGAGCTTGGACGAGACAATTGCCATTGATGCATTCCTATGGGGTGTTGAGCATAAATGAGCCGTTCTGATAGCTATGGATAAAGATCCAAGCACACTGGAGGAGGCTGTACAAATGGTCAATGCAGCTATCCATAATCAAAGATTGATCATGGGTTCCAGAAGACCTGAGGTTCGAAAGGTCTGTTTTCCAGACGATGCTTCTGGTTTGATGGAGGCAGATAATCCTGAGCAGTTGAGAGGCATAACGGCCACAAGCAGGATAGATAAATTAGAGAAAGATGTCGAAGGACTTAGGAAGGATATGGCGGAGATGAAGGTAGAGGTTGCTAAGATTTTGAATCTTATATCTGGTCAATTCGGTCGAGGTCCTTCTCCTCCAAGAGGGAAGGTCGTTCCATCGTGTTCCCCTTCTCCTCCTCTCAGATCGGGAAAGTGCTTAATTGCAATTTAGAGGGCCATTTTCCCCGTGAGTGTCCAGAGACGAGGCGTACACAGTCGCCATCACCTTCTGCTTCACCGAGATCTTCGCCTGTGCGATCATATGATGTTCGCATGTATGAGTTTAATCGTGACCCTATGACACTAGTCATTCCCATTAAATTAATGGTGTTTCCATTGATGCTGTAGTGGACACTGCAGCACAAGTGACAGTAATTGGCAATTTCATTGCAAATAAATTACCAAACCCTTTAAAGAAGTTGGAGTATATTTCATTGAAGGTTGCTGGTAGAGACAATATTATCCCTGCGGAAAGTGTTGAGCCAGTCATAATTGCATTAGGCTCTATGATGTTCAACTGGCCAGTCCTTCTTGCCAATATTAATGATCCGATTGTATTAGGCCTGGATTTCTTGAAGGCACACAAGGCCACCGTTGATCTGACTAGACTGTATCTGACAATTAATGGAGAACTGGTTCAAGCATCAATGTTGAGAGCTCATGGGAAGGAAGTCCAAATAGCTCGGGTAACATTGATGCAGAAAGTTGGTCCTTTTGAGGCCGTGAAGACCACAGGCATTCTGGATCGGGAGGTACATAATGATGTTGTGCTCCAGCCCTCGTCTAAACTGGAGGGTCTGGTAATGCCTCATACAGTGGCCACTGCCAAAGATTCGCAGATTCCTATTTTGTTAAGGAACATGTCGGCCCAATATATTACTCTGGAACAAGACCACAATCTTGGTATTGTCACAGAAATTGAGGAGGTTTTAGACCCTGGAACAGAATTTCAACTTGCTGGTAACCCCATAAACCAGGACGGTTTACAGACTTCTACAGCCACTGAGGTGGACATCCCTGTGTTCTTACAGGATCTGTATGAGAGGTCGACATCAGGTTTATCGGAGACGCAGTCTTTGCAAGTTAAATCCATCTTAATCGAGTATTAGGATGCATTTGCAAAAGATGATCTTGATTTAGGTTTGTTCAAGGGGATAAGACATAAGGTTGACACAGGTAATGCACAACCTGTTCGTTCTAAACTTAGACAAACTCCTCTTGGTTTTGAGAATGAGGAACAGAAACACCTTGCAGAAATGTTAGAGAAAGGAATCATTGTTCCGTCAAAATCTGAGTGGTCCTCAGCCCCAGTACTAGTTCGGAAGAAATATGGTACTGTGCTATATTGCATTGATTTCATCGCTGGAGCTATACGATCTACTGTAAGCCGACAGATGGGTTATACTCCCAACATGATGATGCTTGGTCGAGAAGTGCTACAGCCTATTGACATAATGTGTAAATGCCCTGTGTCTGCGACTACAGATGATGCCCCTTCAGATGTCAGTGACTTCGTCCAACAGTTACAGCAAACGTTGAACGAAACTCATGAGATAGCACGGGATAACCTTGAAATGGCTCAGAAGTGCCAGAAAAAGGAGTATGATCTACGTTTGCATGAGCGTGCCTATCATGTTGGTGATGTAGTTTATCTTGCTAATTCTGCAACTAAGATAGGTCAGTCCAGTAAACTACAACATCCTTGGACTGGTCCATTTATTATTTATAAAAAGTTGTCAGAAGCACTGTTTGGTATAAAAAAACCAACGCCTGGAACTAGTTGTTCACCATGATAGATTAAAGCTGTGCAGAGATTGTGATTTATCTCTCTGGATATTGCAAATGAGACGTGCTATAAGCTCTGAAGACCATGGCGATGATGATTTATTATCCCCCGATGATGCACGTAGGTTATCTGATGGTACGATGAATCCATTTTTGGAGAGGATTTGAATGAAACCATTCCATATGGTATTGATCCATCCTCTTAACTCTGCATGATGATCTAGATGCTGTTTTGGCAGATGACCTGGATATTGACTCTGTTTTACCTATCCCACTCCTGACATCATTTGTAGTAACTTAGCTACATATAAAAGGTTACTCGCCCAACAGAGGTCTCGAGTCGTACCTTGGAACTTGAACAGCACATATCTGCTGCCGGTTCCATGGGCCGATTCGAGATCTCTGTTGGGCGAGTAACCTTTTATATGTAGCTAAGTTACTACACCTTAAAGAGACAGCTGAGGTCACAGCAGAGAACTGAACACAGAAAGAAATGATTTCTATAACAAAATAATGGAAAGTGGTTCAACATCCAACTTTTACAAACTTATTAGACGCACCAAAACAAGGACCACGACTACAAGCATATACTGAAGATAAATGAAACCTCTCTTACAGACCCAGCCGATCAGTGCAAAGGTTTTGCAGCATACTATGAGGACCTTGCAGTTCCAAAAGATGAGCCTCACTTTAAGTCAAATATGCAGAGCGAGAGAGAGAGAGCGAGAGAGAGAGAGAGAGAGAGAGAGAGAGAGAGAGAGAGAGAGAGAGAGAGTACAGTATGACCTCTCATTAATACGGCATATCTGCATGCAGAACACACAACCATGTTACCAGATAACTGTTGCAGAAGTATGTAATGCTGTCAAACAGTTGAACAAAGGAAAAGCGGCATATGAATTTGGTATCACAGCAAATCAGATAATTTATTCTGGTGAGGTCTTACTTCCTATCCTGACACACATATTTATCATTGTTCTGCAAACAAAGCAGATTCCACTTGCATTCAAGTCTGGCATCTTTACTCCAGTTCACAAGAAAAGCAAGGATCCTTCTAACTTTAGTAGCTACAGAGGTATCACTGTGTCATCCTTATTAGGAAAGATGTTCGATCACATCATACTAGACAGACTCCAAAATAGCATTCCGGCAAATCAGTCTTCATTGCAGTATGGGTTTACTTCAGGCCTATCTCCACTATGGCAGCTTTAGAGATATCAGAGACAATTTCAGAAGCCACAGAAACTGGACAACCAATTTACATTGTATTCCTTGATAGCCAGAAAGCTTTTGGTGCTGTGGATCATAATTCTCTAAAACGCAATTTGTTTGACCAGAACATTGACCCACATATATGGCAACTTGGTGATCATATGTATGCGGATCTATCAGTGAAGGTGAAATGGAAGAATGCCATTAGTGATAAGATCCAGATCAGACAAGGGGTTTGACACGGAGGAATTCTATCAACAGGACTGTATAAGACCTACATCAAATCACTGCGCGCGCACACCTTCAGCAACAGAGTTATCAACAACTGGAAGTCACTTGCTGAGGATGTGGTGGTGGCACCCTCCCTTAACAGCTTCAAGCACCGACTAGATAAACACTGGTCCCAGTATCTCTATACAGTCGACCTCCCTCAAGTTCTCAAAAGCCAGTACCAACCAGAATGAGATTCAGAGAAACTTGGTACTATTTAATACCATCAAGGGAATGTTATTCCAGGCACATAAGTGCCTAACTTCCTAAGTATATCGACAAGGTGGGTCAGTCCTACCAATCATGAAAGAATACACTAAAGTGAAAATCATAAATGTCTCAGTCCTCCAAGTAAATTGACAAGGTGGGTCGGTCCTACCAATCACGAAAATGTATTAATGAGGCGGGTCCACCCCATCAGCTAAAACTGCTATGCTGTTCCTGGTCTACGTTCTATTCCTAGTCCACAGCCAACCTATAATGTACTCTCATCCGCAACAAGCCGGGTCAGGTGGGCTTGTCCTACTAACCCCACAAGCACATAAACAACTATTGTAATACTGTAAACGTACTGCTAAGGTGGGTATGTCCAACCATTTAAGTAAGCTAATTATGCGAGTCAGCCTTACCAGCCCCAACAGGTCGCTAGGCGAGTTCTTGCTGTATTTAAGTCCTACAAATATTCTAGAAGCTTTACGTCCTCCTGGTCAATTAGTACCAGGTACCACGAAACGTATTAAAAATACATATTGTATATATCTACTCACATATTAATCCAGGACAGGTGGACGGTGTTCTACCATCCATATGAGGCTACATGTGCACTGATAAGGTGGGTTTGTCTTATCATTCAATCAAGCTTGCATGGTGGGGGGGGGGTCAGACTTTCCACCCACATGATGTAAATATATGTATATATTGTACATTTGGATAATTATGCTTATTGTAAGTGGCTGAGCCAGGTGGGATTGCCCTATCAGCCCTTCAAGCCACATCATGAAGAACCAGAGGTTCCTGCATCGATACGGTTGGTCTGTCCTACCAGATCAATCATGTATATTTGTACATTGTAAATTATACCACAGCAACCCTATAACACAAACAGTAAAAAAAAAAGAAATTCAACCATTATCCGTGCATTGCTCAACCAACCACAGTAATATAAAAAAACTTAGATCGGCAATATGCCTGACATGGCCTCCAACGTAGCAACAGATGATGATGATGATGAATAACCTCCTGGTCAATTTGCAAACTCAACAACTCGGGACTTATATAGGTCCAATATATACTGGATGCACCACTGTTGCAGATGACCTTACTCTATGCAGCAACTCAACTAATGAGCTTCAGGCTATGTTAGACCAATCCTACAACTATGCATGTCGGGAAAGATACAATATTCACCCTGAGCAATCCAGTATCCCCTGCAAACCTAACCAAAAGAACTCTATGGGACAAGATCTCAAGTGGAACCTAGGAATCTCAACAATAGATGTAAGAGAAAAAACAACAAATCTTGGTCTAGTGCGTACCGCAAAGCGGAAGGCTCTGCCAACATTGAAGAAAAGTTGTCAAAAGCGCGAAGAACCTTTTACGCCATGACAGGAACTGGACTTCATCAGTCTAATGGCTTAGCTCCAAGGATATGCTTTCATATATATGTCATGTACATTCTTCCAATACTTTTATGTGGCCTGGAAATATTTGTACTGTCATTAAATCTGGCATTAATCAAGACCAGAATTCGACGGGCTTTCCAAATCTGTAAACCATTTCAAAATCGATTGAGAAATGGCTGATTTATCCAAGGAAAACTCTTCTTGATTATCTTCAAAATATTGCCGTGACGTCATAACCACGTGGACGTAAAGCTTCTAGAATGTTCTAGAACGTTCGACGACGCTATTTAATATGTCGCCTTGAGTAGGAAAATTGAGACGTATATGCATTTTCGGGTAAGGTAGCTGTAACTTTCAGGGAATATTCTTCAATCATCTGGGAATCCAAAATCACTTGATACCAAATTTTCATTTGTCGTTATGGTGGCCATATAGGATTTCAAAATGGCCGCTATCTGAAAAACAGTTTTTCAACATTTTGACTCATTAATCGCCTAGTGTCTTGATTTTAGTGTCTAGGTATATGTTTTAATGCATGTAACTTTCAGGGAATATTCTTCAATCATCTAGGAATCCAAAATCACTTGATACCAAATTTTCATTTGTCGTTATGGTGGCCATATTGGATTTCAAAATGGTCGCTATCTGAAAAACAGTTTTTCAACATTTTGACTCATTAATCGCCTAGTGTCTTGATTTTAGTGTCTAGGTATATGTTTTAATGCATGTCAGATCATGTATGATGGTTGATAGGCAGTATCATAGTAATATGTTTAACCCTTTGAACCCTGAATACCAAGAATCTTAATTTCAAGGCTACTATAAAGGGTATGTTATTGAATATTTCATAATTAATTTAACTGGAACATGTTGCTGCCATAGACAGCAACATAACCTAGTCAAATAAACCTCAAAATATTGATCATAATAATTATTAAATCGTAGATGAGTGTTATATTCCAAACTTTCTTGTTTAAAAGGTTAAAAACGTATTTTTATAATAATACATGGCCCGGGATAATTTTAGAATCTCTGGATCAAAGTAAATTGAAAAGACGATCTTGCGCTTATCCTCAACTTTTATTTATAAAAAGCGCTGTCGTCTGCTAACATATCTTTGCCATTTGGTAACACATGTAGTCAACGATGGAGAGTGAATTAGAATTGCCGGCAAAAAAGAAACCAACTGATTACAGTTTATGTGTTAAATGCCAAGAATATAATAAGAAAGAAAGATTGACCACCCGCCCCGCCCCCCCCCCCACCCCCCCCCCCCCCCGAGATGTAGAATCATATGATACATTTTTAGCAATGTCAATAAAAGATCTGAATGGGGCAGTCATGGTTTTATTAATGTAGGGAACAAATTAATAGGTATAGTAGCATCGGACCTTTTGCAAAAGGGTGTTAAGTGGCATCGCAGCTGTTATAGTGAAACCACAGACAAGAACAAAGCTAAAACATACGAGATTAAGTATCTCAATAATCCTGAAAAACGTAAGGGGAAGGGGCGCACAACCGTATCTGTAGAATCTAGTAGCGTACTACTGAGATCTGCCACAGAGCGTTTTGATCGTGAAAAGTGCTTTTTCTGTCAAGGTCAAAATACGGAAAAAGATAATGAAATTTTATATGCCTGTCGTAGTGAGAATAGCGGGATATCTGTCAAAGAGACAGTAGATAAAAGTGACAATGCATCCTGGAAAGTACAATTGGCCGACATAATATCAGAAGGGGACTTTCTGGCTAGGGACATTGTCCATCACAAATCCTGCAAAACCACATACTGGAGAATTTATGTTCAAGGCCCTAAAAGACGCACTGAAACTAATCAGAATAGTGTAGGTGGGGCTTAGAATACACCTTCCGTATCCTCTGTGTGTCGTAAGAGGCGACTAAAGGAGGTAAGGGTGAGGTAACCCTGACAGAAACCTCGAGTGATGAAGACGGAGGTTCCAGGCCGCACGGCGCACTCTAATAAACCATGGATCCACGCACTTAACGCTTATGATCATGTCGATAGTCACTTACAGGACTGGCGGTTTGATCAGCGAACGAAAAGAAGAAGTGAGGAGACGATTTTCTTTATAGCAGCAGAGATGGAATTTTACGATGAGTTGCATGAAAGAATAGAATCTGGAGACTATATAACGACTGTTCATGCTGAAGAATTGTATTATAATATGATGCGTGACCACGGAGTCACTGGTCATGCAATATCCAGACGAACACTAATAACAAACATCACACACAATTTACCAGACATTGAACTATCCCAACATAGAGGTAAATTACCTGGCGTCTTCCATTCAAAAAAATCTGGACGGGAAGCAGTCGATATTGCTATTTCTGAACAAGACATAAAAGGCGACCTTAATATAATATTTAAATGTGCCAAATTCATCAGAAAAGAGATAACTAAAGCCAGAAAAGAGAAACCTTGGGTATTTACAGGCTCTCTAGATGGTGTTTGCGAATCTGGATTGCCAGTAGAGGTATTAATGTTAAACAGAGGGGTCTTGCAAGGTTCTAAGGCTGCGACTACTGAGTCGCGAGATCAGTCTGTAAGAAAAGCATGTGTCACAATTTCTCAAATGATGATGCAGGAATATAAAACTTCAAAGCAAGTAGCATACACAACAAAATCCCAGTCTGAATTGTCTACTTTTCGTCGCCAATGTGAAAGTCCATATGCAGTCGGATTATCTTTGTGGATATTTCACAATTTACGCAGCCAGACCGCTATAAATCTGCTCAGCCATTTATGTTGTGGAATATCATATAGTCGGGTGACCCGGGCTTGTAGTCAGATAGACAATGCTGTGCAAGAGAACATCAATAAAAATGGTATTTTTGTCCCAGTTGGTATTGTGAAAGGTAGAGCTATTCGGGCTTCCGCTGATAATGTTGACAAGAAAGTTGATACTTTTGATGGAAAGTCAAGTTTCCATGCAATGGCAGCTTGTGTATATCAGCCAATATGTGCTGGAGAGACCTTGGTAGAACCACTTGATCTATATGAAGTTTCTGCTGGTGGCCTTTTAGGTGTTCCGAGCACATGCATCAAGATTCTTAAATGTGACTTAGAAGGCAGTCCCAAACCTCAATTCAGTCCCCATTATGCATCGTATAAAGTGGGTTCCTACGATGAACATTTTGATAGAGCGATAAAGCATGATATGTGTTGGATGATGGCAAGATATTTCAACAGATCTCAAACAGTTGATTTAAATTCGTCTGATGTAGAACCTAAAACAGTTGCCTCTGATGAAGTTACGATTCCTGCTTTTGATGTTACCAATATTTTGTCATATAATGTACAAGGTATGCTTTCAGTAACTGACATATCAAATATGCCAGCAGTGCGAGAGGAGCACGAGTGTTTATTGAGTTCAGGTGAAATATCTGTACAAATGTCTCCACAAGAAGTAGATGACGAGAGAACAACGCAAATGATACCAGTGTGGGCTGCATACAACAGTCTTTCAAACACACCTGAATCCACGAATCATTCCTCTTTGATTGTTGATAAGGCATTTACTCTACCGATCATAAATGCCCCCAGCACACGAATGGTCAACCCTGGTTACCACTTTAGATCAACTTTGTAGATTGAACAGACTGGTGTCTGGTAATGGGCGGAAGCTTGTTGTCACATTTGACATGGATCTATACAAACGAGTGTTGAAGATGGAATATTTGGATTCACAGTTCAAGGATCAGTTTGTTGTGTGTCCAGGTGCATTCCACACTTCATTATGTGCTCTCAGATGTTTCGGAAAGGCCATAGAAGGAAGCGGGATTGACGAGGCTTGGGTCAAAGGAGGTTTGTACAGTTCTGTGACTGTTAATCAAATTATAAATGGGAATCATTACAACAGAGCTATGGAAGCTCACGAAGTCACCCTGCAGGTATTGTTCGATCTTTGGATAGGAGTTTTTTGCTGAAAGGCCTGCTGTCCGCGTAGCTCTTGAAGAGAGTAGTAAAATACTGTCTGATGCATGCACATCGAAACAGAGCATTCGTGAGTCACATAAGGGATTATTAATCACACTTGAGTCACTTAATATAGAGAAACAGCTTGCCAACTTTGATGCTGAGCACAACACAGAGCCCATTTTCAAATGGGCACGAATGTACATGAAACAGGTCTTGACCATACTGCAATTCCAGCGTGCTACCCGGCTAGATGACTGGTTCCTTCACCTGTCGTCACTTGAAAAACTATGTGTGTATTTCTTTGCTTATGGGAGGCATGATTATGCACAGAATATTCCAGAATATATTGCACGAATGTGTCAGCTTCAAACTACTGATCCAGAAATCTGGTAGGACTTTATGGCACATGAATTCACTGTGAACACTTCCAACCAGATACCATTCACCCGCATCGGTATTGATCATGCTCAAGAACATGTAAACAAAAATCTCAAAGGTCAGGGTGCTATTGGTGGCATCACTCAGTCTCCTGCTACTCTTCTGAAGTTGTGTATGTGCCCACCAGAATTACCACGAATGGCCAATGAAACAGAGGCCATGGCTGACTTAAAGAAACAGAGTCAAATGAATCACCATGAACTCAATAAGTCAACAACACTCAGGCAAGAACATGCTATTAAAAAGCTATTTGATGTCCTAGCACCTTGTGGAATATTCAAGAGTGGCAATACAGCAATGGTTAAGCTTGTCACTAATGAGATAGTTCCTAAAGCTGTTGCGGAAAGCATCCTGTCCTGTGAGCTCGTGGGAAAATCTGCAATGCAGAAATTTGTTGATGAAAGAATATGTGGAAATACAAATCTTTGGGACAAGATGACAAAATGTAAGTCGTTTACATGGACTTCTACAACCAAGGAGGTTAAAGTACAGGCAAAGTCTGATGTTTTAACCCTCCAGGCAACGTCTGGTCTAATGTCTCGACTATTTGTTGTAGCGCGCTCATCTCGTGAAATAGATATGGAAGAGGTGATTGGTAATTTTGAATTTACAAATGTTAATCGGACATTAATGAGACCAGATGGTTCTGTGCACCCAACATTAAATAAAGGCTCATTGATAACTGTCTTAGAGAATCTTCCAGTGTCACCGATGGAGGATTGCCAAGACAATCTCATTTCAGATGGTGCATACGGTTCCACAGATCCACAGCTCTGTCTAATTGTAGACGGTATGGCCGTAGTACAAGAACTCATGGCTGTGAAGTCATTTGAAAATGGTAAAGCCCTTGGCAAAGCTTATGTTGAGCTCATTGATATCAAATCACGTAATTACAATTCTGTAAGGGTAATTTTTTTTACAATTACGCTGTCGTTGGCTCATTAAAGGAATCAACACGTGAATGACACAGGGCTGGAAAGGCACAGCCAAAAGATTATAATGTAGAAGACAATACCAAAATTCCTGAATTAAAAGTATTCCTTGGAAGTGGAGCTACAAAAGATTCGTTGACACTTTATCTTGCACAGAGATTAATAGACCATTCTAAAATGCCTATGATAACAGCCACACGCAAACAAGTGATGTCCAACTACACCAATAATGCCACTCCTGGTGTCAGTACACAAGAAGAAGCCGATACCTTAATGATCTTGCATGCAGTGGAAGCAAATAAAGCTGGATATACTGTTCACATTTACAGTCAGGATGCAGATGTTTTGATTCTTGCGCTGAGACGTACAGCTCTTCTTGGCAAGAAATCTGCCCTGGTGATGGGCACAGGTGATTGACGACGACTAGTTCTACTTCAACCTATTTATGATGCTCTTGGACCGGAGAGAGCAAATGCTCTCTGCAAATGGCATGCTCTCACTGGTTGTGATACCACAGGCTGCATAAGAGGAAAATCTAAGAAAGCGTGCTTAGAAGCCTTCCTAAAAGCAGATACCAAGATTGTAACTTTAATAGCCGGCCTTCTAATGATACATTAAATGGGTGCATTTCCTTTTTATGTAGTTTATTCTGTAAGAAGAATGTTCACATTACTGAGCCGCATCACCTCAGATGGCAATTATTCAAACAACAAGGCATGAACAAAGGTGTCGACATGCTACCACCGACACGTGGAACATGGGTTGAGCATATCCAGCATGCTCACTGCCAAGCTTCGGTGTGGGAACAAGACCTTGTTGTCAGTCCACTATCACCAGATCCCTTACAGCATGGCTGGTTGAAGGAAGAGCACATGATTGTACCTCTGTTATCCAAGGTTGCACCGGTCCCTGCAGCGGTGGTTGGGTTAGTGAGGTGTACGTGTGGTACCACTAACCCAAGCTCAACAAATAAGTGCGCTTCAGGTAGATGTTCATGTCGATTAAAAGGTCTAGTGTGTACAGAACTGTGCCGGTGTGAAGGAGAGGAAGACCATTGCCAGAACTTAAGTAGTTATGTTGACCCAGATGATGCAAACTGATCTCAAAATTAGGACTTCAGTGTATTATATTTACAATAAGCGAATTTGAATTGTTGTTTAATCATCAGTTTTGGTCAAAGAAATAGTAGCAAATTTGCAGTTTGAGACAAGGTGGCAAACGGCCGTCGTAACCAAAAGATCAAAAGATTATTTTTTAAATGGTAAAAAAGGTATCTATTTTGGATATATCACAGGTGAGTAATGTGTATTCCAGTGGCGTAGCAATGTCGTTTGGGGCCCCTGGTCAGAACGTGTGTGGGCCCCAATTCTGGATGTCCTCCCCAGAGGTTTAAAAAAAATTTAGATGCTCTCAGAGGTATATATATATATATAGACTCTCATTTGGTTGATTGTGCAGAATTGAAAAATATTTGCCAAAATCTTTAGGGCTTAAGCCCCTACACAAGCCACATTTGTCTACGCCATTGCAGTATGGAGTGGTTCTGGATGCTACTCACCATTAAAGTTGGGAAAGTAGATGATCTGAGAAGTCATCTACTGCAAGGCTGCATTCTGATAAAAAGGTTTTATCAGAATGCAGGAGATGGAGGGGGTATTTCTGGTCGCATTATTATTAAAGAAAGAAGGTTCAAAACTTTCTACATAAAATAATATTGCAGGCTGGTGGGGCCCCTAGTGGTCAGGGGCCCATGTTCCTTGAACCTGCTATTGCTACACCACTGGTGTATACAATGTATATATGTATATATGTTCTTTTTTTTCTCTAAACATATACCAATTAATGTAAAGTCTTACTCATTTTAAGGCAAGGACCAGTTGGATAATTTTTGTGTAATTTAATAGGTTTTTTTCCATATCGGCGGCCATTTTGAAATCCAATATGGCCGTTCTAGGGGACACTGTTGTTTGTTATCTTATTTTCTATCATTTTACATGAATCCCTAATGCAAACACATGCTATAGAGTATGGTATGTACGTTGATATCATGTATGCCAATAAACAGCCGGCGATATAAGTAGAAAACTAACTTGAATATGGCGGCCATTTTGAAATCCAAGATGGCGGCTTATCGATAGATAGGAAAAATTGGTATCAAGTGGTTTCACGTATCTTGATATCATGAAAATACTTCCTGAAGGTTTCAGCTACTATACCCAAAAATGCATATAAGGTACACAAGCTGACAGACTAATTATTAGCGACGCACTGATTGGCTGTTACTCGAATGATGATTGGATGGAGCCTGAGCCTGTGACGTCACGGAGAGTATAAAAGGAGAAGTGATCCAGTGATCGTGAGCATCCTCGGCCAGGGGCCGAACAGGTTGGAGCTGTACCAACTACTATCAAGTGCGATACACGTCTACTTTCGCTGTGTGTCGGGGTTTTATCCCATAGCATGCAGTTCTCCAACCCACCGCACTAAAACAGTTTTGTAACTCCCCATCCGCGGGAGTAATTTGGAACTTTTTGATAATTGTTCAGGAATACTACATCTACATTCAGAACACAAACTTGCGGCGAGGCCTTTGCGGCCTGAATATGTGAGTCTACAGATGTAGAGGCAGGATGTTCTTTGATGGATGACTCGCCGGATCTGCCGGCCACGCCTGAAAGTGGTATTTCAAACATCTGCCACACCAATCGCGTAGGTTCTTTCGACTTTCGACCGTAGCAAGTAAACTCTGCCCGGTGCGTCTTCAGAGCTGGTTGACGTACCCAGCACCGTGAAGCCTTGTTTTGTATCTTCATTTGCCTCTGACAACCCCCGCTAGTGATCGGGTTGTTTACACCTTCCATCCGTGCCATCGGTGTACGGGAACTTTCTTCACCACGTAGTACTATCGTATTTTTTGCTGACTGCTCGTTAGACATTCTAATAGGCTTACAGTGCTGAGCGATGTTCCCCCGCCATGAACGCTCTTGCCGGAATCTTGTTTGCGGACAACAGCTCGCGGGGACCAACCTGCAGGAACCAGCATGTGGGAACCTTCCAGCTTCCGGAGAGCACATCATCCCATGTCGACTACGGATTGACGTATCAATTTCAGTAACACGGTAGACTAATTTTGGAATGACTACCAAGTATTCAAGTAACCATACTTCACAGTTTAATTATTTCTCTATATAGGATTTGTTAATTATCTCGTATCCGTAAAAACAGTTCCGATGACTAAAAGGAACCGTAACGGTCTTAGGACTGATAGTTATAATTTCTGTATTTGTTAATAGTCATTATCATTTTCTTCAATGTGTTGCTAACCGCACTATAGTAGGTTCGTTGACCTGTACTAGTATATATATCTTAATCATTTGACACCGTATTGCTTATTCTGGTTAGATTATGTATGTATATGGCCAGTGGCCATTCGTTAACTTGTTTTGCTTAGTCATAGAAAATATAGGACTGCAGTGCACGTAGGAAACACTATACAGCAACATTTATATATGCAGCACTTTCTCCCGCCACCAACAATTTTTCACTGAGGTCGCTGTCCATGCTATAACTCTGTTTAGCCCGGCATGCTACTGACTAAAACCTTTTCTATTCAGCTCGATAGGATAGGTTCAAAATGATTAGAGACACTTTCTTCATTACATACTGTATAATATACTCTTCTCTTCCGGCAGTGCGATAATCTAGCCCCACACTCCGGTAAGACTCATAACTCCAAGATTTTGTCTCTTCATATTCCTCTTAGCCGTGTGGCTTCTTAATTGTTTGGATGTCCCTATCTGCACTATGGGCTGATCCGACTCTGGGAAACTATTGGGGTTTCCGAGCGGTGATGGCTAGGGTGCGGTATCACATACACTCCAATGTATCTTCAGATACTTAGTAGATAGTACTTTAAGCCAATGTAGGAAAGCACTGTGAAAACACATGTATTAATTATTATTATTATATTTACTGACAATCCTCCAGCACCGCAGCGCAAAACTGGCAACTTGTATGTAAACCTAACAACAGGTTAAACGATTAGTTCCATAGGACCCGGCGACGGGCGAGATACGTATTCTCACTGAATTCTGTTAAAATATCTGGGCATGATAATTAGATCTGCCACGCCCTTACGGGAAGCACATTTACGGTGTGCATTCGTCTCTCATACCCCCACCATAATGATAGGAGATATGGCCTAATGATGCTTCGTGAAATGTAAACCCTGTCTTGTAATGTTTCATGTGGTTGCGAAGCGGAATGTCCGGATTCTCACCCAGTTCAGAGATCACACTAAGTAACATGTATGAGCGCTGTCCACAGTATTTATGTCCGCGGGCATCTGTTCTCCATGACAGCCATGTCTAATAGCTAGGTAGATATCGGCCAATTGCGGCCTAAACTAATTCTAGTTTTGGAAATGACTAAAAGGAATTAAGCAAAGCAGAAGGCCCGCAGAAATAAAGCGGCAACTACTAACTCAGCATATTAGGAATCACATAAGACGGGGACAAACGAATCCATTGGGAATCTTCCGTTCCGTCTTCACGTAAAACAGTACGCACCCCTATAGTCATAATCTCACTAGGTATGGTCGTTTCCTTCTACAGCCTTTTTGTTTGAAATATTAGAGTGGGCCCATTGTTGCCTACTATTCTTCTCCCGCTTTAAGCTGTGGCAACACCTTCCCGAGATGGAGGCCCGCATGAGGCACTTGCCTCTCACAAGGATTCAGCGATGACGGTCCACGCCAGGATAATACTCCTCACCCAAACTAGCACTAGGAGTAGTGTCCGCGTGAGGCACATCACTTTTTCGTCTTAGAGGTATAATAACTTATTTTAAGTTAAATAGCTATGTCTCGTGTACGGGAGCCATCCCTTGTGGGGATACCTCTGCGGACCTACGAGTCTGTGTGGTACCTCCGGGAGCGCCATGTTTAAAAGTTCATCTACCTGCCTCTATGTCTTGTATTTTCGTATGCTCTTACTGTAGTTTTATCTAGCATATTTTTAATTAGTTAGGTAAACGCATTGTTATAGACTTATATTTTTAGGTCACCAAATCAAATCTTGTAAGTCCATAGATCACGAAATTGCTATGGATAGGCATACTGGTGACACAAATTCTTGGGATGAGACAGTTGTGTTTAATGTTCGCGAAGATGGTCGCATGGCCCCACCGGAACAATTGAGTTCCACCGGCCTTAGGAGCCGGTTTTTGTTTCCTGCAGGGCAGTCTCGTTCAAGGTCCATCACCCCGAGACCGGATGCTAGCCAGCGTCATCACTCATCGTGCACTTGTGGTGCGGCGAGTCGACATGAGACATCGGAATGGCCCGAAACTACCTGGCGAGCTACACTTTCACGTCAACATGCTGAGAAAGATACTTGCATTACCGGTTACAGCTAGATGTGGTATTCTCCTACTAATTGGTGCCAGACATCTTGTCGCGGAACTTCACCTCCGACAACTCACACTCCTGGGTGGAATCATTAGGTGTGGATATATTACACTAAACCTTATAATGGAGCAACAATTGGCTATAGGTCCCATTACATCCAAATCACAAAGCTGGTTTATCTATATACAGACTATTCTCCAAAAATATAATCTTCCAAAATTGAAAGGCCTACGAAATCAGTCTCCCAGCAAACATCAATGGAAGAAAATCATCAAAGGTACCATTGATAAATGATGGACACACAACCTACATCAACAATTCCGTACACAGAACACACTCATTTACTGCCATACTACAGGACTTTATGTTGGAAGACCTCATTTGTTCATCAGCAGCATTCAGAATGAAGTCAAAGATGTACGAAGATCCAGCATAAAACTCAGAATGCAACCAGGAACATATCTCGTTCAGTCTACCATAGCCAGGTTTAACAAAATGCAAATAGATCCAACATGTCCGTTATGTCAACAGCAGCCAGAAGACTATCCGCATATGCTCATTACTTGCTGTGCCTTACTCACACACAGAAAGAAAAGCTTGTTGGAACTTAAAACTCTCATTGAACAACAATTAGGTGTTCACGTGTGGACGCTGCTTTGTAGAGATATCCGTCTGTTAGAAAAATTGATCACCGACTACACGGTACTCGTGGATTCAGGAATAATCCCAGATATTTCAGATCTCTGTCATCAAATTGAGATTATCTCTAGGCAACTCTGTTATGATGTTCACTGTGGTAGAACATATATGCTCAATTCTCACAATAGAATGCGTTAACGGCAATAATTTGCCAAAGTTATACAGACAGAGAATGTATGCGTTATATATTAATTGGAATCATTGACATTTTGATTTGTTTCACTGTGATAATTTGCAATTTGGCAAACAGAACGGAAGCCGTGTTGCCTTAGCTGACTGTTTGCCCTCATCTTATAAATTTTTAGATGGTGTCCTCGAGTTGCAGAATCTCTAAGCGGGATAGTTGGGCAAACCTCACGTCCATATATGCCTCTCAACATCATGGATGCCTCAATCATATCTCCTCGCAGTCCTCTGTAGGTCAGTGTGGGTAGCTTCAGCTTCTGCAGCCCCTCTTCATAGCTCAGGTCTTGGAGCGCAGGGATAAGTTTTGTAGCCCTTCTCTGGACATTGTCGACTGTCACCAAGTCTTTCTTCCTAAGTAGATACCACACTGTATTTGCGTACTCTAGGTGAGGACGAACTAGTGCCTTGTACAACCATGTGAAGCTATCTAAGTCTATACATGTAAATGATCTTCGAATCAGTCCCATTATCTGATTTGCCTCGTTGACTTTTTCGCTTATGTGCACTTCGAAGGACAATTTCGCATCAATGGTCACACCTAGATCCTTTTCCTTGTCGATCTTAGCTAAAGTGTGTTGTGGGACATCCCCTCGACCTCCTCTCATATGGTAACTTCTTTCTTCTTCATGTGATTTCTTTCCCACAGTCATAAGCGTAATAGCCACTTATCAAACCAGGAAGAGAAGGGGGGTGGGGCCATGCATGCCAATTACCTCAGCCCAACCCGTAGGTTACTATTTAGTAGTAGCACTTGTTGAGGTGCGTCAGTTTGAAGGAAGCAGTAGTCGCGATAGCAGTGATATTGCATTACGATGATGTAGTAGTAGTAGTAGTAGTAGTAGTAGTAGTAGTAGTAGTAGTTGTTGTTGTTGTTGTTGTGGTGGTGGTGGTGGTGGTGGTGGTGGTGGTTGTTATGATAGTGGTTATGGCAATGATATAGGAAGTGTGTGATTTTGGTTATCATGTTATTATGCAATGATAGCTGCTTAGTGTGTTATCTAGATCTAGTATGTATTGAGTATGCTAGTTTTAATTATGTCTTTGTATGATTTTAGTGTTGTGTTTTTTCGCGGGTGTGTTTATCTGTACTATTCCACGCTTTGACGGCACCAACTGAAATTCTATGTTTCCCTGTATCCTGTTCATGTGTATCTAATGTGGAGATCATGTTTGTTCCTAGTCTTGTATGTGTGGATTTCGATGTTGTTTGCAAAGCTGTTGGTTATAGATTTAGGTAGGATTTTGTGATGAAAGTCTCTGGCAATGTTGATCATCTGTGACTTACATATGTCTGTGAGTTTAAGAAGGTTTTGTGTTTTGAAGATGTTTTGACCCTTTGCTGTTTTTGAGAACAGTTTAATGCATTTTTTCTGCATGTTTTGTATTTTTGTTAGTTTGCCTTTTTGTGTGTTAGTCCAGATGATATTCCAGTATCTGAGGTGTGGAAGGATCAGTGTGGAATCTCGCAAGAAGTAGTAGGGAATTGGCGGTTATATAACAGCTGCAAAACAGTTCAGTCCATTTCAAAAACTACAGCCAGCTGTTCTATAGTGGCCGCTACCAATTCCCGCAGTTCAGCCAGTCCTAAAACAGCAGCTAACGGTTACAGAACAACTTCTTCCAAAATAATGAGAAGGCCTCTTAAGAGAGGTCAAATTACTCATCGATGTATATGTACATGCAGTGGGAGGTGGCCGTTTCAAGTTAAAACTATGGACAGTGCTTCACGCATTCCTTTTGCAGCATGATGGGATTGATGGTGATGTATCGGGATGGATATGTGAATTCCTCGAAATGTGACAGTCAATGGCTCCTTCTCAAGCTGGGCTCCAGTCATCAGTGGTATCCCACAGGGCAGCATACTGGGACCGGTACTGTTCATCTGCTTCATCAACGACATGCCAGAGGTAGTTAACAGAATGAGCAAAATGTTCGAAGACGACACAAAATCTTTCACGAAAATATCCCGCAAAAGAAGACCAAGAGAGGCTGCAGACAGATTTGAACAACCTAAAGAACTGGTCAGAGACATGGCAGCTGCGCTTCAATGCATCTAAATGCAAGGTTATACACTTCAGTAGTTCGATCAGTAAATCGCAATACCACATGCAAGACAATAACGAAATTTTCACCCTGGAGGAAACTATACCTGTGAAAAAGACCGTGGCATGTATGTCGACAACACATTGAAATTCACCCAGCATGCAGAAACCACAGTTAACAAGGCCAATAAATTCGTTGGGATGATACGGAGAACCGTTGATTTCTTGGACAAACATACGTTGATACTTTTGTACAAAGGTATGGTTAGGCCACACCTGCATATGGGAATGTAATCTGGTCGTTGCTGTACAGATAAGACGTTCAACTTCTTGAAAACGTACAATGTAGAGAAACACAACTTGTACCAGGGCTAAAAGATACACCATATTAAGAGCACCTGAAGACATTGCAATTACAAAGCCTAGCGTACCGGCGATTATGAGGTGATCTTATCGAAGTGTATAAATACACGCATGGCATATACATATATAGCATCAACCAAGAAAATCTATTGCCCTCTGACACTGGGGACCACAGCACCTGACTCTGTGGTAACAGCTCCAACAAAGGAAGACTAGATCGCCACTACAAAGACAGAGCTTATGTGATAGACTTCCCTATCATACACGTCCGCACCAAACAAAAAGTCCAGTAGGTGCAAGACATGCAAGCAGAAGAAGATTGTGAAGACATGCTGCAGGCTATTTAGCCTATCCAGTAGAAGAGGACTATGTAACCATGTAACTATGATCTTAAAGCTGTCAAGTGTGTCAGCTGTGGCTGTTTCCGGTGCCAGCAAATTCCAATGGTTTATTGTTCTCGGGAAAAATGAGTACCAAGAGGCCCAGATGAAATACCAGTAAGATTGCTTAAGGAAGTAGCTAAGGAAATCAGTGTACCCATCTGCATAATTTTAATAAATCTTTAGAGGATTTCGAAGACTGTTGGTGTCTGCCCTATTTACAAAAAAGGATGTATAAGTGACGCTAGCAACTATAGACCAATCAGCCTTACATGTATCCTGTGTAAAGTTTTATAGAATTTGTAATATGAGATGAAATCATGAATTTTATGGAAACAAATGACATATTTTCCAAATGTCAACACAGGTTTTATGAATAAAAGATCATGCAAAACACAATTCATGGAATACATCGACTAGCTTACTTCTAAATTAGACACAGGTGAATCAACAGATGCAATATATTTAGATTTCTAGAGGACATTTGACAGCGTCCCACATACCAGGTTACTTATGAAACTAAAAAGTTATGGGATTGGGAATAAAATAGTTCAGTGGATCAATAACTGCCTAACTAGCAGGCGGCATAGGGTAAAAAATCAATGACACTGTCTCAGAGTGGGCAGATATCACTAGTGGCGTTCCACAGGGGAGTGTTATTAGACCTACCCTGTTCCTAATATACATAAACCATTTGCATGATTTTGTTACATGCTATTGCAAAATCTTTGCAGATGATACAAAAATATATGGTAATCCACTAACCCATCATATAGAAGATGGCATTAATAAAGTATGAAACTGGAACACATGGCAGCTAACCTTCAACACAGCTAAAACCCACGTTTTACATTTCGTCAGAAACATCCCCATCATTAAGTACTATATGACAGATTCCACCAAAATACAGACAATCTCAATGTCGGGAAGCGAAAAGGACCTGGGAGTGTATATCGACGAAAGTTTAATATTTTGAAGATTTTCGGGGTGGACGTGGCCTTCAAGAATACTTACTAATATCGTCGTTGATAGAGTTGGTCACTCCCGCTTCGCTACCGGAAACTTTTAAGTGTTGTTGTGACAACGTTGCCGGTAGTGAGGAGGTGCGAAGTAGCTGCAGTCAGCTCGTCTTGTCTGACTGATGGTAAATTGACAGATTTATTTCTGACTGCTGGGCCTAGTCTGACTGATCAAGATCCTGGTAAGGACTGGGTGTTTCTCCCAGCTCGACTAGATTCCTAACAAACTGACAAACTACTGGTCTTACATATATGTAAGATAAAAGACTTTATTTACACTATATAATATAAACTGTTTGAATGGTTGAGCAAGATCGCTCATACAAAGAACACTTAGTACAATACGATGTACTTAAAACTACCAAGCTAAATTAACCTAATCCTATTCTAACTTATCCTACAGCAAGCTTCGTTAGGCGTAACAGCCACATATTAAACCAAGCAGCAATGTGTGTGATTGCTTGGAGAATCAAAGATTAATTTATTCTGAGAGAAGTACCATCTTTTATAGCCTCAATTTGGACTTTCCAATCTTCTGTTCTATTTCCCAGAAATGTATGACTTCTCCCAGAATCTATTCTTACAACTCTTCTAGGTACCAGATAAGCACACTTTGATTGGCCGAACAATAAAGTCACCAATCAGTTTCTGCTTATCTCTTTAGAAGTTATGGCCTAATTAACTGATTGGTCCTTTCAGCCAATCAGTGATTCCTCCCTCGCTCATCTGGCGCACATCGCTATTCTTTATAATTCTTTACTGCAGAGTTTGATTGATCTTGATTGGTTATGAAGTCATTCCGACCAATCATACTCTGCCCAATTCTTCCACGAAGATTGTACCTCACATAGACTAGGCAGTGGAAACCGTTTCTGGTTTGATGTGATCTGTCAGCTAACTAGCAACATTCTGGTATGTGTTGTTGTTGCATACCATAAAATGGGTGGCATATAGTTTATCACTAAATTTCGATTCTGTTATGAATTCCTAAAGGATGCTACAATGTCCATGTTCCGTCCATTGTGTACTAATGGAGAAGGCTCGAGAATCCTAGGGTGCTAGGCACACGTGCTGGATGATTTATTACCAGATGGTGTTGTTCTAGCCCACGATCAAATACCAGTCTGCTTACGCCATCAACTGTGTCAGTTAGTCACGTTCAATTTATTCTCATAATTCATGATCCCAACACCTGCCACTAAACATTAATTAGTTCCACAACTACCACTATCAATGACTGCTGAATATTATAAAAGTGTATGCTGGCTAAGCAGGAACAACTTTTATCTAAATCGTTCTCAAATACACATCAACTCAGAACCATAGAACCATTTCCAATTAAACCATCCATTTCTAACATCATCATATTAATCTTATCTGCTGGTTATGCAATGCCATAAACAGCATCCTATCCATTTAACATTAGTACACTTCTATTACATATAAAGAGATGACCTGGCTGGCTCGACTTTCCACCGTCCCAATGATTGACACATATTTATAAATAACAGATGGTCGACTTAGCCACGGTACACTTAGTCATCATAACTTTCCCAACTCGAATTGTATGTATATAAATATTACTGATGCAATGCTAAGGCATCCATCTTTATCTCACCTGGACTTTTAGCTAACCTGGTATTTTCAAATCATAATTTCTTTTGGGTCTTACGTGAATTATAAGGCATCCTGCGGGGTCGTGACTTCCCACAAGACAATCCCATATTTACATTTTTTCCAAGGCCAGCCAAATACTAGGAATCATAGAGAACATTTCGCCACCAGTGGCGTAGCCAGGTTTTAATGTACAGGGGAGCAAGCAGCACTAAAAAGGCGCCAAGGGCCAGGTAGAAATCTTGTAAATCTATATGCTTACATATGGCCTCTCCTGTATTTCCAGAGGTAAATATAGACCATGAGTTGGGAATTAAATTATTATATGTTGAATGTCTGAAGTTAGATGGGAACTGAAATTGAATGTGGGGTAGGGGTCGTGGAATGAACTCCGGACCAACCCCATGGCTAGTGGCTGCCACAACATGCTTTAATAAATTCAACACATTGTAAGCTAAATGCATAATGCTGGTCAGCATAGAGATGGTGGGCAGGGTTGTCATGGTTGTTGCTTGAGTCTATGTGAAATCAATCAAATGCACATGGTAGTATTGGTATAGATGCTCATAATTACTGAGTCAAACATCTCTCCATTGGATTTGAGTCAAATTATTTTCAAAATATTCACGTTTCTTGTGTGGTTGCTTTTAAATTGAGATAATGATCGTGGTCCATGAAAGGATTAATTGATAGAATTGTAAATGATGGAAACTGGTATTGCTGTGTATAAAGCTATCAAGACTCAATTTCAAGCAATGGCTTCCAGTCAAATTATTTACAAAATCGTCAACAGGTGCCCTGTGTATTTGCATTGAAATACATGTAAGACGATGTCTTTCATTGGTGAAAGATTTAATGAACAAATTGGTAAATGATAGGAAAAGTGAAAATGGAGGCCGGTATATAGTATACAGCAATCTCAATTCAATTACACAGGAACCACAGATGAAATCTTTTGACCGGAGACAGCAAAGCCTTCTACCAAAACATTTCATGTCTGGCTGTTTTGATATTACTACAATATCAGGTGCACGAAGCAACTACACCAGCCTCTTTCTCCTAGGCTTCATCCTAGCAAAGTAATCTATTACTTTATTACAATCCAGTTCAGTAGCCAACTGTCTTTCGATGGAAAGCAAAGCTAATGCGGACAGTCTGTCTTCGTCCATTGTAAAGCGAAGGTAGGATTTTAAGAGTTTGAGTCAGCTAAAGGATCGTTCCACAACAGCGCTACTTATTGGCAAGGTCAGAAAAATCTGGTACAATGTGCACAGGTGGGGATAAATCGAACACATGCCATTGGAGATCATGAATTTTAGTACACTGTTGATAGTTAGTAACTCGGCACTTGAATTAGTTGCCTTACAGTGAATTATCTCTTTGTACATAGCTTTGAATGAATAAAATTCTTGCACAATTTCAGCTTGACTGTCGATGACGTCTGAGTATGTCTGGCAAAGATACTAATTTGTTCACCTTTTCTGTGTCATCAAAATGTTTTTGATCTAAACCACTAAATTTAGAAGCCACCTTTGTAAAATTCTCGAATCTTTTACTTGTTCTATTCTATACAGAATCTAGTGACATCAACTATAAATCTTCTTCTGGCATCAGATATTCCTTCATTCTCTGTATTTTCCTCATGGAACCTTTTTCTTTTACGTACTCGCTGCTGCTTGTATTCTGAAGTAATATCACATAGTCCAGCCAACTCAGTTGCTTCACTCTCATTCTGTTTGAAATCAGAATCATAGTTATTTCGCATCTTTTTCATTTCATTTTCGAAAAGTTGGATCAAATGAGATGCTGTTACCAGATCTAGACTACTTTTCTGTAAATATGTAGATAAATTGAATGCCTTCTCTAGCACTTTACTCCAGAAAATAAGAAGAACTAAGAATGCGTATGTATCGACTGTCACCAGAATACCCTTTGCCTCAGCGAGATGTTTGGGAGTACAGTTTTTTTTATCTCACCATCCACAATTCTTTGCAGGGCAAATACTAACGCTGGTAAGTTCTGCAAAACTGCCTCTACTGCTGAATTTCTGGACGCCCATCTGGTAGTGCAAAGCTTCTTTAGAGTTAATGCGAAAGATTCAATATGATTACGTTGTTCCTACATTAGAATTTACAGACGAGGTAAACTGCCAGAAAAAAAATGTATAGAGAGCTTCCAGAGTTCCAAAGAACAACTGAGTCTGGACGTTGGAGGTTACCGCATTGATTAGAGTTAAATTCAAATTGTGTGCACAGCAATGTGTAAAGCGTGCGTTTGGAGCCACTTCCCTAACCCGTTTTTGGAGACCTAGTATTTCACCTGACATGGTACTTGCTCCATCTTAAGACTGGCCATAGCACATAGATATTGACAACCCCAAGTGTTCAACTGTTGAACAGAGAACATTGAAAAGATCTTGCGCACTTGCTCCAGGTAATTCACTGAATTGCATAAATCGTTTCACTGCATCACCATCAGTGATCCAGATAAGGCACGTACAAGCGTACTGTTTGCATAGAAATCATCCATGTACGCAAACATTTAAATATTCATGTGTACCATGAACACCCCATGTAAATGCTGTACGCATTAGTGTATTAAACTGGGCTGTTGACATTATCAAATATAGCCGCCTCAATTACATAAAGGGGAATCAACACGCTAGTCACATACTATGACATACCATGATATAAGGATATAAGCGCAAAAGCAGTGCCTATACTTCAATCACTAAGCGGCATGATCTCCTCCGCAACATGGTATTCTTTTCTTTATTGCAAGACCTTTGCAAAAATCCCCGCACCAATATAAACCAAGTTTGTCTTTCAGAAACTCTGAATCTCCACGAAGGCACATCTTATATGGCATTTTGTATTTAAGGATAACATATGAGTGGAGATGGAAGATTTTTTAATTGTGAATATTTCATTAAATACACCAAAATATACAGAAAAAATTTTAAAAGTTTTTTCTTTCACACTTATTTTAATTGGAGAGGTAATAATAGCAATACCTTTTAACATGAAATTTACAACAATTTCCGTTGCTAGGAAAGCATTACTCTGTCAATAACAACTGCAAGTTCTTTTCATCTGATTTAGTTTACCGGCAAATATTAAAAGATCTGTTCTCTTATTACAGTAACCAATATATTAGCGCTTCTAACCTTGGATTATATTTTTAGTGTTTTTTTAGTAAGAAACTTGCCAAGATTAAATGAACAATATTCTAATTGCAATAACTTGTCTTGTCAGCACTTCTTTACCGTAGTCCCATCTTAATCAAATAGGAAGCAAAAAACTGGAATTTCCCTTCTAAATAAAGAAAATTGCTCCATGAAAATGTGGAGCGTTAACCCTTTTCCTTCTATTTTATATCCAATGTTAATGATATGATGTACCGTACGTTATAGTTGAAGCTCTGCTAATTATTTTGAAAACAATTTGACTAACTTCTGTAAGTGATTAATTGTTGTCTGTAATTTCTTTCAGTCAAACTAGCTTCTAAATTTACCTCCGTTAAAACAAATTTCAGAATTCCGAATGACAAGCATTAGTATAGCAATAATATTTATTCATTTGCCACAGAGATAGTCTATAGAATGCTAATGTATCTCTATAGGCTAATCGTATCCGCACCATAACACAGCTAGATTTAAAATAAACTAACTTCTGATATAAAAATATATTCTCATTCAGAATTAAAATCTGGTAGGCATGACTGACTAGTTAGTTGATCAATAGCAATGAGTCCCAAACACCCTGCCCCAACCATAACATGTAACTGTTTTCTGGACTTAGGAAATAACATAGAGGCGTTTGGTTGGTGGGGGGGGGGGGGGTTCACTAGTTTATCACTTTAACACTAAAGCCGGCCAAAAACGTCTTCTGCAGTGGTCTTGGGAAATGTCCATTTGCAGACCAAGAGAAAACTATTTTGAAAAGTTACGACTCGAATGACTGGATCGATAATCAAGTCATTCATTCCAATAATAAATTTTCAAAAATAATTTTCTCTTGGTCTGCAACTGGACATTTTCTCGGATTCACAATTCAAAATTCATTATTATTTATTTAGTAGCAAAATATAAATGGCATGGATTCAACTAGGTTGTCCGCCGAAGGCAATGCCCCGGGCATCACGTATGAGAAAGCATAAATTTTCTTGAACAAACTTCAGGGTTAAAGGAGAAGACACCAGTGGTCAAAAGAAAAAAAGTCTTGTACCCCTCATGGATTATGTTGTATGCGTCAGTTGAAAAATTAAGGAGTACCGTACTCCCAAGTGAAGAAAATTATCTGGCGCACTGGTCCCCATTTACTGTTACATATCACAAAGATAAAGAAAAGTGATCGATTCTACTAATATCAATAGTTGAGTCAACAATGACTGAAAATGCCTAGCCAGTTTGATTTCAGCTTCTAATTTTTACATAAGCTGTGCTGATAAGGATTGTATCAGATCATTCTGTATTTCCGGGCTTAGATATGTTGCATTTCGATCTCTTAATAATAAATATTGCTCCAGTTATGTATCATGTTTAGCTAAAAGCTTAATAAGTTCCAAAAAATTGCCTTCATTTATACTTGGAGAACCTAAACCTCGATACTCGTGATGACTGCGGACCGCCAAACCCTGTTTTCCCAAAAAACAGAACTGCATCTATAATACGTTTTAGAATCATCCTGGTTTTTTCCAGCGCTTTCCTTTCCTCCTTCACAAAATCAGCCATGATAGTTCTATCATTAAACAACCGGAATTCGGTCAGAAAAAGTTCTTTCTCTGCTTTTCTGTGACTTTCACATTTTTCATGTTTTTCATTTTTGTGTGTACCTTTTGCGAAATTCTTACAACTAGTTTTTGGATCACTCCAAGCCACTGAGAACTGTGTCTCCGAATGACCTGTGAAAAGCCAGCAAGCAAAACATTGCATAGTGTTCGCTCTTGGTAAGTAAACTAGCCAGTGCCCTGGCGAGTTTACGGCCACTTTTAACATGCTTTTGTTTGTACCAACTTGCACTGAAATGACGCCCACCTTCATCTTCTGGAAAGTTATCAGAATTATCTTTTAGACCTGGCTGACAAGGGCTTACCGCAAGTCAAGTATAACATGTACTAGATGAGGTGTTATAGGTTTGTCACAAAATAGACGTGGAACTGTGGGATGTTCGGTCTGTGTATAAATGACTGCCCTCAGTTTTACTGTATCTTCTTTGTCTTCTGGCTGATCAGAGTTGACTGAAGTCACCATGTCATGTGACTGTTCCGCCTCAACTACTGGTGCAGCTACCGTAGCCTGGGTATCATCATCAGCTTCTAGGCCGAATATAGGTAGCACGTCATTATCTGCCTCTGGTACAGCATATGATGTGACAACTGAAACATATGTATCCAGTCTCCGATATATATTGCCGGGTCTTCTTCCCGATCTGCAGCTTCTTTCATCCTCTTTCTGTCCCACCCAGAAAGTTTCTTTTCGGGCTTTGTTTTATCCAGCTCTTATCTGAAAAGAAAAAATGATCAATATATATACCAGCAACAACAATAATAACAGTTAAACCTGTGCATAACAGATAAACAGATGACCGGGACGGGACAGACATGCTATGGATCAGACGATCAGCAAACTGATCAAAGGGGGCCTGGGTGCGACTAACTTGTCACATTTGATTATCCAGTAACTAGGCAGGTGGCCACTTAAATGATGTAATAAAAGTTATTTGCGATAGTATATGGCTTTTGAGCCAGATGGCGGCGGTTCTATAAGACGTGCTGTCTAATGATGACCTATCTTAAGTGAACCCCATAATGCAAAAGCAAGTCACTGTTATAAACAGGATTAACTGCACCAGTGATTTACCAGTGATTGCAGTCAAATACTTCAGTGTAGAAGAAGTGACTGCAATTTTTGGGAGTTAGACGACCTTAGGTCCATATAAAACCCTGTGACTTGAAGAATGAGTCTAGGTTGTTTTTGAATGTGTTTAATGTTGGACCGTGAATTGCTTCAGTTGGTAGAGAATTCCATACATTAACAACTCTATCTGTGAAGAAATACTCGCGTAGATCAAGTCGACAGGGTTGTTTGTAAAGTTTAAGTGCATGTCGCCTAGTGTGTCTAGATGCCATTGCAAAGAATTTATTTGGCTCAATGTGGTCCTGGTTCTATCATGTCAGCTCGGATTCTCCTGGTTTTCAATGTTGTAAGATTTAGTTTCTGGAGATGTGTTTCATAAGGTATACTTGCTAAACCTGGGATTATATGTGTCATCTTATTGTACCCGCTCCAGTAAGTCTATGTCTTTTTGTAGGTGTGGGCACCAGAAGGGGATACAGTAGTCTAAGTGAGGTCTTACGAGGGATTTGTAAAGCTGGAGCATAACAGGTCGGGATTTATATGTTATTGTATGATATATCAGGCCTAGGGCTTGGTTTGCTTTTCTTGATGCTACTTCACATTGTCTTGACACTCGTTATTCCCAAATCTTTTTCTTCAATGCTTTTTGCTAGTGTGTTGCTTCCCATTTTATAGCTATAGCACACGTTATTGTGTCCTAAATGTAAAACACTACATTTATCTAAGGTAAAGAGCATCTGCCATTCTTGAGACCAGCTAAAAGTTCTGTGGCGATCTGCTTGGAGTTTAAGTGTACTTTCTTTGTTCAGAATTTCTTTACCTAATTTAGTATCATCAGCAAATTTACCAATTTGGCTTGTAATGTTTTCTTCTATGTCGTTTATATAGATCAGAAATAAAATTGGCCCAAGGACCTGTGATGTCATGTTATTTATAATTGATCCATCTCGTTCTAGATAGCCATAAGTATTCTATGGTTTATAAATATGCTTCTAGGCAACAGCTATCAACTGCAGCTGACACCACCCAGACGCTCTAGACACAGACATCCGGTTGGCAGCACCCAGACGCTTGCCTCGTTTTCAGGCTGTTTATACTTGAGATTCTTTACGACCATTGCGCACACTGTGTAAGCTGATATGTCTACTATGTTATAGCGAAGGACGCTGTGATTTATACAAGAGAGGTTGAGATAATTACGCTAAAAACAATTTGATTCAAAGTTATGTTATTTCTAGCTGTTATAACGTACGATGCTACTATTAGTAGAAGAAAGGATGAGCTAAATATGTGGTTGATATGGGGCAGATGTGGGGAAAATTTTAATATCTAGATGCTCTCGGACACAGATGTTGTAATCCGCACAAAAAAGGATGAACATGGATGACCTATCTAATTTTAGTTATATTTCATAAATTTAGCTCTAGCCTATCTGACCAAGCCATTGTCGCCACAGGATGTTTTGATATTTATATAATCCTAAATACCAACTCACCCCACCACCACACACCCCCACCCCCTCACATAATCTAACAATAATACCTGCACAAATTGTCTCCTACAAAGTTCGAGTGGTTAGTTAAATTTGAAATATTATCCGTCGATTTTGGATATTAAATTTAATGAATTAAAACTTTATTATTTCATAGCTATATACCCTCACCCTTTAAGTGGAAGAGGGCATTGCGAGGAGTTCTTTGCATGCGTGCGTGTGCGCGCGTGTAGGCTTTTGCATGTGTGCGTGAGTGAGTGCGTGTGTGTGTTTGGAGTTGTATCTAAAAAAACTACTTGTCAGAATTTACTAAAATCTTAACACGATAGAAAGAACTGAATTTGCCGCGTGAGACGATTCTAGGATTTCCAAACTCAAGGTCATTATCGAGATAAAGGAACTAGATCGGAAAATATTCTGGATCTGTGCATATCTTACCTGGCCGGATTTAGGACCGGTGATGCCCTATATAACTATGACAATGGATGGGCCCCGAGGAAATTTTTTAATTAGCTTCTCTAAGACGCCATTTCCCGAATTTCTGAGAGATAATTAACGTATAGCACTATGGGGCCTTATCAGTATACGGTCATTGACATTGTCATTGTAACTTACAATAATTTCAACCTGACAAGTTAATTCACAGCTCACAATGCTAAAATTTACTGAGTTCTGTATACGGATTTGTAAAAACATACCGCAGACCAAAATGGCAGGATCTGGGCAATGCCATGTTGTTTTCCTGGCGCCATGTGATTGTATATCTTTACAAAATTTGATTTTATTAACAGCGTGCGTTGTGTTGCACGCAATTATAGCATAAAACAGGGGTTTCCTACATTCATCTATATATACGAAGATTTGTAAAAACAGGCCAAAATAGACAGGGTCTGGGCACTAACATGCTGTCTCCCTGGTGCCATGTGATTGTATATCTTTACAAAAGCTGATTTTATTAACAGTGTGTGTGCTGTGTTGCACTTTATTATAACACGAAACATGGGACTGCTATGTTCATATATACATACGAGGATTTGTAAAATCATACCACAGCCAAAAATAGACAGGGTCCGGGCACTGACATGCTGTCTCCCTGGTGCCACGTGATTATATATCTTTATGAGCTTTGATTTTCTTAACAGTGTGTGTTGTGTTATACTCGATTATAACATGAAACAGGGGATTTCTATATTCACATATACGTACAAGGATTTGTAAAAACATACCTGAGCCCAAAATGGACAGGGTCTGGGCACTGACATGCTGTCTCTCTGGCGCCATGTCACTGTATATCTCTGCAAAATTTGATTTTATTAACTGTGTTTGTTGTGTTGCACTCGATTATAGCTTAAAACATACTGTGGCCAAAATGAACAGGATCTGGACACAGTATGTGCGTGCGTGCGTGCGTGCGTGCGTGCGTGCGTGCGTGCGTGCGTGAGTGAGTGCGTGCGTGCGTGCGTGTGTCACTCAATCCCCACCCCACCATCCGCTATCACTAATCCACATAAAGGGTGTATTTACTATTGGGTCGAATACATTTGAAATGTGATTTTTAAATGTTACATAATGTATGTTCAATGTGTATTTTATTATATAACAATAGATTTGATTATTTGTACAAATGCTTGTAAATAGCATACAGAATTTTGAATTGGTGTTTAGATCCTGTAGAAGCTGACTAACAGTTTGATGTAACAATATGCCCACCCATTAAGTGTATGACATGCGAAGGTATAGTTGCGCCATAGCTGGAAACTTCCCTGGTTGAGATATTAATCGGGAGGCTGTGATCTGCAAATGTGTCTCCCGACCTCTTTATGGACATGTGAACGCATTGGCCCAAAGACATCATGGGAACAATGCCTCTGTCTGTATTTGATCGTAGCAAAGAAGCATAGCATTTTGACATTTTGTTTTGTGAATTTTAATACCCATCCCTTGACGTTTCAAAGCATGTTTATCTGACAGCTGTGGATGACACATTTTTTTTAAATATACAAATGTTCATTTTATATTTTCTTTTCTACACACTTGTTATTTATATGCTGACTATAATATTATGTTCTATAGTTGGGTATGGTTATGTTTATATGGTAGGACAATCACCAGGTATCAGTAATGTTGCTTATTTAACTCATCATTGTTGAACATATGTATTAAAATATTCACAATCGATGTGTATGTATTATGGAAATATGCCATGCTTGTAATAATTTAGCATGGATAATTTAGTTATGACAGGCTAATTCAAATTTTAAGCATATAAACCTATGAGGGGTACAGATGTCATGTAGCGGACAAATGCCATAGCTTGCGTATACAGAGCCTTTACAAATCAATACAAACGGACAGAGGAAAGACAGAAAATATATCTAAAACCAGCAACACTTAAAACTATGGTGTGCATTTGGAGCAATACCAGTACACGTGTACACATTAGTTTCAACGAATATGTATACGTGTACACATATTTGCCATTCTGCTGCAAAATTGTAGTAAGAATATGATATCTATTATCCATTATGAAGTTTATCGGCGTGGAATATTGTGGGGTTGAAAATAATATAACGATGTATCAACCACCCTTCACCCACCCCCTCAACCCCGCCCCCACCCATTGGTATCAACAGCGCCTCAAAGCACTCAAAACACTATATTACCGTTAATTTGACACAAGATTGCACACTTGTTTATCGACTATTCTACAAAATTCCTATTTGCTCCCTGTTTGGGACAGATCAATATCCAGCAACAGTGATTCACCCTTTGATAGTCAAGATCGGCTAAGAAAAATTGAAATCTCTCATTACTGAATGTCCATAAGTTATTTGCGAGCAAAGGCAAGATAACATTTTGAAAATTTATCACTAGAATGACAGGCTCGCTCGGTGAGTCAGTCATTGCAGTGATAAATTTACAAAAAATAGTCTTCTCCCAACATGCAAAGAGACATTCAATAATGACATATTCCTCAATACCACTATGGAGACCGTGTTGGTGGGCTTGACCATTAATGAGTTGACCAAAGGCTGGTGGCGATCAGTTCACTGAGAGGTTAAATAAGCGCCATACACCACAGCATTAATAGTGATAATCTGTGTTGATAAGATCATGCTTGAACGCTCAACAGTAATTCACACCTATGCGTCCTCACAAGGGGTGATGGTTATTCGAAGGAATACTTGCGTGCTGACGTCAATGCTACACGTGGATAATTAGTTAACCCGGTTGACTCTCCTAAGTTATTCAAGAAAATTTAAAATTTCTCATAAAAATCCACATGAGCAGATTAAGAGATGATTGTTTTTTAGAATTGAGCATAACAATGACTGGCAGTGGTAACATTTAAAAACAAAACCTGTCTCCTCTTGGTCTGCAAATTGACTTCTCAAGACCACTGTTGGAGCTGTGTTTTGGCAGGTTGAGTGTTAAAGGGTTAATTCGGAAATCGGACAGACTTGACAGATGCGAATACGGAGAATTAATTTGTCAAAAAATATACCATTTTCTCTTAGAGCTATCTTATATATTCCACATGAATATGTATATTTTATTTTTTTTAATTTCCCGTGTACACGTTTATGAGTTTTGCAACCGTGTACACGTCACCCCAACGTGTACACGTGCCCAGTCCTACTTAGAACTCATTAGAATATACATTGGCCAAATAGGGTAAATTTAAAATGCAGTAAGTAGATCTAGGAGAAAACATGTTAACATACGTTATTCTGGTAGATGATGCACTTCATGACCTGTGATGGGCCTAGACTTAAGTTGGTGCGCAATATTGAAGTTTGTTGGTGAGCAAAGAAATCAACGCAGTACATGTTCATTAACAAGGCTGAGCAATCTGATAGTAATTAACTGATTAATAAGTAGTCATTATCTCATCATGGTGGCCATCACAAGCATACTCATTGCCTTCAGGTCCTGACTGCAAACCATTCACTCAGTCACACAGCAGGCATAGATACATGCATTAGCAAACACACAGGCTACCATAGAAACACCAAAACAATAGAAATTACGATCCCACAATCACCCATTGAATTGACCACCCACTGAGAAGTATTCAAGGGAAATGGCATTAAAATGTGTACCAGCAGTGCCTTTCCTGTTTAATTAAATATTGGTATATATATATATATAAATATATATATATATATATATATATATATATATATATATATATATATATATGTATGATTACTGTATTCTGTGGCTGTAGTAGTATAAACATTCTACAGCTGCAATCAGTCCTTCTTCGCTTTTGCCCACTGTGTCTTGTCCTCAGCCAAAATCCTTAGACTCCTCAGGTCCATTCTTGACTTGAGTGTACCTAATCCTGCTTTATTGAGGTCACCTCATAGCACACTTAGCAGAGTTATGCAATGACGTCCTCTCCTGGCTCTGTATTTGCTGGCTCCGAGGAGGGCGAATTCCAAAGCTCTCTGTGTTGGTGTGTCTTCTGGCATCTTTAGCACATGGCGAAACATGGACCATCTTTGCTGGGCGACCTTTACAGAGAGCGGCCGTGTACTACACATCTTGTGTTGTGCATCGGTGGAAATTATGCTCTCTGGCCATTGGTGCCCAGTGGTGGCGCGTAGGTGTTTGTGGTGGCAGGCGTCAAGTTTGTCTAGAGCCGCCTTTGGAGCTGTCCAGCTGTTGCAGTTATACATTATCAAGGATACGCAGGTTGCATTGTATAAATGTAGTCTTTTTAACAAGGGCATCTTTGATCTACGAATCCATAGCTTCCAGAAGGACTGGAAAGCTATGTTCCCCATGATGCAGCGTGCAGCAATGTCAGCAGTACTGCAAAGCAGTGAGCCCAAGATTTTACTTTTCCTCCATGGTTCGCTGCCACGGAGTGGATCGTCATTTTCTTTAGTTTCATGCTTTGTAGATAGGTATATGTGGGTGAACTCTGTTTTGGATTCATTCATAAAGAGATTCGCAATTTTTAGTTTGCTTATATATATATAATAAAAATATATATAAGATTATGTATTATATATATATATATATATATATATATATATATATATATATATATATATATATATATATATATATATATATATATATATATATATATATATATATATATATATATATATATATATATATATACATATATATATATATATATATATATTCATAAAGAGATTCTCAATATTTGAGATTATTTAAGATTTAATATGAGGTTATTGCGTTCCTGCCGTGGTTTGGTGAGATCTTCACTTTGGCCATTTTCATGGATGCGCAGACGTAATGCTGTCTGTTCTGCTGATTGTTTTACTACGAGAGGGTTGTCAGTATACCTAGTTCTGTTGTTTTTTAGAATACATATGGTGCTAGTAGCTGATGATTCCATAGATATCAGTGTTTTGGTTAGGGCTTCGTTCAGATCGGAACTGAGGTCGATGTTAGCTACCTACTCCCCGAGGGCCTTTTTGTATGACATTTGAGTGCCAGTGTCGCTGATGAGCTTGGGTAAATTGTAGGTGACTCTACCCTCTTGCCTGGTATGGTGTTTATACATTAGGTAGAGCTGGTTCATATAGATGCGCGTAATGACTGGCTTATGGTCAGAATTGAGGTATGTGCCTCCATACGAACGAGCATCCCGAAGTAGGAGCTTTGCTGCTGTCTTGCATAGTATGAAATCTATTTGGTTGAAGACAGCTTTTGTAGCCTTAGAACCTTTAGGGACTTTGCGATCAGCAATGTGTCCAGTCCATAATGTCCGGTGGCTGCATGGGTGTTTGAAAGCCATATTTGTGGCAAATACATATATTCATAAAGAGATTCTCAATTTTTAGTTTGCTTATAAGTATATCAGACATGTGAAAGCTGGTCGGCTAAACCTAGACTTTTGTCTTGGCGTGGTGGTCCAGTGGAAAGATATCTGGTTGTTGATGCTATGCGGAGTTGCAGTATGGAAATTCGATCCCCTGACCGGGAGCAGGTGATCAACAAATTAAACTAACGGGTGCATGACTGTCGGCTGGTTAGCGCATAGAAATTGAAGCCGCATGTTGCCAGTGCATCAATAAAAAAAATACATATATATATATATATATTCATGATATATGTATAATACTTCAGACATTTAATAATGCACAACGTAATGATATTCTTGTAAAATGCCTCTGTATTTTAAAACATGTGATCAACAATATTAAAAAACCTTTAAAAAGTATGCATCTGTTGCTCTGTACCATGTACTATACCCTATTTTCTTGCTGGGAGTATGAAGCACATGAGGAAAGGATATCGCAAATCTTACGTTATAAGTGCGAGTCACCCCTGATATTAGAGCATTAACCTATGTTATAACTTATAGCGCATGTGAGTAATGTGGTCCAATCATTCATTAGTATAATTCTCGTTTCCCAATAATTGTGTTAGTAATTATGACATCTGAATAATTAAAAAACTGGCCTAAGGTTATTAGATTTTTAACATTAACGCCAAGAATAAATGATCAAGTCGCTTGAGCAAGTCATCACTGCTCTGGGCACCCTTTAACACTGCCCCCCGACATAATTGAGAATATTAAATAAGAGTTGGGCCAAATTAATAGGATAATGTCACAAACTCATGACCAATCAGAACAGCCACTCATCCGCGCACTCTTCTATTGATTTCAAGTCTAGCTGGCAGTAGTCCAATAGATTTTGAGAGGGAAGGTGTTAGGACTTGTGCGCTATCCCAGAAGATAATCTTTGGGCATATTAACCAAATCCTATGCGACTTCTCTTTTGTAATCAAACACCGTCGGCTGAATATTTTGAAAAGATTTTGTCTGCAGAATCTGCCATGTATATGTCTCTCAAAGTCCCACCAATGACGTTTACTTATGACCCCGACCTATACCAGGTCTGCATGACCGCTATGATGTCATAATCAATTATGTCGCAAGCAGATGGATGTCACAATCATAAATGAGAAAGAAATACTTCGTTATGAAACTGGAATAGACCACCAGTTGTACAAATTGTAAGGTCTTTACAATTTAATAAAACATTCTGTTGAATATTTTGAAACTAATTTGATTGGGGAGATAGCATAATGAACAGCTCAATGAGTTGCGCGAATTAACTGTTTTACAATTTCATAAGCGGTTCAGGTGAATATTTCGAAAGTAATTTAACTGTATCAGTTGTTATCCGCAGTGTACATCACAATTTGAGCCAAAAGAGTTTCAGGAAGCTCACCTAGGAGCATATTCAAACACTAAAATTTTGTCATAGCTGCAAATGTTTATTAGCTAAGGGTGAGGTGGCTCCACATATCCAGGTATAGCGCATATGCAGGTTTTTATAACTATGCCGAGAATAGCTGGGTATGTGTGTAAATCTCCTGTTGTAATGCCTAATAATCGTGCTGGCGAATATTTTGAAGATATTTTGACTGCCTGAGTTCCCCAACATATTTCCACAAACACATACAATGAATGAGCAGCCAGCTTTCAGGGGAGTAAATCTAGTGCACGAACGCGTGCCTTATTATTATAATATTAATTATTATTATTATTATTATTATTATTATTATTATTATTATTATTATTAATCTGTGATCTATCGCAGATTATTGTTTATTCGCAGGATTTTTATTCTTATTAATCTGCGATCTATCACAGATTATTGGGTTTTTTCTCAGGATTTTTATTCTTGATCTGATCAACTTCAACCTTGGTCAACTCGTAGTAACCATTGGGATTTAGTGTGCTATTACATTTCTTCTCGACCGGGCGTATGGTTTCCGAGATATCCGCATTTCCGCAGGCGAAAAGTCCCATAGGAAATGTTATGGAGCAATATTCGGACAGCGACTACTCCTAGAGTTTTTCCTCAATCATCTTGAAACTTCAGAGACTTCTGGCATGTGTTTCTCTACATCTCCACCAAAAATATTTTTTGGGTACGGTGAACAGATTTGGAGAAAATCTAGCATAAGCCGAATTATTTGGAATCAAGATACTTCATATTTCTAGGGTGGTCAGATGGTTGAAATTTGACATATACATAGATGTATTATACTACGTGTGATTAGTGAAATAAAATCGTTAACGGACATGTTAACCATTCAGGAAATGCATAAGAGTAATATTCAGATACTGACTGATCCTAGAGTTTTGCCTCTATCATCTTGAAACTGGGAAAACATCTACCATGTTTTGACACACATGGTGACCCAAAATATTTTTTGGGTATGGCGACCTGTTTTTGAGAAAATTTGGCATAAGCCCAATTTATTTTAATCAAGATAATTCATATTTCTAGGTTGGCCAGATGCTTAATATTTGGTATATGCGTAGATACATCATACTACTATAGCTTAAAATGGAGAAAATTGTTACCGAACATGTTAACCTTTCAGAACGCTGCATTTCCATTCCCAACATGTCCCATAGGGAATGTATGGGAGCAATTTTCGGTCAGCGACTGCTCCTAGGATTTTTCCCAGATCATCTTGAAACCTAACGTATTTCTAGGATCTGCTGACCCGCAAGTTGGCTAAAAAATCTTTTCGTTTCAGTGACCAGTTTTTGAGAAAATGCTGAATGAAAACAATTATTGACATCATGAGAATTTTTACTTCTATCTTTGTCAGAGGGTTGAAATTTTTTACATCCCTAGATACCAGCGGCTACTATTACTTACCAAAATAAAATCGTTAGTGGACATATTAACATTTCTATTATTGCAAATCTGCACACTAAACAATATTTCCATGATTTGCTGATAGATGATGGAATCATGGTCAGATTGTTTCAGCATTTAGATCGCCTGACCCTGGACGGAATTGTCTCTCAGACACAATTTACAGAACTCCGATATCCCAAACGGTTTATGAGATATTGAGATTTTTGTATCATAGACAAATATATCAATATGGAATGTATTGGAAATTGATTTGATGATAAATGACCCAGTTTTGGAAATATCATATCAAAACTTGGTGCATTACTAGTACGTACCAGGCATGTATAGATCATCTACAGAAATTGGATCTGGTGTATGGTTCCCGAGAATTCCACGTTTTCTTGTCAAAAAAGTCAAATTGGAAATGTAATGGAGTGCTATTCGAACAGCAACTCATCCTATAGTTTCTTGCAGATCATGGAGAAACTTAACAGACCTCTAGCATCTGTTAACTCGCAGCTGACACCCACATATTTTCCAGGTCCATTGAATACTATTTGCGATTTCTAGCCTCCAATCTTGAGACACTTTCAGCACACCTTAGGGCCTGGGATGTTTTGATTTTTCTTTTGGATCCAGTGAATAATTTCCGAGGAATACGCTTATCCATGCCCAAAATGCCCGAAAGAAAATGTATGAGAGTGATATTCTGATAGCTATTTCCCTTAAGGTTTCTGCAGATCATGTTGAAACTTAACATCATTCCAGAATCCGTAGTCGCACGTCCAACCCAAAATCAAGGAAAAGGCCATCAAATGTTAAATAAAGGAGAAATTAATAAGTTTTGTTCGGCCCAGGTAGTCAGAAACAATTGAAATTCACCAGATTTAATTGCCTCAATCAACTCCAACAGGTAAAGGGAGGTAATTCATGCCAAAACCTAAACTTGGTCACTTTGACCACTGATTGACCTTGACCTGGGACGGGTCACTTTCAAACTATCATGCGAATCGAAATTCATCGTATTGAACTGACACAATCAACTTCAACAGGTAAAGGGAGGTAATGCATGCCAAAAACAAAAATTGGTCAGTTTTTGCATGAATTGCGTCCCTTTACCTTTAATTCATTAATTTCTCCTTTATTTGATATTTAATGGCATTTTCCTTGATGTTGGTAACAATTCCACTACAATAACTCAGGACACATTATTTTATACTTTAGGATCAAGGCTATCGGTTTTCAAGAAAGCAACTTTTCCATACCCTGTGTAAAACTATGTTAATTTCAACTATGGAGCTTTGAACTGCGACAACACTTAGACTTTTTATCAGATCAGCATCAGATATGTTCAATGATCATATAAGAAGAAGAGGGCTTATAATACTCCTTAATGCCCAGTCATCGCAGATTTACAGTTACTTCAGTAAATGTGTTCTAGTTAATCTGCGATCTATCACAGATTATTGTTTTTTCTCAGGATATTTATTATTATTATTATTATTATTATTATTATTATTATTATTATTATTATTCTCATGGATTTTCTAGATATCTAGATATCCTGAACGGTTCATGGGATATTGAAATTTTTATATCGTAGACAAATATGTCAAAAGGGCATGTATTGGAAATTGATTTGATGATAAATGACCCAGTTTTGGAAATATCATATTTAACCTTGGTACATTTCTAGTACTCACAATGCATGTATAGATCATCTACAGAAATTGGATCTTGTCTATGGTTCCCGAAATTTCCACGTTTTCCAATTGGAAATGTAAGGGAGTGCTATTCGGACAGCAACTCATCCTAGAGTTTCTTGCAGATCATGGAGAAACTTACGACTTCTAGCATCTGTTAACCCGCATCTGACACCTACATATTTTCCTGGTCCATTGGGTACAATTTGCGATACACTTGTCCATGCCCAAAATGAACCCATAGGGAATGTATGAGAGTGATATTCTGATAGTGACTCCCCTTAAGGTTTCTGCAGATCATGTTGAAACTTAACATCCTTCCAGAATCCGTAGGCACACATCCGACCCAGAATCAAGGGAAAGGCCATAAAATGTCAAATAAAGGAGAAATTATTGACTCAATCAACTTCAACAGGTAAAGGGAGATAATTCATGCCAAAAACTAAAATTGGTCAGTTTCTTCAATTCATTAATGTCACCTTTATTTGACATTTAATGGCGTTTCCCTTGATTTTGGTAAAAATTTCACTACAGCAAATCAGGACACATTAGTTTATACTTTAGGGTTAACGCTATTGGTTTTCAAGAAATCAGCGTTTCCAAACCCTGTGTAAAACTATGGGGATTTCAACTATGGATCTTTGAACTGCGACAACATTTTTTGTCAGATCAGCATCAGCCTTGTTCAATGATCATGTGAGAAGAGGGCTTATAATACTCCTTAATGCCCAGTCATCGTAGATTTACAGTTAGTTCAGTAAATGTGTTCTAGTTATTATTATTATTATTATTATTATTATTATTATTATTATTATTATTATTATTATTATTCTCAAGGATTTTCTATCTCCTCCTACAGTTTTGATCTGATCAACTTCAACCTTAGTTAACTTGTAGCACCCATTGAGATCTAGTTTGCTCTTACTTTTCTTCTCGATCGGGTGTGTGGTTTCCGAGATATCCGCATTTCCGCGGGCAAAAAGTCCCATAGGAAATGTATAGAAACATTATTTGGCCAGCGACTACTCCTAGAGTTTTTCCTCAATAATCTTGAAACTTGACAGACTTCTAACATGTGTTGCCCTGCGTCTCCACCGAAAATAGTTTTTGGGTGCGCTGACCAGATTTGGAGAAAATCCGGCATAAGCCAAATTTTTTGGAATCAAGATACTTCATATTTCTAGGGCAGTCAGATGGTTGAAATTGTTCATATACGTAGTTGTAGTATACTAATCTTGATTACTGAAATAAAATCATTAGCGAACATGTTACCCATTTAGAATTCTACATTTCTGTGCCCCCATGTCCCCATAGGAAATGCATGAGAGCAATATTCGGATACTGACTGCTCCTAGAGTTTTGCCTCTATCATCTTGAAACTGGAAAAGCTCTAGCATGTCTTGACCCACATGGTGACCCAAAATATTTTTTGGGTACGGTGACAAGTTTTTAAGAAAATCTGGCATAAGCCCAATTTTTTTAATCAAGATAATTCATATTTCTAGGTTGGTCAGATGCTTGATATTTGGCATATACGTAGCTACATTATACTACTATGGATTAATAAAATAAAATCATTAGCGAACATGTTAACCTTTCAGAACGCTGCATTTCCGTTCCCAACATGTCCCATAGGGAATGTATGGGAGCAATATGCGGTCCTAGGATTTTTTCCGGACCATCTTGAAACCTAACATATTTCTAGGATCTGTTGACCCGCAAGTTGGCCAAAAAAGTCTTTTCGGTTCAGTGTCCAGTTTTTGAGAAAATGCTGAATAAAAACAATTATTTGGCAACATGAGAATTCTTACTTCTGTCCCTGTCAGAGTGTTGCCATTTTTACATTCCTAGATACCAGAGGCTACTATTGCTTACTAAAATAAAATCGTTAGTGGACATATTAACATTTCTATTATTGCAAATCTGCACACTAAACAATATTTCAGTGATTTGCTGATAGATGACGGGATTAGGGTCCGATTGTTTCAGCATTTTAGATCGCCTGATCCGGGGTGGAATTGCCTCTCGGACACCATTTACTGAACTCCGATATACTGAAGGGTTCATGAGATATTGAAGTTTTTGTATCGAAGACAAATATGTCAATATGGAATGTATTGGAAATTGATTTGATGATAACTGATCCAGTTTTGGAAATATCATATCTATACTTGGTACATTTCTAGTATGCACCAGGCATGTATAGATCATCTACAGAAATTGGATCTGGTGTATGGTTCCAGACAATTTCACGTTTTCTTGTCAAAAACGTCCAATTGGATATGTAAGGGAGTGCTATTCAGACAGCAACTCGTCCTATAGTTTCTTGTAGATCATGGAGAAACTTAACAGACCTCTAGCATATGTTAACCCGCATCTGACACCCACAGATTTTCCAGGTCCATTGAGTATTATTTGCGATTTCAAGCCTCCAAACTTGAGACACTTTCAGTACACCTTAGGGCCTGGGATGTTTTTATTTTTCTTTTGGATCCAGTGAATAATTTGCGAGGAATATGCTTATCCATGCCCAAAATTCCCGCAAGAAAATGTATTAAAAATTGATATTCTGATAGCGACTCCCCTTAAGGTTTCAGCAGATCATGTTGAATCTTAGCATCCTTCCAGAATCTGTAGTCTGACCAAAATCAAGGAAAAGGCCATCAAATGTTAAATAAAGGAGAAATTAATGAATTTTGTTTGGCCCAGGTAGTCAGAAACAATCGAAATTTACCAGATTTAATTGCCTCAATCAGCTCTAACAGGTAAAGGGAGGTAATTCATGCCAAAGCCTAAAATTGGTCACTTTAACCACTGATTGACATTGGACCTTGGAGGGGTCACTTTCAAACCATCATGAGAATCTGAATTCATCATATTGAACTGACACAATCAACTTGAACAGGTCAAGGGAGGTAATGCATGCCAAAAACAAAATTTGGTCACTTTTTTGCATGAATTGCCTCCCTTTACTTTTCATTCATTAATTGCTCCTTTATTTGACATTTAATGGCATTTTCCTTAATTTTGGTAAAAATTCCACTACAGCAAATGAGGACATATTTTTTTATACTTTAGGGTCAAGGCTATCGGTTTTCAAGAAATCAGCTTTTCTATACCCTGTGTAAAACTATGGTAATTTCAACTATGGCTATTTGAACTGCGGTAACACTTAGACCTTTTATCAGATCAGCATCAGCCATGTTCAATGATCATATGAGAAGAGGGCTTATAATACTCCTTAATACCCAGTCATCTCAGATTTACAGTTACTTCAGTAAATGTGTTCTCGTTATTATTATTATTATTATTATTATTATTATTAATTAATTAATTAATTAATTAATTAATTAATTAATTAATTAATTAATTAATTAATTAATATTATAAATGTGTAGGGCTTAATGATAGTATGTTTTAAGGCATTTTTGAAAGAGCTCAATTCTTATGTTATGACTTTCTCTTCTTGATAGAAGGGAGACCCAGGGCTGGACATGGATTGCAATTGCTATACTGCCTTGTGCTATGCCAAGAGATGCTACAAGCGTGTACTGAATGTTAAACCTTTACAGTATACGCTCATCTACAGTCGTAGTACTAGCAGTACTAGTAGTAGTTGACTACAGGCCTAGTTGAACCCATTATCACTCTATAGAGCTCCTGACACCCAGAACTCTACGAGTTTGCATGAGTCATTAACTCCACAGAGTAAACATTGGTGACCATATAAGTGACTGCCTCTATTGGCAGCTATAATAATAGTTATAGAAACAATGGTACTAGATTTTAGACTGTTTAATGTATGCTATGCTCTACAGGCTATATACGATGTTTGTACATGCAAGTATAATGAGCAGATTTTCTGCCTCTGGACTGACTGTTCACTATAGGTCAAGAGATGCTTGATGACTTATAATGTGTGCTCTGTGTAGCCTATCAATTCCAGGTTTCTAACCAAAAATGGGTACAGGCTATAATATGCACCCGGTGGTGTATGCAACTAGTGACCTGCATTGTATATAGGTGAGGGGTGAGTGGTGACTGGCATCTAGACAATACAACAGCGAGTTATAACATTTTCAATATTTGAATTAGGCTCCGCCCCTAACACCTACATGCATTATTACCATTCCAACGCCCTTACCGGTCAAAACACCACATCTGAACAGCTGAAATGTTAATCATTTTGGAGTATACTCACTATCTACTCATTCAGGCTCTCTTCAGGTAGGCATATGCTTGTTGAATGTGTTATAAGTCTAGGGGTTTCTTTGCTTAGGACACCTCAACATGGCCAGCATCTGAAATGTTAAGTTGCTAAGCCATTTTAGAGCATAGGAGTGATCCATTCTCATAGCACATCTTCATGCAGGCCCGTGTGAGGTTGATGCATTATAATTTCCTGTCCACATATCCAGATGTAGTGCATATACATGTTTTTCTAACACAGAATAGGTTATTTAATAAGCTAGTTGACAAATATTTTGAATATATTTTGACTGACTGAATTCCATATTTACACAAAATCCATACAACAAGCAGCCAGCTTGGACTTCAATCTCCGCACTGCATGTCATGTGTGTTTTAATTAACTTTTTGACCACAGTCTGGTGGAATTTGCTAGGTGCGCCGCAAGAGCTATGCGACGCATCCCACACCGTGTGCCAATATATGTAACTGCCTAAATATTATATACATCCCTCTCTGTTAATGGGCACACTCCAACTTTATTATTTCGTCTCACTTCCATATAAATTATATGCTAGTTGCTGTGTCTATCTAATGGACATCTCTTCACTGCTCTGTTTCACTGTCCTGAGTGTGTACCATGTCTACCCTGTCTGGAGGAGTCAGCTTGTGGATCAACCTGCAGAAACCAGCTGCGGAAATCGCCTGCGTATTATCTCCAGCTCCAGATAATGTGTCAACTCGTGCTATGAATATGTTAGCACCTCAATTTCAGTAACGTAGTAGGCTGTTCCATACCGATGACTATTAGGTAATGAAGTAACTATATTATTGTACATTTATTTATCATTATTATCATATTTGGTACTGATGACTAATAGGTACCTTCCCGGTCTTAGGACCGCAATTTATAATTTCTTTATTACTGTGAATAATATTCTTGTTTACTGTGGTGCTCTCAACTAGCCGCATCATCTAAGTCTATCAGTTTATGATACTTAGGTACTTAATTTAATTACAATCTATTCATTGCATTGGTTAGTTGTATATGGCAGATAGCCATCCAGTCAATATGTTTTGTTTAATTGTAGAAAAATTTGGACCGCAGTACGCTAGGAGATACTATACAGCAACATTTATATCTGCATCACTTATTCCCGCCATCATCAATTTTACACTGAGGTCGCTGACCATGCTCTAATTGTTTGAGCCTGGCATGTTAGCGACTAAACCTTACTATTCAGCTCGATAGGATAGGTTAAAGTGGTTAAGGACAATTTCTTCGTTTAGAGACATATAGTATACGCCTCTTTTCCGGTTGTTGCGGTAATGTAGCCCCGCACTCCGGCAAGGTTGTGTCAAATTGGCCAATTACCTATACATCAAGTTATTGTCTCTTTCCATGATCCACCAGACGTATGGCTTCATAATTGTTTGGATTCCCCATCAGCACGTCGATCTGATCTGACCCTGGGAAACTATCAGAGGTTTCCGAGCGGTGATGGTTAAACTGCTGATTTACACACACTTCCCCCCCCCCACCCCGTATCTTTGGATACTTGTTAGTTAGATACCCTTGCCAATGTAGGAAGCACTGCAAAAACATATAGTTATAATTATGAGATAGTTAGTTTATTTACCGGCCTGCAGTGCATATTTGGGCACATTGGAATTTAACCCTAACGACAGGTCAACTGTTAGATCCGTTGTATACGGTGATGGACGGGATGCAGATCTCCATCCAATTCATTGAAGTGTCTGGGTGAAGCGTTGGAGCTCGTCACGCCCTCATGGGAAGGATGTGCGTGATGGATAGCCATCTCTCTACCCCCACCATAAAGACATGTTAGTGATCAAACTTGCTTGTGTGAAATGTAGCCATTGTCCAGGTGATGTTTTATGTGGTTGTGGGGCAAGGTAGCCGGATTTTCATCGAATTCGGATGCTTTGTGTTGTGACATGTACGCATGCTGTCCTTGGAGGCAGATGCTATTTTAAAGCAACCTACAGGAAGCTGAGTGTCTGCGCCCATTGGACAACCTTGTCTAAAGATAGGTCAGATTCCCTGCCACTTGCAGGCAAAGCGAGTCTCCATTTCTAACAACTAATTGGCAGGTTAGACTGTAGCAGAAGGCCCACATAAATAAAGCGGCATCTACCAATACAGTATCTTTGGAAACTACATAAGATGGTGACATGGGAATTCTTCGGAAATCATTCATCCCGTCTTCACGTAAACCAGTGTGCAACACCTTAACAGTAGCTTCACTAGGATTTTCAGCACTTAGCATTTTCTGTTGAACAAAATAGTGGCCCTTTTTGCCAGCTCTTTTCCTCCGCTTCGGCATTGAAGGCATTTTACTGTGACGGAGGCCCGGGCAAGGCACTTTCCTCTCACAACAACAATATTTTCTTTGTATGTGTTAGGGGTATATTAGCTTATATTAAGCTATGTGGTGACTTTGTTGTGGATGCCTCTCTTGCGAGGATACCACTGCGGATTCAAGAACCTGTGTGGTACCTCCGGCGACACCACGTAGGTGACTCTATATTGTGTATTATTGTGCTCATATTACTGTCAAATGATTCACCTTGTTTGTATAGTATTTATTAACATTTTTACTGTTTAACTACAAATTATTCCATAACCCTGAACTGGTATGGATAGGCACACCGGTGACACCAATAGGTGGGACGAGACCGTGTGGTTCAATCTTGACGGCAATGGTCGCACGGCTCCACTGGAACATCATTGTTTGCAACCCCGAGATCCGCAGCTAACCAGCCATCCCAGTCATCGTGCACTTGTGGTGCGATGGGTGGGGATCTATCGGTGGACCAGTGCATACCACTGCGAGCTACAAGTGGCGCCCAATGTGGAGCTCGAACAAGAAGCGAACCCACGCCTATGCTCAACACACACGACTGTCTTTGAGATTATGTTACATTGTGCGCCTGTGTCAATTTTGAATCTGACAGTTTTATGTTTAATTTTTAAATCAACATCCCAAGTGTCTTTATTAATTCCAGTGCGCTGTACCATATCAATATATAATTCATTATCAGAGTCGTCGGCATTAAATCCTGTCGCATAGTCTGTATCTTGTTCTAGAACCATGTTTACTTTATTTCCAGTCACTCGAGGATTCTGTGTCTTACACATTTTGGAAAAATGATTGTTACCCGTACACCAATAACAGGTCTGTCCAAAAGCTGGGCATTGTGTGTGGTTTATACCGCATTTAAAACATGTATCTCGCTGATCGTAGCTTTTGTTGCTATGGTAACCAGGTGTGTGTACAGGTGGTCGGTTCTGAACAGGTCTCTGTTTGACCCCATTTACCGAATGGCTGTCAGCATCTGTTAATGTTTTCATTTGACATTCGCTCGCCTCCGCCACTCGGCAAATATCTATTGCTCTCTGTAATGTGAGATCTGTGTCCCGTAGCAGGCTGCTCCGAACCTGGTCATTAATTATGCCACATACAATACGATCCCATATCAAAGAATCAGCTAGTTCACCGAACTCGCATGATTTGGCTTTCAACTGTAGCTCTGTAACATAAGCGTCTATGCTCTCCCCATGTGCCTGGCTGCGTGTGTTGAAAACGTGACGCTCGTTTGTCATGTTTTTTCGGGGGTTGCAGTAAGCATCAAAATGTTCTAGGATTTTTGCGAGGTCTATCCTGTCGGCATCCCTACCCCATGCAAATCTGTTGTATATTTCCACCGCATCTGATCCGATTATATGTAGTAGTGTCATTGCATTAACTGATCCATGCCTAACACTAACTTTAAAACAAACTTTTTACCAACTTTTTAACTGAAAGTCCTGACACCATGAACTGTTCGGATGCGATCTTCTATGATATAGCTAACACAGTAATGTATGACTATATAGTAAGATGACTTTATTCAAACCGAGCTATAACGGGGCCAGCAACATGGCTAATTAGGACAGGGCATATACATGTCAATTATAGCTTGTACTATACTAAATCAAGGGGATGTAGGTTACAACGTACTCTACGCCAATATAGCTATAGAATCATTACAGCACGGCCCTACTGGAACATCATTGTTCCACGGACTCTAGAAGTCGGTCTTTGTATTTCTCGGAGAGACGTCATACGGGATCTGCAACCCCGAGATCCACAGCTAACCAGTCATCCTGGTCACCATGCACTTGCGGTGCAATGGGTGGAAATCTAATGGCGGACCAGTACGCACCCCTGCGAGTCACACATGATTCTACTATCCTTGAGGAGAAAAACTGATGACGAAGTGCTGTCCTACAGTAGTGTTTCTTAAGTGTATAAACCTCATGTTACTGTGTTTGAGTCAAGCTCTACGAGTTTACTATCAACTGTGTAAATACCATACGTGTACTTATACCCTTCAATCATGTCACCATGTATTCTTCTGTACATCAGACTCTTAGTCTGTCCTCGCACTGAAGTGTTGACAGTGATGGGATAAGCTTTGTCGGCCTCCTCTGGACACCCTCTAGGAGCTTCATATCCTTAACATATCGTGGTGCCGTGACTATGTTAAAATACTTGAGGTGGGGCCGTACTAGAGCAATAAATAGACACTTCAGTGACGGTGCATCCAAATATTCGTTGGACCTTCTTATTAGCCACAGAACTTATTTGCTTTACTCACCTGTCCCTATGTATGTATAGAGAACTTTAACTCGTCATCTACATTAACACCCAAGTCCTTTTCAACTGAAGTTGTCTGCAGCATTGTCATGCCTTCTTTACTGGGCATTTCATAACTGTAGCCAGGGTTCTTGCCACCAAAATGTACGACCTTGCATTTCGAGGCATTGAATCCAAGCTGCCATGTATGTGACCAGTCAGTTAGATTACACAGATCATCTTGAAGTTCTTGGCTGTCACTCTCTGAACGGATCCGGGTGTACACCTTAGTGTCATCCGCAAACATCTGAGCAGTTCACTTTATGTTATCTGGCAAGTCATTGGTGAATACAACACACAAGACAGGTCCTATGATGCTACCTTGTGGTATTCCACTAGTTACAGGTGCCCAGTTTGATAGTGATCCATTTACTAGCACTCGCTGCTGTCTATTTCCGAGAAAGCCAGAGGAAAATGAAGAGGCGGACATACGGGCTGACTTGTATTCGATTGAGTATGATATGATCGAGGATCTTTCCAAGAAGTGAAGAGACTGTAATCACACACTATCCCCACCACCCCACCCCACACCTCCAGTAGTTGCTAAAGGAGTTTCCCAAAATTTTCTTAGGAAAATGTCCCATTGATTTCTCACTGCCTGTCCTGTCAGAAGCTGTTACCAGTTTATGTCCATCTCTCTCATTTGTATTGCGGTCCTAGATGTAGCATCTGTTATTGTAGCAAAGGGAAAGGGCAAACTTGTCTTCGCTATATAGATGGAAGGAAAAGTTTCCGTTACTTAGATTCAAGATTCAAAATTATTTATTTGATGCTTAATATATAGAATATATGTACATCATAGTTGGGCTTACACATTATTTCCCGACTCGTTCTAATACCGGATTGAAGTCCGCAACCGTGCACCAGCCGTGATATTCTTCCTTTAAAAGACGTCTATAAATATCTTTCAGAATTTTTTAATAGAACAATGCTCTAAGATGGCGCTTGATTATCGATAAAATAGTGTGCGTTTTATTGTTTCTAATATGAAATATATGCAATGCCACAACAATCAGTATATTGCATAGAGTTTCACAACTAATACCGGACCAAGACACGCTAGACAGTTCCGGAAGCTAGCGGCCAGTCACTTTGTATTCTGTCGCCATGTATCCAATCACTCAGGGTGAGTTTCTTTAATGTCGCCGAAATAGCATTCCCTTGAATGACTCGCCTCGCCAAGCATGTGTGGATACATTCCCTTTGTGTTTTATCCAAACGGTATTAGTTTGGAGATAGGTTAAATTGAATTTAACGCCCATGTTAAAGTAATGGCTGAGCATCTTAAATTTTGAAATTGACTAAAAATCACCTACATGTATAAAAACTTAAGGGACTCAATCATATGACAGAGCCTTATTGGGCTTTTGTATATATCGTTCAATGAACTTAAACCCTGTTCCAAGAAAGCCCTTTATCTAGTTTCCAATTTTGGAATACTGTAACTGCATATGGTCTCGTTTTAAAAGACAATTTGAATCTTGTATAATCGAAAGGGTCCAGCGCAGAGCCACTAAACTTGTTCCCCATTTGAGAAACTACTGCTACACAGACAGGTTAAAGGCTTTGAACCTCATGTCACTAAAATACAGAAGGCTTAGAGGAGACGTAATTGAAACATACAAATTTATCCATGATGATTACAACATTGACAAAAACCCATTCTTTGACCGATCAAGTAACACACACACTGGAGGTCACACATTCAAGCTCAACACTAAGCGCAGCAGAAAAGAATTATTAACACATGGAATTGACTCCCTTCTTTTGTGGTCGAGGCACCAATGCTCAGCGTGTTTAAATCAAAACAAGATATGCACCTAAATGACATAATATACGATCATGACATAACCAACTAATAGATATATAATAATAAGACAATCTAGAAATATACCTAAATGCTAGGCGCAGAAGCGTGTAACCATGAGCGTAGGTGGCAAACAGCAGCTGATGCGGGGATAACCCATCTACCCTACAGCACCTCCCAAAGTCAACCAGGGTCCTGATTACTGTCAATGAATAATGCCAACCAAACAAATAAACAACTGTGACTAAACAAAATACAAGCACTAGTAATACAATACTAACACAACTCCAGTGGCAATAGCAAGCCAAGGGCTTATGCCTCGTAAAATGATGATGAAATTTTTATAAATTTTTCAATTTCTTTTCAAGTCAGGTTGAATTTGGTTTCGTTATCAGGGTACTGAGTACTCCAATCGGAAGTATCACGTGGTTGCTTTACCTATCTACGCATGCACAGGCTTTTACTCTCACTGGAAGCAGGAGTAATGGAGTAGAATTTGTACCACATGATACCGTTATCATATTATATTCTCAGGCGTTATGATATGTAATCGGGGTAAGCAGGGTACATCGATAACATATATATCCGAACTTTAGGTTTGTTTTATTTGAAAAGCATTGTCTCTGAATTTGACAAAATGGATTGGGCTAATACATTTATACAGTTTGTTGTTTTAGCCGTTAAAGGATATACTTAACTGAATATATGGTATCCATGTATTTAATTTTAAAGCACTTCATAACGACAAGGTTCCATAAAGTGGACCAGATTGGTGTACCGGCTCGCTACACTGACGCCAGCACGCTTCACTATATAGCGTGGAGTATCCAGTTTTGGGGCACCTAGGCAGAAATTGCTAATAATTTAATAAATACCATAGATACTTAAAAATAAATTGGCCAATTTAGAATAAAATCCCCCAAAACAAAATGTCAAAGCACAGCACCATTAGGTGATGACGTACCTCAAAACAAATAAAAACAATGGTATCCTGTTTCAGTGATACGCATACAGGCTCACCCAAAGTTGTCAGAATTAGGAAGTGTTTTATTGTCACTTTTTTTTGTTTTTCTCGGGTGATGGTGGTGTAAAGTTTCCTCAGACTCTGGAGCTAGTTGTGAGGGCTTAATGACTGAAGCATTAAGTGGAAATATTTATCAGTTAATTGAATAATACTATGCATATACTCATTGATTTGGATAAAAATGTGCTAAGAACAGGCACTGCGCTTTTAACTTGAACCACCCTGGCCAGTATGGATTTTGATATTGGTCACGTGGCAGGCCTGCCCAAATGAAAAACTTCTTTGATGCAACCCATTTGAGTTCGCATAACCCATTTTGAATATGATACTATTTGAAGGTAAAATTCATTTTGGTTACATACTGGAAATGAGATGTCAGTATTAACATCGAGCCAGATATTCCAGTGCGAAATTTTCAAAAATAGTCTTTGTATGCAATGGTTATTAATAAATGTTTTGGTTAGCTTGACCATCAAAGGGTTAAATCCGCTTATATAGAACTTTAAATAATTTAAGACACGGAAGTCTTATAAATTAAATCAGCTTCATTCGTTTACATATGTTAAGGCAATGGCGAATGCGAAAATAGCCGATTCATGTATTAGCATAGAAAGGCGGACAGGGAACTAGTCTCTGATAGGGTACTAGTTACGTCTAGTGTTGTGAGTCGGAAGATTTTCCAGATTTCCCTATTGCATTAATACCGATGCTTTTGTTACTAATATAGGTTAATAGATTTAGATTTGTGTCATCTATTGCCATGGCTGAAATGGCTTCCATCAGGTTACACTAGTTATCACTATAGTTCAGAAATAACAAATTTCCAAACAGTGCTGTTAAATATGTTGAACCCAATTTGCTTGAAAAAAGCTATTGCTGTTATAGGCAGTAATGGCTGGCTTCCTAGCAAATTGTGTTCAAAATATTCAACAAGAAAGTTTTTACATATCATTAAAAATTGAAGAAAATGTTAATTCTGGGTACCTTATTTCCGGTGTTCAACTGTACACCAGCTGCAGGGAATCATGGATGATGCAATATTACACACGCACGCACATACACACACACACACACACACACACACACTTTTAGGAAAATCTTCTGGAAAAATAACATCACTAGTTACATCGCAAATCATCTCGACATACCAGGTTCTATCCGTTTCAATCCTTATTAAATCTGTCCGATTTTTTAAAAAGTATTATCGCCTCTTATTATCCAAGATGTTAGCAACCAAATTAAACAATTTTGCAAGATTTACCGACACAAATAACGGGAAATGTCCCTGGGAAAATGACAACCGATGTTCTTTTGTGGCATCCATTTTGGACATTATAATATTTCGCGGTAATGAATATTTATTAGTTCTCTACAAAGTGGAGACGAGCCGTTCACTGATTGGCTCTTTCAAGACACACCCTCCTATTTTCCTTCCCTCTACGTGATGAAAAGATACGCTTGTCAGGGATGTTTTCGAACGTTCATAGACGTATATTATTGCCGAATTAACCTTTGTTGCACCATGATTTAAATCTAGAATGATCAGATATATTGTTTCACAATTTGATATGGAAGATTTATCTGATTTTGTTGTGAAAAATCATGATTTTTTGGTACAACTAAACCGGTAGGAAATTTCCAGCCTGTTCAAATTGATGTTGACATTATCTTTTCCGTTCTTATTGAGCCAGCGTGAAACTTTTTATCAAACCAATATTTTGACTTTGGGGGGTTCAAGCTTCTATAAGGGAGTTTCTCCTTTCAGAAAATGCCACGGAATTCTAGGGGTTGCTGTCGGTGACAGTTTCTATTAGGACATAGACTAATGTAAATTCAACGTCTCAAGTGACTAGACTGCGTGGACAAAAAATAGGTTATCCAAAAAACATTTGCGTAACCATCAGGCGAACTGCCACGCGAACGACCGTTTCGTTTGGGCAGGCCTGCGTGGTATAAATAAAACATGACGGGGAAGAATTTCCAATATTTAAAAATTTTACGTTTTTTATTTAAAATACAATGATTTAAAGGCATATGATAAACAGTAATAAGAAAATCGGCCATTTTTATATGCTAAATTTGATTTAGTGCTCACATAACATTCTAAAGTGCATTTTGAGGGAAAACGCGGTAAGCATTAGCGAAAATTACCGTACTGTTTGACTACAAAATTATCATGTCGTGAGAACTTGTATTGTTACGCAGCGCATGCTTAGTGATAGTTCACCGAAAATAGAGCCTCGCCAAAACGGGATACTCCATGATATATATACTACTACTATATATAATAGAGAAAGGGAGGACACTTCGGCGATCGGTACCCACCACCAGAGTTGTTATTACACCACAAACATCTATACCGTTCAATCACTACTTGCTAAATCAACTACTCTGCATTTTGCCACCAGAATAAGATTTTTATACTTGCTTATATGCCTCCTACCACTTCATAACACCCTAAACCAGGCTACTGGTAGGCTACACTCCAAGCATATGGCCTACTAGTGACTGGAACCAATCTATGCGCACTCCTCTGTGACCCCAGTAACTGCGCATGCACATAGGAGCCCAAATAGGTAACGGATTTACTTTTCAAATATTCTGCAAGCAGAAAGTAGCCAAAAATCCAGACTAAGTTTTTGTATGTGTCTACTGTGGTCATTATTTTATTTGAAGGATGTATATTTTTTAATCATGCCTGATATTAAGGCTCTGTTGACAAAGTTACGTTTGTTGAATGTTTTATGGATTTCTGATGATTTATTGTACTTATTTAACTTCGTTACTAGTTTTCGTAGTAGTTAATCATGCTTTCCATTTCATCATCATCATCATCATCATTTACCCGTACTTATTATTAGTCCCCTACCGGTAAAACCGGGGGACTATAGGTTTGCAGGCAGTCTGTCTGTCCGTCTGTCGCAGTTGCTTTTCCGCATTTTTTTTCGCAGTCCTTCAAGTTATTCAACTGAGAATTGGTTTATTGCTTTGTTATGAGAAGTTACAGAGCAAATTCGAGTTTCAGGCATATACGTCAATTTTTGATGGAGTTATGCCCCCTTTCGAGTTAAGAAATACGAAACATATCAGCTTTCCACACTTTTTTTCGCACTCCTTCAAGATATTTAAGCGAAAATCGGTGCATTGCTTTGTTGTGAGAAGTTACAGACCAAGTTGGGGTTTCAGGCGTATGCGTAAATTTTTGATGGAGTTATTCCCCCTTTAGAGTTAAGAAATAAGAAAAATATCAGCTTTTCGCACTCCTTCAAGATATTTAAGCGAAAATCGGTGCATCGCTCTAGTATAAGGAGTTACAGAGCAAGTTCAAGTTTCAGACATTTTCGTCAATTATTCATGGAGTTCATAGGCTGGTTGTACTATGTCTTGGGAAGAAATCTATCGAAATCAACGATGATCCGAAATCCAAAATGGCCGCCAGCCACCGGTGGCCATCTTGAAAGTTGGTTTCCGGATGATAACTCTGTTACCATTTATCGGCACTTCCTAAGGTCGTTGGAATATGTCTGGTGTTGAAACTTATCGAAATTTACGATAATCCGAAATCCAATATGGCCGCCAGTCAGCGACAGCCATCTTGAAAATTGGTTTCCGGATGATACCTCATTGACCGTTTAACGGATCGCTTTGACACTTCATAAGGATGGTTGGTCTGAGGAAGAAATAAATATTGTCTGATAGCTCTCATTCATTGGTTTGTCCTCATGGCGGAGTATTATGCGCCGTTTGCGGAGCTCTTGCTTGGTCTGTATTATTTTTCAACTTTCTGGCTTCTAGTCTTATCCTTTTATTTCAAATCTTGTTCTCTCCTTACATCTCGGCGTCAGTTTTCTCGGCTAGTAAATTTACAAATTTGGTTCTTTTCCTTCTACTTCTGGTAGCTGTCGATCGTCGTCTTATCTGTCAGTTTGATTCTTCCTTTCCCTTTTTTCATTTTCCCCTTTAATTCCTTTCATGATATCTTTCTATCTTTTTCTAGTTTTCTGTAATTCTTCTCCTAGATCGGAATTTATTGTGTTGATCCTTGAGGTTGTCGTTTATTTCATAGCTTTCTGTATTATTCAGTCGGTTGTTCTCATCACGTTTCTTCTTTTCTATTCCTTTTAGTTCTCTCCCTTCAAGGGGGTGGGTGGGGTGGGAGGTGCAAATGAATACAATATTTGGCGCTAATTTAATCTTTGATATTCATTACTTTGGTAGTATAGGGGCAATACTCCTTTTTTAGTTTGCTTAGCATGAAACATTTAATGTTACTTAGATTTCATTGTATTCTTTGTGTTCTGTTGATAGAGTGGGAGATCTATCGCTATTAGATTTTTATTGACCTTGTTCTTGCATTTATTTCTGGGTCTTCCTTATTATGTTGTAAGATTTCAGAAATTCATTTCCATTTTTAGCTCACCTGGCCATGTAAGTCATCCGTCAACTTTTCCTTTAAACAACTTCTCAGAAGCACTGGGCCGATTTCAATTATATTTGGCAGACAGCATCCTTAGGGCATAGGGATCCAAATTTGTTCAAATGAACTCGGGCAATTTGACCGGCGGCCATCTTGGATTTAGGCCGATTTTAGGAAATGTCTTTAAAGATCTCCGAAACCGCTTAGGGAATTGATGCAAATGTCATGAAATATGATCTAGGGCAAGAGCTGAACCAAGTTTGTTCAAGGGAACTTGATTGGTCAAATGGTTCGGCGGCCATCTTGGTTGACGTAGTTGTAGCGAAAATGACTTTTCCAGAACTGCTGAAGGGATCATGCCGAAATATGGCAGATATGATTAGGGCCTAAGGGCCATTAAAGTTTGTTCAAGAGAAGTTGATCCGTCAAAAAACATGGCCGTCGTGGCCCAATCAAAATATAGCGTGTTTGGTGGCCATATTGGATTTTTTTATTTGATGGATTTTGAGGCCGAAATTGGTTTTGTATGTGTTTTGCGGTATTCTGATTACAAATTTGCAACTTTCGAAACTGTCGGATAAACAGTTTGCCGGCCATCTTGGATCATTTTGCCACCAAAAGCTCCCATACTAAAGTAATAGGAAATTTTTAATGTTTTCTTCTCGAAAACTTGTGGGCCGATTTCAATTATATTTGGCAGGAAGCATCCTTATGGCATAGAGATTCAAGTTTGTTCAAATGAAGCCGATTGTCCAATTGGGCCGGTGGCCATCTTGGATTTTGGCTGATTTTTAGAAATGTCTTTAAAAATCTTCTCCGAACTTGCTTGGGGGATTGATGTAAACCTCATGAAATATGATTTATGGCAATTGCTGAACCAAGTTTGTTCAAGGGAAAGTGATTGGTCAAATGGTTCGGCGGCCATCTTGGTTGACGTAGTTGTAGCGAAAATGACTTTTCCAGAACTGCTGAAGGGATCATGCCGAAATTTGGCAGATATGATTAGTACCTCAGGGCCATTAAAGTTTGTTCAAGAGAAGTTGATCTATCAAGAAACATGGCCGCCGTGCGCCATTCAAAATATAGCATGTTTGGTGGCCATATTGGATTTTTTTATTTGATGGATTTTGTGGCCGAAATTGGTTTTGTATGTGTTTTGGGGTATTCTAAGCTCAGATTTGAAATTTTCGAAACTGTCAGATAAACGGTTTGGTGGCCATCTTGGATCATTTTCCCACCAAAAGCTCCCATACTAAAGCAATGGGAAATTTAAAATGTTTTCTTCTCGAGAACTACCTGACCGATTTCAATTATGTTTGGCAGGAAGCATCCTTAAGGTGTAGAGATTCGAGTTTGTTCAAACGAAGCCGAGCGGCCAATTGGGCCGGTGGCCATCTTGGATTTTGTCCAATTTTTTTAAGCGTCTTTAAAAATCTCCGAAACCGCTTATGGGATTGATGCAAACCTGATGAAATATGATTTAGGGCAAGAGCTGAACCAAGTTTGTTCAAGGGAACTTGATTTCAAATGGTTTGGTGGCCATCTTGGTTGACCTAATTGTAGTGAAAACGACTTCTTTAGAACCGCTAAAGGGATCGGGCCGAAATTTGGCAGAGATTATTATGGACCAAGGGCCATTAAAGTTTGTTCAAGGGAAGTTGATCCGTCGAAAAACCTGGACACCATGGGCCAATTAAAATATAGCATGTTTGGCATCCATATTGGATTTTTTATTTGATGGGTTTTGAGGCCGAAATTGGTTTTATGTGTTTTTGGGTATTCTGATCTCAAATTTGCAATTTTCGAAACTGTCGGATGGTGGCCATCTTGTTGATAAAGAACATTCTAGTTAAAATTCCTATGGTCCAAGTGAGCGATACAGGCCCCTTGGGCCTCTTGTCTTTCTTGCTGAAGGAAGAGTCAAGTAGCTGTCTGTAGACAAAGTTTTACACGGAAATTTAGATCACGGATTTAATCCCTCTGCATTTAGGCAGTTTTTATACCCCGCCCGAAGATTTGGCAGGGTATTATGTAATGGCGCCGTCCGGGCAGGCGGCAGAGTGGTTTCCGGATGATAATTCCGGTACCGTTTGTCGAATCACATTGAAACTTCATATGGTCGTTAGACTAGGTCTTGGGAAGAAATCGACGATGATCTGAAATCCAAGATGGACACAGACGAACATCTTGAAAATTGGTTTCCGCTTGATAACTCTATTACCGTTTGTCGGATCGCATTGAAACTTCATAGGGTGGTTGGACTAGGTCTGGGGAAGAAATCTATTGAAATCAACGAGGATCCGAAATCCAAGATGGCAGCCAGCCAGAAATTTACAATAATTAATAATAACCTCCCTTTGACACTTCATAAGGATGACTGGTCTGATGGGTCAGGAAGAAATATACATTAAAGCACTTATCAGTTTTACATTATGACCTAGCCTTTTATATCCACATGTATATCAGTTTAGTTTTTTGTTCGAGTCTACAATCGCTTAGAAGTAGGGATAGACATGTCAGGGGTTATTTTTTCTATCAGACTTCGCAAGGTATCAATCTCATGTGTTACACTTTTCTTATAGACTCGGGTCTGATTTGTTATCCATGGATCCGCTAGGATGAGAAGCACTTTCCAGTGGTACTTTATGCACCTGAAGGAGTGATTGATAAATTCCCTAATCTGTTAGTTCTACTAGGATTCCTCCGCTTATACTTTTATTTTTCGGACTGGTCCAGTCTCTTCTTTTGATGGCGTCTGTTTTTAGACATAAGTCATCCCCAGGGCATTCATTTATTAGGATTCCTCTAAGAAGGGGTGGGAGCAAGTTTGGACTTTTTCTTTGCAGTATGTAATCTGTGTTATCTGAAAGAAGCATCGTCCCACCTCAATGTGTAGGAGATGTTGGCTGTCTTGAAGGTTTTTATTTCACTGATTATCTCATACATAAGAGAGTTCAGCCTAGGGTAGGAATTCCTACCCTGTCATTAATCTTTCTTAAACCTCGGATCTAAAAAAGAAGCTACGGTTAGCAAATCGCAACAGATGGCAGATAATTGTTATTCTCCTTCGATCAATACTCACCATTCTGTTACTTCGGATATACAGCTGGCTCTAGGACTATAGACTTAGAAAGCTTTACCGACGACTCCTTGGAACCGTGTACTCGGCTCCCAACTGCCGAGTACCCGTCTACCATAGAGCTCATTCTTGTTTGCATAGCAACAAGAGCTATACATGCTTTTTGCAGTGGAACGATTGAGAAATAAAAATCTACTTCTCCTTCGATCAATACTCACCATTCTGTTACTTCTGATATACAGCTGGCCTTGACAGCGGCTCTAGGATTATAGACTTAGAAAGCTTTACAGACGCCTGGGAACCGGGTACTCAGCTCCCAATTGCCGAGTACCCGTTTACCATAGAGCTCATTCTTGTTTGCATAGCAACAAGAGCAATACATGCTTTCTGCATTGAGGATTTTAGTGTTTTTTTGTGAAAGAAAATCTAAGTCTTTAATCTGTAGTGATAGTTTGTGTGTTCTTGAAAAGGATTAACTAAAGGATACTATGGAGAATACCGCCAAAGATAACCAGGTTGTATCATTCTTTATTATCCATAGTTAAAAGACTTAGGTCTCTAAATTTCGCTGTGTCGCATGTTCCAATTTCTGACCCCATAGAATCTGGGACGTGTGCTAACAACGATATATGCCAGACGATCGCCTTCTTAACCCCCAACAGGCGATCGGCAGATATGAAAATAGGTGTTATGCTACGGTATTTCTAACACGAATATCGGCTGACGTCGTTCTCCGTAGGATCCGAGCGGGTGACGTCACACCCGGTCTCTCGGATGTTTATGTGAAGAAAAATTTTCATTAATTCGCGCATCTTGTTCTGGGTGCTGCGTACTAAAAATGGTACCGGAACTTTAGAATGATCAAGTTTACGTGCGATCACGATCGGTTTGCAATGATCGGTGGTTTCAAAATTCTTGAGTAGATGCGTGGTCTGCGGTTGTTATTACACCACAAAAACATCCATTACCGTTCAATCACTACTTGCTAAATCAAATATCTGCATTTAGCTATCAGAATAAAGTTTTTATTCTTGCCTATACACTCCCTAATGCCTATACCATCACCATGTAGACCCTCCACCAGGCTTCTGGTAGAGGGACCCCCTGCATTAGCCTTACAATAGACTGGCACCAGTCTGTACTCACTCCTTGGTGACGCTTGTCACTAAGCACGCTCGCGCATGCGCAGTAGGTCCCACTTGTGAAAACTGATTCACTTTTCAAATATTCTGCTAGCTATACAGTACTGTCAGCTATCAAATCGATATAAAAGTTTTAGCTTGCTAACTAGAAACTTTCCAGTTATCAAGAGTTGACTCGGGAATGCCTACCATGAAGTCTATTCTTCCTAAGTTATGTTTAACTTATATATCATGGTGTTTTAGAGGTGTTTGTAACTCTAACGTTTGGAGTTACCAGTTTTCGTGTCACTACTCCCGTTTTCGAGGTTAGAGTAACCATGCCTATTATATACCATCAAGAGTACCATGTAATAATAATAATAGCCAATACCACTCCTAGTAACGTAGGTCCTAGTGCTCTCAAACATATATCAGAATCTTTACTGATTTTTCCCTTAAACACTTTATTTAAATAGGCCAAGGCGTAGCGTCTGTGATATCTCAGGTTTGCTTAAAGCTAGTTGCTTTATTTCGCATCATTTCTTATTTTTTATAGGAAGTGTCAGTATCTTCTGAGAAAATAAAGTGTGCGTCGAATAAGTGTGATCGGGTTCACGCTAAGGATTATACGGGGCATGTTTGCCTGAGGTGTACCACCTGCACCCCTTTAAAAATGTGTGGAGTGTGCAAGGGTTGGCCATTGGTCGTATCTAAAGCGTTTTTTAAGGATTTTGTGGTTAAGCCTGCATTGCCCTCAGGTCGCTCTCCCTCCGTTGTTGAAGGTCCTAAAGCAGTAACATCTGCTTCCACCTCTATTAATACGTCGGTTTCAACAAAGGAGGGGGGCAGCTCCTCTATCACAGATCCGGTTATGGCATTATTCGCCAGATTTGAATCCTTTGCAAATGTATTGACGAAATCTTTAGACGAGCGTATTACATCTGCTATTAAGGCCGCTAAAGAGGAGTCATCAGACTCCGAATTTAGCCCCCAGTCGCGATCTCGTAAGTGGGGAAAGCCGGTTTCCTTAACATCAAGACAACAAATCAAGTCTCCCAAAGGAAAGTCCGGCGAGACAAGAAAGAAACCTGTTAAGGCATCCTCCGGTAGGAGCCAGGTCAAAGACCATGTTAGACTTGAGGACCAGCTTAAGTCTCAAGCGGTGGTATTGGGGGCGGAAGCTTCCGATGTGTCACCTCAAGCTAAGGTCCGGTTCACAGTGATTCCAGTTGCAAGGAAGGTGGTAAGATCGCCGATCGCCTCTAAGGAAGCACCCGTCTATGCTCCTGGCTTGTCCGGGCAAGCGGGTTTGCTGTCCGGAATGTCTTCTGGTTTTACCGGGCATCCGGAAATGAGCACCGTGATTGTTTCTGGCTTGGCTGAACATCCGGTGACTCATGAGAATATGGCTTATGCGTCAACATCCGTTTCCGGTTCATCAGTATCCGGCTATAGAGTTTCCGGTTCCGGGAGGAACAATGTAGTTCCGGGTCTGTTGGACCCGGCGGTGCATCATATGTCGTCTTCCGTTTCCGGTTCGTCGACTTCCGCTTCCGGTAGTAGTGCTGCTACTTCCGGTAGGAAGAATGTGCATCCTGGTCTGTTGGACCCGTCTATGCACCGTTCAGTGTCCGGATTGTCAGGCTCTTCTTCCGGTAGTAGTGTGACTACTTCCGGTGGGAATTATGCTTATCCGAGTCAGTTGGATCCGTTGTTGCATACATCCTCCTTTTCCGGCCCAGTTTTGGTTAGTTCCGGTTCCGGCGGTGGTGTAGACACTTCCGGTTCAACTTATGCATGTCCGGGTCGTTTTGACCCGTCCTTGCAAGCGACTTCCGGTTCCGTTTCGGGGTTTTCTATTTCCGCTTCTGGTGACAGTTTTTCTACTTCCGGATTAGGAGATATGAAGCGTTCTATTTCCGGTCTCGGTGTTTCAGTCCCGACTGGAACTTCTGTTTACGCATCAAGTTATGAGCTTCCGAATAACTCAGATTCCCAGTCCAGTAATAGGTCTGTTAATTCCGATTCTAGTTATTTTCGCGCCGGTCCTCCCGTTTTTGATAGACATTATTCTGATCGATCTTCTAGTGCTCAGTCTGTTTCGGCGTCAGATTTTGGTCATCATTCCTTTCGTGAGGTAGTATCTCTCTCTCGTTCTTCATCTCCTTCCTTGTTCTCTCAAGCAGGTTCTCAGAAGAGTAGTAGTCATCCGTCCTCTTCGTCTGTATCTGGCTTGTCTGCTAGGGATTTTTCGTCTTCTCATGTTTCTAATTCGTCTTCTCTTTTTCATCCATCATCTATATCTCCGCCTCCAGGTTTTCTTCATATTCCGGCTTCCCTTCAGCAGAATTATTCTGCGGCGTCTCACATACCTTCTTCTTCTGATCCGTCTGTTCCTACTTTGCCTTCTTATTCTTCATCTTCTCCGGAGTTTGATCATTCGGATCCTATTGTTTCGGTCGTTCTGTCTCCAGAATTAGAGTTCCAGATAGTTGATTCGGGTTTAGATTTTTCCTTGTTTTCAGTAAGCCGCGATTCCTCTCTTCACCAATCTGTTATTTCAGCTAGATTTTCAATTTTGTCCAGATTTTCAGCTAGTGAGTTGGATCCTTATTTTTTCAGTTCTAGTCAGCCTGAGGCCCGTGTTGCTAGTTCTTATCAGTCTCCATTGACGTTGGACACTCTCTCGGACGCTCCTTCTAGAGCTTTAGCTTCTCCTTCCTCTCTGAGGATCGTTGATGCTTCTGTTTCGCTAGATTCAGACATCTGTCCTCCTCCTCCTTCTTCTTCTTCTTCTCCGTCTCACCTTTCTGTCAAGGCTACTCAAAGATCAGTCAGGGCCAGGGATCTGAAGAGGTTCTATCACGAGAGGGCCTCGCCAGATGACTGGTCTAGGGCTCATCAATGGATAGCTTCATCTCTATCTCTTCCTCTTCAGGATGAATTTTCGATTGATCCTCCGTCGTTTGGTTCTGCGCTGTCATCTTCAGTCTCTTCAGCTAATGTTCCTTATGTTCTTCCGGTAGATAACTTGGTAGTAGACATGTTAGATTTTTACATTAACGATGTCCAACTGAAAGATTTTTCTCTTACTCCCAAGGTAGATGCTCCAGTTCAGGTTCCGAAAGAGGATTACATTAGATTGGCTTCTACTCAATCTCTTAATGGTCCGACATGGGATGTTCTTTCATCGCATCTGAAGGAAGCGGCTAAGGTAGAATCTTCATCAGACCTTTTTAGATGGGAGTCTGTCTGTCGGGCTCAGTTGAAATCAGCAAACTTTTTGGCCCTTCTTTCAGAGGCTATGCTCAAAACTCACGAGAAAGGGGGTCAGGTTCCTCCGGAGATATTTCGTTCGTTAGCTGACCTGTCAAGAGGTTCGTTGAATTCAGTTTGCCGTTCACTAGGTTTCATCACCTCTAAGAGAAGGTCAAGGAAGCTTGCTGAGGTGAATATTTCGGATTCCCTCAGGAGTAACCTGATATCTGCTCCACCTTTCGGATCAGATATTTTCCGTCATAATTCTACATCGATCCTTAGGGCGGAGTCTGATCGTCTCAGATCAAATAAGGATCTGCGGGATCAGATTTCGATTTTGAGGCCGTCAGTAAAAAGGGACTCTTCTGCGGTGAAGAGTCCCTCCTCCTCTCCCAGGAGGAAGAGTCTTAGGCCGGATGAATATGGGGCTTATCCGTCAAGGGTGTTTACGAACTCTAATCGGTCCTCTCCTTTCCATTCCAGATCTGCGGAGGAGGATCATTTTAAATCCATTTCATCACATAGACCTAGAGCCCAGGTTCGTCAAGCCCCTCAGGTGAGAAGGGGTCAATTTTTCTCTCGAGGTTACAGGTCTAGTTCTAGAGGACGCTCCTCTAGAGGTTTTCAACCTAGACGGGTTTGAAGGGGTGGCCTCCGCCCGGGCAGGCCTTTCCCAATCTCATTTTCCAGTCCTTCCTCCTCTTCTACCACCTTTGGATCTATCGGTGCAATCCCTTCTTCCCAGCGTGCCAGTAGGAGGGCGCTTGTCTCTGTTCTGGGAGACGTGGCAAGCCCTTGCTCAGGACTCCTGGCTGTTAGATCAAATCCGCTGGGGTTATGCACCGTCTTGGATAGAACTGCCTCCTCCTCTGTCTTACCAGCCCAAATGGACTCCAGTTCCATCCAATCTGGAGAAGTTGGGAGCCTTGGAAGACGAATTGGAGTCAATGTGGTTGAAGAAGGCTATAGAAGAGGTTCCATGTTGGAGAGTAGACCCGGGATTCTACTCAACTCTATTTCTAGTCCCCAAGAAATCAGGTGGATGGCGTCCAATCATCAATCTGAAGAGATTAAATCTGCATATATCCACCCCAAAATTCAAGATGGAGACGGTATCTCAGATTATCGCCAGTCTGAGTCCAGGCATGTGGACAGCGTCCATAGATCTCAAGGACGCCTACTTTCACATTCTCATCCACCCTCCATTCAGAAAATTCATGAGATTCGTGTTCAAGGGGAGGGTATGGCAATTCAGAGTCATGCCGTTCGGCTTGACCACAGCCCCTTTCTTCTTCACCCGCCTAGTGTCAGCAGTGGCAGGTTTTCTGCACAGTCGTTCTATTCCCCTTCACGTTTACATAGACGATTGGTTGCTAAAAGCAGAATCTGCCTCAATTCTGGCAAGCATCATTCCAGAGGTCTGCAGTCTGGCTTCCAGTCTAGGATGGGTTTTAAATCTAGAAAAATCATCTTTGGTCCCGTCTCAGGTTTTCACCCACCTAGGTGTGGCTTTCGACCTTGGTCAAGGCTTAGTCTTCCCTTCAGAGGTAAGAGTAGAAGCAATCCTAGTAGCCATGGAAATTCTGGCTTCCTCTGCCGTGGTCAGCGTAATATTCTTTCTCCGGGTGATAGGCTTGATGGTCAGCGTCGAGAACATCATTCCGTGGGCGGCGCTGATGAGGAGACCTTTCCAAATGTATCTAATGTCCCTGTGGAAACAGTCGACCCATTCAGTGTACCATCAGATCCCGGTCAGAGATCATTTGAGGCCCCACCTAGATTTTTGGAAGGATCGCTCTCTGCTGATGATGGGTGTTCCTCTGGTCAAGTCTTCTCCTCAGGCGATCATATTTACAGATGCTTCCCAGGAGGGATGGGGAGCGGTCTGAGGTTCCCTTTCGGTCTCAGGCCTGTGGTCCCGAGAGGAGTCGTCAGCCCACATCAACATTCTGGAATTGTGGGCTGTCAAGAAGACTCTCCTTGCGTGGTCGGATCAAGTGCAGGGCCTCAAGATCTCGATTCGATCAGACAATTCGACAGTAGTCTCGTATATCAACAAGCAGGGAGGCACGAAGTCGTCTCGCCTTTGTTTGGAGGTGTGGAATCTCCTCAGGTGGTGTCGTATGAAGCAGATTTTCCTGGTGTCCTCCCATGTACCAGGATGTCTGAATTTTCTGGCGGATCAGTTGTCTCGCCCTTCCAAATTCGCCCACACAGAGTGGCAGTTAAAGAGGTCGGTTGTCAAAGCGATCTTCAACCTCCTGGATCGTCCCCATGTAGACCTGTTCGCGACCTCTCTGAATGCCCAGATCTCCTCTTTCATGTCTCCTTTTCCGGACGATCAGGCGTTGGCGGTGGACGCCCTGTCTCAGTCCTGGACAGGAATCTTCGCGTATGCGTTCCCTCCGACTATCCTGCTTCCCCTGGTTCTGAAGAAAATCAAGGATCAAGTATGCGAGATTTTGTTGATAGCTCCATTTTGGCCAAAAAGGATCTGGTTCGTAGACCTTCTCGATCTTCTAGTAGACTTCCCACGTCTGCTGCCAGTGTCCCCAGATCTGTTATCCCAAGTAAGGGGAACGTGCCTTCATCCAAACCCAGGAATCTTCAGTCTGTGTGTTTGGAGAATATCGAGTGCTCGGTCACTGAGAATAAATTTTCTGCAAGGTCTCAGGAAATTATTAATTCGGCCAGGAGGGAGTCGACCCGAAGAGTTTACAAGGGTCGACTTAAGATATTCGGAGAATGGTGCTCAAATCATGATCTCGTGCCCGATTCTGTTTCTATATCCCAAGTGTTAGATTTTTTATCTTATCTGTTCGATTCTCTTCATCTGACTGCTAACACGGTTAGAGGATATAGATTTTCCTTAGCATCTTCTCTTCCTTGTTTGTTAAATGCGGATGTTAAGGATACTAAGGTGCTGAATGGGTTCATCAGAGGTTTAGGTAATATTCGGCCTCCTATTGCTAAACCGTTACCTTCCTGGAACTTGGCGCTGATTCTTCAGGTTTTGGCAGGGCATCATTTTGAACCTATCGCCTCGATTAGCTTAAAGCTTTTAACTTTTAAGGCGGTTTTTCTAGTAGCGGCTGCTTCTGCTAGGAGACGATCTGAGATCCATGCATTTTCCGCTGAAAAGGATAGATTTATTGAAGCTGGGGACGGTTTGGTATTATATCCTAGAAGGGATTTTTTGTCTAAAACGCAATCAAACCGTTATCCAGCTAAGCCGATTATTTTTAATTCTTTATCTTCGTTTTCTCCGTCTGACAGATTTTGGTGTCCAGTCAGAGCTCTTAAGGCTTATAAGCGTCGTACCGATTTTAAAAGATCCGATCCGTCTCACTTATGGGTTCCCTACGCGGAAGGGGTAGCCAGACCGGTCTCTAAAGCATCCATCGCTAGATGGATTTGTGACACCATTCAACTATGCTACGAGATTGCTTCTCCTGAGCAAGTCAATCTCTCTCACATTAAGGCTCATGATGTTAGAGGGATGGCTACCTCTTTTGCTTTGTTTGCTGGCTCTTCTGTAGACGAAGTTATGCAAGTCGCAGGATGGAAATCTGAGTCTACTTTTACCTCTTTTTATTTGAAAGACCAGAGCGCAGCGGCATCTTTCTTTAGGAACATTACTATTTTAACCAAGAAGGCTGAAGACCATTTACCAAGCACATCCCACCATTTTCGTTAAGACTGTGCGTCTGCGGAGAATGGTGAGAGTTGTTCCTTGGTTGTTGGTTTAAATCTTTATGTTTAAAGTTTTATTTGGTTGTTAATCACTGTGTGATTGATTAGGATGCACCATTATGTTATGTTATTAACATTTGGTTATGTTTGGTTTGATTTTTATCCTTGCTTATGGATTCTCAAATCACCTCCCACCAAAGTTTCGTAGTGGGGCACTGACCAAAGCTACGGGTTTAGCAAGTAGTGATTGAACGGTAATGGATGTTTTTGTGGTGTAATAACAACCCCCAACTGACCCCCCTTTAGTGGGTTGGTCTGTAGTTTTATTAACCACTATAAAGACATACTTACCGTTCAATCACTACGACCCGGCCTCAGCCACCCCGCTGGGTATTGATTTGAGAATCTAGGCTGGATGTACAGCACTTAAATTTAGAAAAGTGATTCAGTTTTCACAAGTGGGACCTACTGCGCATGCGCGAGCGTGCTTAGTGACAGGCGTCACCAAGGAGTGAGTACAGACTGGTGCCAGTCTATTGTACGGCTAATGCAGGGGGTCCCTCTACCAGAAGCCTGGTGGAGGGTCTACATGGTGATGGTATAGCCATTAGGGAGTGTATAGGCAAGAATAAAAACTTTATTCTGATAGCTAAATGCAGATATTTGATTTAGCAAGTAGTGATTGAACGGTAAGTATGTTTTTATAGTGGTTAATAAAACTACAGACCAACCCACTAAAGGGGGGTCTGTTGGGGGTTTTACCGTGTGAGACAGCAGTTTGTTATACATTTTGTTGTTTTCTTCACATATCGTGCTGCTTTCGTTAGGAGTATAATTTATATTGATTAGTAAATATACCCCGAATGCTATGCGATATGATTCCTTGAGCCGTTACACATCCTGGAGGATCTATTATGGGTGTGTTTAATGCCCGCCTCGTTCTTGTCGTCATAATCAATGCGATCTTTGTTGTAACGTGGCGGGGTGGGGTGCGGGAGGGTTACAGTTAATTTATGAGTCAAATTATTTGAAAATTAATTGTCTGCCTTCCATCCGGGTATCGTTCCGCTTGTTTATTGTAGGTTTGTGCTTATTTTATAGGCCAAGCCAGCCCCGCCATCATGTGACGAATGCCATAAGTTTGTCCGTGTCGTGTTCAAGGACCATGTCTGTTTTAGGTGTTCCCTTTGTAATATTGATCATAGGTGTAATGTTTGTGCAGTGTGGTCCGTTGAGATGATGGTTAAGTTCCTTGCCCAGAAGGACTTGGCTGGGTCTGACGCGGGGTCAGGCGGTCCGAGAGTAAATCGTGGAGCGCCCGGTTCGGCCGGTGGGGGTGCTCCACGTCCCCAGCTGGAGGTGGCGGAGATGGCACCGCCGGCGTGGTTTGGTCCGGCTATGCAGGGTTTTCTGCATAGCGTTCTGCCCACGCTGGTGTCGTCCCTGCTACCAAAGGTTGGGGGGGCAGTTTCTCCCCATGCCTGGTACGGATCCTGTCTTCGGACTGGTTACCGAGGGGGCCGTCTCGTACGGACCCCTGGCAGTCCCGTCTGGCTCCGGCCAGACGGGTTCTGTTTCTCTGCGGCCACCTCCGGGTGGTCCAGTAGCGGTGGCCGGTCCGTCAGGTGTGGGAGCTGTCCGCCAGGACGATTCCACGGTTGATTCGTCTAGTGACTACTCTTCGGAGTCTGAAGACGAGGAGGCTGAGGAGGAGAGGTTGCTGCGGCCCGTGAAGCCGCAGGTGGAGAATATGGAGGTTGATTCCGTCCTGGACGGAACCGGCCTCCATTTGTCTGGTTTGGCGCAAGCCAGGTCAGCGGCTCCGCCTGTGGCTGAGGCCAATCTGGTACCGTGCACCGGTTCCGTGCGGCTTGGTTTGGCACCAGCCGTCACGGGAACGGGTGTGCCGGGCCGGGCGTGGTACTCGCCTATCTCGCCTGGTCCGGCAATCGGACGTGGGGTGCCGTTGGCGCCCGTGTCCGGCTATGGTTCCGCGACTGCTACGGGTCCGTACGGTTTTCCGTGCGGACCTACCCCATGGACCGGAGTGTTTCATGGGGTGGCGGCGGAACCGTGTGGTACCGGAGTGCCTGGCGTGTCAGCCGTGGCTCCTTGCCGGGAGGCCGTGGCTGGCAGGCCTGTGAGCACGTCAACGGGTGACGTGTTTGCGGGTGTGTCTTCGTCGGAGGTGGATTCGTCAGATGCTCTGGCGTGGCTAGCCAGGGTTGACCCGTCTGTGGTTTCGGCCACGGCCGATGAAGATGCGCCCCGTCCGTCGGTTGCGTCGATCAGGACGGGGATTTTGCCCGCGGCCCGGATCCAGTCAGTGGGACTGGATCCACGGTTCATAGATTTGTTGGATGCTATTTATAGCAAACAACTTATGACCAAGGGTCAGCTCCCTGCGGCCTCCAGGGAGGTGCGGGCAAGATGTCGTGTACTGGGCGTCCAGAGTGCCGTGGCGGGTGGCCCCGGTCCAGCACTTGTGGACTTGTGGTACACCAGGAAGAAGTCCTGTCCCTATGCGATGAGGGTGTGAGGGCAGCTATGAGCGCTGTCAACCACTCTTATCGTCTCCTTCAGTCGGTGTGGGCTGAAGCGGGGGCAGGCCACCCTGTGCCACCTGTGGCGCTTTCATGTGTGAATGACGGCCTGGTGCTGTCTATGGACGCATTGGCAAGGGTACAAGCGCGAGTGACGAAATCCAGGAGGCAAATGGTCATTGACCATATGCGTCCGGCTACGGCAGTCAGAGAGCGTCTTCTTGGGACGCCCCTGACAGGGCCTAGCATCTTCGGTGGCCAAGCGCGGGCCATCTTAGAGGATACCGCCAGTATCGCACAGAATCGGTTAGCGGTAGAGCTAGTGCGGCAAGCGCACGCACTAGGGGCTGTGGGGAAACCGCTAACGGGACAACCTTCAAAGAAGCAGAAGAAGCATAAGGGCAAGGCGAAAGCTAGACCTGTTGCGACTTCTGCTTCAGCTGGGTTTTCTGAGCCACCGCCGGTGAAGAAATCCAGGAAAGTTGTAGAGGCGCCTACCCTCCCCAATGTTGCTCCTGACCGCCCTAGAGGCGGGAAGGGTAAGGGTAAGGCCTCAAAGGGCGGAGAGAAGGGGCCGAAGCGTACCTGAGGGTACGAAAGCTCCCTTCATATCCGCCTGGACCGCGACTGTGCGACAGGAACAGCGGTGCCAGTTATACCCGTCGTGCCTAGAACGAAATGGTTCTCTCTCTCTCTCGTTAAGAAAGAGGGGGGGGTGGACTGCGAGCCGGACAACCCCGTTAGACGTCGAGGCGTCTATGGTGGGTGGAAGGCTCATGCGTTTCGTCGAGGCCTGGCGAGGTGTGACGTCAGACAGTCTGGTCCTGGGATGATTATCCCAGGGTTACATGCCGGAGTGGTGGGACTTTCCACCACAAAATCTGTCTTTGGCACCTGTCTGGACACCCGTACCAAGGGAGCCAGACAAGTTAGAAGCCGTTCAAAAGGAAGTGTCGGGTTTGCTTCTGAAGGGAGCAATAAAACCAGCAAACCGAAACACTCCAGGCTTCTATTCAAACATGTTCCTTGTCCCCAAGAGCATAGGGGGATGGAGACCCATACTCAATCTCAGGCCATTAAATTGGTTTATCCATACGCCTCGGTTCCAGATGGAAATGCCGAGGTCGGTAATGGCGGGATTGAGGAAAGGAATGTGGTGTGTGCGTTTCAGAATCAAGTATGGGAGTTTATTGTTGTCCCATTTGGCCTGTCGACAGCTCTGAGGGTTTTCACAAGAGTGGTCCTTGCGGTGACAGCGTTTCTCAGAAAAGAGAACGTGGCGCTACACACCTACATAGACGACTGGCTGATCAAGGCAGACTCGGCAGCCAGGTTGAACGTGGATACTGCTCTGACTCTGAGGTTACTTTCAGATCTAGGCTGGATAGTCAACGAGGAGAAATCCGAGTTGACGCCCACTCAACATATCGTTTATTTGGGGATGCGATTCGATCTCGAGGAGGGCAGGGTGTACCCGTCAGAGCCCAGAGTGGTGTCTCTGTTAGCCATCCTCAAGAGTTTTCGAGTGGGAAACCACATTCAGGCGAGGCGGTTCCTTCAGATGCTGGGCATGATGGTCTCCATGGAGCAGGTTATCCCGTACGCTGCTCTAATGCGAAGGCCTATCCAGTTGTATTTGATGTCTCTGTGGAAACAGAAAACAGAACCCCTGTCAAAACTGGTACCAGTTTTGGAAAAGCCGATAATGTCGCATCTTGTATGGTGGAAGGAGCGTCAGAATCTCCTAGTAGGGGTTTTGCTGCACCTACCCCCACCCCCAGCTGTCCGTGTACACGGATGCATCGCTGGAGGGGTGGGGTGCCTGCCTGGGAGAACACCAGGTCTCGGGCACATGGACTCTCCCGGAGAGTCAGCTGCATATCAATCTGTTGGAAATGATGGCAGTGGAACTGGCGTTGGAAGAGTTCCTTCCGATGATCAGGGGCAAGGTGATATTGATACGGTAGGACAATTCGACAGTAGTATCATATATAAATCGCCAAGGCGGGACCAGGTCGCCCACTCTGTGTATCAGAGTGTGGCACTTGATTCAATGGTGCAGGAATTACTCGGTTGTTTTGAAAGCAGCTCATATTCCTGGCCGATTGAACATTCTGGCGGATGCTTTTGTCTCGCAGACAGAGAATTCTGCCAACAGAATGGTCCCTCAACCCTCCAGTTCTGCGATGGATCTTCGAGCATTGGGGCAAACCCAACGTGGACTTGTTCGCCACAAAGGAAAGTGCTCAAATCATGACATATGTCTCGCCGATTCCAGATCCAAATGCCGTCGATACAGACGCTCTGGCGATAAGCTGGAGAGGGATGCACGCTTACGCGTACCCACCCACCATTCTTCTGCCGAAGGTATTGGTGAAGATCAGGGAGGAACCGTGTCTGGTCCTGCTAATAGCGCTGTATTGGCCCAGCAGGGCGTGGTTCACGGATCTGCTAGATGTGCTGGTGGAAAACCCAGTGCAGTTGCCCGAGATTCCGAACATAATCTCCCAGGCCAAGGGACGCTTCCTACACGAGCGTCCCGAAATGTTCAAATTGACTGCGTGGATGTTATCAAACAACGTTCCACGTCGGAAGGCTTTTCTCGACAAGCTGCTGATTTCATCACGGCTGCGAGAAGGAGGTCAACCTTCAAGTCATATAACAACAAGGTTAACAGATTTGCAGACTGGTGTGAAGAAAAGGGTATTGATACCTTTCAATCCACTATTCAGCAAATAGCAGACTTTCTCTGTGAGCTGTTCTTTACAGGACTAGCTCCCGTCACAATTGCTGGATACACGTCAGCTTTGGCATCAGTTATCCCTTGTCTAGCCAACCGGGATAGTTCAGAGGTGGCCCAGTTAAATGTGATGGTGAAGGGAATGAGCAATCTCCGACCGAGACAACCGGTAGTCATTCCATCCTGGAGTCTGTCTTTGGTGCTTAATACATGTATGCTAGCCAAGCACCCTTTCGAACCTTTTGGTTCGGCTAGTCTAAAGCATCTGACTGTTAAGGCGGTTTTTATCTATTGGCAGCTTCCTCAGCTAGAAGCACCAGTGAGATCCATGCGCTTTCGGCAGAGAGGGACCGATTTATTGTCTCCGGAGAGGGTCTGCGTCTTCTGCCAAGTTTATGTCAAAGAATCAATCTTTGAGATATCCCGGCAAACCGATCATAATACCGAAGTTAACAAGGTTTGATCGTGATGCCTGTGTCTGGTGCCCAGTCCATGCTTTGACTAAATACAGGAAACGGACTGACTTGTTACGGTCGAACGATAGACATCTATGGATCTGCCATAAGAAGCCTTATGGCTCCACATCCATGGATACTATCTCTCGTTGGGTAGTCGAATGCATTCAGACTACTCATGAGATGGCGACTGGTCACAAGGCGCAAGGGCACACGATGTTAGAGGAATAGCCGCCTCGACTGCCCTTTACAGTGGTGTTCCGTTAGAGGACATCATGGCCCTTGCACAATGGCACTGTGAGTCCTCATTCACGGATTACTATATGAGGGATGTTTCAGACTCAGCCAATCCACTCGCTTTAGCTGTTTTGAAATGATAGTTAAGTGACCACAATGCTCTTCTCCCTTTTTTCACTTTGGTAAGAAAAGAATTTAAAAGCAGACATGGTCGAGCGAGAGGATGACAACCAGATTGTGTCACTGATGGCCGGACCAGTGAATGGTTGGAGGCGGTACGTCTGGAGTCCATTTATCATAGTTTTTAAACATGCAAAATATATTGTATTAAATTTATTGGTTTCTATTACGCATTTGGGATGAAAATGGTTAACACTATAGGCACTAACGGTACGGCGAGAAATTAACTCCCTCTACACTCACTGACCTAAGCTGTTGTATTGATCTCAGATTAAGTGTGTTTGGTTTCCTATCGCCCTAAACAAGCTTGAATTTGAAATTGTTCACGATCAGAACACTGTTTATCCGAGATGATCAGTAGCTTGAGCTGTAGTAATGACATCATTAGAATTGAATACGGAAAATGCAAACAGTATTTTGCACTGACAAATACTCATAACGAGGCAGGCTTAGATCAACAAATAAAAAGACGTAGTACATTTACGTAATTGTGAAAAGTGAACAAGAAAGAATTATCTGTAGGCCATATCATCTTTATTAGCGCAAACAATGCATAGATTAATTAAACAAGTATGATTTTGTTGTTTATTACTTTTTTAATACCACTAACAAAGAATGGATTATTAATCAAAGACTAGTACTGGGCTGATTGCAGGTAAGAATATGACATCTCTAGCTTATTTGGTCAAAATTAAAAGTGAAATACTGTCGTGACGATATTTACAATTTCTTGAAATTATGACGATTTCGATATCGATATTCCCTATATTGCGATTTTCGCGATAATATCGAAAAACCGCCCAACCCTACTGCTTGGTGAAGTCACTCTCATGTATGTTATCGTCTCTGAATGAGATGTATTCGTCCAATCAGGCTCGATCAACTACTTCAATGTTATTTATATTGAATCCTGGAATCGGATGCTTCTCGGGGTTGCTTGTATCGGGGATTTGTTTGGTGGATTGATTAATTCGTTGGTGAATTTCCTAAATTCTCCCAGACTCTTCAACCATGTTACCACAAGTCTAGGGGAATTATCTCCATTTAAATCCAGTAATCTTCATTCTGTGCGTCCGGAAAGTTTTGAGTCTTGAGTGTCTCAAGCCATTTTCTTTTTCGATATTAGGAATCTTTTTGTTGTTCCTGATCAAAGGATTCTAACCGTGTTTTCAAGGGTCCATGTAAATGGTCTTTTATCGATGGTTTGGGTATTTTTAGTCTGTCGGTTGCAAATCCATTGTCTTAATGTAATCTAGCAATAATTATATACGTCTTAAAGGACTAGCTATTTGATACTCTTGGTTCAGTTTCTTGTTGGATTTGTGTTACCTTTTAAAAGATGCCTTGATCTAGCGTCATCGGATAATAGATTGGGCCAATGTTTTGGATATTCATATCTGCTTAGAATATCTTCCTCATTTAATTTGTTCACGGTTTTTTCATAATTGACGTCAATGCATTTATCTGGATGGACATTTGAGGTAAGCAGAGCCTCATTTACAGAGGTCATCTGTCAGTTTTCTTAACATTAACTAAGTCAATATGTCACTTATGTCATACAGACAATCATTCTCAATGTTAAAGTGCACACTGTCTGTAATATGACTATTTCTCTTGATCCTTTCGTCGGCTCATCCATGGTTGATGGTATGTAGATCGTTGGATAGAATTCTGAGTAGATTCAGTTCATCCTAATTTAATGATCAGAGTCCAGGGGCCTCACTCTTTAGAAATAAAGCCATTTTAACCAATTGAATTCATTGGTCTTTAACTCTTGTCTTCAAAGGCTGTTTTCTCTCGTTGCATCGGCATTAGCCAGAAGAGGGTCTGAGATTCATGCGCTCTCTGCTGAATATGTTGGATTTATCGAATCTGGGGACAGTTTAGTTTTATATCCCAGAAGGGATTTTTTTTAAATTGAAACTTAATCTATCAGTCACCCAGCCAAGCCGATTTCTTTAATCTTTATCATCTTTTTCACCGTCAGATAAGTTATGGTGTCTGGTCAGAACTTTAAAGATTTACAAACGTCGTATCAGTATGAAAACATCAACTGACTGACCAATCGTACACTATATATATAGTGTAATGTGGGTTCCATATGCGAAGGAGGCTGTCAGTCCCGTCTCCAGGGCTTTTATTGCTGGAGGGATCGGCACTTACATGTATATCAGAATTTGCTACGAGATAGTTTCCTATCATGAAATTCAAGCCCTCTCTTTAGTTTATGATATTCGTGAGAAGGCTATCACATTCGATTTATTCGCTGGCTCATCATCGGTTGACATTGTGAACATCGGTTGACATTGTGCACATCGGTTGACATTGTGCACATTGGTTGACATTGTGCACATCGGTTGACATTGTGCAAGTCACTAGCGGGAAATCTGTTTCAACTTTTACATCTTTAAATGACTTAAAAGATCAGACAGAGTCCAGCAAATTCCTTTGTTAGGAACTGATGCGTTTTAACACTACAATCTAAAGACCATTTATCGAGCACATATCGCCACTTTCACCCTTACATCATAAAGAATGTCGCCTCTGGTCTGTATGGATTAATTAACCTTTGTCAACCGTGCCTCAAAGCGCTCAAATTCATCCTTCTATCAATTAACTCTTCAATGTTCAAGAATTTTTAAGAACAATTTTTGTGCCCAGTGCTGAATATCATTTTGTTGGCCAAGTGAAGAATCGTCTTATAAAATGACTATTGGGATTTACAAAAACAGTTCTGAAGTTTGTTTTGGCTGGTTGATGGTCAGGAAAATTAAAATTTTCGCTAGGTCAGTATCCATTTGCTGGCCAAGAGAATCCTATTTTTGAAAATTTACCACTAAAATTACAGGCTCAGTAACCGAGCCAGTCATTCCAATGGTAAATTTTCAAAAATTGTAATTTCTTGACTGTTAATGCTATCACGGTCACGCCGAGCACAAACTGCATCTGTAGAGATATTGAACAATGCTCATTTGTATGGCAACAGACGGCTGGCTATCTTTGCAAATGTCAGTGTAAGTATATAATTTTAAACAATTTAATTTTGAAGCATTTGGTGTGAAATAATTGATAAAAATAGCATCTGAGCGCCTGAAGCAATGTTGACATAATAGGTGTTAATTAGGCCTGTGCTGTAATATTTCCAATGGTCATCCATAATAGGTGGCCTTATATGTTTTAAGGAGACCTATGGTAACCTAAACCTTAGAAAGAGCATACTTTCATACTAAAATTAACAGCTTACGGTAACCCGTTTCAGGTCCCCTAAAATAAATTAAGGCAACGTCATGGAGAATGTTTTCAACAGGTTTAACCATAACAGCACTGGCCTGGTTAGATAGAACTCCATCTTTCTGGAAACCCTATAATGAAATTTTGTTTTAGGTGAAGCATCTTTAATGTAATATTACAATGGCTACTCATTATCTGGTAAAATAAAAAAGCAAATTTTGGGATGCATCTCTGGAATTGTCAGCGTCTTGTCTTTACGAGACGACAAGTGTAATAATCACACGGATGTATGTTACAAATAAATTTAAGTTAACCAACGAATCCCTGAAAAGGTATATTATAAATACAACATACAATTTATTCTGTTGAATATTTTGAAATTAATTGGACTGGCAGCCGTTTGAAAATATTCAACAGTTTTCCTGTATTCAGGGTTTATACTGGTCATGGAGAATTGGAAATCCTGGAAAGTCATGGAGTTTGAAAATTTAAATTTCAGGCCTAGAAAGTCATGGAAAATCAGCTTTTTTTATCATAGGTCGTGGAAAAGTCATGGAAAATGGTAATCATGCAAAATACAGGAAATCTGTTGGCATACATTTCCGCCATCACCTTTATGCCATGCGACAAGACCTTATCAAAACAAGGCTTTGGCTTGATTGTTGCAAGACATAATTCAGACACTGTATAATAACAGGGACCAAGGTTGGCAATCTGACACTGGGCGGTACTCCACTCGAGTACGAGGACCAGCAGACATACGTGGGAGTCACATATGACAGAAGATTAACATGGAAGGAGCACATCCAGAATGGAGAGGCAAAGGCCAGAAGAAAGCTAAACATCATGAGGAAGCTGGCAGGAACAAAGTGGGGTGCCAATGAAAGGATCCTCAAGACCATCTACCTAGGTGTCGTACGACCACACCTTGAGTATGGATCCAGCTCATGGATGACAGCAGCTAAATCTCATCAACAGAACCTCGACAGAGTACAAAACCAGGCACTGCGCATCATCACTGGTGGAATGAGATCAACACCAATAGAAAAAATGGAGCAGACAGCAGGCATTCCCCCACTTAGCAAAGGAATGGAATGCAAAGCACTGATCCAAGCTGCAAAGTTCAAATCGTTCAATAACCACCCGATGAAGATCAGGCAAGCACAGCTGTCATCAGGAAGACTTAAAAGATCAAGTTTTGTGAAAGAGACAAAAGCACTTCAAAGAAAACACCAAGAAATGTTGCCAGCACAAATAGAAGACCCAACCCACACCCTTGATCCTCCACCCTGGGAAAACAAACTAGAGAGCATAGCTATTCGCACCACAGTACCTCATCTCACAACCAAAAATGAACACAGTGATGTGATTAAGAAGGCCCTGACCCTAACCATGCTGGAAGAAATGTACCCTCAGGAGACGTGGATAAGGATCTACACAGATGGATCAGCCAAAGATGCAATTAGGAGCGGAGGTGCCGGACTGCACATACAGTATCCAAACGGACAACATGAGTCAGCTGCAATACCGACAGGCAAACACTGCACAAACTACAGAGCTGAAGTCGAAGCACTGGTTCATGCAGCTAATACCATCAGCAGAACAGCAGACCCTATTGCACAGATTGTCTTTTATCGGATGCCCGCTCCGTCCTTGAGGCTATCACCAAAGGTAAGCTGCCACAACTTGAAGAAGCACTACAAACCATCAAATGCTTTCGGATAGCACTGCAGTGGATCCCCTCATACTGTGGAGTCCAAGGAAATGAGGAAGCAGACAAGATGGCAAAGTGGGTGCAGAAGAGAATCAGACAGAAAACATGGTTACCCATACAGAGATGAAGACTATCATTAAGTCCCTCTATAGAACACCTCAATCAGAAGATGCCTACCATCATCTCTCGAGGCCAGAGCAAGTGACCACTGGACACAACAGACTAAACCAACACATGTACAGGCGGTTCCACCTTACGACATCGCCCGCTTGTCCTTGTGGAGAAGCAGGACAGACCACAGAGCACATACTTCAATGTTGCAGTACGTATCAGCTGCTGAGAGAAGAGATCTGGCCTTTGTCAACCTCTTTTCTTGAAAAGCTGTATGGGCCTGTGGAAGAACTGCAGAAAACCACAGATTTCATCTTGAGAACGGCTCTCCAAGTGTGATACCAGCGATCGAAAAGAAGAAGAGACAGGGATCATAATTTATGTAGCTCTATGTCATAAACACAAATCTCCTAGATCTTATTAGTCCCCTACCGCTAAAACCGGGTGGGGGGGGGGGGGGGGGAACTATACGTTTTAACTCTGTCTGTCCATCCGTCCGTCTGTCTGTCGCAGTTGGTTTTCCGCAGTTTTTTTCCCAGTCCTTCAAGGTATTCAACTGAGAATTTGTATATTGCTTTGTTATGAGAAGTTACAGACCAAGTTCTAGTTTCAGGCATATGCATCAATTTTTGATGGAGTTATGCCCCCCTTTCGACTTAAGAAATATGAAACATATCAGGTTTCCGCACTTTTTTTCGTACTCCTTAAAGATATTTAAGCGAAAATCGGGACATCGCTTTAGTATAAGGAGTTACAGAGCAAGTTCGAGTTTCAGACATTTTCGTCAATTTTTCAATTCGACATGAAATACGAAAAATATTAGTTTTCCAACCTTTTTTTTTTGCAGTCAAGATATTATACTGAGAATTGCCACATTGCTTTGTTATGAGAAGTTACAGAGCAAGTTCGAGTTTCAGACATTTTCGTCAATTTTTTATGGTGTTATGCCCCTTTCATACGAAAAATATTAGTTTCCCGCATTTATTTTCGCATTCTTTCAAGATATTCTACTGAGAAATGCTACATTGCTTTGTTATGAGAAGTTAGAGGTCAAGTTTGAGTTTCAGGGGTATGCGTCAGTTTTTGATGGAGTTATGCCCGCTTTCGACGAAAAATATTAGCTTTCCACACTTTCCGCAATCCTTCAAGATATTTACGGGGGAAATTGGTACATCACTTTAGTATAAGGAGTTACAGAGTAAGTTCGAGTTTCAGACATTTTCTTAAGTTTTTCATGGAGTCATGCTCCCTTTTTCTCGCAGTCTCAAGATATTCAACTGAGAATTGGTACATTACTTTATTATGAGAAATTACAGACCAAGTTCGAGTTTCAGGCGTTTGCGTCATTTTTTGATGGAGTTATGTCCCCCTTCGACATATGAAATACAAACATATCAGCTTTCAAGACTCCTCCTTCACCATATATAACTGAAACTTGGTTTATTGCTATGTTATGAGACGTTACAGATCAAGTTTGAGTTTCAGCTGCTGTCAATTTTTAATGGATTTTTTTACTATTGCAAAGCAATACTTACAGAATGATTGTTAATTCTTGGATGTCATGGAATTTGTTAATTTGTTCATAAAAAATCATGGAATTTGAAACACTGAAAGGTGTATGGACCATGTATATTGAAGGGTTGAAAATTAGATATCGGGAATTCATTGGTGAAAGGGTTAAGTTTTAACAGAACAACTTAAGAAAACAAGGACAAATTTGTTCAATACCTGTGTCATTGATATATTTTTCAATTGGGACACAGTGAGGTCAAAAGTATCTACTTTGGGAATAATATTGCTATTGCAGTTTAGCTTTTGACCCCCATCATTGGCATACATTTTTGTGACCCCTTGCGGAACCGTCCCAAGTTTGGAAAAGATCCCTAAAGTAGAATAAGCCTTGTTTAAAAAATGTTTATTTTGAAAATGGTAATGAAAGCTGTTGCTGTTACATATTAGATTTTGCCCCCAAAATCATCCTGTGCATCTTGGGGACCCAGCAGGCTAGCTTCAAAATTTGGATAAAATCCCTCCTTAAAACCAGAGTTATTAAAAAATTGATGCCTTAAGAACAGTAACAACAAGAACAACAACAACCAGCACTCCACGCTTGCATTAACCCTGGCGTCTAGCTAAAAAGATACTTGTATTTTGCTAATTTACAGGATAGCTGTTGAATATTTTGAAACTAATTCAACTGGACTCTGTTGCTGCCACAACAGCTCCCAGTAAAATCGTTTTCAAAATATTCAATGTAATATTCTTGATCATAAAGAATTTATTGTTTTATATTATGCGTTGTAAGGATTAACCCTTTAATGGTCAAGACTTGCTAAGAAAATTCAAATTTTTGCTCAGTGAATGTTCATTTGCAGGATAAGAGAAAACAATTTTTAGAAAATCTACTGTACTGGATTGACTGGCTTGATTATCGTGTCAGTCAGTCCAGTGGTAAATTTAAAAAAAAAGGTTCTAGTTCTGCAAATGTACATATACCAAGACCTGTGTGGCGTCACCATTAACCCGTTAATCCTCATATCCGCCAAAAACAGCTTCTGTCATGGTCTTGGGAAATGTCCATTTGCATACCAAGAGAAGATTATTTTTGAAAATTTACCACTGGAATGACTGGCTTAATATCAGAGCCAATCATTCCAGTGGTAAATTTTCTAAAATAGTTTTTTTTTCTGCAAATGGACATTTTCTATGAGAAAATCGAAATTTTCTTGAACAAATTTTAGGGTTAAAGGGTGAAATGGTTAAAATATTTAATTTACCCGACCTCAGTGAAGGGTATGATTATCTTTTACCATTGATTGAATCGTGGTCACGCTTGAAAAGCTTCACTACTCACTAGTCACTAGATAATGGAGGAATCCAGTTTTAGCTATGCCCCGCCCATCTTTAGCTAAGGTTCCACCCACACTTTGTCACACTCACCCATGCTTTCCCAGAATCTCAATTTCAAGGCAACTATATCTAAGAAACCTGTTGTCTGTTGAATGTTTTGAAACTAATAGGTTGTCAGCAGCAGTTCCAAGTCAAATTAATTTCAAAATAGTCTGGGAAATATACCTTGCATCAATTTGTTAATTGTCTCACTGCTTGAAACTTGGTTTGCTGAATATTTTGAAATCGATTTGGCTGAAAGTTGTTGGTGGCTTAGCCACCAACAACTTTCAGTCAAATTGTTTTGAAATTTTTTAGCATGTCCAAATATAATTTGTGGATTATGTCGGTTGCAAAAATGAGTGGTATATTCCACTAGAAAAACGTGATAAACCATGACGCTGAAGTATACCTGAAGCTTGTCTTCGTTTGGAGGATGAAAGTCAGATATACCTGACACTGGCGCAGTGCCTCCTGGTTAATTTCCAGCACTTTTATTCTCATGAATCTGGTGTGTAAGAACAAACACGAGGGAGACAGAGGTATTTATCACACAGGTCCAATGACATTCGTGTCTCGTGAGATATTCTTCGATACATGATCGAGAAAAGTCTCATGTGTAATGAGTGGCTATTGGCGTAGTTATTTCCACTAGAATATGGTGATAAAGAGAATTGAATCGTGGAAGGACATAAGAACTACTCTATTCATACCAGACAATATAATTTCATATAAAACTATAGAATGCTCATAGTCCTCCGTTTAAAGAATAGTTAATAGAAAAATAGTCCTTTATTCATCTTAAAATTTAAAACGGATGCGCACAAAATGAGGATAAGAATTTGGTGACAGCATAGATAATCATATTGCACGAACTACTGGACGGATCGAGTTGATTTTAATGTTTATATAAAGCCAGTAATACAGGGCGTAAGAAGATACCAGAAGCAAAGCGATAGACAGCAGTGGCGCATTCACAGTCCCATTGCAGAGATAGACTGGCTCCTGACCTGTCTGATCGCCAAAGTGGAGTCTGTGTAACAGTTGTCATTTTGATGACGTAACAAGATGGCGGGTCATTACATCAGGGCCGTATACCCGGCACGCAGCCACGCCTCTATTCTTAGATTGGGCCCATTCAGTATACATGTAGTTGCATGCAATGTCGCTTCTGCAAGAACCGTTATGGGCACAACAAATATATAGCTACATGCCAGTAATCTATTTAGTAGCGGCAAATGTGAAGCAAGTACTGTTTAAATTCTGTTGCCGGTGAAGCGTTGACTGATCTGGTGTAAGTTATGCCTGAATGGCTGAACCGCTTCGCTTTTTTCATTCATTCTAAAACTCATAGCTTAACCCTTTAAAACTCATATCAGCCAAAATTGCTTCTGCAGTTGTCTTGAGAAATGCCCATTTGTAGACCAAGAGAAGACTGTGTTTTGAAAATTTACTACTGGAATGACTGGCTCAGGGTTATCGAGCAAGTCATTCCATTAGTAAAATTGAAAAAATTGTATCTTGGTCGGTAAATGGACATTTTCTATGAGAAAATTGAAATTTTTAAAAATAAATTCGAGAGTTAAAGGGTTAATATCACTATTTGTATATACAGTAATAACTGCATGATTAGCTACAGTATTAACCATCAGCTTGTAACATTGCATCGATTGGTTATAGGTCAAGGAAACTAACTCCTCATTTTCTAATTTACAACCATATCCTAATTGCTGTGCATATACATTTATTTTGAAATGAATAATAGTGAAATTTTTAGTAATTATTGCCATCAATCAGTTCTGTCTCGATAAAAAGGTGGCTAACATGACTAAGAGAAAACTAATTTTCATAATTTACGACTCGAATAACTGGCTCGGTTATATTTCAGTGTTAAATTTGTAAAAATAGTCTTCTCTTGGCATATAAATGAACATTTTCTATGAGAAAATATAAATTTTCTTAACCAAGTTCGAGGACTTAACCGTCTGTCTGACAGCTGAAATTTTGCAGACAACATATTCCATTGGTTATATATCTGGCTTAACCACCAACAACTTTCAGTCAAATTGTTTTCAAAATATCTAGCAAGTAGAAAGTTTTTGCTAATTGAAATTGTCCGGTGGCGAAACAGTTAAAGGGAGTTAATAGTGTGGTAATCTCGTCCTCACAAAATAATCCTTCACATTATGCCGTGGTGACCGACCGTCCATCCGTTGTCCGTCAACTTTTGCTTTAAAATGCTACTCCTCCTTAACCAATATCCGAAACTTAACTAAACTTTGGTCGATGGATGCTATTGTGCTCAGATCCGGAAATTCCATTTGGAATTTTGATTCATAAATTTTTTTTGGGTCAAAATCTTAGATTTTATTTAAAATTTACCAAAAATTGTTAAATTTCTTCTTCTCCTTACCCTTTTGACGATTTCAATCAAATTTGGCTGAAAGGATCGTATGGGCCTAGGTTATAGAACTTTCATTCAGAATTTTGATTCGTAAATATTTTGGTTGAAAAACTTAAATTTTATTAAAAATTTACAGGAAATTGTCAAATTGCTTCTCCTTAGAATTTTGACCGATTTCAACCAAATTGGGCTGAAAGAATCCTATCGTAATAGGCTCTAGAACCTCCATTCAGAATTTTGTTGCGTAAATATTTTGAGTGAAAATCCTAGATTTTATTAAAAATGTACCTGAAATTGTCAAATTGCTTCTTCTCCTTACCCGTTTGACCGATTTCAATCAAATTTGGCTGAAAGGATCCTATGATCATAGGCTCTAGGACTCCCATTCAGAATTTTGTTGCGTAGATATTTTGGGTGAAAATCCTAGATTTTATTAAAAATTTACCGGAAATTGTCAAATCTCTACTTCTTACCATTTTGACAGATTTCAACCAAATTGGACTGAAAGGATTCTGTTGTGATAGGCTCTAGTACGCCTATTCAGAATTTTGATTCATGAATTTTTTGCGTGAAAATCTTCGATTTTATGAGAAATTTACCAGAAATTGTCAAAACACTGCTTCTCCTTAGTTGCTTGACATATTTCAAACAAATTTGGCTAGAGTGACCCTATCAAGGTAGACTAGAATTTCTATTCGGAATTTTAATTGGTAAATTTTTTAATTGCCCATCTTGGATTTTCCAAAAATTATCCATCATATCTATTTAAATGCAACTGGTTCAAAAGCTAATGGTCCAGGTGTGTGCCATAGGCCCTTGGGCCTCTTGTACTAATTAGTCTGTTGAGTATTTTGAAACTAATTTGATAGGGATTTCTTGAGCTGCGCATGAGAGCAACAAATCTCTGTCAAATTACTTATGAAATTAAGATTCAAGGCCCAAAGGGTTAACCCTTTAATGACTACCTTAATTTAAATATTTACTTATTTAATGTCCATTTGCAGGCCAAGGGAAGACTATGTTTGAAAATTTACCACTGGAATGACTGGCTCGGTTATCGAGCCAGTCATTCCAGTGGTAAATTTTCAAAAATAGTCTTCTCTTGGCCTGCAAATGAAAATTTTTCAAGACCCCTACAGAGGCCAGTCTTGGCCGGTTTCGTCCTGAAAGGGTTAACGGTCGTACAGGACACAACCGGCCTGTTATGGTCTTGTGGAATGTCCATTTACAGGCCAAGACAATTAAATTTGTGAAAATTTACGACTGGAATAACGGGCTCGATAACCGAGCCAGCCATTTCAATGATAAATTCTCAAAAATTGTATTATCTTGGCCTGTAAATGGATATTCAACAGGTAGATATTTAAATTTTCTTGACCAAATTTAACCATTAAAGGCTTAAACATGTGTGGTCATCTGATGACATGTCCCTGAAAAAAACCACCTTTTTTTTTTTGTTCCCCCCCCCCCCCCCCCCCCCTTACCCCTAACACACCCACCACACCCCTTCTTGGAGCTGGTTTGTGTGTCCATTAGAGACAACTCCCATCTTGGATTTGACTTGGAATTTTTGTAAGACAGAAATTGGTTTGGCCTTATTGGCGGGAGTAAACGTACTTTGTGCAGTTAGTTTGTGAGTTTATGCTTAAAACATTTATGTCTGTAGGTAGGCAATCTTAGCAGTTAACAATGGTGAGTTTATCTCCATCCCTGAACAACAGTTACTGTTTATCCCTTCCGCACCTACAATCAAACAAATAGTCTCTTCAACATGTGCCATATATTGCATTAAGTAATATCTAGTAAGGGCAATCCTTTAACCTTTGCCACTCTGGTGTCAATATTCTGTCTTTTACTGCGTCAATGTCACAGAAACTGATGTACATTTTTCAACAATTTTGGTGGAAGATGTTGCTGTCTACGACAGCACCATCTTCCACCAACTTTGTTGATAAATGCACCCCAGTTCATATTTTAATTTAATGTGAAAATTAAAATTTTTGACATCAGGTGTCGTACGGGTTGATGGTTAAGATTGGTCATGAAAATCTAACTATGTGAGCTTGAATGCGAAGAGATGGTTATTTTTTTTTATTTGTCACAGATATGCCTACTGGAATGCAAGACAGGCATTCCATTTGTAAATTTTCAAAAATATTCTTGCCCGTCAAGTGGATATTCCTCAAGACCACCGCAGACGCTGTTATTGATCATTAATGTGTGTTAACCGTTTCACTGACAAATCACTGAAAAAGTACATTCTTTACAATATAAAACTTATTCTGTTGAATATTTTGAAATTAATTTGACCGGAAGCTGTTGCTACTGGCAATCTGTCAAATTAATTTCAAAATATTCAACATGCTTTCTGTATGGTTGCCATGAAAATGACTATGAGATATGGCTAATTCATCGTGAAAGGGTTAAAATACGTCTGTTTTCCGTCAGCTTCTTCAGTCATTCAACGTTATCTGTTTATATATGGCTTTGCTTTCTTTTATTTTATTTTTGAAGGTATAACTGCGATTTTGGGACAGCAAGCTTTGGGTATGTACTAGCAATGTTATTAACATACTAATCCTATTAACCAGGCTTTCCCAAATCCTTTATCTTACGGTACAGCTCAGTAATAACCTAACGTGTTTCCAAAGCAAAGTAAAACTTACGGTTGAATATTTTAAACATAATGGACCTTTCCAGTCTTAGCCCCGTCCATCTCTATCTAAGCTCCACCCACACCACACTCGTGTTTGGTTTGATCGATCTCGGACCTCCCTGACTATCAATTTCCAGAAAACTATACCGGTAAGCTGTTAAATATTTTGAAACTAATTTAACTGGTTGCTGTTGCCTATGGCAGCATCAGCACCCAGTCAAATTAGTCTCAAAATATTCAACAGTATGCTTATTAAATGGTAAAGCCGTACGATTCGTACACTGTGCCAGACTTAAACATTAACGACGGACTGTTTTGAATCATTCATGACACCATGTGTATGACGTCAACCTACGCGTCATGTAGCTGATTATGACATCATATGATGGCTGGATAAACTTGGATAGGTCTATTGGATTGGAAGACATTGCTGCCCAATATGTTTCAATCCAAGTGTGTTCAAAATATTCAACACTAGATAATTTCTAAATAAATCTGCTGTTTTTGTTTTGGAAACCTGTATTTGTGTGATGTACTGCATTGCATGATTCTCTGTACATGTTGTGCTTGTGCCGATGATGTGTCATTCCTTGTCTTTTAGAAATCGATGGTGTGCTATAAATCACTACACACTTAAAAGGGTCAAGGTGTGTGATGCAACTTATGGCACTCCTAAGATAAATATTTCATGGTTAATTAGTCCCAATCATGTCACATACCATTAATGTTGTTCCGATTAATCGATTTTATCGATGATTCAAATCGATGATTGATTGGTTTGCATGTTCAACCAACCGATCGATCATGATTTCAGAAATTGATTTTGGTTGTTTATAAATTAACTTTATTAATATAGTTTAACTGGTCAAGCTAGAAAGCGAATACTTTTTGGAAAAGAATTTACATTTAATCGTTGCAACTATATAGTATTACTCCTTAGTCTAAGGCATTGATTCTTACAGCACGGAAATATATGTTAATTTCAAAGCAACCATACCAATAACATGTTGAATATTTTGAAACTTATTTGACTGGAAGCTGTTTCTGCCAAATCAGCAACAGCTTCCAGTCCAATCAGTTTCAAAATATTCAACAGATTATTTCTTAAATTATTAAGAATCTGTCATACCTGCGACTTGGTTTTAAAGGGGTAATTATCCGTGAACATGCTATAATTACTCCATTCAAAATGGGTAAAAAAATGAGAACCTTTTATGATCAATCATTCATTGATCATAGGTTAGTATATAAAACCAATCATCGATCATAAAAATAGTATCAATTCCCAACATTACATACAGTACTTATCCCAATTTAACTGCCCCTCCCTATTAACAATGAAAAAAATACAGTACAGTTCAGATATAACTTAGTGTCGCCTGGCAAAAACGCAACATTTTCAAAATGACAACACCGGCGGTTGTATATCGCGTGTAAATTTGCACGGTCATGACAGTATTGCATATTTTCAACAAAGATCGGTAGTTCTTGCTGCACTCGTTCCTTTCTACTGATACAGAGTAGATATAAATTAGATTCTTAACCGAATTCAATTTTCTTTAAAACGAAACATGTGCTGTCCGAACGATATAATTGTCAAACAATTATGTGACTAGACCTATATAGAGGCGACAATTTGTGTGCCATTATGCCTAATGTGAAGCAGTTACCCGTTAGATCAACTAAAAGCATACATTCTAGGCTTGCGCGATTATGTGATTAAATCGAAAATGGGGATTATTTTTTAAATCGTGAATTTATATGATTAAAAATTAAATAATCGAATAATCGTGAATAATTCTACAGCATAAAATGTTTCAAAACCTACCTTTTAATTATTCAGTCACGGAAATTTACATTTTGCTCAGCGAATACATGTCCATTTGCAGGCCAAGTGAAGACTATTTTTGAAAATGTATCACTGGAACGAGCCAGGCATTCCAGTGACACATTTTCAAAAATAGTCTTCTCTTGGCCTGCAAATCGACCTTTCTCAACATCATTGCCGCTTTCGTCATTGATATGCTTTTTTGCTGTTTTAACTTGGTAATGTGTACTCAAGCTGATTAATCGAGTAATCGCGATTATTATTAAATAATCGATCGTGATTACTGAAAGCAATAATCGCGCAAGCCTAGTACATTCGCTGTCGCTGCAGTAGCCCTACAACACGTTACAGGGCCGTGAGAAGGAATGCTGTTTAACCCATTAACCTTCGAATTTATTCCAGAAATTTTTGTCATAGAAAATGTCCATTTGCAGACCAAGAGGAGACTATTTTTGAAAGTTTACAACTGGAATGACTGGATTGGTTATTGAGCCAGTCATTCCTGTGGTAAGTTTTCAAAAATAGTCTTGGTTTGCTAATGGACAGTTCACAAGAGCACTGCAGAAGCTGTTTTTGTCAGATATGAGGGTTAAGTGTTTTATATTCGTCAACATTTCATCAAATAATGTGAAATATATCAAATATACCAAAATATCCACGAAATGTTTTGCTACACATGTATTGTATACTCCCGTATCATATTCTCGCGGGTTCCATATTCTCGCGGCAATATGATTTTGTGCTATAAATAAAACCCAACGCCCCTTCCCTGCTGTTTCCCATGACGATGCCGTAACCAGGAAGTCGAAGATGCTCGTAAACAGCTTTTTTCTAAAAATGTCCTGCTTATTAGTGAGTAAAATAGCAAACTACAAAGAACTGTCAACATTATAATATATGCGCATGAACCCTACTTCCAAAACGCATCACTATCTCACAAAAATCTAATATATAAAACTTCTAGCTGACTGAAACATATCGTCTGCTAAGTTGTTTACGTCGGCGACATCAGCAAGTCTCATGATCATCGACTCCGCTTGATTGGTGGACGATTATAGTGTATGGACAAAATAAGGGTCGCCATTTATAATAAGCTCAGAAAGTCGCTACATCATTCATTACACGTTGTTATGTAATAATTTTAGGAGTTTCCCGATGACGTGTCTTACAAACAAACTATGGCATGCCCTCCTGCATACGGTATGAGAGAATCACGATTTTAACCGATTTTCAAATAAATAATAGCGTTTTGTAAAAAACAGTTAATCTGGAAAGTATTTCTGATATTTTCTTTGTGTGTTAACTACGCTGGTTCACCGTAAATAATATTCTAAGTTTACCGCCAGAATATGGTCAGCCATTGAAATATGACCACCTACCCTGGTGTTTTCCCGAGATGATATAAAACCTTTTCCATGCACAAAACCAGATTCTATGTTGTGAACAATTGGGGAAATAGAACTGACATTTAAATCTCAACAATGTTTCGATTAGGAAGATTAATTTATTGTGATATTAAGTGTCGTAAGTACCGCGTGAATATGGAACACCACCATAGTCTGAGAGAGTGTTAGAGTATGCGATCTCTGATTGCGCTTGTTTATTTGATGTCATTGGTATATTGTTGTTTTTTTATTCTCCACACTGTTTGTACTCTTTGATGTTTTGTGTTTCAAGTAATGTGGGGGGGGGGGGCCTGGTATTTTGTCTGAAGGCTGCGAACTGTCTAGACATATTTACGATATTACTAGATATACTTATTATGTAAATAAGGGAAGATGCTTGAAAGTATCTGAAAAAAGCATTGCATTTCAATTTCCTTTCATTCTCTGGAGGATGTTTGGAGGGCTTATTTATTACTACCCGGTAGTCTGAGAGTTAGGTAAATTTTATTTTTTTATAACCTGCAAAAGCTGTGTCATGCTAGTGTTGTACAGGTAGGTAAACTAATCCGCGACAGATAATTCACCTTTCCAGAGTACCCACCCATCATATGATGTCATAATGAACTGCATGATGTGTAGAATGACATCATAATGATCATAATGAATGACGTCGATAAGTACGTCACGAACGCATATTTGAAGACAGTCTATTCGTTGTTGTACAAATTGTTTGCTTTTACTATTTAATAAATATTCTGCCATAGGCAGCAACAGCACCCAGTCAAATTAGTTACAAAATATTCAACAGCTTCCCTGTATAGTTTTCAGGAAATTGATAGTTAGGGCATTTGGGGATCGATCAATCCCAACACGACGAGGTGTGGGTGGAGCTTAGCTAGTGATGGGCGGGGCATAGCTAAAAATGGAAAGGTACATTCTGTGCAGCTGGTGGTTGATGGGGTAGGGGGTACCACTCAAAGTTACCCCAAATTGCTTTTATTTGACATGGCGACTACAAGACCAACTCATACATGTATGCCAAGTTGGAGGGTGATCCACACTGATTACAAATCTGCAACTTAAGAAGAAACTTTCTGGTAGGGAGGTCACTTAAGAACATCATTAGTGCTAATTAGGCTTTTATTTGCCATGTAAGCTACACAACTAAAATTGCCTACAGTATACATTATGTACATATGGAATGGTCAGACCTCTCCACGAGAGGCAAGTGATTGCTCTCCTCTCGCCTACACTCGCCTAATGTTAATTTTAGGCGAGTATCTCATTGCTGGCCTACATTGCTTAGTAACAATGACAGAATATGGGCGAGTACTGATACTTCTCGCCTCACTGTTGACTCTATCTCCGTTTCACGGAGAAATCAGAATATTTGGTACTTGGTGGTCGCTGGCTATTCATCGCTTGTCTTGTATAAACAGAATATATTATTATGTAACTTATTTGTTAGATCTGATATCATTTTTTGATTTTTTTTATCCTTGAGTATAAGACTTTGATGTTTCTGAGGCTCAAGTGTTATGGTGCTAGTATTTTATCTTTCGCTGGCAAACTGTCTAGACATATTTAAGGTTTTCTGAGTTCTTTCCAATTGGATTATTAGCTCACCTGGCCAGAATGGCCAAGTGAGCTTATGCCATGGCGAACGTCTGTCCGGCGTCCGTCTGTCTGTCCGTCCATCAACTTTTTTCTTTAAACGACTTCTCAAGAACCACTGGGCCAATTTCAATTATATTGGGCAGGAAGTATCTTTAGGGCATAGGGATCCAAGTTTGTTCAAACAAAGCCGATCGGCCAATTTGGCCGGTGGCCATCTTGGATTTTGGCTGATTTTAGGAAATGGCTTTAAAAATCTTCTCCGAAAATGCTTGGTGGATCGATTCAAAACTCACGAAATATCATATAGGGCAAGAGCTGAACCAAGTTTGTTCGAAAGATTGGCCAAATGGTTCGGCGGCCATCTTGGATGACCTAGTTTTCCTGAAAGCGACTTATTCTGCAGAACCGCTGAACAGATCGGGCTGAAATTTTGGGGATATGATTATGGACTAAGGGCCATTAAAGTTTGTTCATGGGAAGTTGATAGGTAAAAAACATGGCCACCATGGACCAATCAAATTTTATTTGATGGGTTTTGAAGCCGAAATTGGTTTTCTTAACTCGCTCAAGTTTCCAGAAAAACAAGTAATAACAAATATGTGTGACGGGTCAGAATTTAAGTATAAAAATTAGCATGTAGTAATAATATGCCAGGAACATTTCAACAAAAATAGAGAATTTCCAAGGTAATGCCTCTTTAAGAATAGAATATGTGGTAGTAAGGCTACTTAGGAAGAGGTCAAAAGTCAAGGGATATACGTTTCTTACACTAATTACTTAATTCACCTTTCCAGAGTATCCATCCATCATCTGACCTCGTATGACATCATAATTGGCTCAACGCGTGTATGATGACGTCACAATCATTACGTCACAAAGGGTTCCATATAGACCGTCATCAAATTTTAAACAGTCCGACACGTATGAATTGTATGTCTGTAATTCTTTGCTATTTAATAAACATGCTGTTGAATATTTTGAAACTAATTTGACTGGACACTGTTGCTGCCTTAGGGAGCAACAGCACACAGTCAAATTAGTTTCAAAATATTCAACAGCTTACATGTGTAGCTTTTTGGAAATTGATAGTCAGGGTGTTCAGAGATCGATTGATCCCAACATGAGCGAGGTGTGGTGGAGTTTAGCTAGAGATGGGTGGGGCATATCTAAAACCAGAAAGGTTCATTAGTACTTGATTAGGATGTGCCACATGATAGACACATAGTCTTGTCAATGACACCTAAATCAGTGGGGCATGGATACTTAAGCAACTTTTATACTCTTGGCATTTCCTTTGATCTCAATCGACTAAAATATTTTAAAATGTAAGCCTACCTATTTGATACCATGGCTAACTAGATTGATCAGTCGATGACGTGTCATTGCAAATCCCTACATTCACCGCTTTGATTTTTTTACCCGCCCCAAAAACCCACCCCCGGGGGCGGAACCAAATGTAAATGTCCTTTTGCACTCAACAATCATATGGGTAGCTCACATACCAAATTTGGTTAAATTTCATCCAACAGTGTCAGAGGAGTTGCATTATAATCAATTTCATGACCTTTTGACCCCATCCCCCACAAATGTAAATGTGCTCATCCACTCCACATTGATATGGGTAACTCACATACTAAATTTGGCTGAATTCTGTTTAATGTTTTCGGAGGAGTTGCATTACAATCAAGTTCTTGATACTTGGACCACACACCCCTAGGGGTGGGGCCAAATCTAAATGTGTTCAGGCACTCCACATTGATATGGGTAACGTGTATACGAAATTTGATTGAATTCCATCCAATGGTTTTGTAGGATTTGCATTACAATTATCTTTTTACCTTTTAACCCCCACCCACCCCTAGGGGTGGGGCCAAATGTAAATGTGCTCCTGTACTCCACATTGATATGGCTAACTCACATACCAAATTTCGATGAATTCTGTCCAATGGTTTTGGAGGAGATGCATTACAATCAATTTCTGCAGGCTAAAATTTGACCGTCATACCTCACCCCCCACCCCCTGGGGTTGGAACCAATTGTAAATGGCCTCTTGCACTCCGCATTCATATGGGTAACTCACAAATCAGATTGTTTGACCCCTGCCAAACCCCCCCCCCCCCCTGGGGCAGAGCCAAATGTTCCCCCCCCCCCTGGGGTGGAGCCAAATGTAAATATTGTCTTGCAAAGTGGAATCATATGGGTAACCCACATACCAAATTTGGTTGAATTATACCCAATGGTTTGGGAGGAGATAGCGTGGCGGACAGACGGACGGAGGCGATTCCAAGATCTGCAATGGTTTTTTTTAAACGGGATAATTGCACTGTTATTTGACACGGGAGCTACAAAACTGCCACCACGTGGAAAGCGTAGAGTACAGTGAGTAAAGTCTTTTAATCAACAATCACAACCGTAAGAATAAAATGTGCGCTGAGACGTTACATGACAGCGAAAATAATGCGTAATCTAGAGTGGACATGACTATTGCAGCCAAATTACTGATCGTAAATGTGCAATGTATGGGAAGGCAGGAGTGCTAGAACAAACTATGCATGTCCAAGATGTCATCATATTGGGGATATTGGCCAATGAATGTGGCTATTATTATTGCACACACATCACATATGATTACTATACACCAGGGAAATCAGGTGCACAATAAAAAAGTGTACACTCCAAAATTCAAGTACTGGACCAGGGTTTCTCTCTCATAAGGGTCCTTTTGAGGGTACAGACCCCCAAAATGTAACTGGGGACCCTCAAAAGTTGTGGTAGAGGGTCCCATGAGACCCCTGAAAATCTAGCATAATTGCTAAATATTAATTAGTTTTTTAGGATTTTGCATAAACATACACACAAAATCTGGCATGGGATATCCAAAAATCATAGCTGTGCACCCAGGGTACTCTCTAATTTTAGCATGGATGAGAAAAACTGCATGAGAATCCCAAATCTAAGTTTGACACCCCCAGATTTCAGGTTGGTACCCCTGGATTTCGTCAAGAATAAATCATCCTCGCGATACAATAGGCATTTTGTATCCGAACAAAGATGTGACATCGACAAATATGCATATTAATCAAGTTGCACCAATAGCATTACAGAGAGCACACCCTTCAGCCATATCAGAGAAAACCCGGAATGGGCACATTTTTAGCTCACCTGGCCTGAAAGGCCAAGTTAAGTGAGCTTATGCCGTGGTGATCGTCCGTCCGTCTGTCAACTTTTCCTTTAAACGACTTCTTATCAAGAACCGTCGGGCTGATTTCGATTATATTTGGCAGGAAGCATCGTTAGGACAGTGTCAAGGTTTGTTCAAACAAAGCCGATTGTCCAATTTGGCCCGTGGCCATCTTGGATTTTGGCTGATTTTAGAAACGTCTTTAAAAATCTTCTCCGGAGCAGCATGGTGGATTGAATGATTCAGCAAGAGCTGAACCAAGTGTGTTCAAGGGAACTTGATTGGTCATATGGTTTGGCGGCCATTTTGGTTGATAGAGTTTTAGCGAAAACGACTTCTTCTCCAGAACTGCTGAAGGGATCAGGCCGAAATTTGGGAGATATGATCAGGGACTAAGGGCCATTAAAGTTTGTTCAAGGGAAGTTGATCCGCCAAAAAACAACAGCGGGGTAATCAAAATGTAGTGTGTTTGGTGGCCATATAGGATTTTTTTATTTGATGGATTTTGAGGCCTAAATTGGTTCTATATATGGTTTTGGGTATTCTGAGCTCAAATTTGCCATTTTCGAAACTGTCGCATAAACGGTTTGGTGGCCATCTTGTATTATTTTCCCGCCAAAGGTGCCCATACTAAAGCAATGGGAAATTTAAAATTTTTTCTGGAGAACTACTTGGCCGATTTCAATTATATTTAGCAGGAAGCAACCTTAGGGCATATGGATCCAAGTTTGTTCAAATGAAGCCGATCGGCTAATTTGGCCGGCGACCATCTTGGATTTCGGCTGATTTTAGGAAATGTCTAAAAATCTTCTCCGAAATCACTTGGGGAATCGATTCAAAACTTATGAAACCTCGTCTAGGGAAAGACGTACGCCAAGTTTGCTCAAGACGACTTAATTGACAGAATGGTTCAACGGCCATCTTGGATGACCTAGTTTTCCCGAAGACGACTTCTCCAGAACCGCTGAAGGGATCAGGCCGAAATTTGGGCGATATGATCAGGGACTAAAGCCGATTAAAGTTTGTTCAAGGGAAGTTGCTCCGTCAAAAAACATGGCCGCCATGGGCCAATCAAAATGTAGCCTGGTTGGGGGTGATATTGGATTTTTCATTTGATTGATTTTGAGGCCAAAATTGGTTCTATATATGTTTTTGGGTATTGTGAGCTCAAATTTGCAATTTTTGAAATTGTTGGATAAACAGTTTGACAGCCATCTTGGATAATTTTCTTGTCAAAAGCTCCCATGCTAAAGCAATGGGAAATTTAAAATGTCTTTTCAAGAACTACTGGGCCGATTTCAATTATGTTTGGCAGGAAGCATCCTTACGGCATAGGGATCTAAGTTTGTTCAAATGAACCCGATCGGCCAATTTGCCCGGCGGCCATTTTGTATTTCGGCTGATTTTAGGAAATGTCATCTCCAAAACCGCTTGTGGAATCTTCATCTAGGCCAAGAGGTAAGCCAAGTTTGTTCAAGAGGACTTGATTGACCAAATGGTTTGGCGACCATCTTGGATGACCTAGTTTTCCCGAAAACGACTCCTCCAGAACCGCTCAAGGGATCAGGCCGAAATTTGGGCCGTATGATTAAGGACTAAGGGCCATTAAAGTTTGTTCAAGGGAAGTTGATCCATCAAAAAAAAATCTGGGCGCCGTGGGCCAATCAAAATGTAACGTGTTTGGCAGCTATATTGCACTTGCAAAAATGTCCACATCTAAACGACTACTAAACCACTCACCAACAATTTTTACAGAAATTGATGGTGCTCCAGGTGAGCGACACAGGCCCCTTGGGCCTCTTGTTAGAACTGTTGGGCCTCTTGTTAGAACTGTCGCAGAGAGTGTTTGAGCGATTGATTCAAAACTCATAAAATATAATTTAGGGCACGAGCTGAACCAAGTTTGTTCAAGAGAACTTGATTTGCCAAATGGTTGTGCGACCATCTTGGATGGCGTGGTTTTCATGAAAGCAACTTCGTCTCCAAAGCCAGTTTTCTTGTTACGAGTCTGCTTAGCTCATTAGAGTTCTACTTATTGTTAATGACCATTCTAGTTGAGATGCCTATGGTCCGGGTGAGCGATATAGGCCTCTTGGGCCTCTTGTATTATGAAACCAACGATGTTGACAACTGGTCTGATAATCTGTGCTATATGTATGACAATCTTGGTCTTGATCAGGCCATCTATAAAAAAGATTCTGTTTCCTACAAACTGGGTGGGAAAAAGATCTCAGTAGGGAGGGAGGAAATTAATTTTTTTTTCAATAATTTATTTATTTTATAGAGGTCATAAATATTTGGTTTCCAGATATTTGACAAGATATCCATTAACTATGGTTGTAATTGCCAAATTTTTCATGTTTTTCATGTCACAATTGGCAAAATGGATTCACATTGCATACAAATGGCATTAAAACATTGTATTTTGTATAGTTTGATATAGTATGCATGTTTTAACATTTATGCTGGGTAGAAAAAAATTATAATTTTATTCCCGACCGGGTGAAAACAAAGAAAAATTTCACCCGAGAGGTTTACAGGAAATGGAAATATTTTTTATTTTGGCCTCAAGCCGATGATATCACTTGATGTTATACATGATACATGTACCTTAATCTCCATACAGATATTTGTACAACCGTACAAGCGCGCGATCATCAGTATGGTGCTGTAACCTATGAGCCACATTCATGCAGCTAAATCACCCAGATTCTCCAAGGTCTTCATAATGCATGGAAATGGCCTTCAAAGCTATTGGTAGTGTTGGGAATTGGTACTATTTTTATGATCGATGATTGGTTTTATATACTAACCTATGATCATAACAGGTTAGCATTTTTTACCCATTTCGAATGCGGTAATTATAGCATGTTCAAGGATAATTATCCCTTTAAAACCAAGTCGCAGGTATGACAGATTCTTAATAATTTATTAAATAATCTGTTGTATATTTTGAAACTAATTTGACTGGAAGCTATTGCTGATTTGGCAGAAACAGCTTCCAGTCAAATAAGTTTCAAAATATTCAACATGTTATTGGTATGGTTGCTTTGAAATTAACATACTATTTCAGTGCTGTAAGAAACTAAGAATTAATGTCTTAGACTAAGGAGTAATATTATATTATATATAATATATATAAATATTAAATATATTAATTTAAATAGAGTAATACTATATTATATAGTTGTAACAATTGAATTTATATTCTTTTCCAAAAAGTATTCGTTTTCTATCTTGACCAGTTAAAATATATTAATAAAGTTAATATATAAACAACCAAAACTGAAACCACGATCGATTGGTTGGTTGAACATGCAAACTAATCAATCATTGATCAAATCGATTAATCGGAACAACACTAGCTATTGGGAATCTGATCAATGCATCTGGTGGCCCGGAAATGCTTAAAGACACAGGTGTCCTAGATGCTGGATCCTGTCAAATTTATTCTAATTGGCAAGCACATTAACAAATACAAAGGGTTGCATCCGATACTGGCCTTGGCATTTGAACTGCTTAGATTCCAAGCATTCCTATAGACATCTGAAGGTAAAAGTGATGTTACAAACAAAACTAGCTGAAGAGACATGGAGACAAATAGACTATTTTTTTAAATTTACCGTGGGAATGACTAGCTCGGTTATCGAGCCAGTCATTCCAGTGGTAATTTTTTCAAAAATAGTCTTGTTCTGCAAATGGACATTTCTCAAGACCAATGCAGAAATCAGTTTTTGTGGCTGATATGAGTGTTAAAGGGTTAATACTGTATGTCAGTCGTCTTCAACTTTCGTCCGACAGTCATCTGTGTTCACAACGTGTGTCATGTCGTGCAATGAGTATGTTTGAATAAATTTGATCAGGGACACAGACAAACTGCCAAATTCTGGATGATTTAGATCGACTAACAACTTCCACCTTCTGGAGTGAGCAATTCGAACAGACAATATGGATCTGATCACTCATGCACTAACACCAGTCATCCACATGTTCTTCGTTGCAAACCATGTCAACAACTCACAGTGGCTCGCAACGTTTCAGTTGGATTTGGTAAACATGGACAGTACTCACCCAGGAGTGCTTTCTATCTTTAGATTTAAATGCACTGACAAGATATCTTACACTGGAAGAGACAGTAAATTCAGATTCTGCATCCAGATGAACTGGCATATCATCCATGATAAACAAATCCAGCACGCATCTTCGCTGCATGTTAACCAAGTCCACTAGAACAACAATTATATCAATGGCTGGATTCCGACAGAAGACATCGCAACTGAATGCTGTTCAGTCGGCATCAGAAAGGACACAACAGATTTGCATATAGTTGGAAACCAGATAAAAGACTCGTGCAATACATTTAAGTGCACTGTATCGGATAGGCCATACAGCATCCACACCGGTAATTCGGCGACCAATTCCATGGGCACATGCTTGCTGTCCCTTCTGGAGAAAGAGGAGAGAGGTTCAATGGATCAGTTGATGCCTCCATTGATTTGATTCAGTCTTAGTGCCAAATCAAAAGTTAGAAGCTCGAAACATTCAAGGAAAAAAACAGTAAATAGGTGTAACACAGACAAATGTGTTGCATTACTTGTGTTACATGCCCTTATGGGACGTCTGGTTATCATTGCTTGCCAGAGAACGCCTGATTCATAACATACATTTTCTGTTCATATCCACTGTCCACCATGGAGAGGATGTCCTTCTGTAGCTATTATACGGTTCCCATGGTTAAAGCAGGTTCAGCTGATGCCTATCTTGTTTATTGTTTATTCCTGCTACATCTTCCGCCCTGCATTTCATGACTGGACGGAGTCGTGTCAGGCGGCATTTTAAATCGAGTCACGACTCTCTGCCATGGAAGAGTGCATCTCATCTTTGACAAATATCCAGTGCTCTCAATAAAAACCTGTGGAAGGGCATACAGACAAGAGAGATGTCTGTATCTGGATCTGAACGGCACCATCATAGAAATATCTTGGATTAAATAAAGTGAAGCTCATGCGAAGAACAGCTACCAAAATTCCTGGCAATAGAATGTGAAGGCCAGCATTATAATACTTGTAATTCAAGGATGACTTGTGCATTTCTCGCTCCTTCAACCGCGCTATCTTTTCTGCATGACAGATAGTGAAACTGAATCATGACAAAGCTGATGCCTTGATCTGCAGTCATGTTAGTCACATCGGCAAAGGAAATGCAAGGAACATACCAGTCAGGGCATTAGATCCAGATCCCGCCGTTATTCTACTGTATCATTGCAGAAAGTACAAAGTGCATATTTGGATGGATGCAGGGACATCGGCAAGGAATGACAGATGACTCATAGACATCACTCCAATTAGCATCGAAGTCTTGGGAACCCCACCCTGTCAATGGTTGCCTGGGTTCTCTCCATTTACAGGATCAGACCACATCTGCCTTCTTCAAAAGGATCATGACAGCTTTGAACCCGACTATTTTTGCAGTTCAATGAATATAACATATTGTACGTTTTAATTTCAGATTTCACATACCATTTACAATACGCTTCCTAGCATTCTATACCGTAAAATTTATGACATGATGAGGGGACCATACTCTACATTTTTCATGTGGTTTTAAGTTTTGTCAAACAATAGTGTAAGTAGCCATAGGGACAAATAGGTACATTTTAAAATGTTTTGTTTGATTGAGATTAAGGAAATGGTAAGAGTGGACAAATTTCTACATCCCGTGTATCCATGCGCCACTGATTTAGGTGTTATTGACAAGACTATGTGTCTATTATGTGGCACATTCTAATCAAGTGATAATTAAGTAATTAAGTTTAGGAAACGTGTATTCTCTGACCTGTGACCTCTTAAGTGGCCTTATCATCATATATTCTATTCTTAGGTTGTTGTTTGTTGATGAGAGAACCATTCGCTACATTTTTTGTGATTTCACTCTTGTAGATTACGTGTCAAATAAAGACCTAATTAGCACTAATTAATGGTGTTCTTAGGTGTCCTCCCCATCAGGAAATTTGTTCTTAAGAATTTGCAGATTTGTAATCAGTGTGGATCACCCTACAAGTTGGCATATGAATTGGTCTTATAGTCTCAATGTCAAATAAAACCAAGTTGGTTTTACTTTGAGTGGTGCCCCTACCCCACCCACCACCTTAAAGAGCTGGCTTTCTCAGGTTAACTGCCTGTACCGCACCAGCATGACTGGCATGACAAAGCTTTTGTAGCTTCCATGTCAAATAAAATCCACCTAGTTTTCGGACAATGTAAACATAGAAGCAAAGTGTGGGTGGAGCTTAGCTAGAAATGGGTGGGGTCAATAGCTAAAACTGGATTTCTCCATTAAGTATTTGACAGTGCATTTTATTCTGTTTTGGAAACACGTTGAGTTATGGCTTTCTGCGCTGTACTGTCCATGTCTACAGTGCCTTAAAGCGGTCAAAATACCACTTTTATATATATATATATATATATATATATATATATATATATATATATATATATATATATATATATATATATATAGGCCTATTAATTAACCATTTAACGGTCAAGACCTGTAAAGAAGAAGAAAGTGTTACTCATTGAATGCGATCCATTTGCAGGCCAAGAGAAGACAGTTTTTAAGTTTACCAATGGAATTTACAAAAAAGTCTCCGTTCTGTAAATGAAGGCTGTTTGAACATTAATATGGGCTACAAAATTCAAATTTTGGGCATAATCATTATCCATTTTCTGGCCAAAAGGACTATTTTTGAAAATTTATCACTGGAATGGCTGGTTCGGTAACCGAGCCAGTCATTCCAGTGGTAAATTTTCCACAAATAGTCTTCTTGGCCTGCAAATGGACATTTCTGACCACCACTGACGAGACTGCTTTGGCCAGTTTTACCATTAAATGGTTACGTTGACACAAGATGGGTTAAAGTGGGCTCTGGTTTAGCTATAGGCTCTATAGCAAGGCTTATCCTTAACCAATTGATTGACACATGAAATTCCAACATCTCAATGACAAGGCAATGGACCTTTCCATTTTTAGCTATGCCCCGCCCATCACTAGCTAAGCTCCACCCACACCTCGCTGTGTTGGGATTGATCAACGGCCGAATGCCCTAGCTATCAATTTCCTGAAAACTATACAGGGAAGCTGTTGATATTTTGTAACTAATTTGACTGGGTGCTGTTGCTGCCTATGGCAGCAACAGCGCCCAGTCAAATTAGTTTCAAAATATTCAACAGAATATTTATTAAATAGTAGAAGCAAACAATTTGTACAACAACGCCATAGACTGTCTTCAAATATGCATTCGTGACGTACTTATCGACATCATTCATGACGTCATTCATTATGATGTCATTGTACACATCACGCAGTTCATTATGACATCATATGATGGGTAGGTACTCCTCTGGAAAGGATAATTATATAGGCAAGCTGGTAAATATTTTGAAACTACTTTTGTTGGAATCGGTTACTCCGTTAAGCCCGTTTTCACGATCAGACTCGTCAAACTCGATAAAATCTGACCGTGTAAACATAGAATCTGAAGTCTGATGTCTAACGGCGAATCTGATGGTTCTTCAGATTTTTTGATTCCAAGAAAATCTGATCGTGTAAACCAAAGATCTGAAGTCTAATGGCGCAACCAATCAGAATGCTTGCTCTAAATATGTCATCATCTTTGACGTCATCAGCCAGTGAGCAAAATGTGTCATGTTGAATCTTGGGTGATTTTAATGACAGATTTATCATTGAATGGCAGAAGAATTGTATGTGGGACTCATTAAGCCCTCTTGTCCGCCATGCTGTTTGCTGCCACTTTTGGAAAAGCTAATGACGGCATACTTTTTCTTCCGATTTGTCTGACAGATTAATCTAATCGTCTAAACGCGCTTCAGATTCTACTACAGTGTCAGATTTTTTCATCAGATTTGTCTGACATTAATCTGTCAGATTAATCTGATCGTGAAAACCAGGCTTTATGCAGTAACAATTTTCAGACAAATGTCAAATTACATTCAAACTATTCTAAAGAATATTCTTTGCATCAGAATTTTATTTGATACAAAAAATTTCAATATTCTTAAATTATTGAAAATGCCCATTTGCAGACCAAGAGGGGACTATTTTTTAATATTTATGACTGGAATGACTGATACATTCAACTGATACATTTGTAACATTTGAAAAGTAGTCTTCTTGGCCCTGCAAATGTGCATTCCTCAAGGTCTTTACATACACATGACAGAGGCTGATTCTTGTCAGCCCGACCATTAAGCGGTTAACTTAACTTAACTAATTATCCCTCGAATTTGTTCAACAAAAAAGCCTATTTTTGAAAATCGGTTATCGAGCCAGTCATTCCAGTGGTAAATTTTCAAAAATAGTCTTCTTGTTCTACAAATGGAGATTTCTCAAAACCAATGCAGAAACCAGTTTTTGGCTGATATGAGTCTTAAAGGGTTAATACTAAACGTCAGTCGTCTTCAGCTTTCGTCCGACGGCATAAAATATGTTTGATGAAACCGCCATTCATATACCGGAATTTAAATCACGTGATTTTATTGTTATCACTGGTTTGTAAATTCATCCAACAATATTTGATGCTGTGTGATCGTGTATGATATACACATGTATAATCATACATGTTGGATCGCCTGTCACTGGCTTTATGATCAGCGTCTCTCCCATGTCAATCTGTTGTAAACATTAGTTGCATGTTTTTTATTATTTTTAGGTCAATTTCAAGAAGGCAGAACTGGTCCAGATGTTAACATATATACATGTATGTGTAATTACGGATAGTACTATCTGGTGATCTATACTATGAAAATTAAGTTAATCCACCGTTAAATGCAAGAGTTATTGCCCTTTGAAATTTTTTAAAAATATGTCTGGTGAAAAAATACTTCAGTAACAGACATGTTTTGTCATGATTTTTGAGGCAATGACTTGAAATTTATAAGTTAAAAAATGACAGGACTCCTGTAGCTATCCCCTGCCCATTCCAGCTAGACTCCACCCACATTTTGACACACAGAATTTATTGAAAGCTTTGAAGCCTGTATTTACAGTCTAAATTTCAGACTTGTAACTATACAGGCATGACAGATACATGTAAGCTCGCAGTCAAATTAGTTTGAAAATATTCAACAGAATGTTTATTAAGTTATAAGACATACAATTCATACAATTTTGTGATAGACTGATTTTTGTGATGGAGTTTATGATTATAACGTTATTATGATTGTCACGTCAGGTAATGTGTGACATGTTTGAATGTGACATCACAAACTTGAGTGACAGATCAGATCACTCCATTGCACATTCTGATGGTGAACGGACGTTCCCTCGCATCCATTAACGTTTTATTGGTCAAGAAAAATCAAATTTTTACTTAGTAAATGTCCATTTGCAGACGAAGAGAAGACAACTTTTTCGGAAATTTACCGTTGAAATGAAAGTTTGGGTTATTGAGTCAGTAATTTTAGTCGTAAATCTCCAAAAGACTATTTGTGAAAATTTACCACCGGAATAACTGGCTTGGTTATCGAACCAGTCATTCAAGTGGTTAATTTTCTCTTGGCCTGCAAATGGAGATTTCTCAAGACGAGTGCGGAGGCCGGTTTTGGCCGGCTTCTTTTCGACAGTTAATTTAGAACCTTTACGTTGCAGTCATCAAGTTGCTCCTAAATATATAGCCTGATTCACATAAACTCGTTAGCGGTCTGTGCTCCTTCATCCATAGACATACCATTCACATGCGGTACAGACATGACAGAAAGGTCTATGAATGGACAGAGATTGTGACTGACCTTGACTGCTGTTGCCTTGATTGACCTGTACATAGAATGACTGTTTCGACGACTTGTGCCAGACATTATTAGCTCACCTGGCCTGAAAGGCCAACTGAGCTTACGCCGTGGCGACTGTCTGTCCATCTGTCCGTCCGTCCATCGTCCGTCAACTTTTCCTTTAAACGACTTCTCAAGAACCACTGGGCCAATTTCAATTATATTTGGCAGGAAACATCCTTAGGACATAGGGATCCAAGTTTGTTCAAGCGAAGCCGATCGGCCAATTTGGCCAGTGGCCATCTTGGATTTTGGCCTTTTTTAGAAACATCTTTAAATATCTTCTCCGAAATCGCTTGAGGGATTGAAGCAACCCTCATGAAATATGATCTAAGACAAGAGCTGAACCAAGTTTGTTAAAGGGAACGTGATTGGTCAAATGGTTTGGCGGCCATCTTGGTTAATATAGTTTTATAGAAAAGGACTTCTCCAGAACTGCTGAAGGGATCCGGCCAAAATTTGGCAGATATAATTAGGGGCTAAGGGCCATTAAATTTTCTTCAAGAGAAATTGATCCGTCAGAAAACATGGCTGCCGTGGGCCAATCAAAATATAGCGTGTTTGGCGACAATATTGGATTTTGTTATTTGATGGATTTTAAGGCTGAAATTGGTTTTATTTATGTTTTTGCTTATTCTGATCTCAAATTTGTAATTCTCGAAACGCTCGGATAAACGGTTTGCCGGCCATCTTGGATAATTTTCCCGCCAATAGCTCCCATACTAAAGCAATGAGAAATTTTAAATGTTGTCTTCTCGAGATCTACGGGGCCGATTTCAATTATATTTGGCAGGAAGCATCCTTACGGCATAGAGATTCAAGTTTGTTCAAATGAAACCGATCGGCCAATTTGGCAAGCGGCCGTCTTAGATTTCAGGCCATTTTAAGAAACGTCTTTAAAAATCTTTTCCGAAACTGCTGGGGGAATCGATTCAAAACTCATGAAACATCATCTAGGGCAAGAGGTATGCCAAGTTTGTTCAAAAGGACTTAATTGACCAAATGGTTCGGCAGCTATCTTGGATGACCTAGTTTTCCCCAAAACGACCTCTAGAACTGCTGAAGTGATCAGGCCGAAATTGAGGAGATATGATTAGAGACTAAGGGCCATTAAAGTTTGTTCAAGCGAAGGTAATCTGTCAAAAAACTTGGCCACCGTGGACCAATCAATACGTAGCATACTTGGCGGCCATATTGGATTTTTTATTTGATGGATTTTGAGGCCGAAATTGGGTTTATATACGTTAGTGGGTATTCTGATTTCATATTTGCCATTTTTCCTGCCAAAAACTCCATACTAAAGCGATGGGAAATTAAAAATGTCTTCTTGCGAACCACTCGACCGATTTCAAGTATATTTGGCAGGAAGCATTCTTAGGGCATATGGGTCCATGTTTGTTCAAACAAAGCCGAGCGGCCAATTTGGTTGGCGGCCATCTTGGATTTTGTTTGATTTTTTTAAATGTCTAAAAACCTCTGAAACCGCTTGGGGGATGAATTCAAAACGCATGGAATATCATCTAGACCAAGAGCTCACCAAGTTTGTTCAAGGGAACTTGATTGGCCAAATGGTTTGGCAGCCATCTTGGATAAAATTATTTTTTCCCAAAACCATTCCAAAACCGCTGAGCGGATTGGGCCGCAATTTGGGAGATATGATTAGGCACTGAGCGCCATTAAAGTTTGTTCAAAGGAAGGAGCTATGTCAGAAACATGGCCGCAGTGGACCAATCAAAACGTAATGTGTTTGGCGGCCATATTGGACTTGAAAAAATGTCCACAAACTCATTTAAAAGACTACTAAACCACCCACCAACAATTTTGACAAAAATGCATAGTGCTCCAGGTGAGCGACACAGGCCCCTTGGGCCTCTTGTTCACATTAAATCATGGATGATCAGCTACAATGTATCGTCGTCGATGACCTCTGACAGACAATCATGTTGAAAGTCATTGCAGATGCTCAGTGACAAATCTATAACGCTGAACGATGTTAATCGTTGCAGACTTGTCGCAGGTTACTTGCAGTTTCATTGTTTGTCCCAATCTTCCAAATTTGTTGCCGATTACGCACATTATTGTCTGTGACTGTAGGGTACTTTATTCACTTAACACTTGGCACTGGTCTGTTGTGAGCGCAGACCGTTTACTGGGGTCAATCAAGGGATGTATTTCTATTCTGTGCCAAGTTCCGCCCTCTTTACACATCTTGGATTCGATTTGAAAATTGTAAAGCTGAATACCCAAAATCTAAATTGTGAGGTACGTGTAACTGCGGGTACATTGTTAACCCTTTAACACTCATATCAGCCAAAAATGCTTCTACTGTGGTCTTGAGTAATGTCTATTTGCAGACCAAGAGAAGACTGTTTTAGAGAATTTACTATGGGAATGACTAGCTCGCTAACCGAGCCAGTCATTCCAGTGGTAAATTTTCAAAAATAGTCTTCTATTGGTCTGCATATAGACATTGTCTATGAGAACATAGTTCTATTGGTCTGCATATAGACATTGTCTATGAGAACATAGAAATTTTCTTGAAATATTTTGAAACTAATTTGACTTTGGACTGTTGCTGCCTAAATGTTTATTACATATTGTAAATTTATCAGACACAATTTACACACTTTTCGGACAGACCAATTTTCGTGACGGAGCTCTGCTATTTTGAATCTGACGTCTGCTAATATGTGATCATGTATTTGAGTATTATGTCAGATACTTGATTCACAGACTGTATCCCTCTATTGTTCTTTAACCCTTTATCTACTGCAGACCAGACACTACAAAGTTTTTCTGAGGAAGGAATATTCTGTTGAATATTTTGAAACTAATTTGACGGGGTTCCAGTTGAATTAATTTCAAAATATTCAACAACTTAGCTACAGTTGAGTTGAGAGACTGGAATTTCAGGTGTTAGCGGTTAATGATTGGTGTCGCTTGACCAGTCGTTGACCACCAGCCATCATTTGGCCCCAGGGGCTATTTACCATACTCATAGCTGCGAGGTGTATTGATCACATGGCTTTAGTGACCACTTCTTGATAAACTATTCATTGTCCTTTATAGACACATTTGAATCCATGTTGGCATTATTCTCACATGGTTTGAAAAATGTGGATATTGAAATCATGTCCGTCCATCTGTCTGTTTGATCAAAGCTCCAAAAAGATATCCAAAAACTGTTAGAATTCAAACAAATGTGTTGTGCAAGTTAGCCATTCTGAATGAGGATTACGAGATGACATTTACAAGTGGGCTTCCCCCCCCCCCCCCCCCCCTAGAGTGTTGGGTGCGGATCGGGGTCAATGGATCATATATCATAAAAATAACATCCGCCACGCTTTGCTCCGAAACCGTTTGTTAAAATTAAAATAATTTGTTATGTGAGTTACCCAACTGAAAATGTATTATGAGATAATATTTATATTGGGTTCTGCCCCTTGAGTAAGGCAGTGGGGCAACGCGATCAAAAGGTCATATATCGTAATTCCGTCCATCAAGCTATCTCGTCCGAAACCATTTGGTGCGGTGGAATTCAACCAAATTTGTTTGACATATGTATTGGCTCTGCCCCTTTGTTTGGTGTGGGTAGACAGTGTCAAAAGATCATATATTATCCCTTTAATGGTCAAGCTGACCGAAACCGGCCTCTCCATTGGTCTTGATGAATATCCATTTGCAGGCCAGAAGACTATTTTTGAAAATTTATTACTGGAATGTATGGCTCGATAACTTTCAAAAATAGGCTTCTCTTGGCCTGCAATTGAGCATTCATTTTAAAGCAAATATCTTATTTTTCGGCGAAATTTAGTCATTAAACAAACTCTATGACCTCATACTGCCTAACAACACCGCTGAAATTTACCCATGAAGTTACCCATATGATTGAAGATTTGGAGAAAACAAATTATGTATTGTGCCTGCTGCCAGAGGTGGGTTTTGGGTCCAACGGGAAAAAATCATTAAAATTCTGTATCGTGCTATCTCCTCCAAAACTGTTTAGTGAAATTCAACCAAATTTGTTATGTGAATATAATGTCAGATTATGAAATGACAGTTACATTGGACTCGGCCCTGTGTGTATGCGTGCATTTGAGAGAGAGATTGTGTGTGTGTGTGCGTGTTAGTGTGTATTATTTAGTGTTCTCATGCACCAACGCTCACGCGAGACTGAGTGTGAGTGAGTGCGCGTGCGCCTGTGTGCGTGCATTGGGGTCACATTTAGAGGAATTATATTGATTATTAGATACATACCATTAACTGTTCTCTTCTTGTTTATTCAATTCTAGTTTATTTGTGTACTAAATCTTGCTGTGTTTCTCTGTGTTGTTGTACAGCTGGGGGAAGACCCACAGCTACTACCTATGGAGCTACGCCTGAGCCAACTGCCGCACCTGGATATGGTAGGTCGCTTTTATGTCTTGATTGTGCGGTACACAAACCCTCATACATAATAGCGTGTTTGTAGATCAGGATCTTGCTCTTCAAACCTTTTAAATCTAAATTCATAGAAATACAAAACGTGAATAATTTGACTGAAACTTGCTGCTGCCTTAGGCATCAATTTCTGTCAGTCATATCGTTTCAAACTAACCAATGAGATGACAGGGAATTATTTTAACTGTCTAACTGGTGAATTTATACAGACTTGATTTTCCATGGGGTTTAAGTGTGGACCTGCTGAATATTTTGAAAACAATTTGACTGAAAGCCACCAACTCTCAGTCAAAATTGTTTTCAAAATATTCAGCAGGTCCACAGCTATTGTCCATTGAATTTATAACTTTTGTGGCTTTCAGCAGCTATATCGTATTTGACCTATACATCGATGCCTGGCTAAAGTAGGTATCTTATAAATATAATCAATTCAGAGCATTTAATGATCTAGTTCTATCTAAATCCCAATTTTCATTTTTTTAAACCTGTTGTTGCTATGGTTATTGATACATGTACCTGTCTTGCCCATAGCGGTCTTATAGCCACTTCAATAAGGTGTCGCATCGCCATAGTTATGCGTCTCCTGTAATTCTTTATTTCATTAAAAAGACATCTAAAACTATAATACATAAGAATTATGCACCATTTTTCGCTAAACCATTTATTGTATCACATAGCTATTGTGTTTGAGATTCTCCTATAAAATGTGTCCCTGTTGAATTTGATATCGCCGGCGTTGTCGCGTGTTTGTGTGATGATAATCGTTACATTTTGTCTCGCTCTTCAGCAACATGTGTTATTTTGCATCTGCTTTTGTCTCTACTCACACTAGTCTGATCACAATCTGTGCATGAGAGGAATTAGCGCTGCTGAAATTACTGCCAGATACATTCCTATGTGGCACTTTTAGGCGTATGAGTCGTAATTTCCCTAAGAGTGATGATTTTATCGTGCAAAGACTAACCTGTCTCTGTAAAATTTGTGGAGCTGAATGCGGGTCGTGTCATACGACCGCAACACCTTTCAGCAGCAGCACAGTTTTCAAAATGAACATTGGATGATAATATTTTAGTATGACTGAATAATTATAGTAACGATCAGTTCATCCGTGTAATGTCGTTATAGTAGTTAACAGAAATAACTGATAGATATGAAGTCATCATTTTGTGGGTGAGCATAAGGGGATAATTCTATTATGCATTTATATCGTGTGATTTTTAACCCTATTATGTTCAATGCTGGAAAAAACCACCTTCTGCAGTTGTCTTACGGAATCTCAATTTAACCCTTTTACCGATAAATTCCCTGTATCTCAATCTCATGGCACATAAACAGGAAAGCTGTTGAAGATTTTGAAATTAATATGACTGGAAACCATTGCTGCCTTAGAGAGCAATGGCTTCCAGTCATATTAATTTCAAAATATTCAGCAGAATATCCTATAAAACGCAAATAATTTAGTTTTTCAGGGATTTCTTGTTGAAAGGGTTAAAGGCCAAGGGAAAACTATTTTTGAAAATTTGCCACAGGAATGACTGGCTCGATAACCGAGCCAGTCATTCCAGTGGTAAATTTTCAAAAATAGTTTTCCCTTGGCAGACAGACATTCATTACGGAGAAATCTCATTTTTTTCTGACCAGTCACAACCAATAAAGGGTTAATTTGCTGACTGGTGTTTACTATCTTTGCTTGAGGTTGACGCTCATATATAGATAGACTTCCTCTTTACGATTTTGTTCTAATCACAGTGTATCACTATGTCCGTTTAATTTAAGTGGCGTTTAAACTAGCTTGGTCTTAAGTGAAAGATTTAGTTATTTACAACTCATTTTCTGTATTTGTTATTTGCAAGAATTGAGATTTATCTCCAGCGGTGGACTGTCTCTATAATTGTAATTTACGTGTATTTTAGGCCAGATCAATTTATTTATTATTAAGAAACCCACCTAATTTTGACTTTTCCATAACTAGAAAGAAATAGTGTGACATGCTATAGACTGTCATTGTCATTGTTACTTAGGAAGCTTTGGTAGAAATGTGAAAAATTTGCCAGACAGACCGAATTATGCTAGTTTCTAGTCGCAACTAAAAGTAATGCTAGAATTTTAGTGCATTATTTCCAGCATTCTTTCAATCTTATATATTTCTGAGCACTAAATTTCTGCTTATCAATCAGAACTATAGAGTTTCCAGTAACTTTGTTCTCTCTAGCTGTATTATGACTCTTTTTAATGGTCATGTCAGACAAAACTATTCTCCACAGTCGTCTTGAGAAATGTTCATTTGCAGGGTAAGAGAAGATAGTTTTTGAAAATGTTACCACTGGAATGACTGACTTGGCAAATCCAGATCATTAACCCTTTAATGGTCAAATTTTCTCAAGAAAATTCAAATATTTGCTCATTGAATTTTCATTTGCATGACAATAGAAGACTATTTTTGAACACTTATCACTGGAATGCCTGGCTTGGTAACAGAGTAAAAAAACCAATCGTAAATTTAAAAAAAAAAGTCTTGACCACTAGAGAGGCCAGTTTTGGCCGGCTTGATCATTAAAAGGTTAAATGTAAGTGCTGTAGTACAACTTAGAGCTCGGAAATAACTTTAAAATGTTTAAAAAGAATAAAGTTAAAATTTTTAGCGTAACTGGATTGGAAGCCTTCCAAATTGTGTTCAAAGCCTTCATGAGAACATTTGCTAAGTCAACATGTTACTGTTTTTCATTCTGGAATCATTTTACATGCACACATATTTAGTTATGAGCCTGTATTATACCGTGCATTAAAATTTACTTTTGGTTTTCACCCATCTTCGATCTTGAGATTTTGTTGGGAATTTTCGTTAGAAAAAAATATTAAATTGGTCGGGCTTATCCACAAATTCTCAGGAATGTTGGTTCAGAGTAGTCCCCAGTTACGACGTGCAACTCATAAGTTTATCTGCAACTCATAAGTTTGTCGTTTCAAAATTTGTTTACAGTTCTGAGGACATAAATCTAAGTTTGTTTTAATTTAATTTGAAACTGCAGATTTTCTGAAAAATATCCAAGGGACCTTTCCAGTTTATCCCTCGTAATAATATTACGTCATAATCAACTATGTGAGGTGTAGGCTGATGTCATAATAATTACGTCATGAATGACTCGATTTAGTCTGTCTTAAATGCTTAATGGTCCGACACGTATGAATTGTATGTCTTTACTATTTAATAAACATTGTCAAATTTTTAAAACTAATTTGACTGGCCGCTATAGCAGCAACAGCATCTGATCAAATTAGTTTCAACATATTAAACAGCAAACCTGAATAGTTTTCTGGAAATTGATAGTCAGGCTAAATGTGGGTGGAGCTTAGCTAGAGATGGGCGGGGCATGGCTAAAACTGGAAATGTCCATTATAAGTGTTGTTGCCATCGGGAGTATGTGTTTTAGGCAGCAATTACTTTCGATCAATTTAGTTTGATCACGATCAGCCAGCATGTGTCTATTCTTATATCTGTGTGCTGTCTACTAATTACAAGGGCTTAAAGTTCGTTATTAGACACAATAGGTAAATTTATTTTATAAATAGAATGTTAGTTTTTCAATAAACATTTAATTCGTTAAAGACATCTGATCTCAATAAAACTTTACAGATTTGTTCTATACCATCATTCCATCCAGTCTACATCATAACTAAAATAAGTAAAAAATTGTTGCCATATTTTTATGGGGATTGGACGTAGCCTATTGTGCAAAAATAATTAGGTAATTTAATTCATCAAGGATTTATACGATCTTAATACAATTTTACAGATTTGATCTATAGCATCGTTGCATCAATTAGTAAATTTTTTGTTAATGTTTTTCGCCGGACATTTAATTCATCAAGAGCTTATCCAATCTCAGTGAAGCATTAGAAACTTGTTCTATACCATCATTGCATCCAGTCAACATCATAAGTAATATAATCTTCAAATTTGAATTAGGTTAATGATAGTTTTTCAATCGACTTGTAGTTCATCAAGGGCTTACCCGATCACAACAAAACTACAGATTTGTTCTATGCCATCCTTGCATCCCAACTCAAATTGTTTCCATATTTTTATGTGGTATGCTCTTAATTTATTACGGGCTTATCCAATTTCAACATAACTTTACATAATTGTTCTATATCATCATTGAGTTCACTTCGCAACAAAATTAAAACATTTCAAAAAGGTTTTTTGCATATTTTTACATGGTTTCGGACTTTATTGGACTTTATTTGTGTGTGATTTGTTTCCTTTTCAAGAATTAGAAGTTAGTTTTCAATAAACATTTGAGTTATCAAGGGGTGTACTATTTTAAGAAATCCTTTTTTCGCGCCTGCCACACATGTGTGAGATGCGCAAAAACTAAAGTGCTCAACACACAGGAAGCAGTCCATCTAGTGTTTATATCACAATGACGCAAGACGAGGTTACAAAAGCATCGATGACCCTAAAGCCTGATCCTGCGCATTCGGCAGATGACATCAATAACAACCTCAAGTGTACAGGTGATATCATCGTAGCACTCATCATCAATGGATGAATTCAGTTTTAGCTATGTCCCGCCCATCTCTAGCTAGGCTCCACCCATGATTTGCCAATTACCAGAAAACTACAGGTAAGCTGTTGATTATTTTGAAAGTAATTTGACTGGGTTCATCACCCAGTCAAATTACTTTCAAAATATTCACCAGAATGGTTATTAAATTGTAAAGACATACAATTCGTACAACTTGACAGACTATTAAGCTGTTATGACGGACTAAATCGTGTCATTCATAACGTGATTGATTATGACGTCGACCTACATGTGACCTTGATTATGACGTCATGTGATTGCTCGATAAACTGGATTCCTCCATTGAAGTAAATCTATAGGATTAGCGCAAGGAAAAGGTGTTTCATTTGTTAGCTCTCTGCACGTCTATCGTCTGAACATTCGACAAGACCAAACCCTTCAATCTCAAACATAGACATGACGCTGGAGACAGTGATTACATCGATGAAGAATAGGATCCCCTTGATACAGGTTGATGAGCTTCTTCCAATAGCTAAAAGCCACAAACCTGAAGAAGGCCAAAGCAGGGATTCACATCTGTTTACCTGTCCGACACTAGTGAAGCGAATGATGAACATATGCTACATTAATTTTGGTGATGAGAAGTGGAGGAAGAGTAGACTCTTAGGCTCACTTATTTTCACTTTAACCGACATCGCAAATCATTGGGTCGTGGAAAACATGGATTTGCGATTCTCACTGCTGCAAGCCACCAGACAATAATCTTAAGGAGCAAAAAAATATTGACTTGCTGAATATTTTGAAAGCAACTTGACTGAAAGTTGTTGGTGGCAAAATATGTAACAGGTTCAGACATACAACCCCTGGAATATGTTGTCTGCAAAAAACTCAGCAGTCGGGTAGTTAAGATGCACCTATATGATGCTAAATATTGTTCTACAAGGTGTGACAGCTGGACAGTGCCAATGACATTTTTGAAGAAACTTGATACTTGTCTGACATGGCAAAGCCTTGCGAGCCATCATGATTCCTGCCTGACAACACAGCCTAATCTCAAACTCAGCAACCGTGCAGAGCTGTAGATTTGTGTGATTACGTAATTAAATCGAAAATTGTGATTACTTTTTAGATCGTAAATTTTTATGATTAAAAATTATATAAACGATTAATCGTGAATAATTTCTACTGCATAAAATATTTCAAATCCTACCTTTTAATCATTTTTTAATGTAATCTGCCACGAAATTTGACATTTTGCTCAGTGAATGTACGTTCATTTACAGGCCAAGAGAGGACTATTTTTGAAAATGTATCACCGGAATTACTGGCTCGCGAATCAAAGCTAGAATTCCAGCAATGCATTTTCAAAAATAATCTCTTGGCCTGCAAATGAACTTTTCTCAACACCATTCTAGCTTGCGTCATTGATATGCTTTTTGTTGTTGTTGTCTGGGTAATTTGTACCCAGGCTGATTAATCGAGTAATTGTGATTATTATTAAATAATTGATAGTGATCATTCAAAGCAATAATCATGCAAGCCTACAGCAAGTTTCCATAATCTGTGAAGGTAGTAGCAGAAACGTGATGGTCAATGTTTGGACATGTGCTGCAAATACCGGAGAATACACCCCCTCAGACAGCATTGGACTTTTCAGTACTGGATGTCAGTAATAATATAAGACACACACAGGATCCCATATCTTGAGCAACTGATTTGTTTTGTGATCAGACATAAAATGTAATCTAGGAGGACCACAAGATGTAAATGAGCCTAAAGGAGCCTAGGGTACTTTAAAAGGACAAGACACAGTGGACAAGGCTGAAGAAAACTGATATCACTGGAAAAAATGTCCACACCTGTCAGCGACTGAAAACAATCGTCGTCGTCATAACACCATATCATCAGCAGCAGCAGCACCTGCAGCAGATCAAATTATCAATCTATGGATATCTGAGAAACTGCTGGTTCGATTTGGCTCAAATTTAAAGGTTGTGACCGTACACCAGGATTTCATAACATTGGTCAAGATCTGGTGAAAACAATCCAGAAAATCAGAAGAAAACAATTTATAATGTAAAACAAAAGTGGAGGACAAGGGCTTGCACTATTTGATTACTTTTGTTGGAAATGGAGTAATCCAGTTTCTCAGTCAATCGTACAGTGTCATAATTAACTACTTGCAGTGTAGGTTGACGTCATAAGCAATTATGTCATGAATGACTCGATTTAGTCTGTCTAAACGCTTAATAGTCCGTCAGCTTGGATGAATTGTATGTCTACAATTTAATAAACATGCCATAGGCAGCAACAGTACTCAGACAAATTAGTTTGAAAATAATCAACAGCTTACCTGTATAGTTTTCCGGAAATTGATAGGAACTTAACTAGAGATGGGCGGGGCAAAGCAAAAACTGGATTCCTCCATTACATTATGGTACCTTTTATGAATACATGGAATATAACAGAGAAAGCTTAAAGGTGTCATCAATTAACCTTTCCAGTTTATCCATCCATCATATGATGTCATAATCAACTATATGACGTGTAGGATGACATCAATCAGTCTTGAACACTTAATAGTCTGACACGTTGTACGAAGTGTATCTCTTTACTATTTAATAAACATTGTCAAATATATTGAAACTAATTTGACTGAAATTAGTTTCAAAATATTCAACAGCTTGCCTGTAAAGTTTTCTGGATATTGAATCGGGGCGTTCGGGAATCGATCGATCCCAACACGAGCGTGGGGTGGGTGGAACTTAACCAGGGATGGGTGGGCCAAAGCTAAAACTGGAAAGATCCATTGGCTATTCTAAAACCTGAGTAATCAATATCTGTTCTTGATGTCATAATGTAAACCTGAAAATATCACGCTTCATTTAGATGAACATGCATAAGGTATATACTTCTATCACCTGAAAATATCACGCTTCATTTAGATGAACATGCATAAGGTATATACTTCTATCACATGAAAATATCACGCTTCATTTAGATGAACATGCATAAGGTATATACTTCTATCACCTGAAAATATCACGCTTCATTTAGATGAACATGCATAAGGTATATACTTCTATCACCTGAAAATATCACGCTTCATTTAGATGAACATGCATAAGGTATATACTTCTATCACCTGAAAATATCACGCTTCATTTAGATGAACATGCATAAGGTATATACTTCTATCACCTGAAAATATCACGCTTCATTTAGATGAACATGCATAAGGTATATACTTCTATCACCTGAAAATATCACGCTTCATTTAGATGAACATGCATAAGGTATATACTTCTATCACCTGAAAATATCACGCTTCATTTAGATGAACATGCATAAGGTATATACTTCTATCACCTGAAAATATCACGCTTCATTTAGATGAACTTGCATAAGGTATATACTTCTATCACCTGAAAATATCACGCTTCATTTAGATGAACATGCATAAGGTATATACTTCTATCACCTGAAAAGTTGCACTCACTCTACTCTTTGATTAAGACTAACCATCAAATTTGTACAAGAAAATTCCAGCTGTCTCATATAAAATGTCCAATTGCAGACCAAGAGATTATTTTTGAAAACTTATCAATTTAATGTCTGGCTCGGTTATTAAGCTAGTCATTCCAGTGATAAATTAAAAAAAATTGTTTTATCTCCTGGTCTCCAAATTGATATTTCTCAAGACAAAAAGCCTTTGGCCGACGAGTGTTAAAAAACTACTTGTCTGGATTTTCTTCCAAGGTCGGTAAATAAATGCTGCGTTACATGTAGTATCTATCACATGTAGTATCTATCACATGTAGTATCTATCACATGTAGTATCTATTGTACATGATCTACGAGTTGTAGGTCAACAAAATCATATTTGTTTTTACATTCAAAATATCAAATTGAATCATTTGTGACAAGGAAGAATTAAATATCTTGCTGCTGCAAGCCACCAGAGAATAATTTCAATGAGCAAGAACTCTTGACTTTCTGAATATTTTGAAAACTTTCAGTCAAATTGTTTTCAAAATATTTAGCAGGTCCATAGATATACCCACGGACGTATGTCAGCTGTAATAACTCAGCGGGCAGACTGTTAAACTGGTGAGACCCATTATAATTACCAGGCAGCTTTGTCAGACATTAAACAGTAAAATTTTGAGACTGATTATATAAGTATATATATATATATATTTTGCGAGTCGAGACTAACACAGTTTTCACATTAATACACGTTGGTGTTTTAGAGCTGATATGTCTATGTTTATAAGATCTTAGGGGCACTGTATGTCAGCATCATAATAACAGTTCAATATGAGTGATTGATTTTCTGTTTCTAAAGGTCAAGGTCATTGTGCTCTTAGGAAAGCGGAGGGACGCCTTTGTGCTAGCTTTAATTCTAATGACATTAACCAAATCATAAAATGCCATGGTGAAAATTTAAAAATATGTGCCATTTTGCTGTAGGAGAAGCCAGTTTATTCTTTTGATTTATGAAAATTCCCACCAAGATCAGATGAGAGATTGGTGTTGGTGAGTGTGGTTGGGTGAGGGCATTGTGCTGTGGGAGTAGTGTGCGTGCGTGCGTCCGTTGGTGGGTGCGTGTGGCTGGGTGTGTGCGTGGGTGCATCCGTGCATGCATGCGTGTGTGTGTGTGTGTGTGGATATTGCACAATTTCAAGGTCATGCATATTAGATGAGACAACAGTGTTAACTCTAATGGTCAAGCCGGCCAAATCCGGCCTTTGCAATAGTCCTGAGGAATGTCCATTGCTAGGCCAAGAGAAGACTATTCTTGAAAATTTACCACTGGAATGGCTGGCTTAACCAAGCCAGTCATTTCAGTGGTAAATTCTAAAAAAGATAGTCTCCTGGCCTGCAAATGGACATTCAGTAAGTAAATATTTTGATTGTCTGGATCAAATTTGGTTGAAAAATCTAAATATTTGTTTAGTGAATTATAAATTTGTGTGACAAGAGAAGACTTTTTACCGCTGGAATGACGGGCTCTGGCTTGGTCATCGAGGCAGTCATTCTAGTGGTAAATTACAAAAAATCTTGTCCTGTAGATGGAAATTCTTTTGAAGACCAGTTCTGGTCTGCTTCATCAAGCGGTTAATTGTTAAGGCTTGTATACAAAATTCAAACTTTTGTCCATTTGCAAGCCAAGAGAAGACAATTTTTGAAAATGTACTCGTCACCGAGGCAGTGGTAAAAATGGTCTGTTGACCCATAAATGAACCTTCCCCACGACCACTATGGAGGCCAAATTTGGCTGCCTTGAACATAAGCATTAAATAACCTTATTGTTTGCTCACCTGGCCCGAAAGGTCAAGTGAGCTTACGACATGCCACGTCCGTCCATCAAATCACTTCTTAACAGTCTGACTGATTTCAACCATATTTGGGTGGAAGGATCCTATGCTGGTATGCTCCAGAACTTCTATTCACAATTTTTGTTTGGTCAATTTTTGGGCTAAAAATCTTGGATTTTATGAATAATTTACTGGAAATTGTCGAAATCTTTCTCCTTATAACTGCTTAACATATTTCAACCAAATTTGACTATGCGTTTTGAATAGTGTGGTGGGCTCTTAAACCCCTATTCAGAATTTTGATTGATCAATTATTTGGGTGAAAATCTTAGATTTTTATGAGAAATTGTCAAATTATCAAAACTATTTTTCCGTAGTTGCTTAACATATTTCGACCATATTTGGCTATCGTGGTGGACTGCAGAACTTCTATTCAGAATTTTGTTTGGTAAATTTTTAGCTCACCTAGCCTGAATGGCTGTCCTGGATTTACAGAAAATTATCCATGTCTGTTAATATTTAAATGCAAATGGTTCAAATGCTAATGGTCCAGGTGAGTGTCACGGGGCCCTTGTTTCGCTTGTTGTTATTGTCTTATGTATATGTCTATGTCTATGTAATTGGTTCAATTTATTTATAAGATTTGTTATTAGGTAATTTCTGGAGACCACTGAGCCTTGAACTACTGGTCTGTATTCTATGTAATGATACACATTTCTTTCTTAACCCGTATAACACTCATATCAGCCAAAAACAGCTTCTGCAGTTGTCTTGAGAAATGTCCATTTGCGGACCAAGAGAAGACTATTTTAGAAAATTTACCACTTAAATGAATGGCTCGATAACCGAGCCAGTCATTCCAGGGGTAAATTTTCAAAAATAGTCTTCTCTTGGTCCGCAAATTCAAGGGTTAAAGGGTTAAGGCTCTCGACATTCTAGAGTTAACTAGTAATACTCTGCATCCAAATATCAGTGTTTTTCGCAGAATTTGAAGATTATGTTGCTGAAACCTGTTGCTGTCAAAGACAACAACAACTTACAGCAATATAATTTTCAAATTAAGCTCTGGTTAATACCTAGTATCCATGATAGTTATCCGCTTACTGGAAAGATTTCACAGTTCAGTAGTATCTGTGTTCGCCTTTATTGATCGGAGACAAGTATATATATTTATTGACCACACAGCATGGGTTATACTGCAATTCATCCTGTATTTTTATTGACCCACATAGCAATTCATCCCGGATTGGCTAGATTTTATTTACCCTTAATCTCGCTGAAATAATTTTGACTGAATCTTAACACTGCAGTGACTTTTAGTCAAATTGTTTTCAAACTATTCAGCAGTTTTCATAGATGTAAGTCGCTATGGAATCCGGAGCTTGTCTTTTAGTCTATTGAGGAAGACAATTGTTTAATCATACAAAATATGTATTCTCTTAATAGCCCAGCCACCACCGCCGCTACAGTCAACGCCCATCTTCACTTTCCCACCAATGCAACCTGAGGGAACAGGTGAGTACCGTAATCTGTGAGAATTCCTGGAGATATCAGAATATATCCTTTTATTCCAGGTCTCTTTACTAATGGGAACAGATGGAGAAACTTGGTTTGTTTGTGTGATTGTTTTGCACACATAATCAACAACAATGGGGAAGGCTTTTACGTGTCAAAAGACATAGAGACAAATAATGCTCTCTGCGGATACAGGTTAAAGGATTCCATGAAATCTGTATACATTTGATTTAACACGTTAATGGTCAAGCCGGCTAAAACTGGCCTCTGCAGTGCTCGTAGGTAGTGTCCATTTGCAGAGAAAGAGAAGAGGGGTTTTGAAAATTTACCACTGGAATGACTGGCTCATTAACCGAGCCAGTCGTTCGACTGGCTCACTACCGAGCCAGTTTTTCCAGTGGTAAGTTTTCAAAGATATATTCTCTTGACCTGTGAATGGACATTGACGAATGAAAACTTGTTTTTCTGAACCAATCTTGACCATTAATGGGTTAATCTTAACCCTCATATCAGCCAAAGCAGGCTTCTGTAGTGGTCTTGAGAAACATCCATTTGCAGACCAAGAGAAGAATATTTTTTTACAATTTTGCACTGGAAATTGCTCGATAGTCATTCCAGTGGTAAATTTTCAAAAATAGTTTTCTGTTGGTCTGCAAATGAGGATTTTCTATCAGAAAATTGAAATTTTATTGAACAAATTCGAGTGTTAAATGGTTAATTAATTAACTCTTATAAGGCTACAACCTTTATTACAATGTTATACATGTTGCTCTCCAATGTGTTGCCATTTCATATGAAATTTATCATATGACTCGGGATCTCAGTTGGAGCGTACTTTAGCAAGTGAGTTCCAAAGATGATTTTACTAAACGAGTTTGATGATTAAGAAATGGCAATGAGTGAGAGATAATATCTAATTATCACATAGATTCAGAGGGTAATGGAGGATTCCAGTTTCTCAGTCAATCATGATGTCATAATCAACTAAGTGACATGTAGGATGATGTCATAATCAATTACATCATGAATGATGAGGCTAAGTTCGTCACAAATGCTTAATTGATGATGTACTAATCATTGTTGTATGAATTGTATGCCTTTACTATTTAATAAACATGCTGTTGTATATTTTGAAACTAATTTGACTGGGTGGTGTTGCTGCTAACAGCAACCTGTCAAATTAGTTTCAAAATATTCAATAGCTTACCTGTAAAATTTTCTGGAAATTTATAGTCAGTAAGTTCACAGATCGATCACTCCCAACATGGGAGAAGTGTGGGTGGAGCTTAGCTAAAGATGGGACGGGCATAGCTAAAACTGGATTCCTCCATTCTCTTATCAGGTTGTTTCAATGGTATATAAGCACATATTAGAGGGATTTGATCTGTCACTCAAGTATACGACATCATAATAAATTGCAACGCACATACACTGACATTGCAATACATATTGATACATCTAGTTAGCTCACCTGGCCAGAATGGCCAAGTGAGCATATGCCATGCCGACCGTCCATCGTCCGTGTGTCCGTCCGTCTGTCTGTCCGTCAACTTTTGCTTTAAAATGTATCTCCTCCTTAACGGCTTGCCGGATTTCAACCAAATTTGGCTAGAAAGATCCTATGGGGGTAGGCTCTAGTACATCTATTCAGGTTTTTGATATTTCAAATTTCAAGTGTCAAAACGCATCTCCTCTTTAATTTCTTGACGGATTTCAACCAAATTTGGCTAGAAGGGTCGTACCAACATGGGCTCTAGAACATCTATTCAAATTTTTGATATTTCAATTTTTGGGGTTATAAACTTAGGTTTTGTTGCAAATTTACCGGAAAGTGTCAAAATGCATCTCCTCCTTAGTTTCTTTGCAGATTTCAATCAAATCTGGCTAGAACAATCATATGGAGGTAGGCTCTAGAATTCTATTCAGATTTTTTATATTTCAATTTTTTGTGTAAAAAACTTGGATTCTATTTAAAATTTGCTGGAAATTGTCAAATTGCTTTAAAACACTACTCATCCTTAGTTTCTTGGCAGATTTCAACCAAATCTGTCTAGAACGATCATATGAAGGTAGGCTCTAGAACATCTCTTCAGATTTTTTAATATTTAAAATTTTGTGTTAAAAAACTTATTTTGGTTAAAATTTACCGACGTGTCAAAACGCATCTCCTCCTTAGTTTCTTAACAGATTTCAACCAAATTTAGCTAGAAGGGTCATACCGACATAGGCTCTAGAACTTCTATTCAAATTTTTATTTCAATTTTTTGGGCAAAAAACTTAGATTTTGTTGCAAATTTATCGGAAAGTGTCAAAATGCATCTTCTCCTTAGTTTCTTTGCAGATTTCAATCAAATCTAGCTAGAACGATCATACGGAGGTATGCTCCAGAACTTCTATTCAGATTTTTTATATTTAAATTTGTTGCTTTAAAATGTATCGCCTCCTTAACGGCTTGCCAGATTTCAACCAAATTTGGCTAGAATGATCCTATGGGGTAGGCTCTAGAACATCTATTCAGGTTTTTGATATTTCAAATTTCCGTGTAAAAAACTTAGATTTTGTTTAAAATTTACCGAAAAATGTCAAAACGCATCTCCTCTTTAATTTCTTGACAGATTTCAACCAAATTTGGCTAGAAGGGTCGTACCAATATAGGCTCTAGAACCTCTATTCAAATTTTTATTTCAATTTTTTGGGCAAAAAAATTAGGTTTTGTTGCAAATTTACCGGAAAGTGTCAAAATGCATCTCCTCCTTAGTTTCTTTGCAGATTTCAATCAAATCTGGCTAGAACAATCATACTGGAGGTAGGCTCTAGAATTCTATTCAGATTTTTTATGTTTCAATTTTTTGTGTAAAAAACTTGGATTCTATTTAAAATTTGCTGGAAATTGTCAAATTGCTTTAAAACGCTACTCATCCTTAGTTTCTTGGCAGATTTCAACCAAACCTGTCTAGAACGATCATATGAAGGTAGGCTCTAGAACATCTCTTCAGATTTTTTATATTTAAAATTTTGTGTTAAAAAACTTAATTTACCGACGTGTCAAAACGCATCTCCTCCTTAGTTTCTTAACAGATTTCAACCAAATTTGGCTAGAAGGGTCATACCGACATAGGCTCTAGAACTTCTATTCAGATTTTTGATATTTTAATTTTTTGTGTAAAAAACATAGATTTTGTGCAAAATTTACCGAAAATTGTCAAAACGCATCTTCTTAGTTTCTTGATAGATTTCAACCAAATTTGGTTAGAATTATCCACTGGAGGTCGGCTGTAGTTAAAATGTCTTTAAAAATCTCCGAAACCGCTTGGGGGATTGATTCAAAACTCATTAAATATCATCTAGTTCCAGTGGTCATCTCATTTTGTTCGGATATGTCAGTGGCCAATAAGTCCAGGTGAGCGATACAGGCCACTTGGGCCTCTTGTTCCGTCATGAACATTGAAACGTCCAATTGTGTGAATTCTATATCTGGATTTGCAAATTAATAAACATTCTCTATAGTTAAATCGAAATTGGTGTTATGGTAATTCACTGTTCAAAGTATATAAATTAATTCCAACACATGTGAACAGTGAGCGGAGCTTAGCTAGAAAAGGGCGGGGCATAGCTAGAAATGGATTCATGTGTTATGGAGTATTCAGTGTTCGTACTGGTCATTGAAATCCTGGAAAGTCAGGGTATCTGAGAATGTAGAATTAAGGCTTGGAAGTCCTGGAATAATGGTATATTTCATCATATTGTCATAGATTAATCATGAAATTCTATCGTATCTATTATTAAATAATCGTACAAGTAAAGGGCGGAAACAACTCTCAGTGAAATGAAAGACTATAGAAATTTGATTGGGTAATTTTTCTGGCAGCCAATTGGAAATTTTGAACACATCCAGCAAAAGTACTACTTTTCATTAACCCTTTAGCAGTCATGTCACACAAAAACAGCTTCTGCAATGGTCTTGAGAAATGTCCATTTGCAGGCAAAGAGAAGACTATTTTTGAAATTTTACTATTGGAATGACTGGCTCGATGTCTGCAAATGGACATTTTCTGTCAGAAAATTGAAATTTTCTTGAACAAATTCTAGGGGTACAGGATTAAGTGCATGCCTGATTTTAATCAAACTTGGCTAGAAGAATGCGATGGTGGTAGGTTTCAGAAAACGTCATCCATGCCATATGTGGTTTTCCAATATGTCCAGGAAATTGCTTAAAAGTACCACTCCTCATGAACTGTTGTGCCGATTTCAGGTTCCAAACTGAGAATTTCTTTTTGTCCCCAGAAAGGTATCTATTGCGCAGAACCATAGCGAAAAAATATATACTGTATGAAAGCCAGTATTGATGAACTGAGTAAGGTAAACGAATTCTGCAATACTGTTATCGAAAAGTCATTGAATTTTGCAATGGCAAATGAGTACAAACCATAAAAACATAATAGGTATTTGCAAAATCTGCCATGTAAGGGCTAATAGTCTATTTTTGCTCTATCTAATTACAGCATCAACTACACCATCATCATCATCAGCAGTACCACCTATGGGCTCTGTCGGCATAGTCGGTGCCCCTATTCGCGCTGTCGGTGCACCAGCTAGCCCCTCACCAATAGCCCCACCAACCAATGGAACACGCCTCACCGAATTTCAGTGCCCACCTCGCCCCAATCATGGTGTGGAGGGCAAACCAATTATGCTGCGAGCTAACCATTTCCAGGTAGGTATTCATTATAAGGCGTTTCTTACTTTATAAATCTATTAGCAAACAAGGGATTTTTTTCGGATTTCTTTGGATCACGCCAAATGTTGTGAAATCCTGGTGTAGGGTCGCATTCTCGTGTGTTGAAATTTGAGCAAAATTGGACCAGCAGTTTCGGAGATATGCATAGATCCAGAATTCTTTTACCTGCATTATAGCCAAAGTCCGGAAATCCTCTTGCACAGCATGTTCCTTCCTTGTGTTGAAATTTGAGCCCGATCGGAGTAGAAGTTTTTTAGCTACAGATGCGGACAGACACGCACACACGCACACACACACGATTACAATACCCCTTCTGAGGCAAGGTTAATAATGATTGATTCTATTGAGTATAACTACAGTGTCTTAGTGTTTTTATTTTGTCAATTTTAATTCATATGGGCTGTATCTCCAGAAACTATCTCGCTCTCCATCTGTATATCTTGTTTTGGATATCTCTCTTCCAGTCATATTACTTTCAAAATAATCAACAGCTTTCCTGTTTGTTTGCCATAAGATTGAGATCTTGGGAATTTATCGTTAAAGGGGTTAAAGCTTATATCTAAGTGATTATTTACATTAACCCTTTCACCAACAAATCCCTGAAAAAGTATATGCTCTACGATATACATGTAAAACTTATTCTCTTGAATATTTTGAAATTAAATTGACTGGAAGCCGTTGCTGCCTGGCTCCAGTCAAATTATTTTCAAAATGTTCAAAATTTTTTGCTCCTTGGTAGCATTAAAAATGAGATATTGGTACTTCATCCGTGAAAGGGTTAATAATGAAAAGTTTGAGAATCATTGTCGTGATGTTATCCACTCGGAACAGGCAGGGGTAGAAATAAGCATTGTTTTCTACTTCCACAAAGTGCATCTAACATTTGGATTTTACCTGCACAGCAAAACATCTACATGCACATAAATTAATCCTTTCACCCGACATCTATGAACTCTCTATATCTCAGTCTCATCACAACCATACAGGAAAACTGTTGAATATTTTGAAATTAATTTGACTCGTCTTAGGCAGCAACGTCTTCCAGTCAAATTAATTTCAAAATATTCAACAGAATAAATTTTATATCGTAAAGAATTTAATTTTTCAGTGATTTCTCGGAGAGGGTTAACATTATAGCCTATTAGCCAGAAATGTGGATGCCCCCTGTACACGCAGTATTACAAATTTACCTGCACCAGCCTTTTTTTACCTGCCTTGTGCATGTAAAGGGGCCTTATTTCAACCACTGGGAACAGGGAAATGTGAGTCCAAAATTCATCGGCATTTTAGACAGCATATGAATGAGAGATTGCCCACTCCTGGTCTACACATCATAGCGTTTATTAGCTCAGCTGGCCAGAATGGCCAAGTAAGCTTATACCATATCGACCATCCATCTGTCTGTCATTCGTCTGTGAACTTTTGCTATAAAAAGCTACTCCCCATTAACTGCTTGGCGGATTTGAACCTAATTTGGAAAGACCGTATGGTCGAAGGATTCAGAACTTGTTACAGAATTTTAATTGATCAATTTTTTGTGTGCATATCTTAGATTTTGTGAAAAATTTAACGTAAATTATCAAACTGCTACTATCATTAATCGTGTGGCAGATTTTAACCTAATTTGGCTGGAAGAACCGTATGGCGGAAGGCTTCAGAATAGAATACAGAATTTTGATTATCAATTTTTTAGGTGAATATCTTAGATTTTATGAGAAATTTACTGGAAATTGTCAAAATGCTACTCCTCATAAACTGTTTTGCAGATTCAACCTAATTTGACTGAAAGGACCCTAGGACTTCAGATCTTGTATATGAAATTCTGATTGGTAGACTCTTAGCGTGAAAATCTTATTTTATGAACAATTTACTGGAAATTGTTAAAACACTGCTCTTCATTAACCGCTAAGCGGATTTCAACTTAATTTGGTCGATATGACCCTTATTGAGTAGGCTTGAGAACTTCTATACAGCATTTTGATTGGTCAATTTTTTGGGAGAAATTCTTAGATTTTATGAAAATATTTCCCAGAAATTGTCAAAATGCTTCTACCCCTTTGCTGCTAGGCAGATTTCAATCAAATTGGCTAGAAGTACCCTGTAATGTTTAGTTTCAGAACTATTCAGAATTTTGCTCTGTCAATTTTTCTTTTTAAATCTTAGATTTTGTGAAAAATGTACCGAAAATTGTTAAAATGCATCTCCTTACCTGCTTGATAGATTTTAACTAAATTTGGCTGGAAGGATACTATGTTGGTAGGCTCTAGAAATTTTATTCAGAATTTTGATTGGTCGATTTTTTTTTTTTGCCGACCATCTTGGATTTTCCAAGCTATTTAAAATGCTACTCCTTAATCAATAGCCCGATTTCAATGAAACCTGGGTGGAACGATCTTATCGTGATAGGTTTAAACATAACAAACAACAATTTTGGGTGTTCAATTTTTTTTGGCTATCTTGGATCACATTATTATGTCTTTAAATGCAAATGGTTCAACTGCTAATGGGCCAGGTGAGCGTCACAGGCCGTTCGGCCTCTTGTTTTATTTATCACTTGGTGATATGCATCAGCTAATACTTATTAAAAGGTAAATAAGTATAGTAGGTGCGTTTCATATCTGCCTAGATATTTTTATCTCTACTCACTCCTCCCGCATGTATTACAAACATTAGCAATAGAGAAATCAACAGCATCACACATAGGCCGACCTCGTAATTAATTATGTCATGAATGATCCGTTTTAGTCCATCATAAAACGCGTATTGCACTGTCAAGTTGCACAAATTGTATGTCTTCTATTTTAATAAACATTCTGTTGAATATTTTGAAATAATTTGACTGGGCACTGTTGCCATAGGCAGCAATAGCGCCCTGTCAAATTAGTTTCAAAATATTCAACAACTTATCTGTATAGTTTTCTGGAAATTGAAATTTTTGTGTTTCTGAATATGAAATTATTTGACAGCTTTCCTGTACAATTGTCTATGAAATATGGGGAATTCATCTGTAAGTGGGTTAAGCATATCTGATAACTAGTTTCAGCTGAAAATATATCTTCCAATGGAGCTTTCCATTTTTAGCTATGGCCCGCCCATCACTAGCTAAGCTCCACCCACGCCTCGCCGTGATGGGATTGATCGATTCTCGAATGCCCTAGCTATCAATTTCCTGGAAACTATACAGGGAAGGTGTTGAATATTTTGTAACTACTTTGACTGGGCGCTGTTGCTGCCTATGGCAGCAACAGCGCCCAGTCAAATTAGTTTCAAAATATTCAACAGAATATTTATTAAATAGTAAAGGCATACAATTTGTACAACAATGCGTAGCCCGTCTTCAAGTATGCGTTCATGACGTACTTATTGACGTCATTCATGATGTCATTCATTATGATGTCATTGTACACATCACGTAGTTGATTATCACGTCATATGGTGGGTGAATTAGGGAGTATAATAACTGCACCTTAAGCTTGTAGGTAATGTCTTCACAAATAGCTAGGTAGCTCAAAGCTTCACTCTAGGTAAATATGAATGCAGACAAATAAATGTTGACATGAATGCAGTCAAATAAATGTTGACATGAATGCAGACAAATAAATGTTGATGTTCATCTCTGTTTGAATGTATGACTTCCAGGTACGCATTCCAAAAGGATTCATTCACCACTATGATGTCATGATTATGCCAGAAAAATGTCCTCGCCGGGTTAACAGGTATGTAAACAGTCAAACCTGTCTACACAGGACACCCTGCTTTGGGGTCAAAAAGGTGTGGTTATTTAACCCGTAACACTCTGATGTAAAAATCTCAAATTATTAAATTAAAAGATGAACTGGTGCTCATTTTTCAACAAATTTGGTGGAAGATGTTGCCATCATCAACATCGTCCACTAAAATTTTTGAAAAATGTACACCAGTTTCTTTGTGATTGATGCAGTAAAAGACTGAATATTGACATCAGAGTGGTAAGGGATAAGATAGGCTTGCACAATTATTGCTTTGAGTGATTACGATTGATTATTAAAGAATAATTGTGATTGCTCGATTAATCAGCCTGGGTACAAGTTAAACAGACGGCAACAAAGGCATATCAATTATGAAGGCTGCAATGGTGTTTAGAAAATAGAAATGTTCATTTGCAGGCCAAGAGAAGAGTATTTTTGAAAATATGCTCAAGTCAGTCAAATACTCTTCTGTTGGCCTGCAAATGGACACACATTCACTGAGAAACACGTTAATTGTCATGACCTATCGCATTAAAGATTAATTAAAAGGTAGGATTTGAAATATTTTATGCAATAGAGATTATTCCCGATTATTGAATTCTTGATCTTATGAATTCACTGTTTAAAAAATAATCACGATTTTTAATTTAATCACGTAATCAAATAATCACAATCTTTTATTTAATCACGTGATCGTGCAAGCCTACTTTAACCCTTTCATGACGAAACTGGCCAAAACCGACCTCTGTAGTGGTTTCGAGTAATGTCCATTTACAGGCCATGAGAAAACTATTTTTGAAAATTTATTACTGAAATGCCTGGCTCGGTAGCCGAACCAGTTATTACAGTGGTATATTTTCAAAAACAGTTCTCTCGGCCTGCAAATAGACATTCAATAAGTAAATATTTAAATTTTTTTGAACAAATTTCGTCATTAAAGGGTTAAGATGGTGGTTTTAACCCTTTAGACCCTGCAAGTCTGAAATGACAAATTGTTTATGATGTAAGGAATATTCTATTGAATATTTTGAAAATAATTTAACTTGGAACTGTTGCTGCCTATGCAAATTAATTAGTTTCATATTATTCAAGGATTAAAGGGTTATCAAACCATCAGCATTTTGCCGAAAAGTTATGTCAGTTTTTGGTAGAAATTCTATTTTAGCTGCATCATGTGTTCTCTATGTGTATTGTTCTTAGCTCTTTGTACTGTCAATCTATCCATGGCGGATCAACAAATAGGTATATATTTGTATCGTATTTATGTTTTCAGAGAGATTATTGAGACGTTGGTTCAAGCTTATAGTCAGAAGATATTTAATAGTAATCGGCCAGTGTTTGATGGCAAGAAGAATCTCTACACTCGTGATGCATTGCCCATTGGCGCTGATAAGGTAAACGATTGATATACTCAATGTAATAACTTGGTAGATCTTTGATTCGGTAATACAATCTAACCGTTTTACCCTAAAATTTCTTCATTAAAATTTCAGCTCTCATGGAAAATGACCATTTGCAGGCCAAGAGAAGACTATTTTTGAAAATGTACCACTGGAATGACTGGCTTGAGGCAGTCATTCCATAGATAAATTTAAAAAAATTGTGTTCACTTGGCGTGTAAATGGACTTTCAATAGGCAGATATTAAAATTTTCTTGGCAAAATTTGACCATTAAAGAGGTAAGTTTGTAATCTGACTGTTTATGTTGAATATGATGAGCCAGTCATTTCAGTGATAAATTTTCAAAAATAGTCTTCTCTTCGTCTAAAAATGGACATTTTCATTTTTCTTGAACAGATTTGAAGGCTAAACAATTAAGGTCTAAGAAAGACGGGTGTTTACTAGGAGAGGTTAGCTATAGACAGATTTGACTGAACAACATGTCTGAATTGAAATTGTGTGCATAAGCCATTTTTGGAAGGAAATCTGTTTTATTTAATTACCTATTTTGTTTCACGTAAGCCTTTTCGGCAGATTTATGTAAAAATATAACAACATGAAAGAAATTGTGAGAACCGAAAACGGGGTGTTTTGGAAGTATTTACATAACCTTTATGTAACCTAAGAATGTATTACAGCAATTTGAAAATGTATACTGAATATATATATATCTTGTAGTTCTTGTGTTTAGGCTTCCTGATGGCGGTCGTTAATCGTGTATTTATGGTCTGCATTAAGTGACTATATATAGTGTACAATCAAGCTCATAAATAAGTTAAAATTTTTCCTAAAATACCCCAGAAACATGTTAGTACAACTTTGAACATGAAGTAAGAGATTTTCTGTTGAGTATTTTGGTCTTAATTTGATTGGAAACGATTGCTAAAAATTAAGTCCAGAACAGTATATTTTCTTTTCATTGGGAAGCATATTAAGAACTTATATCTACGGCTGAGGTTCGTGAGGATTTTCATGAACCGAACCGTTTCACAATACATATGTGCAAACCATGAACTGGTTCACGAACCTTTTTAATATGCTATTGTATGCGAGAAATTACTCATAGCATAAAATAACATTCATAGGCAGGTGGCTTTACTGGCTACACGTAAATGGTAGAAAAACACAAATGACAAGTTCTGACAACAAATGTTAGAAAATAATATAAGATTCATAGCCAGCTAAGTTCCATTCATGGCCATATTCGTAAAACACATTTAGAGGACATTCAGAGATTGCTTGTCTATTATCCCTTTCACAGACAAATCGCTGAAAAAGTAAAATCTTTATGATATGAAACTTACTCTGTTGAATATTTTAGAATTAATTTGACTAGAAGCTGTTGCTGCCTAAATTAATTTCAAAATATTCAACAGTTTTCCTGTATGGTTTTCCTAAAATTAGATATGGGAATTCATCGGTGAATGGGTTAGCTTATATATGGTTCACAAACCACACGAATCCCATGCAAGCGAACCAAACCATAGTTTGTTTTTCCTTGGTTTGCGATCTTCCGAACCAATGAATGTTTTTGTTACAGCCCTACTTATATCTAAGTTGTGCTGTATATCTTATTGTTGTTGTCTTCAGGTTGAGTTGGAGGTAACGCTTCCCGGTGAAGGTCGTGATCGTGTGTTTAAAGTCTGCATTAAATGGGTCACTCAGGTGAACCTCTTCTCATTAGAGGAGGCCCTGGATGGACGCAGTCAACAGATTCCATTTGATGCAATTCAAGCGCTAGACGTTGTTATGAGACATATGCCAAGTATGACGTAAGTTCATGTACAGGAGTATGCATCAAAGCACCGTCGTAGTTCACGATAATCTATGCAACAGGATACTTTTGAGAAATTGACACCACGCTTATGTTTCAGATGAATGTATATGGCAGCTCCCATTGAAATTAGTTTTGAAATATTGAACAAAATGGTTATTAAATTGTAAATTTATCAAATTGACGCACTTTTTGATTTTCATGATGGAGTCTAATTCGTTATGATTGTGACATCCGTTAATGTGATGTAATTGATTATGAATCAGATAATGGAACTTTCCAGTTTATCCATTCATCATTTGACATCAGAATCAACACATGTAGGATGACATCATAATCAATTACAACATGAGTGACTCGATTCAGTCTGTCTTAAACACTTAAAATAGCTTGACACTTTGTACGAATTGTATGTCTTTACTATTTAATAAACATGCTGTTGAATATTCAACAGCTTACCTGTATAGTTTTCTGGAAATTGATAGTCAGGGAGTTCATTGATTGATCGATCCGAGCACGGGTGAAGTGTGGGTGGAGCTTAGCTAGAAAATGGGTGGGGCATAGCTAAAACTGGAAAGATCCATTGAGTAACAGATTTTGCTCTCTTCATTCTACCTTTTCATTTGATCCCTCAGCTACACACCTGTTGGTCGTTCATTTTTCTCACCACCTGAGGGATATGACCACCCTCTAGGCGGCGGTAGAGAGGTGTGGTTCGGATTCCATCAGAGCATTCGCCCGTCTCATTGGAAAATGATGCTAAATATAGATGGTATGTTACAGTTTCTACTTCCTAACAGTTTAATTTGTTGTTCACTGGTAAATATACATGTGCATTGAAACAGAATGCTCTATGGACCAAAAGGTGAATTCAGTTTTCATTTATATCAGTTTATCCGCTGTAACCCAGAATCCTCTCTGGGAAGCCATTGTTACCGTAACTCTTTCACGACGAAGCCGGCCAAAACCGGCCTGTGTAGTGATCTTGGTGAATGTCCAGTTGTAGGCCAAGAGAATACTATTTTTGAAAATTTACCACTGGAATGACTGGCTCGATATTCGAGCCAGTCATTCCAGCGGTAAATTTTCAAAAATAGTATTCTCTTGGCCTGAACATGGACATTCAATAAGTAAATATTTTAATTTTTTTTTTTAATTTTGTCATTAAAGGTTTAATCCAAAATATACAACAATACATTTTATTGTGTTTTGGAAACATTTCTAGTTATTTCTGAACTGTTTTGTAAAATCCTTGAAAAAGTGTGAAAACCCCGCTTAAAGTTTTACATTCCTTGGCACTATGAAGCCCGTTTGGTATTCAGTTTCGAGAAATTCCACTGTATTAACAAAAATATTAAGATATTGTTTGTAAATGGTTACTGCAATTGGCTTTACAATCGCTTGATTTATGCGTATTTACTTTCTATAGTATCAGCGACAGCATTTTACAAAGCTCAGCCGGTCATCGAGTTTATGTGTGAAGTGCTGGAAATCCATGATATCAGTGAACAAAAGCGGCCCCTGACGGACTCGCAACGTGTCAAATTCACCAAAGAAATCAGAGGTTGGTAATATGTAAGGCTCAGTTAGGGCTGGGGGTATACCGGTTTTGCACCGTCTCACAGTTTTTTATGGTGACAGTTTAAAAACCATTACGAAAATTAAAAACGAAAAACCGTCCATAAGATCGCCATTGCGCGAGATCTGGTGACTGTCTTAAACTAGTTTGTTCTTGACTTGCAGTTTAATATTATCATCTAGTGTAACCATTTGCTAATAGGGACATAAAATACAGTCATCTATAACTAACCATGGGAAAGCAAGGGTGTTGGTGAAATCCCAACAAATCGGCCGAGGACGACACTCGGCAAATATGATTTGATTTGCCAGCAATGAATTCGACATGACGTAAGCTCTGCGGGTTCAATGTAAGATTTAATAATTTGAAAATCTAAATTTCTTCTTTGTAACAAATAGTCCTTTTTTCAATTCGAATTTGTACTATGTTTAATTAGGATTCCAAGTGTGACATGATATAAAAAAAAATAATCAAGAAACGCGCTACGAAAACAACGATGCTGTACAATGAACTCCCAATACAAACATGTCATTATTTCCTTTAGATTTCTACAAACATAAAATGATCCATCACGGAGTAAAACATGCGAGACAAATTGCTTGAACGCCCGAGAAATGAAAACGATTAAGTCGCTTGTTACGTTGGCGGAGTAGTTACAAGTAAAATAAACCTCTTAGCCTCTCAAATACGAGCAGGCATAATGTGATTGGTTGTTAACAAATTCTTCCGGCGGGATATTCACTTCTATCGATTTTATGAATGAAATTTGTAGTATTTTTTATCACGTGAGCTTACTAAATGATAGAAGGAAGAAGTTATGCAGAGACTAAATTTCTAGGATATGATCTGCTATGTCAGTATAAATGTCTCGTAATGTTAGACCATCTTTTAGCATCTTAGTAGTACACGCGAAAACATGCACTGATACACACATGCACATGCACACAGGGACACCCTCACTCATAAATTGTTAATGTCGATGTTTAGCAAAATGTACCGCTGTATTGTAACATTATTTGCGATTTGGAGGTAATGATATTTAACATCTATAGCTAAGTACGTAATTATTATCCCCACACTTTTTGAAAAAACCTCCGGCCAGCCGCCTGTTTATCTTCTCTGGAACCATTTGGTGTAATTCAATTTGTTAGGGGAGTTACCCATATAATTCAGACAGCAAGATAACATTTACATTAGGCTCCGTCCCCAGGGTGAGGAGGGGGCAGGGTGGAGGTGGCGGCAGAAAGTCAAAATTGGCAGAACTCAACCAAATTTGGTATGTTAGTTACACATGATTGCGGGAATGTGAGCAAATGTTTACATTAAGCTTCACCTCCAAGGTGGGTTAGGGGAGGGGTGGGTTGGTGGGTAGCAGAACATAAACTGTATTCTAGTTATCAAATGTGTTTTTGTGTGTAGGGCTAAAGGTTGAAATCACTCATGCTGGTACAATGAGACGCAAATACCGAGTATGTAATGTGACACGTCGACCTGCACAAACACAGTCGTAAGTATTCACATTGATCATGATGTTGTAGGCATCATTAAGTTATGTTTGCGCAGTTACATGATTAAATTGAAAATCATTTATTTTTTAAATCGTGAATTTAGATTTTAGGTCCTAGAAAAAAACACCAAATTCATCAAACAAAGTACCTAGCAATTCGGACACTAGCCAAAGAACAAAAAAAATCTTGCTGTCAAAAAAGACAATCCCCAGTGCAATTCTCCAGACTGTACCAGAAGAGCAGAACTATGTATGCCCACAGGTGAAGATTTCTTGAGCAACGGCTCACGAGGGAGTGAATCATGCACATCTCCCCATGAGACATTGATTACATGTTTCAAGACGAAAGATGCAAGCACAAACTGACGTTCTAGCAACTCCATCAGTGTCAACCGGCTGTCAAATGTGGACAGAATATTTCATACAGAAATCTTGGAGGCAGAGTAACCTAGGAAACTTCTCTACACATTGAAATAATCGACTTTCAGTTCCCAACTGTGCGAAACTTTACGGGACTTTCCACTAAAGATTCACTTATCAACTTATTGTTAACAAAAGGTTAATATTGAAAAAAGTTTGTATATTACACTAATATCGTCATGTTTTTTTCACCATCATCACTTTGTTACCAAACACCATTTTCCAGTTCTCATCTTTCACCTCACTGTTTCTTACTCTCTATCAGCACTCGCCACTCTCACCCAACCATCAACCTACCCGCAGCGACCCATCCACCATGGGCGTGCGGGCTGGCAAAAGCATGCATTTTGTCACGCGCCAGCGCAGGGCACCAAGCATACCTCACACCACCGTGCACCAGCCACGCCGGAATGCGTGCGCGCGTAACGTGGCCCCGGTAGTCCACCACCGCCAAACTCTACGCACAGAAAAATGGGAGTGGGATGGGGTGGGGGCGGGGTGCACGCGAGAGGGGCACCCACGCCGGTTCACATCATCCTAAGCACACTTAGTGCATCGCTGGGCTGGCAGCTGGTCGTCCCCACACGTGCGCCACCGGATGCTCCTCTCTCAGCACAGAGACAATACGCAGGAATTACTTGTACCATCTAGACATTTTAAAAATATTAGTCTGAACCTAGAGGAAATTCGAAAACGCTCTACAATCTCTTGAAAAAGATTTGTAAAACACGCAGAAATTAGGGTTGCGCAATTTTTGCTTTGAAACATCGCAATCGATTGTATAAAAGAAATTGCATTTTTCGATTAAATCGTAGGTCCAAATTCCCAAAAGTATAAACCGGGGTAACATGACAAGTCACCAAAACTGGGACTTGGAATTTCTAGAAAAAGTTGAAATAAATGATACAAAAAATAGCACGAAATTAGAACAAAATTTTATGCGACAAATTCTTAACATCCTACGTCTATGCTTAATGTAAATCCATAATCGCGGGATTGAAATTATTAATTGGGACCGCCTAAATATTGCGTATAGTTTAATAAAAATCGTTTATTTCATCAATAGTTGACATAAAATGTCGTCGAGTAAATATATAAATCTCGCTTCCGCTTATAGTCTCCCTTTGTAGGACGAGTTTAAGTCATTACCCGAGTAGTGCGCAGACGCTGATATTAGTACCCGGGGTAATACTGCGCAATCCATATACATCATTCTCCCGCCACATAGGACAGTAGCTTTGAGTAGCTACAATAGTAACGGTGTAAACTCGTCCTATAGTGCAGTTTATAGTTGCTTTCAGAATGTACGATTTACATTTAAGACTAAACAACAGAACGCACAGTTCAAAATATAACAATCTCGAATGCTAGTGCGTTATTTTCTTTAATTAGGCATGGCAACCGAATCCAAAAGGAAAAATTAGTACACAGCCTGAAATTGCTAAAAGAAATAAAAAGTGATTATTGCCTAACACTGCAACTAAGTATATGTTCGGTATTTCATGACAGACTCGTTGTCTGCAGCGAAAGAAAGAAATTTATACGGCGATTTGACAGTGTAACTAGCTGGTTTTCTCAATGACAAAGGTGTTACCTTGCTATTGTTAGCTGGTTTACCATAGAGATTTGTGTTTTAATTAGGACTTAGTGAACACATGTGTGAAGCGATCAAGAAAAAACACAATGGATACATGCGCGAATGGATTGTAATTGTATTCTTTTACTGCTGAATGATGAGTTTTAAAATCTTAGTCTGCTCAATTTTTTCACGATTTTTCGATTTTTTTCAATTACATCGTAGAAAATCGAAAAAAAATTCAAAATTGCGATTTTCGATTAAATCGCAAAATCGCGGAAACCTAGCACAAATAGCGTGAGTCTATGCGACCACTTCCAATGGTCATAGCATGCAAACCACATTCTGTATAAGACCTGAAGACGTCCACAGTAAGGACAGAAACGTTATAAAGTGTGAACCGGCAATGCTCACCTACACCAACATCCACTTTCTCAAAAGTAATGCATAACCCAACTGAGAAAAAGAAGTGAGCAGCTTGCTCTAATCCCACTGTGAGGAACCGTTTATGAAAAGAACCTGAAACAATTTCACAAAATTTTGACAATAACGGTTCTGATTGTCTTCAGATTTTGACCAATCAGAATAGAGATATCTATTAGCAACCTTCCTCAGCCAATCAAAGGCCTCCAAAAAACCAGATTGCCAGAAATTTTGGTATAAAAGGAACCTAAAAAGACGTGTTCGATCATGCAGACTTTGCTCTACCAAAAGTAGAAGACAGGCTCCAAGCCAATCACACCGTACACATTAATTGCATTCGTTATTGATATGCCTTTGTTGTTATGTCGGGATAATTTATAACCAGGCTGATTAATCGAGTAATCTCGATTATTCTTAAATCATCGATCGTGATCACTGAAATTAATAATCGCACAAGCCTGCGTTCAGTGTACATGTCTGTACTGGACAAAATCAGGCTGTCAGTTCAGATGCCATTATTGACTTTTTGTTCATCTTTTCAGTTTACAGATTACAATCTAACCCATTCGAGAGAAACCACCTCTGAAAAATATGGGGGAAATGTACAATGTCACAAAAACGTGATAGTGCAACTTTCCAGGGTATCCATCTATCAATCCGATGTCATATGACGTCATAATCAGCTAAGCTGCGTATAGGATGACATCATAATCATTGTGTCAGAAATGATTTTATATGGCCCGTCTAACTCTTAATAGTCTGACACGTTGTACGAATTGTATGTCTACTATTTAATAAACATGCTGTTGAATATTTTGAAACTAATTTGACTGGACGCTGTTGCTGCCATAGGTAGCAACAGCATCCAGTCAAATTAGTTGCAAAATATTCAATAGCTTAGCTGTATAGTTTTCTGGAAATGAATAGTCAGGGAGTTCAGAGATCTATCGACCCAACATGAGCAATGTGTGGGTGGAGCTTAGCTAAAGATGGGTGGGGCATAGCTAACACTGGAAAGATCCATTGCTCTTGTTACTTATTGCTACTATTTATTCTGTCTCAGTTTCCCGCTGCAACTAGAGTCTGGACAGACGGTGGAATGCACAGTGGCGCGATACTTTCATGAGAGATATAGAATGAGATTACAGTAAGTGAACACAAATATGGCAGTTATGCCGATATCCCACTCATTTACACAATTAATCCTTGAATGGTCAACACTGGCCTCTGCAGTGGTCTTGAAGAATGTTCATTTGCAGACTAAGAGAAGGATATTTTTGAAAATTTACAACTGAAATGACTGGCTCGATAACCGAGCCAGTTATTTCAGTTGTAAATTTCAAAAAATAGTCTTAGTCTGCAAATGGACATTCAATAAGCAATATGTTGGATTTTCTTGACCAAATATGACCATTAAAGGGTTAATAGTCACTGTTTGTCATGAAATTAAAGGAGTTTGTTCAGTGAACGTCAACTTGTTAGCCAAGAAAAGACTAAATTTGGAAATTTGCCGCTGGAATGACTGGGTCGGTCGGTTTTCAAGCCTGTCATTCCCAGATAAGGTTAAAGAGTCTTCTCTTGGTCTGCAAATGGATATTTCCTCAGAGAAATGCCTTTCTAAAAGGGTGTTTTGGCCGGATTGACCATTACAATGTTAAACAAAACTGTGACATTGCATTGTGGGAAATCTTTAATTGTTTCACATCTGAAATAGATTGATCTAAATTTCAAAGGAAGCATTTCGTTGTGGTTTGGTAACAATTTCTCTGCAAACTGTTGCTGGTATAGGTGGCAACAGCTTCCAGTAAGCTTAATTTCAAAATTTCAACAATATGTTTCTTAGCCCTTAATGTTCAAGCCAAAATGGCATTTACAGTGGTCTTGAACATTTGTTTGCAATCAAAGATGGTTTTATTTTTTTAATAAATAATGTTTGGTCCTCTATAGCAATATAAAACAATATTAACCATTTTTGTTCTGTCATTGCTTATCACCAGTAATTAATGTTTATTTGCCGGTCAAGGGAAGAATAGTTTTGAATATTTATCGCTGGAGTGACTGGCGCTACCAGTCACGAGTGACTGGCTCTGGCGTGTAATTGAACATTTCTGAAGACCAGTGCCGAGGCGGGTTTGAGCCTGCTTGATCATTAACCCGTTAACCCTTTTGCTCATAGATTATTTTTGAAAATTTACCACTGGAATGACTGGCTCGGTTATCGAGCCAGTCATCCCAGTGATAAATTTTGAAAATTAGTTTTCTCTTGGTCTGAAAATGGACATTTCTGAAGCCCACTGCAGACGCCTTTTTTGGCTGATATGCGTGTTGAAATGTTAAGGGGTTAATATTAAATCAATGTTATGTGTACGTGTAACGGCAGCTGAATTAATCAATCTTGTAATCAACACATGATCATGTTTTTCAGACACCCACATTTACCCTGCCTACAAGTGGGCCAGGAACAGAAACATACCTACTTACCCCTAGAAGTAAGTGTGCCATGATTAGTGTAAGCGACATGTGATAGTCTTAAGATGAAGATGCTCCTCAGTAATTAATTATACTGTGTGTGCATGATGGTTTGGTTTTGTGAGTGTGGGGTAGTTGTATGTGCGTACATGCATGTGTGTGTGTGTGTGTGTGTGTGTGTGTGTGTGTGTGTGTGTGTGTGTGTGTGTGTGTGCATTCGTGTGTGTGTGTGACCAAATTTTCACTAATAACTGGGCCAGTACTGCGCCATAACATGTTGGTCTCATTATGCTTGCCAGACGGTTGGATGGATGGGACTAGCGATTCATCGATAGTACCTGACACTCTGTAGTATGTAATTACTCTTGTATTTTCTATTAATCATTTAACCCTCGAATAAATCTTCTCATAGAAAATGTCCATTTGCAGACCAAGAGAAGACTATTTTTGAAAATTTACCACTGGAATGACTGGCTCGGTTATCGAGCCAGTCATTCCAGTGTTAAATTTTCAAAAATAGTCTTCTTGGTCTGCAAATGGACATTTCTCAAGAACACTGCAGAAGCCATTTTTGGCTGATATGAGTGTTAAAGGGTTAATAAAATACCTGCACATAGTAGGTTACAATATATTCGTACTCAGCCTCAGTACAATTGTTACAAAAGTACATGTACTTGTAGTCATACTCCAGTTCTTAGCAACGACAGGCAGTGAATTTATTTTCTAAATATTCAACAATATATTTCTGACATTTCAGACGAGTGTTTTTAATTATTACAGGTAGAGTTGAATGAGTTAACAACCCATGTTTTGTTTCTGCAGGTGTGTCAAATAGTTGGAGGACAAAGGTGCATAAAAAAACTCACAGACAATCAAACGTCAACCATGATCAAGGTAAGGCAGCATTAAAACCTGGATTGATATTAACCATCAAATTTATTCAAGAAAATTTCAATTTTCTCACAGAAAATGTCAATTTGGAGACAAAGAACAAATTATTTTAGAAAATTTATCACTGGAATGACTGGCTCGGTAATCGAGCCAGTCATTCCAGTGGTAAATTTTCAAAAATATTCTCTTGGTCTACAAATGGACATTTTTCGAGACCACAGCAGAAGCTGGTTGCGTGAACTTGGGTGTTAAATGGTTAAGTCTTAGTACACTAGCCAGAGGATAGTTGAATTGTCTCAGGGCTTGTACTATCTGTGTATTGACCATCCATTTGTGTTAGTACCAGTTGTTCCACCAAGTTATATATGGTGTTGGGGGACAGGCAAAAGATGATACTTGGGGATATGAGAGCAGGTCGCTCTCGCAGAGATATGGGTCCGGGTGTCCTCTCCCATTGAATTAGAAGATTAGATGCTTTGATTGATGTAGAAGAAAGGCTGGGGTATATTTTGAAAGCAATGTTGCTGAAAGACGTTGCTGTCATAGACAACAGCAACATTTTACATCATTATTGTTTTCAAAATCAATGTACACTGGCTGTCATATGAAATTCAATGTAAATTGTAATTTAGAATGTTGAAAATTGAAACATTGAATAAATTTCTTTTACCAGGCCACAGCTCGCTCAGCTCCAGACCGAGAGCGTGAGATCAATAACTTGGTAAGTCAAAATCTAACAGCAGAAACAAAAGCAATTCAGAGATAGCCAATATTCGCCATGCTTGTTATCTTGTTTTTATCAAAGTTTAAATTTTGGTGGTGTGGATTGGGGTCCAGATTTTTTTATCATGGCCAAAGTTATTGTATCCTCGTCTGCGATCACGCCCTCTTTCGTGTAAAATATTTTTTAACCAAATCGGACAAATAATTTCTGAGATATCCATAGACTCTTTGAATTTGATCCGAATCGGATCTGGAGCTACTCTTTCATGATAAGATAGCTTTATTCAGGGGAATTGATTTGTCTTGGACAGATTTCATGCTTTGACTGGCCACTGATTTGTCTTGGACAGATTTCATGCTTTGTACTGGCCACTGATTTGTCTTGGACAGATTTCATGTATTGTACTGGCCACTGATTTGTCTTGGACAGATTTCATGCTTTGTACTGGCCACTGATTTGTCTTGCACAGATTTCATGCTTTGTACTGGCCACTGATTTATCTTGGACAGATTTCATGCTTTGTACTAGACATTTAAATCCTGGACATTGAGGCAATTTGAGAGATTAACCATTTAATGATCATGATTTGTCAAGAAAATGGACATTTTTGCTCAGTTGATGTCCATTTGCAGGCCAAGAAAAAACTTGTTGAAAATTTACCGCTGCAATGACTGACTCAAATATTGAGCCAGACATTCCAGTATTAAATTGTCAATAATGGTCTCTTGGCCTGCAAATGGACATTGCCCAAGACAACAAAAGATGACAGTTTTGACCGGCTTGACCATTAAATGGTTAAAGTAATATATCATCTGACCATTAACCCACTTGTAGACTTGCATATCAGCACCTGATACAAATGAAAGATGTCAAATGTCAAAGATAGATGTCATATGATGGCCTTCTCAAGTGCGCAAAGGTCAAAGTAGAAAAATCATTACTAATTTTAAAAGGTCATGTGTTGTGTAATGGCCACAGAGACAAGTAATTTTTGGGTTACACATGTCAAGGTCAAGCGTCCAATTAAATTATCTTGGGAAAATTGTGTCATTAAAATGCCGTTTATTCGGATAAATTCCCATTTGATCCATTACCCCTTCAAATGTCAATGCCTCAATTTCAGGCCAACTATCATGAGTATACCATAAGCAGCAGCAGCTCCCAGTCAAATTAGTTTCAAAATGTTCAACAGCATATTCCTTACATCGTGAAGAACTTGCTGTTTCTGGTATGTAAGGGTTAAAGATGTGCTAGGAAGTACCGAGAGAGTGAGTACAGTTCAGCTCATAAATAAGTTAAAATGTCTTAAAAAACCACCAGAAACATGTTAGTTAGTCCACTTTTGAAACCAAAATGGTCTGTTGAATATTCTGAACATAATCGGATTGAAAGACGTTGTTGCCGTGTCTTCTAATCCAATTATGTTCAAAATATTCACCAGTACATTTTATTTTGTTATAGAAACATGGTAAGTTATTTCTGAGCTGTACTTTATAAGCTAATCTCGCAGAAACAAAACAAGCTACTTTTTGTCATGTTATTTTCATTTTGTTCAGTTAACAAAATAGCGGATATTGGGGTTTGTCTACTTCATACAAACAAGGAATTCATCTGTGCATTATCATTGGTCATGTGTTATATATATATATATAACATTCATTATTATTTCAGGTTATATGTCCAGTTAGTGTGCACTTTTCCATCGTCCGCGTGGCTAACCAGCGCTGAAATTTCTGTCTCAATTTAATTAACCCTTTAACTGAAGTCATCCAAAAAATGGCTTCTGCAGTCGGCTTGAGAAATGTCTAATTTGCAGATCAAAAGAAGACCATTTTTGAAATTTTATCACTGGAATGGCTCGGTAACCGAACCAGTCATTCCAGTGATAAATTTTCAATAATGGGGTTTTTGTGATTAGCAAATACACATTTTCTATGAGGAAAAAAAAAAATTTAAACAAAGGGTTAATTATGGTTTCCATCTAGTATTATATTTAACCCTTTGATGGCCAAGATGGGGCAAGAAAAGAAAATACAAGGTTGATAGAATCTCAGTATTTGCGCATTCTAAATGTTTTCAGATTTTCCAGATTTTTTGTATTTACACCCAGTTGTGGAATCCTGGTGTATGGTCACACCCTTCACCTCTGCTAATATTTGAGCCAAATCGGACCAATAGTTTCTGAGATATCCACAGATCCTGAATGAGATCCGATCCAGATCCAGGTTCTTTAACCCGGATCATGGCCAAAGTCTACAGAACCTCTCGCACATGAAGTTCCTTCGTTTTGTTAAAATTTGAGCCAAATCGGATAAGAAGTTTTTGAGATACTGCCCAAAATAAGTGTTTGTGACTGACTGATAGATGGACTAACTGACTAACTAACTAAGAGACATGATGGTTTATTGAGCTGCTACCTGCAGCTATTGAGCTGCTACCTGCAGCTAAAAAGTGCTTAGTCAATGTTAGTTTCCAGCGAGGGAAAGGAGTATGTAAAAAATATACCACTGACTGGAAGGTAGTTTCAAGAGTTTATTCAATGTCTGGAGTGTAGAGTTTATACAGTAATCTAGCTGTGTATGTATGCATTGTATGCTAAAGCTGTGCCATAGCTCAGAACTAGGTCAGATTGACCTGCTTTTCATCGTCCACTAAGCATCATAGGAAATTCTTGTAGCTGTAGCTTCAATAGTATACAGGATCTAATCATGAACTAAAGGTGGATCATGTATCAAAAGTAGGTCACTATGACCTACTTTTGACAGTTCAATGAAATGTTGGTAATTGCGCCAGTCATTCCAGTGGTATACTTTCAAAAATAGTCTTTTGTCACACAAACAGACATTAACTGAGTAAGAATTGAAATTTTGAAAATCTTGACCATTAACCCTGATGTCAATATTCTATCTTTTACTGTGTAAATGGCCAAGAAACTGGTGTCATTTTTCAACAATTTTGGTTGATAATTTTGCTCTCTACAACGGCAACATATTCCAGCAAATATGTTGAAAAATGAAACCAGTTCATCTTTGAATTTAATTTGAAAAGTGAAAATTGTGGCACAAACGTGCAGTCTTGGATACTATTTATTTCTTGCTTTGCGAAAGCAGATATGAGAGGGTGTGGCTGGGGGAGTTATCCCTTTAACACTCATATCAGCCAAAAATGGCTTCTGCAGTGTTCTTGAGAAATGTCCATTTGCAGACAAAGAGAAGACTATTTTTGAAAATTTACCACAGGAATTACTGGCTCGATTTTTCTTGAAGTAATTTGAGGGGTAAGGAGTTAAGGGGGTGGTAGTGGTGGATTTTGTTTTGCATATAGCTGCCCTGCATGTACTATGCATTCATCCATGTGCCAGACCTGTCCACTGGTCAATGGTCAAGACTAGATCATTCATGTATATGATGCCAAAGCAGTATCCACCTGATATATGGATAATGTCGGGTATATATGGGTTCCTCTTGGCCAGTGGATGAGGCCTAAATTACCCAACTTTGGTCCAAATGTTAAAATCACTCTTGCTATAGATAGAATATTCCCTGATAATGCAAGTTACTGTGCTTGTACTGAGCCAATACAGCCCAATATATCCCGGTACAGGCCCAATAACCAGCGTTATCAGGATTTATTTATGGATGATGGCTAAGATTATACCAAAGGTTTTTTGATTGTTTCTGCCATGGTGTGGGTAGGTCAGTGCGGTGTGATTATATTACTTAGCATGTTGCCTAGGTAATGCTTGCTGTTATTCACTATTATTAAGTTATTAGTCTCCTACCGGTAAAACCGGGTGGGGGGGGGGGAATATAGGTTTGCACTCCGTCTGTCGCAGTTGGTTTGCCGCACTTTTTCGCAGTCCTTCATGGTATTTAACTGAGAATTGGTTTATTGCTTTGTTATGAGAAGTTACAGACGAAGTTCTAGTTTCAGGCATATGTATCAATTTTTGATGGAGTTATGCCCCCTTTCGAGTTAAGAAATACGAAAAATATCAGCTTTCCGCACTTTTTCACACTCCTTCAAGATATTTAAGCGAAAATCAGCGCATCGCTTTAGTATAAGGACTTACTGAGCAAGTTCGAGTTTCAGACATTTTCGTCAATTCATGGAGTTATGCCCCCTTTTGACTTATGAAATACGAAAAATATTAGTTTTCCTGACTTTTTCGCAGTCTTTCAAGATATTATACTGAGAATTGCTACATTGCTTTGGTATGCAAAGTTACAGACCAAGTTCGAGTTTCAGGTGTATGTGTCAAATTTTGATGGAGTTATGCCCCCTTTCGACTTAAGAAATACGAAAAATATTAGCTTTCCACACTTTTTTTCGCACTCCAAGGTATTTAAGTGAAAATCGGTGCATCGCTTTAGTATAAGGAGTTACAGAGCAAGTTCGAGTTTCAGACATTTTCGTCAATTTTTTATGGAGTTATGCCCCCTTTCGACTTATGAAATACGAAAAATATTAGTTTTCCGCCATTTTTCTCGCAGTCTCAAGATATTCATTCAACTGAGAATTGGTACATTACTTTATTATGAGAAATTACAGACCAAGTTCAGTTTTCAGGTGTTTGCGGCATTTTTTGATGGAGTTATGTCCCCTTTCGACTTAAGAAATACAAACATATCAGCTTTCAAGACTCCTTCTCCTTCACCATATATAACTGATACTTGGTTTATTGCTATGTTATGAGAAGTTACAGATCAAGTTCGAGCTTCAGCTGCTTTTGACAATTTTTAATGAAATTTTTTACTCAATCTCTAAAGATTTATATCACCAGGTAGGGGGACATGTATTGCAAAGCAATACTTACAGAATGCTTGTTAAATATAATGGAGGGATCCATTTTTAGCTATGCCACGCCCATTTCTAGTTAGGCTCCACCCACTTTTTTGCACATGTTGTAATCGAGTTTCTGAAACTTAGAAAGCTGAATTCCCAGAATCTAAATTTCAAGGTATATAACTAGACAGGAAAGCTGTTGAATATTGTTGTCAAATTAGTTTTAAAATATTCAACAGAATGTTTAGTAAATTATAACTTCACCAAAGACATACAATACGCACACTAGTGACAGACTTTACGAATTTCGTGATGAAGCAATGTAGCATCATTGTGATTGTAATGTCAGCGAACTAGGTACTTAACCCATTATCCATCGAATTCATTCGAGAAAAGTTTAATTTTCTTATAGAAAATGTCCATTTGCAGATCAAGAGAAGAATGTTTTTGAAAATCTACCACTGGAAACTGGCTCGGTTATCATGCCAGTCATTGCAGTGGTAAATTTTCAAAAGATAGTCTTCTTGGTCTGCAAATGGCTATTACTCAAGACTACTGCTGAAGCCAATTTTGGCTGATATGAGTGGTAAGGGGTTAATTGATTATGACATCAGATACCTGAGTGATGGATCGGATCCCTCCATTGCCTTTGTTTATTATGGCTCTGACTAATGAGTGATCAATACTATTATCTTGTACTCCTTCCTTCCAATATTTCTCACCACCCCTGGCTGTTATCCTGCCTCTGTCTCACTCATCATAGATCACGCGGGCAGACTTCAACAAAGACCCTTATCTGCAGCTGTTTGGTATCAGCGTGTCTACCCTCATGACCGAGGTTCAGGGCCGCGTGCTGACTGCTCCTAAAATACAATATGGCGGCAGGGTAGGCCAAAACAATAATACCGTCATGTAGCTAGTTACCTAGCAACCATCACCAAGAACACATGATGATGTAATGCTAGTATCCTGGTGTCTTCGTCCATGTCTCTGTCCGTAGCTAGCCGGTGGTAGTTTCTAGTGCAGGGCAAACGGGGTGATAAGTTGTTTTTTCTACATTTTAATAACATCGCTCATCCATGTTCATTGAATTCATCCATTATTTTCAGAGTATGAGTTTAAAGTTGACCATACAAAAACATCAGAATTTTGTAAATTAAACATTTGATAGGCTGGTCAATGATGTATTAAATGTTCAACTCTGAACTCATGCTTTGAAATTTTACTTCGCCTTTTTCTACCTTGTCATAATCATTCAACGTTTTGTTTACAGCCGCCTCGTTAATATTTATAAATCAAGTGGGTGCTATGGAAACTAATAATCCACTAATATAATATGCAGTCTAAGCTGTTGTGAGGCGAACTGAAGCGCCAAGTGTTGAATATTTTCAAAATAATTTTGACTGGAACAGTTACATGTTCTTGTTAACCTGTGCCACTCTGATGTCAATATTCGATCTTTTACCGTGTCAATAGCAAAGAAACTGGTGTACAATTTTCAACAAATTTGATGGAAGATGTTACTGTCTACGACAGCACCATCTTCCACCAAATTTGTTGAAAAATGAACACCAGTTCATCCGTTAATTTAATTTGAAAATGAAAAAATTTTGACATCAGTGTGTTAAAGGATTAATTTCCTTTGAAAATATCCAGCATAATGTTGCATAATAAATTTTATGTTGGACTGATTAACCTTTTAATGGTCAAGCCGGCCCAAACTGGCCTCTGCAGTCTTCTTGGGAAATGCCCATTTGCAGACCAAAAGAAGACTTGATAAGTGAGCCAGTCATTCCAGTAATAAATTTTCAAAAATAATCTACACTTGGTCTGAAAGTGGACATTATTTTAAATGAGAAAATTGAAATTTGAACACATTTTTTTAACTAAAGAGTAAAGTTAATACGATGTGTTAAAAGATGTGGACTATTTTAGAGTTTCAATCAACTTTAAGAAAGTTAGTGTGTCTCCGATGACAGTTTCGAGTTAGTGTATTAGTTTCCAATAGTCCTGCTCTTTATTTGTTATCTCATCAGTGACGTGTGCATCACGCACATCACGTGACAAAGCACTCATACTGGTTTCAAGGCATGCTGCGTCTGATACTACTAGCAAGTGGTTTGATTGACAGGATAGAAACTTGTCAGTTGATAACGCTACGAGTATTACTTGTCGGCACATCTGTCATGTTTGTTAGAAACATTTTTTTACCTATACCTTTTGTGTTTTGTAGAATTTTATTCTAAAAATGTGAATTTATTTTTGATTTAACGATAATGATTTTAGTTTTTCATTTATTCATCTGTAAATTCCAGTGATCTACATTTCACTGTAACCTGAAAACGATTGAATAGTTTTGAAGAATAATTGTACTGGATGCCTTTGTTGGCTTTATATATATAAGCCTTCCAATTTAATTACTTTCAAAGTATTCAAGTATACTCCTTACATTATCATAAATTTAATTTAGCAGAATATCTGCTGTAGGAAGTGGTGTACAAATCCTAAGGTAAGTAGCTGGTTGTATCAGACCTGCAATCGATACCAGGATGTAGCTGTCTACTCTCGTACTGAACTCCATAAACTTGACTCACAGCAGGTGGCCAGACTGACTCACATCCACTAATCCTTCTGTTCAGCGATCTGTTCTTCTCTTTTCAGTTTACTGCCACTATAATACTTCTTTCTATCCAGCTTGAAGCGGAAGGAAGCATTTTTTCCCCGTTTTTTATCGCCACCATTTTTCCAATATTTCTCTCGATTCTGCTAAAATTCAGGTTCGGAAAGCTAATTTCAATGCCGACCCTTATCTGCAATTGTTTGGTGTGGCCATCTCCACTCAAATGGTAGACGTGCAAGGCCGCGTGTTAACAGCACCTAAGATTCAGTACGGAGGACGGGTAAGGATCCTCGGTCGACTCTCATGACCGCAGTTTATTCATCATTCACAGTATTCCATCAACCGGATTCTCAATCAGTCTTCCAGCTAAGCTGAACTGAAACCGGACTGTGTCTACCGTTTCTACCCCACCCACACTCTCCCCCTTCAACTCACCCAGACTTGACCAGTTGACCGGCCGTTTAAAACAAATGTTTCCGATAATATTTCATTTAACCCGTTAGCACTCAACCTGGCCAAAAATGGCTTCTACAACGGTATTGAGAAAGGTCCATTTGCAGACCAAGAGAAGACTATTTTTGCGAAATTTACAACTGGAATGACTGCCTCAATAACCGAGCCAGTCATTCCAATGGTAAATCTTCGAAAATAATGTCATCATTTTCTGAGAAAATTTAAATTTTCTTGAACTGATTTAAAGGTTAAAAGGGTTGGTTAATCTATATATTTCTATATATGCACTACATACATATATATGCTCGTAAACATGTGGTGCGTTAACTGAATCCGTCGAACCCGTTTCCCTAATCCATTTTTTTACACACCACAATTGCTATACCCCCTACCTCTAATTTGTGCTTGATAATTTTTTCTATTTAAGTTACAGAGCAAAATTCTGACAGTGTTAGAGTATTGTTCCTTCCAATTCATCTTTCACTTGATTAAGCAAAAATTAGGCTTCATTATTAATTAACATACTAATGACATTGTAATCTTTGTATTAAAACAAAAGGTTGGTTGAATATTTTGAAATTACTTTAACTGGAACTCATTGCAGCGAGAGATTATACTACATTCCAGACAAATTAGTTTCAAAATATTCACCAGCTTTCCTCTGCTGTTGCTTTGAAATGCGATTTCTTGCTTGAAAGGGTTAACTACGGTACAGCTCAGAAAAAGCTTTAAAATGTTTTGAAAACAACATAAAATGTACTGTTAAATATTTTGGACTTAATTTGATTGGATGGCATTTCTGCCTTGGCTCCAAATTAACTCTTTAATGTTCAAATTCGGTCAGGAAAATTTAAATATCTGCCTATTCAATGTCCATTTACAGGCCAAGAGAGTACAATTTTTGAAAATTTATCACTGGAATGACTGGCTCGGTTATCGATCCAGTCATTCCAGTGATAAATTTTCAAAAATTGTATTCTCTTAACCTGAAAATGTACATTTCACATGACCATAACAGAGGCTGGTTTGGGCCGGTATGACCATTAACCCTTACCACTCTGATGTCAATATTCTATTTTTTATTGTGTCAGTAGCAAAAAAAACTGTTGTACATTTTTCAACAATTTTGGTGGACGATGTTGCTGTCTACGACAGCACCATCTCCCACCAAATCTGTTGAAAAATGAACACCAGTTCATCTTTTAATTTAATTTTAAAATTTAAATTTTTAACATCAGACTGGTAAGAGTTAAAGGGTTGAATTAAGTGCAAAATATTCAACGGGACATTTGTTACATAATGTTAAAAACTTTGCTAACTAATATGTTGTATGGTTTAGTCATGGAAACATGTTAGCTTATTGATGAGCTGTATTGTCCTGGACAACAACTCGTGACATTTCTTTGCTTGTACGCTTTTTCTGCATCTTGAGGCAAATTAATACACCAGCACCCAGCTTTATAATTAACTCATTCACCAACGAATTCCCCGTATCTCATTTTCAAGGCAAACCATACAGGAAAACTGTTGAATATTTTGAAATTAATTTGACTGGAAGCCGTTATAGTCAAATTAATTTCAATATATTCAATAGAATAAGTTTTATACCGTAAAGAAATAACTTTTTCAGGGATTGGTCGGTGGAAGTGTTAGTTATCTCGGCGCATACGGCTTGACTAATTCATGCTAATAAGTATTTGCTTAAACCTTTAATGGTCAAGTTGCCCAAAACTCAACTGGACAGTGACCTTGCGATCCCAATTTGCATGCCGAGGAAAGAGGAATTTTAAAAATTTACCTTCTCTGTTCAGTGTTATGCCAGTCATTCATATGGTAAATTTTGTAAAATAATCTCTTGCGTAGCCTGCAAATGAACATTTAAAGTATATGTTTTGATATTCTTTAGGGAATTTGATCATTAAATGTTTAAGACTACTTGCAAAAATTAACTAACAAAGCAGGAAAAATTTTTTTTGTTAAAAAGTGAAATCTACCATCACTTTATTAACCCAAGATCGGTTTTAAAAGAACTTAGATACCACAACTACAGCATGTTTTGAGAATAAGATTTTGCGTGGCTGTAGATTAACTATAATTACTCAGAAAATATTAAATCCATCGTAGATAGAATGAGATTTCTTATTATTATAGCGTAGTAATCTGCGTTAACTTTTTGCAAAATGCACTTTTAATGGTGGCGATGAAATCTAAATACATATGCTGTGCTCAGTTGTCATTTAGTTAAATCCCTGAATCTGGTTTAAATATACATTTATCATTTATCAATTATAACCACGATGGCGGCCCGTCTTCTAGCACATTTTGCTTTTTTTTTAAATTTATTTATTTATTATTTTACGTCTTAATTAATCATCCCATCTCATGTTCATTAAACATCACCATCGTATTAATGAAAGATTTAGCCATCTCGCTCCTGCAAACCATCAGATAATCATATTCATGAGCAAGATGCTCTTGACTTGCTGAAAATTTTGAAAACAATTTGACTGAAAGTTGTTGGTGGCTTAGCCACCAACAACTTTCAGTCAAATTGTTTTCAAAATTTTCAGCCAGTACAGAGATATAACATCTGGAATATTCCGTCTACAAAATGTCAGCAGCTGGATGGTTAATGCTGACAAACAAACAAAAAACGACAAACTTAGTCGTACTGTTACCCCGTGCTCTGCAGCGACTATTACTGCGGCTGGTTCATATTATTATTATAATTATTCCTATATCTATAATATTGTGTTCACCCTGTGTTAATAACTTGTATTGTCATGACAACGTGGTATTCTCACGATTAACCTGCATGTATGATTGATTGACTCCGCTTACTATGAGGGGTGAGAAAAATTTTTTATTCGCTATCGCAATCTGCCGTCGATGTAAGTGTACTCCTTGGTCAAGATTTTTCACAAAAATTGAAATTTTCCCCTGTAAATGTCCATTTGCAGGCCAAGATAAGATTATTTTTGGAAATTTACCATTGGAATGACTGTCTCAGTTATTGAGTCCGTCATTCCAATGGCGAATGTTAAAAAACATCCTTCTCTTGACCAGTAAATGAGCACTCATCAAGACAATGGCAGTGGCCCAGCCTGTGACACTAATGCAATGTTCTGGAGAAATGTTAATTTGTTTCCCAAGTGCAGGCTGTTTTTTAACATTCACCACTGAAATGACAGGCTCGATAACTAAGCCAGTCATTCCAGTGGTAAATTTTTTTTAATAATCTCTCGGTCTACAAATGGACATTTTCTATGAGAAAATTTAAATTTTCTTGAACAAATTACCTGAGTAAAGTGTTAATGGATGGTCAAGCCGGTCAGTAGTGGTTTCTAACATGGTCTTGAGTGTTGAACTGGAGAATAATGTTTTGGGAAGCTTATCACAGGAATTTCTGGTTCAGTTTAGAGACAGTCATTTCTGTGGTACGTTTTCAAAGATACTCTGCTCTTGATCCGCATATAAATATTCTGCATAAGAAAATAACCTTTTATTTTACCATTTTCGACTTAAAATATAAAATATTGAAAGATTGAATTAAAAGTTGGAATTTTAATTAAAGTATTTTAATAAAGTCGCTGGCAGCATGCTTAAAAATTCTGATCTGTCCGTTCCTTTCTAACACTATTGAATTGAATTCTTCAGTTTGTGGTTCTGCATGGTAACTGGCGCTGAATTGTTAATGATGTTGCAGGAAGTTGTTGTTGTCTAAAATAGAGTTAACAACAGCTTTGAGCAACACAAGTCTCAAAATTACTGCCAGTCTTGCTTATCTATATAGGCTGTTGGCTTGTTGACATGAAAAAGCTGTATCTAAATTTCAACATAGCAAGGTTGTTGAATATTATGCAATTAAGTTGGATCTAGCCTAACTACTGCACTAAACTCCAATCAAATTAAGCTCCAAATTTTCTTAGATTGAGTAGTGGTTGTTGTCCCATATGAGCTGATATTTATGGTCAGGATTTTAAAATCAAAATTGAAATATTTGCTTATTAAATGTCCATTTGCAAGCCAAGAAATGATTATTTTTAAAAATTTACCACTGGAAGAACTGGCCAGACATTTCAGTGGTAAATTGTCATAAATAGTCTTCTATTGGGTTGGAAATGGACATTCATCAAGATCACTGCAGAGGTAATTTTTGTCTGATTTGATCGATAAAGCAGATATGCATGAATATTAATATTAAAATTAAAGATTGATAATATATCAGCTCTGAGCATTTATTTGCATATCACTTCATATTAATCTTTTGAAAACTCAATGAATTCTAGCAATTTTGAGATCATATAGTCTCAAGCATTCTTGAAAGGTAGTTAGTTGAACTCAACGAAAACTGGTAGCCTTTGCGAAAAACTAAGGGCTAAGATTTTTATTTTGCTTCTATATATATATATATATATATATATATATATATATATATATATATATATATATATATATATCCCTCCCATCAATTGAGGAATCCAGTTTCTTAGTCAATCATATGACATCATAGTCAACTATGTCACGTGTTAGCTGACATCAATCAATTACATCAGGAATTACACGATATAGTCTGCCACAAACGCTTAATAGTCCGACAAGCTGTATGAATTGCCTACTATTTAATAAACATTCTGTTGAATATTTTGAAACTAATTTGGCTGGGCTATGGTAGCAACAGCACACAGTCAAATTAGTTTCAAAATATTCAACAGATTAACTGTATATTTTCCTGGAAATTGAGATTCAGAGAGTACAGGGATCGATTGATCCCAACATGTGCAGAGCATAATTGGAGCAAAGCTAAAACTTGATTCCTCCTTTGAGGCAAATAACCGTCCAAGAACTAGTACAGGTACATCTTTTTAACCGTTTAATGGTCAAATTTGGTCAAGAAAATTTAAATATATGCCTATTAAATGCCCATTTAGAGGTCAAGAGAATACATTTTTTTTAAATTTTACCACTGGAATGACTGGCTCGGTTATCGAGCCAGTCATTCCAGTGGTAAATTTTCAAAAATTGTTTTCTCGTGGCCTTAAATGGACATTCCACAAGGCCGTAGCAGAGGCGGGAGTTGGCCATTAAAGGGTTAAAGGGTCATATTTGATCAAGAAAAGGTTATTTTTCTCATACAAAAATATCTCTTCGCCGGTCAAGAGAAGCCCCTATTTTAGACAATTTTCCACTGGAATGACAGGCTCGGTCATCCTGTCAATCATTCCAGGGGTAAAGCTTTCTAAAAATAGTCTCTGGATCTGCAAATGAACATTTCTCAAGACCACTACAGAAGGCTTTTTGACCAGCTTGACTATTAATTGGCTTTTGAGAGTAATTTCCTGAAATTGCACTGCTACTCAGTCAAATTGCTTTTGCAAAGTATTAGGCATGTTTTATATTTTAATTTCCATAGAAAAGTCCGTTTGTTTTGAATGATATAGTTTATATGCATGTCCGGGTGATAAATTGATAATCTTGACCGGATACTCTGGACATCTGATGGATAATTGACATCCACATTTACATTCTCCCCCCTTTAATGGTCAAGCCAGCCAAATCCCAGCAGCGGTATTGATAAATGTCCATTTGCAGTCCAAGAGAGTGCTATTTTTGAAATATTACCTCTAGAAATGACTTGATAACCAAACCAGTCATTTCAGAAATAACTTCAAAACAGCCTTGTCTTGGCCTGCAAATGGACATTCGCTAAGTGAAAATTTTCTTAAATCTTGACCATTAAAGGGTAATTCTGGGCAAAGTCAACCTCGTGTTTGCTCTCGGACACTGGTCCTTTATACACCTGTAAATTACACCCTCATTAAATTAATTGACGGTAAGCTTTGTTGTCAATTGTATAGACAGGGTTTAACTTTTTAACACTCATATCAGCCAAAAATGGCTACTGCAGTGATCTTGAGAAATGCCCATTTGCAGACCAAGAGAAGAGTATTTTTGCAAATTTAGCACTGGAATGACTGGCTCGGTTTATTTCAGTGGTATAATTTCAAAAATAGTTATCTTGGTCTGCAAATGGACATTTTTTATTTTCTATGACATTTTCTTGAAGAAATTTGAGTTTTAAAAGGTTAAGTACTTTAAAAATGAAACACTGATGATAATTCATTAGTTAATTATGTCAATAAACATAATAATTCAACAATCTGATTTTAAGTCCCATAATATTTTGAGATAATATTGCGTTGCATGTCACCCCACCCCGTGATTACAGTTCGTACTTGTCTCTGAAGTACATGTTTTTATCTGTATTGTCCCCCCCCCCCCCTTTATCATCTCTCTTACTGTCACCAATATCTGGCTTGACCCTGTAGTGCTCAAACTTGCTCAAAAATTTTTTCTCAGAAAGGATGTTTATTTACAGGCCACGAGATTACTTTTGAAAATTTATCACTTGAATACTGGCTCGGGGTATCGAGCCTGGCTCGAGTATTGAGCCAGTCATCCCAGTTGTAAATTTAAAAAGGTAATATTCTCAATGAAATCCAAATATCTAAATTGTATCGCAACCATGTCTGAAAGCTGGTGAACATTTTGAAAGTAATGTGACTGGAAGTTTTTACTGCCTAAGGTGGCACCACATTCCAATCAAATTAGTTTCCAGATGTTCAACAGCTTGTGTGTGTGTGTGTGTAAGTGTTTTAAAGCGATGTTTCAAGTTTCCAAAGAATCCTTTCACCTTAACAGAAAAGAATAGGATAAATTATTTATGATGAAAGGAATATTGTTAAAAACATTGTATCTTGACCTTAATTTGACTGGGAAACTATACCTGTATTGTCGTCTTGAAATTAATTCTTTAAGTCACGATTGGTCGAGAAATTCAAAAAATCTGCTTTGCGAACATCCATTTGCTGGCCAAGAGAAGGCTGTTTTTTTAAGAATTTACAACCGAATTGACTGGCTTGGTTGTAAATTTTCAAAATAGCCTTCTCTTGGCCTGCTAATGGAATTTTCGCAAGACGGGGAAATTTTTGGCTGACTACTATTAACATTTTATCCCTCAAATTTGTCTAAGAAAATTTAAATTTTCTCATAGAAAATATCCAGTTGCAGACAAGAGAAAAATGTTTGTGAAAATTTATCACGGTAATGACTGGCTCGGTTATCAGTGATAAATTTTCCAAAATATTCTCTTGGTCTGCAAATCAAAATTTATCAGGAGCACTACAAAAAGCTGTATTTTGGCTGGCTTGATTGTTTAAGGGTTAATTCTTGAAAACTTGGCTTTTACAGTACAGCTAAGAAATAACCTAAATTGTATCCATAGCAAAATAAAACATACCGTTGAATATTTTGATCATAATTAGATTGGAGGGCCTGGAAATTATGTTCAAAATATTCAACAGAACATTTATTACTATGACTACCATGTTTTTGTTTTGGAATTGTTTTAACTTATTTATAAGCTGTACTGTATCTCACAAGAGTTCAGCAATACTAATGACAAAATGAATAATATTTATCCTCTTCGGCCAGCTTTAATAAAATCATGTTTCGGGTCATTGTGACCTACATGTTTTTGCAATTACGATTTATAGCTACTTGTAGACTTTTGGTGTCTTAGCACACTTCATTCTCAATGTGATAGATGCTATTTACTATATTTCCTGCTGATTATTTGGAAACTAATATGACTTTCAGTCCAGTAATTTTCAAAATATTTGGGAGTTTCATATTTGATTTAGTCTAGATTGAATCTCGCCATATCGAAAATCATCATTAAATTGGCTATTTAACCCTTTAATAGTCACACCGGCCAAGACTGGCCTCTGCTATGGTCTTATGGAATGGCCATTTACAGGACAAGAAATATAATTTTTTTTAATTTACCACAGGAATGACTGGCTCGATAACCGAGCCAGTCATTCCTGTGATAAATTTTCAAAAATTCTATTTTCTTGGCCTCTAAATGGACATTCAGTACGAAAATATTTAAATTTTCTTGTCCAAACTTGACCAGTAAGGGGTTAAGTCAGTAACTTTACTACCTTAAATTAGTGAAATTTTTTTTGTTTAAGAAATTAGAATCAAATACTCGCAAAAACCTGACAATGATAATAATTATAGTTTATATTTTATTTCACTGTTTAGACCAAAGCTCAGGCCATTCCTAATCAAGGAGTTTGGGATATGCGTGGAAAACAGTTCTATAATGGTGTCGAGATTCGTGTTTGGGCGATCGCTTGTTTTGCACCTCAGAGGAATGTACGGGAAGACGCTCTCAGGTATAGAAGATTAAGAATACAAAATTAAATTTGGTTAAACTAAGCATTTGGATGCCCAGGTGGCGACTCGTTATGTGAGCTCAAGCTTGGTCATTGAATTACTGTTTTCTTGCATGAAAAGCATAGCGATTTAGAAATACTAATTTAAACATTAATATCTTCTCTCTAGTTCGGAACTATAATGGATTAATTTAAAAACTTATAAATTTTATATGAAATAGTAACTCAGTTAAGTTCGCCATGAATCTATCAATCAGTGTATGTTATTGTCTCTCGCAGGAACTTCACTCAGCAATTACAAAGAATCTCAAATGATGCAGGTATGCCAATCACAGGACAGCCTTGCTTCTGTAAATACGCCAGCGGTCCTGATCAGGTGGAGCCGATGTTTAGATATCTGAAGAATACATATCAGGGTTTGCAGCTTATCGTCGTCGTACTGCCAGGAAAAACACCAGTCTACGGTAAGTCTGTGATTGGCTCAAAATGAGACTACCACTCTATTCAGAGAAAAGTAATGTTTTAGATACAATCACTGCAATATTTATTTTACTCGGATGTATTTCTAGCTATGGTCCGCTGATTTCTAGCTAAGCTCCACCCACATTGCCCTCATATCAGCCAAAAATGGCTTATGCAGTGGTTTTGGGAAATGTCAATTTTCAGACCAAGAGAAGAGTATCTTTGAAAATTTACCACTGGAATGAATGACTGGCTCGATGACCGATCCAGTCATTCTAGTGGTAAATTTTCAAAGATACTTTTCTCTTGGTGTGCAAATGGACATTTTCTAAGATTAAATTGAAATTTTCTTGAACAAATTCGAGAGTTATTGGGCTGTTCCAGCTTCATGACAGAATATTTAATGTCAATTATGATTGTGATATTAGCCTACATGTGACGTAATTGATTATGACGTCATATGCTTGAGTAACAAATCAGATTCATCCATTGGAACAGGACACTCATACAGCTGAAAGATAATGCCAATCCACAGTCCAATATCTTCAAACTGCTTTGTCACACAATAACGCCACAGCGATACATCCAAACACTTGGTTTTATTTTTGGTGCATATGAATAGGACTTGTCTGTTGGTGTTGTTTATATTTTCATGATTATTAATTCTCCTCGCACTCAAATAGGAAACCGTTTAATATTTTGAAAATGGCGTCAATGACTTTCAGTCAAATTATTTTCAAAATATTTTACAGAATAGTTCTTGCACACCTGAAAGATTTCTTGTATTCGGTTGATATATTGTGAAAGGGCTAATTTTAAAAATAGGTTAATTACATGTTGACTTGATTGTTTTGGGTTAGCTGGGTCATTATTATAGTGAATGAAAATCAATATTGGCGAAAATTAGGAGTTTTGCCAATATATCGATTGATTCTGTTTCTGTCTGTCTGTCTGTCTGTCTGTCTGGGTCGACGTCCAATCTTGGTTAAGTGTTGGGTTTGGCTCAATGATATTAGGTTCATGAAGTCAAAGTTTAATGTCACTGTAATCTTGGTATAAAACTTTAGGGGTTAAATTTTCAGATATTGGACATTTGGACACATGCTTCCTCATGTATAATCGGAGTAGTACTGTTGATTATGCCCTGGTTAACCACTCACTGTACTCAGTAATCAATCATTTCCATGTGCACGAATGACGTCATATGCTTGAGTAACAAATCAGATTCATCCATTGGAACAGGACACATACAGCTGAAAGATAATGCCAATCCACAGTCCAATATCTTCAAACTGCTTTGTCACACAATAACGCCACAGCCTGATTATATTGGCTGATAGGTCTTTGCATAAGAAAAGATACTTTAAAAAATGCCAAAATGGTTTAACTTTCCATGGCTGGAATTAAAGCGAGAATGTAAAAGACTTAGGCGCCTGTTAACAGGAAATCCTTTTGACACCAACATCAAAGAATGTATGTTTGCAATAAAAAAGAAATACAAATCCCTAATTAAAAGTACTAAGCGCAAATGAGATGCTGAAAGATGGCACGATTATGTTTGCATCCCCACTCACTGTAATTTTTAACACATTTTTCTCTAGTGGTAAATACCCCGAGAAATGGTGGCCCAGGCTTAACACCTCAATTTTTAAAGCCAGAAATCCAATTAACCCTGAAAATTTTTGTGATATCACAATTTGCAGTAAATTGGTTAAAGTATTCAGCTCCATTCTTAACATTCGTCTTGTGAAATATGTAGAGGCACATAGGCATAGAGCTGAAGAACAAATCGGATTCAAAAAGTCCTCGGCCAGCCGATCACATGTTTGTGTTAAAAAGCCTCATTGACGCCTACACATTTCCCAAGAGAGGGAAGTTGTTTGGGTGCTTCGTGGATTTTAGCAAGGAAGTCGACAAAGTCTGGTGGGCCGGTCTATTTTATAAGATCTTGAATGCACGAATTAGGGGTAATTTCTACTCAGTAATGAAAAACATGTATAGCAAAATATACATCTGTCTAAAGCTAAAGGATGGGGTAACTCCTTCATTTCAGATATACCAAGGCGTTCGTCAAGAAGTATTAAGCCCTATGCTATTCTCATTATTCATAAACGACCTGCCTGTAGAGTTAGCCAAGGGTAATACATGTCCCGTTGATCTGTGTGACAGTAAACTATATTGTCTCATGTATGCCAATGATATTGTCCTTTTGTCAGAATCCAAAGATGGCTTACAGCAGTGTTTAGATAATTTAAATAATTATTGTTATAAGTGGAAACTTGGGGTCAGCCTTTCGAAGACAAAGGCTATAATTTTTAACAAAAATGGCAGGCTGCTGAGTGAGAATTTTACATTCAATAATCACTATATTGAATGTGTTAAGTCCTACAAATATTTGGGAGTGGACTTTAGTAACAATAGGTCCTTTACATTGGCTAAGGGTAACTTAAAATTCAAAGCACAAAAGGCTACCTTTAAATTGAAAAAGTTATGTCAGGATCTCCAAAAGCTGCATTAAGTCTGTATGATTCTCTAATCAAGCCTATATACTCGGACTTGGAAAATATTCCACAACTGATGCAGTGAGGAGGGGTGAACTGGGGCTGTTTCCAATAGGAATTTCAGTAATGAAAGCAGTCTTAAAGTACAGACTCCCTCTAGAAGAAGCCTGCCCAAACTCCTTGCTTGGTAAAGCATATTACCTCTCTAAAAGGTTAGCGAGGAACCGTGCTAGCTCATGGGTACGACCAGTGAATGAATTAATCAGAATCATCAGAGTGGGGTATGCCCAAACGGAGAACTGTATCAATATAATGAAAGATGAACTGATAATCAGATGGAACAGGTCCCTTGCCTGAACAGATTCAAATAAACTTAGAACATATGTTATATTTAAATCGAATTTCACTTTTGAAAACTATCTCACAACTGTTAAGAATGGTGAGCATAGAATTGCAATAACCCGCTTAACCCACATTTTAAGCTGCAAGGATAAGTTTATCTACTTGGTGACAGCTGATAATTCTGGTCCATACGAGAAGTGGCAAGTTTTTGCTTCAAAGCTTTTAAAAGTGCCAATGTACGGGTTACTTACCCTTGTGCGCGGCGTACCTGTGCGGTGTGTGTGTGTGTGCGTGCGTGCGTGCTTGCGTTGCATGTAGTAACTTTATAACTTGTGTGTGTATATATTGCTGCTATGTAGATATGTTAAGCGTTAATTCATTCTGATAATGACCCATCATGGGTTGGATACAATAAATATTATTATTATTATATGTCATGGGGATGAAGTACAATGATATTGAGGGCAAAGGTCAAGGTCATTGTGACATTTGACTTATATATAAAATGCAGACTTTAATAGTTAGTTTCAGAATTCGTCAAATTGTTGGAGCAATCATTTCATTGACCACAAATCTTATGGCCTGGAAATTATCGGAATCTGGATTTGCGGAAGGGGTAATGGTCAGGCCATCCTTAAAATATAGTTGATTTCATGTGTAATGAACTAAGTGTTTTGAAATTAATTAGGTAGGCAAATATTCTTTTCTTTATTCTTATCACTGATTTTTGCACTCAAACATTTTGTCAAATACTTGATTTTCATTGTGAACTAAAGAAAAATTTGGAGTTTATTCAGATAACAAACGGAATAGGATTGGTAGGGTTACCCCAAACGAACACAGTGTTAAGGACGACGTCAGCGATTGCTCTTGTTTAAACTTTGTAATAGTGCCTCAAATATGATTATATATAGTAAGCTATATTTCTATAAATATACACATCTTTTGTTTAACCTGACATGATATACCTTGCTGGTTGTTGTTTTTTAGCTGAAGTGAAACGTGTCGGTGATATAGCCTTTGGTTTGGCCACACAGTGTGTACAAGCTAAAAATGTAAACAAGACATCACCGCAAACGTTGTCGAATCTCTGTCTAAAGATTAATGTTAAGCTGGGCGGCATCAACAACATTCTACTGCCAAGCATTCGGTATGTCACTCACAATATGCACGATATTACGCTACTGCTCATCTGTGAAAAAGGGAGATAATCCATCTATCTTTAATACTACACTTACAGAGTAGAAATGACAAATTCTTTATGATGTAAGGAATATTCTGATTATTTTGAAACTAATTTGACTTGGAGCTGTTCCAGTTTAATTAGTTTCAAAATTTTCAACAACTTACCTGTATAGTTGTTCTATTGACTTGAGATCCTGAAATTCCAGGTGTTGATAAGTTAATTAGACAGTTAGAGAGGGGAAGAGGTATTATTTCATAACTTCACTGATCAATAACATTGACTAACAAATGGAATGTTTTCATTGATTTATATCCATTACCTCGGCATGTTAATGTTTATTTTCTATATTCAGAATTATCTCCCTTTGTGTAGATAATGAGTAGCAGTACTTGAAATTAACTTGGATAAGCCACTGATAATGGACCTTTCCAGTTTTCGCTATACCCCGCCCATCTCTGGCTAAGCTCCACCCACACCTCGCTTGTGTTGGGATCGATTGATCTCTGAGCACCCTGACTATCAATTTCCAAAATACTACAAAAGTAAGCTGTTGAATATTTTGAAACTAATTTGATTGGGTGCTGTTGCTGCCTAAGGCAGCAACAGCGCCCAGTCAAATTAGTTTCAAAATATTCAACAGCATGTTTTAAATAGCAAAGAATTACAAAGCCATACAATTCATACAATGTGTCGGGACAATTTGAGATTTGATGACAGTCTATATGGAACCCTTTGTGATGCAATGATTGTGACGTCATCATACAGACGTTGAGCTGATTATGGCCGCATACGAGGTCAGATGATGGACTGATACTCTGGGCAGGTGAATTGTCCCATGATGTCATTGCCTATTGGTTGGGAACATACAAATTAAACCCCGTTCATGCAAGCATGTGTCCGTCTGGATTGGTTTCTGGAATACAAGATCTCACTTGGGATTGCATTACAGAGGAAGTTATCCATTTTCCCCTAAGTTACCTCCCCTGAAAGACTTAAATGTCATAAAAAATCTAGTTTTAGATTATACAAATGTTGAAGGGGCTGGGAGGTGAAGGGAGACTTGAGGAGAAGTTGTTTAATTCTGATCGACTAACTGACTACATGTCCTAATTAGCCTGTATTCAACCATTACTTTTAGCCATTTCATGATTAATATTAGCTATGGATGGATACAATATGTCACTCAACTATCTGATGCCAGGGTTAGAAATAAATGAAAAGATGTAGTTGCCCGCAGGGTTAGGGTTATCGGGTTAATGTGTGATGCCATTTCATGCATTTTCAGGTTGCCCGCCTGAGATTAAGGTTGCCCGTATATGTTAAGCTAAATGACAAAGAAAAATAGAATCACTGTTGCTTTGTCAAGTAAATTCTCTAATTAAATGTATAAATGCCTTATAATGAAGAGTTAGTCATTAGGTATCAAAAACACAGTATAATACTATTAGTCTGAGTATTTATCATGGGTACCCTGTGTACCATTAACAGCCAAAGTTTAGTTGCCCTTTTGAAAATCAGGTTGCCCCGGGCAACAGGTCAAATGGACATTTCGATCCCTGGATATCATAATCAAATACGACACTTGTTAGCTGACATCACAGACAAAAATGGCATCATCCGTTACGAAAGGTTTAGTAAACAGTACGCTGAATATTTTGAAACAAATTTTACACATTCGAAAGCTTATTTATTTTATTACCTTGAAATTGAGATTTAAACTACTGACATCGATTCAAAGACGCTTACATAGTTGCTGGAGATTAGCTGGAACTTGAGATTTAAACTACTGACATCGATTCAAAGACGCTTACATAGTTGCTGGAGATTAGCTGGAACTTGAGATTTAAACTACTGACATCGATTCAAAGACGCTTACATAGTTGCTGGAGATTAGCTGGAACTTGAGATTTAAACTACTGACATCGATTCAAAGACGCTTACATAGTTGCTGGAGATTAGCTGGAACTTGAGATTTAAACTACTGACATCGATTCAAAGACGCTTACATAGTTGCTGGAGATTAGCTGGAACTTGAGATTTAAACTACTGACATCGATTCAAAGACGCTTACATAGTTGCTGGAGATTAGCTGGAACTTGAGATTTAAACTACTGACATCGATTCAAAGACGCTTACATAGTTGCTGGAGATTAACTGGAACTTGAGATTTAAACTACTGACATCGATTCAAAGACGCTTACATAGTTGCTGGAGATTAGCTGGAACTTGAGATTTAAACTACTGACATCGATTCAAAGACGCTTACATAGTTGCTGGAGATTAGCTGGAACTTGAGATTTAAACTACTGACATCGATTCAAAGACGCTTACATAGTTGCTGGAGATTAGCTGGAACTTGAGATTTAAACTACTGACATCGATTCAAAGACGCTTACATAGTTGCTGGAGATTAACTGGAACTTGAGATTTAAACTACTGACATCGATTCAAAGACGCTTACATAGTTGCTGGAGATTAGCTGGAACTTGAGATTTAAACTACTGACATCGATTCAAAGACGCTTACATAGTTGCTGGAGATTAGCTGGAACTTGAGATTTAAACTACTGACATCGATTCAAAGACGCTTACATAGTTGCTGGAGATTAGCTGGAACTTGAGATTTAAACTACTGACATCGATTCAAAGACGCTTACATAGTTGCTGGAGATTAGCTGGAACTTGAGATTTAAACTACTGACATCGATTCAAAGACGCTTACATAGTTGCTGGAGATTAGCTGGAACTTGGAGAGGCATACCTAGATATGGATCTCTGTATTGTGAGCTCCATAGAGCTCCAAATAAGTAATTTTGAAAACTGTTCACAGAACATTGTTTCCAAAATAACCACCAGTTTAAATCTCAAATTTTCAATCACTCAATAATGTATGTCAACTGTCCTAGGACAGGAAATCATACCGCTCAAAATTAAGGGCCATCCATGCGATAATGTGAACTGAATCTAGGTATATAACAATGGAGGAATCCAGTTGATCCATCAATCATATAATGACTATCAACTACGTGACATGTAGGGTAACTTCATAATCAATTACGTCATGACGGAGCTAAGTTCGAACGCTTAATTGATGATGGACTAAGCGTTGTTGTGTGAATTGTATGTCTTTACTGTTTAATAAATATACTGTTGAATATTTTGAAACTAATTTGACTGGGCGCTGTTAATTCCTATGACAGCAACAGTACCCAGTGAAATTAGTTTCAAAATATTCAACAGCTTACCTGTATAGTTTTCTAGAAATTGATAGTCAGGCCGAAGTGTGGGTGGAGCTTAGCTAAAACTGGATTCCTCCATTGAGCTCTCTAAGGGTTGTTTTTTGTTTCAAAGGCCCGCTGTCTTCCGGGAGCCAATCATCTTTCTTGGTGCTGATGTTACTCACCCTCCAGCCGGTGATCGATCCAAACCTTCAATCGCTGCAGTAAGTTGAGGGTTTTTTCCCATACAGATGTTGTCAAACATCAGAGTTCTGCACCTTGTAAATTTTCATATGTTTTGCAGGGTTCAGACAAACTTGAAAAGTACTTGAATCTTTGCATCAGTCCTTGAAAGTGCTTGGATTTGAAATTTGACTTGAAATGTTCTTGGAAATGGCAGTAAGGCCTTGAAAAGTCCTTGAAAGTGTGTTTTTCCCAATACTGGCAAAAGTTGCATACAATATAAAGCTGCTGATGATCACTCAGCACTGTAGAAGATGGCATTTCAGAACATCTAATTTGCAAATATTCCAACACCTGCTAAAGATTGACTAGTTTTCGAGAACTATATCTCATTTTCAAGGACACTAAAACTGGGCAATCATTAGGGGGTGCAGGAAATTTGAAAAGTGCTTGAATGAATAGGTCAAATTCTTAAATTTAAAAAAATAGTTTTCACTTGCCTGCCAATATGTGGGCATGACACAATGATTGCTGGTAAGTGATCCAACCATTCAATCGCTGCTTTATTCCATATTTATGTACATACAGTATTAACATCAGATCGTTGATTATAATTATCCGTGGTGTTACCCCTTCAATCATCAAGCCAGCCAAAGCCAGCCTCTGCAGTCATCTTGAGGTATGTCCATTTACAGGTGAAGAGATGACTATTTTTTTAAAATGTACCACCTTGATTGCTCGATTAATCGAGCCAGGCATTCCAGCTGGGAAGTTTTCAAAAATAATGTTCTCTTGGCTTACAAATGGACATTCACTAAGCAGCAATTTTGACCATTAAAGGTTTAAACTCTGATTTAGGCCATACCAATTGTTCATTTTACAAACCCTCCTAACTAAAATAATTCTGGAAGTTTACGGCATATTATCTTCAACATTCTTTCCGTCTAACAATTGTTCAACTAGCCAACCATTCCAGAGGTAAATTTTCAAAAATAGTCTTCTCTTGGCGTGCATATGGACGCTCACTGAGAATGCATTTTTAATTTTCTTGAGCTATCGGCAACGCACGCATGTGCGCGCACGCACACACACGCACATCATGTGTTTTGGGTGGAGATTTTCGTAACACAAAACATTAAATTGGTCTGGCCCAAATCTAATATTAAACTTGATTTTATAACAGCGCAATATCTGCATCCCTTTCGGAAAGGAAAACCTTTCAGATTCGCAAAGCAGAAAAAAGTTCTTTCAAGCTGTCCATTTTGTTAGAGTACTGCTGTTTCGCAAAAGATGTTTCGAGGTGACGGGCAATGTCATATGTCATGGTCATGCATGTTATATCGGTATATATCACATGATAAGCTTATCACGCAATATGATGCGGGTGTAAAGCGCTTTTAACAAACATTTCATTCCAAATGGAATATTATAGAGGACGCTCTAAACGAGCTGTCTTTTGAAGCTCTTTCTGAATGTAAGGCTGTATTTAGATATCAAATGTATTACCAGTAGCAGCTAAGCATGCTTACATTTCTGTAAATCCACACCATCCGTGTAAGTAACTTGGAGATTTATTGAAATAAGATATTTCCAAACTACATGAATTTTTACGGTTCTTTATATGGATAGCAGAATGTTCATTATTTTAATATATTTATTCAAGGTTGTTGGTAGTATGGATGCACATCCGAGTCGTTATTCGGCAACCGTGCGTGTGCAGCAACACCGTCAAGAGATTATTCAGGAGCTTGCCACTATGGTACGAGAACTGCTGATTCACTTCTACAAATCAACACGCTTCAAGCCAACGAGGATCATCTTCTACCGCGATGGTGTCAGTGAAGGACAGTTTCAAACGGTGAGAATGACATCTTAACATTCAGAGTACAGATTGAGGAATGGCTGTGCTTATTTATCATGGTGTCATTGATATTCAATATTACCTCACCTAGGGTTGCGCGATTTTTGCTTTGAAACATCACGATCGATTTTATTTTAAAAATCACGCTTCTCGATTAAATCGTAGGTCCAAATTCCCGAAAGTATAAACCGGGGTAATGTGACAAGTCACTGGGACTTGGAATTTCTAGAAAAAGGTGAAGTGATACAAAAATAGCACGAAATTAGAACACAATTTCATACGACAAATTCTTACCATCCTACGTCTATGCTTAATGTATACCTTATATCCATCATCGCGGGAGTGAAATTATTAATTGGGACCGCCTAAATATTGCGCATCGTTTATTTCATTCAAATTTGACATAAAATGTCGTCGAGTAAAAATATAAATCCCGCTCCCACTTTATAGCCTCCCTTTCTAGGACAAGATTAGGTCATTACCCGAGTAGCGCAAAGACGCTACTATTAATACCCGGGGAGATACTGCGCAATCCACATACATAGGACGGTAGCTCTAGCTACGAAAGTAACAGCATAAACTCGTCCTATAGTGCAGTTTATAGTTGCTTTCAGAATGTGCGATTTACATGTAAGAGTAATCAACAGAACGCTCAGTTCAAAATACAACAATCTGGAATGCTGTTGCTTTATTTTCTTTAATTAGACATGACAACCGGATCGAAAAGGAAAAATTATTACGCTGTCTGAAAATGCTAACTAGAATTAAAAAGAATTATGTTCAGTGATTATTGCCTAACACTGCAACTAAGTATATGCTTGGTATTTCATGACAGACTCAGGGTCTGCAGCGAAAGAAAGAAAATTATATGGCAATTCGACGGAGTAACTAGCTGGTTTTCTCAATGACAAAGGTGTTACCTTGCTATTGTTAGCTTGTTTATCATACCACTTTGTGTTGTGATTAGTAATTATTCAACACGCGCGTGGCACAGTGGGATATAAACACAATGAACACAGGCGTGAATCGATTATAATTGTATTCATGTACTGATAAAATGCGACGGAAAAGTACACACTTTGGATTTTAAACAAACATGAAATTTTTGACGATTTTCCGATTTTTCCTCAACTATATCATAAAAATCACGATTTTAAAAATAAATCAAACTTCACAATTAAATCGAAAAATTGTGCAAGCCTAAGCTCGCCTGGCCTGAAAGGCCAATTGAGCTTATGCCATAGCGACTGTCCGTCGTCCGTCTATCCATTGTCCGTCATCTTTTCCTTTAAACGACTTCTCAAGAACCGCTGGGCCAGTTTCAGTGATATTTGGCAGGAAGCATCCTTAGGGCATAGGGATCCAAGTTTGTTCAAATGGATCGGCCAATATGGCCGGTGGCCATCTTGGATTTTGGCCGATTTTAGGAAATGTCTTTAAAAATCTCCGAAACCGCTTGGGGAATCAATTCAAAGCTTCGGCCATCTTGGATTATTTTCTTGCCAAAAGCTCCCATACTAAAGCAATGGGAAATTTTAAATGTCTTCTCGAGAACTACTAGGACAATTTCAATTATATTTGGCAGGAAGCATCCTTAGGGCATAGAGATTCAAGTTTGTTCAAATGAACCCGATCGGCCACATTGGCTGGGGGCCATCTTGGATTTCGGCCGATTTTAGGAAATGTCTAAAAATCTCTGAAACCGCTTGGGGAATCAATTCAAAACTCACGAAACATCATCTAGTGAAAGAGGTAAGCCAAGTTTGTTCAAGAGGACTTGGTTGAGCAAATGGTTCGGTGGCCATCTTGGATGACCTAGTTTTCCTGAAAACAACTTCTTTAGAACCACTGAAGGGATCAGGCCGAAATTAGGGAGATATGATTTTGGGCCATTATTTTTGTTCAAGGGAAGGTAATCCATAAAAAACATAGCCACCGTGGGCCAATCAAAATGTAGCATGTTTGGCTGCCATATTGGTTTTTTTATTTGATGGATTTTGAGGCCAAAATTGTTATTCTTATTTCGTATTTGCCATTTTTGCAACTGTCGGATAAACGCTTTGGCAGCCATTTTGGATCTTTTTTCCTATGAAAAACTCACATACTAAAGCAATGGGAAATGTAAAATGTCTTCACGAGAACCACTAGACCGATTTCAAGTATATTTGGTAGGAAGCATTCTTAGGGCATAGAGGTCCATCTTTGTTCAAACAAAGCCTATCGGCCAATTTGTTTGGCAACCATCTTGGATTTTGGTCGATTTTTAAAAATGTCTTTAAAAATCTCCGAAACCGCTTCGGGGATCAATTCGAAATGCGCATGAAATATGATCTAGGGCAAGAGCCGGACCAAATTTGTTCAAGGGAACTTGATTGGCCAAATGATTTTGGCGCCCATCTTGGATAACCTATTTTTTGCCAAAACAACTCCAGAATCACTGAGCGGATTGGGCTGAAATTTGGAAGATATGATTAGGCATTGAGTGCCATTAAAGTTTGTTCAAGTGAAGGAGCTACATCAGAAACATGGCCGCAGTGGACCAATCAAAATGTAGCGTGTTTGGCAGCCATATTGCACTTGCAAACATGTCCACAAACTGATTTGAACGACTACTCCTAAAGCACCCACCAACAATTTTGACAAAAATGCATAGTGCTCCAGGTGAGCGACACGGGGGCCCCTTGGGCCTCTTGTTCTAACTGGCTCTGTGTTTCTTTCCAAGTAAATTGTTATTTACCCTTTGGACATGCCAGAACTTTTGCAATTTTAAAACACCTATGCTGGAAATATGTTGAATATTTTGAAACTGATTTGACTGGAACTGTTGCTGTCATAGGCAGATTAAAAAGTGGATCTTTATTTGGCATTGATCAAACAATGAACATTTTCATATTAACCCTTACAAATCTGATGTCAATATTCAATCTTTTACTGCGTCAATAGCAAAGAATCTGGTGTACATTTTTCAACAATTTTGGTGGACAATGTTGCTGTCTTCGACAGCACCATCTTCCACCAAATTTGTTGAAAAATGTACACCAGTTCATCTTTTAATTTAATTTGAAAATTTAAATATCTGACATCTGTGTGGTAATGGTTAAGGACACTTAATTTTTAACGGGTTTCATAACATACACACATGTGCCCAGTCTTTCCCTGATCCTATAGCGTTTATGCATTACATTACACTAACACCTGTCTTAAGAGACCACCTTCAGGGACACCAATAGTTTGTCACACATGGTCTATTAACCCTTACCACTCTGAAATCAGAATTTTAAAGAATCAAATTAAATTAAAAGATGAACTGGTGTTTATTTTTTCCAAAGAATTTGTGGATAAAAAAGACGGCAACATCGTCCACTAAAATTGTTTTAAAATGTCCATCAGTTTCATTGGCACTATCGACACAGTAAAAGATAGAATGTTGACCGCAGAGTGGTAAGGATTAACCCTTAATGGTCAAGCCAGCCAAAAGCAGCCTCTGCAATGGCATTAAGAATTCCATCTGCAAGCCATGAGAGAACTATGTTTGTAAATTTATTACTGGAAGGCTAATGGCCCAGGTGAGCGTCACAGGCCCTGGGCCTCAGATTTTGTGTTGTTCAGTAATATACGTATAAATTGCATACATTGTATGTATCCTAGAAGTCTGTATTCACTATATATATTTTATTGTATTATGTTGTTAGGTGCTTGCATATGAGTTGCGTGCTATTCGTGAAGCGTGTATGAAGCTAGAAGTGGGTTATCAGCCTGGTATTACCTTTATCGTGGTACAGAAGAGACATCACACCAGACTGTTCTGTGCTGATAAGAAGGACCATGTAGGTATCACACACAGAGGTGGTAGGCGGTAGCTCAGGCGGTAATGAGCAGAGCTGTGAAACCGGCGACCCCGGGATCGCGTCTCTATTTGGCCAACTGACGATCGCTGGAAACATAGGCAATCTCCTTCACTCCTCGTTGCCTCTCTCCACTCAGGAGTATAAATGGGTACCAGTGTAAAAAGCTGGGGAAGTTACCAATAATAGACTGAAATAAAACCAGTCTAGAACGGCGTGAATGGGACCTGGAGTCAGGGACTCGATAGATGCCAATCAAACCAATATCTTCTTCTATCACACCCAGAACTCACCAGCAGCATTGCTCCATAATGTGGATTCAATTAAAGGATAACTAACCTCAGCTCATAGTAGCTATTCAGCTTATATAACGTGCCACTCATAAACTATGCATGCAATTTTAAGCTTTGTATCATGTTGTTAAAGAAAGATATTCAGGCTTTAGTAGCTAAATGTTGATTCATTTCTACAGCCTATGATGGCTGTCATGATTTACTTTTCAACGAATCAGAAAAACCTAACTTGTCTGCCTCGGTATATACGCTCAGTCATAGAGTTGTTGCTTATAGTTTGGCAATCTGATATAAAAGCAAGCATACAGCTAGGGTGTTGGATATTTTGAAACTAATTTGACAAAGTTTTTGCTGCAATAACTTTCAGTCAAATTAGCTTCAAAATATTCAACAATATGATTATTACATAAAAAAGAAAGTAATGCATTGGCACCTACATGACATCGCCGACTATCGCTCGAGGAGACAAAATGGTGGCGCTCGCTGGTGAACACTTACGCGATATTACGAAGCAGATAATTATGATACAGATATGGGAATGTGACAGGATATGAATGGTATGGAATCTATAAACCATAATCCATCCGCACAAAACAACATCTCAGATGAGATTAGCATCCCTTTAATAGAGACAGTGCTCATGGCTGTTTCCTATTTTTAAAACGGCTTATAAAAGAGAATTTTCTAAAATAATCATTATAAAATATCCAATTAACTGTACATGTTTGTTTGAAATATGTTACTACATCGGAATGTCTACTGATTATGCAGAGGACAATTCATTTGAAAGTTGTTGCAGCATTGACTCTGTCAGATTGTTTGCAAAATGGTAGGCAATTATGCTTATATTAATAGTCTGCTAAATATTTCATGAACAATTTGTAGGACAATTGTTGCTGTTATCGGCAGCAACGGTCATCAGTCAACTTGTTATAGAAAATAATTAACCTAGCACATTTCACCTCTACCAGAGAAAATATAAACGTGGAAATGACCTACTCTACTGCAATGGAGGTAGTAGATCTGCTGAACTTGAGGCCAACATTACAGCGACTAGCATTAGCATTACAAAATTGTCTTTAATCGAGCATTTCGCAACTGCGAGAACAATAGAATGACATAAAGTTGGAACCAAATATCAAACTAAAATGGCGGCTTTGAAGAACACGATCATCAATTAATTTTTCTTAATATTTCCTGTCTTATTGCTTCAGGATAACTTTAAACTTCGAATTTATTTTTTTTAAATATATTTTCTCACAGAAAATTCCCATTTGCAGACAATGAGAAAGCTATTTTTGAAAATTTACCACTGAAATGACTGGCTCGACTATCGAGCTAGTCTTTCCAATGGTAAATTTTCAAAAATTGCTAACTCTGTCTGCATATGAACATGTCTCAACATCACTGCAGAAGCCGTTTTTGATGCCTTGAGTATTAAAGGGTTAATAGAAATCCTTAGACTAAGAATCTGGCAGATGTCATCTTTGGTATTGTTTGGTGAAACTATAAATAAAATCATCCCTGTGTGGAGACTATGGTATTCTCTTTTGCGACACAATGTAGGATTTTGTGCGTAAGATCCATGGTCATACAGCTGATGATTGTAATGACGTTCTTGCTTAATCAACCACCGGCACCGATCTTAATAAATTCGCCTAACTACCTGTCTTACCAAACTACCTGTCTGAATTTATCACCCATCTTAATGGGCCACCTGTGTTAGTAAGCCACCTGTGTCAGTGAACCACCTGTCATAATGAAGCACCAGTCTTAATAAATCACCTAATCACATGTCTTATCAAACCACCTGTCCCAATGTATCACTCGTCTTAATGTGCCACCGCTTAATGGGCCACCTGTGTTAGTAAGCCACCTGTGTTAGTGAACCACCTTTGTTAATCATCACCTATCTTAATCAACTGTGTGTGTTGCTGACTAACCTGTCTTAGTGGGCCACCTGTCACAATGAGCCACCTGTTGTAATAAATCACATGCAATATTGAGCCACCTGTCTTAATGAACCAAATATCTTAATGAACCACCTTTCTTGATAAGCCACCTTTATTAATGACTCATGTCTTAATGAACTGCCTGCCTTAGCAAACCACCTGTGTTAATGAACCACTTATCTTAATGACCCATCTGTCTAAATGAATAATCTGTCTTAGTGAATGAGCTGCGTAATGAACCACCTGTCATCATGTACAACCTATCATAATGAACCACCTGTCTTAGGAACCACATGTTTTAATTAACCACTTGTTATTGAACCACCTGTCATAATGAACCATTAATTCTTATTTAAGTAAAAATGTTTCTTTTTAGATTGGTCGCAGTGGAAACATTCCTCCGGGTACAACTGTCGATGTGGGCATTATTCATCCGACTGAGTTTGACTTTTATCTATGTAGTCACGCCGGTATTCAGGTAAGATATTAGTTTCTGCATTGTCAAACATCACCGAGATTCAGAGTTGGGTATTTCATTGGATATACTCGTAGGAAAATACTGGGAAATACCCAGACCACGGGTGGCTCTCTGTGTATCAAGTTTAAATGTTTAACTTCATCATGATTCAACCCTTTCATGACAAAACCGGCCAACCTCTGCAGTGGTCTTGAAGACTGTCCTTTTGCGGGCCAAGAGAATACTATTTTTGAAAATTTACTACTGGAATGACTGGCTCAGTTACCTAGGCAGTCATTCCAGTGTAAAATTTAAAAAAAATAGTATTCTCTTGGCCTGTAAATGGTCATTTAATAAGCTAATATTTTTAATATCTTGACCAAATTTAGCCATTAAATGGTTAGCTCGTTAATACTCAAACCGGCCAAAGATGGCTTATATAGAGATTATGAGAAATGTCCATTTGGTGACCTAAAGATTATCTTTGAAAATTTGCCACTAAAATCAGACATTCCAGTCCAGGTGGTTAATTAAAAAATGCTGCTTGCTCTGCAAACTTACATTCCCTTAGAAAAATTAGATTTTCTTGACAAATGATGCCCAGTAAATATTGTGGTATTATTAAATCTGTCTTCCTCCCATTTAAGGGTACAAGCCGACCGTCACATTACCACATTCTATGGGACGATAACCGCTTCAACGCAGATGAATTGCAAATGCTAACATATCAATTGTGCCATACATATGTACGGTGTACGAGGAGCGTCTCCATCCCGGCGCCGGCATACTATGCTCATTTAGTGGCCTTCAGAGCACGATATCATTTAGTAGAGAAAGAACATGACAGGTACAGTACAATCGGTGAAATTTGTAGAAATTTTAATTGTGGGACAAAATTAGTTTACGGTATTGAGACAGCTAGATTGGCAGATATTCCGAGATTCAGATCCCAAAAATATGATAATTGTTGTTCATTTTGTTTCATTGTTTCGTTGTCTCCTAAGTGTATACCAGTCTTCTTTTTATTGGTTTTGCAGTGATGGGTGGACAGTTCCCCCTAGTCACAGAGTTCAGTGGTGGGTGTGTGGATATGGTGGAGGGGTGGCAAAAGGGTCATTGTGGCTGGTTTTGCTCCCATGCACCAGTATTGGGGTATAGGAGGGTAGGGTGGCGGGGTGGGGGTTTTGAAGTTAGCTTAGGGTTATTTGATTATATACTGTTATAGTGAGGGTGATATTTTGACTGAATATTGCTGCTGATTTGCAATTTTCATATAAATACAGTATGTCCACGAATACATTAATAAAATTGTATTTTTTCCTTGGTTTTAACAATCAGCTGAATGAACTATGAAGTTGTCAAAAATATAGTGTATAGTTTAACCCTGTTATGGTAACGCCGACCCAAACAGGCCTCAATGGTTGTTTGAGAAACGTCAGTATATAGGCAAAGAGAAACATGTTTTAGAAAATTTACAACTGGAATGACTGGTCAATAACCAAGCCAGTTATTCCAGTTATAAATTTTTCAAAAATATATTTAACTTGGCCTGCAATGATCATTTAGTACGATTTTGTGACATACCTTGACCATAATTTGGTGGGTTAATAAGCATAAATCAGAGCCTGTCAAGTTCACATTTCCATAATCTTCTTCAATATTTGGCAGAATTGCAACTTTGATGTTGATCACCTCGCAATCTGCAATCATATGAGTAACTGATATACCAAATTTGGTTAAATTCGGCCAACTGACTTTCTGCCCCTACATCCTGCTCCCACCCTACCCTTGAGCCGGAGCCTAATTTAAATGTCATTTCGCACACCGCAATCTTATGGGTAACTCACATAACAAATTTGATTGAATTCCAACAAACTGTTTCAGAGGAGATAACCAGACGGTCAGATAAACGGAGGCGATTGCAATAACCCTCTGTTTATTCAAAACCCATGGGGATAATTAACAAAATAATGAAAGGCAGATATTAGATGCTCAGTAATTTCTAATTCTTCCTTAACGGTTGGCACCAGAATGATTGAAAATAAAATTGTTAAAATAGCAAACTTTTATGAGCTTAAATTATGTGCCTATGTGTCATGAAACGAAATGAATCTTAGCATATGATGATTCCATTCCATATAAATCAATATAATTTTTTAAGTTGCAAAATTGAAATAGAGGCCTGTGCCTCTATTTAAATTTTGCTGCTTGAAAAATGTTATTAATTTTTATGGAACGGAATCATCATATGTTAAGTTATTACTACATTACTGCCTACCTCCTTGCATTACTATTGCTCTTTCCTTCTCGGAAGGGAAGCGTAGTAGGATGAATTTTCTACGGCCAATGTTTGATGGGTATTGTGGTTACAGAGTGACTGAAGGCTTCTTCAGGAATATCCATACTCTCTCTAATGATGAGATCCATAGTAATTTGCTTGAATGCTATATCTCAGAATGAGGCAAGAAGACAGTTAATCCAATACCCATAGCCACTGAGAAGGTCATTAAACACAATGACAACCTCATTGGCTGATAGCTATCACAGGACCTTGTTGTAGCAACCAAGACTTCATTCCTTTTCCTACTGCTGAAGGAAGAGGCGTAGAAATTTTTTCAGCTAATTTAAGTTTTATGACGTATTAAAATCAGCTTGTGGATATTGAAAGTTGGAAGTTAAAGATCATCAGGATGTCGGACAAGAGGAAGAAACCTCCCAAGATAAGTGGTTGTAGGTTATAGTGTTTTAAGAATGATTCTGTGATCATTTCTATTTTCGTGATAGGCGCGTTACCAGTATTGGTTACTTGCTCCCAGAGTGTATAGACATTTAAATAATGCCTATTTGTGCTTCTTTTTAACCAGTAGCTTGTAGAGCTATTGATTTCACATGCTTGTAAGGTATTGAGCATGAATCTATGATTATCTCGATAATATACTGTCTCAAAGAAACTAAAATAATTTTCAAAATTTGAGATCGGTACGGTCGCTATTTATAAATCTTGAGATTAGGGCTGGCTAATCCTGAGTCATATTCGGAGCTTTACTCTATCGGATCTTACTGTTTTTACGATTCAGATTTGGGAAAGTCTCCGAAGAGGTCCAAGGAGATGAAAGAATAGAATGAACCATTCAATTAGATGTTCTAATGGCAGCTGCCATAGATTTATTAAATCAGACCACACTGGACATGTATATTCCAAGTGCACGTAGTGTACTCTTGAGTCAACCTGTGGGTCATGGTAGTTTGCTACTAGAATGTCATTTTTCAAACCAAATTCTCCTGTGACCTCTAAAACTCCGGGAAATCCTTCTCCACTAGGATCAGCGGTTAAAATAAAGGCCAAAACCGAGGTCAAGACGGATTCTGCCATAATACCTGAAGAAAATCATTTTGTCAATGGAGTGTGTTCAGAAACAGGTCAGCAACATGGTTTTGTCTTTTGACAGCAGGAAATTATCCTGGACCAGTCAGTTTCCAATTCTTCATCTCCTGACGTAATTGGGCGTGAAGCATTGGAACTGGCTGTTCCTAGAAAACGCTGGTTTACAAAATCTAATAAATTTAACTAATTTGCACTGTTTCAGGGGTACCACAAAGAAGAATGCAAAGAACAAGAATATGAAGTCTCGGTTTACGCCTCGTTCACCGCTCATCATAAGCCAGTCACTCCATACAGATTTTTTCAGTATCATCAGTCAACATTCCACAGCCTGCGCCCTTGCAGACCGATGAAGGTCTGGGGCCTAATCAGGTCATAAGTCAGTCCGGTCTGTCACCTGTCACTACTACGTCTTCACTGGATGGGCCGAAGGATTTTCCCACCAGAATGCTCCAGGTTGTCACACATCCGCTGTCCTTTACAAAGCCAGTTGCTTTTTCTTATATTGTTTCTGGTTTGTCCGGCTAGACGTCTGGCCCCGGGCCCAGCTTTTGTCCGGCCCCGGGTCTGGACATTGACTTGCTTAGGTTACCGATTTCATCCGGGGTGTGGGGGTTGCGGACCTGGATCTTTGTCCGGGTCCGGCCTCGGTGGGTGGTGTTGGGCTTGGAGGTTGTGCAGACTCCAGCCCCACCCCGGGGTTCCTCCCTGGTCCGGGATCGGGTCCTGGTCCTCTTTTGGAGTTTTCTCCCGACTTTCCCACCCCGGATCGGGCCCAGGCCCGAATCGGGACCGTTCATTCCGGCATGTCAGAATCTGTTTTGAATTTGTCTCCCGGTTTCCCCGCCCCGGCTGTGGCCCAGGCCGGAGTGGGGGCTGGTCTTTCCGGAGTGTCAAAATTAAATTTGAATTTTTCTCCCGGTTTTCCCACCGCAGATCGGGCCCCGGCCCAAGTCGGGACCGGTCATTCCGGCGTGTCAAAATAAAAGATTTTGATAATTTTTCTTCCGTTAGTTTTGACATTTTTTCTCATGTTTCTCCGGTCCCGAACGGTCTAAGATTCGGGACCGGGTTTAGTGGAACCACGCCCTGCTCCCTTTTGTGGACCCGGGTTCGGCTCATTTCTTTGGATAAGGGGATCAGGCCTCCTATCATCTTTCTGTTTCATTTTTCAATTGGATCTTTTTTCACCTTATTACATATGTGCATATCAGTATCTTATCTAGCAGTACTCTCATGCAATATCTTGATAGTTCAGGCTTCTTTCTTCCCCCCCCCCCACCCCTTTCTGTGTGTTATCTCTCCTTGCATTCTCACAATTTAAGTTATAGTAATCTTTATTCGTTCTCAACCTGGTCTTCTCGCACTCTTTCGTATCCGTCAGATTACTGCGCAATTATAATTAGCTATGGTTTGGTCATTTTTTTTCATCCTGAGTTAGAGGCGCAGTTCTGTTCGGGCCATTCATCTTTTTGTATAGTAAGTTTCTTTGCCATATTTTGTCATTATTTAGTAGCTGTCAGTATTCGTCAACACACCCTAGTTCGGCAGTCTATTCGTCCTAGTCTCATTTCGCCTCGGAGACATTATCGCTTTTTTCTCTTCAATTTACCCTTTTATCAAGGCTATTTTATTATTTTTGGCTAAATTTTTTTATTTAGATTCATTTTTTTTCCCAGCAGTTTGGGATTGGTGATTTTGGGATCGAAATTTATCCTTTTTTCATTCCTATTTATCTACTTCCGGTAGCTGTCAGATTGTCATCATCGTTCCTGTCACTTTATATATACACCTGTGCAAAAGTTAAGCACCACCCTATTTTTACGCACATGCGAGGGTATATTCATGTGCTATGAAGAAAGCAATAGCATAAACATTTATGTACCCATCCATCTTAGTGCAAGAGGTAATAATGCAACTAGAGGAATGCTGATTATGATGGTGGGGAAACACTGTATGTTTTTGTTTGAACTGGAAAACGAGGCCTGAATATGGTTACGTTGACACAACTGACAACTATTGCCCTACAGTTGACACACGTGGCTAGATTGTCATTAATGGTGTCTGAAAACGAAGTTTAACATCTGTGCACGAGTTTGAGACTGTCATTATTAATACCGGGTATATCCACCTTGTGCCTGGATGACGGCCTGGACACGACGTCTCATGCTGGTCACCAACCGACTGATACGCCATTGTGGTATTCGTTGCCATTCAAGATGGAGTGCGTCTGTTAATTCCTGTAGGTTCTGCATAGGAGGATCCCTCCTTCTCACCATGTTTCCCAGAATGTCCCAGATATGCTCAATAGGGTTCATGTCAGGGCTCCTTGCTGGCCATGGTAGGGTTTCGATGGCATTCTGGCGGAGGTATTCATGCACAGCTCTAGCACGATGTGGTCGGGCGTTGTCATCCATGAATATAGGGTGGGTTCCAGGTGCATGATTTACAAAATGAGGGACCACAACTCTATCCAGTATGGAATCTTGATATCTTTGTCCATTTAGTGTTCCAGGTAGTCAACAGATCCAGCTTACAATCAAATGAGATGCACCCCCATATCATAACGGAACCTCCACCAAATGGAACTTCTTCCATGATGTTACGTTGGTCGTACGCCGTGCGTCTGGACCTCCATACACGAGTTCGACCATCTGTGGCATGAAGCAGGAACCGACTTTCATCGGACCAGTGTACCCGTCTCCAGGATCTCATGTTCCAGTGTCTTCTTTCGTTGCACCACCTCAGACGCTCCTCTTTGTGGTGTGCAGTGAGGAGAGGACGTCTTACAGGTCTCCTAGCTTTCATGCCAGCAGCATACAGTCTCCTTTTGACGGTAGACATTGACACTCTATTGCGCGTTTCCCATTGCTGGCTGAGCACTCTGCTGTTGGTGAATGGAGATCTCCTAACAAGGCGTACTAGGGCTCGATCATCACGGGCAGTAGTCTTCTTCGGTCTTCCAGATCTAGGCCTGTCCTTCACCTCGTTAGTTTGCCCATGTTTTGCAATCAAACGACTGATTACAGTATGGTTAATGTTCAGCTGTCTGCCAATCTCTCTGCATGACATACCAGTGGTATGCATGCCTATGATTTGCCATTTCACACGATCACTTAACCTTCGTCTTGCCATAGCGGTTCACAATCCAGAGCTAATTCTCTCTGTACAAATAAACCACGGTCATGAACACAAAATTCCTAATCTTGTCGCCTAAATCTGTATGTAATGTTCTACACCTCAAACTGGACTTTTACATAACTGAACACGTGTGCTGTTTCCCGCCACGCACGGACATCAAGCGGCGTGAAGTCATGCATGCATGTGCATTTCGTACTTGGAATTATGTCAGCTATCGCGGGGACAAAAAGTATGGCAGCCTAGTTGTACCATCATGTTTCTACGTTCTATTGTTTTTGCTGGTGCTTAACTTTTGCACAGGTGTATATGTCATTTGCAATTCGCCCCATGTATATTTCGTTCCCTTTTTGTTTACATGAACTTTTATTTTGATTATTATATAGATCCTTTACATAGATCAGTTTGTTTTGGCTAATTCTATCTGGCTATAGCTGGACTCTCACCCCTCCCATAGGTTTACTATGGGATTTTCTATTTGTCACTAAATCTAGTTAAAACACTAATTAAATTTATCTATATTGTTTCAGTGTCTACAACTTTTAATAAGTACGGCAATACTTCTATGATGCTTATTTCTTCATACGAAGATAGTGGTAGAGATTGGATAGTAGAAATCAATGGCCATACTTCTATGATGCTTATTTCTCCATACGAAGATAGTGGTAGAGATTGAATAGTAGAAATCAATGCAGGTTACCTCTCTCAGGAAGGGGTTAGAATAAGGATATAGCTCTTGTAACTAAGATACATCGCCTTTCACTCGATTCAAGAAACATTTCTAATAGTATAAATCAATGCTTGGAAGTCTCTATCTGTTCTCATTGTAACATCCTAAATTATTTTAATATATTCTTGATCACTTTGGACTTATACTGAGATAACTCAAGAAATGTCTTATCTATCAACATCTATTATCAGCCTAGCCCTAATGGGAATATTGAGACTTTTTAGCCTTTATTCTTCATTTATAGTTTTCTTTATTCAGATATTAGGTATCATACTAGTATATCGTCCGTTGGTAGGCTTCTTATCTCCTTTCGTTATTTGGTCTTCTTAATTTATTTTTATTGTATTATGTGTATAACTGATGTGCACATTTCATTTTGTAATCAGGATCGATTTATAAGCATCCTTAATGGGGGTTCTTTCCATATTTTGTCTTACTGGTTGCAAAGTTTGCTTCTTTATACATGATATCATATTATGGAATGGTCCTTCTGGTCTGTGTTTTTACCCACCTGGAGGTCTCTTTCGACCTCTCTCAGGGGAGATTATTTTCTTACCTCCCAATGTGCAGATCATGGTATCCACAATTCAACCTCAAGGTAGGCCAGTTAGTTTCGGCCAGATCTTTCCTCAGATTCATAGGCCTCATGGTTTAGGTATAGAAAGTGATCCCTTGGGCTCCTCTGATGAAAAGACCTTTCCAATTCTATCTTATGACCCACTGGAATCAGTCTAGATTTCTTAATCATTGGATTTTTATCAATTTCAACTCATGAACCATTGCTGGTTTTGGAAAGTCAGTCAATCCCTGTTATTTGGGGTCCCTCTTCATCCACCATCTCCTCAGGACATCTTTTTCACGGATACATCCCTGCAAGGATGGGGCTCCTTCTGGGACTCCAAGAAGATTTCAGGATCCTGGTCCTTCACAGAATCTTCATTTCATGTCAACCTTTTAGATCTGTGGGTGCTTTTTCCATGCCCTAGTTCATTGGGAACCCCTGATTCTGTCTCAATCTTAATCTGATCAGACATTTCACAGTAGGCTCATTCTTCTTTCATCAGAATGGGGTGGGGGTGAGGGGCGCTGTGTCCAGGTTGGTCTATATCTGTCGAGCGTCACTGATCGTTCTTCACTGGTACATGTCCCGCAGCTTTCTCTCTCAGGGGAAGTTATTCCCCTCCCTTCCCAATGTCCAGACATTGATGTCCACAATTCAGGCTCTCAAGGTAGGCCAATTAGTTATGGCCAGATCCTTTCTCAGAATCATAAGCCTCATGGTTTCAGTAGAAAAAGTGATTCCTTGGGCTCCTTTGATGGGAAGACCCTTCCAGTTTTATCCTATATGGCCCATTGGAATCAGTCTCTAGATTCTCTGGATCTTCCAATTCTCATCAAGTTCTCTCTCATCACTCATTTCCAGTTTTGGAAAGACCGTCAGTCCCTTTTATTGGAGGTTCCTCTACATCTCCCAAACCCTCAGGCAATTATCTTCACAGATGCATCCCTGGAGGGATGGGGATCCATTTGGGATTCGGGGTAGATTTTGGGAACCTGGTCCCTCATAGAATCTTCCTCCCATGTGATCCTTTTAGACCTGTGGGCTATTGTCCATGCCCTAGTTCATTGGGATCCCTTGATTCTCAGTATGTCAATTCTTATCAGATCAGACATTTTCACAGTGGTCTCGTTCATCAATCTTCGAGGGGGACCAGGTCGGTCTCCGTCGAGAATCCATGATCTTGCTTCAGTAGTGCAAGTCCCACAACATTTCTCTTCAAGCATCCCATGTCCCAGGCAAACTGAATTTCTGGCCGACCGGTTATCTCACCCTTCCAGGATCCCAGAAAGAGGTAGTAGCCAGGCGATTTTTCTACAGTTCGGTCATCCCCCACATAGACTTGTTTGCTACCCTCAAGAACAGAAAGATACCACCTTCATATCTCCCTTTCCGGAAACCATGGCTTTCAGTAGAGGCTCTAGCTCGATCTTGGGACAACATGTTCTTTACGCCTTTCCCCCGACGTTTCTCATTCCACAGGTTCTCAGAAAGACCAGACAACATCATTGTGTAGTCCTATTGATAGCTCCATTTTGAGCCAACAAAATCGTGGTTTCCGGATCTCCTGGACCTTCTAGATCTCCCTCTGCTTCTTCCTGTCTCCCACAATCTATTTTCCCAGAACAGAGGCTGAATTCTCCATCAAAATCCAGAAATCTTTCACATATCAGTCTGGAAGTTGTTGAGCTGCCCCCTTCTTTGTCAATCTTTCAGTCAGATCTCAAATTTTTTTTTAGATAATCCCTCGGATCTTCCACTCGAAACATTTATAAAGCTCGATTTGAGTTTTTAAAAAATGGTGCTCAGACCATTCTATCCTGCCCTCTGAGATCTCTATAACTCAAGTCACTGATTTTCTCGTTTTCCTCTTTGACCAGAAGAAACTTGCAGTTAACACTATCAGATCCTTTCGTTTTGGTCTGAACTTCTTTGTTCAGTGTCTTATTGATCCGTCGGTACAAGTTCAGAAACTTTTTCACGACCTCATTAGAGAGGTATGGGTAATTCTAGATTCCCCCCCCCCCCCTTTAAGAAACCCCTTCCTACTTGGAAACTTTCACTTGTTCTTCAGGTCCTAGAGGGAAAGCACTTTGAACCTTTGGGTTCTGTTTGCTTGAATCATCTTACCCTTAAAGCAGTATTCCTGTCCAAAACTCAGCCTAAGTTAAATTCTTGGGTAAACCTATTATAATTCATAAACTTTCTTCCCTTTCACCAGATGATTCTGTCTGGTGCCCAGTTAGGGCTCTTTAATAGGTATAAGCTTTGCACTGAATCCATATGATCTGACAATAGACATCCTTGGGTTGCATTTGCTGAAGGTGTGAATCATCCTGCCTCCTTATCAACTATTTCTCGTTGGATAGTCGATACCATTAAAATTTGCCATGATTTGGCCTCTGCTGGGGACAATGCTATAATGGGTGTTGCGGCCTATGATGTTAGGGACCTTGCCACTAGAGCTGGGCGGTCTGACGGTAGTACCGTGAGGACTGCGGTATACCGTGAACCGATACCGTGACTGTTGACATTTCCAAATACCGTGAATACCGTCCATAATGTTTGAGCAATATTTGAGAAATATATTCATAAAATCTGACTTGACCAAGGGTAAATAAGTGCTAATAGTGCCAAAAATACAGGCATCCCTAACTATTAGCCGAGTTCAGGTGAAAGGGTTGTAAAAACACACGTCAAGACGTCAATTACAAAATAATGACAGGCAGAATTGTATGTCAAACGTATGTCTTGAAAGTCTCACGGTAAAATTGCTTTATTTAAAACATCTAAACTCATTCTCTGGCCGGCCGCCGGTAGTAATTACACTATAATATATTTCTATTCCCGTTTCTATTATTTGTAATTTATTACTCCAAGCATTTTGTCACCGAACAAACACGCTAGAATAACAAAATAACATACAAACTGCGTGCTATTCAAACACAACGGCGATCTCGCAAAGACGTATCTGATTGGTTGTTCATGAACTGACCGTGGGAAAATACATTACTATGCTGAATTTATCAATGAAAATTTACTAAAACGTATTTGCTCGCGCCGTTTTGATCACGTGCTAATTTATTAACAACGAGCAGCGTTGAAGTCGTTATTTTTTTATTTTTCTGGCTGTTTTAAGAAATTTCTTTACGGATTAAATCCAGTTTAAGTAACGACACCTAAAAATTATAGTGTTTTAGTTTTTGTAATTCATTTTTCAACTGGCTACACGTAGGAAGTTCGCGGAAATAGCTTTTTACACGCATTGTTCACGTGAAGCATGGCGAGTAACGAGTCTGCACATCGGGTACTCGGTAATTATCAGAAGCTTTGGAATCGGCTATATTCAATGTCGTGTTATATGTATGTGTATAGGCCTGTTTTCGCGAGTAACAGAATATACGACTCCAACAGAAATAAAAGCGTACAACACTCGCCCCGTTTAAATACTCACGGATTTTGTCTGGACTCTGTTTATCAAAGCGCTCGACTGCTAAAATAAAATTTACCGTTTGCTGGTCGCACGCATTAATAGCAAGAACAATCCAGATTGAAAATAGTGCACCCCAATGTCTCAAACAGCGGGTTATAGTTAGCGAGTCGACCACAGCCTTTGACCGATATTCCCGTGAATATTACGTCAATAAAAATAGTGACCTAATAAAATCGTGAAACTAAACAGTAGTTTTTACACAACAATGGTTTTAAAGCCATGTTTTTCTTCTCTAAATCACGAAGCCGATTTATTTATTTTACCTATATTTACCGTTGATTGGAGATGGAAGTGAAAAGGAAATGGAAAAAATTGTTCTAATTTCGTGGCATGCCTCAAGCTCAGATGACGGTATACCGTGGTACCGCGGTATTTTTCCATGGTACCGGTACCGTCATGTAAATATCAATACTGCCCAGCTCTACTTGCCACCTCTTGCGCCCTTTTTAATGGATCTTCTCTTGATGACATTATGCAAGTTGCTAACTGGAAATTAGAAAATACCTTTATTATTTTCTATCTTAAAGATTCTGGACCCTCTTCCTTTTTCTATAAGAACATTCATACGGTAGCTTCATGGACCATGACTCGTATTCCTTTTTCATCATCATTATCTTCTCGTCCTTCATCATCTTCATTCGTATAAGAATTATATTAGGGATGAGTGTAAGTTCATTACTTCTTTTTCATGTGTGTATTTCACTTCTATCATATCATCACTTTCTTCACCCTTATTTATTCATCTGCTTTTGCATGATCTTTCTCTTCCTTGTCTTCTTGGAGTCGTTTATGATCCCCCTTCTTATCTTCCCCTTTTTTCTTCCGTTTCTTTCTATTAGACGCTTTGAGAGTAAATTACTGTCTTTATAGTATCTTCCTCGTCTTGTTATTACTAACTTCGTACTCGTCTCTATTTTTACATCAATTTTGAGCAAAATTCACCTCACTCCGGGCTTTGTTCAATGTTGAAATCTGTATTTGCGCTATAGTAATGCAAGGAGGTAGGTTGTAATGTAGTAAAAATGACCAGACGACCCGGAGGGTCTGGTCTTATGTTTTACTAATTACATATACCTACCGCCTTGCATTACGGCCCATCTCAAGCCTCCCCTCTGTCAAATTTTTTTTTTGGGTGGGGGGGCCTTGAGGCTTCATTTTAATGGTCATATCTTGTTAGATTAGTTATATTCAACATAAGATATTCATTATATCATTCAGCCATTGGGTATACCGAATATGTCGGATTTTAACATATTTGGGTATTTCAGAATGAACTTTCCTGTCATATAATGTGGAGTATTTAGGTTAGTTTTTAATTTCAGCTTTAGTCAGATATTCAGAGTCGAGTAGTGACAGGATCGTCTGCCACTTCATGGATCTGCTTAAAGCTGGATTGTATGACTGGATTCATCAAGGGAATGAAGTCTTGGTTGCTACAACAAGATCATGTGATAGCTATCAGCAAATGAGGTTGTCATTGTGCTTAATGACCTTCTCAGTGGCTATGGGTATTGGATTAACCCTCTTCTTGCCGCATTCTGAGATATAGGATTTAAGCGAATTACTATGGATCTCATCATTAGAGAGTGTATGGAGATTCCTGAAGAAACCTTCAGTCACTCTGTAACCACAATACCCATCAAACATTGGCTGTAAAAAATTCATCCTACTACACTTCCATTCAGAGAAGGAAAGAGCAATAGTAATGCAAGGAGGTAAGTATATGTAATTAGTAAAACATAAGACCAGACCCTCTGGGTCGTCTGGTCGATTTATTTCATTTCATTATAATATAGGCTCACAGTTTAAGCTTCTAAAAGTGTATGTTTAAACAATTTTATTTTCAGAAATTTTACTGTGAATATGCACCTTTAATATTATACATAATTTTGTTTCTTTGTTTAATAGTGGTGAAGGCAGTCACCAATCTGGTAATAGCGAGGACCGTACTCCGACAGCGCTAGCTCGTGCTGTCGCTATTCATCCAGATACCACCAAAGTCATGTACTTCGCATAGGAAATGCTGAGATCATCATGCTAGGTTACGGGAGAATGTGGGGGGGGCTGTGGGGCGAAGGACTGTTTGAAAGACACAGCAATAATTCTAGAAGCACGCAAGCAATGCACAGTGTCTATATATATATATATATATATATATATATATATATATACCCCGTTCCCCACTCCCTCCACATCCTCCTCAGCCACAGGCACTTGTAGCTGGTCAGTACTGGTTTACTACATGCCACCCTTCTACATAACAATAAATAGAAAAAGGTATGATGCTTCAGAATCCAGTCGAGGAACGGAAGTGGCCATGGGATGTAACACACATTCTGATTAGTCCAAAATGTTGTGATCTGATTTTGGACCAGTCAGAATGCGGCTTACATCCCACAGCGACTTCCGTTCCTTGCCTGGATTCTGAAGGGTCATACCTTTCTCTATTTATTGTTATGTAGTTATGTATTGACCAACTACAAGTGCATGTGTCCTCAGCCACATACTGAATTTGTACCAAGTTTAATATATAATAGGGCATAGAATCTTTAAACTGTAACGATAATTTGCAATAACGTAGGCCTAACATGTGACAGATTTCATTCATGTTCAGTCCTTGTAGACATCATCCTGTATTCATTAATTAGTTTTCGGGTAAAGATTTCAAACAATTTATATTTAATCATTGGCCGGTAAGTGACGTCTATCCCTTTGTTTACTACGGACCAGGGGGTTCTATTTTAGCTGTCAAGGGAGGTAACTGCTCACTGGCTAGGAGACATTTATTTACTAGTAAGAGAACCAGTTTTTGAAAACTGACCGCTTAAATGGCTGGTTCTTTTAAACCCTTATCACACTAATGTCAAACAGAATCCCTGTGGATGCGAGAGCCAGTCAGTTACATCAGTGAAAATATGATCAGAAATAAGATTCTCTTTCCCGCTACTCATTATTTATAAAGTACAGGAGTTACTTCCCTTGGTCGTTATGGTCTCTAAGCGCTTAATCATTCAATGAAAATTGCGTTGTTTTAAAATCTGTATTGTCTCCGTTTTAGTGATTTCATTGACTTCTGTGCAGCAAAATCTTTTATTCCATGTGATCATATCTAATTTGCATATTTAATTTATATCTCGCTCTGACAGCAAATTTATTATTATTATATATGCGTTTTATAGTCTAATTGTCTATATGATGTGATATAATTGTCGCAAGTCCCCTGCCTGTGAAACTGTGTGTGTGTGTGTGTGTGTGTGTGTGTGTGTGTGTGTGTGCGTCCGAGGTGCGTGCGTCCGAGGTGCGTGTGTGTGTGTGCATGCTTGCGTGCGTCCGAGATGTCATTCAAGTATCTCACGTCACAGTCAAAATACGCCACTCGTCAGCTGAATCAAAATGACGTGTCTGTCACCAAAGCGTCTGAATTGCATATCATTGATGAATTAAAATTTGATAAACATTCTTTTGAATATTTTGAAACAAATTTGACTAGGAGCTGTTGTTGCTATATATGCAGCAACAGCCCCCAGGCAAATTAGTTTCAAAATATTCAACAGCTTAGCTGTATAACTAGCTACCTTGAAGTTGGAATTTTGAGATTTTTTAACTCAACCACATGTACAATGTGGGCGGCCGCTTAACTTGAAATTGGTGCAGCATAGCTAGAATGTCGTCTGTCTGGCCATCTGTCCGTAATATCTACGTTTTCCCAGACCTTTTTTCCATATTCTTAAAGATAATGAACTCACACTTAGTACATTACATTAGTAGCAAAAGTTACCCAATCATCAAGTTTGAGCTTCAGTTGTTTTCGTCAATGTTTTATCGAGTTAAATTTCTGACACTTACTCGACAGGTAGGGGACAACGTAATGCTTGTTGTTAGAAAATTAACGGTCTGCTTACTGAATTTCTGTAGACTAGATTTTCCATAGGGTTTAGTTCTGGATATGCTGAATATTTTGAAAATAATTTGACTGAACGTTATTGGTGTCTTAGCCACCAACAACCTTCAGTCAAATTGTTTTCAAAATATTCAGCAGATCCAGAGGTATTTCTCATTGAAATTATTGTCTGGTAGCTTGCAACAGTTAATGACAGTAGGAATGATACAAAATTGATCGGCTAATCCCCTAGCAACTATGACGGGATAATTGGACAATGATCATCTATCGAGCTGTGATGGTTGTCATGACAACAGATAGATCGTTTTAAGTCATGTTTGACACCTTAATGTATATTTTTAGCGGGGACATGATTCATTGACATATGCACTTCAACTGTTTTGTAATCGTTGTCATGACAACAGGTGCTTAATTTCAGGGACATCATACAAGTATCAGCGGTATTTTAGCGTTTCTTATTTTGATGTCAACACCGCAAATTAATGTCATTTTTCATTCCGCATACTGCTATGTTTTTAGGGTTGTCGTATGAAATGAGGTTCTTTCATAGTGTTTCATTATCTTATAATGCTAACATGTTTTGGCTGCATATTTGACACTAATTAGTTCTTACATCAACAATGGACCACGCCCACTTAATGCAGTTTCAAATAATTTTAGCCATTTAATGGCCTCTGCAGGAGTCTTGAGAATGTTCTTTTAATGGTAAAGCCAGCCAAAATGACATCTGCAGCCAAGAGGTTGTCCATTTATTGGCCAAGGGAAGTCTATTTTTTTAAACTGATGCATGTTTTTCCTTGGACAGTATTTTATTTTGTCAGTTAGATAATCAAATGTAGGTTTGATTGACAAATCAGATTGATTGACAGATCATACTTGATTGACAGATCATACTTGATTGACACATCAGACTTGATTGAAAGATCATTGTCAGATCAGATTGATTGACAGGCAAGATTGATGAGTTTACACGACTATCTGTAAGCAATAATTTATTATTTTGGATGATATCATCATGTGACTGATAATTATCACATTATAAGAGATAAATATATAAGAGAGTGACGGCAATAATAATAATAATAATATTGTACCAGATACACGTTGAGTGTTTGTCGTCATGACAGGAGCGTATGAGCTGGGTTCCTACATGTTTGTGGTAATTTTTAAGTTGAGTTTTGACTATGACAGAGCATTTAATACTAATATGGCTGTGAAACAAAATATTGTGTTGAATTGTGATTGATAGATGAACGTAAGCAATTTTTAATAAACCAAAGTATTTAAAATATGCATAGTGTTGTTTAACACATAATTATGAATAAATAGAATGAGTTGTTAAACTTTAGCCATACTATGCGTTTCCACAGAAAAAAAATCATTAACTTAAAACAATATTTAATAAATTTTAATTGTTTTATTTAAAATTGTATAATAATTATGTACTGTGTGTGTTTTTGAATGAAGACAAGTCCAGCTTTGTCACTTGATAAAACGAAATTAAAAAGACTTTATAAAAAATGTTTTTACAATAAATAAATCGGTTTCAGTTACTGAATTTGCGCGAATTATTTTAGTGTATTGAATACCATTATGCTTTAAATTTGTCTGAAAAATTCTTGTTTATAAATTAACTGATTAGGTCCATGGTTTTGAAATTAAACAGGATGAGCCATCAGAACTAATGATCATTAAATTCTGCTATCTATGGTCATTCCTTTTAGCTTTTACATCTAGAAAACCTGTGTGTAATTACCACTTTAATGGTCAGATTTGGTCAAGAAAATTACAATTTTGTCACAGAACCTGACCGTTAGCTGACCAAGAGAAGAGGATAAATGAGCCAAGCTTCCAGTGGTAAATCTTCAAAAGTAGTCTTCTATTGACCTACAAATGTACATTAACTAAGCAGGAATTCTGACTTTCCTGATCAAATTTGTCAATTAGGAATAAATATGAATTCTGCAGTCACTCGCAGACATCTACTGGAGCACATGAAACCACTATATATATGGGGTTTGAGGAGAAATGTGATCACAAATTTGAGAAAAAACCCTGAAAGATCTTGATGCCAGATTACATGTGTTTCCATCTGATTACCGGTAGCAACATTTGTAATGTGGAGCGTAAAGTTTGCAATCGGCATTTTATCTTCTTCTTTTCGTTCGCTGATCATACCACCAGTCCTGTAAGTGACTATCGACATGATCATAAGCATTTTATGTAAGTAATGAAATCTAAAAAAAATAGATTATATGTGTGCTACGTTGACTAATATTTCAAGAAAGTCAATGGTTAGGTACATAATTTTGTGCTGTTTTTCGAAGGCATTTACAACAATTACCAATTTTTTACGCTACGCATAAACCATCTCAAGCAGTAAATGTGTCTGAACTGCGTTGTAACATATTGTCAGAATTATGTTATCTAAACTCCCTGCTTGCTGAATTTCTACAGACTACATCTGGACGTACTGAATATTTTGAAAAGAATTTGACTGACAGTCAAATTCTTTTCAAAATATTCAACAGGTTCACAGTTATTGCCCATTGAAATTATTTTCTTGTGGGTGGTGGCTTGCAGCAGTCACACGATTAACTGTCATTCATTGTTTCTGTTATGATTGTTATTTCTGTCGTAAACTGTTTCGTGTCTTTGTCTGTTGAATTTCTTTTACAAACTTAATATAATTTGCCGGGGAATTATTATAATTTGTATAATGCTCTGATAACTACTCTAATAATAAATAATTGTATAAGTTTATTTAATAAATTGTGTAAATATTATTTTTGGACTGATGGCGTTAATGATTTAGTAGTTAAATTTGGTTAAGAAAATATTTAATATCTCATCGTAAAGTCCATTTAGAGCCCGCCGAGAGATTATTTGGAAAATTTTACCACTCGAAGGGCTGTATAGGTTACCAGTAGTAAATTTTTTTTAATAGTTTTGTCTTGCCTTGCAAATGGATAATTACACAAGACCACTGCAATGACCAATTTTGGCCAGTTTGACCATTAAATGGTTGACATAGCTGCTGACCGGTTGTTGCTAAATGCTTTTTTCGGAATAGATGCTAAGTCTCATCTAACCCTTTAACCCTGCTATGTGTTAAAGAAACGTTCAATATTTTCAAAGAAAATGTCCATTTGCAGACCAAGAGAAGACTAATTTAACACAGGAATGACTGGCTCGATAACCGAGCCAGTCATTCAAGTGGTAAATTAAAAAAAATAGTCTTCTCTTGGTCTGCAAATGGACATTTGCCAAGATAACAGCAGAAGGCGTTTTTGACTGAGTGTTAAAGGGCTAAGCATCTCCAAAGTTATTAGATTTTGGCCATGGTACAAGAAGAGTTAACACATTTACACCTCACTATATACTCTTAAAATCGAGATTGATCACACAATGGACCTTTCCAATTTATCCATCCATCATATGACGTCATAATCAACTACCTGACATGAAGGATGATGTCATAATCAATGATGTCATGAATGACGTAGATGAGTACGTCACGAATGCATAATTGAACACGGACTAAGCATTGTTGGACGAATTGTCAATATTTAATAAACATTCTGTTGAATATTTTGAAACTAATTTGACTGGGTGCTGTTGCTGCCATTCAAGCACCCAGTAAAATTTGTTTCAAAATATTCAAGAGCTTACCTGTATATTTTTCTGTAAATTGATAGTCAGGGCGTTTGGGGACAGATCGATCCTAACACAAGCGAAGCGTGGGTGGCGCTTAAGTAGTGAGGGGCGAGACAGCTAAAACTGGAAATGTCCATTGGATGTTTTTTCTTTGTGAATTCCCATTTACAGGTCACGAGAACTGTTTTTGAAAATTTACCATTGAAATAACTGACTTATTGATAGTCATCTTTTCATACCGAAGTTCAAGCTCATGTTACGATAAAGTAATTAATTATCTTCCACTCAATAGTATCTAATGGTGCTATAATTTTACCCACTAATGGTCAAGTCGGCCATAACCGGTCATTGCTGTGGTCTTCAGGAATTTTCATTTGCAGTCCAAGAGAAGATTATATTTAAGATCTTAACACTGGCATGACCGGCTCTATAACTGACCCAGTCGTTCCAGTGGTAAGATTTTTTTTAATAGGCATCTCTTGGTCCGCAAACCGACAATCACTAAGCAAAAATGTTAATTTACGTATCAAATCTTGATCATAAGTGTTAGAAATAGTCCAGAAGTTACATTTTCTCATAGGAACTATTGCTTTGAAAACATACAGTACAGCTTATAAATCAGTTAACATGTTTCCAGAACAAAGAGAGAAACATGTTAGTGAGTAAGAACTGTTCTGTTGAGTGTGTTAGCTATGTCCCGCCCATCTTTAACTAAGCTCCACCCACACTTCACCCATGTTGGAATCGATCAATCCCTGAATCTCAATTTCCAGAAAACTGTACAGGTAAGCTGTTTAATATTTTGAAACTAATTCGACTGGTTGCTGTTGCTGCCATGGTAACAGCACCAAGTCAAATTATTAGCTCACCTGGCCAGAATGTGACCGTCCGACGTCCGTCAACTTTTTCTTTAAACAACTTCAGTTATATTTGGCAGGAAGCATGCTTAGGGCATGGGGATCTAAGTTTGTTCAAACGAAGATGATCGGCCAATTTGGCCGACGGCCATCTTGCATTTTGGGATATGTATTTAAAAATCTTCTCCGAAACTGCTTGGGGGATTGATGCAAACATGAAATATGATCTAGTGTAAGAGCTGAACCAAGTTTGTTCAAGGGAACTTGATTGGTCAAATGGTTCAGCGGCCATCTTGGTTGACCTAGTTTTAACGAAAACAACCTCCAGAACCGCTGAAGGGATCAGGTCGAAATTTGGCAGATATGATTAGGTACTAAGGGCCATTAAAATTTGTTCAAGGGAAGTTGATCAGTTGAAAAACATGGGCCAATCAAAATGTAGCGTGTTTGGTGGCCATATTGGATTTTTTTTTTTTTTTTTGATGGATTTTGAGGCCAAAATTGGTTTAATATTGGTTTTTGGGGATTCTGATCTCAAATTTGCAATTTTCGAAACTCAGACAAACGGTTCGGTGGCCATCTTGGATCATTTTCCCGCCAAAAGCTCCCATACTAAAGCAATGGGAAATTTAAAATGTCTTCTCGAGAACTGCTGGGCCGATTTCAATTGTATTTGGCAAGAAGTATTCTTAGGGCATTGGCCGGCGGCTATCTTGGGTTTCGGTCGATTTTTAGAAATCTAAAAATCTCCAAAACCGTTGGAGGGATCAATGAAATGACCTCATGAAATATGATCTAGGGCAAGAGCATGTTTAGCGGCCATATTGGATATTTTTATTTGATGGCTTTTGAGGGCGAAATTGGTTTTATATATGTTTTTGCGTATTGTGATTTCAAATTTCGAGACTGTTGGATAAACGGGTTAGTGGGCATCTTGGATCATTTACCCACCAAAATCTCCCATACTAAAGCAATGGGAAATTTAAAATGTATTCTTCTCGTGCCATCTTGGATTTTGGTCGATTTTTAGAAATGTCTAAAAATCTTCTCCGAAACCGCTTGTGGGATCAATTCAAAATGCATGAAATATCATCTAGTGCAAGAGCTGCACCAAGTTTGTTCAAGGGAACTTGATTGGCCAGATTGAGATATGATTAGGCACTGAGTGCCATTAAAGTTTTTTCAATGGAAGGAGCTACATCAGAAACATGGCCACAGTGGACCAATCAAAATGTAGCGTGTTTGGCAGCCATATTTTTGTCCACAAACTCATTTAAAAGACTACTTCTAAACCAACCACCAACAATTTTGACAAAAATGCATAGTGCTCCAGGTGAGCAACACAGGCCCCATGGGCCTCTTGTTTTCAAAATACTCAACAGCATGTTTATTAAATAGTAAAGACATACAATTCGTACAACGATTAGTACGTCATCAATTAAGCATTCGTGACGAACTTAACTACATCATTCATGATGAAATTGATTATGACATCATCCTACACGTATTTGATTTTGACGTTATACATGATTGACTCAGAAACTGCAATCCTCCATTGGATTGGATGACATTGGCAGCAATGCCTTCCATTCCAATTGACCTTTCCACTTTATCCATCTATCCTATGACATCATAATCAACTACGTGATGTGTAGAATGACATCATAATGAATGACGTAGATAAGTACGTCACGAACGCATATTTGAAGACGGACTATGCGTTGTTGTACAAATTGTATGTATTTACTATTTACTAAATATTATGTTTAATATTTTGAAACTAATTTGACTGGGGGATGTTGTCAAATTAGTTACAAAATACTCACCAGCTTACTAGTAGTTTTCTGGAAATTGATAATCGGGGTGTTCAGAGATTGATCGATCCCATCATGAGCGAGATGTGGGTGGAGCTTAGCTAGAGGTGGGCGGGGCATAGCTAAAACAGGAAAGATCCATTGTGTTCAAAATATTCAACAGTACATTTTTTTTGCTTTGGGGATATTAAGTTATATCTGAGCTGTACTGTATATGTATTCAAACCTGATTACGAGACCACCAAATATTGGTGGTTCAGTAAGACTGATGGTCAAAAGGAACCACCATCTTTGCCTCCAAAAACATATACAGGGCAAATGCTGCATGTATATAACCCTAGGATTATTCTAGACCTCACAACATAGCCAGCAAACATGTCAAAAGATCTAATTTTCGATCTTATAGTTCCAAATGTTTCTCAGAAAATATCTGTCCCAATTTTGTGTCCAGTAGTTTCTGAGTGTAATAACCATGAAGATCTGCGTTTAATATTTTGCTATTCTTTGGGATATAATGTATGTGTATTTACATTGTAGTGATGGTGGTTGATGCTGATATTTATATTTACCAAATCACGTGTTTATGCATATTGCGATATATAATAATTAACAAGAAACAATAAATAATGTTAGAATAACGTTGAATTTTTTTATAGAAATATATATTATACTAACCCTTTAATGGTCAAATTTTGTCAAGAAAATTTTATTATCTGCCTATCGAATGTCCACTTACAGGCCAAGAGAATAGATTTTTTGAAAATTTATCCCTGAGATGACTGGCTCGATTATCGAGCCAGTCATTCCAGTAAAAAAATTATTATCTTGGCCTATAAATAGCCTTCCACAAGACGATAACAGAGGCTGGTTTTTGGTCGGCCTGATCATTAAAGGGTTCAATAATAGTTAATACTGTAAGATTCAGGTGTGGAATATTTCAGGATATTGGATATTTAGAAGATATTTTCAAATATGCATCGCTAGCTATTTATTTATATATATATATATGTATATCTGGAACCGTGTTGCAAGTTTTAATGTAATTAAAAAAAGCCCTTTGTGTGTCATATCTATGGTCAGCCCGGTCCACCACGGACACTGTACGGTCATTCCTGTGGTAAATTTTCAAAAATAGTCTACTGTAAATCGACAATATGTTTGTTTTATGAGAAGTTTTCTTGAACAAATTTACGGGATTTAATGCTATTGAGGAACCCCTCTGTAAGTAAGGTGTATCTATTTTGTTTTGTCTTTGAAATGTATATGATTGGCAGAGTAATAATAGTTCCATGTTTCTTTTATGTTTTTTAAGAAGTTTCGTTATTCTAGATACTAATCTCCCTTATTGAGGCATATGAAGATGAATTACAACCATTCCAGACTATAATGTTTAACAACAACGTGATACAGCATAACTAGGATATTGCCATAGCAACAACAACATACATTGTCATGACAACATGTGCCATAGCGACAAAGTCTGATTTATACGAGCATGTATTCACTCTGTAACACTCAAGCCACCTAAAAATGGCTTCTGCAGTGTTCTTGAGAAATCTCCATTTGCTTTGCATCCAGATGGTTCTAAATAAACACATTTTCGGCCATTTTGAGAAAGCGACTGACAAATCGACCAGTTTATGTTGTCCTTGCTCTCCGCCAGTAATCAGTTAATTATCTTCAGTATTTCCAAAACTTCCTTGCCATTCATGACTCTAATGAATTATGTATTCACAGGTTGTTCCAATTCAGTGCTCATTAATTATTAATTAATTATAATTGCTAATTTATTGTAAACTTATTTTTAATTTTGCATATTATTATTTTCACACAATTATTGATAAAATGGTTTAAAAAAACTAAATAATAAAATTCATTATGTTATGTTGTAACGATAGTCTAGATATAATTATTATTAGTATATTTATATATAATTATGATTTCTTTTTATTTAATTATTTCCTATTTTAGTAATGGGTGTCATGAATTCCCCCAATTTTCATTGTCGATCGTCCAGGAAACTGGTTACAAAGTGAAAAGTAATGATTTTTTTTAAATATGCTAAATTTGCTGATTATTTTGAGAACTATTTGCTTGAAAGTAAAATTTCAGATTAATGGGAATGTTTAACCCTATAATGTCCAATGCCAGCCAATACTGAATTTGCAGACGAAGGCATAACTTTTACTGGAATGACTGGCTTGGTACCCGAGCCAGTCATCTGTGGTAAATTTTTAAAAAGTCTTGATCTGCAAATTGGCGTTCATTAACCCTTATCACTCTGTCAAAATTAAAATTTTTTAATTAAATTAAAAGACTAGCTGGTGTGCATTTTTCAGCAAATTTGGTGGAAGATGTTGCTGTCAGCAACATCATTTACCAAGGTTGCTGAAAAATGTGTACACCAGGTTGTTTGTTATTAACACAGTAACAGATAGAATATTGACCTCAGAGTGGTAAGCGTTAAGGGCTTGTTTTCACGACTGACAAGATCAGTGGTTGACTGACGCAGTCCATGGTTCCTGCATTTTTGGCATTCCGGAAGTTGAAGATTTCCTGACTTAATTCGTCGAACCAGTGACCGAGTTTTGATCTCGGTTCGTTGTTGCCAATGGTTACTGGTTCGTAAATTTCAAGATGGCGGCACCCAACTAAATTTTACAACTTATTTGAATGACGAGATCGCTTCAATATGTTAGTGTATGAGGTCATCTGCGATTTACATAGACTGAAATTAGTCTAAATCGAATTACCGTCAAAATCATTGCTAAAGTTAACGCAATTTAGAATGCTTGTGTGTTCAGAAAATTGCCATGAAATTGTATTCGGCAAGCCTCGCCAATTTAAATAAGTGCCGTGTTCGTGTTCAGTGGTTCCTGGGTCTGTGGTTCCACGAACCAAGTCAGTCGCGAAAACAAGCCCTAGATATTACAATTGTCTTGAACAAAAACTTAATCATTAAAGGGTTAAGCATAGCTATGGTAGCAAACTGCTTGCTGTATATATCATCTCTGCTTGATAGATAGAGGGAATGAGCTTAAGGCTATCATAGTGTGTTATAACTAGCACTGCAATCTGCACTCCAGGTCAGACATAAAAAAAAAATCAATATTTAATCAACTAAAGCTAGTCGCTCGCATTTATTAATCCTCGACCGGTGAAACTTAGGCGACTATCAGTTTGCTTTCTGTAAGTCCCACCTATGGTTTTCCAGATCTATATCCATATGTTAATGATAATGAACTGAAACGTGGTACAGTACATTGGTATGAGCTGTTTCAGGATTTTGTGTAAATCTTTGTTGGAGTTATGCCCCTTTTTGGTTTATAAATTATTTTTCATCTCTGCTAACTCTTACCACTCTGGTGGCAAAACTAGATTTTCGAATTAAATTAAAAGATGAAGTGGTGTTCATTTTTCAAGTTTGGTGGGAGATGGTACTGACAGCAACATCTTCCAGCAAAATTGTTAAAAAAAAGTACACCAGTTTGTGTGATATTGATACAGTAAAAGATAGAATATTGACATCAGAGTGACAAGGGATCTTTTTATTGTACCAGTAGCAAAAGAAATTAGTGTACATTTTTTTTTAATTTTGGTGTACGATGTTGCCGTCTCCCTCTTCCACCAAATTTGTTTAAAAATGAACACTAGTAATCTGATTAGAAAAATTCAAATTTTGACATTGGAGTTGTAAGAACTAAAATCTGACAACACAGTTATGAACATGGACTATAATGAAAACTATAGTCACATTTCAACTCGCTAACCATAGTTAACTACAGGTGACCAGATCACAGACAAACTCAAGATGGTTAACTAGGTAGTTGGCCATTCTCCTGAGCTCGTTCACAAACGGTTAATAAAAAATTTACATAAAATTCGAAATCGCAACACTTTCACTTTCCGCGGTTAAATGCTTATAAACATGTAAATAAAGCTAATTTAAGTTCAATGAAAGTTTGCTTTCCTACAGTATATCAATATTCCTGACATATTCCTTTCCAACTCCTTTATATGGAGACTGTCTTATGTATATATGATTACTGTATTCTGCAGCTGTAGTAGGAGAAACATCCTACAGCCACAATCAGTCCTTCTTCGCTTTTGCTCTGTGTCTTGTCCTCAGCCAAAATCCTTAGCTTCCTCAGGTCCATTCTTGACTTGAGTGTACCTAATTCTGCTTTCTTGAGGTAACCTCGTAGCACGCTTAGCAGATTTATGCAATGACATCCTCCTCTCGCATTGTATTTGCTGGCTCCGAGTAGGGTGAATTCCAAGGTGCTCTGTGCTGGCGTCTCTTCTGGCATCCTTAGCACATGGCCAAACATGGCCCATCTTTGCTGGGCGACTTTTGCAGACAGCGGCGACGTATTACACATCTTGTATAGTGCATTATTAGAAATTATGCTGTCTGGCCATCGGTGTCCAGTGATGGTGCCTAGGTGTTTGCGGTGGCAGGCAACAAGTTTTTCTATCTAGAGCTGCCTTTGGAGCTGCCCAGCTATTACAATTATACATCATCAAGGATTACATTGTATTAAACGTAGCCTTTTAATCAACGGCATCTTTGATCTACGAATCCATAGCTTCCAGGACTGGAAAGCTATGTTCCCCATGACGCAGCGTGCAGCAATGTCAGCAGTACTACAAAGCAGTGAGCCAGAGCCCAGGGTTTTACTTTTCTTTAGTTTCATGCTTTGTAGATAGGTATATGTGAGTGAAGAGATTCTTAATTTTGAGTTTGCTTGCTTCTGTTGGGAGAAGGGGTCTCGATGTCTAGAGCCTCTTTCCTGTTGGGATTTTATTAGCCAAATATTAATTCTCTTAGCCAGTAAATTAAACATATTTTGAGATTTTTAGCTGATTTTTAAAGGGAAATCTTGTCTCAAATGTTGTATTATACTGATAAATTATAGTACATAGATTCCATATAATTCATTTCCTGCATAAGACAGCAACAGCTTCCAGTTAAATTAATTTCAAAATGTTCAACAGCTTACCTGCATGGGTCCATGAAATTACCTGTCCCATAACTCTCTTTACCAGTAAATTAGCCTATTTTGGGATTTCATTAGCCACCTATCTGACATGTAAGTGGATATTGCATCATTGTTTAGCACATTATCATAGCTCTACCAGCATATTTCTCCCTATCTATCTATCATGGGCTATCTATCTGTCTATTATGGGATTATGGCATTGTTTCATCATTCATTGTATATTGTTTGTATAATTACTATCTTACTCATTAAAGAACAATAATTATATCATAGAATACTAAGTATTCGTCCGGCGTCAAACACTGACCTAGTCAAACCTGTAGAAGTTTTAATAGTAATTGTTTTAATATCGCAAAGTTCTCATTTAGTTTTTCGCGGAGTTTTTATTATTATGATGATGATTATTATTATTTCGTCTAGTATCTTGTTGTCAAACTCCTGCTCCCACCAGAATCTTGAACGAAACCTTCCTTCCGATAATATTTGCAAGGCTACAGTACGATCTATTATACTTAACCCTTGAATGGTCAAATTGGCCAAAATTGACCTCTGCAGTTGACTTTGGGAATGTCCATTTGCAGGCCAAGAGAACTGTTTTTGAAATTTTACTACTGGAATGACTGGTTCGCTAACCGAGCCAGTCATTCCAGTGGTAAATTTTCAAAAATAGTCTTCTCTTGGCCTGCAAATGGACATTCATTGAGCATAAGGTTCAAATTTTGTGACAAATCTTGACCATTAGAGTTAACACTAGGCACATAATGCCTCACTAATTCTAATGTCTAATATTGTTGCTAATAGCACTCTATAGGACCCATATTGATAGCTCTAAAGATTTAAAACTTAGCGATAATAATTGAAATATCTAGAAAAAAAGCCATTATGGCCACCATAAATTGTCTTGTCTCTTCACTGGTAGTCACTGTATTAATCATCAATATAGAATATCCTTGTTTGCTATGTAATTATATTGCAAGAACATTGACTCATTACAAAGTAACTATAGCAACAGCATTATCCAAGTATTGAGTAACGATAACGGCAACATTGGCAACGTAACTAGTGCCATAGTAATAGCATTGTCATGAGAACAATTAATCGCAACAATATTGCCACAGTAACAAATAACCGTAGCAACGACATTGTCATGGGAGCAGATAATAACAATTTTATGGTAACCATGAATCAAATCTGGTGCCATAGCAACAAAACTGTTATTTGTGGTTGTTTGATTGTACGATTGACAAGTAGGTTTATCAAAAAACACTACATCTATTTAAAACAAATCACATTGTCTCTAGCACCGTGCAATTTATCAAATGTCAATAATGCTGTTTAAGATCATGGGTGTTTAGCGCCAAATTTATCATATACCCGTATCCCACTGATAAGAAACCATACAATTTATTTATAAGTAAATAAATCCTGAACCTGTAATCTTAGTGTTTTGTTTTAGTCTATCCATGAGGGGGGATCATCATGTCTTTCTGTCGGTCTCCAATCATTTTTTGTCAATTCAATTTCTACAGTTTAGATACGATATTAACTAATAACAGGAGCTACAGGACTGACTGTATTTTTAGCTCACATGGCCTGAAAGGCCAAGTGAGCTTATGCCATGGTGGCTGTCTGTCCATCCTTCCATCGAATCGCTACTTAACGGTTTGGCTGATTTCAACCAAATTTGGCTGGAAGGATACTATGCTAGTACCCTCATTTTTTTCAGAATTTTTATTGTTCAATTTTTGGGGGTGAAAATCCTAGATTTTATGAGATTTACTGGAAATTGTCAAAATGCTACTCGTCCATAGCTACTTGACATATTTTAACCAAATTTAGCTAGATGGATTCTATGGTGGGAGGCTCTAGAATTTCTATTCAGAATTTTGATTGATCAATTTTTGTGGTTTCTTAAAATGAAAAATAAACCGGAAATGGTAAAAATGCTACTACTCCTTAGCTGCATGTCATATTTCAAACAAATTTGGCTAGAGGGAGCCTATCATGTTAGAATCCAGAACTTCTACTCTGACATTTTGTCTGAATTTTGATTGATCAATTCTTTGGGTAAAAATCTAATTTTTTAAATTATCCATCATGTCTCTTTAAACGCAAATGTTTCAAATGCTAATGGTTCAGGTGAGCGCCAGTCTTGTTCCATTCAAATTTATAGCAAGTAGTAATGGTATTACCTACTAATTATGTTGACAATAATTTGACCGAATGCTGTTGGTGTCATTGATAACAACAACTTTTACGCAAATTATATGAGTGTTCTATTTTCTCCTCCAGAAATTGACAGCCCTGACTTTTAAACAGTATTGAAATAAGGCTGTTGAATGTACTGCCGTCAATACGTCCTACGTGCTTACACTTCCAGTGCCGACTGACAAATGATCATTTGTACGTGCTGGCGGGTTCATTTTGTTTGAGAAATCCTGGCTTGTACATGACAACAGACTCAACGAATATAGTCCAACAGTTAAAACAATTATGGAGTCAGGACATTGCATGCTGGGTAGCATTGCACGCTGGGTAAATTGAACAGAAATCAACAGGCAAGTGTCATGTTAACACGTACCAGTAAATATCTTCAATAAATTTGTGTTTTTCGCTAAGTCCAAGGTCAGGTATTCGAGACATTAAACAAGATCTACCTAATATTTCTGCTTGCAATTTATAAGGAGTCATTCAGTACATAGTCTGCTGGTAGGTATTGATTCCCCGCTAATTGATATACATTATGCGTATCACCGAAAATAGTGCTTACCTGTGAAATGCCTGTCAACATCTGGCTAACTGAAATTAATTTCACTGGAAGCCAACTGTTGCTGGCTCAAACAGCAATGGCGTCCAGTCAAATTAATTTCAAAATATTCAACAGAATAAGTTCTATATCTTAAAGAATCTACTTTTTGTAGACAAATGGTGTTTGGCATGCGGATACATTTTCAAGTTTTTCAATGTACATTTAATTCATCAAGGGCTTATCCGATCTCAATAAAACTTTATATCATGATTAAAATAATTTTCAAATTTTTTTCATATGCGGTTTGGACAGACTATTTCTGTGTGATTTGTCTTGTTTTCAAGAATTAAAAAACCGTTTGTTTTCAGCAGACATTAGATTTATCATGGGGTATACTATTTTAAGAAATCTTTACTTTAAGACACTGCGGCGCATGTGTGATAGGAGGAAAAATTAAAGGACTCGGTCCAACTAGTTCAGGGATTTGTCAGTGAAAGGGTAAAACCTTTAACTCAAACTAGCTTCTGCACTATTGAACTATTCTTGAGAAATGTCCATTTGCAGACTAAGAGATAGTCTTTAATATTTACTGCTGGAATGATTGCTTCAATAACCGAGCCAGTCATCGCAATGGTAAATTTTAAAATTGTTTTCAATGTCCTTAACAAATCTTGATTAATACCTTAATGATCATTACAGCAAAATGACATCTGCAGTGAGAAATGTCCATTTACAGACCAAGACTATTGTTGAAAATTGACCACTGAAATGACTGGCTTGATTAAGGATTAAGTCATTAGTGCGCTTGTCCTGCAAATGGGCAATTGTCACGGCCACTGCAGCGACCAGCTTGACAGGGTTAATGCTGTAACTGAGTTAACCCTTAGCACTCTGGTGTCAAAACTTTAACTCTTCAAATTGAAAGATGAACTTGCTCCATTTTCATCAAATGTGGTGGAAAATGGTGCTGTCCTAGACAGCAACATCTTCCAACAAAATTGTTGGAAACTGTACACCAGTTTCTTTGATATTGACAAAGTAATAGATAGAATATTGTCACTAGAGTGGTAAGGTTTAAACAAAATTTGGTTAGGATCCTACGGTTATAGAGTCCAGAACCTAGATTCAGCATTCTGATTGGTCAATTTTTATGCTCCCCGAAAAAGATTTCGCAGGAGCATATAGTCGCCGCTTTGTCTGTTCGTCCGTTCACCATATATAAGTTTGCCCTGGGCATAGTTTCAAGACTCACATATGGTCACCAAACTTGGTATGTGGATGTATCTTAGGGAGGTGTGCGGTGTATGAAATGTAGGTCAAAAGTAGGTCATGTTGACCTACTTTTCAGTCGACTGAATATCGCAGAAAATGTTTGTCCGTGCCATAGTTTCAAGACTTTTGCACATGTGCTCACCAAACTTGGTATGTGGATGCATTTTAGGGAGGTGTGCAGAGTATCAAAAGTAGGTCAAACGTAGGTCATGCTGACCTACTTTTCATGGTCGATTGAATCACAGAAAATGTTTGTCCAGGCTAGTTTCAAGACACATATGGTCACCAATCTTGGTATGCGGATACATCTTATGGAAAAGGTTGCGGAGTATCAAAAGTAGGTCATCCTGACCTACTTTTCATGGTCGACTGAATATCACAGAAAATGTTTGTCCGGGCCATAGTTTCAAGACTTTCTTTCACATATGGTCACCAAACTTGGTATGTGGATGCATCTTAGGTGTGCACAGTATGAAAAGTAGGTCATGCTGACCTACTTTTCATGGTCGACTGAATATCACAGAAAATGTTTTTCCGGGCCACAGTTTCAAGACTTTTTCACATATGGTCACCAAACTTGGTATTGATTATTACAGAAAATATCTCTGTTCATTTTGAACATAGTTTTTATATGTATTTTTCATATAGTGCCAAGCAAAGTCTAAGTGTGTTTATTTACAGAAACTTAGATTTTGCTTTTATTAAGCTATCCTTAACAAATTGTTCATTAGAGCAAATCCCGCCAGAACAAAAGAATCATTCCTACTCCCCAAATTGTGGATTTAACATCCAACCAACAAGATTTTAACGATGGCCTAATATCGTGATATCTCATTTACAATTTCAAGTTCGTTTCTCTGTCCGAGCCACAGTTCCAAACCGTTCCCTGAAGCATATGCCTTCGGGGTTATCCATTCAGTTTCTCTGCAGAGTATGCCTTCGAGGAGCATACATCAATTTATTGATTTGCCTTGTTTGTTTCAGGCCAGGTGAGCTAAAAAATCAGCCAAAATCCAAGATGGCCGCCAGCCAAGTCGGACGATCGGCTTCATTTGAACAAACTTGAACATATCTGCCTTACCGATTGTTCCTGCAAAATACAACTAAAATGGGACCAGTGGTTCTCGAGAAGACATTTTAAATTTCCCATTGCTTTAGTATGGGAGCTTTTGGCGGGAAAATGATCCATAATCAGCCCGATCCTTTCAGCGGTTCTGGAGTCGTTTTCGCAAAAACTAGATCATCCAAGATGGCTACAAAACTATTTGGCCAATCAAGTTCTTGAACAAACTTGTTTTGGCTGTTGCCCTAGATCATATCTCATGAGTTTTGGATCGATGCCCCAAGCGGTTTTGGCGAGTTAAAAATATATTTCTAAAAATCAGCCAAAATCCAAAATGGCCAAATTTGCCGATCGCCTTCATTTGAACAAACTAGAACCTCTATGGTCTAAGGATTGTTCCTGCCAAATATAATTAAAATCGGCCCAGTGGTTCTCACGAAGACATTTTAAATTTCCCATTGCTTTATTATGTGAGCTTTTGGCGGGAAAATGATCCAAGATGGTCCCCAAACCGTTTATTCGACAGTTTCGAAAATGGCAAATTTGAGATCAGCATCCAGGCTCCAATTTTCACACAGTGACTGACTAAAAGGGACTTTCACAACATTTGTCATACTGGATTGGCATTTGTCCCGAGGAATCCTTCGTTTAGCTATCTTTATTTTCAGATCAAAAGTTACACTTGTGACACAGTGGAGGGTATCCATTTCTATCTAAACTCCGCCCACTTTCTATCTAAACTCCGCCCACTTTTACACGTATTTATATAAATTCACACGAATTTCAAGGTAATTATACAGCTACGCTGTTGAATATTTTGAAACTAATTTGACTTGGGCTGTTGCTGCCAATGTTGCAGCAACACCTTCCAAGTTAAATTAGTTTCCAAATATTCAACAATGTTTATTAAATTATAATTTCGTCAATCAGCTAACATGTGGCACATTTGATTATTATGTCAGATACTCGAGTGACAGGCTCTGACAGCAGATCCATGTTTGATATGAAGTACACACACAAAATCAAGCTGGTCAGTAAAACTACAGATTACTGAGCCTGCATGTTGACACTGCAGGATATTTTTCCTAATCTTTTACATTCTTCTAATGGACGAATCCAATTTTAGATACATCCTCTCCATCTCTAACTAACCTCCGGTTGAGCGTGTTGGCAACGATTTATGTACTTTGAACACCGACTTCCTAGAATCCCATCTTAAAGATAACTATACATGTGAGCTGTTGAACATTTTGACACTAATTTTACTGGGTGCTGTAGGCAGCTATATTGCCCAGTTAAATTAGTTTCAAAATATTCAACAGAACGTTCATTAAATAGAAGACATACAATTTGTACAACTTGATGGGATATTAAGCGTTTATGACGGACTAAATCCGGTCATTCATGATGTAATTGATTATGTCAGCCTACATGTGACATAGCTGATTATGATGTCATATGAATGATCGATACTGATTCGATAGATTTGATTCATGAATTCTTGGTGCATACCCTTTGTACTACTATGTGGAGCCATTCTACCGAGCCTCGGGGCTACGGTTCTCTCTTCCCAAGTAAATTAATAAGGAAGCTGATATATGACGTGGGAATCAGACATCCATTTATTTCCTGATATTTCACATGCAACTGTCCTTATGGAGGAAATTGAACATATCTCTGTAAGCGGCACAATTTCACAAATCAGTCACCTGATCTCACAATGTTCATAGACGCAATAAATGAATGTGAAGTTTCTCAGCAATATTTCTGAATATCAATTTATACAAAGTTTCTTGTTTATTTCTTCGTTCCCTCGTCCTCCTTGGAGAATGTCTTGAGCATCTCGACTCTCTTCTGAGCAATGCGATCTTCACGACGTTTACGTGCATCGCGTACCTTTGCACGTCGTGCTTCTGCCTGGTCGCTGAAAATGAAACATTCAGTTTATTATCATTGATCAAATATGGACACTGATCATCTTAAAGGTCAGGATTGGTCAAGTAAACTGACATTTTAGTTAGTAAATGGTCATGTGCATGTCAAGACTATTTTTGAAAATTTACCACTGAAATGACTGGCTTTCCAGATGTAAATTTAAAAAAATAGTCTTCTCTTGGCCTACAAACGGACATTACACAAGACCACTGCAGGGACCAGTTTTAAGCAGAGGTTTGACCGACTAATGGCCGATTGCACACCTAAGGCTCGGGTAAGCCTAGGTTACCGGCTGAGCGGGCGATCACATAAGCGCAGCTTAAACCGGACTTCAGCGGAGATCGACTGAGGACTTAGCTTGCAGGCTGTCAAACTGAGTTTGACTTACACATGCAAACTCAGCTCAAAGCCGACTTCGCTTCTGATTCAGTCATTTTTGCTCTATGTCTTCTAAAGCAAAAACGTTCAATCTTACAGTGCAAGCATGCACGGAGATAGGAAGACGTTATAGATGACGTAAACTAGTTAAATGCCTGATGGCATTGATCTATTTGGAGCCCGAAATTACACTAATTGGACAAGATTTCATTCAGTATTTCCGAGATGTTACTAGACCAGACCCACTTGCCTAATCCATATGATGATGGTGGTGAGGAGCAGGCAGGGAGGAAGGGTGGAGGGGGAGGGAGGGTTGGGGTGGAAGGGGGTGGGTAGAGGATGATGATGCCAGTTTGCCTGGGGATGAAGAGATGAGTACAATGCAGGCATGCTTGTGCGCGTGCAGCAGCAGCAGTCAATTGTAATTAACAACCACATAGCCTTGGTCAGTTATAATTTATACATGTAACTGTCTAAATCGATGTGGATAATCTGTCATTTACCACACTGATCTTGGGGCTGATCTTGGTCTACAGCAGGTTTACGTTTTACAGCAATCTGAGCATGATTTACGTACGGCAAGCTGGTGCGCAAGCAGAGCTACGCTTAAACCCGGATACATATTTGAATCATGTTATGATCAGTCACGAGTGGTAAAAGTTAACTCAAATATAAAATTCCCACCTCTAAAGGTACCTCTCGTGGCCATTGTCAACAGAAATACAGGTTCAACAAGAGCAATCAGACCCGTCTTCACCTTCCCCTTTTTGTCAACTTGTGCATCTTTTTCAGATTTTCCGGACCATTCCCAAAGTTGTGGAATCCTAGCGTACAGTCACACCCTTTATAACAATGTTAATTTTTTAGCCAAATGGGATCTGTAGTTTTAGAGAGACAATAAATCAAGGTTTGATTCAATCAGGATCCAAGTCTTTAATATACTGGTTGAGTTGATATTAACAAGGATTCTGTATTCTATATAGCTTACAACAATGGATATTTTCAAAGGAATTTACAGAAATGGAGCAACAAGGAAGTGTAGTCGGAAACCTAATTTAAATGGCGTACTTGCCCTGGGGGAAATATCTTTCTAATTTTTTAGCCCTGAATTGGATAAGTAGGTTTTTGAGATAAAGCTCTAGACACACACAAAAATATGTACATATCCTTATCGGACGATTGTAATTATAACGAGTCCAGCAGAGATTGCTGAAATCAACTTGTCAGAGAACAGTGACCTTAAGAAAAAATATCTGAAATTTATCAAGCGAAGAGATATGCTGCGTGATCCGGCCTCAAGTGCTATATGGTCAGACTGAAGTGGACTAAAATGATACTTTAACCCTTTAATGATCAAGATTACAGACCAGGCTCCTTTTGCCACGCTTGCAGGGCTTACCCATCAAAGAACTGAGCTACAATTCATGAACCTTTCAGGATATATGAATGAAAAAAATATCTGACTGAAGAAACAAAATATCTGAAATCAGTTAAATATCTGAAAACTGAGATCACTGACTTGTCTAAACCGAGTTATTGCATGGAAAACACTTCTCAGGTGGCCAATTATATTGAATTCCAGATATGGCTGAGGATGCTCCTAATATGGTCATACATGGAATCTACTTCCTTCACGATGTCTTCATCCTTTAAACCCCTAAATGTGTTCAAACAAATTACAATTTTCCCAAAATGTCCATCTGCAGATCAAAAGAAAATTATCTTTGAAAATTTATCACTGGAATGACTGGCTTGATAAACGAGCCAGTCATTCCAGTGGTAAATGTTCAAAAATAGGCTCCCCGTGTTCTGCAAATGGGAATTTTCCAAGATCACAGCAGAAGCAGTTTTGTCTAGCTTGAGTGTTAAATAAACTGACAAAAGATAGGAATAGTTTGCAGCATCCTTGATATATTTCAGCAGACTGAAGCCAGGAAAGGTTGCCTTAGAATGGATGACAGCACACAGTTACTTCACCCTTCAACACTTAAATTTGATTAAAAAAAAATTTCTCAGAAAATGTTCATTTGTAGACGGACTGTTTTTGAAAATTTACAACTGGAACAAGAAGATCAGTACTGATCACATGTCTCCCGACGGGTGTTAGTAAAACAAATTTTTGAGATTCCTGCCTTTACAAAATTGCGTGTGTGTATATGTATGTGAATCTATGGAGGCTACAACACCACACACATAATGAGATGAGGCAGTGCAATCTCAATCCATTGTAGAACACAATGCTAACATCTACTAAACTAATAGCACATGTCATTCAAGGGGGATAACTCCATCACATCTGGACGCGTGTCGCTGAAACGCACTCCCCACCGAGGCCTCGTCATAAGGAATCACTATACCAAATTTGAAATAAATCCATGCAGGCTAGCTAAAGGTATTGAACGGAAACCAAACTTTCCTTGGATTCTCGGAAACCAAACTTTCCTTGGATTCTATGTCATTCAAGGGGGATAACGCCATCAAATCTGGACACGCGTCGCTGAAACGCAATCCCCACCGAGGCCTCATCATAAGGAATCACTATACCAAATTTGAAATTAATCCATGCAGACTATGTAAAGTTATTGAATGGAAACCAAATTTTCCTTGAATTCTGTCATTCAAGGGGGGTAACTCCATCACATCTGGACGAGCGTCGCTGAAACGCAATCCCCACCGAGGCCTCGTCATAAGGAATCACTATACCAAATTTGAAATAAATCCATGCAGGCTAACTAAAGTTATTGAGTGGAAACCTAAAGTGTGACGGATGGACGGACGGACACACACGGATGCTGCCTATTACTAGTGTCGACAATGACTGGCTCGGTTAACTAACCTCATCCCTTAATAGTTATTCAGGTGATCTAATATACCACTCATAATTTTAAGCTTCTTATCATGCCGCTAAAGTACATTTCTACACCCTATGATGGCTGTCATTATTCACTTTTTAAGCAATCAAAAAAAACCTAGTGTGTCTGCCTCGGGTTTATATGCTCAGTCAGAGAGGTACCATTTATAGTTTGAGAATGTGGTGTAAAAGCAACCATACAGGTAAACCGTTGAATATTTTCGAACTTATTTGACTGGAAGGCAGCAACAAATTCCAGTCAAATTAGTTCCAAAATATTCAACACGATGAGTATTACATAACAAAGAATGTAATGTATTGGCACTTACATGACATGTACTGGTGTTTACACGCCATCTAACACTATTGCTAGGAGACAAAATGGCAGCGATTACTGTTCAAAATTTACGCGATATTACAAAGCAGATGATACGGATACGGGAATGTAACAGGATATGAATGATATGCTATCTTTATACCATAATCTTTTTTGTGCAATACAATAGTTGAGATGAGATTAGCACCCCTTTAATGTGCCAATATGATTAACCTTACCTGAGGATCTTGGTTCTGGCTTTCTCAGCCTTCCTCTTGTGGATATGTTCCATAAGCACACGCTTGTTCTTGAACACATTACCTTTACACTTCAGGTACAGCTCGTGATATCTATAAACAATGACAGTTGACAAGACACTTATCTACAGGGGCAGACTGTTGCAAGACATCAGACAATAATTTCAATAGGCAATAACTCTGGACTTGCTGAATATTTTGAAAACACTGAAAGTTGTTGGTGGCCAACCCACCAACAACTTTCAGTCAAAATGTTTTCAAAATATTCAACATATCCAGAGTTAAAGCCCATGGAAAATCTAGTCTGCAGAAATTCAGCGTGCCGATAGTTAAACGTAAAACGTGAACGACAAGAGACACAAGGACCTGTGGTTCTCACCTGGATCAATGACATTTAAACCATTTGCATCTAAATAGCCATGATGGATGATTTTCGCAAAATCCACGATGGTCACCAAAAAAAATTTGACCAATCAAGAGTCTCGTTTAATATTTTGAAGCCTACCGTCATAGGATCGTTCCACACAAGTTTTGTTGAAATCGGCCTATTGACTGAAGGAGTACCGTTTTTAAATAGTTCCAGAAAACTCAGAAAAGCATAGATTGCTGCCAAAACATTTACTTATCAAAATTCTGAAGATTTTCTAGAGACTACGACATTCCAGACAAATTTGGCTGAAATTACACAAGCGATTAATGAGGAGTAGTATTTTACATGAATTCCCATTTTTTCGGAAAATCCAAGATGGCCACCTTCAAAATCAAGCCGTCAAAATTCTGTATACAAGTTCTGAAGCGTACCGGCCTAGGGGTCTTCCAGCTTTGTTTGGTTGAAATCATGAAATCAGCCAAGCGATTAACGAGTACATTTTAACTGATTTCCTAAAATGTTCAGTAAATCCAAGATGGCCAGGTGAGCTAATAATTCAAAATCAACACAAATATTTACAGCTAAGGGCCTATGTAAATCAGTATAGTGTAATTAATATATACATAAATGTACAGTTAGACCCGATTAAGAGAGCATCTGTAGTGTAGTGTTGTGCTCAAAGCTTATATATCGTGAACAGTACTTCCTAAGATACGATATCGAGGAAAAAAATTCTGAGAACTTGTAATTGGATTATGTGGACTTTTTTTTTATTAAAATCCCTTTCCAAGTGTGTCTGTAACTTAAATAAAGTTGTAAATGTAATTGAATGGCTAAATATGCAGCTGTTGGTGTTTATGCTTATTCTTACACCATATGATTGCATGTATGACAAACATCTCCTTCATAATAATCCAAAACTTATTTGATTTAGCTTCTGATCACACAGTATGATATGAACATACTCTCATTTCTTATTAGTCTGAAAATATGTAGAACATGCCAAGAATATGTGCTGACACAAAGCTGGGACAGGATAGAGATAGTCAGGACAGGCTGGTGTGGAAGACCGTCATTCCTGCAATATGTGCCAATGAGGCAGAAAGAAAGTATTGATAAGTGAAAACGCCATTGCTATATGATACGGAAAATTATTGAACTCCAATGAAGAAATTGTTTGAGTGCAACTTTCATGACCATCTTGGTCACTTCTTCAGCACTAACTGACGTCACTCTGTTAAGTTCTTGTCGAGTCACGTGATAGCATATACTGAGCCAAAAAAGTTTAGCAACAGTGAAGTTTGGTTTGTTGTATTAAAACTATGCGTCCATTTATAACCAAATTTGCAGGCATGTTTCGTCAATGTAATGTCTCGCTGATCCGGAAGAAATGCATATAATTTTTTGCATTTTTCGGCCTCATGCTTACTGCATGTGAAAATGCATTTTTCATGCACTAGCCCACATTGGCGGGTGGCGAAGGCAAAAATTCACCATATTACAAAAGCAGATAACAATGTTTACCCTATAGAACATGGGCCGCCGCCCATGACTAGCCGAAAATCAGCGCCATGAAGCAATGGGAAGACTCGCTGCTGGGCAGAGCATTCGCGCTGTTGCTCGACATTTCAATGTTCACGCCTCAACCATTTCCCGTCTCCGCCAACGTGAGCAGGAAACTGGGCATGTTAATGACCGACCACGATCTGGCGGACCGAGAGCAACAACACCACGAGAAGACTGCTACTTGGTGACATCATCACAACATCACAGGTTTGAGACTGCTCCGCGGCTGTCCCGTAATTTGCATACCGCTACCGGCACTACAGTGCATGCACAAACTCTGCGAAACAGACTCCATGATGCTGGACTGCATGCCCGTCGTCCACTTGTTGCTATTCCGCTTACAGAGCGTCACATCGAGAATCGGTTTACATGGGCAAGAACTCATCAGCGAGTGCATGCTCAACAATGGAGCCACGTTTTGTTCAGTGATGAGTCATGGTTTTGTGTGGATGTGGCGGATGGTAGGCAACGGGTTTGGCGACGTTTTGGAGAACGGTATGATGCAGCCAACATCATTCAGCACGACAGATTCGGTGGCGGCAGTGTCATGGTGTGGGCTGGAATCCAAGAAAATGGCAAACAGATCTTATAGTGATTCGCGGAAATTTAACGGCTCAACGTTACTGTGAAGACGTTGTCGCCCCCGTTGTCATCCCTTTTATGCAGCATCATGCGCACTTTATGTTCCAGCAAGACACCGCCCGTCCTCATTCAGCTAGGGCCACCAGTGATTTCCTTGAGGCTAGCAATGTTCCGGTGTTGGACTGGCCAGCGCGATCACTGGACCCGTCTCCTATCGAACAGGTGTGGGCCATTCTTGGCCATATGGTGCGTGAGAACCATCCACATCTTCACAACGTGCGGGAGCTGGAAGCTGCACTGCTCCAGGAATGGGATGCGATTCCTCTTCGTGACTCAGTTGCTTAATTCGAAGCATTAGAAAGCGATGTACGGCGGTGGTTAATGCGCGCAGAGGTCACAACCGGTATTGACAGCTCAGTGTCATTATTTAAATTGGACCCTTCCGTTGAATGATGCCGTGTTAAAGGTGCGATGCTAGCATTACAGTAACAAGAGACTGTTGCTCAAATGGGAAAATGACCTATCAATTAAATAATATATTTGAATCAATTTATTGTTTTTGTTAAATAACATTTATACAGTAATATTCTCAGTTTTGCTAAACTTATTTGGTTCAGTATATATATATATATATATATATATATATATATATATATATATATATATATAATATTATATATACATATAATATATACATATAATATGGGTTCATGATTGGTTGATGTTTGTAGATTTCAAAGGTCTCTGACATTCCGTTTGAATAAATTGGTCTTGGTGTTGATGACCGAAGCATTACTGACAGGGATGGTATGGCCACTGGTTACAGTGTGCTCTGCCACAGCAGAGTTGGAATATGTTTTAAGATGTTCTTTCACTCTGGTGCTGAGGGGCCTTTTTGTTTGGCCTATATATGTGCTCTCACACTGGTTACACTCGATCGTGTAGATGACTCCACAAGATTCATCTGTGGTGAGCTTATCTTTAGGCCTGGCTAATTGCGATCACATAGTGTTGACGGGCTCGTGCTAAGTTTTGATGTCATGTTGGACGAAGTCTGCCCAGGTGTCCAGATAGGCTATCAACTGCCTAGTGTCCAGATAGGTTATTGACTGCCTAGGTGTCCAGATAAGTTATGGATACACGTGTCATCTGCTTTTTTTCTTATGATGTAGGGGACATAATTTCCTCATCCAGAAAGCTTAACCATTGGCTTTTGATGTCATGTTGTCCGAAGTCTGCCCAGGTGTCCAGATAGGCTATCGACTGCCTAGGTGTCCAGATAGGTTATTCACTGCCTAGGTGTCCAATTAAGTTATGGATACACGTGTCATCTGCTTTTTTCTTATGATGTAGGGGCGTAATTTCCTCATCCAGAAAGCTTAACCATTGGCTAAGTGATTTTTGTATGTGTAAATGTTCTTCTGTGTTGTCTGATGTTTTTGTGATGATGGTGTGTGTAACATTGAGTCCTGATGACTGACCCAAGGGCTACAACAATTATTGTGCCTAAAAGTACTTACTGGCCACACAGTGCTGGCCTATGAGTCATCCAATCATTGGCTCACAGAAATGTACTGCCTGACACATAAGCCCGCCGCCAAAAACGGCTTTTGCAGTCTTGAGAAAAGTCCATTTGCAGACCAAGAGATTATTTTTTGAAAATCTACCACCGCAATGACTGGCTCAATAAGACAATAACTGAGCCAGTCATTCCAGTGGTAAACTTTAAAAAATAATCTCTTGCTCTACAAATGGACGTTTTCTGAGACACTTTTAGCATTAAATAGCCCGAAAATTAGCTACTCCCAAGGTCACTTGACTGTAAATGTTTTAAATGTAAACATTTTAGATAAATAATAAAGTACTGATATGACTTACAGATGCCTATCAATCTTCTTGTTCTCTCTGTAACGACTCAGCAAGCGTCGCAGGACACGCTGACGTCGAATCCACAGAACTTTTGTTGGCATACGAGCATTTGCTGTACCCTTCCTCTTTCCAGGTCCACTGTGCCTGCCCTTACGACGTGCAATGATGTTCTTACGCACACGAGCACGCGAGTGCACTTTCACAGACTTGCGAATAATGATACCATCTTTAATAAGGCGACGAACATTTTGTCCTGAAAATCAACAGCAATTAGATAATATAAGTAAAACAGTTATTAAAGGAGCACATTCACACCAGAATGCTCTAACATAAAACTATTTAATTTGTATAAATTTGGAAGTTTAAATTGTGTGCATCAATGTAATAAAACGAATTAAATCTTAACTAGATTGATCGGTCGATGACGTGTCATCGAAAATCCCCACATTCACCGCTTTGAACTTTTGACACACCCCACAACCCACCCCAGCCAAATGTAAATGGCCTTTTGCATTCGGCAATCATATTGGTAACTCACATACCAAACTTGGTTGAATTTCGTGCAATAGTGTCAGAGGAGTTGCATTACAATCAATTTCATGACCTATTGACCCCATCCCCCGCCCCTGGGGGATGGGCCAAATGTAAATGTGCTCATCCGCTCCACATTGATATGGGTAACCCACATACCAAATTTGGTTGAATTCTGTCCAAAGATTTTTGGAGGATGCGTTAAATGAATTTACACCTGTTAAAATTTGACCTTTTGACCACTCTCCCGCCCCCTGGGGCAGAGCCAAATATAAATGGCCTCTTGCGCTCCGCAATCATATGGGTAACTCAGATATCAAATTTGGCTGAGTTCCGTCTAACCATTTCAAAGTAGTTGCATTACAATCAATTTGATGACCTTTTGACCCAAATGCCCCATCCCCTGCGGGCGGGGCCAAATGTAAATGTGCTCATCCATTCCACATTAATATGGGTAACTGGCATACTAAATTTGGTTGAATTCTGTTCAACAGTGTCAGAGGAGTTGCACTATAATCAATTTTTTTACCTTTTGATGCCCCCACAACACCCATCCCTGGGGGTGGGGGCAAATGTAAATGTGCTCATGTATTCCAGATTGATATGAGTAACCCACAGACCTAATTTGGTTGAATTCTGTGCAACGGTTTCGGAGGAAATGCATTACAATCAATTTTTGCAGGATAAAATTTGACCTTTTGACACCTCACCCACACCCTGGGGGTGGGGCGGAGACAAATCTAAGTGGCCTCTTGCACTCCGCAATCATATGGGTAACTCAGATATCAAATTTGGTTTAGTTCCGTCTAATGATTTCAGAGGAGTTGCGTTACAACTGATTTGACCTTTTGACCCCTGCCACACCACCTTGAGGGCGGAGCCTAATCTATATCTCGTCTTGCAAAGCGCATTCCTATTGGTAAGCCACATACCGAATTCGGTTGAATTCTGCGCAATGATTTGGGCGAGATGCATTTAATCAATTTGACCCCTGCCATGCCCTCTTGTGGCCGGAGCCTAAAGTAATGGTCTTGCAAATTGCATTCCTATGGGTAATCTACTTACCAAATTTCGTTAAATTCCACCCAACAGTTTGGGAGGAGTTAGCGTGACGGACAGAGGGACAATTAATTTGACCTTTTGACCCCTGCCACAACCCCTTGGGGCAGAGCCTAATCTAAATAGTCGTGCAAATTGCATTCCTATTAGTAACCCGCATAGCGAATTTTGTTGAATTCCACTCAATGCTTTGGGGTGAGATGCATTATAATCAATTTGACCTTTTGACCCCTGCCATGCCCCATTGGGGGCAGAGCATGATCTAAATGCCATCTTGTAAAGCAGATTCCTATGGGTAACTCACATACCAAATTTGGTTCAATTCCACCCACCGGTTTGGGAGGAGTTAGCGTGACGGACAGAAGCAATTACAATATCCCAGACATTTTTTCAAAACGTGGGGATAGCAAATGATGATTTCATTCCATATGAATTAATATAATTTTTTGGTTGTCAAATTGAAATATGGGCACATGTCACTAATTCAGTTTCGCAACTGAAAATATTTTATTAATTTAAATACATTATGAAATCATCCTATGTTAAGATTTATTTCGTTTCATTACATATAGCCCCTCTGAAAGTATAAAATTTGGACAATTTTATTTTCCAGCATTCTGCTGTGAATATGCACCACACCTTTGACAGTTAATTAATGGTCAAAATTTGTCACAATTCCCCACCCCCACCCCAAAATTCTCATTTGAGGGTCATGTAGATTTGACCAAATATGGAAAGATTGGTTGTTTATGAAACTTTAAAACCACCCTTTTCAGGCCAGCTGATTGTTGTTTATAATATACCACTGAAATGACTGGCTCGATTATCAAGGCAACACGAGCAACTCGAGGATCAACAGTCTTTCTGTACTGCATGCTCAACATGTTAAAGGGATTCCTGCTCAATTTTGGCCCACACGTCAAAATGTCATACACGATATGGATTCTAAAACATCAAAGGGTCAGCCTTGTGTGATGCTAATCACCGTGAACATATAACAATATTGGATTATTGGTTCAATGTAATGTCTGGTGTACATATTACGATTAGTTGTTCAACTAGTACTCGTTATCAACCAGTTGTGTATGAACATTCAAAATGATTTCTCATGGTATCTAAACACTGGAGGTCCCATGGACCCCCACACTCAAATGTTTGGGTCCCAAGCTCAAACCCAGGGGTACCAGACTGAAAATTTGGGGTTCCAATGTAGTTTTTCTCATCCATGCTAAGATTAAAAGGAAACATGAATTGACAGCTATGAAGTCATACACTAGATTTTGATTGTTTTAAAAAAAAAAGAAGAAAAGAATATATAACTAATTAATATTTAATAATCATACAAGATTTTCAGGGGCTCTGTGGGACCCACTGCCACTAGTTTTGGATGTTGCAATTTGCATTTTGGGGTATATACTATCAAAAGGACCTTTATGAGAATCCCTGAATATGCATATAACAACTGTTTGTCCATCTCGTCGCGCCAACCAGTCGTATATATGAGCACACATATGACTTTCCAGCCACACTTTATGTAACTGCTAACTTTCAACCTGCGGTAGGTAGTTCAGTACCTTTTCAGAGCATGATATAGAATAACTAGATATGCTTTTTGGTGAGATCCCATGGTGTGTACTTCTCAAATTAAGAGGAAGTTTGGCTTTGCCATGCGCAGATCTAGTTCAACAGACACGTTGAGAAAGTGCATATATTGGTTAAATTTCTACGAAACAGACAGGCAGGCTTATACTAGTGGCGAGTCACAACTACAAAGAGAAACTATTCATTCAAAGATAGTGGGTATCTTTAATGCATCTAATCTGTCATTCCATGTTCAAAGTCTGGGGGAATGTGGTGGGGTGGGGGCTTAATCCCCTAGACATGACTAAGAAAAAAGTAAGGATGTATTAATACCTCATTACAAACCTCCTCTGACCACTGACTATGTGACCTTTGTTTGGGCTGTGGAATATGTGTATAGTGTCAATCCATTCAACAATATCAAAATCTGCCACCATTGTTTACACAAGACAGATGGACAGACTATTTGCATATTACTCTGCTCTCTTCCTAAGCACTGACATTGACTTTCAATAAAGGTTTTCATAAAGTTCAGCAAGCTTCATTCAAATAAGACCACTTCATGCAAAATTTTGCCAAATCCAAGAGAAATCCGGAGATTGCAGACCCTCATCCTCACATTTTGTCACATTGTAAGTTTTCAGATCTTTGTTCTAATTTTCTGGATTTTTAGAGCATGCCACAACTGTGGAATCCTAGTGTATGGTCACGCCCTTTCTTGTGTTAAAATCGGAACCAAATCGGACCAGCCGTTTCCGAGATATGGACAGACCTGGGGTCAAATACTTTCAAAAGTATTTAGATGCAAATGCAAATACTTCATATTGGTTCAAATGCAAATGCAAATACTTTCAACTTTGTTCAAATGCAAGTGCAAATTAGAGCTGTTAGGCATACCGAAAATACTGTACGATATCAATACCACATTAATATCGAAATAATGTACCGAACAAATCTCAAATTACCGAAATTTCAATACTGAAAGAAATTGCCTCCAATTGCACAAAAGAGAGAATTCCATCAAATTTGCACATGCAATCCTCATTATTTCACATCACAAGAGGGCTATCCATCATAATGTTGCAGTCTGACAATTATTATGAGAAGAAACGTCGTATTTTGTATGGGGTACATGTGGAATATTGCCTGTTTTAGTAAAATCATCAGTTTCTTCCAGGTATCTGGTGACATTTTAAACTGTGACCTTCATATTCTTTTCTCAGATTTTGAAGTTAGCCTACCTGAGACTCACTCCAGGCAAATTGTTTTCAAAATATTTAACAGAAGGGACCGTAAGGCAGATAATCTCTTAGGATAGGACAGCTGATGAAAAATTTTGAAAATAATTTGACTGGAAGTGTATGCTGCGTTAAATGGTCAGATGTTGTATTAGATATTATAAACAGGTACATGTACTCAATAAAGCAGATTTGACACCAACTTATTCATTACAGTAATAAATATCTTAGCCGTTGAAATTTAAATAAATTATACACATTCTTAGAAGCTCTAAGATCTTTTTAGTTTGAAAATGATTGTACTGAAAGTAATTTCTTAATCAGGAATAAATACCTTTCAATCAACTTGTTTTCAAATGGACATTCCTTATGATAAGTTTTCTGCATTGTTAACTAATGTCCATTAAATGATTAAACACTGATTTGTATAGTTTAACCCTTTACGGACGAAGGCGGCCAAAACCAGCCTCTGCAGCTGTCTTGGGGAATGTCCATTTGCAGACCAAGCGAAGGCTATTTTTGAAAATTTACCACTGGAATCACTGAGCCAGTCATTCCAATGGTAAATTTCCAAAAATAGCCTTCTCTTGGCCTGCAAATGGACATTCAATAAGCAAATATTTAAATTTTTGCGGTAAATTTAGACATGGTTAAATCCACAAATCCCCCTTTATTACTATGATAAGCCCTACCTTTCAGTCAAATTGTTTTCAAATGTCCATTCCATAGGATAAATTGTTCTACATTGTTGACTGATTTATTCCATTAAATGGTAAACACTGATTAGTATAGTTTAAATCCACAAATCCCATTTTATTGCGATAATAATAGCATTATATTCATTCACCTATTCTATTCATTTTCCCACACACATCCATGCCACTTCTAATCACACCTGCCCTCACTGGCTAAACTTATTTCAAAAATAGTTTGTCTGGAAGTTGTTGCTGCCTAACACAGCAATGCCTTCCATTCAAATTAATTTCAAAATATTCAACAGCTTTCAATGGTTACATTCAAATTGTGTTAACGGCCAGTATCATTGGTGAAAGGGTTAAATAAACTATACATTTTCTTGTGGTTAAAATTGTGTTACTTTGAATGGGTGCTTGCTGCCTATGGCAGCAACAGCGCCTAGTCAAATTAGTTTCAAAATATTCAACAGAATATTTATTAAATAGTAAAAGCAAACAATTTGTGCAACAAGGCAGACCGTCTTCAAATATGCGTTCGTGACATACTTATCGACATCATTCATGACATCATCCATTATGATGTCATTCTACACATCGCGTAGATGATTATGACGTCATATGATGGGTACATACTCTGGAAAGGTGAATTGATACAGGGTCAGTAGAAGAATGTCCGGTGTTCATTTGACAATGTTTTTTAATTCTGTTGCTGTCACATTAGATACCAACAGTTTACAGCAATTTTGTTTCCAGAATGTACACCAGTTAACATATGAAATTGACTTTGGGAAGCTGATATTTCAGTGGTCAAATGGGTTTCAGGACCACAAGTCAGATACAAATTCTTCATGATTAAATAAGGTTTGGGAATATTTTTAATTTACTTTGGTTGTAAGATCCTGCTGTCTATATATATTATATGAAAAGTATTTAAAAAAGCATTTGAAAACTATTTCACATTTCAAATACTTTAACAAAAGTATTTAAATCCAAGTGCAAATAGTTGTGATTTGAAATCTTCAAATGCAAATACAAATACTTGAGAAAAAGTCTTATAGATGATATCTCTACCGTGATGTTAATTGCATGCGTTGTACATGTAGCTGTCTCTTGGCATTAGGCGTCTCTGTTGTAATTCCCTCGAGACACATTTGATGACAGGTTTATAAATTTAGTAGAAACAAGATGGTTAAACACTATTATTTGACATAAAATAGTCATTTTGCCACTTTATAGTGTATGGACTACCGTATTTATTCTAATTTAACCGCCGGGTGGTTAGCAGTCGCGTAAGGGGGGCGGCTTAATTAGGGAGAAAAATTCACCGTAGATCACCGTTATTTTGTCCAGTACCAGTTAGGTGGATCGGATATAAATGTATAATGCTCACATATTGATTATATATATATAGACAGTACATTCCGAGTTCCCGAGCCCATTAAATTAGGTCTGTAAAACGCAGACGATTCTTCCGAGTATTAATCAGCTTCCGCTATAGGCCAAGTTTATGCTGTTACTCTCATAGCTACTCGAAGATATCTTCTTATGTATGTGGATTGTGAAGTATCTACCCGGGTACTAAAATTAGTGCCTTGCCGCTACTCGAGTAACGACCATAAGTTGTCCTACTAAGCGGAAGCTGATATATTACGTGATACAAAAATTGTTATTTGTCTTATCTCACATCGCCATTTTATCAAAATTGGGATTACGTTTAATAAAGTATAAGCACTATTTAGGCGGCCCCAATTAATAATTTCACTCCCGCGATTATGGATATATATGCGCTATACATTAAGCATATGCGGTATGAAATAGTTAGCGTGGAAATGTGTTGAATTTTCGTGCTAATCTTTTATTTTTATTTGTCTTCGGTCTGTATTTTTGGGAATTTGGAGCTTAGTTTTTTTTCTTAACAGGTCTCAAAAACAAGGGGGCAGTATAATTGGGAGGGGCGGTTAAATCAGAATAAATACGGTATATAAGTTCTCCGATGAGAACCGAAAATACTTTTCTGAATACTACTATGTAAACCTATATAAACTCATCAAGTGCTATGACCGGAACAGTTCAGTACATCTGTGTTGGCTCTATGTGACACTCCACTGTGATTGGAAATTAAACTGGTAGTGTAGTTAAACTAATATCTTGATCTTGTAGACTGTAATTTAGCAGTACAATGGATAGAAACTGAGTCTGATTTTGTGATGGACGTATGTGGCATACGTATAAAAAATATGAACGTCCATCACATGCATTGTGGCTCTAATATTAATAGTACGCTGCAAATATTTTCCAAGATCATTGCTTACAGGGAGCTTATATATAATGTCAATCTAGGTTCAAATATTTTCAGAATTTATTTAGTTTGAAAAGAATGTGTATTTTTGTGACGTACATACAAGTTAATGAAATCTTGAAAGAATGTTATATAAATATTTGAAACTAAACTGTACAAGTTTTTTATAAGCCATTACATCAAAACATAGGTTCCCTCAATCCATTGAAACAATTAGTTCTAGAAAATTTCCTGAAAGAATATAAAATTTGATTTTCAGACATTATTGGTCCAAAATGGAAATTTAAAAACATTATGAGGGGGGTAGGTATCCTTAAAGAAATTAATGTAACTTCATAGGTACTAAAGATATCATTAAACTAAATACATTTTCCAAAACTAGAGAGTTCACTCTTTCAAATGACAGAAACAGTGTTGAAAACGACCAATTTTCAGTTTTTATGTCTCTGGTTTCACTTCACGCAATTGCCCTATACTCAACAGAACAAACTTTATATCATAAAGAGTATACTTTTTCTAGGATTTGCTAGTCACAGCAATACAATAAACACGCTGTTAAACATTTTAACCCTCGCAAACTGCAAATGACTTCATATCCTTGATGTAAAAAATATTTCGCTGAATATTTTGAAACTAATTTGACTGGGAGCTGCACATATCGCTGCCTATGGCAACAAGTTTCAGTAAAAATAGTTTCAAAATATTAAACAGCTGCCCAGTAGTTGTCTTGAAGTTCGGACATTGGGATTTCAAGTGTTAAAGGGATAAAACACTAAATCAATCACCGACTCACTATTATTCACTTACTTGAATTAGCATTGGCGATTTCATTCGTCTCATTAGGATCCAACCAAACTTTGTTTCGACCACATTTCATAACAGCGGCGGCCAGCCGCTTTTGAAGCCGCAATGTACTACAATTGAAGATAGATACAAGTTCATAGGTAGTTAACTAACGCAAACAAGAAGGTAGACTATATATACTCTTAAACTCACTCTAGCAGGCTCTATAGTGTGACTGTCAACTGTAGGCTTTCCAACCTTTTAACCCTTGTATCAACAGCGCCTCAAAGCGCTTAATATACCACTTTATAAAGGCCTATTAATTAATCATTTAGCCCATTTTGTGGAAGTCCCAGTGCTTGGACATGACTACCAACACAAGCATGCGTTGAGACCGTCACCATACAATGTCTGCGCAGCTGCGGCCACATTTTAAGCCACTTTGACATGATCTGGGTGGTCGTCGACCTTGTCTCAGATGCGGCATAGAGCAACATTGGATAGGATTTTCCGTATGCTGTTGAACAGCACAATGGGCCGCAGAATGGCGGCGGGAGGGGGTGGGGGTGGGTAGGGGGCTTCTAAGCCTTCTTGGCCTTGGGACATGTTGGGTAGTGCGATAAGGATTCCAGGGCCTCCAGCATGTCGATCATTGATGGGAAGGTGGCGCTTAAAAGATGAATTAATTAGGTGCGTGTCAGCTTTGACATGTCACTTGCATTTTTTAATAGTTCATTGCTCATGCCATCAGGTACAGTGAATGAGTGATGTTACCGTTCGAAAAGTGGTGTCTAATGAGCTAAAATAATAATGGTAATTTAATTAACATTTTCATGCATTTTAGGCAAAAGTAAAAGGTAAAATGGGGAAAATAATACTATTCAGAAGACCATTCTCATAATCATTATATGAGGTTTTGTATTGGGATCCGAATATTCACCTCATGGCTTCGAGTTGACGAGTTATTACGGAAAAGGCCGACGAACGAACGAATTTGCCCAAAATCATAAAAAATATAGTGCGCTGAAAATGTTATTGAAAATGAAACAATTGTGCTCTTACTCTTCTGGTTTATATGTTCCATCATTTCTAAATGAGAAATATTTTCTTTCACAAGACGTTCTTAAAATAAATAAGTGTAATTTAAAAAAATTCAATAATTGAAGGGAAAAAAATAGTGCCATATAAAATTATGGGCGAGTTTAGTCACTTCGTACCCTAATCATTCCGTACCAGTTATATATGGAATTGCATCAGTAGAGGACTTCATATACCACAAAAAGATATTGGCAATCTTCAACTCTGATCAGAAGGATACCCCTGTTTAAGACTATATGCTCGGCCTCAACGTGGCGCAGGGGTGTAACCCACTGGGTGTCAATCCAGACATTTGGAGGGGCTAACCAGAGCATTATGCACAACGCAAATGAATGACACTTGGAGATCGCATCAACCGAAATGGTGCTCGCCCTGTGAGGTTCCGCCAGGCAGGTGCAGTGGCTCCACGCCTCGAAGGAGCCCACCCTCAGCTACTGGAGGTCCCATTAACTCGTCTTGTGGAGCCAGGGGACGAGGATGGAGAGATACTGGCCAACCGAAAGAGAAGACCAAACCCAAAGAGAACCCCAGTATCAACATCATGCACTGGAACGCAGAAGGGGTCACCAACAAGAAATCAGAGCTCGAACAGTTCCTGTACGAAAACAACATTGATATCTGCTGCATCCAAGAGACACACCTGCAAGAAGGAAAACCATTTAAGATCAGAGGTTACCAGATTTTCCGGTGTGATCGAAGAGGAAGAAAGAAAGGCGGGGTGATCACCTTGGTCCGAAACAGCGTGAACGCCAGCCAGATCAAAACCTTTATGGAAGAGGCAGAATATATCAAGATCAAGGTAACAACCAGCAACTCTGTGATTGACATTGTCAATTATTACTGCCCTAATGACAAGAATCTCTCACTTGACACAATCCAGGTCCCGGACTGCCACGTCCTCATTGCGGGAGACTTTAATAGCCAGTCTTAGAGCTGGGGATACAGAACACTTGATAAACGAGGAGAAGACATTGAAGCATGGCAAGATGAAAAGCACCTTTTACTTGTCAACGATCCCACAGATCAGCCTACCTTCTACTCGCGCCGGTGGCACTCGACAACAACGCAGGACTTGGCATTTTGTACAGAAGACATTCACAGAAAGCTCAGTAGAGTGGTCGGATCGCAGTTAGGAGGAAGCGACCACCGCCCAGTCCTCCTCTCTCTTTCTGGAAGTATTTCAACAAGTTCACCTCAACATCCAAGGTGGAACTACAAAAAGGCAAATTGGAGTCTGTTCGGCATTCGTTCCAATGAGCTTACCAAAAATATAGCAGTAGAAGGGAGAAACATCAACAATGTGGCCAAGGAATTTAATTCAAGTATCCTCAAGGCTGCCAACGAAGCGATTCCTCGAGGGTTCAGGAAAACTACCGCCCCCCCCCCCATACTGGACAACAGAACTGCAAGCAGCACATGATAAACTAGACAAGGCCAGAGAAGATGCAGAGGGTAATCCCTGTCATAAAAACCACTTCACACTACAACAAACTAAAGCCATCTATCTAAAGACCAAGCTGGAGTCCAAGAGAAGAAGCTGGAGGGAAAAGACGGCAGGGTTTAATTTAGAGAGAAACACAACAAAGCTATGGAGACTGACTAAAGCACTGAATGATGAGGGTGTCGGGGGAGAGAAGATTACTCTTGAAGAAGATGGACAAACACTGTCAGGAAAGATGGCTGCAGATGCCTTTGCGAAGGCATATGCAAAAGAAAGCAACATTTCTATACCACGAATGCGTCAAAAAGAGGTTAGAAAAAAGCAAAAGGAAAGAACAGACACCAACACTCACGATGCAATGAAAGTTGACATTAGTTTAGCAGAACTGAAGAAGTCTATCCGCCAATTGAAGAAGAAGAAATCTCCCGGGCCAGATGGCATTACGAATGTAATGATCCAACACCTTGGTAATGCATCTCTCCGCAAGTTGCTAGATATCTTTAATCTCAGTTGGACCAATGGAGATGTTCCTCAGTGCTGGAAGGAAGCCAGAATGACTCCTATTCTGAAAAAGGGAAGAACAAGACGAAAGTGCTGAGCGACCATCCTATCAGTCTTAGAAGCTGCATATGCAAGACCATGGAGCGCATCGTCAACCAGCGGTTGCAGTGGTACCTGGAGTCGGAGAACACTATAGTTTCAGAGCAGGCTGGCTTCAGAAGATACAGGAGCACAGAAGATCAAACAACACATCTTACACAGGTCATAGAGGACACTTCTCAAGCCAAGAAGGTGATGCTAGCTGCCTTTATCGATCTGCAGAAGGCATTTGACAAGGTGTGGAAGGATGGCCTCCTCGTGAAGCTCTGGTGCACAGGCATCGATGGCAACATGTTCCGATGGACCAAGTCATACCTACACAATCGCAGAGCTAGGGTGCTGGTGGAAGGACAATCTGGACAGAATGTATTGCTGAGACAAGGGGTACCACAAGGCGAAGTATTATCACCAACTCTGTTCATACTCTTCATTAATGATTTTGTAGCAGAGCTGCCCAATGGGATCCAAGCAGCCCTCTATGCAGATGACCTCGTACTCTGGTGCACAGAGGAGTACACAACGACTACCATGTACAGAATGCAGCTCGCCTTGGACAGAATTACAGCTTGGGCCAATCGCTGGTGTATTACCATCAACAAAGAAAAATCATCAGCCATACTATTCTCACTGTCCACCAAAACCAAGGTTGGCAATCTGACACTGGGCGGTACTCTACTCGAGTACGAGGACCAGCAGACATACCTGGGAGTCACCTATGACAGAAGATTAACATGGAAGGAGCACATCCGGAACGCAGAGGCAAAGACCAGAAGAAAGCTAAACATCATGAGGAAGCTGGCAGGAACAAAGTGGGGAGCCAATGAAAGGATCCTCAAGACCATCTACCTAGGTGTCGTACGACCACACCTTGAGTATGGATCCAGCTCATGGATGACAGCAGCTAAATCTCATCAACAGAACCTCGACAGAGTACAAAACCAGGCACTGCGCATCATCACTGGTGGAATGAGATCAACACCAATAGAAAAAATGGAGCAGACAGCAGGCATCCCCCCACTTAGTAAAGGAAGGGAATGCAAAGCACTGATCCAAGCTGCAAAGTTCAAATCGTTCAACAACCATCCGATGAAGATCAGGCAAGCACAGCTGTCATCAGGAAGACTTAAAAGATCAAGTTTTGTGAAAGAGACAAAAGCACTTCAAAGGAAACACCAAGAAATGTTGCCAGCACAAATAGAAGATCCAACCCACACCCTTGATCCTCCACCATGGGAAAACAAACTAGAGAGCATAGCTATTGTCACCACAGTGCCTCATCTCACAACCAAAGATGAACACAGTGATGTGAGCAAGAAGGCCCTCACCCTAGCCATGCTGGAAGAAATGTACCCTCAGGAGACATGGATAAGGATCTACACAGATGGATCAGCCAAAGATGCAATTAGGAGCGGAGGTGCCGGACTGCACATACAGTATCCAAACGGATAACATGAGTCAGCTGCAATACCAACAGGCAAACACTGCACAAACTACAGAGCTGAAGTCGAAGCACTGGTCCATGCAGATAATACCATCAGCAGAACAGCAGACCCTATTGCACAGATTGTCTTTTTATCTGATGCCCGCTCCGTCCTTGAGGCTATCACCAAAGGTAAGCTGCCACAACTTGAAGAAGCACCACAAACCATCAAATGCTTTCGGATAGCATTGCAGTGGATCCCCTCACACTGTGGAGTCCAAGGAAATGAGGAAGCAGACAAGATGGCAAAGGTGGGTGCAGAAGAGAATCAGACAGAAAACATGGTTACGCATACAGAGATGAAGACTATCATCAATTCACTCTATAGAACACCTCAATCAGAAGATGCCTACCATCATCTCTCGAGGCCAGAGCAAGTGACCATTTTTCGTCTCAGAACTGGACATAACAGACTAAACCAACACATGTGCAGGTGGTTCCACCTTACGACATCGCCCGCTTGTCCTTGTGGAGAAGCAGAACAGACCACAGAGCACATACTTCAATGTTGAAGTATGTATCAGCTGCTGAGAGAAGAGATCTGGCCTTTGTCAACTTCTTTTCTTGAAAAGCTGTATGGTCCTGTGGAAGAACTGCAGAAAACCACAGATTTCATCTTGAGAACGGCTCTCCAAGTGTGATACCAGCGATCGAAAATTAGCAGAAGAAGATAAGAACAGATGACAAAAGTGGCCTAGGCAAAGAAATTATAAGAAAAGCTCATGCAACAGCTTATTCATTGATGGGTGCTGGCTTTTATGGAATTAATGGACTACGCCCAATTGTCAGTATAAAACTATGGTCAACATATGTAATACCACGATGTACGCATGGACTGGAGGCCTTAATTATACCATAGAAGGAAATGAGTCAGATCACTACACATGAAAGGAAACCCTTAAAGCAATTGCAATCACTGCCAAATAGTTGTGCAAATTCACTGGCATATTTACTTCTCGATGCACTGCCGATAGGGGCGCAAATAGAAAAGAAGAAGCTGACATTACTTGGTGCAATACTAAGGAGTTATGGCTCTGTTAAACAACAGTTAGTAATTCGGCAGGTCAGTATGAAAAGAGAAAGCAGACACAGTTGGTTTCAAGATGTCGAATTGATTTCACAAAAATATCAATTACCATTAGCCATTTATCACCTAAATGTGTATGGAAGCATCATGTCCAAACGGCTGTAAACACGGTAGTCCTAGAGACGCTAACGGAAGACATTAAGCAGAATCATCAGCCCGGTTTGCGAATGTCGACATCCTTAATATCGGAAGGCCACATCTGATCTGGTCAACAGTGACAGCAAATACATATGATGTAAAACGTGCCATCATCAAGGCACGGTTACTAACCGGTACATACTATCTGCAAGCACACAGATCCAAATTTAATTAATATGAGAATGATGCATGTCCTTTTTGTAAGAATGTTGTAGAAGATCGTATGAATTTCCTAGTTCAGTGTCCAGAATTTGCAGATATCAGAAGCATCTATATAGCAGAAATCGAGCATCTAGTGGTGGCAGATAGCTAGAAATTAATTAAAGGATGAGAATCTTATTCTCTAGATGTTACTCAACACAACTCTCTTGTTTGGCCTGATTGGAAGCGATTCAATGTCGAAAATTGAATCCATCCCCAGGAAACTCTGCTATAAACTTCATATCAGATGTAATCATCTCTTAAATGAAACGAATTACATAGCAAAGCTTGCATTATTAAATATCAAGTTAGTATAATTAAAGTCAATTGCACATAGAAAACTATGGTGCACCTTATGCTATCTGGATGCTCCTACATGTATTTCAATAACAGTGAACTCATTTATGCATCTGGTGAACATTAATTTACTCGTCTATGAACTGTGAACATTTACTCCTCTATCTACAGATAGGAAATTCACTTGCGTGTGTACATGCATGTACATAAATATCAGATTTAATGATCGTTTACATGTGTGTATACAATATAATATATAATTAATGGAAAACTCCAGTAATTTGCGGATTCTAGAGATTCCCAGATAATACGGTGGTGCGCCAGACATTGGCGGAAACTCTAAGAACAGAACAGAACAGTGGCTGAGCCAGGTGGGATTGCCCTACCAGCCCTTCATGCCACATCATGAAGAACCAAAGGTTCCAGCACTTCAATAAGGTGTGTAGCGCAGATCGGCCGGACAGATACGGACCGTCCCATCTTGGCATGTGCGCGCGTCAGAGCTTCCCTGACAACACGTGTCAGTGTTGGGACAGAATGCATACTAAAATGTACCAAGTTTGTGAATGTAATTTCTTTAAATTATGCTATCCTCGTAGTTGTTGGTATCTATCAGAACCGGAATGAAACGAGGAATTCAGAACTGTAAGCCATTTTAAAATCGACATCTAAGTTTTTGTATGCTCTCGGTAGGATATCACCTGAGGGCAAATAAATAAATCTAAAAACAAGGAACCCTCACTTCCAACAACCTCAGAGGAGTCTTCCCTGCGGATAGGCCTTGCAGTCCCGATGTAAAGAACTCGTAGTATGTGGAACGAGTGATGATTCTTGGTGGACGACTCATCAGATCTGCCGAACCACACCGAAAAGTGGTGATCAAATGCCGCACAATGTATTGTGTATAACATTTAACTTTTAGACCACAATCTAGTGGGACTTTGCCCAGTGCACCGCACGAGCTATGCAGTGCATCATGTACTGTGTACATGGAAGATGCACATGCATCATTATTTAACATTCAACTGTAGCCGTTCATAACTACAGGGCAGCTTTCAACTTCCGTTACAGTACAGAACCTTTTGTCATACTGTTTAAATTAATATGACTATCTAGTGGGCATCTGCAACCGCAATTGTTCTTCTTCACCATCTTTGAGAGTGAGCCACATCAAAATTTCGCCTTTGAATATCTGCCCAGCAGCTACAGAATCCAGCCATCTCGCATTCCTCATGCGGAACGTATATCATCCGCTGTGATCTACAAACTTTCTCCATACCGATGACTAATAGGTACTCATCTAAATGTACTTTCTTATTTTTGTGTTTTTTGCATTCATAGGTACTGATGACTAATAGGTACCGACCGGTCGTCTGAGACCGCATTTTATAGTTTATCTTTTTACTATATATATTTTCCTTGTTTTGTGCTGATGACTAACAAGCACCGCAAGGTCATGTCACCTTAATTATTGTCAATACTGTGATAGTTAGTTATGTATACGGCAGCAGCCATCCTAGTTACTTGTTTTGTTTATTTTATATAAAATACTAGGACCGCAGTACACAAGGCTACACTATACAGCATCATCAAACCGCATCACCTTATTCCCCCACATCATTTTTTTCACTGAGGTCACTGTTCAGGTTCTCATTAAGCGAACCTGACTATTCTACCTCGATAGGATAGGTTTAGAAGTAGATAGGAACGGTCGCTCATTAGGAGTCATCTGTGTAAGCCTCTTTTCCGGATGTAGCGGATATGTAACACCGCTCACCGGCTAGGTGGTATAAATTGGGCATATACCTTAAGATCTCCTTATTAATTTATGAGCAATTGTATCTTCCTATGTTCCTCCAGCCATAAGGCTTATAATTGTGTGGACCTCCCTTCGACACGTTGGTGCGATCCGACTCTGGAAACTATTGGGGTTTCTGAGCAGTGAAGACTAAAGTATTGATTCCGCACACACTCCCCCAGTATCTTCTGATACCAGTTAGCATAAATATCCATGCTAAAGTAGGAAGCACTGCGAAAATATTATAATAGTTTTACTGGCCAGCAGTGCATCTTTTGGCATTCTTAACATAACCCTAACGACAGGTAAAATGTTAGTCCCCAGCATCAGATGCTATATGCTCTGTCCCCCCCAACACACCAGGTGACGGATGGGACACGGATCTCCCTCTAGCTCTTCACAGTGACTGGGTGCGGTCTTGGAACCCGCCACGCCCTCACAGCAAAGTCACTATAGTTGGATATCCGTCCCCTTATCCCCACCGTAAAAGTATATGCACTTTTCAAATGCTTTTGTGAAATATGTCTTATCCTAGTGATGTTGTATGTGGTTGCGGTGCGATCAGTAACAGGATCGTTATATGATGCAGGGGCTGCCGCACCATGACATATCTGCTCACTGTTTTTCTGAGGGGGATGCCTCATAAGGTGACCATATGGAAACCGAGCATTTCCGCCAGTCAGGCATGTATCAAAAAGATAGGTAGAACTACTTGCCACTTGTGGCCAAAGCTTGGAACATGGACCTAACAACTAAAGATTAGTTTATGGTGTTAGCCGAAGGACCGCATAAATAAAGCGGCAACTACCAATACAGTATCTTTAATCTACATAAGATGATGGTCTATGAATTCTCCAGAAATCACCCACCGCATCTTCACGTAATTCAGCGTGCATCACAATAGCATACAGTTTCACTAGGTTCACCGCACTACACACTATGTTTGAATAAGAGAGTGGTCATTTTTGCCAGCTCTCTTGCTCCGCTTCAGCATTGATGGCATTTTCCTGTGACGGAGGCCTGCACAAGGCGCTTTCCTCTTGCAACAATAATGTTTTGTTATGGGTATAATGTTTTATATTAAACCAAACAAAGTGACCACGCTAGGACTCCCCCTTGCAGGGTTACGTCACAGATTTAAAGATTGGTGAGGTACCACTGACGAGCCCACATTGAACAAGACACCAACTTGGTTCCATATACTACATTTTCTCTCTCATACTAGGAAACGAGTAGTATTGTTTGTTTTAGCTATATCATTTTATTAATTATGTCTAACTCCCAAATTGAGTAATGGACCGTCATCCCGGTGACATGAACAGCCGGGACGAGATGATGTGGTTCAATCTCAGCAGCAATGTTGCATGGCCCCACTGGAGCGTTATTGTTCCACCGGCTCTAGAAGTCGGTCTTTATACATTCCGGAGAGTCGAGAAACACGATCTGTCACCCCGAGAACATACGCTAACCAACTAGTCCACACATCATGTACATGCGGTGCAGCGGAGCAGAATATTCGGACGGACCGCCGCATTTCCACCCCGGAGGCTACATGTGGTGCCCAATGTGGGGCTTGAATAAGAAGCGAACCCACACCCACACTCAATACCTGTGCGTTTCCGTCTCCTTCATCGGATGATCAGAACTCCCTCGATGTGGAGGTGGCATCTTATGATAGGAGAGCTGCACACGTCCTTACCGATTATGACCAAAATTTCCCTGGTGCAGAATTCCCAGCACCCTATCAACACGGGTACTCACCGATCAGCGAGGGTACATAGCACGATGCCTCACAGGTGGGTACCCATTACATAACCTTGTCGGACATCCGCGATAGGCAACTACCATCTCAGCCAGATCACGGTCGACAACGAGAAAGACCTCTATGGGGGCACTTCATACCTTCATGCCCAATGCGTTCACCAGCACCATCAGAAGGTGACTCATGGCCTGCCCCTTATGCACTGTGTCCCATATCACCTCTAGTAAGAACTTCATCTCTGTGCTACCCTGCGGTACCACGGTATGAACATTGGGATACAGGATAACCATCACCATCCTACAACAGAAGGTACACCCACTCACGCAGCATGCACCACCCTCGTCAGTCTCCTGGACTGCCTCTATATGAGCAACACCAGACTCAGCGCCCAGTAGAACTTCTGTGGCGAATACATAACACCCATCCACCGGTTTATCGACCGACACCAATACGGCATTCAATGGAACCTACACATCTATTTTGCACTGAACATCATCAGCGGGAATCGCCATCATGGACGCGGTCCCAGAACTATCGACATGAACGAGATCTACCACCATCAGCACCACCAACACGCAGACCAGCATCCACGTTCACACCATCTCCCCCACACCACCACCAGTATTGGCGCCGGCAACACCATATCACAGACATGGCCGAGTCATTCTTCCTCCAGAATTTGCTGGGGAGAGTGACTGGGCCAATTATAAATGCCAACTTCAAATCATTAGCCGTACCAACTGGTTGACAGATCAACAAAGGGGAGAGTATCTAGCCGCAAAAATGTCAGGCAAGGCCCTTCAGGTTCTGGCAGATTTGGGGTCGGATAATACACCAACCTACACAGAACTAAAAAGCGCGTTGTCGGAAAGATTCGGGGACACAGCCCTCAGTGAAACAAGTCGTCTTCAACTAAAAAATCTATGGAGACGCGCCGAGGAAACCCTGCCAGAGTTGACCAGTCGCATTCGGTGACTTGGCACATGCGCTCACCCCAGTATGAATCACGAGGGAGACATGCACCTTCATCTCGACACCTTCATTGACGCGTTGAGCGGTGAGCCCACTCTTAAAGAAAAGCTATTCCTCCTAGAACCTAACAATCTCCAGTCCCCGACTGCAATGGCAGTCAGAATAGAAAACTTCCTGAAGGGGGAGAAAGCCAATCGCCATCAATTACACCCTGTCAACGAGTGGAATAATGCTCACACCGTTATCACGACCGACACCTCCTCAGCATCTGCACCAGCATCAGCAACAGGCCTCAACAACACCGCATCACACAATGAACACCCCACCAATCAGAATCATGCACCCAGAGGAAGGGGGCATGGCCGGTCCCACTGGGAAGGTCACAGAAACGCCCCAGGATGCGGAAACCTGCACAACAACAGCAATTGTCAAAATATGCATGATAAGTTAGAAGAGACAACAAAACAAATCTCGGCTCTCACCAATCTAGTTACAGTGCTCAGCACCACAGTCGCCACACAGCAGACTACACAATCAGCACCAAGTAGCATAAATCAGCATACACAGCCACCCAATGCATGTTTCGGATGTAGTCAGCCAGGTCTCCTGCCACAACTCCAACAGCGGAGCCACCATTAAACTCAAATGGGCACTGATTACAGAGCCATCTCAGTGCCCACTCCTGAAACCCGGCTCAACTGTGGTCTCTAGACAGTAACTTCAGGTGGATACATTTACAAACACTAAGAGAACTTCATCCACAACAGTACACGACATCATGCACCCGGCTTTACATAAGTCGGTGCCTATGATGCATACCGCATCCACAGCACCGCCAACAACCCCCAACAACCCACCACCACCACGCACCCCCACCCCACCCCCACCCCCTTGCGAAAAGTTGTGACCCCATGATAAACGCATCTCACAAACCCTTTTTCCAATGCAAAACGGCAGTGGTTGGTTGTAGCACAACCACTGAAACAACATTTTTACAAGCACCACGACCCACCACCAAAGCACTTAACACCTGGTGCCCCTTGGTGGTAAGCAATTCACAGGCCCTATCAACATCACTCACCGCATCCAACCACAGTAATAGTGACATGGACAACAGTCAACATTCCGCATCATGGATCCGCAAAAAGAAGCAGCATACACAACGCAGCAAACAACAGTGTCGCCATTGCTTCTTTTGCACATCTACCAAACATCCAATGGTGAATTGTCCTAAGTGGCAGGCACAGGTAACCCTCTGTCGCCAGCTCACTAGTCCTATCCAAACTGCTGTTTATACAAACACACAGTACAGCCCTCCTGCATCAGTTACACCACCATTGCTACCCCCCCCCCCACCCACACCCACCCTGCCGTCATCGCCTAGGCAACTACAGCAGCAGCGACGACGAGTTGGCCCTTTCCTCACTCAGCCACCAATTGCACTCACGGAAGCTATACAGAAACAAACTGACTACATACAGGATGACACTGCACCAAAGCAATTATGCAAGCAGTGTCATTGGAAATTCTTCCGCAAGCACACTGTAAAGTAATATATAAGTGTGCTTGCCTGTTCAGTGGAGTTTCATGGCAGAACTTGAACTGAGCTAAGCTACTCAGGAAACATTTGTTTGCTAGTTGTCTCTGACTAGGCCCGGCTTCGCCTTGATTTACCAATACATTCTGAAGGACTATTCTCCCACGATGAAAGGACTATTTTGAAAGAGCTGATACTAATTCTACTACTCCATTCTATATTGCAGACTTGTGAAATAGCTAAAGCTGTTCCACGTCAATCTTTTTCTTGTGACTGCTTCTCCCCAAGGAGCCGCTGAACTTTCATCCACTCTAAGAAGTGCTGCTTGCCCAGCTTATTGTGATCTCTGGCCATTAGGGATTAAGTCACCACACGATGTTGCACCTTGGGAACATATCTGCCAAGGTTGGTTAAGAGCCAGCAATGCCAGCAATACCAAAACATAGACCCCGCATCTGCGGGACTGCTATTTGGGCGTGACTGTGCACTTTCTACCATGCTTTAGGACTTGAACTGTGCATGATAATATCTTAAATGTACTCACTAATCTACTTTTCATTCATTACAAATTTCTAGATATATCACCTTAAGCACCATTTATCATTATCTTACCGCTTTCTAGCGCCTGTTTTATTTTCACCTCAAGAAACGTTCTAAAGGAGATAATCCATCTTAGCTGTAATTTGCGAATGACGCACCGCTCAACATGAAGACAAATGATAGCATGGTAGTGGTACCGCTTTTGTAAATATTCACAAAACAACGAATATGGACATTACCCTTTTTGCCGCTTTTCTAGGTGGGTGATACCCCTGTACTTTGTGTAGCTCACGGGGGTACATGCTGGTCCGTCCTTCACAAGAAAATGCCTTCAGTGCTGAAGCCGAGGAAGAGAGCTGGCAAAAAGGGCCACTCTCTTGTTCAAACATATGCTAAGTGTAGTGTGAGTCAACCTAGTGAAATTATAATTAATGTGATGCATGCTGTATTACGTGAAGATGGGGTAGCTGATTTCCATAGAATTATGCAAGTCCAAGATACTGTATTTGGTAGTTGCCACTTTTATTTATGTGATACTAGCTTTGGCCGCAAGTGGCAGGAATTTCTACCTATCTTTTGACACATGAGCCTGACTGGCGAAGATGCTCGGTTTCCCTAAGATCATCTCCCTCAGAAAGGCAGCGAGTGGATATGTTATGGAGTGGCAGTATCAGAATCATATAGCGATCCGGTTACATACCACAACCATATATAACATCACTAGGACAAGTCAATATTACACAAGCAATTTGAAAAGTGCATAAAAGTTTATGGTGGGGAGTAAGAGGCAGATATCTATCCCTAGAGACCTTCCCGTAAGGGCATGGTGGGTTCCAAGACTGCACCCAGTCACTGTATGGAGCTAGATGGAGATCTGTGTCCCATCCGTCACCTGGTGTATCAGAGCCGGATCATTTCGAGATCCAGCTCCGTGGAGCTAATGTTTGCCTGTCATTAGGGTTAAGTTCCAGGTTGCCCAGAGATGCACTGCTGGCCGGTTAAAAATAATATCTTTTCGCAGTGCTTCCTACTTTGGCCGGGTTATCTATACTAACTGGGATCCGAAGATACAAAGGAGGTGTATGCGAAATTGACACTTTGGTCTTCACTGCTTGGAAACCCCAATAGTTTCCCAAGTTGGATCATGCCAACATGTCGATGGGAGTACCAGACAATTAATAAGCCTTGCAGATGGAGGAGCGTAGAAAGAGAAATCACTCATTATAATAAGAGGCCCTAAGGTATCTGGCCAATTTTACACAACCTAGCAGGTGAATGGTGTTACATATCTGCCACATCCGAAAAAGAGACTTGCACAAATGTCTCCTCCTCAGTACTCCCCCTTTTCTCAAAACTCCTAGAAAGACTCTATTATAATAGGCTGACAAAATATCTAAACAAAAATTCAATAATTTACCAATTCCAATATGGCTTCAGAGAAAAGCATTCAACCATGCTGGCACTCGTGGATATGACGGAAAAGATTTCGACCTCTCTTGAAAACAAAGAACACATATTTGGTATATTTCTAGACCTCTCAAAAGCCTTTGATACAATCTATCACGAAATTCTACTTAAACAATTAACATTCTATGGAATAAAAGGCATTGCACTAAACTGGCTTCAGAGTCATTTAACTAAAAGAGTGCAATGCGTGCAATACAATGGAGTCTTATCTGGGAGTGGCAACCTAGTATGCGGTGTTCCGCAAGGATCAATTCCTGGCCCTTTGCTGTTTTTATTATACATGAATGCCCTTTCCAAAATCTGTCACCATCTATCCTTGATACTGTATGCAGATGATACCAATGCATTTTGCAGCCATAAGAGCATAGAGACTTTATACAAAAATGTAAATTATGAAATGGAAAAGGTAATTCAATGGTTTAAAGTTAATAAACTATCACTAAACGTCTCAAAAACTAATTACATATTATTTACTAATGCAAAAAATGCTGCTCTCCCAAAAATTTATATGGATAACCAGGAGATACATGAGGTCCAATCAGCTAAGTTTTTAGGTGTGTATTTAGACAAGCATCTCACATGGGAGAAGCACATAGGAACTATTACATCCAAGATAGTAAAGAACATTGGTATCATGCATAGACTTAAATCCTACCTACCAATTAATTTAATAAAAGCTCTCTATAGCACACTAATACTACCACATATCACATACTGTAATACTATTTGGACGAATGCACATCAAACAAAGCTAACAAAGTTAGAATCACTGCAAAAGAAAGCCATTAAGTTATTCACAAAGTTATTCTCTCAAGCAGCAAAGGGCCAAAATTTCAAAGCCGAGAAACTAATAAAACTTAAAGACATTGGCAAACTGCAACTTTATTCCATCCTAAGAGACTTCTATAACGGTAATTTACCAGCCCCTCTCTCTCTCTTTACACACAGCACGGAAATGCACTCTTACAACACTAGAGCCAAACATAACTTACATACGCAATACTGCCACACAGAAACATCCAGAAACAAAGCATCAACAAAAGCCATAAAACTCTGGAACTGTACTGACGAAGAAACACGCACACAAATTATCATCAAAACATCCTACAAACGAAACATTAAAAACATAATAAGAGAAAATTATTAGAGCAATGCCGGCCATAATGACTATGCTATCATATTCCTGGATATTCATAAACAAATCTAGAATTACCAGAGTTAGATTACCAGGGCCACCACCATGGCTGTTAAATACTATAGAGCGCAGGCTTAGTCTAGTCATCGCAACAACATTATTGTTGTTGTAATAATAATAATAATAATAATAATAATAATAATAATAATAATAATAATAATAATAAAAATAGCACAGGCCATGAGATCTGGTAAATCTCCATACAATATTACGGGTATTTTAGCAACGAGACCAATAATTCTGTTACATGCTAGTCATCTGCGTGACCCGATTATATGTGCTAGGCATGATTCTGGGCCTCTGGTTAATGTAAACACTTTTCTACCTCAGATTTGAAAATAAATAAAGAGCTCAGTTTCACGTAATTTTCATCCTGCACTTATTAAGCTGCATAACCAACACAGGAATTATTGGTTTGGTTACACACAATTTTGATGCCTGTACTACCGCTACTACTACTACTACTACTACTACTACTACTACTACTACTACTACTACTACTACTACTACTACTACTACTACTACTACTACTACTACTACATCACTGAATTATAACCACTCAGGTTTGCAGGTATATATTCATTATAGACAGTTACAAACACACGCACGCACGCACGCACGCACGCACGCACGCACGCACGCACGCACGCACGCACGCACGCACGCACATATATATATATATATATATATATATATATATATATATATATATATATATATATATATATATATATATATATATATATATATATATATATATATATATATATATATATATATATATATATATATATAACATTCATACATGACATAACATTACAAACGATGAATACATTGGAGACATTATAGACATTTATCTGTTCTGCTTGATAGTCTTAATCCTAGTGATAGACAATATATATATATATATATATATATATATATATATATATATATATATATATATATATATATATATATATATATATATATATATATATATATATATATATATATATATATATATATATATATATATATATATATATATATATATATATATATATATATATATATATATATATAAATTGTCTATCACTAGGATTAAGACTATCAAGCAGAACAGATAAATGTCTATAAAGTCTCCAATGTATTCATCATTTGTAATGTTATGTCATGTATGGATGTTATATATAAGGGGCCCGTCACCTCATAGGCTCTGCCTTTGATGGGCCACATATATGCATTTTGTAATTAATACTATAAATAAGCAAATAAAATTTACTTAAAATATAAAAATATCGAGCTGCGAAGCCCATCCGCAGGAAGGCTCCTCTGAAGTGTTGGAAGTGAGAGGCTCTTCTATTTAATTAGTTGCCCCTGGATGGCTGTCCGAGGGATTGCATAAACTTAGATGTGGATGCTCCGGTTGCGGGCCAGAGCCTAAGAACTGAAATCTGAGAGGCACTGCTGTGGCTAATAGGAAGCTACAGTCAGTAAGCAGTTACTCGCATCTTGCACTGCTCTGTCCACACAATCTTCCACTCGTTCTCTCTCACCAAAGTGTGGTCTCGATTCTTGATTTTTCGCTCCTTTTATACTACTCGTGACGTCAGAGGCAGGACACCCAGCCAATCAGTGGGGGGATCTATAGCCAATCAGCGTGCAGATAGAAAGGGTGAGGATGCTATCACGTGATAGACATCTTCCCCATTCATTTAGTACATACACATATTTTTACGACGTCACAGTCATATTTTGAAAGTAATTTCAATGAGTTAATTTAGGATAACTCAGCCATTTCTGGTCAGATTTTAAACATTTAAATTTAAAGGGATTACGTGCACCAACCCGGTACATTTTAGTATGCATTCTGTCCCAATGTGGACACGTGTTGTCAGGGAAGCTCTGATGCACGCATGCACGCTACACGATCTTACGCTGGACTTAGATGTTTTACAGAAAACCTCTCTCATATGGCTTTATACACGCGTACTATCCTACTCAGGGGAGGGGCATGCTCGGAACGGTCATCCCGTACCCAGTTACGCTGGGACGGTCCGTACCCATCTGGCTGATCCATGCTACACCACCCCTCCTAGTTTGACACCCGCTGATTACGTACGACGTTTCCAAGGGGGAGGGGGGGGGGTTCCCTTGTAGCGCGTACTGTAGATGACGGCGATGCTTTTCCTCCTTACCATTTGATCAGTTTTTCCATATTACTAGTTACGGGGGTGCCTGCGGAAAATGTTGACTCGTGATGATGGTGGTGCTGTTCTGTTGTAGGGAAGTTGGGGCTGCTGTATGATGCATAATGTGAAATGGGCAAATCCAGTTTTCCCAGGCTGGGGAATGCAGATTCTGTTGCTGTTGCGGAAAGTCGTCTTGCGGTTGGTCATGAACTCTAACTTTTTCTGATGTAAAAGTTAGGTGCGTGATATTCATGTTATTGGTGATGTTGAATGTCTCCGTTATACTTTCTATATAATCGGGCAGGTATGTAGTGTTCGTGCGATGAAGAATTGACGTATCCAGCCTTGAGGGCAAGTGTGTTCTGTATGCTCCTGGCTTCCTGTGTCTTTGTGTGATGTTCTGACTGCTCACGGGGTGGGGGGAGTGGGAGGCTTGGTAGGGCGGTTGTGGTTGGGGATGCCATTTGGATGGGGATGGACATCTCCCGTTACATGACGGCTGGTACGCTGTCATAGTTTTTAAGTAACGGGAATATTCGAGCTGAGAGTCTGCTGAACAGGCTGCTTCCCTGCCCACAACCAGTCGGGGGGGGGGGGGGGGTGGCGGGGGGGGAGTGGGGGAGTGGGGGGGGTGATGACTGTGGTGTGGGATGTCACCTCCTGTGAAACAGCTGACTCTCTCATATCTGAAGATTGACAGTCAAGAGACGACGAGTGGAGTGTGAAATGGACAGGATGTATGATGTCCGAAATCGGCGCGGAGATCAGAGACATGAGTTGGAATGGAGGGGGGGGGGGGGGGGGGTGAGGGGGGGGGGGGTTGCAAATGATGGGGTGCAACTTGGAGTGGGGGTGGTCCCGCGGTTTTGGGACTTAGAATTGGAGTGCACCAATGTGTGCAGTTTTCCTGTTCTCTGCAACAGGTCAAGGCCTCATCAAGCCTCTTCATTTCCATGTGTTTCTTCATGTAAAACAGTACGCACCCCTATAGTCATAATCTCACTAGGTATGGTTTCGTCTGTCTAAAGCATTTTTGATTGAAATATTATAGTAGGCCCATTTTTGCCTACTATTCTTCTCCCGCTTTAAGCAGTGGTGACACCTCCAGGAGATGGAGGCCTGCGCGAGGCACTTGCCTCTCGCAAGGATTCAGCGATGACGGTCCATGCCAGGATAATACGCCTCACCCAAAACTTGCACTAGGAGTAGTGCCCACGTGAGGCACATCACTTTTCGTCCGAGATAACCGTCTTCCTTTCAGCTTAGAGGTTTAATAACTTATATTAAGTTAAATAGTTACGTCTCGTGTACAGGAGCCTCCGTTGCGGGGATACCTCTGCGGACCTACGAGTCTGTGTGGTACCTCCTGGAGCCCCATGTTTAAAAGTTCATCTACCTGTCTCCATGTCTCGTATTTTCGTATGCTCTTACTGTAGTGTTATCTAGCATATTTATAATTGTTTAGGTAAACTCATTGTATAGACTTATATTTTTAGGTCACCAAATCAAATCTTGTAAGTCCATAGATCACGAAATTGCTATGGACTGGCATACTGGTGGCACAAACTCGTGGGATGAGACTGTTGTGTTTACTGTTCGCAACAATGGTCGCATGGCCCCACCGGAACCATTGAGTTCCACCGGCCATAGGAGCTGGTTTTTGCTTCCCGCAGGGCAGTCTCGTACACGGTCCATCACCCCGAGACCAGATGCTAACCAGCGTCATCACTCGCCGTGCACTTGCGGCGTGGCAAGTCGACATACTACACCGAAACGGCCCAACACTACCCGGTGAGCTACACTATTTATTATATGGCCCACCTCGCAAGAAGCATGGCATGGGGCAGCCTCCGCTTCTGCCTGTGGTAACTCTATAATTGGGGTAATAGCATGAAGTGGGTGGGAATGGGAAGGGGTCGGCGGAACAACTTTTCCATCCTTGCTCTTAGACAGCACAAACGAGAAAGTCTTCAGATACGACTTCCCAGATCGTGTAGACACACTCTGAGGAGGGAGAGGGTGAGTACGCAGCTCGTCATCATTCTCAGCGTTAGTCATATGTTCACCGGACTCCTAGATTGGTAGGAGAGGGGTCGAACTGGCACCGCAGTGCTCTGGACTAACATCAGGAATACGTGTTTCTGTAGAGACATCTGTCTGTGTACCAGTGTTATATAGAATGCCCAGTCCGAGCTCTGGCACTGGGTCGTCACTAACACAAGGTATAAGTGGAGCGAAGTGGATGACTGAGGTCAGGCCATCCAAGGTGAAGATCTGGTAGGTCACGTCCGACTACTTACCTACCACCACTAACTCAGTTTACTTGGCATGTTTGCAGAACATCACAAATCGTGAACCCAACCCATTTTCCCTGCCTCATACGCATCTCCATGCACTCGTCCGTCATGCCACGTTTTCTGCCGCCGGTGTGCAGTGGATAATGATTCTCTTACTAGCTCATAGGTCTGTTCTATCCATTGCCGCATGACCTCTACGTAGAGAGATTGTGAATTTCTCACCTGGAAGCCAGGGCATGGCCAGGTCCAAGGGTAAGTCTAATTGACAGCCTAACATTAACCGAGTAGGGGTATAAGTCGTGCTGGAATGTGTCAAAGTGCGGTATGCCATGAACATGTATGGGAGTCATGAATCCCAATCGCGACAATCAAGGTGTGTTTCCTTAGTCAGCATCTCAGCCAAGGTTCTATTGAACCTCTCTACCATCCCATCGCTTCTTGGATGATAGGGCGCAGTGCGAGGCTTGACTATATGAAACAATAGTGCAGTTCATAAGGTATGCCGAAGTGGCAGAACACATTGCTAGACAGGACCTCCACTACTGTTGATGGTTCTTGGTCTGGCAAAGTGAATGATTCTACCCACTTCGTAAAATAATCTTGCAATACGAGGATGTACTTGTTTCCTTGATCCATCGTATTCAAGGGTCCGAGCACATCAATAGCCACGGTGCACCAACATTTGGTGACCCATGCCTTCACACTATCGCATATCCTGATCCAGTGGAATCTCTGTTTGATGCAATCTGTTGTACGCTCTACAGCCAAATGTCCAGCATTGTCATGCAATTGCTGTAGAATTACAACTGTGTGATTCTCAAGAATCACTATCCGGTTATTATTAATGTAGAGGATGCCACCTTGTATATGACATTTTCCAAACCTTTGATAGTAATATTTGGCCATCACGGAAAGTGGGGTAACCGATTCCTTAGGAGGACATAACCCCTCCTGGATCCACGTGTATATATTCCGTGTTTGCGCGTCTATTGCTTGTTCGTGAGCGACTGTCTCCGGATCTCACTCTGCGCACCGCAGTTCGGGGAACACGGGAGATGGCTGTGTTGTATGTGTCATGGTGGTGGCCACTTCTTGCTCATCCTCGAGCCCGATTCTGCTCAAAGCATCAGAATTTCCATGCAGCTTGCCGGGTCTATGAACAACATTGAAGTTAAAGGCCTACATGGATTCCTGCCACCTCGCTACCTGGCCCTCCAGATTTTTTAGGTTTCTGAGCCAGCGTAGTGAGGCATGATCTGTACGGAAATTTCAGTTACTTTTCAGTTACAATTCAAACTTTTCTAATAGATTTATTACAATTTTCTCAATTTGCAGCATACATACTCTTATACATATGCCACTCCAATATCACAATTTCATTGTAATCATTACGGTAAGCTGTTGAATGTATTGAAGATAATTTTACTAGAAGATGTTGATGCCATGGGCAGCAACTTTATTTCCAGGTATCAGTGATATTTACTTTTACAATTTACTATTGGAATAATTGGCTTGAGTATTAGGCCAGTCATTCCAGTGGTAAATCTTCAAATATTAATCCTGGAGTCTGCAAGATGGATTTGCCAGGCCAAAGGTTTGATTTTCTTGACCAATCTTGACCAGTAAAGGGTTATTCTATATCTGCATGTGAAATTTACCAATATGCTAATATTCTCAAAATATGCTTGTTATCAATGATAATCTGACTGAATGGTATTGCTACATCAGGCAGCGATAACTTTAATCAAATTCTTATACAGCTTTTACATTAAGCTACCATAGAAACAGGTTGTTTACTAACTCATTAGAGAATTAAGTTACCTTTTAAGGCTCAAATCTTTTAAAGAAAATTTTAGTTTTCTCATAGTAAATATCCATTTTTAGGCCATGTGATTATTTTTTTAATATTTACAACTGGAATGACTGGCTTGGTTATTGAGCCAGCCATTCAAGTGGTAACTTTTCAAAAGTAATCCTATATTTGTCTGGAAATGGACGTTTCTCAGCTTTAGTGTTAAAGGGTTAAAAGGATTAAAAACAAATGCTGAATTGTAAAGAAAGCTCAAATCTGCCACAGTATGTGTTAACAGCATGTCCTGTTCTTTTCTTTATATGCTATTGATTAGCCCGGCTTAGGACATCATTGCTCAGCAATTATACTCAAGCTATGGTCAATTCACATAAGTGTGCTGATGAAGATCAAAGGACAATGCCATTGATAAAAAGTCAAGCCATCAACCATTTTGGTATAGCAGACACATTTTTAAAGACTGGGGAATGAAACTAGTGTACTGGAAAGCTGTGAAATATTTTGAATCCAATTTGACCTGAAAAAAGCTGTTTCTGCCATATGAAGCAACATCTTTTGAAAGTAAAATTTGCCTAAAGTACTCAGCAGAAATATTTAAATTGCTACTTTAAATTACCCATACAATGAAGCTGAGGGAGATTTTGAAGCTAATTTCACTGGAAACTGTTATATTGGCCCATGCTAAGAAAATTTTGAAACTAATTTCACTGAAAAATGTTGATACCTATGACAGCAATCCTTTCAGTCAAATTAGTTTCAAAACATTCAACCAAATATTTCTTACAATAAAATTAATATTTGTTATTTGGCTTGCATGGTTGAAAGGGTTAGAGGAAGAAATATGTATGCACATTTTTACAATGAAAGCATCTATTTTAGAAACAAGTTGAATGAAATTTTGTATTGCATATGGCAGCAATAAAATTCAGTTAAATTCATTGAACAATTTTCAGCAGGTTTTATATTTTATATCTGAAATAAATTCAGTTCTGTCAGCATATTATATCAGTGGTTATAGTGGTATTTTGTTTCTACTATATATCTCAGATTGGTTGACTACATTACACTTTTTATAATGACCTTCATGTCCACGTGGTCCTTCATAGTAATTATCAGACAAAGTAACTAATGCAACTGAAATGTAACTTTAGTTACAATATGCAAAGTAACTGAAATGTAACTAGTTACATTGCTCAAGCAATGTAACTTTAACTGTAACTGGCATAGTCCAATGTAACTGTAACTGTGACTGTAACTGTAACTAGTCACATTTAAATGTAACTGACCCCAGGCCTGTTGCCAGCGGACATTATACTTACTTGCTGCCCTCTGTTTAGCTTCTGTTCAACTCTTCTGCGATCACCACGTGTGTCTCTGGATCCGCGATCAGCGATCTGCGCTGTTTAAGCTGACTTAGAGTAGCAAATTTTCGCCCAAACTTTCTTCGTTCCTAGAATGCTGCATCTGTTTTCTTTTTTAACCACTTGGGGTGCTTTCTGGATAAAAACGTTTAAGTTAAGCGATCCAACATTTGTCAGCGTTCAAAGCAACCCTGAATCTTTTTTCACTCAGCCGTGCTACTTTCCACCTGTCATCGTATTAGGCATCAGAGGTGCCATGACTGGACAGAGGTTCCATAAACTATTTCCTCCGTAACCTAATTACAGGAGCCAGTTTACGCGTCTGCAACTCGGAAAGTCTGCTCCTTAAACCATGTTAAAACATTTTTTAGATCGCTCAGCCCGGCCTTCATCTCTGAGTGAAAGATTCAGCCGACTTTGTGAGGGTAAAGGTTCTCACTTAACCTAACTGATCGCATCCGTTTGCGGCTGTCTGAGGCCTTAAAACAACAAATCACCTAATTTCGCTGAACAACCACCTCGTGTGGAATCTCCTAAATCACGAACTTTAGGCACAGACAGAAAACCATGCCTCTGGACGTCCCCTGAGAACATCGGATCAACCAGGCGGTGTCTACCAAAAAGCTTGCAGCCAAGATTTTCTTCACCCCCCAACCCTGTCATTAAAGTAGTGGATGCCTTCGAGTTACTTCTAGTACCAAATGACTGTCGCAACTAACTAACACTACATAGACTAACGGGATGAATAGTGACAGATAGTGACATAGCGACTGCTGGGAATAGGTTCTGCCCACACACACGCACGCACGCACACGCACTCGCACACGCACACGCACACGCACACGCATGCGCACGCGCACGCGCACGCACGCACGCACGCACGCACGCACGCAAACGCGCACATGCGCACACGCGTACACGCGCACACGTGCACACGCGCACACGCGCACATGCGCACACGCGCACACGCGCACACGTGCACACGCACACACGCACACACGCACACCCGCACACCCGCACACACGCACACACGCACACAAACACGCACACGCACACAAACACGCACACGCACGCACGCACGCGCACACAGACGCACACATGCACACACACACATACACACACACCATCCCCGTACCCGAGAGAATATACCCTCACCACCAGACAGGCCCTTCCACCATTTGAGTGACGAGCTCAAAGTTAGGGTGACATTTAGTCAGAAGACTAGGATGCAAATTCTGCCCCGTAGCACACCTTCTCAGCCAATGGAAAATACTGTGCACAGAGCCATCAAACTAGAATCTAGAGTAAGATCACCCTTGCGACTCCTCTCTCACTCACTCTCCTGTTCCCGCCACACTAGTACCCACGAAAGGACCACCCTAAAAGGAGCCTGGCTGGCACTTCACATTCACTCCACCTACAGGCACCTCCCTTACCCTGTCGATAAACCTGACAGGACTTCACCCTCCTGAAAGGAAAAAAGCCCACCAGCCTGGAAACATGCCTCCAAATGCATGTACCAAAACCGCCAACACAGCCGCCTCTCCAGTTGCCAGAGCATCCACCTTGTCGCTCCTAATGTTGAACTCCCACCTCCAGAAGCAGTGACGAGGATGTAGGCGACACATCGTCGAGGCGGGGCCAGCCAGCCGGACACGTCAGGTACAGGCACTCTGCCATGTTGGGAATGCCCAATCAGACCCACACATCTCCAAGGAGATGGCTGGCCACTCTGGCTAATAAACGATTGTGTGGGAGTCCCGAGAAAGTGTCCAAAGTGGACCATCACAAGCCCCGAGACAAGCCACCACCGAGTCACCTGGGAGGATCCCTGGACGTGGATAGCCTTTGCCTCGGCGATCTGACCATGTTGGAGTGGTGCCTCGACCTGGTGACTGAAGGGAATAAAGACAAAGACAGCTTTCGCGATGACCTGCTACACAATCCCTCTGCTTGATACCAGTCCCGGTCTCGCCAGCCAGAGGGACATGCACGAGACAGTGGGCGCCAGGCCACAACAAGATCATGACAAAGTGGCTTTAAATGTGGACGAAGCTGCACAGACATTGTATGGGATCAACGCATGCTTCTGTTAGTAGTCATGTCTAAGCACTGGGCTTCCACAAAATGTGCATTGACATGTCACGAGCCTTCGACACAATTAAAGGCTAATATGTACAACACCAGGCGAGTTGCAATGAAGATAAGCTATGACTAGTGAGATTACTACTTGCAAACACCAAGCTGAGAGTACGAGTCCAGTGAAGGCTGCAGAGTTTAAGACATCAATCGGCTCCCCGACAGGGAGATGGTCTAATGCATGTGCTTTCACATTTTATCTTGCTGCTGCATTTAAATCCATACAGGAAAATTCCACATGACCAAACCCCCTTGCGTCCATACTGGGTATGCCACGAAAGATGGAATATGTTGATGACGTGGACTTCATAGACGAGGAAAACCTTTGAAGAACTTCTCCCAATAGCTGCAAGCAAACTAAAAATTGAGAAACCCTTTATGGATGAATCCAAAACAGAGTTCATCCACATCCACCTATCTACAAAGCATGAAACTAAGGAAAATGATGATCCACGTCGTGGAGGCAAACCATGGAGAAAAGTAAAATCCTGACATTGCTGCACACTGCGTCATGAGGAACACAGCTTTCCAGTCCTTCTGCAAGCTATGGATTCGGAGATCCAACATGCCCTTGACAAAAAGACAACGTTTATGCAATGCAACCCGCATATCCTTGATGCTGTATAATTGTAACAGCTGGGCAACTCCAACGGCAGCTCCAGACAAACGTGATGCCTGCCACTGCAAACACCCGCACACTATCACTGGGCACGTATGGCCAGACAGCATAGGTTCCTATGATGCACTATAGAAGATGTGCAATACATCACTGCTGTCCGTAAAATTTGCCAAGCAAAGATGAAATATGTTTGACCATTTGCTAAGGATGCCAGGCATGTGACACACCAGCTCAGAGAGCCTTGGAATTCGCCCTACTTGGATCCAGCGCATACAAAGCCATGAGAGGACGTCAATGCATAAATCTGCTAAGCGTGCTATGGGGTGACCACAAGAAAGTAGGACTCAGTTCAGTCAAGTCAAGAACAGATTTGAGGAAGCTAAAGATTTTGGCAGAGGACAAGACAGTGGGAAAAAGTGAAGAAGCACTGATTGCAGCTATAGGATGTCTCTACTACTACAGCCACAGAATACAGTAATCATACATATAAGCACATTTGTCTCTTTATTTTAACAATGCCATAATCTTCTTTCTTCATCGTTTATTTCATAGACTGTATGAAACACTAGCACCTTCTTATTGATTGTATTTATGATAACTTTATATAATATGGAGAACATCTTCTCTCGTCTCTGTTCTTTTTTCTCTGACCATTTTTTTCTACCCATGAGCGTATCCCTTTTATGCTGACCAGGCAGAGTATGCCATTCACCCTCGCGATATCAGTATGCATGCTTGGCCAGTCATGCACCTGGTGTTAGTATCCAGCAAGCCAGCGGTGGCCAATACATGTGCTCAATATCAAGGTGGCTAGAACAAAATGAACAGTGGCTCTCTGGCTATATCCCCACATGCATTGGTTTGATTTTCAAAAGTCCTTCTGTATTGAATTGATGGATTTACGGGTTCCACGAAGGTATCAAAACACAAGTGAACAATGGCTAGGTTCAGCAGTTAGGCCTTTCACCATATCTCCATGCTCACGCCTACAATATCCAATCCATGCCTTAAACGTTAGTGTCACTGGCCCATGCACGCACGACAACACATCTTATGGATGCTAGCTTTTTCGCCTGTATGAATACTGGATGCTGCATAGCCATAGATGTGTATGCAAGTATTTGATGCTCCATATCTTCAGTCCTCAACATGTGGATGGAGGGGTGGGGGGATGGGGTGGCATATAGAGAGAGGGGAAAGAGGGGAGAGAAGGGGAGGGGGAGAGGGGGGAGAGGGGGGAGAGGGAGGGAGGGATGGAGAGACGGAGAGAGGGGAGGGGAGGGGAGGGAGAGCTAATGACACTGGCCCATGATAGGAAACTGTGGCCACAGATCAGCCACAGCATCTTAGAAACCATGATCTCAGCATTTTTATACTAAGCGAGAAGAGTAAGCCATACCACCTGGCCTATCAAAGTGTGTGCATTGGCTGGTTCAGCAGATGGCATGCTGGTGTCATGCCGTACGAGGTGGTCAACATGTGTGCTTGAGAGTCAGGTGGAGAAAAAAAAGGACTGTGGTTCTCCTGGTGTAACTCAGTGTGCTTCAGCTTAATTTCCTAAATTCCTTATTCCACACATGCTTTTCTGGTGGTACAGGCTTAATGAAGGTATTTATTTTTAACTAAGTGAACAGTGCCTGTGTTCAGAGTTACGTTTTCTACCATCTCTCCATGCCTAGGCAATGTTATCACTATACCGTCACACTCCCACACATGGGAAGCAGCATGTCCAGCTGACTCTAACGTATTATGCTCTCTAAGGCTCGCTGATGTATAAGCGTGTGCGTATGCAAGTATAGATGCGCTGCATCTCCCATCATCAGCAAGAACTGGGTGGTTTGGGTAGTCAGATGCACCGCGTGCCCATGGGTACCTTACTAACCCTTTCTCATCCAGGCCACACGCAGAGAGCAGATTATTAACCATACAGTGGCTGCATATCAGCCACGGTGTGTTTACAAAGTTATTGCCACAATCGCCAGAAACGACTTTCAGTCAACTTGTTCTTAACATCTGCAGCATGTGTGCCATTTGAAAGTATATTGCTGATTATTTGACAAACTGAAAGTAATTGTTGCAGCACCAATTTTCATTCAAATTGTTTTCATTTTACATTTCTACAATGCTCAAATCTGGAGCAAGCGTCATTAAATCTATTTTGATAATAACTGGGCTGAATTTATGTGTTGTTGCTGTTGTTGTTGTTGTTGTTGTTGTTGTTGTTGTTGTTGTAAACAATATACAACAGCTTGCTATTATATCAAGTTAGTATAATTAAAGTCAATTGCACATAGAAAAATACGGTGCACCCTTATGCTTTCCAGATGCTCCTACATGTATTTCAATAACAATGAACTCATTTACGCGTCTGGTGAACATAAATTTACTCGTCTATGAACTGTGAACATTTACCTATATACAGATAGATTAATGATCGTTTGCGTGTGTGTATATATTATAACATATAATTAATGGAAAACTCCAATAATTTGCGGATTCCCGGATAATACACCGAAAGGTGGTGCGCCAGACATTGGCGGAAACTCCAAGACCAGAACAGAATATGGCTTTCTTGAAATCTAAATAACATTCAACAGAATTAAAATAATATGAATAGTTGCAACGTATGGAAATTATAACATATAATTAATGGAAAACTCCAATAATTTGCGGATTCCCGGATAATACACCGAAAGTTGGTGCGCCAGACATTGGTGGAAACTCCAAGAACAGAACAGAATATGGCTTTCTTGAAATCTAAATAACATTCAACAGAATTAAAATAATATGAATAGTTGCAACGTATGGAAATTACATGCTTTATAGTAATTTGAACTGAAACGCAGAAATTCTATGTCATATGAGCTTATGGAAATTGGCCTCGTTTTATGGTTACGCGCGAACTTTAATCCTAATCGGATGTTTCCGGGATTTTTCGTCAAATGTTTCTCTCGGTCTTCTCGCGCTGAAAAACGAAAACACAAACTCTTCTGAGCGAACAGATTGAAGCTGGTTGATGGTGTGATTGGCCGCGTATAAGGTTGCCCAATCAAATACAAGAGTTTTAAACATCTAACAGATTGGAGGATTATCTATGAATATGTTTATAAAATTTCGTCTGCAAGGTCGTTGAATGTGAAGGTCGCCTATCAAAGCAGACAGACATCAAATTTGCAAACCAACTGTCAAAATTGCTTCAGTGCGTTTCCATTCAATTTTAATTCAATTTAGGTCGTTTAGCGGGCATCATTAGCAGTCTTATTGACAGAGGAGAATACCTTGGCTGAATAAGTATAAGCGTACGGTATTGTCCCGAGAAAATTGTCATATCGGCACGATGGGTGAGCCAGCTGTAACGTGGGAACCCATGGTCATGGACAATGCACAAGGAGACGATGAACGCGACGAAGGAGAAGACATATTTGATGACAGACAGCTGGCCATGGCGAAACAACCGTTTGCACGTGAGGTAACATATTATAAATGAATCTACATAAATAAAACTTAAAACAGTATGCAAAAATGTATAGGTAAATTAGTAATTTTAGCTGAATTTTAACACTTTCCTGCCAAGATCTCGCTGACTTCTCTGTTTCAACTACTCAGGAATGCTGTTGAATGAATAAATCTGTTACTCATCAATACAGCAACAGTGTCCGACCAATTCTAGTCTTAATTTATGTATTATGCATAATCATCATCGACATCATATTGTCATCATCATTATCATCATCATCGTCATCTTTGATCACTATCACCTCTTGGACTTAAGACATAGGGCAATAGCCTATGGGTTTTTATTTTGTTGTCCGAGTATTACTGTATGAAGATGTTAAGAATTCTTCACATCAAACATATAATTGTCATCAAAATAATATTAACGTTCCTTTCCAAATTCCGAGATAATATTAATATTCCCAATTGCATTGCAAGTGAGTCATATAACCTTCAAGCTCTAGCATATTTTGAAAATCATTTAACTGAATGCATATACAATATGTCAATAATTGTGCCACATGTGTATCGTCTGCTAACAGTAAGTTGTCATAAATGTCATTGTACATTTCAAATTTACCATGTAGGCTGGGAAAAGCTAGATGTGAGAACAGAACAATGTGTTTGTTTAATCCTTTAACCCTCAAATTTGTTTTAAAAAATTAAATTTTCTCACTGAAAATGTCCATTTGCAGGCCAAGAGATAATTTTTTTTATTTTATCACTTGAATGACTGGCTCGCGCCAGTCATTCCAGTGGTAAATTTTCAAAAATAATCTTCTCTTGGCCTGCAAATGGACATTTCTTAAGACCACTGCAGAAGCTGTTAGCCCTCATATCTGCCAGAAACAGCTTCCGCAGGGGTCTTGAGAAATGTCCATATGCAGGCCAAGAGATTATTTTTGAAAATTTATCACTGGAATGACTGGCTCGCGCCAGTCATTCCAGTGGTAAATTAAAAAAAATAATCTCTTGGTCTGCAAGTGGACTTTTCTCTAGACCACTACAAAAGTCATCTTTGACTGGCTTGAGTGTTCAAGGGTTAAGCAGAGGCCAGAAAGTCTGTCAAGTTTGCTTCCACTATCTTATCAATGTCAATTGTTGTAAGTGTAATGAGAAATACAATCAATCATATCAGTCATCCTGTTCTATTTTTATGACCCTTTAGTGATCACGCCTCAGTCATTTTGTTGAGGAATGGCCGTTTGCAGGCCACGTTAAGACTGTTTTTAAAAATGTACCACTGTAATGACTGACTGAATAACAGAGCCAGCTATTCTAATGTTACATTTTCAAAAATAATCTATTGGCTTGCATTCAGTAAGCAAATATATTGATTTTTCTGACAGACAATGTTTGACCACTCAAGGGTTTACTTAACTCTTAGACTCTTACCATTCTGATGTCAATATACTGTCTTTTCCTGTGTCAATAACAAAGAAACTGGTGTACATTTTTCAACAATTTTGTTGGACGATGTTCCGGCAATATCTTCCACCAAATTTGTTGAAAGTTGATCATCAGATGATCTTTTAATTTAATTTGAAAATTAAAAAGTTAGACATCAGAGTGGTAAGGGTTAAATTATTATTATTATATGACCTTACCTGCAGGATGTAACTGAGACGGCTATCGAGCCAATAATACCAGTTTATGTAAGTCTCTGATGATGGGTTTGCATTTGCAGACTTTCGCAAGGAATTCCTACTCAATGAGTTCAGTTTAATATGTACCCGCTGACAAGAAGGCTACAGTACAACTTGTGAATAACCTAACAGATTTCTAAAACAAAATAAAACGTACCGTTGGATATTTTGAACATCAAAATATTCAACAGTTCTAACATTTCTTACTATAAATTAACATGTCTGTTTTTGTTTTGGAAACAGGTAAACTTATTCATGAGCTGAAAGTTATATATATATATATATATATATATATATATATATATATATATATATATATATATATATATATATATATATAAAATGATAAATTGACAAAAAGAAACAAACTCTTAGAATATAATTTAAATCCAAAACAATTTTAGCACTTTAACACCCAAATTTGAAGAAAATTTAAATTTTCTTATAGAAAATGTCTATTTGCAGACCAAGACAAGATTATTTTTGAAAATTTACTACTATTGACTGGCTTAGTTATCGAGCCAATCACTCCGGTAGATTTTCACAAATAGCTTCTTTGTGTACAAATGGACTTTTCTCACAATCACTCCAGAAGCTGTTTTTGGCCGACTTGAGTGTTAACCCATAACAGCTTTTGCAGTGGTCTTGAGAAATGTCCATTTGCAGACCAAGAGAAGACTATTTTTTTTTTTAATTTACCACTGGAATGACTGGCTCGATAAACGAGCCAGTCATTCCAGTTGTAAATTAAAAAAAGGTTTTCCTCTTCCTCTTCAAATGGACATTTAAGGGTGTCGTTAAAGGGTTATCATATGCATGAACCAATTTTGATCAGATTTTTTTTCTAGTCAGCAGTTTTTCTTTTGTCAGGAATTTGACTTGGTGTCATTGGTTGAAAAGGTTAATCTGAATATATTTCTGAGATTTAATTAAGATTTATCAAAATTGTATGAATTGTTTCAGCTGAATCAAGATCACGGCAGTATAGACTGTATAGTAGTGGATATATATATATATATATATATACTGAACTTGTGCTACAGCCAGTTAACGGGTACATAAGACTGGACATTCTATCCCTGGACACACTCTCTCTCTCTCTCTTTTGCTATGATTACATACCTCTGACCATATAAAGCTGGTGAAACTATCTATCAAGCAAAAATATATCAGGCTAAGCAATCGTACACGCATATACATATCAAATCCTGAACAATGGCATTAAAAATTTCACCTAAGATGTATATTAGTGTTGTTCCAATTAATCGATTTGATCGATGATTGATTGGTTTGCATGTCCAACCAACAGATCGATCATGATTTCAGAAATCGGTTTTGACTGCTTATAAATTTACAATCTTAAAACTGCAGATGATAATTTTTTGTGGCAATGCCATCTTAATTTCATTTTTGCAACTATATAACACAGTATTACTCCATGCGAGTCCATAGTCTAAGACATTAACCTTCACAACACAGAAATAGTATGCTAATGTCAAAACCACCATACCAATAACCTGTTGAGTATTTTGATGCTGCCTAAGGCAGCAATAGCTTCCAATCAAATTAGTTTGAAAATGTTCAACAGATTATTTCTTAAATTATTAGGGTTGAATATCCATGAACATGCAATAATTATTGCATTCAAAATTTCACAATGGGTAAAAATTAGAAAATGTTATTATCGATTATTAAAAATTGAGCATCGGTTAGTATGTAAAACCAATCATCGATCACAAAAATAGTACCAATTCCCAACACTAATGTATATATCACATTTAGTTTGCCAGCACTGAGTGAGTACAGTGACTACAGTCCAGTCAAAATAATCTGAGTGAACACCTTAGTTGATCATTAGAGACAGATGATCTCTCGGCTTAGGTCAGTTAAATGGAGAGTTCACTTTTTAGGTGTGCCTGACTGTGGTGGTGAGGGGGGTTTGTTGGTGTTGAGGTAGAGTAAGGTGTGTGTAGGTGAGAAGAGCTGTACACTCACTTTCAGAGCAATTTTTGTGGGTTGGGGTGTGCAGGGATAAGGGGGAGGGGTGTGTGTTTGGAGTGTAGACGAGCTGTACGCTTTAACTTTCAGAGCAATTTTGACTGTATTTGGAATTAAGTCACTATATGAATTTGTTCTGCTTAAAACAGAAATGTCCACTCTAATAATATTGTGATGGGCACTTTGAGACATGTATTGTATGGCAGGTTATGGTACATACAGTACTACACATACTACTTCTATGCACATGCCACTCAGTAACACTCAAGTGGGCAAAAAAACACCTCAGCTTCTGCAGTGATCTTGAGGAATATCTATTTGCAGGTCAAGAGATTATTTTTAAAATTTACTCTTGGAATGACTGGTTCAATAACGGAGTCAGTCATTCCAGTTGTAAATTACAAATAAAATAGTCTTCTCTTGGCCTGCAAATGGACATAAATTAAGACAAATTTTAAATTTTCATCACATGTTGACAATGAAAGGGTTAATCTAGGTTTATGTAACAAAGAATTGTATGTAGGAGATACATTTCACCAGCTTCATGTGTAGTCTATGGCTTGGTTTCTCTTCTTTCCTGTCGAAACTGGCCAAAGGCGGCCTCTTCGCTGTTCTTGAGGAATGCCCTTTTGCGCGCTAACAGAATAGTATTTTTGAAAAATTTTCACGGATGACTGGCTCGAGCCAGCCATTCCAGGGGTAAATTCTAAAAAATAGTCTGTGCGCTTGCAAATGGACCTTCACTAAATAAATAATTAGATTTTCTTGACCAAATTTTGGTCATTAAAGGGTTAAATTATCTTTTACATTCATCTTCACTCATATCTTGATGTCAAAAGGTTAGATGAACACAGAACCAATAGCAGGAAGACTGGTGTACAGTTTTGAAAATTAATAGTTGCTGAAACCTGTTACTGTCTCACGGTCACGGACAGCAATAGTTTACAAAACATTGTAAATAAACATGATGACCATTTATCAATCAGTTGAAAGGGACTTAATTAAAAAATTTATTTTGAAATTAGTGGTTGTGAGTTTGAATGTCTTACTACAAGTGTAAACAGTGACTTCATGTTCACTAGATTCCAGAATGACTTATACAACACCTATTGTGTCACATCATTTCAACAGTTTTGTCTAACCCTTTCACCGATAAATTCTGGAAAAAATAATTTTTTTAATGATATAAAACCCTATTGATTTGAATATTTTGGAAGCCTATGGCAGCAACATCTTCCAATCTAATTAATTTCAAGTTATCCAACAGTTTTCCTGTAAGACCTGTATGGTTGCTTTGAAAGAGGTATGGGTAATTCATTGATGAAAGGGGCAAAGCAGAAAGACTTATAATAAAATTACAAGTTAAAAGCAAATTTACCTGTATGGATGTCAGTGATGAAATGGCTATTACGTATTAACCCTTTAATATCACTCTGATGTTAAAAATTTTTAATTTTCAAATTCAATTTTAATTTTCAAATTTGATGAAAAATGAACACCAGTTCATCTTTTAATTTAATTTGAAGATTTAAAATGTTGATATATCAGAGTGTTAAGGGTTAATATCTGCTAGTGATATGCCATGCTAAAATAATATGTAAAAATACTAATTAATTGGTGAGTCTGATATACTGGTGCCAATGTAAATCTAGGTAGTATAGCTCAGAGTTAGATGAAGGCTGTGTTAACCCATGAGGATATGTAATGTGGATGATTGTGCCCCTTTAAGTGTCATCGAAAATAAGTTGATGATGATTCCCTGGAGTATCAAATATGTGTGAAATTTAAACAAATCAATTGTTAGTTCACCTGGCCTGAAATCAATTGTTAGTTCACCTGGCCTGAAAGGCCAAGTGAGCTTATGTCATGGCGACCGTCCGTCGTCCGTCTGTCCATCATCCGTCTGTTGTCCGTCCATCAACTTTTCCTTTAAACGACTTCTTCTCAAGAACCACTGGGCCGATTTCAATTATATTTGGCAGGAAGCATCCGTGTGGCATAGGGATCCAAGTTTGTTCAAACAAAACCAATTGGCCAATTTGGTGGTGGCCATCTTGGATTTTAGGGAATGTCTTTAAAAAATCTTCAAAACCGTTTTTGGGATTGATGGAAGTCTCATGAAATATGATCTAGGGCAAGAGCTGAACCAAGTTTGTTCAAGGGAACTTGATTGGTCAGATGGTTCGGCCGCCATCTTGGTTGACCTAGTTTTTGTGAAAACAACTCCAGAACCGCTGAAGGGATAGGGCCGAAATTTGGCAGATATGATTAGGGACTAAGGCCCATTAAAGTTTGTTCAGGGGAAGATGATCCGTCAAAAAACATGGCCGCACCTGGCCAATCAAAATATATCGTGTTTGGCAGCCATATTGGATTTTTTTATTTGACAGATTTTGAGGCTGAAATTGGTTTTATATATGTTTCTGGTTATTCTGATATCAAATTTGCAATTTTCGAAACTGTCGGATAAACGGTTTGGGAGCCATCTTGGATCATTTTCCCGCCAAAAGCTCCATACTAAAGCAATGGGAAATTTAAAATGTCTTCTCGAGAACTTCTAGGCCGATTTCAATTATATTTGAAAGTAAGCATCCTTAGGGTGTAGAGATTCAAGTTTGTTCAAACGAAGCCGATTGGCCAATTTGGCCGGCAGCCATCTTGGATTTTGCCCGATTTTTAGAAACGTCTTTAAAAATCTCTGAAACCGCTTGCGGAATCAAAGACTCGTGAAACATCATCTATGGCAAAAGTCCAAATTTGTTTAATAGCCATCTTGGATGACCCAAGTTTTCGCAAAAACAACTCCAGAGCCTCTACTTATAGCCAGTCGCCTTTCTAGTTTAAATGCCTATGTTCCAGGTGAGCGATACAGGCCCCTTGGGCCTCCTGTTTAACAATTTAACATATGACGTTTGGTAAATTATACATTTTGCTGTATCCAAAAATGTAATTTTAACATCAATAGATCAAGGCGCCATAAAGATATGGTGAGTGTGATAACTATTGCACTGTAAGAAAGCCAATTCTATCCATTTGTTCTGAAACCCTCTTTCAAGCTGTGAATCTCCAAAGTTAAGATTTCATCATGTTGGGAAATTGTTAATTTGGAAATTGTTAATTTAGTTGTATCCATTTTGAGGGTTCAATATTGGTAAAAACTTTGATGCACTAGTACGGTGATAGGAATGGTAGGATTGATTAATGTTAATTACTGGTTCTTTCTTACAGCTTATGATGGACCGTTCCAGTTTTTGTTAAGCCCCACCCACCTCTAGCTAAGCTCCACCCACATCAGGCTTGTGTTGGGATTAATTGATCTCTGAACTCTCCAACTATCAATTTCCAGAAAACTGTACAGATGAGCTGTTAAATATTTTGAAACTAATGTGACTGGATGCTGGTGCTGCCTATAGCAGCAACAGCGCCAAGTCAAATTAGTTTCAAAATATTCAGCAGAATATTTATTAAATAGTAGATATCCAATTCGTACAACAACGCATAGTCCATATTCAATTATGCATCCGTGATGTACTTATCTGTACGTAATTCATGATGTCATTGATTATGATGTCTTTCTATACGCCGTGTCGTTAATTATGGCGTCATAGGATGGATGGATAAAGTGGAACGGTCTATTGGATATTTTAACATACATATAGTTCAGCTTTTTAAAGGTTTTATGCCGAAGATTATGGTTATGAATATGGATCAAGATGGTGTTCAAATTGCTTTTTACTCATAGCAGCAATGGCAGTCAGTCAAATTAGTTTCAAAATATTCAGCAGAATATTTATTAAATAGTAGATATACAATTCGTACAACAACGCATAGTCCGTTTTCAATTATGTGTCCGTCATATGATGGATGGATAAAGTGGAAAGGTCTATTGTATATTTTAGCATACATATAGTTCAGCTTTTTAAAAGGTTATGTTTATGAATATGAATGAAGACGCTGTTCAAATTGCTTTCTACTCATCTCTGCTCCCTTCCCCTTACTCCTCTTACTTTTGAACTACCATCTATATTTCCTGGTGGGTGCAAGGCAAAACTGTACACATTCTTTGCTTAATTATATACAAGCTATCTCCTTATACGATGCGAATTCTGTCATGTGCATGTAGCAGCAATGGCTCCTAAATCTTGACCTTTGCTAGCCGCATCCTAAAGTCAAGCAGTACACATGGAGAAAGATTTACATTGGAGAAAGATTTGTATTGAGTTTCAGGAGCATACCATATTACAGTCCAGGTTATAAATAAATTATGCATTTCCAAAACTAAAACAGAAACGTGTTAGTTTAATAGTACATTTTCAAATCAATCTAATATAAGAAATGTTCTGTTGAATATTTTGGACTTCGTTTGATTGGAAACCATTGATGCTTTACCGGTAGGCAGCAATGACTTCCAATCAAACTAAGTCCAAAATATTCATCAGTACATTTTACTTTGTATTTTGAAATGTGTTATTTCTTTGCTATACTGTAATTATCAAAATCCCTCATTATAATTCTTAAGGCTGAGCTTATCAAAAATTTGTTTTGCAGTTCAGGAAAAGCAGTGCCGTGTTTAGGGCCCCACAGCACTCGCAGTTGTGGGAGGTGGGGGGCACGGCCCAGAGGGCCACAAATACTTCCCAGAATGCAGGAAATGGCTTCTTAGAGCATCTCATAATCAAAATTTTTCCTGCAGGTGGGCCACACATCCACTAACAACGGCACAGAGGAAAAGTCTCTTAATTTTCCTGCAGGTGGGCCACACATCCACTAACAACGGCACAGAGGAAAAGTCTCTTTTAATTTACCACAGGAATAGCTGGCTCGGTTTACAAGCTAGACATTCCAGTGGTCAATTTTCAAAAAGTATATTTAGCTTGTCTTGTGAATGGACATAAATTATGCAAAATTTTAGATTTTCTTGACCATTAAATGGATAAACAATGTAGAGTTTGGATATTTTTCGGTTGAATCTTACAATGAGCACAATGTGAACAGTTTGAACAGATTTTTACTCATCCCCCCCCCCCCCCCCCCCCAGCAGAAACTGGAAGATCTAAATCCGAATTTCATTCAGGCGATTAACAAGAGGTCGACTTTATAATCTACTACTATTTCAAGGCCTGCTGTACTGAGAGCTTATCATGTTGCTAGGAACTTTTACTGTAGTGTTTTAAGTTCTAGCCAACATATGGTGAAATTGCACTGTGGAGCTTTGTACTGTTTGTTATATATGAAGAAAGCTGCCTGAAGAATTACAAGCATCTTAACTATGTAACCCTTTAATTCAACCTAAGCAAAACTAGTCCGTTTGTAGGACATGAGAAGACAATTTTGTAAAGTTTCACCTCTGAAGAGAATGACTCGATAACTGAGTCAACCATTGTAGTACTTAGTAACTTTTCCTAAATGTTCTTCTCTTGGCCTGCAAATGGACATGAATTCACTGAGCAAACATGTATATTTTCTTGACCAATCTTGACCATTAAACATGTTTAACTGTCTGACTGATGCAAGTCACCAAACAAAATTTGAATGGGTTGTAACTCTGGACCTGCTGAATATTTTGAAAACTATGTGACTGAAAGTTGTTGGTGGGTTTCCTTTTATGGTCAAAATTTAGAAATGTTTTGTTCAGAATATCATCCCAAGAATTCTAATGATCAGTCACTGAATCTAAACTACATCTATATTTATTATTATGTGACTGGTATCGGCCATTACTTAATACTTTAACATGGCAGTTCAGCCTTAGACAATCAGAATAATGTGATCCTGATCAGGATAATGGTTACCGTATATATTGATAATGGTAGATACATGATATCACGTGGTACCTCTGCCCTCTATATGTTTGCGCGTGCGATGCATGAGTGTGAGTCATGTCATTCAGCAAACTCATCATTATTTCTGATGAATGTATGTTATGAAGAGATTCATGTTCAAGGGGTGCCTCATTGATATCATTAAAATGCAGAGTTATAGACCGCTGTTTCCTCTGTCTGCATTCTCATTAGAATACTGGTACATCTAAATGTTTGTTATGCATGGCTTTGCTAAATCTGCCAAGCACCAGCTTGCTGCCTTAGCCATCTAACCATCATACCGGCCAAAACCAGCATCTTATGCTCATTTACAGGCCAAGAGAATATAATTTTTGACAATTTACCACTGGAATGACTGGCTCGATAACTGAACCAGTCATTTCATTGATAAATTTTCAATCATTTTATTCTCTTGGCCTGTAAATGGACATTCAACAGGCAGATATTTAAATTTTCTTGACCAAATTTGACCATTAAAGGGTTACGTGTGTGTGTGTGTGTGTGTGCGTGCGTGCGTGGCGCGTGTGTGTGTGTGTGTCATGCGTGTGTGTGTGTCGTGTGTGTGTCGCGTGTGTGTGTCGCGCGTGTGTGTGTGTGTGTCATGCGTGTGTGTGTGTGTCATGCGTGTGTGTGTGTGTCGCGCGTGTGTGTTGTGTGTGTGTGTCGCGCGTGTGTGTCGTGTGCGCGCGCAGAACCCTGTGTATAAGCTACCATATAGCTATAACACGAGTATTTAACATGTAATATTACACGCATGCTTTTCCATGTTGTGAGCTGTATATTCTATAATTGTCCTAACTTCTGTTACATATTCAGTCATCCACTGATATGAGTCCAAGAAGCGTAAGTACAGGTGTTTTAAGAATTTAAAGTTTCTGGTTTAAAATTGTTAATAAATTTTGATGGCATTACTGATCAGTTGGATTTTAAAGGGTTCGGTTCCTGCTTGTGTTTCATCACTGTATTAATGTTGTATCATGTTTAGCTGTGCATTACATTGTTCACAGTGTAACTTTCATTTTAGTATTTGAGCGCTTAAATAATAAGTGAAGATTGGTAAAAAAAAGTATTTTTTTCTTATTGAATGTCCATTTGCAGACCAAAAGAAGACATTCTGAAGATTTACCACTGGAATAACAGACTCGCTTAAATCTAGCCAGTCATTCCATTGGAAAATTTTCAAAAGGTTTTCTCTTGGCCAGCAATTGGGCCTTTCTCGAGACCACTGCAGCCTCTTGCGTAAACATTGAAGAGTTACTGGTCAAGACTAGTTAAGAGAATATAAAATTCTCTCATGAAACGATATCCATTTGCGGACAGGCTAAGAGAAGTCTGTTTTTGAAAATATACCACTTGAATGATTTGCTCGGTTATCGATTCACTCATTCCAGTGGTAAATGTTTCAAAAAATATTAGCTTCAATAGCCTGCACATTGGTATTTCTCGAGACGATTGCAGAATGCATTTTTGATTGGGTTGATCATTAAAGGGTTAACACATTCACTGATGAATTCCCCATATCTCATTTTCAACGCTACCATGCTGAAAACTGATGAATATTTTTTAATTAATTAATTTTACTGGAAGTCATTACTGCCTGCATTGTTGCCTTAGGCAGCAATAAGGCAGCAACTGCTTCCAGTCAAAGTAATTTAAAAATACTGGCCAAGAAAGTAGTTCTTTATGAAAGGGAGAAGTCTATTTTTGAAAACTTACCACCGAAATTACTTGCTTAGCATCTAACTGAGGCAGGCATACTAGTGGTTAAATTTACCAAATATTATTCTGCTTTTTGCCAATCGCGATATCGCAATACCATTTCTGACTGGCTTGACCACTACAGTAAATGGTTAAAGCATTCAATGTTCAAAAGGTTAATTACAATGTTATTTTTTTCCTTTCAGTAAATTTTATTTCATTCCTATTAAATTTAGGCTTCATATATTATATGTGTTAATCCTAAAATGTAGTTTGCACGACTCGTGAGAAATGTCCCTTTACATGCCAAGAAGGGGCTCATTTTGTGAAATTGAACACATGCCAACTGAGCCAATCATTCCAGTGTTAAATGTTCAAGGAGTTTCTTCTTTTGTCCTTCAGAAGGATATAGACGCTTAAAATAAAAGCTAATATTTTTTATCAATCTTGATCATTAACATATTAATTATCTAGGACGATTCAAATGCTGACTTGTATCAATGTTGTACTTCATTTCATTCAGGACTCACAGGACACTCGGAATGTTTAACCAATTCACTGAAAAATCCAGCTAAATGTATATTCTTTACATAATAAAACTTATTCGGGTGAATATTTTGAAATTAATTAGATTGGAAGCCATTGTAGGCAGCAATGGCTTCCAGTCAAATTAATTTCAAAATATTTAAGTTTTTGTGTATGTGTGCCTTGATAATGAAATATGTGGAATTCATCAGCGACATGGTGAAGCTGGTCATTTACTGGCCACGAGAAGACTAGTTTTGAATGTCTACCACTGGAGTGACTGGTGCATAGATTGAGCCAGTCATTCCAGCAGTAAGTTTTCAAATATCAGCTATTCTTGTCATGCAAGTCGACAGTGACAAAGTAAAATTCATGATTTTAAACATTAAAGTGTTAGCTGATAGTAGTACAATCAAACGCGTGTTATGCGACCACCTTATGTACCACCAATAGATGGTCATTATCCAGACAAGTGGTCTCTGAATGGAGGATTCCAGTCTCTCAGTCAGTCATATGACATCATAATCAACTATGTGATTACAGTAGTATATAATTGTGAATGACGTAGTTAAGTTCGTCACGAACGCTTATTTGATGACGGACTGTTGAATAGCCTGAAACTAATTTTACTGGGCACTGTTACTGCCATTCGGAGAGTGCACCTACCACGGACGAACTGTGGGTTGGGGTTTGGCTAGAGATAGGTGTGGCATAGCAACAACTAGATTCCTCCATCATACAAATATTAATATAGTTGTCTTGAAATTGTCTCGCAGGAATTTCAAGGATCGATGCGTTATTTATAAATGATTGATAAAGAAAATCTAAATGTTAACTTAGGGAATATCCATTAGCAAATCAACAAGACATTTTTGAAAATTTACCACTAAAATGACTGGCTCATTTATCGTGTAAGGAATTGATCTAGTGTTAAATTTAATAGATCGTCTTTTGGCCAAGAGCTTGCCTGACCATTAAGTGTTTAAGGCCACTTGTCTAATGGACCTTTCCGGTTTTAGCTATGCCCCGCCCACCTCTAGCTAAGCTCCACCCACACTTCGTCGGGTTGGGATTGATCGATCCCCGAATGCCCTAACTATCAATTTCCTCAAACCTATACAGGTAGCCTGTTGACTAGTTTGCCTATGGCAGCAACAGTTCCCAGTCAAATTAGTTTCAAAATATTCAACTGAATTTGTATTAATTAGTAGATAATAATATTATCATGCAATTCGTACAACAACGCATAGTGTGTCTTCAAATATGCTTTGGTGATGTACTTAGCTACGTCATTCAAGACATCATTCATTATGATGTCTTTCAACACGTCACGTAGTTGATTTTGACGTCATGTGCTGGATGAATAAACTGGAAAGGTCCATTGAACCATCATCTTTTAACCCTCAAGTATCATTCCGTCACTCGAGCAGTTTTTATTTCATTTCACACATATGCGCACATGTATGCATGTAAATGCACATTCTAAGCACCGTATTTAGTTTTACTATGTCACATTTTGCTAATATTTCTCATTCGTTTGTCTTTCATTTCACATTGATGTGTGTTGTTAGCCCATTACAACGCGTCGTCGAGTGAGTATCTTGCCTTCTGAATCATCTTAGCAAACAAGAGAGAACTACTAGGCTACTCTTTCTCTAAAAGCTTGCTCTCCAACTCCAAAGCTGTATCCGAGCTTTCATCAAGTGATGCAAACAAGAAATGTAGAAATCATCTAAATAATAAATAGCTGATGCTTATCTTTATTTTTTGCATTGGCCGACATCGATATTCCATATTGTTTAAATGATTTCTGATTTTTTGGCCTTGATTTTCTTCGCACCACCATACATATGTGTTACGGATGCAGTTTATTGTAGGACTAGCATGGACGAAATTTTGAATCGGATGCATTTAAGAAACTAAATCAGTATATAATGTGTGCATTATTCTATTGCTGTCTTCACAAGGCAACATAAAGCATGCGTCGTTCAACACATAATGTATGCAATGAATCATTATATCAGCACCACCCGTCCACCCACCCACCCCTATCCCACTGTGACCCCCAAGACAAAATTTACAAAGAGTTGAATGAATGATGTATGCATGATGCTCATTTTGTGAATGCCTTAACTAACTTATATATTTTTAAACCCGCAAAATGTTATAACAAAATAAGAATGACACCAGCGAAAATAGAAAAACTAAACTGAGAAATTAAAACTGAAAATAGAATCATTGTAGCGAGAGTCATTGCTAATGTTTTAGAAGTTACATTGGAAGCGACAAAGAGCTCGGCATAGTGATCCAAATTATGGCACCCGTCCGTCAGATGTCCATCAATGCAGAGATCCGTGTCTAACTAAACTCCACTCACTTCCTATACATCTTGCAATCAGTTGTGGGTTAATAAATTTCCGACCTTTACATGTAGGTATTTGACCGTAAACATTTTAACCATCAATATCAGAGTTGTTCATACATTGCTTATTCACCTCATTTCCATGTTTTTGTGCACATATTCACATGATCACTCATCATCATATTAATTTTCAAACTTTGTCATGTATACAGGTAATGTGTAAGTCAGTCATATAGTGTTGTTCCGATTAATCGTTTTGATTGATGATTGATTGGTTTGTGTGTTCAACCAACCAATCGATCATGATTTCAGAAATCGATTTTGGTTGTTTATAAATTGGCTTTCTATTTGAACTGGTCAAGCTAGAAAATGAATACGTTTTGGAAAAGAATTTAAATTTAATTGTTACAACTATGTAGTATTACTCCTTAGTCTAAGACATTAATTCTTTCATCACTCAAATAGTATGTTAATTTCAAAGCGACCATACCAATAACATGTTGAATATTTTGAAACTAATTTGACTGGAAGCTGTTGCTGCCTAATGCAGGAACAGCTTCCTTGAACATGCTATAATTACTGCATTCAAAATGGGTAAAAAATGAGAACCTGTTATGATCAATCAGTAATTGATCATCGGCTAGTATATAAAACCAATCATCGATCACAAAAATAGTACCAATTCCAAACACTACAGTCATATATGCTGTATATCAGATGTTCGCACTAATGCCCAGATCTACATTACCATTGTGGCACTGAGTGATCAATATTGAAGTTCTGTCTATCAGTGGCCTCACGTGTTGAGTTGTAAGCCATTTATTTGGTGTTTAGCCCTCAATGGTCAACCCCTTCGTACTAACACGCACACTCCCGCATAGCTCAGCTGTTCCTGGCTGTACACGCTGTCCCTTGATCTGTTATGTGACGTAATATACCAACCGGTTTTCAGTCCGCCAATCAAATTTCCTTTATTTCGTATCGAGCAATTTCATTGGTGGATGGTGACTCGCGCCAGCTCATTGTTTATAATTATGAAGTTTCATGAACGTAGCATAGACATCAAAAGCCTGCAAGCACGCTACTCGATACGGGAGCGGAGTGGGCGGACGAGGACTGCGCAATAGGATGATGGGCCAAACCAGACCTCTGCAATGCTCTTGAAGAATGTCCATTTGTAAGCCAAGAGGAGACTATTTTTTACCACTGCAACAATTTGCTCGCACAGTAACTTAGCCAGTTATTCCAGTGGTAAATTTTCAGAAATGGTCTCTTGGCATCCAAATGGACATTCATTGAGCCATTTGACCATAGAGGGGTTTAACTCTCTCTTGATGTTTAAACCCAAATGTATTTATTGCTCTAGGCAGGCCTGTGCTGTTATGGTAACCTGTTGAAAACGTTCTCCATGAGGTTGCCGTAATTTATTTTAGGGGGCCTGAAACGAGTTACCTTAAGCTGTTGATTTTAGTATGGACTCTAAGGTTTAGGTTACCAAATGTCTCCTTAAAACATATACGGCAACCTATTATGGATTACCGTTGGACATATTAAAGCACAGGCCTGTTTATACATGTAGAATAGTTCTAGTACTATGCACTGCTGCACATGCTTGGTTAACAATAACAAAAACAGATTTAGTGTTCAAATTACGGTAATTGTAAGTCTGCATAATCTGTGCGAAAGTGAATACCGCTAAGGTTGACATCAAACCTGTCATGTGACACTAAGGGGAGGCGTACGGTAGTTTTGGATGCATATGTCCATTGAAGATGTTTGGTAAAGTTAAGTAGGGGAATTAATTTCTGTCAAAAACTAATTGGTTACCTTGACCACAAAACGGTTACCTAGACCCTGCATGATGCCATAGATGTTCTTCTAATCTGCCCATTGAACATGTGTGATCAAGGAAGCATGGTTGGGGCCAGTAGGGTTTTGTGTTGGTGGCGTCATAATTTTTGTTAAAACTGAAAATTGGGTTAAGTTTGATGCGGATGGAATGACTTTGACTCAAACATATTGTTGAGAGTGGACTAGAATCTGGCCAAATTTGGAGATGATCGGATGGAAATTCTTGTCGTAGTTGCAGTTCAACTGTCTATAATAAATATCCACAAACATGTCCTATCCAGGGAGCTTTTTGACTACATGAGGTTACCGGTATATACAGATTTGTTGGACATCATTGGCTGGATGACCATCAGAATTCTGTTGAATTTGCAATACATGTACCAGTCTCAGTAGCTACTAGAAGATGACAAAGTTTGGAATTAATAGGCGTAAGACTGGATGTGTCCTAAAGATTGCGAGCATGAGGAAAGAATAAAAAAGAAAGATCTGATAAGAAATCACTACTCATCTGTGTCTCCACATAAATGCGGGCTAATAATAACCACAGTGCGGGTAATATCTCCTAATATGGACAATTTTACTTTTTGTAAAATTAATATTTTCAGCTGCAGCCGCTAGATATTACGCGTGTAAGTCCGTGTGCGAGAGTTAAAAGTAACTGTAGTGCTCGATTCTCAGTAGTTTTGTAGCAAAGATAAAATTATAAAACCTTAGAAATCTAATGTAATTTAATCGATTAATCTATGTACTGAATTCCTGTGGTACTAATGGAAGTCTTGCTTTGATGGGATCGTTGGTTAATACTTTAACCATTTGCAGACCAAGGGAAGACCTATTTTTGAAAATTTACTACTGGAATGACTGGCTCGATAACCGAGCCAGTCATTCCAGTGGTAAATTTTGAAAAATAGTTTTCTCTTGGTCTGAAAATGGACATTGTCTATGAGAAAATTAAAATATTTCTTAAACAAATTCGAGGGTTAACAAATATTGAAATCATGGTATCTCCAATACCGGCTCAGAAATAGCGTCGCATGTTTCCAAAGCAAATTAAAACTCACTGTTGAATGGTTTGAACATGATTGCTTTAGAAGTCTTCCAATCCAATTAAGTTCAAAATATTCAACAGGAATTTCTTACATCATGCTTAAGGTTGTACTAACTAACGTGTCTTTATTTTGGAAGCTTTCAGCTGATTTATGGGCTGTAATGTATCTTTGAAAATGATGTTGAAAATTAAAACAAAAGTATGGTAGTTTGACTTGAAAGTTTTGTCAAATTAATTTCAGAAACAGTCAAGAATCTATTTCTTATCTTCAGTAATATTACTTTTCTGCATACACTTTTAACAAATTGTTAACTTTTTTTTTAATGATGTGGCCACATCTGAACTTTAGTATTATTTGCTTACTAAAAACAAATCTTTATTTTAATAAATTACTGAGAGAAGACTATTTTTGAAAATTTACCACTGGCTGAATAACCAAGTTAGCCATTGCAGTGGTAAATTTTCAAAGATAATCTTAGCTTAGTCGGTAAATGGAGATGTTCTATAAAAAATTGAAATCTTGAACAAATTTCAGGGCTAGAGGGTTAAAGTCAATGGACTTTTCCAGTTTATCCATCCATCATATGATGTCATAATCAACTACATGATATGTAGGATGACATCATAATCAATGATGTCATGAATGACATAGATATGTACGTCACAAACGCATAATTGGTGACAAACTAAGCGTTGGTGTACGTATTGTATGTCTTTATGGATTAATAACTTAGATGTTGTTGAATATTTTGAAACAAATTTGACTGGGTGCCGTTGCTGCCTACCCAGTCACATTAGTTTCAAAATGTTCAACAGCTCGCCTGTATAGTTTTCTGGAAATTGATAATCAGTGAGTTCAGGGATCGATTGATCCCAACACGGGCAAAGTATGGGTGGAGCTTAGTTAAAGATGAGCGGGGCAAAACTGGAAAGGTTCAATATCCATAATTGAGACACGTAATGTAGCAACGGATTCTAAGTTAGGACTTCGATTGCCAGAGTGAGTATCCAAGGATTTCAGATAGATTGATGTCATTCCGAGAAATTACCGTGTTTATAAATGGTCTAATCGCATCAACTATTTTACTGTAACATAGGGCTCGTGATTATAACAATGACATAATTTTATCTTGCCTCGCTTATTTTCTGTTGCTTCGTTAACATAAATTAAAATGCTGGTGTCACGATTTCTAAAAAAAAAAATTTTATTTAAAAGCATGAGAATTATTAATGCGCTAAATAATTTATTTATTAAATAATAGAATAATTAAACGTAGCAAAATGGTACTATATTTTCGATTTCACGCTTGCTGTGATTAATTCCGACTGATTAGTCTTACTTAAACAGATTAACTGCATGTCATGGATTCAATAATAAATAAATGTCTCATCATGTCTGCAATGGACACTGGTTTGCCCATCAAAAAGCAGCCACTAAACGCACATGGTCACTTTCATGTTGTTATGGTAAATTAAATGATTTTTTATGGCAAATGATCTTGGTTCGTTAACCCTTTAACCTGAAGCCAGCCGAGAACGGCTTCTGTAGTGGTCTTGAGAAATCTCTATTTGCAGACCAAGCGAAGACTGTTTTTGAAAATTTATTACTGGAATGACTGGTTCGATAACTGAGCCAGTCATTCCAGTGTTAAATTTTCAAAAATATTCTATTGGTCTGAAAATTTACATTTTATATGGGAAAATTAAAATTTTCTTAAACAAATTTAAGGGTTAATGGGTCAAGACATGTGGTCCCAAAAATCAGGTGTCCTTTAGAGACAGATCATAGAATACCTCCCTTAATCCTTTAACCCTTTAATGGTCAAGATTTATTTAAAAAAATGGAAATTGTGCTTAGTGAACGTCCATTTACAGGCCAAGAACAGACTATTTTTTGAAAATTTACCAATGGAATGACTTGCTCGGTTATCGGTAAATTTTCAAAAATTGTCTTCTTAACCTGTAAATGGACATTCCTTAAGATGACCACAGAGGCTGGTTATGGCCGGCTTGACCATTAAAGGGTTAATGGTCAAGATTTTTGAAGAAGTGAATGCCAATTTACAGGCCATGAGAAGACTATTTTCTGAATTTATCACTTGAATGACTGGCTCTGTAATCAAGGCAGGCATTCCAACGATAACTTAACAAAAATTGTCTGCTCTAAGTGGCCTGCAAAGGGACATATCTCAAGACTACTGCATACGCCATTTTTGACTAGAGTGTTAAATGGTTAATACACAGTTCAGGTAGTGTCCATTAATTAAGATCTATGCCTAGCTTTTCTAGTCTAGCACCTCTGCAGTCACTCATGCATGTATTGAATTGTGTAGTCACTGGAGTGCCATTCTAGCTTGTACTATAGTTTCCCATTGCACGATACATCTTTACTTGATGCATTTGAGTTCATATAATTTCAAGAACATTATGTAACACTGGCTTTATTTGCACGCACTAATAGTATAAAGCGCTATATACTCTTTCTAATTAGACAAACTATATTTAATTAGTCTTAATTATTTTCTATATTTCTGTCCTCTAATTATGTTGAGAAGTATATTAGGGCCGAGTTTTCAGTCAAACTCTTGTGCCGTGCCAGCTAAATCTGCCTGAGTCCGCTATATAAATCAACCAGTCGTCATTGGCGCGGCGTGACAGAAAGTTTGAGTTATAAAACGGGCCTTAGTTTCTTAGTATCTTAGCGATTTATCAGTTATACCGACCACAGCTATGTCTTCAGCAGAACAAGATATGAATGTTTTAGATAAGTTACCATTTGAGACTCGCTCAGGAATCGAGCCGGAGTCCTTAGAGGGGTAAATTTTCTAAAATAATCTCTACCTGCAAATGGACATTTTCTATGAGAAAATGTCTTATTTCTTGAAAATTCTTTTTGACCATTAAAGGGTAAAATTTGTAATATTTTCTTATTGAATGTCTATTTACAGGCCAAGTAAATACAATTTTTGAAAATTTATCACTGAAGTCGCTGGCGCGGTTATCGAACCAGTCATCGCAGTGGTAAATTTTTAAAAATTATATTCTCTTGGCCTGTAAATGGGCATTCCACAAGACCATAGCAGAGGCCAGTTTTGACCGGCATAACTTTTAAATGGTTAATATTGCAGCACAGTGTATAATCATTGCAGTTAAAAAAAATTATGCTTCATAGTATTAGTAACTCTGTGTGTGTGTCACTATATACTTTATATATATTTACTTGTATAAGGTATGTATGTCCATCTGTCTATATGCAAATATACAACTATACCGGTCATGCCGGTACCATATTAATAGATTTGCTTTACGTACATCTGTGTGCCCATTCCAGCTTATATCTTTGCTGAGTAGATCTTCACCAACTTTGAATAGCTTTTTGTCATTAGAGTTCTGAGAAACTACACTGATGTTCCCATCAAAAGGTCAAAAGTCACGCTTGTCACTGATCTAATTATAGAAATGCTTTTTGGTGGGTGATGGGTTTGTAAGTCTAGTTTTGCTGGACGGATGTTCATCATAATAAATATGCCCTAAAGCTTGCCATGGGAACCCAAAGAAAATTATTGATTTGTAGCTGATATATGTAAGCTATATGTCAATGGTCATACTGTAGTCGTAGTGACCAGTGGTCAAAATATTTGAGAATTTATGGGATGATTTCACATTTCTGGGTACCCAACCAAAAAGTATAAAAGGATCGAAAAATCAAGCGTATAAATGGCTTGAGGGAATTTGGTCAATAATGCACAATTCAAATTTCAACTTTGAACTCGACTAATGACGGCCTAGCCTAAGAATGATCTAATCATTAGAAATTTTAGATCTTACAAACAAGGAAAAAATTGCATTTCGACCCCTTCCCTGGGTAGTGACAGGTTGCTCTTTGCCTCTCAAAGAATCCTACTAATTTTGTGGTCAAAAGGTCATATTAAACTTGTATAGAGTAATGACAACTCGAGTTTAACTGAAATCGTTTTAAGCTTGCATCTTGCCATTGGTGCCACAAAAGTGTCTAAATTGATGTTGACGTCAAAAGGTCGCTGTCACATTGACCCAATTATTGAAAGTGTGGAATGTGACCATTAGAGGATTGATAATGAGGAAATATGTGTCATGGATCTTTAAGTATCATCATTGGTTTAATTATTACATTATCTACATTGTATATCATAATGATCACATGTTTAAATCTGAAGCATTCATTGGTCTGTTTATAGCTAACATGCATCTATTGTCCCATGTACAGAATGTATCTTGGCCCATAAAGCGTGAGGGTGATTGCTAGGGTATTATATTTGGTTGTTTGTGTGGCTGTCTATTGGTCTGTCTGCTGCTCTTTAAACTCTGAGGTTATTGATCCAACTAGTCTCAAAGTTTAGTACAGGAATACGTGGTCTCATGAAGGAGGTCTTCCTAGTTTTGGTTCCGATCCTGAAAAAACCCAACCAAACTTTTGATTAAAAATGGAACTTTATAGAATGTTTTTAAATAAAAAATGATTTGAAAGAATGGTGTTTAATTATATATTTGATTAATTACAAGGTCCTGAGTCGTAAAGATAGTGTGATGGTTCAGCCGGGGAAGGAAGGCACACGATTATCAGGTGGTATCCATGCTGGCAAGGTGATCGGAGTGTTTACAAGTGGAGGGGACTCACAAGGTTGGTTCCCCCCTTCTTTTTCTCCCCCCTTGAACCATTTGAAGCCTAGAGTCCCAGTATCTCAGTTTCAATGCAACTATATAGGTACATGTACGCTGATGTCTATATGTAGTTTGAACAAATTCGACAAACCTGTTACTGTCATCGGCACCAACAGCTTCTAGTCAAATTAATTTCAAAATATTCAACATGCTTTTGCTTACCTTGTAAACGATTTATCGTGTTTTGTCTTTAGTGTTCAAAAGTAAAGCCGCCCAAAAATGACTCCTCCAGTGGCCTTGAGAAATGTCCATTTGCAGACTGAAAGAAGACTATTTTTGAAAAGTTACCATTGAATTTATGAGTGGCTCGGTAACCGATCCAGTTATTCCAATAATAACCTTTCAAAAAAAGTATTTTCTTGGTCTGCAAATGGAGATTGTCTATGAAAAAAATAAAAACTTCTTTACCAAATTTAAGGCCTGTCTGGCAGCAACTGCCCAGTCAAATTAGTTTCAAAATATTCAACAAAACATTTATTAAATAGTAAAGACATACAATTTGTACAACTTGACAGACTATTAAGCGTTTATGACCGACTAAATCGCGTTATTCATGACGTAATTGATTATGACATCAGCCTACATGTGACGTTGTTAATTATACCGTCATATGATTAACTAAAGAGACTGGATTCCTCTTTTGGTCACATGGGATGAGAAGTTAGGCGAGTGATGAGAGTGAGTGTGATCCGCTCTCTTCAAAAACAGCCCTGCTAGCAAAGCGTTGATGCATTGATGACAAACAGATAATAGATGGATCCAGTTCTAGCCATGCCCCGCCTATTTCTAGCGATACCCCGCCCATTTCTAGTCATGCTCCACCCATTTCTAGTCATGCTCCACCCATTTCTAGTCATGCCCCACCCATTTCTAGCTAAGTTCACTCCACCATGGAGGCATATTTGAATTGATTTTAACTACGTATTTGAACTTTGACCTAGAATCTCAATTTCCAGATTGCAAAATTGTACTATACAGGTAAGCTGTTAAATAATTTGAAAGTAATTTGGCTGGTAACTGTTGCTATACATATTCATGTAGTCTCAAAATATTAAACAGAATGTTTATTAAGCTGTAAATTCATCAAAAGTATTAACACTTTCATGGCTGACTGGTCACTATTTCTAGCCATTCTCTTGGGAAAAGTCCATTTGCAGTTACAAGTTTCTAAAATATTCTCTTGTTCTGCAAATAGACACTTATAGAAAAAATTTTGATCATAAGATTAACCATTTAATGATCATGCCGACCAAGACCGACCTCTCTTATGGTTTTGTCTAATGTCCATTTATAGGCCAAGAGAATACTATCTTTGAAAATTTACCACTTGAATGACTGGCTCGATAATCGAGCCAGTCATTCCAGTACTAAATTTTCAAAAATTGTCTGATCTTGGCCTATAAAAGGACTTTCAATAGGCAGATATTTACATTCTCTTGACCAAATTTGATCATTAACCCTTTAACACTCAAATTTGTTCAAGAAAATTTCATTTTTTCATTAAATGGTGTCCATTTTCAGACCAAGAACATTTTTTTGGGAAAATTTACCACTGGAATGACTGGCCATTCATTCCATTGGTAAATATTCAACTATAGTCTTCACTTCTCATGACCACTGCAGAAGCCGTTTTTAGCTCACCTTGCCTGAGAGGCCAAGTGAGCTTATGCCGTGGCGACCATCCGTCGTCTGTCAACTTTTCCTTTAAACGGCTTCTCAAGAACCGCTGGGCCGATTTCAATTATATTTGGCAGGAAGCATCCTTAGGACATAGGGATCAAAGTTTGTTCAAAGGGAGCCGGTGGCCATCTTGGATTTTGACAGATTTTTGGAAACATCTTTAAAAATCTCCGAAACTGCTTGAGGGATTGAAGCAAACCTCATGAAATATGATCTAAGGCCAGAGCTGAACCAAGTTTGTTGAAGGGAACTTGATTGGTCAAATGGTTTGGCGGCCATCTTGGGTGACCTAGTTTTAGCGAAAATAACTTCTCCAGAACCACTGAAGGGATCAGGCCGAAATTTGCCAGATATGATTAGGGACTAAACGCCATGAAAGTTTGTTCAAAAGAAGTTGCTCCATCAAAAAACATGGCCGCCGTGGACCAATCAAAATATAACATGTTTGCAGCCATCTTGGATTTTTTTATTTGATGGATTTTGAGGCTGAAATTGGTTTTATATAGGTTTTTGGGTATTCCGATATCAAATTTGCAATTTTCGCAACTATCGGATAAACGGTTTGGCGGCCATCTTGGGTCATTTTCCCGCCAAAAGCATACTAAAGCAATGGGAAATTTAAAATGTCTTCTCGAGAACTGCTGGGCCGATTTCAATTATATTTGGCAGGAAGCATCCTTAAGGCATAAAGATTGAAGGTTGTTCAAATGAAGCCGATCGGCCAATGTGGCCGGTGGCCATCTTGGATTTCGGCTGATTTTTAGAAATGTCTTTAAAAATCTTCTCTGAAACCGTTTGAGGGATCGATTCAGAACTCATGACCTAGACCTATGATCTAGTATAAGAGTTGAAGCAAGTTTGTTAAAGGGAACTTGATTAACCAAAAGGTTCAGCGGCCATCTTGGATGACCTAGTTTTCGCAAAAACGACTTCCCCAGAACGGCTGAAATGATCAGGCCGAAATTTGCGAAACATGATTAGGGACTAAGGGCCATTAAAGTTTGTTCAAGAGAAGTTGATCTGTCAAAAAACGTGGCAGCTGTGGGCCAATCAAAATGTATCATGTTTGTCGGCCATATTGAATTTTTTTTACTTGATAGATTTGGAGGTCGAAATTGGTTTTATGTGTTTGTGCTTATTGTGATTTCAAATTTGCCATTTTCGAGACTGTCGGATAAATGGTTTAGTGGCCATCTTGATTCATTTTCCCGCCAAAAGCTCCCATACTAAAGCAATGGGTAATTTAAAATGTCTTCTCGAGAACTATGGGGCCGATTTCAATTATATTTGGCAGGAAGCATCCTTAGGGCTAGAGATTCCATTTGTTTAAATGCAGCCAATTTGGTTGGCGGCCATCTTGGATTTCGGCCGATTTTTAGAAATGTGTTTAAAAATCTCCGAAACCATTTGAGGGATCAATTCAGACCTCATGAAATATGATCTAGGGCAAGAGCTGACCTAATTTTGTTCAAGGGAACTTGATTGACGAAATGGTTCAGTGGCCATCTGGGATGACCTCGTTTCCGTAAAAACTACTTCTTCCCCAGAACCGCTGAATCAATCAGGCCGAAATTTGTGATATATGATGAGGCACTAAGGGCCATTAAAGTTTGTTCAAGGGAAGTGGATCCGTCAAAAACCTGACCGCTGTGGGCCAATCAATATATAACGTGTTTGGCGGCCATATTGGATTTGTTTATTTGATAGATTTTGAGGTCGAAATTGGTTTTATGTATGTTTGTGCGTATTGTGATTTCAAATTTGGCATTTTCGAGACTGTTGGATAAACGGTTTAGCGGCCATCTTGGACCATTTACCCACCAAAACCCCCATGCTAAAGCAATGGGAAATTTTAAATGTATTCTCATTCCATCTTGGATTTTGGTCGATTTTTTGAAATTTCTTTAAAAATCTTCTCAAATCACTTGGGGATCAATTCAAAACGCATGAAATATCATCTAGTGCAAGAGCTGCACCAAGTTTGTTCATGGGAACTTGATTGGCCAAATGGTTTCGCGGCCAACTTGGATAACCTATTTTTTGGTAAAAAAACAATTCCAGAATCAGTGAGCAGATTGGGCTGAAATTTGGGAGATATGATTAGGCACCAAGTGCCATTGAAGTTTGTTCAAGGGAAGGAACTACGTCAAAAACATGGCTGCAGTGGACCAATCAAAATGTAGCGTGTTTGGCGGCCGTATTGGACTTGCAAAAATGTCCACAAACTCATTTAAAAGACTACTCCTAAACCACCCACCAACAATTTTGACAAAAATGCATAGTGCTCCAGCTGAGCGACACAGGCCTCTTGGGCCTCTTGTTGGCTGATATATGACAGTTAGAGGGTTAAATGTTGTCTCCAGAAGACGGCTGTTTGCGTTTAATCATTGAAATTAATATTATGCAAGTGTCTCAATTCCAACAGAGCTAGAAGTATACACTAAAGCTGTTTAACCCTTTCACCTACAAATCCCTGAAAAGTAAGCTCCTTACAATATTAAACTTATTATTTTTAGTATTGTAAATTTAATTTTACTAGGAGCCATTGCTGTTTAAGCAGTTCCTGTATGGTTGCATTGAAAATAAGATATCAGGAATTCAGCGGTGAAAGGGTTAATATATTGAAATGAATTTGACTCGAACCTGTTACTTCTAACATCACCCAGTCAATTTGGTTTCAAAATAATCAACAACTGTAATGATTGATGCGTAAAATCTCTGGTTCACAGGTATGAACGCCGCAGTACGAGCATGTGTCAGAATGGGATACTATCTCGGATGTAAAGTTTTCATGATCAAAGAGGTAGGTAAGCTATAGAGTGACGAGCCATTTCTAGCTATGCCACGCCCATTTCTAGCTAATCTCTACCCCATTGTAGGTGTGTTGGAATTAATTTATATACCTTAAACCATGAATTACCAGAATCACAATTTCAATGACACAATACAGGAAATCTGTTGAATGTTTTGAAACTAATATGGGGTGGGGGAGGGGTGAGGGGCGGCGTAGGTGGATATTACCTATGGCAAATTATTTTTTAAATATTTAGCAGAACATTTATTAACCCTCACCACTCTGATGTTAATATTCTGTCTTTTTTTGTAGCAATAGCAAAGAAATTGGTGTACATTTTTCAACAATTTTGGTGGATGGCTGTCTGCGACCAAATTTGTTGAAAAACGAACACCAGTTCATCTTTTAATTTAATTTGAAAATTACAAATTTTGACAAGTGTTTTACGGGTTAAATTGTAAGTCATCAAAGACATAGAATTTGTACACTTGATGGACATCTCGATGCTCATGATAGAGCTATATGTTGTTATGATTTTGACGTCAGATAACCAGCGATATTCGTTATGACATCAGATAATTGAGTGACAGATTGGATCCCGCCATTGTAGAACATGTGGTCTATTCGATGAAATGTCACCTACCTTTTGATGTCATAAGATAGTGGTTCTTTAAGAGAGGTATTGAATGGAACCATCATCTTATAAACGGAAAAGGCCAATGCAATCATGGTTTTTAGCTCACCATGGCCTGAAAGGCCAAGTGAGCTTATGCCATGGCGACCGTCCATCGGCCGTCTGTCATCCGTCAACATTTCCTTTAAACGACTTCTCAAGTACCGCTGGGCCGATTTCAATTATAGGTGGCTGGAAGCATCCTTAGGGCATAGGGATCCAAGTTTGTTCAAACGAAGCCGATCGGCCAATTTGACCGGCGGCCATCTTGGATTTTAGCCAATTTTTAGAAACGTCTAAAAATCTCCGAAACCACTTGAGGGATTGAAGTGAACGTCCAATTTCATCTGGATTTGTTTCTAACGCTTAAAGATTTTGAATGTTCATGCTGAAATTTACTTGTCAGTTCTAACGCTCCACCGTATCTGTCTTAAGACACGCAATCACATTTGGGTAAACGGTTGAATATAATCCCTTATGTCTTCTGGCAGTGAAAATAGTTTGAAAATATTCAACCAGTATAAAATTGAAATAGATTTTTTGTATTTGATCTTATGGGTTCAAAACTGAGATGGTTTGTGACCAAACATTGTACATTATATTGCGCACAGTCATATAGTGAAAGCTTCTATTCATGAACATTATAAATTCTCCAGGTTGCAGATCACGTTCTTCATACAATATATATTCTAACCCTGTAATTGTCTCGCTTTTTGCAAGCCACTAAACAATAATTTCACCAACAACTTTCAGTCAAATAGTTTTCAAAATATATGTCCAGAGATATAATCATAAACCACTGGAATATGTCGTCTGCAAAAGCTCAGCAGGCAAACGGTTAATGGCCAAATTTGCTCAAGAAAATCTAAATATTTGATTATTGGATGTCGGCTTGTAAATTTGAAAAAAATAATCTGATGGTCTGCAAATGGACGTTCTTAAGACCACTGCAGAGTCCAGTTTTGGGCCATTTGACCTGTAGACTTACATGTAACGGAAGTGTTGCTTTTATCATTCCTAACAGGGTTATCAGGGCATGGTTGATGGCGGTGATAACATCGTGGAAGCACATTGGGCTTCGGTGTCTGGAATTATGCAACTGGTGAGTGTTATAAATACATACTTCCTAAGTCATGGACACTTTTTAATGCTTATTTCAGGTTTGCAAAATCGTAAAAAGTAGGAAATTTGATTTTAAAATGTCTTGAAATTGATAAAGCTGTCAAGGATGGTCTGATTGGATTAACCCTTACCACTCTGATGTCAATATTCTATCTTTTACTGTGTCAGTATCAAAGAAACTGCTGTACATTTTTCAACAATTTTGCTGGACGATGTTGCTTGTCTATGACGGCACCATCTTCCACCAAATTTGTGGAAAAATGAACTCCAGGTCATCTTTTAATTTAATTTGAAAATTTAAAGTTTAGACATATGAGTGGTAAGGGTTAAACAGGCTATTTCCAGAACAAATCAAATGGCTATTGCGGAAATCAGGACTCATATCAGAGAAAACGGGTTGTGTCAGTGAACCATGAGATTTGACTGAACATGGGTGGGGTTGTTTTTTTCAGGGCGTTACTGTCAATGGAGGAATATAGTTTATCAGCTCATATGATGTCATAATCAACTACACCACATGTAGGCTGATGTCATAATCATTTACGTCATGAATGACACAATATAATCTGTAATAAATGCTTACTAGTCCGCCGCATTGTACGAATTATGTTTTTACTATTTAATAAACATTCTGTGAGATATTTTTAAAATAGTCTGTCACATTGTACAAATTATGTTTTTACTATTTAATAAACATTCTGTGGAATATTTTTAAAATAATTCGACTGGCTGCTGGCCGGCTCTTCGGCCTAGGTAACAACAGGACCCAGTCAAATTAGTTTCAAATTATTCAACATCTTACCTGTATAGTTACAGTGGTGTAACTTAACATTTAGAGATGAATGCCATCAGGGCATGCTAAAAAGTAAAACATTGCCCTCATGACATTGAACCTAGGCTGCCCGCATTCTATGTCATACATGTATGTAAATCGGTACACATACTTGCATTATTATAAAATATTATATGAAGATGCTATGTATAAAGATTCAAAATGACCATCATTCTGAAATTGCATTTCTATTGCACAATATGAGATAAAAATCATCAAACTATGGATTTATAAATGCTCAAGGCATTGATATTTTTCCTAAGCACGAAAGATTGGCATGCTCATGAGGGCATCTAACTGCTGAGATCCACATGCCCTCATCAATTTTCAATTGCATTTGCATCAGTGCACTCACTAAGTTACAGCACTGAGTTATCTAGAAATTGACAATCAGTGAGTGCAGGGATCAATTGGCAAAGCGCGTGGGTGGAGCTTAGCTAAAACTGGATTCATCCATTGTAAGTATTTAATTTTTTTCAAGTCGATCATGTCATTGTATATGTTTTATTTCTTTCAGGGTGGTACTGTCATTGGAAGTGCTCGGTGCAAGGATTTCCGGGAACGGCCTGGTAGACTAAAAGCTGCCAAACATCTCGTGGAACATGGAATTACAAACCTGGTTTGCATCGGCGGTGACGGGAGTTTGACGGGCGCAAATCTATTTCGACAAGAATGGGATAGCCTACTGGAGGAATTACACGCCACGGGTATAACACATATGTTCGTGCAGTATCTAGAGTAGCGAGTGTTAAGCTCGGCCACTGTGCATATTATCTCATGTCTAAATCACTATAATAGCCTCAGTATATGCTGTTTCAGTACAGACCTTAGTTAGCTTTACTGTTTGACGAAGCAAAACCTCGTAGCGTTTCCAGGCGTGGCCAAACACCAAACGCATTTTATTTATTTTATAGGCGCGTCTAACGGAAAGTCTAACCCGTCCTACAATATGTTAAACGTATCATGAAATATTTTAAACCCGTCACGGAAAAAGTCAAACGCGCAATAAAATGTATTTATTAACGCTACAAAGATTCTTACTACGCGTCATTAAACATAAAGTGGAATCAGTCTGTAGTCTGTCAAGGACCTAACAGTACATGTATATAGTATATTACTGGCTATATATTGTGCCATATATTTTAAACCAAATATCACTCATCGTGGCGTTGTAAACGTGGAATCAGACACTGATAGTAATGGTGAGACAGCTAATACATGTGTGGGACAGTGAATCTTCTGATGATGACATGTTTGACGATGAGGAAGCCACCACTACTGGAAAGACTTGAAGCTGGTACACTACAGATTGAGTAAACTTCTCCAATCAGTGACAAAGAGTTTGCCCTGAAGTTTGGGCTATTTTGGTGCATTCACCATGATCATTTGTGCCGTTTGAATTTAATTAACTGTTAAAGTTTGTTATATTGAATTAGCTCTAACTAACATGATTAGATATACCAATAACATACCAAGAGTTAGTAGTTAGTCACTGTTATAAGAATTGTACATTTTAGCAATTGACCCTTTAACACTCCAGCTGGTGAAAACATGTTCTGTAGTGGCCTTGAGAAATGTCCATATGCAGAACAAGAATTATTTTTTTGCCGTGACTCAGTGAGTGGTCAAAACTGGCCTCTGAAATCAAATTGTCTTGAGAAATGACCATTTGCAGGCCAGGAGAAGACTATTTTAAGATTTTACCACTGGAATAACAGGCTTGATAACCAAGCTAATCATTACAGTTCTAAATGTTAAAAAATTGCCTTGGCTTGCAAATGGGCATTTATTAACCCTTTAATGGTCAAATCAGCCATAACCAGCCTCTGCAGTGTTCCTGAGAAATGCCCTTTTGCTGACTAAGAGAATACTATTTTTGAAAATTTATCACTGGAATGACTGGCTCCCAGAATACTCTTGATCAGCAAATTGACATTTTATGAGACAATTGGAATTTTCTCGACCAAATTTACCCATTAAAGGGTTCAGCAGAAATTTTCGTTTTCTTGACAAATATTGGACAGTAAAGGGTTGTAAAGCTGGAGCTTTACTTACCTTTAACTACCTTGTTCTGCTGTTCACAGCAGGGAAAAATTCTCAATCCTTGTTCCATGGAAGATCAAAGAAATGATGAAAACACCATACAACCTTTACTTACATACAGTAAATAAGTCAAACCAGGTCATTTTGGATTTGATTAAATTGTTTATTCATTCACTTGAAAAACTTTAATGTCATTGTTATTGAATGCTGCCATATTGATATAATGCAGAGTTTGCTCAAACAATCATCAACACAGACAGTAGCGCAAACCACCACCCATTAGCAGCATGAGCAATATTATATAGGACCAAGATTAAGTTTACTTTACTGTTGATTTTGAGATTTGTATTGTTATCGATGATCAATAACAATACAAGTCCAGTCTCTAGAACAAAAGTAAACTATCTTGGTCCTATGAAATACTGCCCATGCTGGTGATCAGCGGTGTTTTATGGTTATGCCACTGTCTGTGTTGATGAATGATGTTGCTGGTCACAGGTCATATATTACTGATAGTGGTCTTTCAAATTTTTGTCCTACTGTTCCAGATTTTGTACGTTTATTTTTGCAACATTTGTTTGTGGTCTGGCTATGTTTCAACAGTAGCTGAAATAGAAGTGAAACAGATATGATTACACCTGGAGTTATAAGCATTACATAATGGACCTTTCCATTTTATCCATCAATCATGATGTCATAATCAACTACATGGTGCATAATGATGACAACATAATCAATGACATAATGAATGACGTAGATAAGTTCGTCAATCTTCACAGACACTTAATTGATGACGGACTATATGTATTCTATTTAACCCTTTAATGAACAAATTTGGTGGAGGAAATTTTAATATCCACTTATTGAATGTCCAATTAGAGGCCAAGAGAATGCAATTTTTGAAAATTTATGACAAATTACTGGCTCGGTCATTGAGCCAGTCATTTGTGGTGAATTTTCAAAAATTGCATTCTCTTAACCTGTAAATGGACATTCCACAAGGCCATAACAGAGGCCAGTTTTGGTCGGCATGACCATTAAAGGGTTAATAAAAATGTCGAATATTTTAAAACTAATTTGACTGGGAGTTGTTGCTGTCATATCAACAGCTTACATGTATAGTTTTCAGGAATTTGAGATTCAGAGAGTACAGAGATCGATCCCAATGCAGGTAAAGCTTGGGTGGAGCTTAGCTAGAGATGGGCGGGGAATAGCTAAACTAGATTCTTCCATTGGGCAAAACTATAAGTAAGACTGAGCGGTGGTAGTGAACACCTGACTTAGCGCTGTAATAGTAGCACGACAAAATAGCAATCTATCTGTGTTGGTACAAGTACATTATGTAATAAATTATTAAAAAGTGTACCAACACAAATACTGATAGAATGCTACATGTATTTTGACATGATACTGGTGCACTGCCAGATCAAGTGTTTACTACCACCACTCAGTCTCACGCCACAATAATAAATTAGCTACTATAATCTCACTCTGTCTGAGTACAGCGTACATCGCTCATAGTGATATTCACTATACCACCACATACCTCACCGATAATATTTGTTAGAATAAACCAGCACGATTATAATCATGCCAGTTTATTCATTCATTTTGTTGGGTGACATGCATTGTGGTACAGTGGTACCTGATAAGCATGCTGGATTATTCATTAATTTTTCTGGGTGGCATGCATGGTGGTTACAACTCAGGTGATGTGAAGTTTGAAAAAAAAAATTCTATGGAAACTAGTAAAAATATATTTAAATTTCATAGACAACAAAACAGCCCTTAAGCCTATTTATACCTGGCCTCAGCTGCTCTCGGAGAGCATCTAGACTTCAAAGTTTTCCGGTGGAGAGTTGGTGTTTCCAGGTGAGTGACCGCTGAGGACAGGGAATCGCGCATGTCAGGAGAGTGAAAGACTGATTCAAGTCAAACCACCAATGACCGATAGGAAAATATCTATTTGCAGAACAAGAGAAGACTATTTTTGAAAATTTATGACTGGAATGACTGGCTCGGTTATCGAGACAGTCATTCCAGTGATAAATTTTAAAAAATAGCCTTTTCTTGGTCTGCAAATAAATATTTCTCAACACCACTGCAGAAACCGGTTTTGGATGATATGAGCCGGGTTCTCCCGATCCGGTTGCTTAGTGGGGTGAACTGTCCCACTTCCTCAAGAAATCATGGGTCATTTTGACAAATGTTGGATCAAGTACATACATGGAAGATATCTCTGTCCTAAAATCCATTAGGCCAATGAACCATGTGTGAAGGTAATGATTGGATGGTGTGAATTTTAGAGCACTAAATGGTGCAAGGGCCCTGCCTCCGCAAAACCCTGCATGAGTGTTAAAGAAAATTTAATTTTAGTATGATGACGTTGAATTAATTACCTACCTACCTTTAAAATCTTGAGTCCTTTCTTTATCTCCATGTTTTGAAAAAATTAGGATACATTTGTCTCCATCCATTCATCATGCTATCTCCTCCCAAACAGTTGGGTGGAATTCAACCAGATTTGGTATGTGGGTTATCCATATGATTGTGGATTGGCTGACAACATTTATTTTCTGTAGTCAGAGATTGGTGTCTTCCAGATTTATCTAGATTTCCCATAGTCCTGCCCACACTCTCGTACATCATTTAACACCCTCTCAATAGTTTTAAATTAAGCCAGATGAGCCACTACATTTAGATAGGACTAGTGATTACTAGATTCTACTATAGCCCTTCAAATCTTTGCAGGCCAAGGAAGACTATTTTTTAAATTTTACCACTGAAATGACTGGCTCAATTATCAAGCCAGTCATTCTACTGGTAAACTTCCAAAAATAGTCGTCTTGCTCTGCTCACAGTAGAGGAATTTTTTCACCACCTTGACCATTAAAGAGTTGACATGTCAAATTGTTATCATTGGGTTGGTCAGGTACAAATTGTACTAGCCCTGGTCAATTTCTGCTAACCTCGCACTCATGTTAATTTTAACCCCTGCTCTCACAGATCATTTCCCCTTAAGACCTCCAGATTTTTCACAGCGATCCACGCCAGTCTGTGTAATATAACTCCTCCGAAAGCGGTGGATGGAATTCAAACAAATGTTGTAGATTACTATAGAGTGCAAGAGGCCATTTTTATCTCGCCTACGAAGTAAAATGAGCTATTGTGATACCATGCACGTCGCCCAGCAGCTTCTAATTTGCGTTTAACTCAACTTTTCTGTTTATATCTCATGTTTGGTTGATCATACTGGTCCTAAACTTGGACACATGCCTCCTTATAATGACACGGCATCACACAATGATGTTCTGGCCAAAAGGTCAAAATCACTGATACTCGTGCAACCATTTGCTGTCCGCCATCCATCCGTCAACATGTTTAAAAACAAGTTGGCGGATGGATGGCGGACAGCAGATGGTTGCCATGCGTATCAGTGATTTTGACCTTTTGGCCAGAACATCATTGTGTGATGCCGTGTCTCATACATACATTAACCGCTTGGCGCATTTCAAACTAATTTGGCTGGAAGGACCCTAATGCTTCCGGCTTCCGAACATGCATACAGAATTTTGATTGGTCAATTTTTGTGTGAAAATCTTTTGACTATGAAAAATTTAGCAGAAATTATCAAAACGCTACTCATTAACCGCTTGACAGATTGCAACCCTAGTTGGCTGGACATAAATTGCCAAAATGCATATTCTCCATGACCGCTTGGTGGATTATATCCAAATTTGGCGGAAGGATTCTGCAGTAGTTGGCTCTAGAACTTCTTTTCAGAATTTCTTTAATAATTCTGTGCTTAGCAACAACCGTCATCAGATATTTTGACAGTTCGCCTCTATGTCCGCCTCATCTCAAAAGAAAAATAGGAAGTGGAAATTAGATAGGGTATACAGGCAACCTACTGAATATTTTGAAAAGTTTTGATAGATAAATAGGTATGTACATACTCGGTATATTTTATAGGCAGCCTTTTTTGACATAGTAGCGGCCTTCTCTGCTGGCAGCCCTTATTGCCATACACCGTCCAGGATACCGTTACAGGCCCTTGGCCCCCTTGTTGATAAGCCTTCTAAATTTATTTTATCTTTGAAGTCAATCTTCATAGTTCATTGCTGTCATGAAGTCGAGATTCATGGTTGCATTGCAGCCACATTTCTGGTATTACATTTGGCTCCTCCCCTGGGGTAGTGAATGTGGTCCATTGCTATGACACGCCATCGACCAAACAATCTAGTTATCACTTACTTTCCATCGTCAGATAGATCCAAGTTATCAGAGATTGTAACCCACAGCCTATAATTTTTCTTTTGATCACTTCCAGAGTTGTTAAATCTTAATGTATGATCACACAACCTCCTTTATTAAAATTTGAGCACAATCTGACCAGTTTGTTTCCGATATATCCATAGATTAAAATTTGTACCCAGTCTGGATCCAACTTGGTTTTTGTCCAGATCACAGCCAAAGTCTGGAAATCCTTGTTTAGGTTATGTTGCTTTTTTACTGTCGTCTAATAGTACACAACTGTCAAAGCGTCATGAGATTAGTTCAACCAATCAGATTTGCCATTGATGGCTTTTCCAACAATATTTCTGCCAATCAAAGATAACGAGGTTAAATATATATACGCGATGATGTCATCAGAATGGAATGGTGTTCCAGTTCAAGACGATTGTCCATTCGGCATTAGATATATCGAGATTTTCACTATAAAAATGCAGTAATTAGACGAATCCCGCGAAGAAACACTAAATTAAATACATCTTCTGATAAATCCAACCACAAATTGACGTAAATAAGTTAAAATCTGCTGTACGAATCGCTCAAAGTTTGCAAAGCACATGAGATACATGTACGGAGGAAACATGTACTGATAAGCGGTTCTGCCTAGACTAGGAACCGAGTACCCGTTTGCTTCTAGCCATAGGACTCGTCGAAAGAACTGGAGAACCGTGGTTGGAATTGATGGCGCGTTTAATTTATCGTAAAATTTTCAAACGCTACCAAACGCGTAGGGCAAAAAGTTAAACCCGTCATTCAAAATGTCAAACCCGTAATGTCAAAATTTCAACCCGTCAAGATAAAATTCAAGATGCGTATTGAGATTTTACCAAACGCGCCATGTCTAAGCAAATCACTACGAGAAAATGACGGGAGAATGACGCCATACAGACGCGTTTTAAACGAGCTTTAGGATGCGTTTAAGTAAAGCTAACTAAGATCTGTACTGTAGGTATGGTTAGAAGTTTGAGTATGAGTTTAATATGTAGGATGGGTGGAAGTTTGAGTATGAACTTGAGGTGTAGGATGGGTGACAGGATGAGTATGAGTTTGCTGAGTAGGATGGGTGAAAGGGTGAGTATGAGTTTGCTGAGTAGGATGGGTGGAAGGTTGAGTATGAGCTTGTATATGATGGGTGGAAGGTTGAGTATGAGTTTGCTGAGTAGGATTGATGGAAGGTTGAGTATGAGTAGGATGGGTGGAAGGTTGAGTATGAGCTTGATGTGTGGGATGGGTGGAAGTTTGACTATGAGGTTGCTGCGTAGGAAGGGTGGAAGGTTGAGTATGAGTTTGATGGGTGGAAGGTTGAGTATGAGCATGATGTGTAGGGTGGGTGGAAGATTGAGTATAAGTTTGCTGAGTAGGATGGGTGGAAGGTTGAGTGAGTTTGCTGAGTAGGATGGGTGGAAGGTTGAGTATGAGTGATGTGTAGGTTAGGTGGAAGGTTGATTATGAGAGATGTGTGGGGTGGGTGGAAGGTTGAGTATGAGTGGACAATGGACCTTTGCAGTTTTAGCTATACATCACTTGTAGGCTAATGTCACAATCAAAATGATGCATGTCCATCACAATGGACCTTTGCACTTTTAGCTGTACATCACTTGTAGGCTAATGTCGCAATCAAAATGATGCATGTCCATCACAATGGACCTTTGCACTTTTAGCTGTACATCACTTGTTGGCTAATGTCGCAATCAAAATGATGCATGTCTGTCACAATGAACCTTTGCACGTTTAGCTATACATCACTTGTTGGCTAATGTCACAATCAAAATGGTGCATGTCCGTCACAGTGGACCTTTGCACTTTTAGCTATACATCACTTGTTGGCTAATGTCACAATCAAAATCATGCATGTCCGTCACAATGGACCTTTGCACTTTTAGCTATACATCACTTGTTGGCTAATGTCACAATGAAAATGGTGCATGTCCGTCACAGTGGACCTTTGCACTTTTAGCTATACATCACTTGTTGGCTAATGTCACAGTCAAAATACCCGCCTATCTCAATCTAAGCTGAGTAGGATGGGTGGAAGGTTGAGTATGAGCTTGAGGTGTAGGATGGGTGGAAGTTTGAGTATGAGGTTCCTGAGTAGGAAGGGTGGAAGGTTGAGTATGAGTAGGATGGGTGGAAGGTTGAGTATGAGCTTGATGTGTAGGGTGGGTGGAAGATTGAGTATAAGTTTGCTGAGTAGGATGGGTGGAAGGTTGAGTGAGTTTGCTGAGTAGGATGGGTGGAAGGGTGAGTATGATTTTACTGTGTAGGATGAGTGGAAGATTGAGTATGAGTTTGATAGGGAGGCTGGCTGGGATGTGAAGTATGAATGGGATGCGAAGATAGATTGGATATGGGGAATGCATGAGATATGGACTATGGGTGGGATGTGGAGCTAGATTGGATGTGGGGCGATGTGTGAGATGTAGAGTATGGGTGGGATGGCAAATATGGATGGGATGTGGGGCTGATGATTATGGATGGGATGGGACTATGTGGAATGTGAGGCTGGGTGAAATGGAGAGAGAGTATGGATTGGATGTGGGTAAGGAAATATGGATTGGACGTGGGGATGGGGGAGTATGGGTGGAATAGGGGATTATGAATGGGATCTGGAGAATGGATTGGATGTGTCTGGGCCGGATGTTTTGGATGTGTGGCTGGATGGGATGTGAGTATGGATGGTATATGGAGTATGGGTGAGATGTGAGGCTGGACAGGATAGAGATTATGGTTGTGTTGTGGGATGTGAGGCTAGATGGGATGTGGAGTATGGCTGGGATGTGAGGCTGGATGGGATGTGGAGTATGGCTGGGATGTGAGGCTGGATGGGATGTGGATTATGGCTGGGATGTGAGGCTGGATGGCATGGAGATTATGGATGTGATGTGGGATGGTTGGGGGTGGTGAGGCATTGTGTGTGTGGGAGGATGGAGTTTTGAAGAGTATGGATGAGATGTGGGATGTGAGGCTGGATAGGATGTGGAATATGGCTGGGATGTGAGACTAGATGGGATGTGGAGTATGGCTGGGATTTGAGGCTAGATGGGATGTGGAGTATGGCTGGGATGTGAGGCTGGATGGGATGTGGATTATGGCTGGGATGTGAGGCTGGATGGCATGGAGATTATGGATGTGATGTGGGATGGTTGGGGGTGGTGAGGCGTTGTGTGTGTGGGAGGATGGAGTTTTGAAGAGTATGGATGAGATGTGGGATGTGAGGCTGGATAGGATGTGGAATATGGCTGGAATGTGAGACTAGATGGGATGTGGAGTATAGCTGGGATTTGAGGCTAGATGGGATGTGGAGTATGGCTGGGATGTGAGGCTGGATGGAATGTGGAGAATGGCTGGGATGTGAGGCTGGATAAGATGTGGAGTATGGCAGGGATGTGAGGCTAGATGGGATGTGGAATATGGGTGGGATGTAAGGCTGGATGGGATGTGGAGTATGGCTGGGATGTGAGGCTAGATGGGATGTGGAGTATGGCAGAGATTTGAGGCTAGATGGGATGTGGAGTATTTGTGGGATGTAAGGCTAGAAGGGATGTGGATTATGGCAGAGATGTGAGGCTGGATGGGATGTGGAGTATTTGTGGGATGTAAGGCTAGATGGGATGTGGATTATGGCAGAGATGTGAGGCTGGATGGGATGTGGGGTATGGCAGAGATGTGAGGCTAGATGGGATGTGGAGTATGGGTGGGATGTGAGGCTAGATGGGATGTGGAGTATGGGTGGGATGTAAGGCTAGAAGGGATGTGGATTATGGCAGAGATGTGAGGCTGGATGGGATGTGGGGTATGGCAGAGATGTGAGGCTAGATGGGATGTGGAGTATGGGTGGGATGTGAGGCTAGATGGGATGTGGAGTATGGGTGGGATGTGAGGCTAGATGGGATGTGGAGTATGGGTGGGATGTGAGGCTAGATGGGATGTGGAGTATGGGTGGGATGTGAGGCTAGATGGGATGTGGAGTATTTGTGGGATGTAAGGCTAGAAGGGATGTGGATTATGGCAGAGATGTGAGGCTGGATGGGATGTGGGGTATGGCAGAGATGTGAGGCTAGATGGGATGTGGAGTATGGGTGGGATGTGAGGCTAGATGGGATGTGGAGTATGGGTGGGATGTGAGGCTAGATGGGATGTGGAGTATGGGTGGGATGTGAGGCTAGGTGGGATGAGGAGTATGGGTAGGATGTGAGGATGGATGGGATGGAGATTATGGATGTAATGTGGGCTGGTGGGGCTGGGGGTGTGGTGGGAGGATGGAGTTTCGAAGAATATGGATAAGATGTGGGATGTGAGGCTGGATGGGATGGAGAGTAGGGATGAGATGTGGGACCTGAAATACGGGTGCGATGTGGCGTGGGTGGGAAATGGGCAGGGTGGAATGTAGAGTATGGGTTGGATGTGGGATGGGGGCTGGGTGGAATGTGGAGTATGGGTGGGATGTGGGGCGGGAAATACGGATGGGATGTGGGCAGGGTAATGGGGAATATGAGTTGGATGTGGCCGTTCAGATGAATAGAATGCGCATTGTGGTGTTGGATGGGATGTTTGGGTGTTGATTAATATGTGGTATATGGATGGGATGTTTGGGTGTTGATTAATATGTGGTATATGGATGGGAAATGTTTTTGGTGGCTATCAGCCTTTGGAGTGGTATTGATGAATCAGTGATTATTTTTTTTAATTAACCACTGGAATATCTGGTTCAATAACTGAGCCAGGCATTCCAGAGGAAAATTTCAAATTTATTCTTCTCGGCCAGCAAATAGACATAGACCAATGCAGACTTATTTTGGCTGTCATCACCACAAAATGGTTGAGTCAGTTTACGAGGTATGGATATGTGAAAGATACAAGATGCTAGGGCTTTGATGTGTAGGATGAGTGGAAGATTGAGTATGAGGCCCCAAATACCAATAATGGTGGGATCTGATCTGTCACTCAAGTATCTAATGTCATAATGAAATACATCACTTGTTGGCTAATGTCACAATCAAAATGATGCATGTCCGTCACAATGGACCTTTGCACTTTTAGATATACATCACTTGTAGGCTAATGTCACAATCAAAATGATGCATGTCCGTCACAATGAACCTTTGCACTTTTAGCCATACATCACTTGTAGGCTAATGTCACAATCAAAACGGTGCATGTCCATCACAATGGACCTTTGCAGTTTTAGCTATACATCACTTGTTGGCTAATGTCACAATCAAAATCATGCATGTCCGTCACAATGGACCTTTGCACTTTTAGCTATACGTCACTTGTTGGCTAATGTCACAATCAAAATGGTGCATGTCCGTCACAGTGGACCTTTGCAGTTTTAGCTATACATCACTTGTTGGCTAATGTCACAATCAAAATCATGCATGTCCGTCACAATGGACCTTTGCACTTTTAGCTATACGTCACTTGTTGGCTAATGTCACAATCAAAATGGTGCATGTCCGTCACAATGGACCTTTGCACTTTTAGCTATACATCACTTGTAGGCTAATGTCACAATCAAAATGATGCATGTCCGTCACAATGGACCTTTGCACTTTTAGCTGTACATCACTTGTTGGCTAATGGCACAATCAAAATCATGCATGTCCGTCAAAATGGGCCTTTCCACTTTTAGCCATAACCCGCCTATCTCAATCTAGGCTCCACCCACACCACATCTGTGATGGGATCGATTGATCTCTGAACTCCCATTACTATCAATTTCCAGAAAACTATACAGGTAAGCTATTGAATATTTTGGAACTAATTTGACTGGGCGCTGTTGCTGCCTATCGCAACAGCGTCCAATCAAATTAGTTCCAAAATATTCAACAGCATGTTTATTAAATAGTAGAGACGTACATTTCATACGTGTCGGACTATTAAGAGTTAAACCTGAGCCAAATAGAATCATTTATGATGTAATAATTATGACATCATCCTATACATGTACGTGGCTTAGTTGATTATGGATACACTGGAAAGGTGAATTGGCAATGGTAAGTGTCTGATTTGTATGTGTTTGATGAATTTACAATTTAATAAACATTCTGTTGAATATTTTGAAACTAATTTCAGTGGGAGCTGGTGATGATGTAGGCAGCAACAGTTCCCAGTCAAATTACTTTCAAACATATTCAACAGTTACCTGTATAGTTACCATGACATTGGGAGTTTGAAAAATCAAAGGTAAAACAAATTTAAGTTTTTTTGCCAAATCTAAACCATTAACGTGTTTAAGTCTGTGTTTTTTGTGGCTATATTACGACAGGTGAGATCGATGATGAGAAGCGTGAATCGTGTCGTCACCTGAATATCGCCGGCATGGTCGGATCTATAGATAATGACTTTTGTGGTACGGATATGACAATCGGAACCGATACAGCTTTACATAGAATCATGGAATGTGTGGATGCTATCAGTACAACAGCTGGCAGGTATGGCTCTTGAATCTTGGTGAGAGACAACTTCTGTTGCTTCTTTAACGTGTTTCACCAAGGCCAGAAATTTATCCTCTAGCCCTTACCACTCTGGTGTCAAAATTTTAAATTTTCAAATTAACTTTTATAAAGAACTGGTTTTCATTTTTCAACAAATTTGCTGGGAGATGGTGCTGTCGTAGACAGCAACATCTTCCAGCAAAATTGTTGAAAGATGTACACCGGTTTCTTTGATATTGACACAGTAAAATATAGAATATTGACATCAGACTGCTAAGTGTTAATGCTCAACCGGCCAAAACCAGCCTCTGCAGCAGTCTTCTGAAGTACGTCAGTTTGTTAGCCCGGCGAAGAATCTATAACGTCGGAGTGTTTATCTTTTGCACATAGGTCCCCTCTTAGAACCTGGTAATGCGGTAAGAAGCATGCTCCGTCCTACGTCTAGGTAGTGCTGTATTGCTCTATTCAGGGTCCAGCTAACCAGTGAGCATGTGTGTGCACATGCTCAGTGGTGGGTACCCTTGCCGGGTCCCCATGGCCTATAAATAGGAGGCACTGCACCAGTGTCAGGCATCTGACTTTCGTCCTCCAACCGAAGACAAGCGTCGGGTATACTTCAGCGACGTGGCTTATCACGTTTTTACCTGTTAGCCAAGTGAAGGCCATTTTTTTTAATTTACCACTTGAAAGTTCCAGTGGTAAATTAAAAAAGAGTTCTCTTGGCTTGCAAATTGACATTAACTAAAGAAATTACTGCTTGTAGCCATTAAACATTTACGGCTAGCTTGAGGCTAGTAGCAAATGACCAGGGCTAGGACTATTTGTGGCTTGACCGACTATTTGTGGCTTGACCGTCCTGGTGCAGCAATGTCTTCCAGGCATAGTAATTTCAAACTATTCGACAGAATATGCTATGCATCATAAAGAATTTACTTTTTCTAGGATATGTTGTTGAAAGGGTTAAGCCTTACATGGGGGATTATGTAATTAACCCTTTAATGGTTAAGATTGATCTTGAGAAAATTATAATTTCTGCTCAGTAAATGTCGATTTATAGCCAGATTATTTTTGAAAATTTACCACTGACGTTACTAAAGCGAGCCTTTTCGGCTTATAAATGGACATTTCTTAAGATCACTGCATAGGCTGGTTTTGGCCGGCTTGACCATTGATGGGTTAACACTATGTTGTAGTTGAGGATAAAATTTTAATCTAATTCAATTCTAATGAAAAATATATAGAAATGTACAAATAATTGTTTTTGGTAATCTTCGTTTACTGTTTAGGTTGTATTGCTACTATTGAGCAGTACATTTTTCTAGCCTAGTGTTTTATGCATTCTTGTTTTTCTTTCCAGTCACCAGAGAGCGTTTGTACTTGAGGTGATGGGCAGGCACTGCGGGTATGTTTTTGGTGAGATCAAACCTACTTATAACGGAAAGATGTTTTTGCAGCTGGTTGTTAAGACCACCTTTCTTAATGTACCAACTACAGGACCCTGGGTGAATATTTTGAAACTAATTTGACTAGAAACTGTTGTTGCCATAGGCTCCATATATTCAACAAAATATTTCTTATAATGTCATAAAGAACAGGAATCTAGTTTATCATATGACGTCATAATCAACAACGTCGGATATAGGCTGAGGTCGTAGTCAATTACATAATGAATGACATGATTTAGTCTGTCATAAATGCTTAATAGTCTGGAAAGTTGTATGATTTCTATTTCTACTATTTAATAGACATTCTGTTGAAATTTTGAAACTAATTTGACTGGGTGCTGTTGCTGCCATAGACACCTGCAGCAACAGCGGCCAGGCAAATTAGTTCCAAAATATTCAACAGCTTACCTAGTATATAGATTTCTGGAAATTGAGATTCAGAACGTAGGCGGAGCTTAGCTAGAGATGTGTGGGATATAGCTATAAATCGATTCTTCCATTATACATCCTGTGCCTCTAGTCAAGCCCGCCAAAAATAGCATCTGTATCAAGCTTGAGTTATGGCCATTCACAGATCAAAAATAGCCTCTGTATCAAGCTTGAGTTATGACCATTCACAGACCAAAAATAGCCTCTGTATCGCGCTTGGGTTATGGCCATTCACAGACCAAAAATAGCATCTGTATCGAGCTTGAGTTATGGCCATTCACAGACCAAAAATAGCATCTGTATCAAGCTTGAGTTATGGCCATTCACAGACCAAAAATAGCCTCTGTATCAAGCTTGAGTTATGACCATTCGCAGACCAAAAATAGCATCTGTATCAAGCTTGAGTTATGGCCATTCACAGACCAAAGATAGCATCTGTATCGCGCTTGAGTTATGGACATTCACAGACCAAAAATAGCATCTGTATCGAGCTTGAGTTATGGACATTCACAGACCAAAAATAGCATCTGTACCGAGCTTGAGTTATGGCCATTCACAGACCAAATATAGCATCTGTATCAAGCTTGAGTTATGGCCATTCACAGACCAAATATAGCATCTGTATCGCGCTTGAGTTATGGACATTCACAGACCAAAAATATCATCTGCATCGCGCTTGACTTATGGACATTCACAGACCAAAAATAGCATCTGTATCGAGCTTGAGGTATGGCCATTTACAGCCCAAAAATAGCATCTGTATCGAGCTTGAGGTATGGCCATTCACAGACCAAATATATTTTTGAAGACTGATTCCAGGAACACGGTACATTTTTGAAAATAATCTTATTGACAGACAGAATAAGAAAATAAATTTTTGACCAATTTTGATCGTTGTCATGATCCTTTAAGATACTATTTAGTAATCACCGTGTGTGTACGTGTATGTGTTTCCATGTCTGCATGATGTGATAATATGAAGAGCTGTCATGATGTTTGGTGTCGAAATAAGTGCTTTTTCTGGAAATGGCTGCTGCAGGTTAATTTGTAATCCTGTGTAGTTCTGGCTGAAAAATTATAATAGCAATTCGTGCGCATGCAGATTTTCTATAATATGATTAAATCCCATTGTTAAATGCAAAGAGTACTTGTAAAAAGATTTTTAAAATTTGCATCCCCTACAGAGTGTCTGCATTTTCAATAACTTAACAAAACCTCTGCATAACACTGCTTTGATGACTATTTGATCACTGTTGACTTGTTTTGTTAGGTATTTGGCATTGGTCGGTGCCCTGGCTAGTGAAGCTGACTGGGTGTTTATTCCAGAATGGCCACCGGAAGCGGGATGGGAAGACACGCTGTGTAACAAACTACAAAATGTAAGTCAGTCAATTGATCAGTCAGTGATGGACCTTTCCAGTTTATCCATGCATCATCTGACCCCATAATCAACTACGTGACATGTAGGATAACGTCATAGTCAATTACAGCATGAATGACTCGATTTAGTCCATCATAAATGCTTAATAGTCCGACACATACGAATTGTATGTGTTTACCATTTAATAAATATTCTGTTGAATATTTTAAAACTAATTTGACTGGACCCAGTTAAATTAGTTTCAAAATATTCAAATGCTAACGTGTATAGGTTTCTGGAAATTGATAGAGAGGGAGTTCAGGGATTGATCGATCACAACATGAGAGAGGTGTGGGCGGAGCTTAGCTAGAGATAGATGTGGAATAGCTAAAACTGGAAAGGGTCATTATTTCTCTAGTTGCTGGACAAAATAACAAGAATATAGCTAATATGTTTTATTACCCTCATCCCTAAAAGGGGAAGAGGGTAAATATGCAATCGGCTCTGCATGTCTGTGTGTGTGCATGCGTGTGTTCATATATTTGTGTCTGGTCATAGCTGTATCTTGGAATTAACTATTCAGTATTGATCCAATTTGCCTCAAATTTTAACAAATGACAGGTGGGGTACAATACACCGTGACCTCCAGAGTGTGTGCCATGCTCTGGATTAACGAGCCCAGATCCAGCTCGGATCACCTTCTGGATATGTGTGTATCTCAGAAACTACCGATCTGATTTGGCTGAAATTGTAAAACAAAGTTTGTTATCATGAAGACTGTTTGAAAATTTACAACTGGAATGACTGGCTCGATAACGAAGCCAGTCGTTCCACTGCTTCCAGTGGTAAATGTTAAAAAATAGTCTTCTCTCATTCTGCAAATTGACATTGAAATTTTTGTGTGCAAAATGTTAGTCTGAAAGGGTTAATTAAAAACAAATAATGAAAATGGAAGAGTGAGTGCGTGCAATCTTTGATTTCTCATGTTAAACATGGTCCATAGATCACTGCCAGTAAAATGCCTTGCAAGTGTGTGTGCGTGCGTTTGTACTAGCATGAGTTTCAGGTTTAATCTTTTATCACTGAGAACCTATCATACATAACCTTTACTGATTCCATAATTATTCTGTACTCATGATCAAGAAAAATGGAAATGTTTTTAGCTCACCTGGCCTGAAAGGCCAAGTGAGCTTATGCCGTGGCCACCATCCGTTGTCCGTCCATCCGTCGTCCATCAACTTTTCCTTTAAACGACTTCTCAAGAACCGCTGGGCCGATTTCAATTATTAGCTCACCTGGCCTGAAAGGCCAAGGGGCTTATGCCGTGGCGACCATCCGTCGTGTGTCCGTCGGTCCATCAACTTTTCCTTTAAATGACTTCTGCTCAAGAACTACTGGGCCGATTTCAGTTATATTTGGCAGGAAGCATCCTTACAGCAGAGGGATTCAAGTTTGTTCAAATAGAGCCAATCGGCCAATTTGCCCCGTGGCCATCTTGGATTTCGGCCGATTTTAGGAAAGGTCTTTAAAAATCTTCTCTGAACTTATGAAACCTCATCTACGGAAAAACGTATGCCAAGTTTGCTCAAGACGACTTGATTGACAGAATGGTTCAGCTTTGTCATCTTGGATGACCTAGTTTTCTCGAAAATGACCTCCAGAACCGCTGAAGGGATCATGCCAAAATCTGGTCGATATGATCAGGGACTAAGAGCCATTAAAGTTTGTTCAAGGGAACTTGCTCCGTCAAAAAACATGACCGCCGTGGGCCAATCAAAATGTAGCCTGTTTGGCGGCCATATTGGATTTTTTTATTTGATGGATGTTGAGACCAAAATTGGTTCTATATATGTTTTTGGGTATTCTGAGCTCAAATTTGCAATTTTTGAAATTGTTTGATAAACAGTTTGACGGCCATCTTGGATAATTTTCTCGTCAAATCTCCCATGCTAAAGCAATGGGAAATTTAAAATGTCTTCTCGAGAACTATTAGGCCGATTTCAATTAGGTTTGGCAGGAAGCATCCTTAGGGCATAGGGATCCAAGTTTGTTCAAATGAACCCGATCGGCCAGTTTGCCGGCGCCCACTTTGGATTTCAGCCAATTTTAAGAAATGTCTAAAAATCTTCTCCGAAACCGCTTGGGGAATGTTCATCTAAGCTAAGAGGTAAGCCAAGTCTGTTCAAGAGGACTTGATTGACCAAATGGTTCGGCGACGGTCTTGGATGACCTAGTTTTCCTGAAAACGACTCCTCCAGAACCGCTGAAGGGATCAGGCTGAAATTTGCGCGATATTATTAAGGACTAAGGGCCATTAAAGTTTGTTCACAGGAAGTTGATCCGTCAAAAAATACCTGGGCACCGTGGGCCAATCAAAATGTAGTGTGTTTGGCGGCCATATTGCACTTGCAAAAATGTCCACAAACTCATTTAAACGACTACTAAACCACCTACCAACAATTTTGCATATTATGATTTAAGATTTGCCATTTTCAAGACTGTCGGATAAACGGTTTAGCAGCCATCTTGGATCATTTACCCACCAAAATCTCACATACTAAAGTAATGAGGAATTTAAAATGTATTCTTCTCGCGCTATCTTGGATTTTGGTCGATTTTAAGAAATTTAAAAATCTTCTCCAAAACCGCGTGGGGGATCAATTCAAAATGCATGAAATATCATCTAGGGCAAGAGCTGCACCAAGTTTGTTCAAGGGAACTTGATTGGCCAAATGGTTTGGCGGCCATTTTGGATAACCTATTTTTTCACAAAACAACTCCAGAAGCACTGAGTGGATTGGGCCAAAATTTGGGAGATATGATTAGGCACCGAGTGCCATTCAAGTTTTTTCAAGGGAAGGAGCTACGTCAGAAACATGGCTGCAGTAGACCAATCAAAATGTAGCATGTTTGGCGGCCATATTGGACTTGCAAAAATGTCCACAAACTCATTCTCCTAAACCAGCCACCAACGATTTTGACAAAAATGCATAGTGCTCCAGGTGAGCAACACAGGCCCCTTGGGCGTCTTGTTTCAATAATCACAAAACCTCTGAACAACTACATGTAGATCCGTATCATTTCTTTAATCCATCTCATTATGCAGATGATGTTTTAAGTCTATGAATTAAGATCATGATTATTGTGAGAATCTTTTAACCGAATGTCATTACTGGCTGACATGCAAGAATGACTCAATTAAATGGATCTCAAAATATTCAGTATTCATTTCTACTTCAACTTTACATACTTGAATTTTCTGAGAATTGCAAAGAAAAGAGTAATACAATGTAACATTTGTCTATAGATCATCAATAAAACAGTTGTTTTTGTTATTTTAGGAGAGACAGCTTGGCCAGAGACTGAATATTATCATCATCGCTGAAGGTGCTATTGATCGTCAGGGTAACCCTATTACATCAGATATGATCCAAAAAGTAAGTATAGTTGCAGCAGCAGTAGTAGTAATAGTAGTTGAAGGGGGAGGAGGAGGGTGAGGAGCAGTAGCAGCAGCAGCAGCATCTATATAGTAGCAGTATGAACATCAGTAACATTAACATTTTCCACCCTGATGACAAAAGAAACTGATGTATATTTATATTTTTCAATGATTTTGTGAACAATGTTTTTGTCACTTTTTCCACCAAATTTGTTGCAAAATGAACAACAGTTTAATCGTTTAATTTAATTTGAAAATTAAAAATTTTAACATTCAGAGGCATAAGTGTTAATAGTACACTGAACTTTCCCAGAACTGAACCATCGATAAAGTAATCACCTCAGAATTGGTTACCTGTGCCTGCCTGCCTCCCTGTCTGTGTCCATCTGGCCGAGGTACGGATGACTGACCAACTGACTGATGAACCAACTATCTGATTGTCTGCCCGAGCAACTGACTGTCCATTTGCTGGTCTGTCTGTGTCTCCATCCATCCATCCGCCCGTCTTCCTGTCTGTCTCTGTCCTAGTCTGTTTCAGAAACTGCTGATCAGATCTAACTCAAATTTAGCACAAGAAAGCCTGCTCTCGGAAACCTGGATTCTCAAACCTTGGTCTTGATCCTAGAAAATTAGGAAAAAATAACGATGTTGATTGTTCTGCAATCTGTTTGTTTTTGTACTATTCTATTATCACACTCATTACTGTCTTGCTGCGTATATTTCAGCTTATTACAAAACGTCTGAAATACGACACACGTGTAACCGTTCTGGGTCACGTACAGCGAGGGGGACGACCTTCAGCTTTCGACAGAATTCTAGTAAGTCTTTAATTTCATCTGAATCCTTTATTCTTAGCCTACATCTATTTACTTGCTGCTAATTTTTACCTGAACTTTTAGAAATATGATAATTTATAGCAGTGTTTAACCCTTCTTACACTAATGTCAAAAATTAAATTGTAAGACGAAACAATATTAATGATCGCTTCCAGTAATATCTTTTCCAAAACTAAAATGAGTATTCATAAAATTGAATGGAATCTCGACGTTTGATATTTCAATGACAAGAAGTTAAAACCAGTGGTGTTTTATGAGACGGAAACACTGATTTCAACTTAAGCTGAATAATTATATATATGCACAGTACAGGTCAGAAATAAGTTAACATGTTTCCAAAATAAAAACTGAAATATGTTAGTACAATTTTGAACACGATGTAAGAAATATTCGTTTGAATATTCTGGACTAAATTTTATCAGAAGCCATTGCTGCTTTAGGCAGCAATGGCGTCCAGTCCAATTAAGTTCAAAATATTTAGCAATAAGTTTTGTTTTATTTTGGAAACAAGATTAGGTTTTTGTGAGCTTTAAAGCTGAAATGATGTCTCTTAGCATTGAAAAGTATATACGAGCCAAGACTCGGAATGTGCCACAATTTGTTTAGTAATGGTCCTTTCCAGAGTACCCACCCATCATATGATGTCATAATGAACTGCGTGATGTGTGCAATGACATCATAATGAATGACGTCATGAATGATGTCGATAAGTACGTCACGAACGCATATTTGAAGACGGTCTATGGGCTGTTGTACAAATTGTTTGCTTTTACTATTTAATAAATATTCTGTTGAATATTTTGAAACTAATTTGACTTGGCGCTGTTGCTGCTTATGGCAGCAACAGCACCCAGTCTAATTAGTTACAAAATATTCAACAGCTTCCCTGTATAGTTTTCAGGAAATTGATAGCTAGGGCATTCGGGGAGTGATCAATCCAAACACGGCGAGGTGTGGGTGGAGCTTAGCTAGTGATGGGCGGGGCATAGCTAAAAATCGAAAGGTCCATTGTAAGGGTTGGGGAACCCGTCTAAATCCCACCAGGGATGAATAAAAAAATCAGGCTCCATGTCAGTTCTAAGTTAACGCTAGAATATTCCCCTATATCGGAGGTTGAATCTGTTTAATATCTAATTGTGGTCTGCGTTACGACGTCCTGGGTTGCCTTTAAGCCACCTTAAGTGTTATAGAAATATAATGTTTGAAAACGTCAATGAAAATCCTACCAGGTGTAAATAAAGAATTAGACCCATCAGTGTTTTAGCTTAGAATTTTAGAGATGAATGCCATCAGGGCATGCTAAAAATTAAAACAGAGTGCCCACATTCATTGACTGCCCGCATTCTATGTCATATAATAAATCGGTACACATACTTTCATTATTAGCTCACCTGGCCTGAAAGACCAAGTGAGCTGATGCTGTGGCGTCCGTCTGTCTGTCTGTCAACTTTTGTTTTAAGACGCTACGCTACTCCTTAACCAATAGCCGAATCTTAAAATTTTGGTCAAAGGATGCTATTGTGCTCGGATCCGAAACCTCCATTTGGAATTTTGATTCATAAATATTTTGGGTCAAAATCTTAGATTTTATTACAAATTTACCGGAAATTGTTAAATTGCTTCTTCTCCTTACCCTTTTGACTGATTTCAATCAAATTTGACTGAAAGGATCCTATGGTCATAGGTTATAGAACTTGCATTCAGAATTTTGATTCGTAAATAATTTGGGTGAAAATCTTATATTTTATGAAAAATTTACCTGAAATTGTCAAATTGCTTCTTACAATTTTGACCAATTTCAACCAAATTTGGCTGAAAGGACCCTATTGTGGTAGGCTCCGGAACATCCATTCGAAATTTTGATTCATAAATTTTTTTGGTTAAAAAATCTAATATTTTATGAAAAATGTACCGGAAATTGTCAAATTGCTTATTGTCCTTACCATTCTGAGAGGTTTCAACCAAATTCAGCTGAAAGGATCCCTTCGTGATGGGCTCTAGAACCATACAGAATTTTAATTTGTCAATTTTTTGGGTGAAAATCTTAGATTTTGTGAAGGTTTACCGGAATTGGTCAAAATACAACTTCTCCATATACTCCTGATATATGTCAGCCAATTTGGTTAGATGTATTCTATGGTGATAGGCTCCAGAACTTACATTCAGAATTTTGATTGGTCAATTTTTCCGGTGGTCATCTTGTTTAATGTAGAGAATCATGTATATTTAAACGCAAATGTTTCAAATGCTAATGGTACAGGTGAGCGTCATAGGCCCTTGGGCCGCTTGTTTAAATAGACTTGTCTTGTCATGTAAATGAACAATTCTTAAGACCACTACAGAAGCTAGTTTTGCCAATCTTGCGTATTTAACCCTTACCGCTCTGATGTCAAAATTTCAAATTTTCAAATTAAATTAAGATGAACTGGTGTTCATCTTTCAACAAATTTGGTGGAAGATGATGCTGTCATAGACAGCAGCATCTGCCACCAAAATTGTTGAAAAATGTGCACCAGTTTCTTTGATACGGCCACATTAAAATATAGAATATTAACATCAGTGTGGTAAGTGTTAACCCTGAGTAGTTGATTCTTTAACACATGAAATTGCCGTGTCTCGAATGCTTGAAAACTACACCAGAAAATTGTTGAATATTTTGCCACTAATTTAAATGGAACGTGTTACTGCCATCTTCCAGTCAAATTAGTTTCAAAATATTTAACGGAATGTTCCTTACATGAGAAGGAATTTGTCACTTCTAGTCTGTCCTGTATATTATTAGGGGTGTCGTATGGGAGCTGAGGCAGTGCTGGCTTTAATGGACGCCACACCAGACACGCCCGCCTGCGTTGTGTCCCTAGACGGAAACCAGACTGTTAGAGTACCTTTACTGCAATGTGTTCAAAGGGTAAGATTTATTACGCGTGAAAAAAACAGGCATATGAAGGCACTATAGTTTCTATGTAGGCAGCTTTGTCATAAATGGAATTATTTTTTACAAATATACTAACCAAAAGTTAGACACAGACAATTTGACAAACAAACAGACAGACTTATACTAGATTGGTTGGTCGATCGTGTGTCATAGTAAATCCCCCAGATTAATGGCTTGAATCTTTAGATTCCCCCACCTCCAATATGTAAATGTTCTCTTGCACTCTGCAATCATATGGGTAACTCCAATATGGAATTTGTTTGAATTGCATCCAATGGTTTTGGAGGAGATCCGGTACAATTATTTTGACCCTTTTGGGATAACTAGTAGTGAGTAACAAATAAACAAGTGTGCCACGCTGTGTCAGTAGCTATGACATGGTGGCTTTATCAGAAAAGTGAAAGCTTGACAGACAGACTGACCGACAAACTAATGGACCTTTCCAGTTTTAGCTATGCCCCGCCCATCCCTTGTTAAGCTTATGTTGGGATCGATCGATCTCTGAACTTCTTTACTATCAATTTCCAGAAACCTATATGGGGAAATCTGTTGAATATTTTGAAACTAATTTAACTGGGTCCCAGTCAAATTAGTTTCAACATATTCAACAGAATGTTTATGAAATGGTAAAGACATACATTTCATACAATGTGTCAGACTATTAAGCATTACAGACAGACTATATCGAGTCATTCATGATGTCATAATTATGACGTCAGCCTACACGTCACATAGTTTATTATGACATCATATGAGTGAGTGAGGAAATGGAGTTGGTCTTTCAAGTTTTTCACAAACAAGTGGTAGGTCTTGCTATCATGGAGGAATCCAGTTTTAGCTATGCCCTGCCAATCTCTAGCGAAGCTCCACCCACACTTCGCCATTTTGGGATCAAACGATCCCTGCACTCCCTGAATCTGAATTTCCAGAAAAGTATACAGGTAAGCTATTGAATATTTTGAAACTAATATGACAGGGTGCACCAGAGCCCAGTCAAATTAGATTAAAAATATTCAACAGAATGTTTATTAAATAGTAAAGACATACAATTCCTACAACAGACTATTAAGCATTTATGATGGACCAAATCGCATCTTTCATGATGTAATTGATTATGACGTCAGCCTACATGTGATGGAGTTGATTAGGATGTCATATGATTGATAAAAAAAAATTGAATGCTTCCATTGCGACATAGACAGCTTTGTCAGTAATGTCAAAATAATTTGACAGACCGACATAATAGTTACGAGTCCAGTGTTCTCCATGGCATCCAAATTTTGGAGGTCCCAGGAACCACACACCCTGCAATCTGGGGGTCCCAAGCTCAGATCTGGGGTTCTCGTGCAGTTTTTCTCATCCGTCCTAAAATTAGAGAGTACCATGGACGCAAAACTATCAATTCACCTTTCCCGAGTATCCATCCATCATCTGACCTCGTATGATGTCATAATCAGCTCAGAGCGTGTATGATGACGTCACAATCGTTATGTCACAAACGGTTCCATATAGACCGTCAGTATATCTCAAACAGTCCGACACGTTGTATGAATTGTATGTCTTTGTAATTCTTTGCTATTTAATAAATATACTGTTGAATATTTTGAAACTAATTTGACTAATTAGGCAGCAACAGCACCCAATCAAATTAGTTTCAAGCTATTCAACATCGATCGATCACAACACGAGCGAGGTGTGGGTGGAGCTTAGCTAGTGATGGGTGGGGCATAGTTAAAAATGGAACGGTCCATTATGTTGGTCCCTGCTAGATTTTGTGAGTATTTTTGTGTTTTTGTGCAAAAGCTTATAAAACTAGTATTTAGTATTTAACAATCGTGCAAGATTTTTAAGGGGTCCCATGGATTTCACTGCAACTACTTTTGGGGGTCCCAAGCTACATTTAGTGGTAAATACCCTTAAAAGGGCCCTTATGAGAATCCCTGTTTGCATCAGCGTCGCAACTGAAAGCCATAGGCCAAGTGTGCATCTATTGTAAATACAGAATCCCCCTTGTTAATCAATCCTTTTAGCTAAAATTTACGAAAACTACACCGGAAAACTGTTGAATATTTTGCAACAAATTTGCCTGGAGCCGATTACTACCATCTTCCAGTCAAATTAGTTTCAAAATAATTTAAAGAATGTTTCTTGCATGAGAAAGAGTTTGTCACTTCTAGTCTGTTAGTGTGAAATGGTTATTAAACCACTCATGGTCTCAAAAGCAGGAATCCATGAAATTGTCAGTTTTTAAAACTATTCTTTCATGAGAATCTCGGTAGCTGCGGATTCTAGATTTCTTTCTAGTATTTTCCTGATTTCTTTAGATCACACACACAATTGTGGAATCCTAGTGTATAGTCACACCCCTTCTTAAAATTTGACCAAAATCGAACTAGTCGTTTCCGAGATATCCACAGATCCACAATTTTATCAGATCCGAATCTAGGTTCTTTTATCCAGTTTATGGGCAAGGTCTAGATATCCTCTTGCATGCCAAGTTCTGTTGTTGTGTTAAAATTTGTGCTAAATTGTATTAGAAGTTTTTGTGATGCAGTCCGTAGTAAGCTTTTGTGACTGACTGACGGATGGACTAACCAACCAAGAGAGAATGCAGTTTATTGAGCTGTTTCTTGCATCTATGAGTGCGCGTTATCATGCTGCTTTTCCTTGTTATTGTAGACAAAAGCTGTACAAGAAGCGATGAACGCAAAGAACTTCCCGGAAGCAGTCAGACTAAGGGGAAGGTTAGTCATACAAACAACATATAGTGCTTATTATGCTTATGCTAGATGATTCGTTCGGATTACGGATATGGATCGGATTTCTGCGTACCCCTTTATTGTTCATTTAGTACTATTATCATCAGTATGGCGAGCCTTAGACCAATAGTGTTTTCACAACCTCTTTAGAAATAGGGAGATAGGCTAGGCGAGTTTTAACCCTTTAGTGGTCAAGCCTGCTAAAAGCGGCCTATGCTATGGTCTTGTGGAATGCCCATTTACAGGCCAAGGGAATACAAGTGTTGAAAATTTACCATCAGAATTACTGGCTCAATAACCAAGCCAGTTATTCCTGTGGTAAATTTTCAAAAATTATTCTCTTGTCTTGTAAATGGACATTCAATAAGCATCTATTTAAATGTTCTTGACTAAATCTGACTAATAAAGGGTTAAGCGAGTGGTAGCTTCTTTAACAGAACACTACTATCATTCTCTACAACCGCCCCCCCCCCCCCTCTCTCTCTCTCTCTCTCTCTCTCTCTCTCTCTCTCTCTCTCTCTCTCTCTCTCTCGCTCTCTCTCTCTCTCGCTCCTCTCTCTCTCTCTACATGCCACTTAGTTGCTTATGACGTCATATGATTGATGGATAAACTGGAAATCCGGAATCCTCAATTGCTCAAAGATGTACAGTACAGCTCAGACTTAACATGGTTCAAAAACAAAATAAGACATACATGTACTGTTGGATATTTTGAACATAATTCCATTGGAAGCTACTGCTGCCTGGGGCAACGATGTCTGCCAATCCAATTATGTTCAAAATATTCAACAGAACATTTACATCGGGTTTAAAATTGTGCTAACTTGCATGTTTTGGAAACATTACCATATAGATGAGCTGTAGTGTAGATTGCCTTGTGTGCTTGAGAGCCTGCACGTAGCCTGAAAGATCAACTGAGCCTATGTCATGATGACATGCTGTCTATCATCTGTGTTTCCTCAACCCTTCCTTTAGATGACTTGTCAAGAACCATTGAGCTGATTTCAGTCAAATTTGTCAGAAAACATCATAGAGATTCAAGATTGTTGAAACGGAGCTGATTGGTACATGTATATTTGATGAGTGGGCATCTTTGATTTTGAGCAACTTTTAGAAACAGCTTTACACATTTTCGCCGTACCTGTTTGACCAATGGACCTTTCCAGTTTTAGCTATACCCTGCCCATCTTTAGCTACTATCCAACCACACCTCGCTCGTATTGGGATCAATCGATCCCTGAACTGCCTGACTCAATTTCCAGAAAACTATACAGGTAAGCTGTTAAATATTTTGTAACTAATTTAACTGGCTGCTGGTGCTGCTGATGGCGCCCAGTCAAATTAGTTTCAGAATATTCAACAGAGTTGTTGTTAAGTGGTAAAGACATACAATTCATACAATGTATCAAACCATTAAGCGTTAAAGACGGATTAAATCAAGTCATTCATGACATAATGATTATGATGTCATCCTACATGTCACATAGTTGATTATGACATCATATGATGGACGGATAGATTACCGTCACCAACCCACACACCCAGGGCTTGATGTAGAAACTCCTTCAGCGCATGTCCCAGAACAAACTTTAACATCTCCGAGAACATGGACAAACATGTTCTTCAAGAGTACACACATACAGGACTCGCCTACGCTGCCAAGAAAATAGACACCTGTCACACTGGGAACAGCATTAGAAACCTGTCACACTGGGAACAGCATCTACCTCCTTAGCTGCAGAAAATGCCACACGTGCTGTGACCATCAAAAATTTATATCCAAGATCACCTACTCTCAATGGAGGAGTCCAGTTTCTCAGTCAACCATATGATGTCATAATCAATCAGACTAATCGTCTAGGATGATGTCATAATCAATTACTTATAGCGTAGCTAAGTTCGGCATGAACGCTTAATTGATGATGGACTATGCGTTGTTGTGTGAATTCTATGTATTTACTATTTAATAAACATTCTTTTGAATATTTTGAAACTAATTTGACTGCTGTTTCTGCCATAGAGGTTTAATTCCAGTTTGCCATTAGGCTAATTAAGTTTTAAACCATTTCCTCGTGAATGCAAATGTAACTATAAGATCAATTACTAGACACACACACACGCACGCATGTGTGCGTGCGTGAATGCCCAGTAATTGATCTTATAGTTTCCTGCTATATATTTTGAAAACAATTTGCCTGAAAGTTGTTCCTGCCAATTAAATTTTTGACTGGTGAATATTAAGATTTGTAGTATCCCTTCTATTGCAATATGCTAAACTGTGTTTCACAACCTTTCTACTAAACTGCCAGTGTACAAGTTTAATAACCATCTTGGAAAGTTAGCAATGTCAATCACTGGTTAATGCTTTTACTACTGAATGGCCAATCACTGATTAACTCCTTTACTGCAGATGAATGTTACAGGTCCTTTGGCCCGCTTCTGGTTTAACCCTCTAATGGCTGAGTATCGCTTATTGAATATCCCATTTGCAGGCCAAGAGAAGACTTGAAATGACTGGCTCAGTTATCAAGCCAGGCATTCCAGTAGTAAACTTAAAAAATTTCCTTGTGGCCGAGGACATTCTTAAAGCCCACTGCAGAGGTACGCTTCGATGAAAGTGTTAAATTTAGAATATCCTCATGACATCATAATTTCTACAGAGACACTTATTATATTTAAATGAAACTTTGTATATGCGTAATGAACGTACCTCTAAACAGAATATGTTCTATGCCTCGTATTAGTCATGTTAGTTGTATACTCTAACTCATTAACAAATTGACTGTGTCAAAGGACAAATTTTCTACAAAAAAGTGGACCTTTCCAGTTTTAGCAATGCCCTGCCCATCTCTAGCTAAGCTCCACCCACTCCTCACTCATTTTGAGATCGATCAATCCCTGCACGCCTTGACTATCAATTTTGAGAAAACTATACAGGTAAGCTGTTGAATATTTTGAAACTAATTTGACTGGGTGCTGTTCCTGTTTCAAAATATTCAACCGCATGTTTATAAAATAGTAAAGCCATACAATTCATACAACCTGATGGACTAGTAAGCGTTTAAGACGGACTAAATCGAATCATGATGTAATGATTATGACGTCGTCCTACACGTGATGCAGTTGATTATGACATCATAGGATGTATGGATAAACTGGAATTATCCATGAGAAGCCTGATGTATTTTGTGTGCTGCGCTTGTTACCACCATCACGCTACTGTTAACTATCTGTTACCACCATCTCGCTACTGTTAACTATCTGTTACCACCATCACGCTACTGTTAACTACCAGTTACCACCATCACGCTACAGTTAACTATCAATTACCACCATCACGCTACTGGTAACTATATGTTGCCACCATCGCACTACTGTTAACTATCTGTTACCACCATCACGCTACAGTTAACTATCAGTTACCACCATCACGCTACTGTTAACTATCTGTTACCACCGTCACGCTGCTGTTAACTATCTGCTACCACCATCACGCTACCGTATCCAGAGCGCTTTTTACATTTATTCACAGAGAGTTCTCTAACCAGCTGAGAAGCTACCTGACACTAAGTGAACTGCAACTGTAATAAAAACATTGTTATATTTCTTAATCAAATACAATCAAGCCTGTCTATGACATCAATGGAGGAATCCAGTTTATCGATCAATCATACGATGTCATAATGAACTACATGACGCGTAGGCTGATGTCATAATCAATGATGTCATGAATGACTCGATGTAGTCAGTCTTAAATGTTCAATAGTCCGTCAGGTTGTACAACTTGTATGTCTTTACCGTAATAATAAACATGCTGTTGAATATTTTGAAAATAATGTGAGTGGATGCTGTCGCTGCCAATGGCAGCAAATGCTCCCAGTCAAACTATTTTCAAAATAATCAACAGCTTACCTGAATATTTTTCTGGAAATTGAGATTTGGAGTGCAGGGATGGATTGGTCCCAACACAGGCGAAGTGTGGGTGGAGTTTGGCTATAGATGGGCTGGGCATAGCTAAAACCGGATTCCTCCATTGCTTTGCAGGTCAAATGTTCATTAATGGCCCAGGTGCTCAAAACTGTTCTTTGCAGTGGTTTTGAGAAATGTCCATTTTGCTGGTCAAGAGAATACTATTTTTATCCAGCCCTATGTGAACCGGAGGATGGCTCGGCATAGCAACCCTTTTAATGGTCACATTTGGTCAAGAAAATCTAAATATTTGCATATTAAATGTCCATTTGCAGGATAATAGAAGTCTGTTTTTGAAAATTTACCACTGGAATGACTGGCTCATCTCATTCCAGTGGTAAATTTTCTAAAATAGTCTTCTGTTCTCCTGCAAATGGACATTCCCTGAGACCAGTTTTGGCCGGTATGACCATTAAAGGGTTAATCCATCGAGGACTTATCCGATGTCAATAGCAATTTACAGCTTAGTTGTAGGCCATCAGTGCATCCAGTCTACGTGATAATGATGATGATTCTCAAATTCCTTCCATGCTATAACATGCTTTGGACGGGTGGTTTCTCTCCTTTTAACCCTTTAATGGTCATACCGGCCAAAACCGGCCTCTGCTATGGTCTTGTGGAATGTCCATATACATGCAAAGAGAATACACTTTTTGAAAATTTATCAGTGGAATGACTGGCTCGATAACCGAGCCAGTCATTCCCGTGATAAATTTACAAAAGATGTTATTCTGTTGGCCTGTAAATCGACATTCAATAAGAAAATATTAAAATTTTGTTGACCAAATTTGACCGTTGAAGGGTTACGGCAAGAATTATAAGAATGTTAGTTTTTCGATTGACATTTAATTCGGTAAAGGCTTATACGATTTTAATGAAACTACAGCATTGTTAGCTCACCTGGCCTAAAAGGCAGTGAGCTTATGCCATGGCGGCCATCCGTCGTCCGTCCGTCAAATCGCTTCTTCTCATTAACGGTTTGACCGATTTCAACCAAATTTGGCTGGGAGAATGCTACACTGGTCCAGAAGTTTTTTCCTGAATTTTGATTGGTCAATTTTTTTGTGGTGAAAACCTGATTTTATTAAAAATTTACCAAAAATGGTCAAAATGCTACTCCTCCATAGCCGCTCGACATATTTCAACCAAATTTGGTTAAATGGATTCTATGGTGATAGGTTCTAGAACTATATTCAGAATTTTGATTGATCAATTTTTTGGGTGAAAATCTTAGATTTTATGAAAAATCTACCGGAAATGGTCAAAATGCTATTCCTCCTTAGCTGCTTGACCATATTTCAACCAAATTTGACTAGGTGGCTTCTATTGTGGAAGGCTTTAGAACATCTATTTAGAATTCTGATTGATCAATTTTTTGGCTGAAAATCTTAGATTTTATGAAAAATCTACCGGAAATGGTCAAAATGCTATTCCTCCTTAGCTGCTTGACATATTTCGACTAGATGCATTGTATGGTTGTAAGCTCTAGAATCGCCATTTTGATTGATTAGATTTTGTAAAAAGATTAACGGAAATTATCAAAGCGCTACTCCTCATTAACTGATTGGCGGATTTGAACCTAATTTAGTTGCAAGGACCCTATGGATGTAGGTTTCAGAACTTGTATACAGAATTTTGATTGGTAAATTTTTTGTGTGAAAATCTGGAATTTTATGAAAATTTAGCTGATATCGCTTACAACACTATTCCTTATTAACTGCTTGATTGATTTCAACCAGACTTGGATAGAAGGACCCTATGTCGCCAGGCTTCAGATCTAGTATGCAGAATTTTGATTGGTCATTTTTTGGCTGGCGATCTTGGAGATTCCAAGCGTTGGTAAATCAGTTAAAAGCCTACACCTCATTAACCACTTGGCAGATTTCAATCAATCTCAGCAGGAAGGACCCTAGGTGGGTAGACTTCAGAACATATATGCAGAATTTTGATTGGTCAATTCTTTTGGTAGCCATCTTAGATTTCCGAAAATTATCCGCCATGTCTTTAAATGCAATTGGTTCAAATGCTAATGGTCCAGGTGAGCGCCACAGGCACTTGGGCCTCTTGTTCTATGCAATGATTGCATCCATTCTACATCATAATAAAACATCAAATTTGGTACTTTTCCATAATTGTTTTTAGTTCAAACTTTTGAGGGATATTTTACTTACAGTGTAACTGTGTATGGCTTTATATACGCAGGTCTGCGCTCCATGTAGAAAACTTACAAATAGAATGACTGGCTTGGGTATATAGCCAGGTATTCCAATAGGCCTGCGCGATTATGTGATTAAATCGAAAATCGCGATTATGTTTTAAATCGTGAATTTATATGATTAAAAATGAAATACTTAAATAATCGTGAATATTTTCTATTGCATAAAATATTTCAAAACATATCATTCAATTACTTTTTAATGTGATTTGTCATTAAAAATGACATTTTGCTTTGTGAATGTATATCCATTTGCAGGGCAAGAGAAGACTAATTTTGAAAATGTATTACTGGAATGTTCTCGAGCTAGGTATTCCAGCGATACATTTTCAAAAATAGTCTTCTCTAGCCCTGCAAATTGACTTTTCTAAACCCCATTTCAATTTTCGTCATTGATATGCTTTTTTTGCTATGTCTTGATAATTTGTATCCAAGCTGAGTAATCGAGGAATCACGATTATTTTTAATAATTGATCGCGATCACTCGACACGCGATCACTCAACACAATAATCGCACAAGCCTATTTTCCAGTGGTACCATTTTAAGAAAATAGTATTCTCTTGGCCGAGGGCATTCTTCAAGACCACTGCACAGGCTAGTTTTGACTGACTTGACCATTGAAGAGTCCATGCTTGGCCTAAGGTGATTTATATAGACAGATTTGACTGTAATAGGTTTCTGTCCAGGTCTGAGTGCTAGCTAATTTTTCGCACAGTCATACATGGCTGTTCTAAATCTTACTTATATAGCATTTAGTTTGTAATTTTTGTCAAAAAATCTCAAACATTGAACAAATTATATGTATGACAATTAAACTAGTATCCTGTTCAGTGTCAAGTTATTTTCAAAATCAAATATTTTGCAGTGTAATTAACTAATTTTATTTTCAGTCAATTTGTCTCATTATTGTAGTCCTGTTTCTTTACCAATTAGAATATTCCCTTCAACCTCCGTGTTGTCTGGACAGAACCCCCGACATATTTTGGCTTACAATGAATACTGCTGAGCGCCTAATTTTAGATTATTATAACCTTTTGGATAGAAAAGTGTTTATTTTTGTAAATAATTTTGCTGAAAGCTGTCTTAGCCCTTTAATGGTAAAATTTTGGCCCAAAAAATTTAATATTTGCTAATCAAATGTCCATTTACAGGCCAAAAGAATACAATTTTTGAAAACTTTTGAATGGAATGACTGGCTCGGTTATCGAGCCAGTCATTCCAGTGGTAAATTTTCAAAAATTGTATTCTCTTGGACTGTAAATGGACATTCCTCAAGACCACTGCAAAGGCTGGTTTTGGCTGGTATGACCATTAAAGGGTTAACCCTTATCATTCTGATGTCAATATTCAATCTTTTACCATGTCAATAGCAACGACAGCACCATCTTCCACCAAATTTGTTGAAAAATGAACACCAGTTCATCCTTTAATTGAATTTGAGAATGTTTAATTTTCACATCAGTGGTAAGGGTTGAACAACATAAGTTTGAATCGGCTACATTATCCTCAATGATAAACACTAATTTTTGTCCTGTATTGAAATGAATTATCAGTGCTTATATTCTTCAGCAGTAACAATGTCAAGCCTTTTAAAAATGTTTTCTTATTCATTCTTTAGATTAAAACTGTATTATATACTAATTTATCATTTGTGTTCGTTATGTGATTTTCTTTGTTGCATTATTAATTTGTAAATCACACTTTAACAAGTTTCAGTATTTGAAATACATATTCCAGATATTTACCCTTGGTAACGATGATCTATTTACTTGGCCAAAAATGGCTTCTCCAGTGGTATCAAGTGATGTCCATTTATAGGGCAAGAGAGTGCATTTTTGCCGAGTCCTGTACGTGGAGAATTATCTCGACTTAGTGATCCGACTGACATCCGGCATCAGAATAGAGCGATCCATCTCTATAGCTATGCCTCGCCCATTTCTAACTAAGCGCTGCCTAGGGCTGGGCGATATACTGGTTTCACACCGTCTCACGTTTTTTCATGGCGACGAAATTTGAAAAAACAAAAAACGTTCGTAAGATCTCCATGGTGCGAAATCTTGTCACTGTCCTAACCTTGTTTGTTCTTGACTTTACTATCATCTAGCAGGTAATCATTTGCTAATAGTGCCATAAATTAAAGGCATCTATAATGATTAGCCGTGGGAAATCAAGGATGTTGGTGAAATCCCAACAAATCGGCCGCGAACAACACTGCAAAAATGATTTGACAAGCAACATGCTACAAAAACAACCACACTATACAATGAACTCGCAATCCAAACATCGTCATCATTTCCATTAGGTTGTGGCCAACATAAAATGATCCAACACCGAATAATACATACTAAACAAATTGCTTCAACGACCAAGAAATAAAAATGATTAAATTCGCTTATGTTGTTTGGCTAGTTGTAGTAGTCGTAATGTGAGAGGTTGTTAACGAATTCTGATGCCAGGATATTCACTAATATTGATTTTATGAAAGAAATTCCTGTAAATCGTAGTATTTCTTATCATGTGACGTTATTTTGTTGATAGAGTTAAAATCGTAATGTTTTGTTCTACGGGACGTGTTCGCGTATCTGCCAGACTATGTAGCATTGAGATAAGTAGATCTAAGTTAGATTCCCGTGAATCATTGCGCTTATGATGTCAATTTATGATAATCTCTTTATTATGCTCACGAAAAATATTCAGACAGACAGCGTTTGGTGAGAATTCTTGAGACACAATTTCGAGGAAATGACTAGCCTTCAGGTACGTGCTGAATGACATTCACCCGCGTACACGGGAAGGACACGTTATTGAAGAGTATTACTGAATACCACCAAGTACTCAAATGCACATGACTTACTAGACTAGATAATAGGTGGTTATATGAACTCTAGCCATATCGGCGCTCCTCGAGTAGCTACTCCCTTAGGGGCCTAAACTTGCTTTTCGTTTAGAAAAAAACACCCAGCCCTAGCTCCGTCCACGCCTGGGGTGTGATCGATCGACCCCTGAATTCACAGAATCCCAATATCAAGGTGGCTATACAGGTAACCTAACCTGTTACGGTAGGAACAGCACCCAGTCAAATTAGTTTCAAAATATTCAGCGAAATGTTTCTTAACTGTCTCGCTGTTGCAAGCCACCAGACAATAATTTCAATGAGCAAACATCCTTGACGTGCTGAATATTTCGAAAACAATGTTGGTGGCCACCAACAGCTTTCAGTCAAATTGTTTCAGAAATGGCCTCCTTGACCTGAAAATGGACATTCACTGAGAAAAAGATATCATTTTCTTGACCAATCTTGTCGACTACAGGGTTAAAAATTAAACTTCCTTATAGAATCATTCAACAATATGTTAATAAGTCAGAATAATTATTATGAGAAAAAACCCTAATGGATGTGTTTTAAATACAAAAATACAGTACGTTATTTCAATAGTCAAGACCATATGGAATGGAGAAATTAAGTTTTAGCTAGGCCCCACCCATTTCTGGCTTAACTTTACCCACACTCTACCCGGGTTGGGATCTGGCGATCGATCCCTGCACTGTCTTGAGTCTCAATATCCAGAAAACTATACAAGTAAGCTGTGGACTATCTATGACAGCAACAGCGCCCAGTCAAATTAGTTTCAAAATATTCAAAAGCATGTTTATTAAATAGTAAAGATATAAAATTCGCACAACAGCGCTTAGTCCGTTATCAATTTAATTTCGTGACGAATTTATCGACATCATTAATGGCATCATTGATGATGACGCCAGCCTAGATGTCACTTACTTGATTGTTACGTCATGTGATTGATGGATGAATTGGAAAGGGCCATTAGCTAGAGACATTGGCAGTAAATGTGGGAATCGTCACATGTGCATTGAGGTTACATTGAGGCTATGGTTTGTAGTCTCTTAGTTACTCTTTTTGTTGTTATTATCGCTGTTGTTTCTTCTCTTGGTGGGTGGTGGTGGTGAGGTTGGGTGGTGGTGGTGGGTTGGTGACGATGGTGCTGGTGTTGTTTCAGCTGCTATTTCAGATGTTTTAACTGGTTGTATTGACCAGATGTCATCATTGTCGTGATCATCGTCGGTTGATATTATACAGATTGCTATACACATCAATGTTTATTGCAGAAAATAATGTCGATATTTCTGTCAGACACTGAATTATGTAATTCTCTGAATTTATTTCCAGGAGTTTTGTGAATAATCTGAACACGTACAAAAAGCTGAGTAAATTACAAGCGCCGCAAGCTATCCGTGATGACACGGGCAAAGTGTGCATGGTAGGTAATAATAATTATGATAATAACCGTTATTGTAGAATTAATATGGATCCATTTCGAGCTATGCCTCTCCCATTTCTTGATGAGCTCTGCCTATGCTTTGTAAATGTTTTGGGGTCGATTTCTATACTTTTATTGTCTTTGAATCCTGAATTCCCAGAATCCTTATTTTAAGGTAACTATACAGGTAACCTGTTGAATATCTTGAAACTATTTTAACTGGGTGTTGTTGCAACAGCGCCCAGTCAAATTAGTTTCAAAATATTCAAGTGTTTTACTTATTAAATAGTCAAGATATACAATTCGTAAACATGACGGACTATTCACTGTTCATGATGGACCTAGATACGTCATTCAATACGCATTTTGATTGTGACCTCAGTCTACATGTGATGTAATTGATTACAACATCATAAGAGCGACAGATCAGATTTATCCATTATGATTAACTGTTTGACTGCTGTGAGTCACCAGACAATAATTTCAATTGGCAATAACTCTGGACATGCTGAATATTTTGAAAACAATTTGCTTGAAATTTGATTTGGCCTTAGCCACCAACAACTTTCAGTCAAATTCTTTTCAAAGTATTCAGCATGTCAAGAGTTAAACCTCATGGAAAATGTAGTCTGCAGAAATTGGCAGTTAATAACTTGTGTCTTAAATACTTTGGTATTTTACTTGAAAATAACAAAAATTGAGAGGCATTTATGGGTCCTTGAATTGACATTTCAGTCAAGAAATACATAAATATGAGCATAGATTGTCTAGCTTTGAGCTGGACTGAAGCAGTCAACTTATGGGTGTATTTAGATTCAAGACTGATTTATGCGCCACGGTTCCGTTGCGTATGGTAAAATTGACAACCTGACCAAATAACCTGACATATTAATTGACACAGGTCGTAGAAGGAATTACTAGACGGTTTTTTACTTTTGTTTATTTTATTAATCATGAATGCTATTTATTAAATAAAACTAATTTAATATAAAATGTAGCTTAAATTCTTTACTAACCGATTAATTTTTTATCACCATCATCATCATCATTTACTAGCAACCGGGATCTGTAAGTAACAAAGCCCAGTGTCTGACCCTATCAGTATTTATGTTAAATGTGTGGATCTGTGTTAGAGCGCTTTGTATTACCGTATTTATAGTACACTTCACTGACTGCAACAATTATCTCATAAATGACGGGAATTTCAGATTCCTCAATTTCATGTCAGACAGTTTATTTTGGAAACAATGTTACTGTGGCTTGTCTAAACCTGTGCAAGAATGCCTAATGGTTTTATGTTCATCCACAGAAACTGGATTTCAAATAAATTTCCCTCGCCCATTAGGAGAAGAGGGTATAGTATTTGTATGCTGGTGTTTGTATGTAGTCTGAATGGAGGCATCCACTTTTAGCTATGCCCCGCCCATCTCTAGCTAAGCTCCACCCATGTTTTGTCTGTTAGTATAGATCGATCGGTCCCTGCACTCCCTGAATCTCAACTCTATACAGGTAAGCTGTGGATTATTTTGAAACTAATTTGACTGGGTGAGGTTGCTACCTGTTTATATCATACGGGACTTAAATTTGTACACATACTTCCATATAATGACACAGCATCACGCAACCTTGGACACATACTTCCTTGTAATAGAAGGGCATCATACAATGATGTTGGAGTCAAAAGGGCAAAGGTCATTTTGAGTTTGCCTCAACTTAGCAGTTTATATCTTGTGTTTGGTTAAGCATACAGGTCCCGCATTCGTACACATCCTTCCTTATAATGAGTCGACATGTCACAAACACCTTAGCATCAAACGGTCATGGTCAGTGTGATAATGAGAAAACTCAAGAGTTTTCTCAACAATAACATTTTGATTTTGCCTCAACTTAGCAGTTCATATCTCATGTGTTAATCGTGCAGCACCCAAACATGGACACTTTCCATGTGAGAGGGGGACGTGGGTGGGGGGGGGGTTGTTTGGGGGGGAGTGGAACAATTACTTTGGGGTCAAAAGGTCAACGGTATTGATAAGCCTTCTATATTTATTTTATGCTGGAAGTCAAGCTTCATAGTTCATGCATAGTCGTAAAGTGGAGACCACATTTCTGGTACTATTCTCTGACAGGTTTGATCAGAGTCTAATCATTCCAGCTTATTTTAACCATTTAATGGTCTAATTTGGTCAAGAATATTTAAATATCTGCCTATTGAATGTCCATTTACAGGCCAATAGAATAAAAAATTTTGAAAATTATCACTGGAATGACTGGCTCGATGTTATCGAGCCAGTCATTCCAGTGATAAATTTTCAAAAATTGTTTTCTCTTGGTCTATAAATTGACATTCCACAAGACCATAACAGAGGCGGGAATGGGCTGTCTTGACCATTAAAGAGTTAATGTGAATTTCATTAACTTACAGATCTTACAATTTATTTACATATCGTTAGTAATGTTTTTTACACCGGTAGATATTCTATGGTCGTTTTACACGTGCTTGTTAGTCGCTGGTAGTGATTTCAGTAGAAACTAGTAGTCTTATATATTGAGCATTAAAGTTATTTTTAAACTGGCTTATTCCTGGAATGTTAGAATCTGGTTTTTTTTTATATCTTTAGTACTCTAGGTTTAATTTATGTTAAAAGAAGCGTTTTATGGAATCTGTTTAATGATAACAGAATTCAAATTTAGTACATTTTAAAACTTTTGAGATTTTTAACACGCTTTCACTGAAAATGTACTTCATTAGGATCTAAAGAACTACATGTATTTATGAAACTTTATCAAAATGAACCTGTATGGTTTTTTTAATTTAGCCCTGGTCAAAACTAGTAAATTTTCAAATATATTCTTCTGTTGGCCCTGAAATTGACATTCACTAAGTAAAACTTACTTTGCTTGACCAATTATGACCATAAAGAGTTAAGTCTATTATAAAAAACATTTAATAGCAGGATAATAATATTTACATACATATAATTGTTGCAATCATTGCCAGTTTATCCCCAGACAATCCAATAGAACATCCCCCATTCCTGATAGTTGTTATCTCCTCTCCATGTCACCATAATTACTTTAGTCTACTGTACCCATTCTTTGTCATGAAGTTATCTACTGCTGTGAACAGTGAACACTACACATTTGAAAATTATTTGCCCATCTTCCACCCTTGATTCTTATGCAGATTTTTCACCCATCAGAGTTTTGATATTTCTGCGCGCGTGTGTGTGTGTGATAACAATGTTTGCTTTATAATTAATATTTAGTGCTGAAATTTGAAATGAGGTTTGAGTTTTTAAGTGGGCTTTCCTCTTGGAAATTATATAAATTCTAGATTGAGTACATTTCTCTAGCAAATAATTTGTATGAGTGTATATGCATGCACAGGTGAATACACTGCTTGACTGCTTTGCGCTGAAAACTATTATTAGTACCTTTGAAGATTTCGTGTTAGACATTTCTCAAACAAAACCTGCTCAGGATATTACATTGCGTGTGTGTGTGTGTGTGCATGCACGCGCACGCGGCTGCCCATACGTCTATGTTTGGCATATCTAGTCCACCTACAGACTTCATTCATATGCAAATAAGCTTGCAGTATATGTAGATTACCTGTTGTAATGCAAATTGAAATTGATGTATGTTTTTATACAATATACAGAATGTTTGTTTGTATGCAAATCAAACAAGTCTGCTTGTGTACATGAATTATAACTAGATGCATTTGTGCACATTTTTGATAAGATCTATTTGTATGCAAATCTGTAATACCTGTATTTGCATACAAAGTATTATTCTTTTCACTGCGTATTTACATTAAAATTGATAAATGCGCCTTTTGTGTGTCCCTGTGGTGGCTAATTAGCTTTCCATGTTCTAAGTGATATATGCTGATTTTGCATTATTTGTAATATATAGAACATGTATGATTACGATGCCCCTCCTCCTGCCAAGATGCAAAAAGTGTGCTGTGTAGGTAACACCTTTCATACTGAATAACTAATTACATTGATCAACTACAGAGACATAGCGTCTCCATGCTAAATCATTGTTGTGTACTAATGACTGGTGCAAACTGCCCATCAGTATATTCCAGCTTACAGAATGCCTGTAAATGTGGAAAAGATGAATGCATAAAATTAACGTCTTCTTTATCATGATTGTTATTTCCGGATAATATGACGCCATGAACAGCTTTAATATGGTTGTTCCCATCGCATAAACACGCTATGTTGCCATGGAAATTAGCATATGAATGGCTGCCTAATTATTTTAACCATTTAACCGGTGGAATTCCAGAGTTTGGATTTCAAGCTATACAGGAACATTGTTGAATATTTAGAATCAAATTTAACTGGAACATGTTGGTACCATAGGCAACAGCAACTTCCAGTCAAATTAGTGTTTAAATATTCAATGGAATATTCGTAGCATGAAGAATGTATCCTTTCTGGTCTGTGGTGGTCAAATGGTGAAGCTTCACACATGTTTCCGTAAGTTAATGCTTATTAACACTCATTATGCTAACCTACATTTCTCATCAGATCTAATTATAAAACTTGCTGTTTTCTGGCCAAGTTTCTCCCATATTTACACCTGAGTTTACCTGCTTGATTAATTATGCAATTTCAGGATACCGAGACAACAGTTGTTCAAGTACGGGAGTTGACTATATAGTTATCGAGTTTTTCTGATATGCTCGTATTTGACGTTTTGCATTCCGCGTGTTGTGTCTATTAACTGTCTCACTGATGCAAGCCACCAGCCAGTAATTTCAATGGGCAATAACTCTGAACATGTATATTTTGAAAACAATTTGACTGAAAGTTGTTGGTGGCTTAGCCACCAGCAACTTTCAGTCTAATTGTTTTCAAAATATTCAGCATATCCAGAGTTAAACCTCATGGAAAATGTCATCTGCAGAAACTCAGCCGTCAGACGGGCAATTAAATTACTAATCCTGACATCCCTGGAGTAATGGTATCTCATTTTCAAAGCTACCCTGCAGCGGGAAAAATTGCTGAACATTTTGAAAATGCTTTGTTCCAGTCGAATACATTTCAAAATATTCAACAGAATATTACTTATAATATAGTGAAGAATTTTTTATTTTTTAATTTGCCGTGTAGTGTTGAAATCCAGGTTTACTATGTGTAGAAATTATGAGAGTACTAACAGAAATTAGTAGATTGAACTGTACTGCTGATAGACCAAAATAACATTTTTATGGATTTCTGTTGGTAGGATGAGAATATACCATTACCAGTAAACCAACACAAAACCCGCCACCTCCCACACGCGCACATGCGTGCACGCACGCACGCACGCACGCACACACTATACAGGAAAAATATTCAACTTGATATTCCTTATATCAAAATGCACTCGTCACCTCTGGTTTGTAAAGGTAAAATGCTTAACGCAATGCAGGAGTTATCTCCCTTTCAATGACCTAACTTCTCAAGAATTATCTCCCCCTTAGTTTTAGATTTAAGTTCATTAGGAATAATCTCCCCTTGTTTAACCAAATCTCACGAACTCATATAACTTATGACAACCTGAAGCAAATGAGTGTAGGTGAATTTATCAAAAGTTTTATAAATCGTCTAGGTGAGCAGTGTAGATAGATGCAGCCCTGCACATCTGAATCTAATTTAAATATCGAGGTTGTAATTAAGAAAGTAATCAAGCTTCATGCATACCACCATTCATAGTAATACATTAACCATTTTTTGGTCAAGATTGGTTAAGAAAATCAACGGATTTGCTCACTATATGTCCATTTGCAGGCCAAGACAAGACTATTTGTGAAGATTTACCATTCAAAAATAGTCCGCTTGTCCTGCAAATGAACATTCCTCAAGATGACTGTAGAGGTCAGTTTTGACCGCATTGACCATTAAAGGATTAATATTGTGTTCCTGTGTTTTATTGATTGCATCATTATTTACCCTTTTAGCGGTCAAGCCGGCCAAAATCAGCTTCTGCAGTCATCTTGAGAAAGATCAATTTGCAGGCAGAGCGTAGATTATTTTAGAAAATTGATCACTTGAATGTGTAGCTCAATAACCGAGCCAGTCATTCCAGCAATAAAGTTTCCTAAATAATCGTATCTTAGCCTACAAGTAAGTGTCCATTCGGTCAGCAGAAATTTAGTTTTTTATTGGCCAGTCTTGATCATAAACATTTCCCCTTATTATTTAGTGGTGTTCAACGCATCACGAGTGTGGGGATTGTGCACAAATACGGAAAAACGTAGGTAAAAAATATTCTTATGTCAATAAAAATAAACATTATATTCATAGTTATATGTTTCTCTCAAATGTGAGGAAATCTAGAATTCAATTCCACGGTAACATAACATGGTTTTGGTATTAGAATAAGTACAATTATTAACCCTTTAACAATCAAGTTGGTCAAAAATGGCATCTGCAGTGGTCTTGAGCAATGTCCATTTGCAGAACAAGAGCTATTTTTGAAAATTTACCACTGGAACGACTGGCTCAATAACCAGTCCTGCCATTCCAGTGCCAGTGGTAAATTATCAGAAATAATCGCTTGGTCTGCAAAGGCACATTTTCAGTGAAAAGAATTGAAATTTGTGTTTATAAAATTTGGTGTTTAAAGTGTTAATTCTATCACGGTTTGGATTTTACCAGCAGCACCTTTGAGCACCATCAAATATCCCGTTTAACCATTTATATGGTCAAGCTGGTCAAAATTGGCCAGGGAAGTCATCGTGATCAACGTCCATTTGCAGGTTATGAGAAGACTAATTTTGAAAATTTACCACTGGAATGACTGTCGGTAAGCTAGCCAGTCATTCCAGTGGTAAATTTTCAAAAATAGTTTACTGTGGCCTTACAAATGAGCATTCAGTAGACAAAATATTCAAACCATGACCATTAAATGATTAAAAGATATGATGAAACTTAAATTGATTATCACCACTGTACGGGTTAACAATATAATAATTATGTAGACTTAGTCACGGTTCTAAACGAGGATGTGGGTTTCCATTTAGTATTAAAATAACATAATTAGCGAGATTATATTACATTGCAGAGCATTCATTAAACCATTCCCTATTATCTTTTATTATAAACAAGGCTTTTCGGCCCATTCCATATTTCTCAATATGAATACAGGGATAATATTCAACGACAGATTTTCATTGGTTAGATAACGGGTAAGAAATATTTTCATCAGTTTGATGAGGCGTAATAATCCCATATGCCCTGCGACGCCGTAAATGTTTCCTAGCAATGACGAAAGCAAAAATGTAAACGTGACTGGATACGTTATGTTGTTGTTGATTTAAGTTTTTGTAACATATGTACTACCTGGTTATGAAATACTTTTGTAAATTTGCATGAATAAATACTGAAAGTTTAAATGTTGGATTAACAGTAATTTCAAGTCTGAAATAATGATGTTTTGATTCTCACATTGCGACACATTGGTCATAACTCGTAACAAGTGATGCGTCGCAGCGACGAAAACAGATTTCAGGGATTGAATTTATTAGAAAATTTATCAAAATAGTGTATATCATAAATATTATCTCAAACTCGGTCCCATTTCATATCACTATTATGAACCGAGTCGAAAATTATCACATTGCTCGAGCTTTAGCGAGGTTGATAATAGTGGTATGAAATGTGACCTTGTTCCAGATCCTCTATATATGTGACTAATGTGGTATTATAAAGCAGGTCACACGCTAATTACACAGGTCATAGGCAATGTATTTATGCACCAGCTGTTCTCTTAAAGAATGAAATAAACAAATTTTAACAGTAAGCTGAGAATAAAATAGATAAATTTGAACAGTAAGCTCCGAAATGTTTAAAAATCTTAAAATAATTTCCAACGGTTAAAAATGGTTACATGTAGCCAGAATTTTCATACTGGTTACAGCAGTAGAGCAAGTGTAGCTGGCCACTGAACAGTATAAAAGCACAAGCCAAATGGAGCATTGACATTGAGATTTTGATCCACTTGTGGTTAGTGTCAGAAGAAATAAAAGAGTACCAGACTAGTCCGAGAGATAAAAATAATCTCAAACCTGAAATAATAAGATGTAGCTTTTGTGAGTATAGTCTATCGCACCTTTGGTCAGGACTTTCCCTAGTGAACCGTTAACGCAACAACGAAAATAAAATAGGAAAATTACCAGAATTATTGTGAAAATGATAAACGTAAAGTGATGCATGAATTAACCCTTTAATGGTCAAGCCGGCCAAAACCGGCCTCTGTTATGGTCTTCTGGAATGTCCATCTACAGGCCAAGAGAATACAATTTTTTAACATTTACCACTGGAAACCGAGCCAGTCATTCCAGTGATAAATTTTCAAAAATTGTATTTCTTGGCCTGTAAATAGACATTCAATAGGCAGATTAAAAATTTTCTTCACCAAAGTTTACCATTAAAGGGTTAATATTATCAAGATTTTGTCATCAACAATTAACAATGTGAGTTTTAATCTGATGAGAGGTCTATACATCTATTAGCTCACCTGACGTGAATGTCCAGGTGGGCTTATAGCCTTATACCATGGTGACCATTCATCCGTTGTACATCAACTTTTGCTTGAGAAGACTACTCCTCATTAATCGCTTGGCCGATTTCATAAAACTTTTCTGGAAGACCTTATGGCGGTAGACTGAAATTTGATTGCTCAATTTTTCTAGCTCCTGTCTTGGATTTTGTAAAAAAATTCCGGAAATCCTTTTAGATCCTCCTTTGTAACCAATGGCTTGATTTCCATAAAACATTGACTGAAGGATCCTATGGCGCTAGGCCTCAATACGTCTAATGAGAAATTTGATAGGTCAATCTTTCCAGCAGCTATCATGGATTTTCCGAAAATATTTAGGAAATCTGTAAAACAACTAGTGCTAATTAAACAATTGGCCAATTTCAACCAACCTTGGCTCGAATGGCCCTATAGTGGCAGAATTCTGAACTTGTATACTGAAATGTGTTTGGTCAAATGCAGGTAGACATCTTGGATTTAAAAACTCATGCGCCTTAACTGTTGGCTTGATTTCAATCAAACTTGGCTGAAACACCTGTATTAGCATAGGCTTGGTATGAAATTTTATACAGAATTTTGATCGATCCTTTTATCTGATGGCCATCTTAAATTTTCTCTGAAATCTTTCAAAACGCATCTGCTTCTTAAAAAATTACCCAATTTTAATTAAACTTGACTTGAGTGATCCGAGTGTGGTAAAGCTGAGCACCGCTAAAGGTATATTATCTTTCCCTGTATAAGAGGAATAACTGGTGAATGGAGGAGAACAACCTTGTCCTCTGGTTAACCCATTAATGGTCAAGGAAATCAAAATATGTGCTATTGAATCTCCGTTTGCAGGACAAAAGCAGACTATTTTTTTAACATTTACCCCTTGAACAACTGGTTCGGTTATTGAGCCAGGCATTTCAGTCATAAATTTTCAAAAATAGTTTTCTCTTGGCGTGTAAATGACCATTCTTCAACACCACTTCAGAGGCAGGTTTGGGTTGGCTTGACCATTAAAGGATGAAATCGAGCAATTGTTTTTCCATTGTGGACAGCAATTGTTTTTCCATTGTGGACAGCAATTGTTTTTCCATTGTGGACAGCAATTGTTTTTCCATTGTGGACAGCAATTGTTTTTCCATTGTGGACAGCAAGATTCCATCCCATATTATCCTAATAGAGGCAATACAGGTAGTGGACAAATGTCATCTAGTTTTGGCATAGAGGGTAGCCAGTCCATACATGAGTCATGATAATGCTATTCTTCTTTACCCTTTCACTGACACACCATGTATCTCGATCTCAGTGGCAACAAACAGGAAATTTGTGGAATATTCTGGAATTAATATGACTGGAAGCCATTGTTCAGCAGGAATGGCGTCCAGTCATATGAATTTCAAGATGTTCAACAGAATATGCGTTGCATCTCAAGAAGTTTACTTTTTCAGGGATTTGTCATTGAATGGGTTAAATAAGACTTAGTAGATTGGTGCATTGTGATACCTTTACTACCTCTTATCATTCCTATATAAAATTTATAGAAAATATGTTAATATCCTTTCAGGGTTTTATCCAGGAATTTGGTCACGGGTGGGTAACTTAATTGAATGCTGGTACAGTCCCTATATACAATTTCCATTTAAATCGCAACAAAGTGTGTAAATTCATAGAATTTGGGGTGGGGGTGTGTGCAAATTCTCCCATCTACCCCCCCCCCCCCCCCCCACCCCCCTGGATAAAACCATGGCTTCACAATGTACATGTAAGATAGAGTTGATATCACCATTACCATTTATAAGCTTTTTTTAGCCCTATGTGAAGAGGATGATGATTGCTTGACATGGTGATCTAAATGGCGAGTGACATCCCGCGTGTAGCAAAAATTATACGAATATTTATGTTTTTCAATGGCCATTTAATTCATCATTGCATCCAGTCTATCAATAAAGAAAATTATTGTAAATTTTTTTCCATACTTTTATGTGGTTTAGACTTCGTTTATTATTTACCAAGAATTAGAAGAATGTTAGTTTTTCAAAAACATCTCAACTGGCCCCAGCCTCTAGTTATGCAAATAAACAGTCAAGTATTTTCTAATACCTGTAATGATCACATCACACGATTCTGCTGACTAAAATGTCTATGGAGTAATTTGCAATACATAAATAATTCCATCTTCTATAACAACCCCTCTAATGCTTTCGCTTTATAGATTGAAATGACAAGTGTCGATTTATAGATAGATTTGTTATAGTATATGTGGCTTTTGTAGCCAAAAATATGGTGGCTCTTCAGGGCCATTTTCTTAACCACCCACTTCATTTTGGCTCTGAGAGACTCCCGAGTAGTTTTAATTGTATATCTAACATATGCAAGGTGGTTAATACACCGCTTTAACCCTTTAATACTCATATCAATCAAACACGGCTTCGGCACGGGTCTTGAGAAATATCCATTTGACGACCAAAAGAAGACTAATTTTGAAAATTTACCACTGGAATGACTGGCTCGATAACCGAGCCAGTCATTCCAGTGGTAAATTATCAAAAATTGTCTTTTTAGTCTGCAATATGGACATTTTCCATGAGAAAATTCAAGTTTTCTTGAACAAAATTGAGTTAAAGGGCTAATAATATCCTCATTCAATGTTTGATGTACTCTAGTATCCCACAGCATGCCAGCTTTCAGTTTTTGCAAGGCTAACAAAGATTAATACGCTTATTTTCGCAAATTCACACATACTAATGTAATTTAAAAATAGATATTTAGCTTATAAAAATGCTACGAAGCGACTTAATAAAGAATGTAATTTAATTAATCACATAATTTTATTAAAATAGTTATTTTTGTCTCACCTGTGAAGCAGAAAGCGAGACATATGCATCACTTCCGGCGACAACGACAGCATCAACAATGTTAATGTTTTTGTGTTTCACAAAACTTCTCGGCTTACATTTCAGGATCAGTTAATCCTATTGCAAGTAAACTTGACTATGTGGGTGTGTCAAAGGTCAAGGTCATTGATACAAAACGGGTTTTTCAAGGTTATTATCCCCACATTTTAAAAAAGCGTCTGGGATATTGTAATCGCCTCCGTCCATCTGTCTGTCTGTCCGTCCGTCACGCTATCTCCTCCCAAACCATTTGGTGTAATTAAATCAAATTTGGTATGTATGTGGATTACCCATATGATTCCGCTTTGCAAGACAATATTTAGATTTGGCTCCGCCCCCAGAGGGGTGTGGCAGGGCTCAAAAGGTCAAATCAGTTGTAACTCGACTCATTTGAAATCGTTGGACGGAACTCAACTAAATTTGATATCTGAGTTACTCATATGATTGCGGAGTGCAAGAGGCCATTTAGATTTGGCTCCACACCCCCCCTCCCCCCCCCAGGGGGTGGGGAAGGGGTCAAAAGGTCAAATTTTAACTTGCTGAAATTGATTGTGACGCATCTCCTCCGAAACCGTTGGATAGAATTCAACCAAATTTGGTCTGGATTACCCATATCAATGTGGAGTACATGAGCACATTTACATTTGGCCCCGCCCCCAGTGGTGGGTGAGGGGGGGGGGGGGGGGGGGGAATTGTCAAAATGTAAACAAATTGATTGTAATGCCACTCCTCTGACACTATGGATGGAATTCAACCAAATTTATTATGTCGGTTACCCATATCAATGTTGGGTATATGAGCACATTTAGATTTGGCCCAACCCCCCGGGGGTGGGGGATTGGGTAAAAAATTCATGAAATTAATTGTAATGCAACTCCTCTGAAATCGTTAGATGGAACTCAACCAAATTTGATATCAGTTACTCATATGAATGTGAGTGCAAGAGGCGAGTTAGATTTGGCTCCATCCCCAGGGGGCGGGTTGAGGGGTCAAAAGGTCCAATTTTAGCCTGCAGAAATTGATTGTAATGCTCCTAATCTCCTCCAAACCCATTGGACGGAATTCAACCAAATTTGGTATGTGAGTTACCCATATCAATGTGGCGTGGATGAGCACATTTACATTTGGCCCAACCCCCAGGGGTGGGTGTGGGGGTCATAAGGTCATGAATTTGATTGTAATGCAACTCCTCTGACACTGTTTGATGGAATCCAACCAAATTTGGTATGTGAGTTACCCATACGCTCGCGGAGTGCAAAATGGCATTTACATTTGGCTCATGCCCTGGGGTAGGTTGTGGGGGGTGTCAAAAGTTCAAAGCGGTGAACGTGGGGATTTGTGATGACGCGTTATCGACCGATCAATCTATGGGTTTTTTGCATTGAGCAAAAATTTTCATCATATATTTGAGGATTGGTTAATCCTATTGGACCTGAACTTGGGTACATGTTTACCTAACATTGAGGTCACAAGATCAAAGGTTACTATGTTCTCGACAACGCCTGGTTATATTTTAAAGTAATTTTTTTTGCGCTTAGTCAATCTCATCAGCTTTTATCTCGGGATTGCTTTAACCGAATGGAACACAACTTAAACTTAGACTTAAACGACGACGATGCAGGGAGATTACCAAGTCAAGGGTTAGGGTCCTTATGACCTCTACAAGACTGTTATTTTTCGATGTTAAGTTTTTTGGCTTAGCAAATCTTATCATACATGTACTATATTTCGGGATTTCTTAACCCTAATGGAACACAACTACCAAAGTTGTGTGGCATTAGGGTTAAACATGGCTGCTTATACCATCCTCAAGAGGATGCATGATGGTGACACAGATTTTACCAGGTCATGGTCACCTTACTCTTTGACCTCTGCTTTTTCGACTTCAAGATATTCTGTTTGACAAATCATTTACATTTATATTTCTGAATTACCATGTGCTACCAGAACTAATCTTGGACACATGGGTCCCTAGATACAATAAGGAAATTGGTACTGATAGTGACATCACTAGATCCATGGTCAAGGTCATCGTAGCCTTAATATTTGACATCTGTCATGTCTATTTCCAATGTTAAGTTTTTGTGTTTGATCATTAGATCAAAGCTCAAGGCCATTCTGACATGGCTTTTTGACCTCTGCTTTTTCAACGTTATGTTTTTCCATTTAGCAAATCATTTATGTTTCAGGATTGGTTAATCCAATTGGAACTAAACTTAAACAGATTGTTACCCGTAGTGTTAGGAAGCAGCAAAATGATAACATTGAGGTCACAAGGTCATGGTCACCATGACAAATAGGAGACAGGTGAGACATTTAATTCTGCAGAATTCGTGTTCTAATAATTGTCACTAAGTTTGTTCTAGAAATACAGTAAGCTTGTATAATAATAATAATAATAATAATATTAATATTAATAATAATAATAATAATAAAAATAATAGCAGTTCTTCGTGACAACTAATAGTAATTTGATTATTTTTTTAATAATGCAAACTACCAATCAATGTTTAATGATTTTCTTGCGAATTTCATGAAATCGCTTGAAAGCGTCTAATTATGACACTTACTCAATATGTTGAATAGTCTGATAAAAAGCTGATGGTGCATGAGACAGCAACAAGTCTGACAATGAAGGTATCCATTTCCAGCTAGTGCTCCACCCACAACTCGCTCGTGTTGGGATCGATCATCTCTGAACTCCCTGACTATCAAATTCCAGCTCCACCCACTTGCATATTTGAATCAGCTTTAACACTGAACCCTGAATTCTCAGAATCACATTTCAAGGTCACTATACACGTTATAAACTAGTGAGGAAAATTTGTCTCACAACTGTTGCTGCTTATGGAATCACCAGCTCCCAGTGAAATTAGTTTCAAAATATTCAACAGAATGTTTATTAAATTGTACATTCATCAAAGACATACAATTCTGACACTTACGTGATGGACCATTGCCGATTGTGATGGACATGCATCATTATGATTGTGACATCAGCTAACAAGTGATGTTTTTGATTATGTCAGATACTTGAGTAACAGATCTGACCTCCAGTCTCGCCATGATTGACATCGCGGCGTAAGGCCTAGCATCTTGCCATCCAAAACCAGCCTTTGCAATGGTCTTGAGAAAATGCCCATTTGCAGGCCAAGAGAAGAATAATTTGGAAATTCTAATACTGGGCTGACTGGTTCGATAAGAGTCATCATTCTGCGTTGTTAAATTTTCTTAAATAAATGGTTATTGGCCTGCTAGTGGACATTCACTATAAGCAAAGATTTTAATTTTCCTGACCGTTATCATTAACTGTCGGCCTGCTGAATTTCTGCAGACAGCAATTTCAATGGCCAATTACTCGGGACCAGTTGAATATTTTGAAAACAATTTGACTGAAAGTTGTTGGTTGCTTGCAAGCAACAACTTTCAGTCAAATTCTTTCAAAATATGCTGCAGGTCCAGAGTTATTGGCCATTGAAATTATTGTTTGGCGGCTCAGTCAGACAGCTAAAGGGCTAAGCAATTCTTTAAGTAAATTTACATGTAAGATGTTGGATATTTTGCATTGAAATTGACTGAAAGTTGTTGCTGACAACAGCTCCCAGTCAAATTAGTTTCAAAATATTCAACAGAATTTTCCCGACATCGCAATCTGGTCTGCGATTGTTAAAGGGTTGAGTTGGGTAAAAATTGCTTCTGCGTGACGCGTCTTGAAGAGTGTTCACATGCATATTAACAGAATGTTTTTGAAAACTTACAACCGTAATGACTTGTTTAATAACCGAGACAATCATTTGTGTTGTTTGTAAATGGGCATTCTCTTGACAGAGTTTAACCGTTGACATTGGTAATGGTCAACTTTTATTTGTCAGGACAATTGAGATTTTTACTAAGTAAATATATGTCTACAGCCGAAGAGACTATTTTTGAAAATTTATCTCTGGCTTGACTGACTCTCTTACCGTGGCAGTCCACTGTTAAAATTTAAAAAATAGGTTCTTGACGTGCTCCGATAAAACATTTGATTATTTAATTAATGATTCCATGATATTCTCTATTTCAGGCCAAAAACCAAATATTAATAATCTGGATTGAATTTTAAAAACCATTAATATCTATTGAGAATAATTTCATTATAGTAATTTCTTTATTTTCAGAAAGGTCGTAATATTGCTTTAATTAATATTGGCGCCCCAGCTTGTGGAATGAACGCATCAATTCGCGCAATAGTACGCTTTGGACTGACACAGGGATACCGTGTTCTCGGGATATATGACAGCTTTGATGGCCTTCTAAACGACGATGTAAGTTTATGTAGAAAAAACCTGGGATATTTGATAGAATAAGACGTGATTACACTCATCCCATAAGATGAGAGTGCATCCATTTCATCTATGTCTGTCAGTGTGTCTGTCGCTCAGCCTTTCTGACTGGCTGACTGCTCACCCCTCTGGTTTTGCAAAAAGCGAGGGATTATGTTTTCGCGTTCATCCATCCATGTGAACATCACACACAGGTTTTAGTGACAACTTCTTTTTCTTGAAGTATCATGAAGCATCATAGGAAGGTTGACTATCTTTTTCCTTTTGTTCGGATATTCCTCAATTGTTTGGAGCACCCACACTAATGTGTGCTAATATTGAATAACAAAAAATGAAGGAAATTTCTGTAAAACAGGAACAACTATCAAAGATTCAAATAACTTTACATCAAGCACTGTTGAATATTTACATGCAGGTGATGTGCCATCCAAATGTGTGACACTATAAAATGAGTTGAGGATGTATGCCCTTCCGCAATGTATGGCGTAACACAATTTTCTAGAAATGTTTTCAATTTGATGGCAGAGGTATTATTCTTGAGTCTATTAAAGCAGTGCAGTCAATTACTAGCTGGGCTAACCTCTGAACATCCCTGCAAAGAAGTATCCATGTTGCATCGCCAAGATGTTGCTTAATAAGTAACCTATATGTTAGTAGGGAAATGCATATTATTTTGTGAGTCAATCAGTCAGGCCATCCATTTGTCCATCCATCTGTCTTTCTGACAGTGTGTCTGTCCGCCTGTGCAAACTGGTTTTCATTCAATCACTACTTTTGCTTGGCGTATCGTGACAAAACTTAATGAGAAGGTTGACTATGCTAGTATGGAAATGCATATTATTTCGTGTCAGTCAGTCCATCCATCCATGTCTTTCTGACCATATGTTCGTCCATCTATACAAATTGTCGTTTTTCGTATGATGACTACTTTTTTCGTGAGTGTCTTGGCGAAACTTCATGGGAAGTCTGTTTATTAGTTAGAGCTTTTGTTTATAATCATTACCCCCTTTTGTGTGTATGTGCATTCATTTATTTATCCAAATCAGTGGTTCCCAGAGGGGTGGGGGTGGGGTGGGGGGGGGGGGGCAGCCTGCCTTTCTCATTTGATTTGTATCATCTAGTTTAGCCCTGTAAATGTCAACAATTGTCAAGAAAATCAACATTTCTGCTTACTGAATATCCATTGCGGGATAAAAGAAGACTATTTTTGAAGCGTCACAAAAATGACTGGCTCCATTATTAAACACTAATGGTCAAGCCGGCCAAGACCGGCCTCTGTTCTGGTTTTGTTGAATGTCCATTTATAGGCCAAGGGAATACAATTCTTAAAAATTTACTACTGGAATGACTGTGATAAATTGTCAAAAATTGTATTCTCTTGGACTGTAAATGGACATTCAATAGGATATTAACATTTTTTAAAACCAAATTTGACAATTAAAGGGTAAAACGGCCTTCTCTTAGTCTGCAAATGGACATTTCTCAATACCACTGTACAATAGTTGTTTTTGGTCAGTTTGTAATTATAAACACTCTCGCCGATAAATTCCCTGTTTCTCAAACAAAGAAAAGCTGTTGAATATTTTGTAATTAATATAACTGGAAGCAACGACTACCAGTCATATTAATTTCAAAATATTCAACAGGATATTCTATACATTGTAAAGAATTAATGTCATCTATAATAAATATATACACAGTGAAATTTGTTGGTAAGTTGTACTGTCTAGTGTGTGTATGTGTTTTGTTGATTTCTCATTACCAGGTGAAAGCAATGCAGTGGAATAGTGTACATGGCTGGTCAGGTGTGGGCGGATCCATGATTGGAACCAAGAGGTTAGGAAAAGGTTATATATATATATATATATATAGGCTTTGACACTGAACTCTAACGATTTCACCAATAAATTCCCCATATCTAATTTTCAAAGGTAACCATACAGAACTGGAGAATATTTTGAAATTAATATGACTGGAGGCCAAAGTTGCTTTTAGTCAAATTATTTAGACAGTTTTGTGATAGACTATTACTGCTCAGGACTATCATATGTCATTTAAATCCTAATGTCAGCTGACAAGTGACATAATGGAGGATTCTGGTTTACACATCAATCATATGACATCATAATCAACTATGTGACGTGTAGGATGACGTAGCGAAGTTCGTCATGAATGCTTACTTAATAAAGACTAAGCGTTTTTGTACGAATTGTATGTCTACTATTTAATAAACATTTTGTTGAATATTTTGAAACTAATTTAACTGGGCAAGTTGGTTTCAAAATATTCAACAACTTGTATAGTTTTCTGGAAATTGATGTTCATAGAGTATAGGGATCGATTGATCCAAACACAGGCAAAGCATGGGTGGCGCCTAGCTAGAGATGAGGGAGGGGCATAGCTAAAACTGGATTCCTCCATTGATTATGATGTCAGATACTTTAGTGACAGATTGGATCCCTGTATTACCACTCATTGTTTTACATTTATAGAGAAATGGCGGATAAAATTGGCTTTGACAAGATAGCCAAGCAGTTTAAGAAGTACAACATTCATTCATTGTGTGCGATCGGAGGCTTTGAGGTATGTATTTAGTACAGCATTAGGCCGTGTGAGTGCTGTCTTCCTGTTATGTTTTAGTACTGCATTATGCCCAGTGTGTGAGTCCCAGCTTTAGTCTATGTATTTTGTATAACCTGCTATTTGTATGAATACCGTCTTTGAGGTATGTGTTTAGTATAGCATTGTGCCCTGTGTGTGAATGCTTGCTCTGTGGTATGAATTTAGTCTAAGCTTACAAGTGTATGAGGCTAAGGGCAGACTTACATATTACGGTTTTTGGCTAAGCTCCGACCACTGCACGACTCGGCTACAATCTAGGCCATTTTTAAGTGAATCTTAGACAATCCATTTATAATATGAATCCTCGTATATAGTTACCGAGCTGACAGTGAAATACAGAGAGACATGCAGTGAAAATAATTTACATGTGGCATCGAAACGCGTCACCTTCAAATATCTGTAGTTAATGCGCACGCGCGATGCTGACCGTAAGGCAGTCAGAATGGTCATAGCGATCGTAACCCATGTACACACACAATTTGATTATTAAGATGTTCTCTACGACAGCTTACGACTAGGTCGGAAATTTCGGCATGTCAAAACTTTCCCGATTCCGTTACGACCCTTCCGATTTGGTTATTTCTTCACAATCGTGCCGTGGTCATACATTAGAACCATGTACATAATACGACCAGAGTAAAATTGTGACGGTTTTCCTTACTGTGCCGAGCCGTGGTCGGATCTTAGCCAAAAATGGCAATATGTAATTCTAATTCTACATTAATGGCTATATATAGAACAGCGTTCTTCCTTATGTGTGAATGCTGGCTTTGACATCTGTATTTAGTATAATCTTAATGCCATGTGTTTAATCTTATGTCTTGTGAATGCCGGTATTAAAATATGTGCTTAGTATACAATATGCCGTGTGCATGAATGGTGTTTATATAGTATACCTTTATACCTTGCGTGAAAGCTGACCTTAACACATGGCTAATGAGCCAGTCATTACAGTGGTAAATTTTCAAAAATAGCCATCTTGATCTATAAATGAACATTTCCCTAGACGACTGCAGAAGGCATTTTGTCCGTCTTGGAGTGTTACAAGGTTAAGACTTTGTAACTTGATGCACCTGATCTGGGCGGGGTGCGAAAACATCCATTTCTTTATTTTGTTTGAAGCATGGCTAGTTGTTCCATTAGTATTTGTACGGTGAACGGTACAGGCAGGTACATTGGGACCTGGGACTCTATCCATGTTTTTTACCATTAGCCTTTCAGGGTCTGAAATAAGGAGAGTCAATTTGATCTGACAAAAAAGCTGAAGTTGACTAACCTGACGGGTTAAATTTTTAAATCTAGATGCCCTCTCCTGCATTTCTGGAGAAAAATATAGGTTTTCGGTTGGCTGTGAAATTGTTCTATTTTTACCCATTTTGTCCTGAAAAAGTCAAATAGACTAAGACATTTTCAGGAGAAAATGCATAAAGATAGAACAATTTCATAGTCAACTGTAGGACCCAGAAAATGAGGACTTAACCACTTATACTCGGTCCTCCATTTAACAAGGGTTGCCCCTTTGGGCACTTTTCGCTCAGATGCCATTTTAGCAACACATCAACTGCTGTCACAGTCATGTACAATTAAATTTTTTTAAATTTTCACTTTAGAACACATTAGTCAAAGAAGGCTTGTGATAGTTTTCCTGATAAATGTTCACTTGCAGGTCAAGGGATTATTTTTGAAGTTTTCCATTGAAATGGCTTATTTAGTAACTGAGACAGTCATTCCCGTGGTAAATTTTCAAAAATAATCTCTTGACCAGCAAATGGCCATTAACTATTTTTAATTAAAATTTTTAGGCAAATTTGACCATTAAATGGTTAATTGTAGAACGCGAATATAATGGTAATGCGCGTGTTGTCAAGTGTCTTCTACAGTGCGATTATTTATGAACTTGCTTTCTTCACTTCTATTGTGAGAAAACTCGCCCGCTATTTCATTGGTTTTCTATATACAGCTACCAAGGAAATCGCGAGGAAGAATTAGCTTCTTCAGTATCGAAGGCGTGAAAGAACACGTCTCAAACTTCTGTGAAAATCTCTCACGTAATGTCATTGGATTTTCTAGATATAATTATGTCCAACAACCAATGAAATTGCGAGACCAAATTCTCTTCTCATGACAGAAGGTGTGTAAGAACACATCACTAACTCGTGCGCAGTGGCAGATTTTGTAGATCCGCCATTGCTAATTTTGCATCGACTCGATCATTTTCAGACTAGCGAAATGGCAAGATTTTGAGTGGTATCATTTATCAGATGTTCTATGCAATTTTATCTGTCATTTATTCGCCGTATGACTTAATTTTCAAGTCACTCACGGTCTATATCCCTCATTAGAAATCAGAAAATTCGCCAGTATAAAAGGTTTACACTATTCCTGGGACAATTAGCTATTGTAAGACCACCCTCTAGGATGAATTTGCCGGTATGACGCGTTTTGACAGATCACGAATACTGGTAACCAAGGTGAATATCGTTTTCACTTAGAAATGTGTGGCTATCGTATTTGAGTGCGATACCAACATTGTTCACTTGTTCTCTTTTTCCAAAATTTGCAGATTTTCCCCAAAATTCATGTTCAGTAAAAAAATTTTACCCATCCAGATTTGATCGGACATGACCGATGTCCGACCATTATTTCATACCCTGGCCTTTAGTGATCAAGCCGGCCAAAAATGGCCTCTGCAGTGCCTGTGGACTTGATGAATTTCTGTTTACATGCAAAGAGCAGACTATTTTTATACTCATCTAGTCGCCGCTTTGTCCGTCCATCCGTTCGTCCATTCACCATATATAAGTTTGTCCGGGGCATAGTTTCAAGACTCACATATGGTCACCAAACTTGGTATGTGGATGCATTTTAGGGAGGTGTGCGGAGTATGGACCTACTTTTCATGGTCGACTGAATATCACAGAAAATGTTTGTCCGGGGCATAGTTTCAAGGCTTTTTCACATATGGTCACCAAACTTGGTATGTGGATGCATCTTAGGGAGAAGGTGTGCGGAGTATAAAAAGTAGGTCATGCTGACCTACTTTTCATGGTAGACTGAATATCACAGAAAATGTTTGTCCGGGGAATAGTTTCAAGACTTTTTCACATATGGTCACCAAACTTGGTATGTGGATGCATCTTAGGGAGAAGGTGTGCGGGGTATGAAAAGTAGGTCATGCTGACCTACTTTTCATGGTCAACTGAATATCACAGTTAATATTGAGAATGGCTCTCCATGTGTGGTACCAGCGATTGAAAAGAAGAAGACAGAAAATGTTTCTCCGGGCCATAGTTTCAAGACTTTTTCACATATGGTCACCAAACTTGGTATTGATTATTACAGAAAATATCTCTTCATTTTGAACATAGTTTTTATATGTATTTTTCATATGGTGCCAAGCAAAGTCTAGTGTGTTTATTTAGAGAAATTTAGATTTTGCTTTTATTAAGCTATCCTTAACAAATTGTTAGCTAGGGCAAATCCCGCCAGATCAAAAGAATGATGGCCCACCGAATCATTCCTACTCCCCAAATTGTGGATTTAACAATATTACTCCAAACCAACAATATTTTAAGGATGGCCTAATATGGTGATATCTCATTGACAATTTCAAGTTCGTGTCTCTGTGTCTGAGCCACAGTTCCAAACCTCTCCCTGAAGCATATATGCCTTCGGGGTTATCCATTCAGTTTCTCTGCAGAGTATGCCTTCGGGGAGCATACATCAATTTAATGATTTGCCTTGTTGATAATTTATCACAAGTATGATTGGCTCGATTATAATCGAGCCAGTCATTCCATTGGTGTATTTACAAGAGACATCTCATGGCCTGCAAATGGACATGTTTATGACAGTTTGACCAGTGACCCGTAACCTTCAAGTCAGCCAAAAACGGCTTATGCAGTGGTTTTAAGAAATGTCCATTTTCAGACCAAGAGAAGCCTATTTTTGAAAATTTACCACAGGAATCCGAATGACTGGCTTGATAACTGAGCCAGTCATTCAAGTGGTATATTTTCAAAAATAGGCTTCTCTTGGTCTGCAAATGGACATTGAAATTTTCTTGAACAAATTGAAGGGTTAAAGAGTTAAGTAGGGAGGATTTTTGGGACATCGTTACCATTAAAGGGTTAATTATTTTGTTTCAGGCATTTCACAGTGTGCTACAGTTAACTCAGCAACGTCACAAGTATCCAGAATTCTGCATCCCGATGGTGGTCATCCCCTGTACTATCAGTAACAATGTTCCAGGAACAGAGTTTAGCCTCGGCGCTGACACCGCTCTAAATGAAATTACTATGGTAAGTAATGGGGGATAGGTCTAAATGAAATTACTATGGTAAGTAATGGGGATAGGACTAAATGAAATTATTATGGTCAGTAGTGGAGATGGGTCCAAGTGAAATTACTATGGTAAGTAATGGGGATAGGTCTAAATGAAATTATTATGGTAAGTAATGGGGATAGGTCTAAATGAAATTACTATGGTAAGTAATGGGGATAGGACTAAATGAAATTACTATGGTAAGTAATGGGGATCGGTCTAAATGCAATTACTATGGTAAGTAATGGAGATAGGTCTAAATGAAATTACTATGGTAAGTAATGGGGATAGGACTAAATGAAATTACTATGGTAAGTAATGGGGATAGGACTAAATGAAATTACTATGGTAAGTAATGGGGCTATCTGTCAAATTTATGCTCACTGTAGTTTCTGGGTACACACAAATTTTAAAATTAGTCACACTCAAGTGACCAACTGTCTTTAGTGCCAAAAAGTGATGGTTCTTTAAGAGAGTTGAGCTTGTGACCACCTGTTATGTTCATGCGACCTCATATCTTAGTGAACCACCATCTTGTAATGCGCTTAGAGCATGTGTGCGTGTGACGAGGCACAATCAGTGATGAAGGTTTTTTAATCATGTAGCCACCTTGGGCCCTAGAATAAAAACTGAAGGGGTCCAGACAATTTCTCAAGGGCCCAATTTTATCGTTAGAATGCATCGGCACACCACGTGGCGCATAGGATCCCGCATTTAGAAATACAGGATATAATAATTTAGGCTTTACTAATGTAGAAAGCGTTAAGAACGTTATATGGGCTCAACCTACAATAGCCTCGTCAGATATATACACCTGTGCAAAAGTTAAGCACCACCCTATTGTTACGCACATGCGAGGGTATATTCATGTGCTATGAAGAAAGCAATAGCATAAACATTTATGTACCCATCCATCTTAGTGCAAGAGGTAATAATGCAACTAGAGGAATGCTGATCATGATGGTGGGGAAACACTGTATGTTTTTGTTTGAACTTGAAAACGAGGCCTGAATATGGTTACGTTGACACAACTGACAACTATTGCCCTACAGTTGACACACGTGGCTAGATTGTCATTAATGGTGTCTGAAAACGAAGTTTAACATCTGTGCACGAGTTTGAGACTGTCATTATTAATACCGGGTATATCCACCTTGTGCCTGGATGACGGCCTGGACACGACGTCTCATGCTGGTCACCAACCGACTGATACGCCATTGTGGTATTCGTTGCCATTCAAGATGGAGTGCGTCTGTTAATTCCTGTAGGTTCTGCACAGGAGGATCCCTCCTTCTCACCATGTTTCCCAGAATGTCCCAGATATGCTCAATAGGGTTCATGTCAGGGCTCCTTGCTGGCCATGGTAGGGTTTCGATGGCATTCTGGCGGAGGTATTCATGCACAGCTCTAGCACGATGTGGTCGGGCGTTGTCATCCATGAATATAGGGTGGGTTCCAGGTGCATGATTTACAAAATGAGGGACCACAACTCTATCCAGTATAGAATCTTGATATCTTTGTCCATTTAGTGTTCCAGGTACAGTCAACAGATCCAGCTTACAATCAAATGAGATGCACCCCCATATCATAACGGAACCTCCACCAAATGGAACTTCTTCCATGATGTTACGTTGGTCGTACGCCGTGCGTCTGGACCTCCATCACGAGTTCGACCATCTGTGGCATGAAGCAGGAACCGACTTTCATCGGACCAGTGTACCCGTCTCCAGGATCTCATGTTCCAGTGTCTTCTTTCGTTGCACCACCTCAGACGCTCCTCTTTGTGGTGTGCAGTGAGGAGAGGACGTCTGACAGGTCTCCTAGCTTTCATGCCAGCAGCATACAGTCTCCTTTTGACGGTAGACATTGACACTCTATTGCGCGTTTCCCATTGCTGGCTGAGCACTCTGCTGTTGGTGAATGGAGATCTCCTAACAAGGCGTACTAGGGCTCGATCATCACGGGCAGTAGTCTTCTTCGGTCTTCCAGATCTAGGCCTGTCCTTCACCTCGTTAGTTTGCCCATGTTTTGCAATCAAACGACTGATTACAGTATGGTTAATGTTCAGCTGTCTGCCAATCTCTCTGCATGACATACCCGTGGTATGCATGCCTATGATTTGCCATTTCACACGATCACTTAACCTTGTCTTGCCATAGCGGTTCACAATCAAGAGCTAATTCTCTCTGTACAAATAAACCACGGTCATGAACACAAAATTCCTAATCTTGTCGCCTAAATCTGTATATAATGTTCTACACCTCAAACTGGACTTTTACATAACTGAACACGTGTGCTGTTTCCCGCCACGCACGGACATCAAGCGGCGTGAAGTCATGCATGCATGTGCATTTCGTACTTGGAATTATGTCAGCTAACGCGGGGACAAAAAGTATGGCAGCCTAGTTGTACCATCATGTTTCTACGTTCTATTGTTTTTGCTGGTGCTTAACTTTTGCACAGTTGTATATAAAATGATTTACTGCTCGCAATGTTAAAATTTCCGTTGAGAAATTTAGGCTGTCACCGGAGCTAGTGAGTTTGAAATTTTGGTAGCCCAGCCTAAAATCTAGAGGCTGCGTGGCCCTCGTGCCCCTGCTAATCTTCTACACTGACGGTATAAATGTTATATCTATCTATCTATCTCTACATGTATCTATCTACTCTATCTACATCTACCTATCTCTGTCTGTCGGTCGGTCGGTCTATCTATCTATCTATCTCTCTATATGCATAACTTATTGTGGGTATCTTGGATTGAAAGCCTCTCTGGCCTACCAAGCTACCAAATTTCAATTGGAACTATACCATCCATCTGGATGGGCCCTAATCACAACAATTTGTGTATCTAAAAGCTGGTTTTTAATATGACAGTTATCTTCTTTAGCACTTTAACCCTCGAATTTGTTCAAGAAAATTTCAATTTTCTCATAGAAAATGTCCATTTGCAGACGGTTATCGAGCCGGCCATTCCAGTGGTAAATTTTCAAAAATAGTCTTCTTGGTCGGCAAATGGACATTTCTCAGGACCACTGCAGAAACCGTTTTTGGCTGATACGAGTATTAAAGGGTTGAGACGAAATTTCCATGAAAATGCAGAATTTGGCACATTAACTAGTGCCTAGTCCAGAAGTGGAACCATTATTTCAACAAATGTTCCGTATATTATTCATGATAAGGAAAATTACTTACCTCTCTGAAATGTTGAACGTGTTTGAGTAATATTGAACGAACGGATAAGAATTTCAAATCATGATGTTCTGTTAAACATGAAAAGCAGTTACTTTTGACACTTGGAGCTCGTTATGTAAGGAAACTGTAACAGAGCACTCTGCTAGAAGAGCTCTGCAGAAACATGTTTCACATATGGAACGATACGTTTCATTAGAGCGCTCTACTATTTCACGAAACATGTTTGGAGGTGACTCGTGAAAAGCAAAACATGTTTTTAATCTGTGACATAATTATGCACGAAACAGCATCATACATCACAGAGGTAGGCTTGCACGATTATCCGATATTATCGAAAATCGCGATATTTTTTTTCAGCCACGATTTTTTACGATGTGATTTTGAAAAAATTGAAATATCGCCAAAATTTTACTGTCATGCTGTATTCTGTATATTTGTAGCATATGAGTCTATTACGGTAAGCTGTTCAATTTATTTCCGAACCAACATCTCTGAGAAAGGGGTGGGATTATACTAGGAATAGGTAACAAAAGTCGAAGTTCATTCTCTAAAATTACTTTAAAAGACAACATTAATACGAAAATTCAACGCAATTTACCGGTATAATTTCTTGCTGCCTTACTGTATACCTCAAAACCATGATCGCGGGAGTGAAATTATTACCTGGGCAGCTATAAATATTGCCTGTTTTGTAATAAGCATGGTTTATAAAATCAAAATTAATCCAAAATTTGAGATTAAATAACGTTGCGGGAATAAATAAATCACGTGATTTTGCTTGCTCTCCTGGTTTTGGAGGCGGGAGGTGGTGCGTTCACAAATGTGATAGCTAAATGAGATGGTATACATGCTTTAGCAAGCAAGGCGAACTATCCTAGATGTTTCTGAAGGCTAACTTTTATTAGTAAAATATATAAATCATGTGATATTGCTCACTCTCCTGGTTTTGGATGTGAGGGTGGTGCGTTCACAGATGTGATAGCTAAATGAGGTGATATACACGCTTTAGCAAGCAAGGTGAACTATCCGAGATGTTTCTGAAGGCTAACTATTATTATTAACCGGGTACTCACTAAATTCGGAGCAGATCTAAACATTAGATGTCTATGGATCTAAAGTACATTCCTAATATCACGTGATTTGTATATTTTTACAAAGACGAGATGAAATGCCAAATTTTAGGATTCATTTTCATGTAATAAACGATGATTTTAACAGAGTACACAATATTTAGGTTGTCCAATATAATAATTTCAGTCCCGCAATGATGGATATGGTATACATTAAGCCAATGGGTAAGGCGGCAAGAAATTATTAATTGTGTCCTATTTTCGTGTTATTAACGATCGGTCTTAGTTTAAGCACCTTGGCGACTGGATTTCAAGGGATTTTTTTTAATTTACCAATTAGAAGTCATCCGGCTAAATTTGATATGAAAACTCAGAGCAAAACCGATACGGCTACATAACCCACACCATGCAGTCCGACTCAACCCAAGACCAATTCACCCTGTGAATTCATATACCTTAAAATAGGCTGTACGATATATCGAAATATCACGATTTTTTTCGCCACGATATATCGCGATACCGCCTATGACAATATTGTGCAAGCCTACACAGAGGCATATATTACGTCATAAGCGTGTCGCACAAAGGATGCTGGGATAGTGTTTTCTTAACAAACATCGTTCCGTATAGACGTTTTGTTACAAGGCGCTCTAAACAAGCGACCTATTGAAACTATTCTTTGCACCTCCTACTGAACATAAGGCTGTCATGTCACTCCTTCAGGATATGATGCATCCATATACCAAATTTGGTGACACAGAGTCTTAAAAAATCAGGATGCACACACGAACAAAGTGATTACTATATATATAAAGACAAGTAGAATCTTCCATGTATATAGTTTGTGTACCAACCGTAGATATATCTTTTGCTCAATTTGTGGTGTGTATCAAAAGTATTGCAGCCTGACCTAATGGACCTTTCCATTTTTAGCTATGCCCCGCCCATCACTAGCTAAGCTCCACCGACACCTCGCCGTGTTGGGATTGATCGATCCCCAAATGCCCTAGCTATCAATTTCCTGAAAACTATACAGGGAAGCTGTTGAATATTTTGAAACTAATTTGACTGGGTGCTGTTATAGGCAGCAACAGCGCCCAGTCAAATTATTTAAAAAAATATTCAACAGAATATTTATTAAATAGTAAAAGCAAACAATTTGTACAACTACGCATAGACCGTCTTCAAATATGCATTCGTGGCGTACTTATCGATGTCATTCATTATGATGTCATTGTACACATCACGCAGTTCATTATGACGTCATATGATGGGTGGGTACTCTGGAAAGGTGAATTTTCATGGCCCACCATGGTTCAATGAAAATGATCGAAAACAGTCTAGACTATTTTCAGAAGTTCTTCATATAGAGTAACCGAACTTGGTATATGAATTCGTTTTAGGGTAAATGTGTGTCGTGTGTAGCAAAACTATGTCAGTGTGACCTACTTTTTATAATGGACGTTTCCGGTTTTAGCTGTGCCCCGCCCATCTCTAGCTAAGCTCCACCCACACCTCGCTCGTACTGGGATCTATCGATCTCTAAACACCCTGACTATCAATTTCCAAAATACACAGGTAAGCTGTTGAATATTTTGAAACTAATTTGACTGGGTGCAGCAACAGCACCCAGTCAAATTAGTTTCAAAATATTCAACAGCATGTTTATTAAATAGCAAAGAATTACAAAGACATGCAATTCATACAACGTGTCGGACCATTTGAGATTTGGTGACAGCCTATATGGAACCCTTTGTGACGTAATGATTATAACGTCATCATACACGCGCTGAGCTGGTTATGATGTCATACGAGGGCTGACGATGGATGGATACTCTGGAAGGGTCAATTAAATGCATATTAAACAAAGTTGTTGTCTGGTCTGTGTTATCATCTCATCTACCCATGGTCACAAACTAGTGTTATGGTTGCATCTCGCTATAAACGTGTGACCTATATAATAAGCGCTGTTGTACCTGTTACGGGTCATGCGACATATTAACCCTTTAACCCTCGAATCTGTTCAAGACAATTTCGATTTTCTCAGGAAATGTCCTGTTGCAGACCAAAAGAAGACTGTTTTTGAAAATTTACCACTAGAATTGCTGGCTCGGTCATCGAGCCTAACCGAGCCAGTCATTTCAGCGGTAAATTAAAAAAAAACAAAAAACCCCAGTCTTCTCTTGATCTGCAAATGGACATTTCACAAGACCTCTGCAGAGGCCGTTTTTTGGTCAATATGAAGGTTAAAGGGTTAACCCTTACAGACAGGAATTGTAAAATCTTTGATATAGGGACTATTCTGTTAAAATATTTTGAAACCGGTTTGACTGGGAACTTTTCCAATCAAATTAGTTTCAAAATATTCAACAGCTTTCTTCATAATTGTCTTGTATTTGAGGGATTTCAACAGTTAAATGGTTAAAGGAAACTTATAATCAGGCTTGGGCGGTGTTATATCCTCTGTGCATGGACACTAGAACTGTAGTTAACATTTTCAGATCTGTGATCGAATCAAACAGTCGGCTACCGGAACAAAGCGACGTGTATTTATCGTGGAAACCATGGGTGGATATTGCGGTTACCTAGCAACACTGAGTGGCCTGGCGGGTGGCGCTGATGCGGCCTATATATTTGAGGAGCCGTTTAATATTACAGATTTGCGGGTAAGTCGGTAATAATAATTCTTCATCTGAACCTGGCAGACGTTTCTGTTCTAAATCAAGAGATAGTGCAATTTGTAGTGTATCAGCATCAAACGTGTGACTATGTACATATCAGATATAACACAAACATACAAACCAGTGTGATACACTTAACCCTTTACGCCTTGAAGTTGTTAAAAAAAAATGTAATTTGTTCCAAACAAAATGTCAATTTACAGACCCAGAGAAGACTATTTTTGAAAGGTTAGCACTGGAATGACTGGCTCGGTTATCCAGTGGTAAATTTTCAAAAATAGTCTTGGTCTGCAAATTGACATTTCTCAAGACCACTGTTGAAGTCGTTTTTGGCTGATATGAGGATTAAAGGGTTAATTTGCTACACATTTGGCAGACAGACAGAATTATACAGGTGATTCGCCAGCACCAAGCATAGAAAATTGGTGTGCATGTGAGCCTGGAGAAAAACTAGGATGGTAATTTATATACCAGGCGGGGGTAGGGTGTGTGTGTGGGTGGGTGGGGGTGGTTTGCGTTCTGCTTTTCAGATGTTTGTATAAATTGCAGTCGACATCATAACTTTGAGGACTAAAAACTTGTAAAAAAATTTAGCCTTACGCATGATCCACATGGATTGTGGTTTGTTACATTAGTCTCACTTGACCAGTCAGCGTAAGGTTTGGTTATGACTGGTTTGATGGAAATAAATATATCGAAAACTAAGTTAGCTTAAAACAAGTGCGCTATAGATATAAGAGACGTATTTGGTGGGAGTACGGGGTGTGTGTGTGTGTGTGTGTGTGTGTGTGTGTGCGTGTGTGATGTAAAAATTGAACCCTTTGATAATGTAGTCGGCAAAAAGCGGCCTCTGAAGTGTTTTTAAGGAATGTCCATTTGCAGGGCCAGGAGAAGACTATCTTTTGATCTGAAATGGACCTCTAAAGCTGTGTCATGTTGTTGTGGGTATTTTTTGTACTTTTTAATACTCATTCAGTTCTCATCAAATTTTGCTGAAAATTCACACACCTGGTCTTGGAATAGAGTACCGATATCAGAACAGAGTCCGATTTTCGGTTCACTGCCCTGATAGCTTTTTAGTAAGGTGGCCCAGCCATAAATTTTAACACTCATATCAGCCAAAAACGGCTTCTGCAGTGCTCATGAGAAATGTCCATTTGCAGACGACGAGAAGACAATTTTTTAACATTTACCACTGAAATGACTGGCTCGATAAATGAGCCAGTCAATCCAGTGGTAAATTTTCAAAAATACTCTTCTCTTCGTCTGCGAATGAACATTTTCTAAGAAAAAATTTTGATTTCCTTTATCAAATTCGAGGGTTAAAGGGTTAAATTTTAAAATCGCTACTCCATTATTGATGAATGAGTCTTATCAAACCTAAGAGGGTTAATTCTATGGGTAACGCTTGACATGATTACTGAGCCAGATTTTCGATTCACTTCTCGTATGGGTGGCCCACTCAAATTTTTTAATCGCGACTCCCGTTATTGACTAACGGATCTTGATAAAACATGACAATGCTTGAGGGGTACTCTAGCAGTAACTATTATCTCATAAAAGAGCTGATTTTCGATTCACTTCATGATGAGGTTTAGGAGGGCATCTGGCCATAAATTAAAAATCTATGCAAGTTGTGGAACGTTCGGGATCTTAGCCTGTATGACCAATTTTCTAGTTGAAAATTTATCACTGTAATGACCTGGGTCAATTTACTGAGGCAGTCATTCCAGTAGCAAATTTTTTTTTAAAGTCTGCACATTTGAGCATTAAAGAATAACCAGACTGACAATGAGAGAGAGACTGACAGATTTATACTAACTGTGAGTCACAAATAAGACTTGATGAATCACAAGCTTTAATAAATAATAAATGAAAGCTAATACTTAATTGTTAAATTTTGTAAAGAAAATTACAAAGTGTGCTTATTGAATGAGAAGACTACATATGAAAATTTATTAGCTCACCTGGCCTGAAAGGCCAAGTGAGCTTATGTCGTGGTGACTGTCTGTCCGTCAAGTTTTCCTTTAAAACGACTTCTCAAGAACCGCTGGAACGATTTCAATTATATTTGGCAGGAAGCATCCTTATGGCATAGGGATCCAACTTTGTTCAAACGAAGCCGATCGGCCAATTTGGCTGGCGGCCATCTTGGATTTTGGCCGATTTTTAGAAACATCTTTAAAAATCTTCTCCGAAACCGCTTGAAGGATTGAAGGAAACCTCATGAAATATGATCCAAAGCAAGAGCTCAACCAACTTTGTGCAGGGAAACTTGATTGGTCAAATGGTTCGGCGGCCATCTTGGTTGACCTAGTTTTGGTGAAAATGGCTTCTCAAGAACCGCTGAAGGGATCAGGTCAAAATTTGGCAGATATGATTAGGGTCAGTAAAGTTTGTTCAAGACAAGTTGATCCGTCAAAAAACATGGCCGCCGTGGGCCAATCAAAATATAGCATGTTTGGCGGCCATATTGGATTTTTTTATCTGATGGACTTTGAGGCTGAAATTGTTTTATATAGGTTTTTGGGTACTCTGATTTGAAATTTGAAATTTTCGAAACTGTCGGATAAATGGTTTGCCGGCCATCTTGGATCATTTTCCCGCCAAAAGCTACCATAGTAAAGTAATGGGAAATTTAAAATGTCTTCTTTTCGAGAACTAGGAAGTTCTTGGCAGGAAGCATCTTTAAGGCATAGAGATTCAAGTTTCTTCAAACGAACCCGATAGGCCAATTTGGTCGATGGCCATCTTGGATTTCGGCCGATTTTTAGAATTGTCTTTAAAAATCTTCTCCTAAACCGTTTGAGGGATCGATTCAGAAGTCACGAAATTTGATTTAGGGTAAGAGCTGAACCAAGTTTGTTCAAGGGAACTTGATTGACCAAATGGTTCAGTGGCCATCTTGGATGACCTAGTTTTCGCAAAAACAACTTTTTCCCCAGAACCGCTGAAGCTATCAGGCTGAAATGTGTGATATATGATTAGGGACTAAGGACCATTAATGTTTCTTCAAAGTAAGTTAATCCATCATAAAACATGGCCGCGGTGGGCCAATCAAAATATAGCATGTTTGGCGGCCATTTTGGATTTTTTTTATTTGATGGATTTTGAGGCCGAAATTGATTTTATATAGGTTTTTGGGTATTCTGATTTCAAATTTGCAATTTATAAAGCTGTCGAATAAACGGTTTGGGGGCCATCTTGGATCATTTTCCCGGCAAAAGCTCCCATACTAAAGCATTGGGAAATTTAAAATGTCTTCTTGAGATTTACTGGGCCGATTTGAATTATATTTGGCAGGAAGCATCCTTAGGGCATAGAGATTCCATTTTGTTCAAACAGCATAGAGATTCCATTTTGTTCAAATGGAGCTGATTGGCCAATTTGGCCGGAAGCCATCTTGGATTTCGGCTGATTTTTAGAAATGTCTAAAAATCTCCAAAACCGTTTAAGGGATCAATTCAGACCTCATGAAAAGGTTCAAGGGAACTTGATTGACTAAATGGTTCAGCGGCCATCTTGGATGACCTCGTTTTCGCAAAAACGACTTCTCCAGAACCGCTGAAGCGATCATGCCGAAATTTGTGATATATGATTACGGATTAAGGGCCATTAAAGTTAATTAACTCCAAAATATTCTATAGAATATTTCTTGCATCATGTTTAAAATTGTACTAACTGACATGTTTTTGTTTTTGATCTATGCTAGCTTATTTATGAGCTTTACTGTATATGCGTGTTTGTGTTACAGGATGATGTGTTACATTTGAAGGGCAAGATGAAAAATAAAGGTGTACAGAGAGGACTCATTCTCAGGTAAGATACAGAGGACTCGCAGGTAACATACTCTTCTTTGGAATTGATTACTTAGGCATATTATTTTTGTTGAGCTCTACACGAGACGGATGACTTAATAGAGGAATCCAGTTTATCTATCAATCATATGATGTCATAATCAATTATGTCACATGTAAGCTGGCGTCATAATCAATTACGTAATGAATGACTTGATTTAGTCCATCATAAACTCTTTAGTCAGCCAGGTTGTATGAATTGTGTCTTTACTATTTAATAAACATACTGTTGAATATTTTGAAACTAATTTGACTAGGCGCTTGTGCTGGTGCTGGCATATTTAACAGCTTGCTATATAGTTTTCTGGAATTTGAGATTCAGGCAGTGCAAGGATTGATCGATCCCAACAAGGGCAAAGTGTGTGTGGAGCTTAGCTAGAAATGGACGAGGCATAGCTAAAAAAGGCGAATGGCTCCAATTTTGGGGTTTTCCGATTTTTGTTTTAAAATTTATTTCATGCCATCTAGCAGGTTTATTGAAAGCAGTAAGACAAATTATTGAGATGGTACTATTTACAGTCTTGACTTTGTTTATATTGTAATGAAATCGCAATTTAACCCTTTAACCCTTGAATTTATTCAAGAAAATTTCAATCTTTTTTGTCCTTTGCAGACCAAGAGAAGACTAGTTTTGAAAATTTACCACTGGAATGACTGACTGACTCAGTTACCGAGTGGTAAATTTTCAAAAATAGTCTTCTTTTGGTCTGCAAATGAACATTTCTCAAGACCCCTACAGAAAGCGTTTTTGGCTGATATGAGTGTTAAAGGGTTAAGACCAAGAGAATGCGTCTAAAACTGGGATCAGGACTGAAAAAGACAGGTTTAAAATGACCAGATGTTAAAGTAGGGTTAAGATCTCCCCACACGCCCTTCTCACCACCACCCTCTGACCATACTTTCCTAATCCTGATTTTAGAAGTGTTCTCCCCACATGCCCTTCTCACCACCACCCTCTGACCATACTTTCCTGATCCTGATTTTAGAAGTGTTCTCCCCACACGCCCTTCTCACCCACCACCCTCTGACAATACTTTCCTGATCCTGATTTTAGAAGTGTTCTCCCCACATGCCCTTCTCACCACCACCCTCTGACCATACTTTCCTAATCCTGATTTTAGAAGTGTTCTCCCCACATGCCCTTCTCACCACCACCCTCTGACCATACTTTCCTGATCCTGATTTTAGAAGTGTTCTCCCCACACGCCCTTCTCACCACCACCCTCTGACAATACTTTCCTGATCCTGATTTTAGAAGTGTTCTCCCCACATGCCCTTCTCACCACCACCCTCTGACCATACTTTCCTGATCCTGATTTTAGAAGTGTTCTCCCCACACGCCCTTCTCACCACCACCCTCTGACAATACTTTCCTGATCCTGATTTTAGAAGTGTTCTCCCCACATGCCCTTCTCACCACCACCCTCTGACCATACTTTCCTGATCCTGATTTTAGAAGTGTTCTCCCCACACGCCCTTCTCACCACCACCCTCTGACCATACTTTCCTGATCCTGATTTTAGAAGTGTTCTCCCCACACGCCCTTCTCACCACCACCCTCTGACCATACTTTCCTGATCCTGATTTTAGAAGTGTTCTTCCCGCATGCCCTTCTCACCACCACCCTCTGACCATACTTTCCTGATCCTGATTTTAGAAGTGTTCTCCCCACATGCCCTTCTCACCACCACCCTCTGACCATACTTTCCTGATCCTGATTTTAGAAGTGTTCTCCCCACATGCCCTTCTCACCACCAATCACCTTCTGACCATACTTTCCTGATCCTGATTTTAGAAGTGTTCTCCCTACATGCCCTTCGCACCACCACCCTCTGACCATACTTTCCTGATCCTGATTTTAGAAGTGTTCTCCCCACATGCCCTTCTCACCACCACCTTCTGACCATACTTTCCTGATCCTGATTTTAGAAGTGTTCTCCCCACATGCCCTTCTCACCACCACCCTCTGACCATACTTTCCTGATCCTGATTTTAGAAGTATTCTCCCCACACGCCCTTCGCACCACCACCCTCTGACCATACTTTCCTGATCCTGATTTTAGAAGTGTTCTCCCCACACGCCCTTCTCACCACCACCCTCTGACAATACTTTCCTGATCCTGATTTTAGAAGTGTTCTCCCCACATGCCCTTCTCACCACCACCCTCAGACCATACTTTCCTGATCCTGATTTTAGAAGTGTTCTCCCCACATGCCCTTCTCACCACCAATCACCCTCTGACCATAATTTCCTGATCCTGATTTTAGAAGTGTTCTCCCTACATGCCCTTCGCACCACCACCCTCTGACCATACTTTCCTGATCCTGATTTTAGAAGTGTTCTCCCCACACGCCCTTCTCACCACCACCCTCTGACAATACTTTCCTGATCCTGATTTTAGAAGTGTTCTCCCCACATGCCCTTCTCACCACCACCCTCTGACCATACTTTCCTGATCCTGATTTTAGAAGTGTTCTCCCCACACGCCCTTCTCACCACCACCCTCTGACCATACTTTCCTGATCCTGATTTTAGAAGTGTTCTCCCCACACGCCCTTCTCACCACCACCCTCTGACCATACTTTCCTGATCCTGATTTTAGAAGTGTTCTTCCCGCATGCCCTTCTCACCACCACCTTCTGACCATACTTTCCTGATCCTGATTTTAGAAGTGTTCTCCCCACATGCCCTTCTCACCACCACCCTCTGACCATACTTTCCTGATCCTGATTTTAGAAGTGTTCTCCCCACATGCCCTTCTCACCACCAATCACCTTCTGACCATACTTTCCTGATCCTGATTTTAGAAGTGTTCTCCCTACATGCCCTTCGCACCACCACCCTCTGACCATACTTTCCTGATCCTGATTTTAGAAGTGTTCTCCCCACATGCCCTTCTCACCACCACCTTCTGACCATACTTTCCTGATCCTGATTTTAGAAGTGTTCTCCCCACATGCCCTTCTCACCACCAATCACCCTCTGACCATACTTTCCTGATCCTGATTTTAGAAGTATTCTCCCCACACGCCCTTCGCACCACCACCCTCTGACCATACTTTCCTGATCCTGATTTTAGAAGTGTTCTCCCCACACGCCCTTCTCACCACCACCCTCTGACAATACTTTCCTGATCCTGATTTTAGAAGTGTTCTCCCCACATGCCCTTCTCACCACCACCCTCAGACCATACTTTCCTGATCCTGATTTTAGAAGTGTTCTCCCCACATGCCCTTCTCACCACCAATCACCCTCTGACCATAATTTCCTGATCCTGATTTTAGAAGTGTTCTCCCTACATGCCCTTCGCACCACCACCCTCTGACCATACTTTCCTGATCCTGATTTTAGAAGTGTTCTCCCCACATGCCCTTCTCACCACCACCTTCTGACCATACTTTCCTGATCCTGATTTTAGAAGTGTTCTCCCCACATGCCCTTCTCACCACCACCCTCTGACCATACTTTCCTGATCCTGATTTTAGAAGTATTCTCCCCACACGCCCTTCGCACCACCACCCTCTGACCATACTTTCCTGATCCTGATTTTAGAAGTGTTCTCCCCACACGCCCTTCTCACCACCACCCTCTGACAATACTTTCCTGATCCTGATTTTAGAAGTGTTCTCCCCACATGCCCTTCTCACCACCACCCTCAGACCATACTTTCCTGATCCTGATTTTAGAAGTGTTCTCCCCACATGCCCTTCTCACCACCAATCACCCTCTGACCATAATTTCCTGATCCTGATTTTAGAAGTGTTCTCCCTACATGCCCTTCGCACCACCACCCTCTGACCATACTTTCCTGATCCTGATTTTAGAAGTGTTCTCCCCACACGCCCTTCTCACCACCACCCTCTGACAATACTTTCCTGATCCTGATTTTAGAAGTGTTCTCCCCACATGCCCTTCTCACCACCACCCTCTGACCATACTTTCCTGATCCTGATTTTAGAAGTGTTCTCCCCACACGCCCTTCTCACCACCACCCTCTGACCATACTTTCCTGATCCTGATTTTAGAAGTGTTCTCCCCACACGCCCTTCTCACCACCACCCTCTGACCATACTTTCCTGATCCTGATTTTAGAAGTGTTCTTCCCGCATGCCCTTCTCACCACCACCTTCTGACCATACTTTCCTGATCCTGATTTTAGAAGTGTTCTCCCCACATGCCCTTCTCACCACCACCCTCTGACCATACTTTCCTGATCCTGATTTTAGAAGTGTTCTCCCCACATGCCCTTCTCACCACCAATCACCTTCTGACCATACTTTCCTGATCCTGATTTTAGAAGTGTTCTCCCTACATGCCCTTCGCACCACCACCCTCTGACCATACTTTCCTGATCCTGATTTTAGAAGTGTTCTCCCCACATGCCCTTCTCACCACCACCTTCTGACCATACTTTCCTGATCCTGATTTTAGAAGTGTTCTCCCCACATGCCCTTCTCACCACCAATCACCCTCTGACCATACTTTCCTGATCCTGATTTTAGAAGTATTCTCCCCACACGCCCTTCGCACCACCACCCTCTGACCATACTTTCCTGATCCTGATTTTAGAAGTGTTCTCCCCACACGCCCTTCTCACCACCACCCTCTGACAATACTTTCCTGATCCTGATTTTAGAAGTGTTCTCCCCACATGCCCTTCTCACCACCACCCTCAGACCATACTTTCCTGATCCTGATTTTAGAAGTGTTCTCCCCACATGCCCTTCTCACCACCAATCACCCTCTGACCATAATTTCCTGATCCTGATTTTAGAAGTGTTCTCCCTACATGCCCTTCGCACCACCACCCTCTGACCATACTTTCCTGATCCTGATTTTAGAAGTGTTCTCCCCACACGCCCTTCTCACCACCACCCTCTGACAATACTTTCCTGATCCTGATTTTAGAAGTGTTCTCCCCACATGCCCTTCTCACCACCACCCTCTGACCATACTTTCCTGATCCTGATTTTAGAAGTGTTCTCCCCACATGCCCTTCTCACCACCAATCACCCTCTGACCATACTTTCCTGATCCTGATTTTAGAAGTATTCTTCCCACATGCCCTTCGCACCACCACCCTCTGACCATACTTTCCTGATCCTGATTTTAGAAGTGTTCTCCCCACACGCCCTTCTCACCACCACCCTCTGACAATACTTTCCTGATCCTGATTTTAGAAGTGTTCTCCCCACATGCCCTTCTCACCACCACCCTCAGACCATACTTTCCTGATCCTGATTTTAGAAGCGTCCGATTGGTTTCTACTTTATTACAATATTTTACGTGTTTTTCCAGAAATGAAAGTGCCAATGCTAACTATACAACAGATTTCATCTACCAGTTGTTCAGCGAGGAGGGAAAAGGAACGTTCACTTGTCGGAAAAATGTCCTCGGTCACATGCAGCAAGGCGGACAACCAACACCATTTGATCGAAACTATGGCATCAAGATGGGTGCCAAAGCACTGGATCATCTTATTGTACAGATGGAACTGCATGTGCAACCTGATGGTAATAGACTGTTCAATTTCTAGCTATGCCCCGCCCATTTCTAGCTATGCCCCGCCCATTTCTAGCTGTGCTCCACCCACGTTATGTGTGTTGGAATTCATTAAAAAAAATTTGAAACTTAAATTACCAGAATCTAAATTTCAAGGTAACTATACAGGTAAATTGTGAAATATTTTGAAAGTAATTTGACTGGGAGCTGTTAACAGCTTCCAGCCAAATTAGTTTCAAAATATTCAATAGCATGTTTAGTAAATTGTAAATTCATCAACGATATACCAGTTGTACACTCGTGACAGACTTCAATTTTTGTAATGGACCTATATGTCATGATTGCAACGTCAACTAATAAGTGACGTATTTGATTGTGACATCAGATACTTGAGTGACAGATCATATCGCTCCATCATGACACAATTGTGGATTTCCATTTCTTCAATGATTTTTTGTTCATCCATCTATCCTTATTGTGTATGTATGTATGATTACTGTATTCAGTGGCTGTAGTAGTAGAAACATCCTACAGCTGTAATCAGTCCTTTGCTTTTGCCCTCTGTGTTTTGTTCTCAGCCGAAATCCTTAGCTTCCTCAGGTCCATTCTTGATCCAAGTTCACCGAGTCCTGCTTTCTTGAGGTCACCTCGTAGTACGCTTAGCAGATTTATTGTGTGTAGCTGTGGCATAATCAATATAAATGGTGTGAAACGGTCTCCATTATTAGCTCACCTGGCCAAGTGAGCTTAGGGCATGGCCACCATCCGGCGTCCATCTGGCGTCCATCCGTCTGTCTACTTTTGTTTTAAAATGCTACTGCTCATTAACTGCTTCAGAACTTCTATACAGAATTTTGATTGGTAGATTTTTTTGGCGGCCATCTTGAATTTTCTGAAAAATTGTGGGAAATCGTTTAAAACGCTACTCTTCATTAACTGCTTGGCCAATTTCAACCAGGCTTAGCTGGGAGGATAGTACGCTGGTATGTTTCAGAACTTGTATACAGAATATTTGATTGGTCAATTTTTCCAGTGGCCATCTTGGATTTTCTCAAAATTTCTGGAAATCACTTAAATGCCTACTCGATAACCACTCGGCTGATTTCAATCAAACTTGGGTGAAAGAACCCTAGCGTGGTATCCGTCAGAACTAGTATACAGAATTCTGATTGGTCAATTTTTCCGGCAGCCATCTTGAATTTTCTGAAAATTTCTGGAAATCACTTAAAAGCATACTCCTCGATAACCACTGGGCCGATTTCAATCAAACTTAGATGGAAGAACCCTAGTCTAGTATGCTTCAGAACTTATATACAGAATTTTGATTGGTCAATTTTTTCAGCAACCATCTTCAATTTTCTGGAAAATGGCGGGAAATCGTTTAAAACGCTACTCATTAACTGCATGAGCAATTTCAACCAGACTGATTTGTAAGGATACTAAGCTGGTAGATTTCAGTACTTCTATACAAAACTTTGGTTAGTCCATTTTTCCAGTGGCCATCTTGGATTTTCTGAAAACTGCTGGAATGACCCTGAAGTGCTATGCTTCAGAGCTTGTATATAGAATTTTGATTGGTCAATTTGTTCTGTGGCCATCTTGAATTTTCCGAAAATTGGCTGAAAATCGTCTACTCATTAACTACTTGGCCGATTTCAACCAGACTGCCTAGAACGAGCCTAGGGTGGTAGGTTTTAGAAGTTGCATATAGAATTTTGATTGGTCAATTTTTCCAGTGGCCATTTTGGATTTGACAAGTATTTTGGGAAATCAGTTAAAAGGCTACTCCTCATTAACCGCTTGGCCGATTTCAACCAAACTCGGCTGGAAGAACCCTAGTCCCGTACGCTTCAGAACTTGTATACAGGATTTTGACGGCTTAGTTTTGATGGTGGCCATCTTGGGTTTTCCGATAGATGGGAATTCATATAAAATGATACTCCTCATTACTCGCATTGGCCGATTTCAACCAATTTTGGCTGGAAGAATCCTATTGTCGTAACCTCTAGAAATTCTATTCAGAATTTCGATAGATCAATGTTTTTGTAGCAATCTCCGATTTTTGGAACCATTTAAAAACGGTACTCCTTCAATCAATAACCCGATTTCAACAAAACTTGGGTGGAACGATCCTATGACGGTAGGCTTCAACATATTAAACGAGAATCTTGATTGGTCAATTTTTTGGTGGCCATCTTGGATTTTCCGAAAATCATCCATACTGTCTATTTAAATGGAAATGGTTTAAATGTCAATGGTCCAGGTGAGCGCCACAGGTCCTTGGGCCTCTCATAGTAATTCGCTCCCTCCCTCTGTCTGTCTCTCTCTCCTCTGTCTGTCTCTATCTCCTCTGTCTTTCTCCTTCCCTCCCTTCTCCTTCAGTCTGATAATGATTAATTATGTTAACTTGTAAATTGTTCCATAGGCTCTGTGTACTGTAACTCATCAGACACATCAACTGTGCTTGGCCTACAACGACGACATTTAGATTTCACACCCCTCGAGAAACTCATTTCTATAACAGATCTTCCGTAAGTAACAAACAAGTTCGTTCATTCACTATAAGCTGGGAGATAACTCATTGTCATATGAAATTATTAACTGCTCCAATATGTGACAAAATACAGGGATCCATTTCTAGCCCTGCCCCACCCATTTCTTATGGTCATTATATGGTAAATTACTTTGAGAAAGTTCCTCCATGTTGCTCGTACACTCCACATGTACACCGAATACGCGAGATCTCCATTTCCTTGGACATCAAATCCAATGGTCCGAAATTACCGTATGATCACTGAAATGTCTGATTCCAAATATAAAACTGTATTGTTCACAACGCTGTATACAGCGTAATTAGTCAATGTTTAACAATTTTGAACCAAGTTTCGCCACCTTTTTTCCGGCTGTTGGAATCAATTTATAGGGGAATAATTACAAATACTCAATTTATATACTTTTAACCCTTCAATTTGTCCAAATTTTTCTCATTGAAAGTCTCCAATTTGCAGACCAAGAGAAGACTATTTTTGAATATTTACAACTAGAATGCCTGGCTCGGTTATCGAGCCAGTCATTTTAGTGGTAAATTTTCAAAGATATTCTTCTCTTGGCGGCAAATGGACATTTCTCAAGACCCCTGCGGAAGCTGTTTTTGGCAGATATGAGTGCTAACAACAGCTTCTGCAGTGGTCTTAAGAAATGTCCATTTGCAAACCAAAAGAAGAATATATTTGAAAATTTTCGATAGCCGAGGCAGTCATTCCAGTGGTAAATTTTCAAAAATAATCTCTTGGTCTGCAAATGTACATTTTCGATGTGAAAATTACGGGTTAAGGGGTTAAATACTGACTTCCCAGAATCCCATGTTCACGGTAGCGATATAAGTAAGCTGTTAAATATTTTGAAACTAATCTGACTCGGAGATGTTGCTGCCTATGGCAGCAACAGCTCCCAGTCAAATTTGTTTCAAAATATTCAACAGTATGTTTAGTAAATTGTAAACCCATCAAAGAAGTACAATTGGTCCACTTGACAGAATTCTCAGTGTTAATAACGGAGCTGGATATATCACTATGTATTGTGACATCGGCCATCATGTGATGTAGTTTAGTATGATGTCATATGCTCGAGTGAGATTGGATTCCTCTATTTCACAATTGGCGCTGAATTGGAGTCATTCAAGCCAGTGACAACCTATGCGTAGAACACCTATCGTATAAGTTGTTTGGTCAGTCAGTCTGTCCAGTTTCTTGACATTACTGACAAAGTTGCCTATGTCGCACTTATCTTGCCCCTTACCACTCGGATGTCAATATTCTATCTTTTACTATGTCGATAACAAAGAAGCAGGTGTACATTTATGGGCAGTTTTGGTGGATGGTGTTGCTGTCGAACTGTCTACGACAGGAACATCTTCCACCAAATTTCCTGAAAGATGAATACCTGCGCATCTTTTAAGATAATTTAAGAATTAAAACTTGACATCAGATTGGTAAGAGTTAATCTCTGAATTTGGTAAAAAATAATAAAATATTTGCTTATTGAATAGCCATATTCAGACGAAGAGAAGACTTAATTTGGAACCTGCGCCAGTCATTCAAATGGTAGATTTTCAAAAATGGTCCTGTCCTGCAAATCTACATTCCTCAAGACCACAGCAGAGGCTTTTTTTGGCCGACTTCACCATGAAAGGGTTAACACCCTTATCAGCCAAAAACTGCTTCTGCAGTGGTCTTGTAAAATGTCCATTTGCAGGCCAATAACCGAGCCAGTTATTCCAGTGGTAAATTTCCAAAAATAGTCTTTTCTTGCAAATGGATATTTTCTATGATTAAATTGAAATTCTTTCAACAAATTCGAGGGTTAGATGGGTAATACCTGCCACTTTCATATCTATGTGTGTTCTCACCTTGACGCTAACCTTAGCTCACTGTTTATTTACAGACATAGAACGTCAAAAGTACGATGGTGGTTGAAACTGCGGCCTCTACTTAGAATCCTTGCTAGTCACGACAGTAAATATGAAACTGAGGCAGTCATGACAGGTGTCGACGAAATGGAGGATGAAGACAATCTGTTATAAGCATGTCCAGCTAGCGGGTGTTTTAGCGATGAATTGGATATGGCTTGTAGCTGTGGTTAGATTTTATACAGCAATGTAGGTTGTGTTAGGGTCTGAAAACCTAACTTCATTTTTTTTCGAGTGAATGGTTGCTGTTTTCCAAGGGAGGTCACTCATGCCTTCTAATTAATCGTTAATCCTTTAACCCATGAAATCCAATAGCCTAAATTTCAAGACAGGTATATACGAGAGTTGAATATTTTGAAGCGAATTTGACCCATGGAATCTGTTGCAATAGGTCACACTCAAATTTGTTTCAAAATATTCAAAAGAATTTGCTTGTTTTGTTCTATTAGGATTACCCCATTAACACTCAAGCCGACTAAAAATGGCTTCTGTAGTTGTGTTGAGAAATGCTCGTTTGCAGACCAAGGGAAGCGTAGTTTTGAAAATTTATCACTGGAATGACTAGCTCGGTCATCGATTGAAAATAAATTTTCAAAACTATGCTTGCTCTGCATATGGACATTTTCAATGAGAAAATTTTAATTTTCTTGAACAGATTTAGGGGTTAAAGCCATTGTTAGGAGATTTAATTTAGCATGACTATTCCCTACAGTACAGCTCAGTAATAACTCGTTTTAATACATCGTTTAAAAAATTGTACTAACATGTTTCTAGGGTTTTTTGGGAAACATGTTAGATTATTTATGAACTGTACAGTATATTTCTGGTGAAAATAATTAATTAAAAAGGAAAATTTTGCGCATTAAATTTCTCCCACCGGTCGAAGATATTACCGTACCAAATCAAAACTGAACAGTAAATGTTTTAATTTTTTTGTTTGTGATCAAATGTTTGGGATTTAAATTTCTTTGAGATTTAAATCTGTTTATCAACTTTATAGATTTATCTTTAGCTGATGTGATGATGCTGTATGCAGCATATCAAGACTATATTATCCACGAATGTGTAATTTAAGCCGTCTCGTGCTATGCGTACTCAAGATGCAATATTAGCCACTAAGTAGTTGAAATCCTGCCAATTATTTTGAATACCATCTAACTGGAAATCGTTGCTGCCTTGCAGCTGCAATGACTTTCATTAAGATTGTTTTCAAAAAATGTTTCATATTTAGATCCCCGTAGGAGAATTTTTGAGGGGAGAAAATGTTTACTTACATACTTGTAGTGCTGGAGAATTTTCAAGGTCTGTTCATTATTTATTTATATACTGTTGACTTTTATGTGAATATTTTATTGTAATTCAATACATAGATCTGACTTAAATAGGCTTGGTATGAATTTATCATTTTATCCTCGTAGTTATAAAAGCACAGACCGTACTTTAATATGTGTATCGGAAATGAACCTGCCTTGACTTGGCTCAAGGTCTGATATATGTGCTGTTGTTCCATCCCCTGTTACACGCACGAGGCTGGTAGAAAATTGCTTGGGCACATAAATGTGTAATTCTGGGTCTACATGGAGCGTGTGCATTTCTGGCTGATCTGCTAAGATTGTCAATGTATATGCAGGCTGATTTATTTTCTTGGCGATAAAATCCCAATGTTAGATGTACTGAGTGCGTGTAGAATAAATTTCTTATTTCTACCCCTGACCAAAGTCCGTTTGCAGACCAAGAGAAGATTATTTTTAGAAAATTTATGACTAAAAGCGGTTTGAGTAACTGCACAAGTCATTCCAGTGTTAAATTTTCAAAACAACTTCTCTTGAGTTCCAAACAGACATCCTAAGCAAACAAATGTCAATTTTCATGAATAATTTTGACCATTGACGGATGAACCCTTTAATCCTCAAACTTGTTCAGCAAAATTTTGATTTTCTCATAAAAATTATCCATTTGCAGACTAAGACTATTTTTGAAAATTTACCATTGGAATGACTGGCTCGATAACCGAGCCAGTCATTCCAGTGATAACTTTTCAACAATTAATGTTCTCTTGGTCTGCAAATGGATGTTTTCCATGATAAAGGTGATAACCGAGCCAGTCATTTCAGTGGTAAATTTTCAAAAATAGTATTCTCTTGGTCTGCAAATGGACATTTACCAAAAAACACTGCGGAAGCCATATTGGTCGGCTTGACCATTGTAGGGTTAATACCGTAGATGCAAAATGAAATGCTAATTTTTTCTATGAGTGGGATGTTTGAGTGTTCAAGTGCGTCATGGTAACCCTTTCACCGACAAATTCCCGATATCTCACTTTCAAGACAACCAACCGTACAGGAAAATGGTTGAATATTTTGAAATTAATTTGACTGGAAGCAATGTCTGCCGCCTTATGCAGCACCGGTTTCCAGTCAAATTAATTTCAAAATATCAACAGAATAAATTTTATATCCTAAAGAATTCAGTGATATGTCGTTGAAAGGGTTCATGGAATTTATGGACGGTGAATAGGACCATGTTTTTGCTGTTGTTGTTCTTGTTGTTGCTGCTGCCAGTGATATGACGATGACGACCATAAATGATATTTATTAGTACTATTTAGGACTTAAAGTTCTCATATATTCATATAACCTACAAGATGATATTTTACTTGACTCTTTGTGTGTGTGTGTGTGTGTGTGTGTGTGTCTCATTTGCGTGTCAGTTGGCATCACTGATTAACTGAATACGCTCATGGACGACATTAACACATACATAATTCATTTGCCAAGAGTTTAACTTGTAAAATATTTAATAAAACAGGGTTGTTAATTTACATCGATAATATTATTATTGTCATTAGGGCTTGGTTATTGTTAAGCAAAACTCCAGCTATTGTCACCCCGTGTAGTTGGATCTAAGCCATATACATCCGCCTGCCTACTCCATGTGAAGCGATTGAAATACTCGCTGGCTAAGTAAATACTTTGTAAGTTTGTACATTAATAAATAAATACGGAAATAATTTAAAGCAAATGGTATGATGAATATTTATTTAATAAAATTTTGGAATAAATATTGTTAATTGGAGCTTATATAGATGAGTTATTATTGTTTTTGTTGTGATGCATACGGATGCTGTGCACAGAGTTATTGCTGCAGTCAAACCTGTCTATAGAGGTCACCTGATGGTTACTGGGAACCAGTTCAAGATGACTGTTCCAATGATGACTGATTGGCATTAATCATTTAATGTTCAAGCCGACCAAATTTGGCCTCTGTAATTGTCTTGAAGAATCTCATTTACAGGCCAAAAGAAGACCTTTGTAAAAATTTACCACTGGAATAGCTGGCTCGATAACCGAGCCAGTCATTCCTGTGGTATTTCCGAAAATAATTTCTTGACCTGTAAATGGACTTTCACCGAACAAGTCTATATATTCTTGACCATTGAAGTGCGAAATAAACACCTGTTTTAACCATCTGGCTGCCGAGTTCCTGCAGACGACATTCCATGAGTTATATCTCTGGACCTGATAAATATTTTGAAAATAATCTGACTGAAAGTTGGTGGCTATGCCACCAACAACTTTCAGTCAAATTATTCTCAAACTATTCAGGAAGTCAGAGTTTTTGCTCATTGGAATTACAGTCTGGCGGCTTGCGGCAGCACGACTTAATGACCGTGGTCCTATAGGAGCATAAGGTGACCCTAATAGACAGGTTTGTCAGTAGTATTATAATATAACATGTATGATATTGTTTTTGAAATTACTTTGTTGATAAAATATAAAATTATTAGCTCACCTGGCCAGAATGGCAAATGAGCTTATGCCATCGCGACCATCCATCGTCTGTCCATCCGCCAACTGTTTTTATTAAACAATTTCTCAAGAACCACTGGGCCAAGTTCAATTAAATTTGGCAGGAAACATCCTTAGTGCATACAGAGCCACGGTTGTTCAAAGGAAGCCGATCGGCCCATTTGGCTGGCGGCCATCTTGGATTTTGGTTGATTTTTAGAAACTAAAGAGTCTCCGAAACCGTTTGGAGGATCGATTCAGAGCTGAATCAAGTTTGTTCGAAGGAACCTGATTGGCCAAATGGTTCGGTGGCCATCTTGGATGAGCTAGTTTTCGTGAAAATGAATTCTCCAGAACCGTTGAACGTATCGGGCAGAAATTTGGTACATATCATTCGGGATTAAGTGCCATTGAAATTTGTTCAAGGGAAGTCGAGAGGTAAAAAAAACATGGCCCCCGTGGACCAGTCACGTATTTGGTGGCCATATTGGATTTTTTATTTTATTGATTTTTAATCCGAAATTTGTTTTGTACAGGTTTTTGGGTATGCTGATTTCAACCATACCATTTTTGAATCTATCTGATAAACGGTTTTGCGGCATGTAGTAAAGTTGGCATTTAGTACAGGTGGTCTTTATAGCAGGTTTAACTACATCCTACAACTCTTGTAATCATTTGACAGAGTGGCCTAACTCGGTTAGCAGCTATTATTCGCTAGAGTGAGTATGAAGTTTATTAAAATAATAATTTGAATGAAAGTCATTGCTGCCTTAGAAAGCAACAACTTTCTGTCAAATAAATTTCAAAATATTCAAAGTTATAGATGTCAGCGCGCACAATACATATCTTAGATATTTAGCCAGCAGAGGAAAACAGTTAATCTTGTAATTTAAAACCACAATCTCATTCCTGGGTTGAAATGAAATTAATTCCCTGTGAGGTCGGGCTTCGTGATGAAACTTATTATACATACCTGCTAAGTACCAAAATACAAACTAACATCTCAGGACGTGGCTCCTGAAGACAGCATCATTCTATATATACATAGACAGCTGGTTTACAATAGAGTAGGACAGTCCACCATATACATAGACGCACTATATACATGCTTATATGTAGTATATCCACATGCTGCTTCAACAAGATTTATTTAATTAATGTAACATTAAAGCCAATTAATTCTAGTAATACATTTAACTCAGTATTGCTGTATTAGCAAGTGTTATTGGATAGCGATGCATGTATCATGGTCATTTTGACAATGGTTTTGCTGATGATATCTGTTACTGTTAAGTGCACCAACAGTTTTCAGCAAGACTATTTAACCCTTGTCACACTGATCTCAAAAGATTAATTACAAAGCCAGTATTAGAAAGGGTGGTGAACAGTTTGTAAACACTGTTGCTGTTGCTGTCATAGACAGTGCTGTTGGTGTTTATAATAGATAGCAACAGCTTAGACCAGCCTTACTTCCAGTTATAAGGCTCGTTTCTTATCAAAGTAATGCTTTTATTTATTAGCTCACCTGACATGAAAAGCGAAGTGAGCTTATGCCATGCCAACTGTCTGTCTGTTCATTGTCCATCCATCCATCCGTCCACTTTCTTTAAACGACTTCAAGAACCACTCAACTGATTTGAATTATATTTTGCAGAAAGCATCCATATGGTCTAGAAAGCCAAGTTTGTTCAAAGTAAACCAATCGAGCAATTTGCCCGGTGGCGATCTTGGATTCAGTTAATGTTTAAAAGTTTGTTTAAGAATCTATGAAATCACTTGGGATATATTTAAAACTCATGAAACCTATGGCAACAGCCGAAACCAAGTTTGTTCAAGTGAAGTTGATTGGCCAACGGTTCGGTGGCCGTCTTGAACGAGTTATATTTTCGCGAAAACAACATCCAGAACCGCTGAACGGATTGAGCCGGTGGTCATCTTGGATTTTGGCCAATTTTTAGAAACGTCTTTAAAAACCTTCGCCGGTTTGGTCAATCGATTGAAAACTCATGAAAGATTGATCATCTAGGGCAACAGCTGAACCAAGGTTGCTCGAGGGAACTTGATTGGCCAAATTTCATCAGTCAATTTTTCCAGTGGCCATCTTGTTTAAACGATTTTATTGTTCACTTTTGCCCGTGGTCAATAATTTCAGGTGAGCGATACAGGCCATATGGTGATCTCGTTCCCTTAATACTGGCGTTATTATCACCACCCTGTGATGTTTACAGTAGTAACAGGTGATAGGAGTCGGTGGAATTGTTTGTTAACCCTTACCACTCTGATGTCAATATTCTATCTTTTACTGTGGCAATAGCAAAGAAACTGGTGTACATTTTTCAACAATTTTGGTGGACGATGGTGCTGTCTACGACAGCACCATCTCCCACCAAATTTGTTGAAAAATGAACACCAATTCATCGTTTTAATTTAATTTGAAATTAAAATTTTTGACATCAGAGTGCTAAGAGTAAAAGAAGAAAACAAGTTTGTGGGATAGGAAAGCTGGGCTTTTGAAAATGTTCTTACACTGATATGATTGATTTTTAACCTTGTAATCCTCAAATTTATTCAAGAAAATTTAAATTGTCTAATAAAAAATGTCTCCTTGCTGACCAAGAGAAGATTACTTTTCAAAATTTATCACTGCAATGACTGGCGAGGTTATCGAGCCACTCACTCCAGTGGGAAATTTTAAAAGAAAGCTGTCTTGGCTTGTTAGTACTATCTCTTCATAATAAAGCCACATCTAGGTTAGTTGACACTATTCACGTGAATAAAGCATTCAGAGCATTGTCTTATTGTCAACGATGCCTATTTTTCAACATACTGTCTTTCCGAAGGTTATATATTGTCTGTGTAACACGCGTGCTCTGGCTTTTCTGATGCTAATGAACGATTCCAGTTTCTCAGTCAATCATATGACGGCATTCTAAAATAAATAGAATTATCAGTATTCTAGAAGTATTTATCAGTATTCTTTAACACATATTGGAAACGGAATGTGATGAAATGTTCAGTTATGTAGAAGATACGCCGCCCGGTGAAAGGCTATTATTCACCACGTACTATTAGATTGTTTTAGTTAACTCTATTCATCAAATTTGGTCAAGAAAATCTCAATATTTACTTACTGAATGTCCATCTGCAGACCAAGATATGATTAGTTTTGAAAATTTACCACTGGAATGATTCCCTCTAGGCATTCCAGTGGTAAATTTTCGCAAATAGTATTCTCTTTTCGTCTGCAGACGAACATTACTCAGGACCACACCCAAGACAGCAAAAAACTGTTTCTGCAGTATTTAGAAATGTCCATTTTCAGGCCAAGAGAATACTAGTTTTGAAAATTTATCACCAGAATTATTGTCTCAATAACCAAGCCAGTCAGTCCAGTGATAAATTTTCAAAAATAATGTGCTGTTGGTTTGCAAATGGACGTTTTCTATGAGATAGTTGAAATTTTCTTGAACAAAATTGTGTATTAAAGGGTTACACATGTAGTCATAATTTGTTTGTATTCCTTTGAAGTTGAATAATTTGAGTGTTTAACCCCTTCACTGAGAAGTCCAGAAATATGTATATTCTTATAAAGAATTTTCCAATGAATATCCTTGACTGGAAGACTGGCAGCAATGGCTTCCAGTCAAATTAATTCCAAAATATTCACCGTTTCACATATGGTTGTCTTAAAATGAGATGCAAGGAATTCATCAGTGAAAGGGTTAAGATGTTTACCTGTGTATTTTCTTACATTATAAAGAATTTGAAAGGCTTAAATTGAATTATATTTTATCTAACCCCCATCTAGCAAAATGTCCATTTTGAAGACCAAGAGAAGACTGATACCAGATATGACATTTGAGTTCCTTACCTTGTAAGAAATATAATGCTACATTTTTTTTTTTAAACAAATTTTCAAAAACACTCATCTCTTGGTCTGCAAATTGACATTTAATAGAAAATTTGAATTAATTTTTTTGGAACAAATTTGAGTGTTAAACACAGTGAGTAGATTATCATAATATTAGTTGAAATACAATCTCTACTATGTATTGTAGTTCAGTAGTTAAGCATTGTTGTTAGATTAATACATAGATGTAATGATTTATTAAAAATAAGTTGTTAGATTAGATAGCTTGTCAGTCAGCTGAGCTATAGCGAACACCTTGTGTCCGGCCATCTGTGTCGTCCACAATGTGGCATATTTCGTTATTTCTCAACGGATTTAAATCAAACTTGGCCAATATGTTCATATCGGTATCGTGTTAAACATTTTATTTTGATTTTAAAGATATTTAGATAGAACATTAGCTAGTGAATATTGTTAGTTATAGCGTAGACGATATTTATTGTTTATATACTTAGTTTTTTACTTACCTGCTGCGAAGTAGAAAGCAGAACTGTTTGACATTGCCGATGAAATTTGTCAGAAAATAATACAGCATTATTTAACAGGACCCAGTTGTAACTAAAACTATGGTCTAGAAGCAAGCAGAAGAATTCTTGTCATAATTATCTTTTAATCGTTATATTTATTTCAAAAGTGCCATTCCCATTATGTTCATTGTTCTTTCGTCTATATTTAACACTTTGTGCCATATATTTTAGCTGACATGCTCAGGTTCTGATAAAGGAAAAACAGGTCATGTGACCATCTACATTTTTTTCTACAGAAATAGGCAGCAACAGCACCCAGTCAAATTAGTTTCAAAATATTCAACAGCTTATCTGTAGAGTTACCTTGATATTGGGCTTCTGGGAAGTCGGGATCCTTTCAGCATTCGATCGATCACAACAGGGGGAAAGTGTGAGCGGCACTTAGCTAGAAATGGGCGGGGCATGTAACATTTGTTTCGTAACCCTTTAACACTCATACCAGCCAAAAACAGCTTCTGCAGTGGTCCTGAGAAATGTCCGTTTGCAGACCAAGAGAAGACTATTTCTGAAAATTTACCACTGGAATAACTGGCTCGATAACCGAGCCAGTCATTCCAGTGGTAAATTTTCAAAAAATAGTCTTCTCTTGGTCTGCAGATGGACATTTTCTATGATAAAATTGTTAATGAGTTAAACTAGACACATATGCCTCAGTATTGTTGTAACACTTTCGCCTGTACATGGAAAATATAATAAATTCTTTATTTCCGTAGCAATTTTGTTTGATATTTTGAAAGTAAATCGACTGGGAGCTGTTGCTGTATACGGCAACAGCATCTGGTCAAATTGGTTTCAAAGTAATCGAGTCGGGTTGTCTTGAAATTAAAATACTGGACCTTCAAACTGATGATAATAATAATAATAATAATAATAATAATAATGTTAATGCTAGCTTAACTGTGATATGATCATATTGCTATTATATATGATGTATATGTATTTTGATAATAACAGCACTCAAAGCTTTCATCTTTTTAGCCCTTTACTGGTCAAATTCTATGTAGAAAATTTCAGTTTTGTCATTAAAGATGTCCATTTGCAGACCATTTTGAATATTTACCACTGGAATGACTGGCTCGATTATCAAGCCAGTCATTCCAGTGGTAAAATTTCAAAAATAGTCTTCTGGACTGGAAATGGATATTCCTCTTGACGAAGCATTATTGGTCAGCTTGACCATTAGAGGGCTAGGACTAATGTTATGTTCTACACATGATGAAATTTAAAAAATTAATTTTTTTCTTTCTACCAGCAGCCTGTTCATAAGGAGAGGCCCTCGAGGAAAACCAAACGTTTTGTAGTGGTACGTTTTAAGTTTCACAAACCATGTTTGAGGTAACTCGTTGAAATCCTTTCCCGTGTGAGGCAATAATAACAACTCATAGGCCTCACACGTGACTCACCATGACAACATCATACGTCATAGATATTACATGTGAGATTCGTATTACATTATAGGCATATTACATCATATGCCAAAACGGATGCCGAGGCCGAAAGCGCTTGTTTAAAACATGTTTGTCCGTAATAGACAGATGGCACATTTTCAGAATACCTTTTTTATGGTATTTTCTGCATTGCCTTTTGAACAGAAGGCTGGTACGGTTATTAGCGCAGTAACATGAAGAACACGATTGACATAACCAAAGCAATCATTTCAGAGGTAAATTTTCAAAAATAATCTTCCCGTGGGCAGCAAATGGACATTTTCTATAAGATAATCTGAAACTTTTTAAAACAAATTTTAGGGTTAAAGGTTTAATAGCGGCCGATCTCAAAATTCCCGGATGTGCGAACTTTTGAATTGCTGTAAATTGTAAAGTAACCAATCTTTGTGCAGAGATAATAGCGAAATAGCCGATAACGTGCGCACTGTATTAGTATAATTCAGTCTCGAAAATAGACCTCGGCATACTAACTCACCTTTCCTTTGCCGAAATGTTGCCAGCGGGCGATTTTGGCTGCCAGTGATGGTCACAGAAACGACCATGCAACTGCAATAAGTGCCTGACAAACTGCGGGTTCGTCGTGAAACGGCGAGTCCGTTCGTTCTCTGTCCCATTCACTTGATGCTACTCCCAAAGAAACTCTTTGCTGATCCCACCTCTTCTTCTTTTCCGTAACTGCCCATTTCTTCGCGCTATCTGTTACCAATTTTCGTTTCTTTGAAGCGGAGCCAACCATTTTGTTTTCAACTAGCAATTCGCGTCTCGCGTGTTAAAATCAGGGGAAGTAACTCGTGGTGGCGCAAATAAAAAACCTCCGACTTTTTGGGTCTATATAGTATCACTTTAATGTTATTGTATAACCCTTCTACTCCTGAATTGTTCAATTTTATTAATTAACCCTTTCAATGACAAATCTCAAAAAAAGTAAATGGTTATCGAGCCAGTCATTTCAGTGGTAAATTTTCAAAAATACTCTTCACTTGTCCTACAAATGGACATTCCTCAAGACCCCTGCAGAGGCCGCTTTTGTCCGGCTTGACCATTAGAGGGTTAAATGGTCAAAATGCAGGTGATAATACTGATAGGTCTTTAGGTCTGATTGCAAAGAACACCTTTTATGCTTAGATCAATATTAATGAATTGATTAGAAGAAAATAATATGTAAGAATTAATTTTAAATATTTTAATTTAAAAATCATTTTAATGTGGATTCCAGTGCTCATAAAATAGTTTAAGCTAAATATTTTTAAGTATTGAAATTTTTCTTTTAACTCATTAAAAGCGAAGTCTGTAATTACTGTAATTCAGATACGTGTATACTGAAGGGAGATAACTTGGTTGATTGAATGTCTGTTCAGTTAACCGTCAGACAGCTGAGTTTTTGCAGACGACATTCCAAGGGATATATCTTTGAACCTGCTAAATAGTTTGAAAAATATTTGACTGAAAGTTGTTGGTGGCTAAGCCACCAACAACTTTGTCAAATTGTTTTCAAAATATTCAGCCAGTGGCATTTTTGCTCATTGAAATTATTGTCTGGTGGCTTGTAGTGGGCAGACAGTTAAACCTTTTTACTGCTGATTGTCAAGTTTTATTATTCGCTTACATGTCAATGTACTTCATTCAGTATGTAACTTGTTCCAATGATGGGACTAACCTGTTGCTTTCCCGTACGACGGTGCAAATGTAACAATGAAAATAAAGAGGATTGGAAACAGTAAGAGCTTAAAACAAACCTGTTAATGGTTAAGTGAGTCAAAAGTGGTCTTGAGGCGAGTCCATGGTCAGGACAAGAGAAAGCTATTTAATAAAATTTTACCACTGAAATGACTGAAACGAGCCAGTTATTCCAATGGTAAATTTTCTAAGACATATTTCTGTTGGGCTACAACCGAGCCAGTCATTCAGTGGTAAAATTTTAAAAATACTCTTCTCTTGGCCTGCAAATGGACATTCAATAAGTAAATATTTTAATTTTTCGAAGAAATTTAGTCATTAATGGCTTAAACAACCGTGCTTCCAAAATGTACGTCCGCTTTTCTTCTACTGACCTTTTGCTACTGGCTATTAATATTATTGCCGTGACCTTTTAACGCTTAGAGACCAAAAACGACTAATTCTAGTAAGGAATATTCTTATGAATATTTTGAAACTAATTTGACTGGAAGCTATTGCAGCCTATGGCAGAAACACTAGCCGCAGTCAAATTAGTTTCAAAATACTCAACAGCTTTCCTGTATAGTTTTTTTTAAATGTATATGCTGGAGGTTAAAGGGGTAAGACTGCGACTCAAGATTATTTTTGAAAATTTACCACTGCAATAACTGGCTGAGTGGTTTATTTTTTTTAAGTTTTCTTTTGGTCTGCAAATGGACATTGCTCAAGACCACTGCTGAGGCCGGGTTTGGCCAGCTTAACCTTTAAAGGGTTTGTCACTGAAAGCTTGCTGTTGTTTTCAGCGTAGATAGAGGGTATTGTGATCGGATCTGTCTAAATCCAGAAAATCTGTGGAAAGAATCCGAAAATCCATAAATCCAGAAAATTTGAAACCTTACAATGTGACAAAGCGGCAGGGCGAGTGTCTCCGATTGCTCTTGTTTCATATTCATATATTTCGGAAGTTCAAAGGTCAACATCATTGCAGAGGAGATAGATGCACAGGTGTTGAATTGTTTGATTTCTGCATAAATACTTAATTTTGTTTAACCCTTACCACTCTGATGTCGAAATTTTCAAATTAAATTAAAAGATGAACTGGTGTTAATTTTTCAACAAATTTGGCAGAAGATGGTGCCGTCGTAGACAGCAACCTTGTCCACTAAAATCTTTTGGAAAATGTACACCAGTTTCTTTTCTATTGATGCAGTAAAAGATAGAATACTGACATCAGAGTGGTAAGGGTTAAAATTTAAATATAACCATACCTCGGATAATACTTACACAATGTTAGTTGATGTTTTGTTTGTTATATGTCTGCCAGATTTCTATAAAGGAACATACCCCCTATATTTCACAGAACTATTTTCTTCTGTGCAGGGATGTTTTGTTCGCTTAGATGTTGACGAATAAACTTGTCACATATAAAGAACTTCCTTTTCCTTGTGTGTTTGTATGCGCCTCGGGCCTCGGGTTTACGTATGTTACAGATCAGTCATCTGATCTGTCAGTGGAAAACAATCCCATTAAGGGGCATTCGGCCCAGTGCCAATTCGCCACATTGTGCCGTTGTTATTATGGTACAATTATAATACGCTGGCGGCTTATTTTAAAATCCAGGGGATTTCAGCAATTTTACGTCATATTGTACAACACCTACGCCAGTTCCATAGCCCTGTTCTATGTTTGGCATAGAAAATGTAGGTTATAGGTCGTCTATTCATGTGTTGCGTGTAGGATACGCATACACGAGTCTTAAGGCTTCATTCGTTGTTAAGTCAGTCATGCACACCATCAGTTGGTCGATCGGTCAATGTGTTGCTTAATCGGTTGGTGGGTGGTTCGGTCTATCAGCGTGTGTGTCTGTCCACCACTCATGCAGTCATCTGACCTGTTAGACATGCAGTCACAGTCATCTGATCTGTAACCCATGCAGTCTAGACTGACAGTCTCTATTCCTCATGCAGTCCTCTGATCTGTCACTCATGCAGTCATCCGATCTGTCACTCATGCAATCATCTGATCTGTCACTCATATCTGATTTGTGACTCATGCAGTTGGTCGTTCGATCAGTGGTTTGGTCAGTCCGTGGGTGGGTGGTTTGTTCTGTCAGTCCGTCACTTATGAGGTCATCCGATCTATCACTCATGCAGTCATCTGATTTGTCACTCATGCAGTCCATCAGTCTGTCACTCATACATCCTGCAATCATCTGATATGTCACCCATGCAGTCATTCTGTCTGTCACTCATGCATTCCGTCACTCACCCACTCATCCCATCTGTCACTCATGCAGTCCATCAGTCTGTCACTCATGCAGCCATCCTATCTGTCACTCATGCAGTCCATCAGTCTGTCACTCGTGCAGCCATCCTATCTGTCTGTCACTCATGCAGTCCATCAGTCTGTCACTCATGCAGTCCATCAGTCAGTCACTCATGCAATTATCCGATATGTCACTCATGCAGTCCATCTGATCCTTCACTCATGCAATTCATCACTCATACAGTCATCCAATTTGTCAGTTGTTCAGTCTGTAGGCCGGTCGCTCATGTGGTCGTTTGATCTGTCAACTTGTCCTTCAGTACATCATTTATGCAGTCATCTAATCTGTCACTCATGTGGTCAGTTGTTCCAACAGTCTGTCACTGATGCAGTCATCCATCAGTTTGTCATTGATGCAGTCTTTCAGTATGTCACTCACACAGTCCTCCAATCTGTCATTCATGCAGTCCGTCACCCATGCAGTCATCTGATCTGTCACTTATGCAGTGTAGACTGTCAATCTTTATTCCTCATGCAGTCATCCGATCTGTCACTCATGCAGGCTGGTGGGCGGTCAGTTGGTCGCTGAGTCACTCGGTCAATGGGTTGCTCAGTCGGTGGGTGTGTGGTTTGGTGTGCCAGCCTGGCTGTCAGTCCATCACTCATCACTCATGCAGTTATCCGATCTGTCACTGAGTCATGTGGTCCGTCGGTTGATTGCTCAGTAGGTTGGTCAATCTGTGGATGGGTGGTTTGGTTTGTCAGCATCTCACGCAGTCCTCCGATCTGTCACTCATGTAGTCCATCACTAATGGAATCATCCAATTTGTCACTCTTGCACTCATCCGATCTGTCACCAATGCAGTCATGCGATGTGTCACTCAAGCGGTCATCCAATTTGTGACTCATGCAGTCAACCGATCTGTCACTCATGCAGTCATCCAATCTGTCACTCATGCAGTCTCATCTTATCTGCCACGCATGTAGTCATCTGATATGTCACTCATTCTGTCATCTGATCTGCCATTCATGCAATCATCTGATCTGTCACTCATGCAGTCATCTGATCTGTCATTCATGCACTCATCCGATTACTCACTCATGCAGTCCGCCACTCATGCAGTCATCCAATGTGTCAGTCATGCAGTTGGTCACTCATACAGTCGGTATGTTGATCACTCATGTGGTCAGTCAGTCTGTCATGCCGATCTGTCACTCATGCATTCGATCGGTTGGTCTGATCTGTCACTCATGCAGTTGGTTAATCTGCCTGTCAGTGTGTCACTTATACAGTCAGCTGATCTGTCACTCAGACAGTCTGTCAGTCGTGAAGTCCCTCATCCGATCTGTCACTCATGCATGTCATTCGATCTGTGTCATTTATGCCGTCAGTTTGTCAGTCGATCAGTCAGTCAGTCGGCTGTTCGTCATTTAACCAAACTGTCACTCATGCAGTCAGTCGGTCATCCGATCTGTCACTCATGCAGTCAGTCGGTCATCTGCATTGTCACTCATGCAGTCATTCGGTCGTTTGGTCGCCCTGTCCATCACTCCCACAGTCATCAGATCTCATTTACGCATACTGTCAGTCCGTCACTCATGCAGTCGGTCTTTGATCTTTCACTCATGCAGTCAGTCACTCATCCGATCTATCACTCATGCAGTCGGTTAGTCAGTCGGCCTGTCCATCACTCATACAGCTATCCGAGCTGTCACCCATGCAATTTGTCATCCAATCTATCACTCATGCAGTCAGTCGGTCGGCCTGTCTGTCAGTCCGTCACTCGTGCAGTCATCCCTCTGCCACTCATGCATCCCATCAGTCCATTACTAATGCAGTCACTCATCCGATCTGACATTCATGCAGTCAGTCAGTCATCTGCTCTGCCACTCATGCAGTAAGTCGGTCAGTCGTTTGGTCGCTCATTCGATCAGCCTGTCCATCAGTCCATTACGCATGCAGTCATCAGATATGTCACTCATACAGTATGTCAGTCCATCATCACTCATCTGATCTGTCACTCATGCAGTTGGTCGGTCGGGCTGTCCATCAGTCACACAGCTATCCGAGCTGTCACTCATGCAGTCGACTTGTCAGTCCATCAATCATGCAGTTGGTCATCCGCTCTATCACTCACGCAGTCAGTCTCTCAGTCTGTCTGGCTATCTGTCAGTCCGTCACTCATGTAGTCATCCAATCTGTCACTCATGCATTCCGTCAGTACTTCACTCATAAAGTCGGACATCCGATCTGTCACTCATGCAGTCATCTGATCTGTCACTTATGAAGTCAGTGGATCTGTCACTCATGCAGTCGGTTGGTCATCCGATCTATCACTTATGCAATCGGTCAGTCCTCCAATCTCCACTCATGGGGCCGGTAGAAAATTATCAAACGTCCCCCCTCTCCCCCCCCCCCCCTCCCAGATCCATACCGATCTATTTGTAATTTCAAGGTAGTTTTAGATGAGTTCATGAAAAACCAGGATATGAAGATGGTGCCGTCGTAGACAGCAACCGTGTCCACTAAAATCTTTTGGAAAATGTACACCAGTTTCTTTTCTATTGATGCAGTAAAAGATAGAATACTGACATCAGAGTGGTAAGGGTTAAAATTTAAATATAACCATACCTCGGATAATACTTACACAATGTTAGTTGATGTTTTGTTTGTTATATGTCTGCCAGATTTCTATAAAGGAACATACCCCCTATATTTCACAGAACTATTTTCTTCTGTGCAGGGATGTTTTGTTCGCTTAGATGTTGACGAATAAACTTGTCACATATAAAGAATTTCCTTTTCCTTGTGTGTTTGTATGCGCCTCGGGCCTCGGGTTTACGTATGTTACAGATCAGTCATCTGATCTGTCAGTGGAAAACAATCCCATCAAGGGGCATTCGGCCCAGTGCCAATTCGCCACATTGTGCCGTTGTTATTATGGTACAATTATAATACGCTGGCGGCTTATTTTAAAATCCAGGGGATTTCAGCAATTTTACGTCATATTGTCAACACCTACGCCAGTTCCATAGCCCTGTTCTATGTTTGGCATAGAAAATGTAGGTTATAGGTCGTCTATTCATGTGTTGCGTGTAGGATACGCATACACGAGTCTTAAGGCTTCATTCGTTGTTAAGTCAGTCATGCACACCATCAGTTGGTCGATCGGTCAATGTGTTGCTTAATCGGTTGGTGGGTGGTTCGGTCTATCAGCGTGTGTGTCTGTCCACCACTCATGCAGTCATCTGACCTGTTAGACATGCAGTCGCAGTCATCTGATCTGTAACCCATGTAGTCTAGACTGACAGTCTCTTCCTCATGCAGTCCTCTGATCTGTCACTCATGCAGTCATCCGATCTGTCACTCATGCAATCATCTGATCTGTCACTCATATCTGATTTGTGACTCATGCAGTTGGTCGTTCGATCAGTGGTTTGGTCAGTCCGTGGGTGGGTGGTTTGTTCTGTCAGTCCGTCACTTATGAGGTCATCCGATCTATCACTCATGCAGTCATCTGATTTGTCACTCATGCAGTCCATCAGTCTGTCACTCATACATCCTGCAATCATCTGATATGTCACCCATGCAGTCATTCTGTCTGTCACTCATGCATTCCGTCACTCACCCACTCATCCCATCTGTCACTCATGCAGTCCATCAGTCTGTCACTCATGCAGCCATCCTATCTGTCACTCATGCAGTCCATCAGTCTGTCACTCGTGCAGCCATCCTATCTGTCTGTCACTCATGCAGTCCATCAGTCTGTCACTCATGCAGTCCATCAGTCAGTCACTCATGCAATTATCCGATATGTCACTCATGCAGTCCATCTGATCCTTCACTCATGCAATTCATCACTCATACAGTCATCCAATTTGTCAGTTGTTCAGTCTGTAGGCCGGTCGCTCATGTGGTCGTTTGATCTGTCAACTTGTCCTTCAGTACATCATTTATGCAGTCATCTAATCTGTCACTCATGTGGTCAGTTGTTCCAACAGTCTGTCACTGATGCAGTCATCCGATCTAGTCTGTCACTCATGCAGTCATCCCACAGTTTGTCATTGATGCAGTCTTTCAGTATGTCACTCATGCAGTCCTCCAATCTGTCATTCATGCAGTCCGTCACCCATGCAGTCATCTGATCTGTCACTTATGCAGTGTAGACTGTCAATCTTTATTCCTCATGCAGTCATCCGATCTGTCACTCATGCAGGCTGGTGGGCGGTCAGTTGGTCGCTGAGTCACTCGGTCAATGGGTTGCTCAGTCGGTGGGTGTGTGGTTTGGTGTGCCAGCCTGGCTGTCAGTCCATCACTCATCACTCATGCAGTTATCCGATCTGTCACTGAGTCATGTGGTCCGTCGGTTGATTGCTCAGTAGGTTGGTCAATCTGTGGATGGGTGGTTTGGTTTGTCAGCATCTCACGCAGTCCTCCGATCTGTCACTCATGTAGTCCATCACTAATGGAATCATCCAATTTGTCACTCTTGCACTCATCCGATCTGTCACCAATGCAGTCATGCGATGTGTCACTCAAGCGGTCATCCAATTTGTGACTCATGCAGTCAACCGATCTGTCACTCATGCAGTCATCCAATCTGTCACTCATGCAGTCTCATCTTATCTGCCACGCATGTAGTCATCTGATATGTCACTCATTCTGTCATCTGATCTGCCATTCATGGAATCATCTGATCTGTCACTCATGCAGTCATCTGATCTGTCATTCATGCACTCATCCGATTACTCACTCATGCAGTCCGCCACTCATGCAGTCATCCAATGTGTCAGTCATGCAGTTGGTCACTCATACAGTCGGTATGTTGATCACTCATGTGGTCAGTCAGTCTGTCATGCCGATCTGTCACTCATGCATTCGATCGGTTGGTCTGATCTGTCACTCATGCAGTTGGTTAATCTGCCTGTCAGTGTGTCACTTATACAGTCAGCTGATCTGTCACTCAGACAGTCTGTCAGTCGTAAAGTCCCTCATCCGATCTGTCACTCATGCATGTCATTCGATCTGTGTCATTCATGCCGTCAGTTTGTCAGTTGATCAGTCAGTCAGTCGGCTGTTCGTCATTTAACCAAACTGTCACTCATGCAGTCAGTCGGTCATCCGATCTGTCACTCATGCAGTCAGTCGGTCATCTGCATTGTCACTCATGCAGTCATTCGGTCGTTTGGTCGCCCTGTCCATCACTCCCACAGTCATCAGATCTCATTTACGCATACTGTCAGTCCGTCACTCATGCAGTCGGTCTTTGATCTTTCACTCATGCAGTCAGTCACTCATCCGATCTATCACTCATGCAGTCGGTTAGTCAGTCGGCCTGTCCATCACTCATACAGCTATCCGAGCTGTCACCCATGCAATTTGTCATCCAATCTATCACTCATGCAGTCAGTCGGTCGGCCTGTCTGTCAGTCCGTCACTCGTGCAGTCATCCCTCTGCCACTCATGCATCCCATCAGTCCATTACTAATGCAGTCACTCATCCGATCTGACATTCATGCAGTCAGTCAGTCATCTGCTCTGCCACTCATGCAGTAAGTCGGTCAGTCGTTTGGTCGCTCATTCGATCAGCCTGTCCATCAGTCCATCACGCATGCAGTCATCAGATATGTCACTCATACAGTATGTCAGTCCATCACTCATCTGATCTGTCACTCATGCAGTTGGGCGGTCGGGCTGTCCATCAGTCACACAGCTATCCGAGCTGTCACTCATGCAGTCGACTTGTCAGTCCATCAATCATGCAGTTGGTCATCCGCTCTATCACTCACGCAGTCAGTCTCTCAGTCTGTCTGGCTATCTGTCAGTCTGTCACTCATGTAGTCATCCAATCTGTCACTCATGCATTCCGTCAGTACTTCACTCATGAAGTCGGACATCCGATCTGTCACTCATGCAGTCATCTGATCTGTCACTTATGAAGTCAGTGGATCTGTCACTCATGCAGTCGGTTGGTCATCCGATCTATCACTTATGCAATCGGTCAGTCCTCCAATCTCCACTCATGGGGCCGGTAGAAAATTATCAAAAGTCCCCCCTCTCCCCCCCCCCCCCCCTCCCAGATCCATACCGATCTATTTGTAATTTCAAGGTAGTTTTAGATGAGTTCATGAAAAACCAGGATATGAAGATGGTGCCGTCGTAGACAGCAACCGTGTCCACTAAAATCTTTTGGAAAATGTACACCAGTTTCTTTTCTATTGATGCAGTAAAAGATAGAATACTGACATCAGAGTGGTAAGGGTTAAAATTTAAATATAACCATACCTCGGATAATACTTACACAATGTTAGTTGATGTTTTGTTTGTTATATGTCTGCCAGATTTCTATAAAGGAACATACCCCCTATATTTCACAGAACTATTTTCTTCTGTGCAGGGATGTTTTGTTCGCTTAGATGTTGACGAATAAACTTGTCACATATAAAGAACTTCCTTTTCCTTGTGTGTTTGTATGCGCCTCGGGCCTCGGGTTTACGTATGTTACAGATCAGTCATCTGATCTGTCAGTGGAAAACAATCCCATCAAGGGGCATTCGGCCCAGTGCCAATTCGCCACATTGTGCCGTTGTTATTATGGTACAATTATAATACGCTGGCGGCTTATTTTAAAATCCAGGGGATTTCAGCAATTTTACGTCATATTGTACAACACCTACGCCAGTTCCATAGCCCTGTTCTATGTTTGGCATAGAAAATGTAGGTTATAGGTCGTCTATTCATGTGTTGCGTGTAGGATACGCATACACGAGTCTTAAGGCTTCATTCGTTGTTAAGTCAGTCATGCACACCATCAGTTGGTCGATCGGTCAATGTGTTGCTTAATCGGTTGGTGGGTGGTTCGGTCTATCAGCGTGTGTGTCTGTCCACCACTCATGCAGTCATCTGACCTGTTAGACATGCAGTCACAGTCATCTGATCTGTAACCCATGCAGTCTAGACTGACAGTCTCTATTCCTCATGCAGTCCTCTGATCTGTCACTCATGCAGTCATCCGATCTGTCACTCATGCAATCATCTGATCTGTCACTCATATCTGATTTGTGACTCATGCAGTTGGTCGTTCGATCAGTGGTTTGGTCAGTCCGTGGGTGGGTGGTTTGTTCTGTCAGTCCGTCACTTATGAGGTCATCCGATCTATCACTCATGCAGTCATCTGATTTGTCACTCATGCAGTCCATCAGTCTGTCACTCATACATCCTGCAATCATCTGATATGTCACCCATGCAGTCATTCTGTCTGTCACTCATGCATTCCGTCACTCACCCACTCATCCCATCTGTCACTCATGCAGTCCATCAGTCTGTCACTCATGCAGCCATCCTATCTGTCACTCATGCAATCCATCAGTCTGTCACTCGTGCAGCCATCCTATCTGTCTGTCACTCATGCAGTCCATCAGTCTGTCACTCATGCAGTCCATCAGTCAGTCACTCATGCAATTATCCGATATGTCACTCATGCAGTCCATCTGATCCTTCACTCATGCAATTCATCACTCATACAGTCATCCAATTTGTCAGTTGTTCAGTCTGTAGGCCGGTCGCTCATGTGGTCGTTTGATCTGTCAACTTGTCCTTCAGTACATCATTTATGCAGTCATCTAATCTGTCACTCATGTGGTCAGTTGTTCCAACAGTCTGTCACTGATGCAGTCATCCGATCTAGTCTGTCATTGATGCAGTCTTTCAGTATGTCACTCACACAGTCCTCCAATCTGTCATTCATGCAGTCCGTCACCCATGCAGTCATCTGATCTGTCACTTATGCAGTGTAGACTGTCAATCTTTATTCCTCATGCAGTCATCCGATCTGTCACTCATGCAGGCTGGTGGGCGGTCAGTTGGTCGCTGAGTCACTCGGTCAATGGGTTGCTCAGTCGGTGGGTGTGTGGTTTGGTGTGCCAGCCTGGCTGTCAGTCCATCACTCATCACTCATGCAGTTATCCGATCTGTCACTGAGTCATGTGGTCCGTCGGTTGATTGCTCAGTAGGTTGGTCAATCTGTGGATGGGTGGTTTGGTTTGTCAGCATCTCACGCAGTCCTCCGATCTGTCACTCATGTAGTCCATCACTAATGGAATCATCCAATTTGTCACTAATGGAATCATCCAATTTGTCACCAATGCAGTCATGCGATGTGTCACTCATGCAGTCTGTCACTCAAGCGGTCATCCAATTTGTGACTCATGCAGTCAACCGATCTGTCACTCATGCAGTCATCCAATCTGTCACTCATGCAGTCTCATCTTATCTGCCACGCATGTAGTCATCTGATATGTCACTCATTCTGTCATCTGATCTGCCATTCATGCAATCATCTGATCTGTCACTCATGCAGTCATCTGATCTGTCATTCATGCACTCATCCGATTACTCACTCATGCAGTCCGCCACTCATGCAGTCATCCAATGTGTCAGTCATGCAGTTGGTCACTCATACAGTCGGTATGTTGATCACTCATGTGGTCAGTCAGTCTGTCATGCCGATCTGTCACTCATGCATTCGATCGGTTGGTCTGATCTGTCACTCATGCAGTTGGTTAATCTGCCTGTCAGTGTGTCACTTATACAGTCAGCTGATCTGTCACTCAGACAGTCTGTCAGTCGTGAAGTCCCTCATCCGATCTGTCACTCATGCATGTCATTCGATCTGTGTCATTCATGCCGTCAGTTTGTCAGTCGATCAGTCAGTCAGTCGGCTGTTCGTCATTTAACCAAACTGTCACTCATGCAGTCAGTCGGTCATCCGATCTGTCACTCATGCAGTCAGTCGGTCATCTGCATTGTCACTCATGCAGTCATTCGGTCGTTTGGTCGCCCTGTCCATCACTCCCACAGTCATCAGATCTCATTTACGCATACTGTCAGTCCGTCACTCATGCAGTCGGTCTTTGATCTTTCACTCATGCAGTCAGTCACTCATCCGATCTATCACTCATGCAGTCGGTTAGTCAGTCGGCCTGTCCATCACTCATACAGCTATCCGAGCTGTCACCCATGCAATTTGTCATCCAATCTATCACTCATGCAGTCAGTCGGTCGGCCTGTCTGTCAGTCCGTCACTCGTGCAGTCATCCCTCTGCCACTCATGCATCCCATCAGTCCATTACTAATGCAGTCACTCATCCGATCTGACATTCATGCAGTCAGTCAGTCATCTGCTCTGCCACTCATGCAGTAAGTCGGTCAGTTGTTTGGTCGCTCATTCGATCAGCCTGTCCATCAGTCCATCACGCATGCAGTCATCAGATATGTCACTCATACAGTATGTCAGTCCATCACTCATCTGATCTGTCACTCATGCAGTTGGGCGGTCGGGCTGTCCATCAGTCACACAGCTATCCGAGCTGTCACTCATGCAGTCGACTTGTCAGTCCATCAATCATGCAGTTGGTCATCCGCTCTATCACTCACGCAGTCAGTCTCTCAGTCTGTCTGGCTATCTGTCAGTCTGTCACTCATGTAGTCATCCAATCTGTCACTCATGCATTCCGTCAGTACTTCACTCATGAAGTCGGACATCCGATCTGTCACTCATGCAGTCATCTGATCTGTCACTTATGAAGTCAGTGGATCTGTCACTCATGCAGTCGGTTGGTCATCCGATCTATCACTTATGCAATCGGTCAGTCCTCCAATCTCCACTCATGGGGCCGGTAGAAAATTATCAAAAGTCCCCCCTCTCCCCCCCCCCCCCTCCCAGATCCATACCGATCTATTTGTAATTTCAAGGTAGTTTTAGATGAGTTCATGAAAAACCAGGATATGAAGATGGTGCCGTCGTAGACAGCAACCGTGTCCACTAAAATCTTTTGGAAAATGTACACCAGTTTCTTTTCTATTGATGCAGTAAAAGATAGAATACTGACATCAGAGTGGTAAGGGTTAAAATTTAAATATAACCATACCTCGGATAATACTTACACAATGTTAGTTGATGTTTTGTTTGTTATATGTCTGCCAGATTTCTATAAAGGAACATACCCCCTATATTTCACAGAACTATTTTCTTCTGTGCAGGGATGTTTTGTTCGCTTAGATGTTGACGAATAAACTTGTCACATATAAAGAACTTCCTTTTCCTTGTGTGTTTGTATGCGCCTCGGGCCTCGGGTTTACGTATGTTACAGATCAGTCATCTGATCTGTCAGTGGAAAACAATCCCATCAAGGGGCATTCGGCCCAGTGCCAATTCGCCACATTGTGCCGTTGTTATTATGGTACAATTATAATACGCTGGCGGCTTATTTTAAAATCCAGGGGATTTCAGCAATTTTACGTCATATTGTACAACACCTACGCCAGTTCCATAGCCCTGTTCTATGTTTGGCATAGAAAATGTAGGTTATAGGTCGTCTATTCATGTGTTGCGTGTAGGATACGCATACACGAGTCTTAAGGCTTCATTCGTTGTTAAGTCAGTCATGCACACCATCAGTTGGTCGATCGGTCAATGTGTTGCTTAATCGGTTGGTGGGTGGTTCGGTCTATCAGCGTGTGTGTCTGTCCACCACTCATGCAGTCATCTGACCTGTTAGACATGCAGTCGCAGTCATCTGATCTGTAACCCATGTAGTCTAGACTGACAGTCTCTTCCTCATGCAGTCCTCTGATCTGTCACTCATGCAGTCATCCGATCTGTCACTCATGCAATCATCTGATCTGTCACTCATATCTGATTTGTGACTCATGCAGTTGGTCGTTCGATCAGTGGTTTGGTCAGTCCGTGGGTGGGTGGTTTGTTCTGTCAGTCCGTCACTTATGAGGTCATCCGATCTATCACTCATGCAGTCATCTGATTTGTCACTCATGCAGTCCATCAGTCTGTCACTCATACATCCTGCAATCATCTGATATGTCACCCATGCAGTCATTCTGTCTGTCACTCATGCATTCCGTCACTCACCCACTCATCCCATCTGTCACTCATGCAGTCCATCAGTCTGTCACTCATGCAGCCATCCTATCTGTCACTCATGCAGTCCATCAGTCTGTCACTCGTGCAGCCATCCTATCTGTCTGTCACTCATGCAGTCCATCAGTCTGTCACTCATGCAGTCCATCAGTCAGTCACTCATGCAATTATCCGATATGTCACTCATGCAGTCCATCTGATCCTTCACTCATGCAATTCATCACTCATACAGTCATCCAATTTGTCAGTTGTTCAGTCTGTAGGCCGGTCGCTCATGTGGTCGTTTGATCTGTCAACTTGTCCTTCAGTACATCATTTATGCAGTCATCTAATCTGTCACTCATGTGGTCAGTTGTTCCAACAGTCTGTCACTGATGCAGTCATCCGATCTAGTCTGTCACTCATGCAGTCATCCCACAGTTTGTCATTGATGCAGTCTTTCAGTATGTCACTCACGCAGTCCTCCAATCTGTCATTCATGCAGTCCGTCACCCATGCAGTCATCTGATCTGTCACTTATGCAGTGTAGACTGTCAATCTTTATTCCTCATGCAGTCATCCGATCTGTCACTCATGCAGGCTGGTGGGCGGTCAGTTGGTCGCTGAGTCACTCGGTCAATGGGTTGCTCAGTCGGTGGGTGTGTGGTTTGGTGTGCCAGCCTGGCTGTCAGTCCATCACTCATCACTCATGCAGTTATCCGATCTGTCACTGAGTCATGTGGTCCGTCGGTTGATTGCTCAGTAGGTTGGTCAATCTGTGGATGGGTGGTTTGGTTTGTCAGCATCTCACGCAGTCCTCCGATCTGTCACTCATGTAGTCCATCACTAATGGAATCATCCAATTTGTCACTCTTGCACTCATCCGATCTGTCACCAATGCAGTCATGCGATGTGTCACTCAAGCGGTCATCCAATTTGTGACTCATGCAGTCAACCGATCTGTCACTCATGCAGTCATCCAATCTGTCACTCATGCAGTCTCATCTTATCTGCCACGCATGTAGTCATCTGATATGTCACTCATTCTGTCATCTGATCTGCCATTCATGCAATCATCTGATCTGTCACTCATGCAGTCATCTGATCTGTCATTCATGCACTCATCCGATTACTCACTCATGCAGTCCGCCACTCATGCAGTCATCCAATGTGTCAGTCATGCAGTTGGTCACTCATACAGTCGGTATGTTGATCACTCATGTGGTCAGTCAGTCTGTCATGCCGATCTGTCACTCATGCATTCGATCGGTTGGTCTGATCTGTCACTCATGCAGTTGGTTAATCTGCCTGTCAGTGTGTCACTTATACAGTCAGCTGATCTGTCACTCAGACAGTCTGTCAGTCGTAAAGTCCCTCATCCGATCTGTCACTCATGCATGTCATTCGATCTGTGTCATTCATGCCGTCAGTTTGTCAGTTGATCAGTCAGTCAGTCGGCTGTTCGTCATTTAACCAAACTGTCACTCATGCAGTCAGTCGGTCATCCGATCTGTCACTCATGCAGTCAGTCGGTCATCTGCATTGTCACTCATGCAGTCATTCGGTCGTTTGGTCGCCCTGTCCATCACTCCCACAGTCATCAGATCTCATTTACGCATACTGTCAGTCCGTCACTCATGCAGTCGGTCTTTGATCTTTCACTCATGCAGTCAGTCACTCATCCGATCTATCACTCATGCAGTCGGTTAGTCAGTCGGCCTGTCCATCACTCATACAGCTATCCGAGCTGTCACCCATGCAATTTGTCATCCAATCTATCACTCATGCAGTCAGTCGGTCGGCCTGTCTGTCAGTCCGTCACTCGTGCAGTCATCCCTCTGCCACTCATGCATCCCATCAGTCCATTACTAATGCAGTCACTCATCTGATCTGACATTCATGCAGTCAGTCAGTCATCTGCTCTGCCACTCATGCAGTAAGTCGGTCAGTCGTTTGGTCGCTCATTCGATCAGCCTGTCCATCAGTCCATCACGCATGCAGTCATCAGATATGTCACTCATACAGTATGTCAGTCCATCACTCATCTGATCTGTCACTCATGCAGTTGGGCGGTCGGGCTGTCCATCAGTCACACAGCTATCCGAGCTGTCACTCATGCAGTCGACTTGTCAGTCCATCAATCATGCAGTTGGTCATCCGCTCTATCACTCACGCAGTCAGTCTCTCAGTCTGTCTGGCTATCTGTCAGTCTGTCACTCATGTAGTCATCCAATCTGTCACTCATGCATTCCGTCAGTACTTCACTCATGAAGTCGGACATCCGATCTGTCACTCATGCAGTCATCTGATCTGTCACTTATGAAGTCAGTGGATCTGTTACTCATGCAGTCGGTTGGTCATCCGATCTATCACTTATGCAATCGGTCAGTCCTCCAATCTCCACTCATGGGGCCGGTAGAAAATTATCAAAAGTCCCCCCTCTCCCCCCCCCCCCTCCCAGATCCATACCGATCTATTTGTAATTTCAAGGTAGTTTTAGATGAGTTCATGAAAAACCAGGATATGAAGATGGTGCCGTCGTAGACAGCAACCGTGTCCACTAAAATCTTTTGGAAAATGTACACCAGTTTCTTTTCTATTGATGCAGTAAAAGATAGAATACTGACATCAGAGTGGTAAGGGTTAAAATTTAAATATAACCATACCTCGGATAATACTTACACAATGTTAGTTGATGTTTTGTTTGTTATATGTCTGCCAGATTTCTATAAAGGAACATACCCCCTATATTTCACAGAACTATTTTCTTCTGTGCAGGGATGTTTTGTTCGCTTAGATGTTGACGAATAAACTTGTCACATATAAAGAACTTCCTTTTCCTTGTGTGTTTGTATGCGCCTCGGGCCTCGGGTTTACGTATGTTACAGATCAGTCATCTGATCTGTCAGTGGAAAACAATCCCATCAAGGGGCATTCGGCCCAGTGCCAATTCGCCACATTGTGCCGTTGTTATTATGGTACAATTATAATACGCTGGCGGCTTATTTTAAAATCCAGGGGATTTCAGCAATTTTACGTCATATTGTACAACACCTACGCCAGTTCCATAGCCCTGTTCTATGTTTGGCATAGAAAATGTAGGTTATAGGTCGTCTATTCATGTGTTGCGTGTAGGATACGCATACACGAGTCTTAAGGCTTCATTCGTTGTTAAGTCAGTCATGCACACCATCAGTTGGTCGATCGGTCAATGTGTTGCTTAATCGGTTGGTGGGTGGTTCGGTCTATCAGCGTGTGTGTCTGTCCACCACTCATGCAGTCATCTGACCTGTTAGACATGCAGTCACAGTCATCTGATCTGTAACCCATGTAGTCTAGACTGACAGTCTCTATTCCTCATGCAGTCCTCTGATCTGTCACTCATGCAGTCATCCGATCTGTCACTCATGCAATCATCTGATCTGTCACTCATATCTGATTTGTGACTCATGCAGTTGGTCGTTCGATCAGTGGTTTGGTCAGTCCGTGGGTGGGTGGTTTGTTCTGTCAGTCCGTCACTTATGAGGTCATCCGATCTATCACTCATGCAGTCATCTGATTTGTCACTCATGCAGTCCATCAGTCTGTCACTCATACATCCTGCAATCATCTGATATGTCACCCATGCAGTCATTCTGTCTGTCACTCATGCATTCCGTCACTCACCCACTCATCCCATCTGTCACTCATGCAGTCCATCAGTCTGTCACTCATGCAGCCATCCTATCTGTCACTCATGCAGTCCATCAGTCTGTCACTCGTGCAGCCATCCTATCTGTCTGTCACTCATGCAGTCCATCAGTCTGTCACTCATGCAGTCCATCAGTCAGTCACTCATGCAATTATCCGATATGTCACTCATGCAGTCCATCTGATCCTTCACTCATGCAATTCATCACTCATACAGTCATCCAATTTGTCAGTTGTTCAGTCTGTAGGCCGGTCGCTCATGTGGTCGTTTGATCTGTCAACTTGTCCTTCAGTACATCATTTATGCAGTCATCTAATCTGTCACTCATGTGGTCAGTTGTTCCAACAGTCTGTCACTGATGCAGTCATCCGATCTAGTCTGTCACTCATGCAGTCATCCATCAGTTTGTCATTGATGCAGTCTTTCAGTATGTCACTCACGCAGTCCTCCAATCTGTCATTCATGCAGTCCGTCACCCATGCAGTCATCTGATCTGTCACTTATGCAGTGTAGACTGTCAATCTTTATTCCTCATGCAGTCATCCGATCTGTCACTCATGCAGGCTGGTGGGCGGTCAGTTGCTCGCTGAGTCACTCGGTCAATGGGTTGCTCAGTCGGTGGGTGTGTGGTTTGGTGTGCCAGCCTGGCTGTCAGTCCATCACTCATCACTCATGCAGTTATCCGATCTGTCACTGAGTCATGTGGTCCGTCGGTTGATTGCTCAGTAGGTTGGTCAATCTGTGGATGGGTGGTTTGGTTTGTCAGCATCTCACGCAGTCCTCCGATCTGTCACTCATGTAGTCCATCACTAATGGAATCATCCAATTTGTCACTCTTGCACTCATCCGATCTGTCACCAATGCAGTCATGCGATGTGTCACTCATGCAGTCTGTCACTCAAGCGGTCATCCAATTTGTGACTCATGCAGTCAACCGATCTGTCACTCATGCAGTCATCCAATCTGTCACTCATGCAGTCTCATCTTATCTGCCACGCATGTAGTCATCTGATATGTCACTCATTCTGTCATCTGATCTGCCATTCATGCAATCATCTGATCTGTCACTCATGCAGTCATCTGATCTGTCATTCATGCACTCATCCGATTACTCACTCATGCAGTCCGCCACTCATGCAGTCATCCAATGTGTCAGTCATGCAGTTGGTCACTCATACAGTCGGTATGTTGATCACTCATGTGGTCAGTCAGTCTGTCATGCCGATCTGTCACTCATGCATTCGATCGGTTGGTCTGATCTGTCACTCATGCAGTTGGTTAATCTGCCTGTCAGTGTGTCACTTATACAGTCAGCTGATCTGTCACTCAGACAGTCTGTCAGTCGTGAAGTCCCTCATCCGATCTGTCACTCATGCATGTCATTCGATCTGTGTCATTCATGCCGTCAGTTTGTCAGTCGATCAGTCAGTCAGTCGGCTGTTCGTCATTTAACCAAACTGTCACTCATGCAGTCAGTCGGTCATCCGATCTGTCACTCATGCAGTCAGTCGGTCATCTGCATTGTCACTCATGCAGTCATTTGGTCGTTTGGTCGCCCTGTCCATCACTCCCACAGTCATCAGATCTCATTTACGCATACTGTCAGTCCGTCACTCATGCAGTCGGTCTTTGATCTTTCACTCATGCAGTCAGTCACTCATCCGATCTATCACTCATGCAGTCGGTTAGTCAGTCGGCCTGTCCATCACTCATACAGCTATCCGAGCTGTCACCCATGCAATTTGTCATCCAATCTATCACTCATGCAGTCAGTCGGTCGGCCTGTCTGTCAGTCCGTCACTCGTGCAGTCATCCCTCTGCCACTCATGCATCCCATCAGTCCATTACTAATGCAGTCACTCATCCGATCTGACATTCATGCAGTCAGTCAGTCATCTGCTCTGTCACTCATGCAGTAAGTCGGTCAGTCGTTTGGTCGCTCATTCGATCAGCCTGTCCATCAGTCCATCACGCATGCAGTCATCAGATATGTCACTCATACGGTATGTCAGTCCATCACTCATCTGATCTGTCACTCATGCAGTTGGTCGGTCGGGCTGTCCATCAGTCACACAGCTATCCGAGCTGTCACTCATGCAGTCGACTTGTCAGTCCATCAATCATGCAGTTGGTCATCCGCTCTATCACTCACGCAGTCAGTCTCTCAGTCTGTCTGGCTATCTGTCAGTCCGTCACTCATGTAGTCATCCAATCTGTCACTCATGCATTCCGTCAGTACTTCACTCATGAAGTCGGACATCCGATCTGTCACTCATGCAGTCATCTGATCTGTCACTTATGAAGTCAGTGGATCTGTCACTCATGCAGTCGGTTGGTCATCCGATCTATCACTTATGCAATCGGTCAGTCCTCCAATCTCCACTCATGGGGCCGGTAGAAAATTATCAAAAGTCCCCCCTCTCCCCCCCCCCCCCCTCCCAGATCCATACCGATCTATTTGTAATTTCAAGGTAGTTTTAGATGAGTTCATGAAAAATCAGGATATGATTCCTTTTTCATAATGAAAGTCCCATAACGAAAATACCTCAATACTACAATACTGGTAAGACACACTGAATGAACGTGGGTTGCGTTGTTAGCTTTTGTAATAACTGCAATAGTTTGCAAACGCATTGTGAAAACTGATAACACAAGCCACCTTCACCGTATATGCAGTGCACATTACCAGTATTGTTGGCCTGTTTACAGCTAATTCGCCTATTTTAGTCTAGCCTATCATTTAAATTGGGGGAGAAAGGTGACTCCTCGGTAAGTACCAACTTTGTTGGGAAACTAAGTCATCAAGGACTGCGAGCTGACATCCGCATACAGAGGCAACTCTGATTATGTCTACCATTCTTCAAACAAGAAACTGCTCGACATCCTCGGACGACGCAATCTTCCCAGGAGCTTACCATAGCTACGTGGTCTGACTGCAACATCAAAGAGGCAAACCGTAGGTGCAGACTGTGAACACTATAACATCGATATTGCATGCATTCAAGAGACTAAAGTAGCTAACCACTCAGAGCAGCAACTACAGACAGGCCATAAGCTAGTGCCCATGGAGCAAAAACAGGCCACATACCAGGGCTTTGGCTTCATAATCGGACCAAGGGTCTTGGATCATGTCATTAGTTTTGTATACATCAGTGATCACGTTGCATTCATCGACTTGGTTATACCTACGCGAAAACACACCACTACTATGTGTCGAATTGTCAACGCATATGGCCCCACTACCGAAAAAGACAAAGCGGATCCAGCAATATTAGATTCCTTCTATGCAGAACTGAGCTCCGCCATTACAATCCCAGTTAGATGGCAACTGTTCGTGTGTGGAGATTTCAACTCCAAGCTGGGTAAACTCGAAATTGTGGACAAAAGTTCAGGACTTGGCTTATGCATGGGATCCTATGGAGAGGGCACACGCAACAGCAATGGAGATTCACTGGTGGCATTCCTTAGTTCCAATTGCCTAATTGTCACAAATACGACTCAAGCACCCATGCCGTCACCGGACAACTTGGACTGGACACATTACTGATCGCAAAGCCACAAAAGGTTCTAAGGCTACAACAGCTGTCTTCAACCAAATAGACACAGACCTCAATTCTGACCATAAGCTAGTCATTACACGCCTTCAGATGAACGATCTCTAAATAATATATAAAGACCATACTAGGCGAGAGGGTATAGTTACCTACAACCTACCCAAGCTCATCAGTGACACTGAACACTCAAATGCCATACAAAAAAGCCCTCTGGGAGCAGATAGCTAACATCGATGTCAGCTCCCATCCAAACGAAGTCATAACCAAAATACTGAAATCTATGGAATCATCCGCTACCAGCACCATAGGTGTTCTTAAAAACAACCAAACTATGTATACTGACGACCCTCTAGTTGTAAAACTGTCAGCAGAGCAGAAAGCGTTACAGCTGCGCACAACTCTGAAGGACACTTTATTGGGACTGACCAGGGAAAAGCAGAGGCGATCCGAGAATGGTTCAAGGAACAGTTCACTGACAACGATGATGAGCCCTTGCACCCGTTCTCAGGAGACCCCAGGCCATTACAACACCAATTAAAACAGCATAAGTTGAGAAGGCACTTAAAGCCCTGAAAAATGGACGTGGATCTGATGGCATGAGCAATGAACTATTCAATTATGCAAGTGACATTATCTCAAAACCGATCACGTACCTAATCAATTCAGCTTTTATGCACCACCTTCCCATCGACGCTGTAGGTCAAGGCACCCTTATCACACTACCCAAGTCCAAGAAGCCACCTGGGTCCCCAGCCAATTTGCGGCCCATTGTGCTCCTCAACAGCATACAGAAAATCCTATCCAATGTTACTCTATGCCGCATCCGATACAAGATTGATTACTTCACCGGATCATGTCAAAGTGGCTTCAAACGTGAACACAGCTGCGCAGACATTGTATGGGCTAAACGCATGCATGTGTCGGTAGTCATGTCCAAACACTGAGACCCATGACAAACTGCATGGAAATGCCGATGCCGTAAGCATAATCGGGCTCGAGGATGAATCCGAAGTAGCCACCTCCGTGACACATACAACACAGCCATCTCCGGTGTTCCCCGAATTGCGGTGGACAGAGTGGAACACGGAGAAAGTCACTCACGAATAAGCAACAGATGCGCAGACACAAAATATATACGTGTGGATCCAGGAGGGGGTATGCCCTCCCCGGGAATCTGTTACACCACTATCCACAACAGCCAAGTACTACTGCCAGCGGTTCGAGGAATGCCATATACAGCGACAAGTTCTCTACATTAATAACTGCCTGCTGATTCCGGAATGTTATCGCGAAACAATATTACATGATAACGTCGGACATTTAGCTGTGGAATGAATGTTAGTGCGGATAAAACAGAGATTCCACTGGATCGGGATACATGATAATGTAAAGGCATGGGTCGCCAAATGTGCCCCATGTCAAAGATGCGCTGTTGGCTATCACCATTCCGCACCATTACAAGTAAACATTGTTGGTGCACCATGGGAGCGAGTGGCTATTGATGTGCTCGGACCCGTGAATATGACGAATAACAGAAACAAATACATCCTCGTATTACAAGATTATTTTACGAAGTGGGTGGAAGCATTCGCTCTGCCAGACCAAGAGGCATCCACAGTAGCAGAAGTCTTGGCAAGCAATGTGTTCTGCCGGTTTGGAATGCCCTATGAGCTACACTCTGATCAAGGATGTAATTTTGAGAGCTGGCTGATCTCCGAGCTCTGCAAATTGATTCATATCATAAAAACAAGGACGACTCCATACCATCTCCATAGTGACGGGATGGTGGAGAGGTTTAATCGAACTCTAACAGAGATGCTAACTAAAGAAACATGCCTTGATTGTCTATATGACTCCCATATGTGCTCATGGCATACCGCACTTCAGTACATTCTAGCTATACTAGTTATACGCCTGCGTGGTTAATGTTAGGCCATGAATTAGCCTTGCCACTGGATCTGTCCATGGCCAGGATTCCGGGGGGAGAAAAATTCACCATCTCTCTATGTAGCGCTCATGCGGCAGTGGATAGAACAGACCCATGAGCTAGTGAGAGCTACTTTATCCACTGCACACCGGCGTCAGAAAACATGGCATGACCGACGGGTGCATGGAGATCCATATGAAGTGGGAAGAATGGTTTGGGTACACGATTCGCAAATGTGCTGAGTAAACTGAGTTATCAGTGGAAAGGCCCCTATGTGGGAGTAGGTAAGATGTCGGGCGTGCATGACCTACCCTATCCGCGCTTTGGATGGCCTGGCCTCAGTCATCCACTTCGATCGGCTTAAACCTTGTGTCAGTGACGACCCCGTACCAGAACTCGGACTGGGCATTCCACGTGACACCGGTACCCAGACGGATGTCTCTACGGAGACGAGTATTCCCGACGTTAGTCTACAGCACTGCAGTGCCAGTTCGACCCTTCTCCTAACAATCCGGTGAACAGGCAACTAATGCTGCGGATGATGACGAGATATGTACTCGCCCTCTCCCTCCTCAGTACGGGTCTACTCGATCTGGGAAGTCGTATCTGAAGACTTTCTCGTTTGTGTTGTCCAAAGGGAAGGATGGAAAAGTTGTTCCGCCGACATCTTCCCATTTCCACCCACTTCATGCTATACCCCCTCCCCCATTATAGAGTTACCACAAGCGGAAGCTGAGGCCACCCCTGGCCATTCTTCTTGTGGGGTGGAACATGTAATGAATAGCATGGAAGTGAAGAGGCCCGATGAGGCCTTCGCTCATTTTGGAGAACAGCAAAACCGAACAACTCCGTGTACCCGACCACGCTCTGAAACTGCACAACCACGTCCCACCCAATGTGTTCCTCGACCCTCTGCACCACCACCGCCCCATCTCTGATGCATGTCCCTTCTCTATGCACCAGGTTCGGACATCCTTCGTCCTGTCCACTCAACACTCCACTCGTCGTCTGTAGACTGTCCATCTTCAGATATGAGAAAGTCAGCTGTTACAGAGGTGCCATCCTGCACCGCAGCAACTCTCCCCCCCCCCACCCGCAGGCGGTGGGCAGGGAAGCAGCCTGTTCAGCAGACTCTCGGCTCGAATATACTTAAAAACTATGACAAAGTACCAACCGTTGTGTAATGGGAGATGGGAGATGACCACTCCCCCTTTCCAAGTGAACTCTTACCAAAACGACCCACCAACAACCCCCCCCCCCCACCACCCCCGTGAGCAGTCAGAACACCACACCGAACACAGAAATCCAGGAGCACACAGAACACACTTTCCCACAAGGTTATATACATCAATTCACCATTGCGCGAATACTACATACATATCCAGTTATAGAGAGGATATAACGGAGACAATCAACATCAGCAACAACAAGATATAGCAAGCACTTAACGTTTTAAATCGAAAAGGTTAGAGACACAATTTTCTGCAACATTCCTCTCTCATGATGCGGGAAGTATATCATTTCCCGCGATCCCGACTTTTCCACAACCGCAACAGACTCGGCATTCACCAGCGTGGAAACCGGGATATGCCAAATCCGCATTACACCAGCATCACACAGAAGCCCGGAATTCCCTACAACAGTACACTACCGCCATCAGCACTGGTCAACATTTTCTGCAATCACCGTATCCGGTTTACAGAAAACGGATCATACAGAAAGGAGCACACTGCAGCCATCTACAGTACACGCTATGGGGGAATCCCGCCTTCCCTCACCCCTCCCCCCCCCCTCCCAGCCCGGAACCATCATATGGAAATAGCTAAAAACATAATACTTCACTCACACGTAATAACAGGCAATATTATTAAGAGAGCAAGATTCCTGCAGTCTGTCGCCCATCACGATTAGGAATTTGCTACCGAAAAGTTAAATTTGATAATGGATTGATTCAAGTTACGGCAGCACCCTTCTTCGTCATCTGCGCTCAAAAGTAACTCTGTCCCACCCACGGGCTCGGCCATTACAGTGTCCGATAAAGTTGACACCGCACTTCAGAGACCTGCCCTGCCCTAAGGTCATAAACATGTGACCCTTCACAACAGCACAAGAATCATCTGCAGATAACCAGCCACGCATATCAAAAAAATCACCAACACGACAGAAACATCGTGTATACAGATCATTAGCGCACGGGCCGATGAAGCGGCATCAAAACTTCGACAGTATAAATTCAAGAATTTCAAATATTCTCTTACCTACATATTCCCGCACAAGATCGACATGGGCTGGAATGCATTCTTACAGACAAGACACAGACGCATGTATAAGATCACACGCTCTGAGGAACAGAGTTAAAAAACATATATTTCCGTCTTTCGCATCAACAACAAATATTCATTAGCATCAACGCTCCGTTATTACGTAAATATTGCCTAGGTTTCTGATCAACCACGTGCTTTCACAACAAAGAAACACGTGACTATCACTTCCAGTAAATTGGATCAAAGGCTTTAAACACAAGAGCCGCCCAAAACGTGCAACTATTACGGCGTGATGGAAGAGGCGAGAGGGGTGAGTCAGGGCAATTGCCGCTGACGTCACCACGCTCTCCCGCACCCCATCGGGCACTCCAGCCTGAAATTAAAACAGGCAAGTTTATAAGCATCCAATCTGTAAAACCACTTCACCCTAATTAAAAGGTGAGCTTCCACAGGAATAAGTAGTTCCGAGATTTTACGTTGGTCAGAGACTTGTTTTCCCATCGAGTAAAGACGAAAGTGATATACATTTCTTCCTATAATTGTAATTACTCCCTTTACACGGGAGGAAAATTTCATATGACTCCAGGTTTAATAAATCACAACTTTCCTTATAGGGCGTGGCCAAATCACTCTGGAACTTTCGGGTGTGGTCATCTGCCCCCCCCCCCCCCCACCTTTGTGTGCGGACTGCAAATACCTTTATACCGCTACCCGTTATGGTGTGACCCACGCATTGACAGAAAAACATTGTGTGCTTGTAGTTAGATGACAGCCTAGTGAACAAAATGAAAATGTTGAAGTGATTTTAGGATGTTGACAACAACCCGATCACAAGCGGGGGTTGTTAGAGGCAGATAACAATACAAAACAAAGCTTAACGGTGCTGGGTACATCAGCCAGCTCTGAAGACGCACGGGGCAACGTTTACTTGCTGTGGTCGAAAGTTAGAAGAACATGCATGACATCAGTGCGGGGACGATTGAAATACCACCTTTGGGCGTGGCCGGCAGATCTGGCGAGTCATCCATCAAAGAACATCACTGTCTCTACATCTGTAGAATCACATATTCAGGCCGTAAAGGTCTCACCGCAAGTTCGTGTTCCGAAGTAGATCTTGATACTCGTGAACAATAATTAGAAAGTTCCAAATTGCTCCCGCAACTAGGGAGTTGCAAAATTGTTTTAGTGCCGTTGGTTGGATGCTGCTAGCTACGGGAGAAAAAACGAAAGAAAGCGAGGTAATCTGCGTATTGCCTTTCGATAGTAGCTGGTACAGGTCCAACCTGTTCGGCCCCTGGCCGAGGATGCTCTCGATCTCTGGATTGCGTCTCCTTTTATACTACTTGTGACGTCACAGGCGCAGGCTCCAACCACTCATCGTTCGAGCAACAGCGCGTAGCTGATAACAATGCTGTCGAATGTTCTAGAACATTCTAGAAGTTCTGCGTCCACGTGGTTATGACGTCACGGCAATACTTTGAAGATAACCAAGAAGGGTTTTCCATGGATAACTCAGCCATTTCTTAACCGATTTTGAAATGGTTTACAGATTTAAAAAGGCCGTCGAATTCTATTTTTCTTATTATTTTTCTTCCTGTCTTAGATGTCAGGACGGCTATGAGGTCAGCGAGAGCTGCCGTTGTGGACCCGCTATAACGAGCCGCAAATATTTTTATTAATCAAGATACGTGTTGCGTACCCCTTTATTTACCCGGGGTGCGCAAGTAATTCGGTAGTAATATTTTAAATACCCCATAAGTGTATGTTATGTGAAAATTATATATTTTATATACATATATTTTATATATTATTATATTCTATATATAGCTATTGTTTAGGGAATCACTGACTAAATAAAGTTAAAAGCACGCACCAAAATATTAAAACCAAAAAAAGAGAAGACCTGGAAAAATAATTCCAGGTCAAAAATCAAAACTAAAAGTATGCCTCCCCTCTCCTATTTGGCACCTCTATGTGCTCTGTCTCTTAAATATGTGTCTATTGCGTCACTACTCCTCTCCGGCCACGTGCCTACCCGGGAAGTCTATAATTCCCGCCTAGCATGCGTCCGTGCATCGATCCACGATGTGTGATCATTTGCCATGGATGTCAAACTAGGAGGGGGTGGCGTAGTTCGGATCGACCGGTCAGGTGCTGGCCGTACCAGCTAAGTTTGGTACGCACCGCCCGTCCTGGATTCATTCCCTCAACACGCCCCCCCTGGGTAGAGCTATAAGCGTAAATGAGCCTATGGGAGAGATTGCGACGTAAAAACGACTAAGTTCGTTGAAGCGCGTAGGGCGCATGCGCGCACTTAACACTGCTTTGACAGAGCGCGTATTTCACGACCAAGATAGGATGGCGCTTTTAGTGTACCGAGTAGGTACTATGTAATCCTTTATAATTGCTTTTCCCGCCGAATCTGGCATCACTCAAGACCAGAATTCGACGGGCTTTCTGAATCTGTAAACCATTTCAAAATCGGTTAAGAAATGGCTGAGTTATCCACGGAAAACCCCTTTGATTATCTTCAAAATATTGCCGTGACGTCGTAACCATGTGTACGCAGAGATTCTAGAACATTCGACTGCGTCATTATTAGCTGCGTGCTGATTGGCTATTGCTCGACCGATGATTGGTTGAAGCCTGCGCCTATGACGTCACGAGTAGTTTAAAAGGAGATGAAATCCAGAACTCGAGAGCATCCTCGGCCAGGGGCCGAATAGGTTGGATCTGTTACAGCTACTATCACCGAGACGGGTATTAAATAGATCACTTCGGTCTCAGTCAGTTTCTCTCTCGTAGCCAACAGCAGCAACCCAACCCAACCCACCGCACCTAAAGCAATTTTGTATCTCCCGATTGTTCGGGAGCATTTTTGGAACTTTTGAATATTGTTCACGACTAAATCAAGAACTAACTCGGAACACAAACTTGCGGTGAGGCCTTTCCCGGCCTGAATATGTGATTCTACGAATGTAGAAGCAGCGATGTTCTTTGGTGGATGACTCGCCGGATCTGCCGGACACGCCAAAAAGGGGTTATTCAACCTCCCCAGCACTGATGTCGTGCAGGTTTATTTACACCTTTTGACCGCAGCAAGTAAACATTGCCCGGTACGTCTTAAGAGCTAACTGACGTACCCCGCACCATAACCTTAGTTATGTATCTTCATCCGTCTTCAACAACCCCCGCTTATGAACGGGTTGTTCTTAACTTCCATCCTTACCATCGGTGTACGGGAACTTTCTTCCTAGCAATAATGTTATTGTATCACTTACTGACTGATCGTTAGACATTCTTATATTGTGATTACCGTCCTGAGTTTGCTCCGCTCCTGTCTGGAATGCACGTGGGAATTCTGTTTGCGGTAACCGACATGCGGGAACTATCCAGTTACCAGAGAACGCTTAAACTCACGTCATTCCAACAGTGACGTATCAATTTCAGTAACACGATAGCCCGTCCTTAAGAATGGCTATCGACTATTCAAGTAACTATACTTAACATCTTTAATTATTCCGTTAATTACAAGTTTAATGATTATACTTTATGTATGTAAATGGTCCCAATGACTAAAAGGAACCGTAACGGTCTTAGGACCGCTAGTTATAATTTCTTTATCTGTTTATAGTTATTCTTATTTTACTGTAAAGTGTTTTTACTAACCGCACCGTAGTAGGTCCAACAACCTGTACTATATGTATTCTTCTAATCATTTCACATTGTATTACTTGTACTGGTTAGTTTTATATATGGCAAGCAGCCACTCGTTCATATGTTTTGTTTATTTGCAGAAAACGTAGGACTGCAGTGCACATGGGAAACACTATACAGCAACATTTATATATGCATCACGTTCTCCCGCCACCAACAATTTTTCACTGAGGTCGCTGTCAATGCTATAACTCTGTTTAGCCTGGCATGCTACCAACTAAAAAGCCTTTCTATTTAGCTCGATAGAATAGGCTTAATATGATTAGAGACAATTTCTTCATCAAGAGACACATCTTGTACGCCTCTTTTCCAGTAGTTCCGATAATTTATCCCCGCACTCCAGCAAGATTGAGTAAAATTGGCCAACATACCTATTGGGCCTCACATTTATAAATTATTGTCTCTCTTCATGTTTCACTAAGCCTTATGGCTTCTTAATTATGTAGCTCGCCGGGTAGTGTCGGGCCATTCCGGTGTATCATGTCGACTCGCCACGCCGCAAGTGCACGACGAATGATGACGCTGGTTAGAATCCGGTCTCGGAGTGACGGACCTTGTACGAGACTGCCCTGCGGGTAACAAAAACCAGCTCCTAAGGCCGGTGGAACTCAATCATTCCAGTGGGGCCGTGCGACCATCGTCATGAACATTAAATACAACAATCTCATCCCAAGAATTTGTGTCACCAGTATGCCTGTCCATAGCAATTTCGTGATCTATGGACTTACAAGATTTGATTTTGATGACCTAAAAATATAAGTCTATACAATGATTTTACCTAAACAATTATAAATATGCCAGATAAAACTAAAATAAGAGCATACGAAAATACGAGACATAGAGACAGGTAGATGAACTTTTAAACATGGGGCTCCCGGAGGTACCACACAGACTCGTAGGTCCGCAGAGGTATCCCCGCAAGGGAGGCTCCCGTACACGAGACTTAACTAATTAACTTATTATAAGTTATTATACCTCTAAGCTGAAAGGAAGAAGATTATCTTGGACGAAAAGCTATGTGCCTCACGCAGGCACTACTCCTAGTGCTAATTTGGTTGGGGAGTATTATCCTCGCATGGACCGTCGGTGCTGAACCCTTGTGAGAGGCAAGTGCCTCATGCAGGCATCCGTCTCGGGAAGGTGTCGCCACTGCTCAAAGTGGAAGAAGAGTAGTAGGCAAAAAATGGGCCCACTAATATTTCAACCAAAAATGCTTGAGAAAGAAAAGACCATACCTAGTGAGATTATGACTATAGGGTTGCGTGCTGTTTTACGTGAAGACGGGACGAGCGATTCCTGATGGATTCCCTCGTCATCGTCTTATGTGATTCCTAGTATGTTGAATTAGTAGTTGCCGCTTTATTTATGCGGGCCTTCTGCTTTGCTTAATTAGCTTTTAGTTGTTTTTAAAGCAAGAACTATTTTGGCCGCAAATGGCTGGTATCTACCTAGCTATTAGACACGGTTGTCATTGAGAACAGATGCCCTAAGACATCAATAATGAAGACAGCGCTCATACATGTTACTTAGTAAGATCTCCGAACTGGATAAGAATCCGGACATCCCATTTCGTAACCACATAAAACATTACAAGACATAGGTTACTTTCATGAAAGCATTATTAGACCATTGTTCTATCGTTATGGTGGGAGTGAGAGAGATGAATACCCACCGCAAATGTCCTCCCCGTAAGGGCGTGGCAGATCTAAATATCATGCCCAGACATTCTTATGGAATTTGGTGGGGATACGTATCTCGCCCGTCACCGGGTCCTATGGAACTAACCGTTTAACCTGTCGTTAGGTTTATATACAAGTTGCCCTGTTTTGCACTGCGGTGCAGGAGGATTGTTCAGCAAATAAAATAATAATTAATATATGTTTTCGTAGTGCTTTCCTACATTGGCTAAAGTGCTAACTACTAAGTATCCAAAGATACAAGGGGAATGTATGTGATACCACACCCTGGCCATTACTGCTCGGAAACCCCAACAGTTTCCCAGAGTCGGATCAGCCCATGGTGCGGATAGGGATATTCAAACAATTAAGCAGCCACAAGGCTGAGTGGAGCATGAAGAGAGACAAAATCTTGGAGTTATGAGTCTTACCGGGGCTAGATTATCTCACTGCCGGAAGAGAAGCGTATATTACCGAGTTGGTAATGAAGAAAGTGTCTCTAATCATTTTGAACCTATCCTATCAAGCTGAATAGAAAAGGTTTAGTTGGTAGCATGCCGGGCTAAACAGAGTTATAGCACGGACAGAGACCTCAGTGAAAAATTGTTGGTGGCGGGAGAAAGTGCTGCGCATATAAGTGTTGCTGTATAGTGTATACATGCACTGCAGTCCTATATTTTCTATAAATAAGCAAAACATATGAACTGATGGCCACTGGCCATATATACATAATCTAACCAGAACAATCAATACGGTATCAAATGGTCAGAAGTATATATCTTAATACAGGTTAACGAACCTACTACGGTGCGGTTAGTAAAACACCTTACAGGAAATGAAAATAACTATAAACAAATACAGAAATTATAACTAGCGGTCCTAAGACCGTTACAGTACCTTTTAGTCACCGGGACCGTTCTTACGGATACAGTATAATTAAAGAAGTACATATAGCGAAATAATTAAAATGTGAAGTATAGTTAGTCGAATACTCGGTAGTCATTCTTAAGTTAGGCTACCGTGTTACTGAAATTGATATGTCATTCCGTAGTTGACGTGCGTTGATGCCTGCTCAGGAAGCTGGAAAGTTCCCGCAGGTTGGTTCCCGCAAGCTGTTTTCCGCAAACAAGATTCCCGCAAGAACACTCATGGCGGGAGTACATCGCTCAGCACTGTACGCCTAATAGGATGTCTAACGAGCAGTCAGCAAAAGATACGATAGTACTACTGTGGTGAAGAAGGTTCCCATACACCGATGGCATGGATGGAAGTTGTAAACAACCCGATCACAAGCGGGGGTTGTCAGATGCGAATGAAGATACAAACCAAAGCTTAATGGTGCTGGGTATGTCAGCCAGCTCTGAAGACGCACCGGGCAGATTTTACTTGCTGCGGTCAAAAGTTAGAAGAACCTACACGATATTAGTGCAGTGACAGTTGAAATACCACTTTTAGGCGTGGCCGGCAGATCCGGCGAGTCATCCATCAAAGAACATCCAGCCTCTACATCTGTAGACTCACATATTCAGGCCGTAAAGGCCTCACCGCAAATTTGTGTTCCGAGGTAGATATTGATATTCGTGAACAGTAATCAGAAAGTTCCAAACTGCTCCCGTAAGAAGGGAGTTACAAAATTGTTTTAGTGCAGTGGGTTGGATAACTGCCAGCTACGGGAGAAAACCCCGACACAAAGTGAAGTAATATGCGCATTGTCTGTTGCGCTGATAGTAGCTGGTACAGATCCAACCTGTTCAGCCCCTGGACGAGGATGCTCCGATCTCTGGATCGCGTCTCCTTTTATACTCCTCGTGATGTCACAGGCGCAGGCTCCAACCAATCATTGTTCGAGCAACAGCCAATCAGCGCGTAGCTAATAATAGCGCAGTCGAATGTTCTAGAACATTCTAGAAGTTCTGCACCCATGTGGTTATGACGTCACGGCAATATTTTGAAGATAATCAAGACAGGTTTTCCGTGGATAACTCGGGCCATTTCTTAACCGATTTTTAAATGGTTTACAGATTTAAAAAGCCAGTCCAATTCTGGTCTTGATCAATGCCAGATTCAACGGGAAACAGGTAATCAAAAAGTATTACAGGGTACCATCTCGGTACACTAAAAGCGTCATCATATCTTGGTCGTAAACTACATGCCCCATCAAAAATATCATCTAAGCGCACGCATGCGCACTATGCGCTTTAACGAACTGTCTTTTTCGCAACGCATTCTCTCCCATAGGCCCATATACGGCTCTACCCAGGGGGGGGGCGTGTTCAGGGAACGAATCCAGAACACGCGGCGCGTAGCCAGCTTAGCTGGTACGGCCGGTATCCGACCGGTCGATCCGATCTAACCACACACCCCACTCCCCTCTCCTAGTTTGACATCCATGGCAAACCATCGCGCATGACAGATCTACACATGGACGTACGCTAGGCGAGAATTATAGACTTCCCTGGCAGGTGTGTGGCCGGAGAGGAGTAGTGACGCAATAGACGTGTATTCAAGAGACAGAGCACATAGAGGTGCCAAGAGGAGAGGGAAGGCATACTTTTAGTTTTCAATTTTTTACCTAGAATTATTTTTCCAGGCCTTTCATTTTTTTGTTTTGTTTTATTAATATTACGGTGCGTGCTGTAACTTTATTTAGTAAATGATTATAAACCATAGCTCGCATGGGTGTTCTCTCTGAGTGCGGATAATCATTATCTCCGCAGAGAACACCCAAGCTCCAATGTACCACAATTTAAGTTTAAATATATAATATAATAAAAGAAGACAAGGTATACATATATGAACCATGTAACATACCCTCATGGGGTATTTATTGAATCACTCCGAATTACTTGCGAACCACGGGTAAATAAAGGGGTACGCAACACGTATCTCTTATTATTTATTAAAAATATTTATTTGCGGCCCGTTATAGCGGGTCTGCAACGGGCAGCTCTCAATGGCCCCATCTAAGACAGGAAGAAAAATAATAAGAAAAATAGAATATAATGATAATAACTTAAAAGTTAGTTTATCAGGCAGCCCCAGCGTAGCTGAGACTGCATGATGGGATTATGACATTATTGCACTGCGGGACGTTGTATTTTTTACGTCGCACACAACGTTCTTACAATATCGGAGTCCGCAGTGCTCATTTCATTTCGTGTGGGACACAGCCGGGCACCGAGTGTGCGGCTGTGTCGGATAACCATAGTCATCCTAGGGACGGGATTCAATTGATCCAACACATATAATAAGAAAAGTATTTAAAAAATAAAGTAATAATTAATACATTTCTACGAATCGCACCATTGATCTTTCTGCTGTATCACAAATGATCACACCTCTGCTACAAAATTTTCCCATTGAGTCTGGGTCCTGTGACTGACGATGGTTGGTCGCAGTGGATGCACTATCATTGCCGAGATGCGTTCACTATTACTGGCACTGTCGGAAATATCTGAAGTGATGGTGGCGGAAATATGCGCGTCCATTATGTCTCTTACAGTTACTGCTGGTTCTAATATATCCATCCGTAAGGCAGCGGTGGTACTAGTGGTTGCTAATGTCTTTGATGCTGTCGTGGTGGTAGTCGTCATGGTGGCTGCTGTAGCCATCGTGGTGATGGCGGTGAGCTGTACCGTAGGCTGAGGCCATGATGCGGGAGCGGATACGGCAGGAGACATCTTCCGAAACTTAGCATATTTTAACAGACGATTTGCGGTGACGTTAGGTATGGGCTGAATGTCCTTTGTGTGGGCGATTCGTCCCTTTCCCGCGTATGGACGTTCTGGCATAGTTCCCTTTCTGATAGCGGGGTCAGAAAGGCTAGGAGGCGGATGCTGGATAACACGTGTCAGCGTTATACTAATCGCCGCAGGCTGCGATGGTCCTGGTCCCTCGTCTATGGTCAGTTCTGGCGGAGATCGTGACTGTGGGTAACTTGGAATGTCTATTTCCACAGGTGTCATAATCACTACAGAAATCGGCTGCTTGGCTAACACTGTCTTAGACACTACGGTTGCGGGTGTAGTGACCGTAGCCGAATGGCTAATAACTGATGCAGGTGCTGCCGGACTGGATTTTGCGGGACACTTTTGCTTCTTACTCCGCTTTAGGACTGGTGTAGATGAAGTAACTGGTACCGGCGTAATGTTTGCTGATTTCAAGTCTGGCTGCCGGTACGTTGCTTACGGTAGCCGCGGGAAGACGATGACCAATGGGAAATCTACGAGTAGTGTTCTTCGTGCGGGCCATTTTCTCGGTTGGAAGAACTTTGACTGGGAACCGAGATTCGAAATAGGTGGCTAAAACGGCACGATCCTCGTTCTCTTTCCCCAGGAACTAATGTTACTTCTAACACACGGTGATGATATCGGAGCGCGTGGGTCACACCGTCACACAGAAGGCTGACTGGAAGAAATGGTCCATATTAACATGAAGGGTGCGGTCGGATTTTCTCGTAATAATTCTGGTACAGGGCTCTCTGCTAGCTAATAACGAGCTGCACGGGAACCGTTTCGGAACTGGTACCGATTCTTCTTCAGACGAATCCGATAACGCTAAATCTTCAAGGAGTGACATCTCATTCCCGCATGGTAGTTGGCTGTGGGAAGCTTATTCAAAACCTAATGCCCTATCTCTTCATTGTATTTAACTTTCCAGGCCAAGTATAATAATGAAATGATAATAAAACAGCAGAATTTGGTTTGCGACACGAAAGAAGCCTAATGCTATATGTTCTTCCCTGGTGTCAAGTTTTGACTGGAAGACAAAGTTTCAGAGCGCGCTTCCTCCTTTTATACTATTTGGTGACGTCACAGGCGGCGGATGACCACACCTAAAAGTTTTAACAGGTGATTTAATCATTCTTATTTGAAGGTTTCCTCTTTTTCCGACCTAGACGTCTAGGTATTAATTCTTCCCGTATAAAGGGAGTACTTTTAATTATAGGAAGAATGGTTCGTTAACCCTGTCTTATTTTCGCGCATTTAACAGCCTTCGATGAACATAGAAACGTGGTACTACTTTTTCTTTGCGGTGCCTTACCTCTTAATTAGCGTGAGGCGGTTCTCCAGATTGGATGCTTATATACTTGCCTGTTTTAATTTTAGGCTGGAGCGCCCGTTGGCGTGTGTGGGAGCCAGGTGACCTCAGCGACAATTACCCTGACTCACCCTCGCCACTCCTCCATCACACTGTGGTAGTCACGTCTTTGGGCGGCTCTTGTGTTTAAAGCGTTTGATCCAATTTACTGGAAATAGCAGTAAATGTCACGTGGCTCTAAAAGCATGTGGTTGATTGGAAACATATATGCTGTTTATGGCGACGGCCAAAATGCTGTTGCTGAGGTGTAGTCCATTGTAGATGCGAGAGATAGAAATATATATGTTACATCAAGATCTTTATAATGGCCCGTATTTGCACGAGTTCTTTAACATGCGTCTTGGTATGTGTCTGTAATAGGTAGTTCTCAGCCTGTGTCGATTATAGACTGGAACGCAAGGAAGAGAATTTTTGAAATTCACTCTGTAATTATACTGTCAGATTTTTTATGCCGCTTTACCGGCCCGTGCGCTAATGATTTGTAGCACGGTAGAGCAGTTGTGTTCTTAATCAAAAATTTCACATTAAAGTTGTAAGTAATTTGATGTATGGTTTAAACAGATCTATTCAGGCAGTAGATCAACATTACTGATCCCGTCAAGATACCTGTGTTTTCCGAGCGGGAGGGTACCCATGCCGGTCTATGGCTCACAAACGGGGCAGACTCACTGAATTGGAGTATGCGTGTCCTGGCTCCTCGGCATCGACGGGAAACACCAACACCACCACCACCACCACCACCACCAGCCTCCCCATATTCATCAAATTCCCAGATACCCGTACCACACAGATTTCAGCCGCTGCATTCTTCCCACGGTCTTGGCCGAGTCATCCACCCTCCCGAGTTTAGTGGGGAGAATAATTGGACCAATTATAAAATACAGTTTGAGATCATAGGTCGGACTAACCGCTGGAACGATCAGCAAATGGGTGAATATCTCGCCGCAAAGCTTTCCGGAAAAGCCCTCCAAGTTCATGTGGATCTTGGAACTAACTACACACCCACCTACACACAATTGGAACGAGCACTGACCGAGCGATTTGGCAACACAGCCCACGGAGAAACGAGTCATCTTCAACTTAAAAACCGACGACGACGTGCGGGAGAAACTCTTCCCGAGTTAGCTAGCCAAATCAGGAGGCTAGTCACCTGCGCATATCCAAGCACCAATATGGAGGGCGTGATCCATTTGCATCTTGATACTTTTATCGATGCATTGAGCGGTGAACCCGCCCTGAAAGAAAAATTATTTCTAGGCGACCACGGAATTTGGCCCAATTAACGGCAACCACGGTTTGCATAGAGAACTTTCTCGAGCGGGAAAAGAGTAACCGACGCCAACTCCATCCTATCAATGAGATAGAGGGTGCAGCTATCACCCCGCCCACTAATGCCCCGACCCCCCCCCCACAGTTCATCGACACCGGCCACACAAACATCACCACCACCAGCTATACAGAATTCCAGTCAGAATCAAGCGCCTGGAGGAAGGGGCGTGCCCGTAGAGGAAGTTACAATGGGGCTCCCAGGCGTGGAAACCAGCGAAACAACGGCAACATGAGAGAACGCATAGACACGATTCATAAGCAGATCTCCGCACTTACCAATTTAGTTACAACACTTAGCACCAACCTTGCCACCACGCAGTATAGGACAACAAACACCACCAGCACTGCACCGCCACCGAACATCTGTTTCGGATGCGGTCAGCCAGGGCATTGGAGGGAGTGGTGTCCTAACCGACCTCCCTCTACGACGCCTGCTCCTGACCGCAGCAGACCGCAACCGGAGAAACAGTCAAACTCCTTAGGGCACTGAATCACCTAGAGCCACTTCGGTGCCCGTATCCGCCTCCCGGCTCAACAGCGGCTTTCATACAACGTTCAGTGGCCAACCATCATCCACCGAAATCAGCTTTCACACCGACACCAAAATGCACGGCTTCACATATGTCAGTGCCTACGTTGCCTCCCCCATCCCCCACTTTCTCCGCAGACAACAAGCCTTCTTTCCTATGTAAAACGTCAGTGGTAGGTTGTAGCACCTCTGCTGAAACAACGTTTTTGCAAGCATCACGTCCCGCCACCAAGACACTAGATTTAGTGTCCTCTGGTAGTATGCAGAAACACCACCCCATCCAGCAGCATCTCCCGCATCCACAGACAGTAGCGACTCAGGAGAAACGATTCACTCCGCCTCATGGATTCGCAAGCGCCGACATAGACGGAGAAACGCACATCCTTGGCAACATCACTGTTTTTCTGTGCTTCACCAAAACATCCCATGAAGCATTGCAGGAAATGGCTTGCGCAGGTGGAGCTTATCCGTCATCCCGTACGCACTGCCATCTACACCAATACAGCCAACTCAGAAACGGCAACAACTCCATCACCATTGCTACCTCCAGCTCCGCTTTCACCGCAGCCTTCACACCAGCGGTGACGGCGAACTGGCCCTTTCCTCACTCAGCCATCCACAACATTACAAGAAGCTATACGGAAACAGTCGGAATACATACAGAGTGATGCCGCTCCGACGCCATTATAGCGGACAGCATCATTGTAAACTCTTCCGCAAGTACATCGCAAAGTAATATACAAATGTGCCTGTCTGTTTAGTGGCGTTTCCACCAGTGCCACCGTCAACACCGGTGCTTCTATCACAGTATTTAACAAGCGCTTATATGAGAGCATCCCAACCTCATAAACGGTCTCCCCTTAAGCCTACAAAAATTTACCTACAGACGGCTACGGGAGCGGATGTGCCCGTAGCCGGTGTAGTCAATTTAGTTATCCAAATCGAGGAGATGCAATTCATCCCGCGAGTTATCATTGCCTCTATTCATAACGATGCCCTACTTGGCTCTGATTTCCTCAGTGCCAGCGAAGCCATCATACACTGCAGACAACAGGAACTCAACATACACAGCCGACGAATACCTCTCGGACCGGCATCGCCATTATACGACACGTGCGCAGTAATATTATCAAGTACCGCCACAGTTGAGCCGGGGCAGGAACAAATCTTATGGGCCACCGCACCACAGCTAGGAAGCAACACACACATCACCATGCTGGAACCCGATCCTGATTATATGATCGCCTCACAATGCGCAAGTTCCCGTATAATAGTAGACACTACAAACAAGGAACAAATACCTTTTAGAGTGTTTAATGGTACCGCAGATCCCATCACTCTGGAACCCGGAGTACGCTGCGGCCAATTAGTGGCCATAATCTCATTGGAATCACCTGCACTTGCTGACACACCACCACAGATGACTGACAATTTACCCGAACATTTACATGATTTGTATCTACGTGCCACAGTTGGATTAATGCAATCACAGAAATGAGAAATTCGAAAACTACTACATAAATATCGCGATAGTTTTTCCTCCGGAGACATGGATCTCGGAGACTCATCTCATATGACACTCCATCGATACAGGCAATAATCGCCCCGTACGACAACCGGTACGACGTCTTCCCGTTCATAAGGAAGCAGAAGCACACCAACAAGTGAACGACATGCTGCGGACTAGTATTATTGAACCCTCAGCATCTCCATGGGCTAGCCCTATAGTGCTAGCAGGCAAAAAGGACGGAACGTTGCGGTTTTGCATTGACTACCGCCACCTTAATGATCTTAGCATTAAGGACGCTTATCTGTTACCATGGATAGATCAGGCCTTGGATTCCTTGCCCGGAGCCAAGTGGTTTTGTACCCTTGACTTGGCTAGCAGTTACTGGCAAGAAGCCATGGATGAAGCTGACATGGAAAAGACCGCATTCGTTTGTAGGGATGGCCTTTTCCACTTCTTCAAGATGCCCTACGGTTTGTGCAACGCTCCCGGAACTTTTGAACGACTCATTGAGCAAGTACTAACCACCCTGCAATGGGAAATCTGTCTCTGTTACATCGGTGACGTAATAGTCTTCGGACCCACGCTTGAGCAAACCTTAATAAATTTGGACACCGTTCTTTCCCGTTTCTGCACGGCCAATTTGAAACTCAAGCCGAAGAAATATCATCTCTTTAGACAGAGCATTGAGTTCTTGGGACACCTCATATCCGGTCATGGAGTGGCTACTCAGCCATAAAAGCTAAGGCAGTAGCAGAGTGGCCTCAGCCCTCTTCGGTTACGGAGACACAGAGTTTTCTTGGCCTATGCCAGTACTATCACCGTTACATCCAACATTTCAGCGAGATTGCTTCACCCCTCTACAAGATCACCGAGAAAGATCGACCATTTGAGTGGATGAGTGAGTGTGAAGGCTCCCTCAGAGCGCTGAAGGAACTCTTGACGACCACCCTGATTCTTGCTCACCCTAATCCAAACCTCGATTTCATCTTAGACACTGACGCATCAGTTTTCGCTATTGGCACAGTTCTATCTCAGGTCACTGAAGATGGAACAGAGCAGGTATTGGGTTATGGTTCGCGTACTCTGAATAAAACGGATAGAAGATACGCACGCACTAAGCGAGAACTATTGGCGGCGGTCCATTTCGTCAAGTATTATAAGCACTTTCTGTACGGGTGCCCTTTTACACTCCGTACAGACCATGCCTCACTACGGTAGCTCAGGAACTTAAAAATTCCGGAGGGCCAGGTAGCGAGATGGCAGGAATCCCTGCAGGCCTATAACTTTAATGTTGTTCACCGTCCTGGCAAATTGCATTGGAATGCCGATGCCCTCAGTCGAATCGGCACAGAAGCTGAACACGAAGAGGCCACCACCGTGACACAGTCAACACAGCCATCTCCGGAGTTCCCCGAATTGAGGTGCGCAGAGTGGAATCCGGAGAAAATCGCACACCACCAAACAACAGACATGCAGACATGGAATATATAAGCGTGGATTCAGGAGGGGGGGGGGGGGGGGGGTACGTCCTCCTAAGGAATCGGTAACACCTCTATCCACCACGGTAAAATATCATTACTAACGGTTCGAAGAATGTTAATTAATAGATAATGTTCTATATATTACTGACCGTTTGGTAGTCCCGGAAAGTTATCGTGAACTTATATTTAAACATGATAACGCGGAGCATCTGGCTGTGGAAAGGACTGTTGCCCGTATCAAATTGTGATTCCACTGGATCGGGATTCGCGATAGTGTCAAGGCATGGGTTGCCAAATGTATCCCATGCCAAAAACGCGCTGTTGGCCAACACCATATCGCACCATATCGCACCATCTCAAATTAAGATTGTTGGTGCACCGTGGGAGCGAGTGGCTATCGACGTGCTCGGACCCTTGAATACGACGGATGATGGAAATAAATACATCCTCATATTACAAGATTATTTTACGAAGTGGGTAGAAGCATTTGCTCTGCCGGACCAAGAGGCATCCACCGTAGCGGAGGTCTTGCCAGCAATGTGTTCAGCCGCTTTGGTATGCCTTATGAGTTGCACTCCGATCAAGGAAGTAATTTTGAGAGCAGGCTCATAACAGAGCTCTGCAAATTGTTCTATATCGTCAAAGCAAGGACAACTCCATACCACCCCCGGAGTGATGGGATGGTAGAGAGGTTCAACAGAACTCTCGCGGAGATGCTTACTAAGGAAACACGCCTTGATTGTAGAGATTGGTACCTACGGCTCCCGTATGTACTCATGGCTTATCACACTTCATTACATTCCAGCACGGGCTACACTACTGCTCGGTTAATGTTAGGCCGTGCATTAGCCTTACCCTTGGATCTGGCCATGCCTCGGATAGCAGGAGAGAAAAATTAACCATCTTTCTATGTCGAACTCTTGCGGCAAAGGATAGGACACGCCCACGAGTTAGTGAGAGAAACCTTATCCACTGCACACTGGTGGCAAGAGACATGGCATGACCGGAGAGTGCATGGAGATCCGTATGAAGCAGGATGGTTTGGGGACACGATTCACGAAGATCTGCAAACCTGCCTAGTAAACTGAGTTACCAGTGGAAAGGCCCCTATGTGGTAGTAGGTAAGACATCGGACGTGACCTACCGTATCCGTGATTCGGATGGCCTGACCTCAGTCATCCACTTCGATCGACTTAAATCTTGTGTCAGTGACGACCCAACACCAGAGCTCGGACTGGGCGTTTTTTGTGACACTGGTACCCAAACAGATATTTCTACGGAAATAAGTATTCCCACGGTTATTGCAGAGCACCGCAGTGCCAGTTCAGCGCCAGTTCTACCACGCCAGAATGTGAGTGAACATGCAGCTAATGCTGATGACGATGACGAGATACGTACTCGCCCTCTCCTTCCTCAGCGCGGGTCTACACCATCTGGGAACTCGTATCTGAAGAATTTTATTTTTGTTTTGTCCAAGGGACCGGATGGAAAAGTTGTTCCTCCGATCTCTTCCCATTCCCAGCCACTTTCCATCCCCATCATAGTTACCACAAGCGGAAGCTGAGGCTGACCCAAGTCATGCTTCCTGTGGCGTGGAACATATGGTGGATAGCATGGAAGTGAAGAGGCTGGATGAAGCCTTAGCGTGTCTAGACCCGCAAAACTGTACAACAAGGTGTACCCGACCAACTCCCGAAATCACGAAACCACCCCCCCCCCCCCCCACCAAAGGATACCATGTCCGCGAGTCCCACCCCGTCATCACTCCAATTCGCGTCCCTTATCTATACACCAAGTTCGGACATCACCGGCCCAGTCAATTTCACACTCCACTCGTCGTCTGTTGACCGTCAATCTTCAGATATGAGAGAGACTGCTGCAACAGAGGAGGTGGCATCCCGCACCGCACCGACCAACATTACCCCCTGCGGTGGGCAGGGAGGCAGCCTGTTCAGCAGACTCTCGGCTCGAATTTTCCCGGTGTCTAAAAACTATGACAGGACACCAACCGTCGTGTAATGGGAGATTACCACAGCCACCTGTCCAAAGGCCACCCCATCCAATTGGCCTACCATACTCCCCCGTAAGCAGTCAGAATATCACACAACAGACAGAACGTAAACACCTACAGAACACACCTGCCTTCAAGCCTGGATACGTCAATTCGTCATTGCGCGTACATCGCATACTTGCTGGGTTATACTCAGCATAACTGACATTCAACATCGGCAACAACATCATTTAGCAGCACCTACCGGTATTAATTAATTCCCGATAGACATAAAAATTCCCCGCAGACTACATCTCCCGCAAATAACAACAGACTTGGCGTTCACCAGCATGGAAAACTGGAATGCGCCCACTTCGCTTATAACATTGGCATCATACATCAGCCCAGACATCCCGACAACAGCATTATCATCAACAGACAACAGCCGACAAATCTCCCGCACACACCCTCTTATCCAGTTACGGGAGAACTGATCATGTGGATATACGGAATGCACTACAGCCATCTACAGTACGCGTCACGGGAGGAACGTTTGTCCAACGGTCCTCCCCTTTCCCTTTTCCCTGTATCGTACAGAAACAACTAAATCTACATACTTCATATACACGTAATAACAGTCGATATTATTAAGAGAGCAAGATGCCCGCATTGTCGTCAGTCACGAGTAGGATTTTGCTAACGAAAAGTTGAATTCGACAATGGATTGATCAAAGTTACGACAGCATCCGACAGGTCATCTGTGCTCTAAAGTAACTCTGCCATAAACACGTCACCTTTACCACAGCGCAAGTATCATCCACAGCTAACCAGTCACGAGTATCAGATTCAATTCACCAACATGTCAGAAACACAGACACTCAGGTTGACTGTATTCACAATCTCCGAACGACGGCATTGTAAATTGTAATAACTGTGGCACGCACTTTGCGAGTTGTACTGTAATTTAAGCATTATTAAATGGTACTAATGTGTCTGGTCTAGGCCGGGACAGAGCTACTTCTACCCATTGAGGAGAATGCTTGGCCAGCCCTCCCGCTCGGAAAACACAGCTATCTTGACGGGATCAGTAATGTTGATCTACCACCTGAATAGATCTGTTTAAACCACACATCAAACTACTTACAACTTTACTGTTAAATTTTTTATTAAGAACACAACTGCTCTACCGTGCTACAAATCATTAGCGCACGGGCCGGTAAAGCGGCATAAGAAATCTGACAGTAAAATTAGTGCGATTCGCGAAAATGTATTAATTATTTCTTTATTTTTTAAATACTTTTCATCTTATTATATAGGTTAGATCAATTGAATCCCGTCCCTAGGATGACTACGGTTATCTGACACAGCCGCACACTTTAGTGCCCGGCTGTGTCCCACACGAACTGAGCACTGCTCTGCGGACTCCAATGTTGTAAGAACGTTGTGTGCGATGTAAAGAATACAACATCCCACATGTCACAATTCCGACATGCAGTCTCAGCTACGCTGAGGCTGCCTGATAAACTAACTTTTAAGTTATTATTATTATATATCCTATTTTTCTTATTATTTTTCTTCCTGTCTCAGACATCAGGACGTATATGGGGCCAGCGAGAGCTGCCTGTTGCGGACCCGCGATAACGGGACGCAAATATACATTTTTATAAATAATAAGAGATACGTGTTGCGTACCCCTTTATTTACCCGGGGTGCGCATGTAATTCGGTGTGATTTAATAAATACCTCGTGAGGGTATGTCACATGGTTTATATATACCTTGTCTTTTTCTTATTATTATATTATTATATATTTAAACTTAAATTATGGTACGATGGAGCTTGGGTGTTCTCTGCGGAGATAATGATTATCCGCACTCGGAGAGAACACTCATGCGAGCTATTGTTTAGAATCATCTACTAAATAAAGTTACTGCACGCACCGTAATAATAATAAAACAAAACAAAAAAAAGAAAGGCCTGGAAAAATTATTCCAGGTTAAAAATTGAAATAGTAGGCCCCCCCCCCCCCCTCCTCTTGGCACCTCTATGTGCTCTGTCTCTTGAATACGCGTCTATTGCATCACTACTTCTCTCTGATGGAGAGCGTAGTTACGACCAAGATAGGGTGGCGCATTTAGTGTACCGAGATGGTACCCTGTAATCCTTATTGATTGCCTGTTCCCGTTAAATCTGGCATTGATCAAGACCAGAATTCAACGGGCTTTTGAAATCTGTAAACCATTTCAAAATCGGTTAAGAAATGGCTGAGTTATCCACGAAAAACCCTTCTTGATTATCTTCAAAACATTGCCGTGACGTCATAACCACGTGGACGCATACTTTCTAGAATGTTCTACAACATTCGGCTGCACCATTATTAGCTACGCGCTGATTGGCTGTTGCTCGAACGATGATTTGTTGGAGCCTGCGCCTATGATGTTACGAGGAGTATAAAAGGAGACGCGATCCAGTGATTGAGAGCATCCTAGGCCAGGGGCCGAACAGGTTGGATCTGTACCAGCTACTATCAGCACGACAGATAATACGCGTTTTACTTCGCTATGTGTCAGGTTTTTCTCCCGTAGCTGGCAGTTGCCCAACCCACCGCACTAAAACAATTTTGTAACGCCCTACTTACGGGAGTAATTCGGAACTTATGATTATTCTTCACGAATATCAATATCTACTTCGGAACACAAATTTGCGGTGAGGCCTTTACGGCCTGAATATGTGAGTTTACAGATGTAGAGGCAGGATGTTCTTTGATGGATGACTCGCCGGATCTGCCGGCCACGCCTAAAAGTGGTATTTCAACTGTCACTGCACTAATATTGTGTAGGGTCTTCTGACTTTCGGCCGCAGCAAGTGAACTCTGCCTGGTGCGTCTTCAGAGCTGGCTGACATACCCAGCACCGTGAAGCTTTGTTTTGTATCTTCATTCGCATCTGACAACCCCCGCTTGTGATCGAGTTGTTTCCTCCCTCCATCCGTGCCATCGGTGTACGGGAACTTTCTTCAACACAGTAGTACTATCGTATCTTTTACTGACTGCTTGCTAGACATCCTATTAGGCTTACAGTGCTGAGCGGTGTACCCCTCCCGCCATGAGTGTTCTTGCGGGAATCCTGTTTGCGGAAAACAGCTTGCGGGAACCAACCTGCGGGAACTTTCCAGCTTCCTGAGAACACATCATCTCACGTCGACTACGGAATGATATATCAATTTCAGTAACACGGTAGCCTAACTTAAGAATGACTACCGAGTATTCAAGTAACTATACTTAACAGTTTAATTATTTCTCTATATGTATTTCGTTAATTATATTGTATCCGTAAGAACGGACCCGATGACTAGAAGGAGCCGTAACGGTCTTAGGACCGCGAGTTATAATTTCTGTATTTGTTTATAGTTATTCCCATTTTCCTCAATGTATTGCTAACCACACTATAGTAGGTTCGTTAACCTGTAATAATATATATAACTTTGATCATTTGATACCGTATTGATTGTTCTGGTTAGATTATGTATATATATATATATATATATATATATATATATATATATATATATATATATATATATATATATATATATATGGCCAGTGGCCATCCGTTCAAATGTTTTGCTTATTTATAGAAAATATAGGACTGCAGTGCACGTAGGAAACACTATATAGCAACACTTATATATGTAGCACTTTCTCCCGCCACCAACAATTTTTCACTGAGGTCGCTGTCCGTGCTATAACTCTGTTTAGCCCGGCATGCTACCGACTAAACCTTTTCTATTCAGCTCGATAGGATAAGTTCAAAATGATTAGAGACACTTTCTTCATTACATACTCTGTAATATACTCTTCTCTTCCGGCAGTGCGATAATCTAGCCCTGCACTCCGGTAAGACACATAACTCCAAGATTTTGTCTCTCTTCATGTTCCACTCAGCCTAGTGGCTTCTTAATTGTTTGGATGTCCCCATCCGCACCATGGGCTGATCCGACACTGGGAAACTGTTGGGGTTTCCGAGCAGTGATGGCCAGGGTGCGGTATCACACACATTCCTGTGTATCTTAGCCAATGTAGGAAAGCACTGCGAAAACATATATTAATTATTAATTTATTTACTGAACCAACCTCCTGCACCGCAGTGCAAAACTGGGCAACTTGTATATAAACCTAATGACAGGTTAAACCAGTTAGTTCCATAGGACCCGGTGAAGGGCGAGATACGTACCCCCACCAAATTCCGTCAGAACGCCCGGCCATGATATTTAGATCCGCCACGCCCTTGCGGGAAGGGCATTTATGGTGGCTATTCGTCTCTCTCACCCCCACCATAACGATAGAACAATGGTCTAATAATGCTTTCATGAAAAGTAACCTATGTCTTGTAATGTTTTATGTGGTTACAGGAGTAGGATGTCCGGATTCTTATCCAGTTCGGCGATCTTACTAAATAACATGTATGAGCGCTGCCTTCAGTATTGATGTCTTAGGGCCTCCGTTCTCAGTGACAGCCGTGTCTAATAGCTAGGTAGATACCAGCCAGTTGCGGCCAAAAGTAGTTCTTGTTTTGAAAACAACTAAAAGCTAATTAAGGAAAGCAGAAGGCCCGCATAAATAAAGCGGCAACTACTAATTCAGCATACTAAGAATCACATAAGACGGTGACGAGGGAATCCATCGGGAATCGCTCGTCCCGTCTTCACGTAAAACAGCATGCACCCCTATAGTCATAATATCACTAGGTATGGTATTTTCTTTCTCAAGTATTTTTGGTTGAAATATTAGAGTGGGCCCATTTTTGCCTACTACTCTTCTCCCGCTTTAAGCAGTGGCGACACCTTCCCGAGACGGAGGCCCGCGCGAGGCACTTGCCTCTCGCAAGGATTCAGCGACGACGGTCCATGCGAGGATAATACTCCCCACACAAACTAGCACTAGTGCCCGCGTGAGGCACATAACCTTTCGTCCGAGATAACCTTCTTCCTTTCAGCTTAGAGGATACATAATAACTTATATTAAGTTAATTAGTTAAGTCTCGTGTACGGGAGCCTCCATTGCGGGGATACCTCTGCGGACCTACGAGTCTGTATGGTACCTCCGGGAGCCCCATGTTTAAAAGATCATCTACCTGTCTCGACTCATATTTTCGTATGCTCTTACTGTAGTTTTATCTAGCATATTTATAATTGTTTAGGTAAAATCATTGTATAGACTTAGATTTTAGGTCACCAAATCAAATCTTGTAAGTCCATAGATCACGAAATTGCTATGGACAGGCATACTGGTGACACAAATTCTTGGGATGAGACAGTCGTGTTTAATGTTCGCGACGATGGTCGCATGGCCCCACTGGAATGATTTGCGGCGCAGTGAGTAGACATGATACACCGGAACGGCCCGACACCACCCGGCAAGCTACAGCGGTACTAGTGGTTGCTAATGTCCATGATGCTGTAGTGGTGGTAGTCGTCGTGGTGGCCGTTGTAGCTGTCGTGGTGATGGCGGTGAGCTGTACCATAGGCTGAGGTTGTGATGCGGGAGCGGACACGGCAGGAGACGACATCTTCCAAAACTTTGCATATTTTAACAGATGATTTGCGGTGATGTTAGGCATGGGCTGAATGTCATATGGGCGGGCGATCTGTCTCTTTCCCGCATATGGATGTTCCGGCGTGGTTCCCTTTCTGATTGCTGGGTCAGAAAGGCGAGGAGGCGGATGCTGAATAACACGGGTCGGAGTTATACTAATGGCCGCAGGATGCGACGGTCCTGGTCCCTCGTCTATGGTAAGTTCCGGTGGAGATGGTGACTGCGGGTAACTTGGAATGTCTATTTCCGCAGGTGTCGTACTCACGGCCGAAATCGGCTGACTGGCTAACACTGTCTTAGACACTACGGTTGCGGGTGTAGTTACCGTAGCCAGATGGCTAATAACTGATGCGGGTGCTGCCGGACTGGATTTTGCAGGAGAATTTTGCTTCTTACTCCGCTTCAGGACCAGTGTAGATGAAGTAACCGGTACCGGCGTAACACTTCCTGACGCGGCTGCAGGAAGGATTTCACGTCTTAACGGGATATCTACGAGTAGTGTTCTTCGTGCAGGCCATTTTCTCGGTCGGAAGAATTTTGACCGGGAACCGAGATTCGAAACGGGTGGCTAAAACGGCACAATCCTCGTTCTCTTCTCCAGGAACTAATGTTACTTCTAACACACGGTGATGATATCGGAGCGTGTGGGTCACCCCGTAGCGAGTAGCGGTGTAGAGATAGTGGCATGTCACACAGAAGGCTGACTGGAACAGATGATCCTTATTAACGTGAAGTGTGCAGTCGGATCTTCTAGTAAAAGTTCTGGTACAGGGCTCTCGGCTAGCTAATAACGAGCTGCACAGGAACCGTTTTGGAACTGGCACCGATTCTTATTCAGACGAATCCGATAACGCTAAATCTTCAATGAGTGACATCTCGTTCCCGCATGGTAGTTGGCTGCGGGAACTTTATTCAAAACCTAATGCCCTATCTCTTCATTGTTTTTAACTTTCCAGGCCAAGTATAATAATGAAATAATTATAAAAGAGCAGAATTTGGTTTGCTACACGAAAGAAGCCTAATGCTATCTGTTCTTCCCTGGTGTCGAGTTTTGATGGGAAGACAAAGTTTCAGAGCGCGTTTCCTCCCTTTATACTGTTTGGTGACATCACAGGCAGCGGATGACCACACCTAAAAGTTTTAACAGGTGATTCGGTCACTCTTATTTGAACGTTTCCTCTTTTTCCGACCTAGACGTCTAGGGATTAATTCTTCCCGTATAAAGGGAGTACTTTTAATTATAGAAGGAATGGCTCGTTAAACTTGTCTTAATTTTGCGCATTTAACAGCCTTCGATCAACACAGAAACGTGGTACTGCTTTTTCTTTGCGGTGCCTCACCTTTTAATTAGCGTGAGGCCGTTCTATAGTTTGGATGCATATAAACGTTCCTGTTTTAATTTTAGCCTGGAGCGCTCGATGGGGTGTGTGGGAGCCAGGTGACGTCAGCAGCAATTACCCGGACTCACCCTCGCCACTCCTCCATCACGCTGTGGTAGTCGCGTCTTTGGGTGGCCCTTTTGTTTAACGCGTTTGGTCCAACTTACTGGAAATAGCAGTAAATGTCACGTGGCTCTAAAAAGCACGCGTTTGATCGGGAACATATATGCCAAAATGCTGTTGCTGAGGTGTAGTCTTGTTGCAGATGCGAGAGATAGAAATATATATGTTACATTAAGATCTTTATAATGTCCTGTATTTGCGCGAGTTCTTTAACATGCGTCTTGGTATGTGTCTGTAATAGGTAATTCGCAGCCCGTGTTGATTATAGACTGCAACGCAAGGAAGATAATTTTTTAAAGAGAATCAGACAGATTACTCATACAGAGATGAAGACTATCATCAAGTCACTCTATAGAACACCTCAATCAGAAGATGCCTACCATCATCACTCGAGGCCAAGTGACCATTTTTCGTCTCAGAACTGGACATAACAGACTAAACCAACACATGTACAGGCGGTTCCACCTTACGACATCGCCCGCTTGTCCTTGTGGAGAAGCAGAACAGACCCCAGAGCACATACTTCAATGTTGCAGTACGTATCAGCTGCTGAGAGAGGAGATCTGGTCTTTGTCAACCTCTCTTCTTGAAAAGCTATATGGGCCTGTGGAAGAACTGCAGAAAACCACAAATTTCATCTAGAGAACGGCTCTCCAAGTGTGATACCAGTGATCGAAAAGAAGAAGATACTGTCAGATTTTTTATGCCGCTTTAGCGGCCCGTGAGCTAATGATTTGTAGCACGGTAGAGCAGTTGTGTTCTTAATCAAAACTTTAACAGTAAAGTTGTAAGTAATTTGATGTGTGGTTTAAACAGATCTATTCACGCGGCAGATCAACGTTACTGATCCCGTCAAGATAGCTGTGTTTTCCGAGCGGGAGGGCTGACCAAGCATTCTCCTCAATGGGTAGAACTAGCTCCATTCCGGCCTAGACCAGACACATTAGTACCATTTAATAATGGAGAAATTACAGTACAACTCGAAAGGTGTGTGCAACAGTTATTACAATTTACATTGCCGTCGTTCAGAGATTGTGAATACAGTCAACCTGAGTGTCTGTGTTTCTGACATGCTAGTGATTTGAATCTGATATGCGTGACTGGTTATCTGTGGATGATACTTGCGCTGTGTTGAAGGTGACGTGTTTATGGCCGCCAGGTGCGGGAGTGGGGAGGGAGTGGCGGCGTGAATGTCAACTTTATCGAACCCCGAGGGTATTTCACTCTGTAATGGCCGAGCCTGTGGGCGGGACAGAGTTACTTTACAGCGTAGCTGACCGGTTGGATGCTGTCGTAACTTTGATCAATCCATTGTCAAATTCAACTTTTCGGTAGTAAAATCCTACTTGTGACTGACAACAATGCGGGAATCTTGCTTTCTTAATAATATCGACGGTTATTACGTGTAGATGAAGTATGTAGATTTAGCTGTTTCCGTACGACGTCGGAAAAAGGGAAAAGGGGAGGACCGTTGGACAAACATTCCTCCCGTGACGCGTACTGTAGATGGTTGTAGTGCATTCCTTAGACCCATATGATCAGTTCCCCGGTAACTGGATAAGAGGGTGTGTGCGGGAGATTTACCGGCTGTTGTCTGTTGATGATAATGCTGTTGTCGGGATGTCCGGGCTGCTGTATGATGCCAATGTTATAAGCGAAGTGGGCGCATTCCAGTTTTCCACGCTGGTGAACGCCAAGTCTGTTGTTATTTGCGGGAGGTGTGGTCTGCGGGAGATATTATTTTATTATTTGAATTTGTCGCGGGGAATTGTTATGTCTCTACCGGGAATTAATTAATACTGGTAGGTGCTGCTAAATGATGTTATTGCCGATGTTGAATGTCTCTGTTATGCTGAGTATAACCGGGCAAGTATGTGCTGTACGCGCAATGACGGGGGGGGGGGGGGGGGGGGTGGGGGGTGGGGGGTGGTAATGGTGGTTGGTGCGGTTCGGGATGCCACCTCCTCTGTTGCAGCAGTCTCTTTCATATTGAAGATTGACGGTCAACAGACGACAAGTGGAGTGTGAAATGGACTGGGCCGGTGATGTCCGAACTTGGTGCATAGATGAGGGATGTGAATTGGAGTGATGACGGGGGTGGGCCTCGAGGAGAGGTTATCCCTTGGGGGGGGCGTAGTTTCGCGATTTCGGGAGTTGCTCGGGTACACCTTGTTGTATAGTTCTGCGGCTCTAGACACGCTAAGGCTTCATCTAGCCGCTTCACTTCAATGCTATTCACCATATGTTCCACCCCACAGGAAGCATGGCTTGGGTCAGCCTCAGCTTCCGCTTGTGGGGCGGGGCGGGGGGGGGGGGGAATAGCCTGAAGTGGATGGGAATGGGAAGAGATCGGAGGAACAACTTTTCCATCCGGTCGCTTGGACAAAACAAACACGAAATTCTTCAGATACGACTTCCCAGATCGAGTAGACCCGCTTTGAGGAGGGAGAGGGCGTGTACGTATCTCATCATCGTCGTCCGCGTTAGCCGCTTGTTCACCCACGTTCTGGCTTGGTAGAACTGGGGCTGAACTGGCACCGCGGTGCTCTGTGCTAACCGTGGGAATACTAATTTCCGTAGAAATATCTGTCTGGGCACCTGTGTCACGAGAAACGCCCAGTCCGAACTCTGGTGCTGGGTCATCACTGACGCAAGGTTTAAGCCGATCGAAGTGGATGACTGAGGTCAGGCCATCTGAAGCACAGATACGGTAGGTCACGTCCGACGTCTTACCTACTACCACATATGGGTCTTTCCACTGGTAACTCAGTTTACTTGGCACGTTTGCAGATCGTCGTGAATCGTGTACCCAAACCATTCTTCCTGCTTCATATGGATCTCCATGCACCCTCCGGTCGTGCCATGTATTTTGCCGTCGGTGTGCAATGGTTAAGGTTTCTCTCACTAACTCATGGGCTTGTTCTATCCTTTGCCGCAAGAGTTCGACATAGAGCTGGTGAATTTTTCTCTCCTGGTATTCATGGCATAGCCAGATCAAGGGGTAAGGCTAATTCATGGCCTAACATTAACCTAGCAGGGGTGTAGCCCGTGCTGGAATGTACTGAAGTGCGGTAAGCCATGAGTACATACGGGAGCCGTAGGTACCAATCTCTACAATCAAGGCGTGTTTCCTTGGTAAGCATCTCCGTGAGAGATCTGTTGAATCTCTCTACCATCCCGTCACTACGGGGGTGGTATGGAGTTGTCCTTGTCTTGACGATATGGAACAATTTGCAGAGCTCTGATATGAGCCGGCTCTCAAAATTACTTCCTTGATCGGAGTGCAACTCATAAGGCATACCAAAAAGGCAGAACACATTACTAACCAAGACCTTCGCTACGGTGGATGCCTCTTGGTCCGGCAAAGCAAATACTTCTACCCACTTCGTAAAATAATCTTGTAATATGAGGATGTATCTATTTCCATCATCCGTCGTATTCAAGGGTCTGAGCACGTCGATAGCCACTCGTTCCCACGGTGCACCAACAATGTTAATTTGAGATGGTGCGATATGGTGTTGGCCAACAGCGCGTTTTTGGCATGGGATACATTTGGCAACCCATCCCTTGATACTATCGCGAATCCCGATCCAGTGGAATCTCAATTTGATACGGGCAACAGTCCTTTCCACGGCCAGATTCCCGGCGTTATCATGTAGTTGTTTCAATATAATTTCACGATAACTTTCCAGGACTACCAAACGGTCATTAATATATAAAACGTTATTTATTAATAGACATTTTTCGAACCGTTGGTAATAATATTTTGCCATGGTGGATAGAGGTGTTACCGATTCCTTAGGTGTTGAGGGGCACTTGGGGAGGGCGGGGGCACGTGATTCCCCCCCCCCCCCCCCTCTTCTTTAACATGTTTAAAGATATTTTGTATGGCTGCCTTGAAAATTAGTTACTGGGGGTTCAGCATGTAAAGGGTCAAGAAAATTAACATAAATATTATATCTTAATGAGTATTTCTACTTCTGTATGTGTAATATATAAAATACATTCAAGCTTACCGTGATATTAGTATGTTATGATGGCGTAAATTGATGGCGCACGTGTACATTCAAGACTTGTCTAAGTAAATTAACCACATTTCTGCAAGTAAAATCCCGGAAGTTTGACGCCAAATAAAATACAGTAAACTAGCCATGAAAAAAATGCAACATCGTTATTCTGATTCACATGAACATGTAGAATAAAATTATCAAGTTTATACACAAAATTCCTACGGAGATTATTTTGGCTACATATAGGCTCCCGCACTATTATGACGTCATCCTCAAAGTCACGTAGTTAAACACGAGTGTGTGTATGTGATTATATATGTTCACGTATAAAGTGCAAACAGATGTTATTGAGATTTAGATATTATATGTCTTTAGCCGTATTATAGTACTCGTGAACTCGGTCCATTAAGGTGACCGCTGTAGAGAGGACTGGGTGGTGGCTTGACCTCGATGTAGTTTATTGGTTTTATTGGGCTTAATAATCGGCAGTTTCACTTCAGGTATGTGGCTAAATAGTTTGTATATTATCGTTTGAATTTAAAACAATTAGAAAATAGCTTCGTGAATGATGATTCACCCAAAGAGATCGAGTTGGGGTTTTTTCTTCTAGAAACCCCTACTGACGTCAGGCTCATTACATAGGCTACTCGAATGACTGATGAACTTGTCAGCTCTGTCAAGAGTTGTCGAACTTTATTTTGTAACGTCGGTTCTGGTTGGTTAGATCATTGTAGCTTATCCAATCAAATCGTTTGTTAAACCTCTTTAGGAACTTTTGGCACTAGATGTCGCCGAGTAATGTAGATGTTTCGGGAAAGTTCGTAAACCGTGGTGAAGTGAGATCGAAATTTCTAGATCGTAATTCAGCCAATCTGATAAAATGTCTGGTCAACCGATGTATCCAAGTCATAACTCCAATAGTAACGCGCCAGGATCGATGCATTTTACGAATACAACTGTCCTACCGTCTGGCTGGGAAATGCTACATGACCCGATGACAGGGTGGCCATTTTACGTTGATCATAACAATAAGACGACATCTTGGACTGATCCGAGAATGTTGAACACAGCCACAAGTATGGTGAGTAATATTTATAGACATTGTACTGTTCAGAGTAGTTCTCTGATTTACCACAATCTCGCCATTTGTTACTCCGTCAAAGAATTTAAATGGGTTTTGTCATTTTTTCCTCACCGTTTTTTACTTTTTACTACAATATAGGCATTTTAACCCTTTAAATTTCAGTGACTCAATGGGCCTTTCCAATTTATCCATCTGTCATATGATGTCATAATCAACTACATATATGTTATATGATGTCATAATGATAATCAACTATATCATGAATGATGTAGATAAGTACGTCATGAAAGCATAATTGAAGACGGACTAAACATTTCGTTATGGCAGCAACAAATCCCAGTTAAATTAGTTTCAAAATATTCAACAGCTCATCTGTATAGCTTTCTGGAAATTTATATTGAACAGGGCATTCAGGGATCGATGGGATGGGCGAGGCCAGGGCCGGCTCAAGACATAGGCGAACTAGGCACTACATCCCGGTCGAATTAATTACTTTGCTCAAGTAATTGGTAACTGACAATTGTTTTACATTAGTATACTCTTAGATTTAACTCTGGCTATTCATCTATTTTACATATTTTATTCTTTTTGATCATTATAATATAAAGCATAATCTGTATTTAATTCTTGAAACTAATTTGACTGGGAGCTGTCTATTGATTTAATCTATAATTTAGCCAACAAGCAAAGAATATATAAAATTAACCATTTCAGCATTTCACACCTTACATGTATATAAAAAAAATTCATTGTAACGTAATATTCTGTTCAATATTTTGAAAATAAATTAATTGGAAGCTGTTGCTACCCAATGCAGCAAATGCTTCCATTAAAATTTCTTCAAAATATTCAACATATCAGTTACAAGTACGGTCAATTTGAAATTGAGGAAGAATTACTGAAATGGCTAAATAATATCTGGTGTACAGCTATCCCCTGCATTTACTATGTGCTAAAATTCTCACCCATGTGTTCCTTGGACTTGAAAGGTCTGAACCATCGCTCTCCTGAAATTCCCATGTCTCAATTTCAAGTAAACTATATATATGTAGGAAAACCGTGGACTATTTTGAACTAATTTGACTAGGAGTTGTTACTGCCATAGGCAGGAACAGCTCCATGTCAAATTATTTTGAAATATTCCACCGTATATGCTTTTCATCATAAAGAAAGCCTTGTTTCTATTCTGCAAGGCCTTTAGGGTTAAACCAACCATTATCCTTCCCTGCATTATCAACAATTATCTGCAATTTACTTCTGATTATTTTGAAAAGAATCCTAGTGTTTAGAATTATTCAAATATGCCTTTAAAGTGCAAGAACTGATAGTAATGTTGTTTTCAAAATATATTGTGATTTTATAACGTTCTCAGTCACACTATATTTCTGGTAAATCAGAAAGAAAACTGTCAATTCTCCTGAGCAGTAGAGTGGTAAAGAACTGATTGATCTAATATGGTCAGTTCACCAGACAAAATCTGCTTTTAACCTGCTTTCTATAACTCTTTATCTTCTGAAAGACCACTATACAGGAAAGCTCCCACTATATAGGAAAGCTGTTTAGTATTTTCAATCTAGTTGGACTGGAACCTGTTGCTACTTATGGCAAAAAGACCTAGACAAATTAGTTTAAAAATATTCAACATGTTATTCTTCTGTTATAAATGACATTTGGTATTGTATTTTTGGTTCAAAGGGTTAAAACACTACATGTAAATGTCAAATATGATGTCATTTTATTATACATTTTCCAGACTCCAAGATTATGAATAGGAATTGGTAATTGGAATTAATTCCATTTGTATTTAGGAATTGGAATTGATGAAAATCAAAGGAATTGAAATTGGATCAATTCCTTTCATTAAGAATTGAGCCAGCCCTGCTGGGTATGCATGAAGAAAAGGTTGATTATTCCATGACACGATGAAGTCATCTAGAGCCATTTTCACGTTTAAGGTTAAAATAAGCGTATCAATTTGCTCACTGACATGTTTGAGGCGCTGTCAACACATGAGTGGTTAAAGCCTCAATACAATCTTGAACTGCATGATATAAATGTACAAATGTCTTGTATAGTTTATGAGTGGCAGGATCTAGCCACTTAAATGGCTATTATTTGATGAGATTAGCTTTCATTTACCCCTTTAGTTTAACAATTTCATTGATAAATCCATGAAAAGTAAATTGTTTAATATATAAAACGCAGACCTGCCAACCCCCTATGGGTTGTCTGTAGTTTGTACGGAAATAGCATCCAACCTACGCATATATACTGATGTAAATCAGAAATCATCCGTTCAAAGCATGAGAAAATAAAAATAATCTTTTTATAATATAATATAACAAGTCTCTACCGAAATATTGTAACATGAATTTCCTGGTAATATATATTTCCATGATCGTGGTATGAGATTTTGTGCACAGTGGATTTCAGTCTTTGTTTTCCGATTTTGGTGTCTAAATATGGAAAATAATCACGAAACTTCGTGGAAGCGCTCAGCTCAACCTGATAATGCTGCAATACCAATAAAAAAAAGTTCAAAAGACATGTGTATAAGCGAGAATATACAGAAAGATGACTGCTCTTAAAGAACAGAAACAGGTCATACATACTATATACACATTGCAAAACAAGAAAAAAAATTCTATCAAAAAATGTAATGGTAAATTAACTCACACAATACTAGATGACTATATTTACATTTTACCACCGGAATGACTGGCTCGATAACAGTCAATCATTCCAGTGGTAAAATTTGTAGAGATTCTTCTCTCGCCTTGTAAAATCATGTGTTTTGCTGCTTTTAAAAAAAAACTACTGAAAGGTTCTTCAAACTACTGAAATTACACTACAGAAAGAGTGTGTGAAACTACTGAAAATAATTTTTTTTCACCTGAAACTGCTGATTGCTTGAACGGGGGGGGGGGGGGTTTGGCAGCTCTGAAAACTTATTCTGTTGAATATTTTGAAATAAATTTGATTGAAACCCGTTGCTGTAACGCAGCAGCGGCTTCCGCCTTCCAGTCAAATCGATTTTAAAGTGCTTGATGGTTTTCTTCTACGGTTGCCTTGAAAATGAGGTATCAGGAATTCATATGTATAAAGGTTAATGGCCAAGATTGGTGAAGAAGACTGACATTTTTTGCCGCAGTGAATGTCCATTTGCAAGCCAAGAGAAGACGCGTTTTTTTTAATTTGCTAAGTATAGTACTGGAATGGCAGGTTCGCTTCTCAATGAGTTACATGATCTTCACCAATAGGCAGCGCTCGGCAACTCCCAGTCAAATTAGTTTCAAAATATTCAACATAATATTCCTGACATGAAGAATTTGTCATGTCTGGTTTGTGATGGTTAAAGGGTTAACATTCTCACATGATCAGTATGATACAGTACTAGTGTTGTTCGAATTAATCAATTTGATCGATGATTGATTGGTTTGCATGTCCAACCAACAGATCGATCATGATTTAAGAAATTGATTTTGATTGTTTTTAAATTTACGATATTAAAACTGCAGATGATTCTTTTTTTTTTGGTAATACCATTTCATTTTTACAACTATATAACATAGTATTACTCCATACGAGTCCATAGTCTAAGACATTAACCTTCACAACACTAAAATAGTATGCTAATGTCAAAACCACCATACCAATAACCCGTTGAATATTTTGAAACTTAATTGACTGGAAGCTGTTACTGACTAAGGCAGCAACAGTTTCCAATCAAATTAGTTTCAAAATATTCAACAGATTATTTCTTAAATTATTACGGTTAAATATCCATGAACATGCAATAATTATTGCATTCAAAATTTCAGAATGGGTAAAAATGAGAAAGTGTTATGATCGATCATTAATTGATCATCGGTTAGTATGTAAAATCAATCATCGATCACAAAAATACTACCAATTCCCTACACTATACAGTACAGATAAAAAACAACATAATGGAGGTATCCAGTTTAAGCTATGCCCCGTCCATCTCTAGCTCAGCTCCACCCATGCTCTGTCTGCATTGGGATCAATCCCTGAATTTCAATTACCAGAAAACTATACAGGTAAGCTGTTGAATATTTTGAAACAAATTTGACTGGGTGGTGTTTGCTGCCTATGGCAGAATGTTTATTAAATAGTAAAGACATACAAGTCGGACAACCTGACGGACTACATGTGACATACTGGGTAGTTGATCATCACATAATATGATTGACTGAGAGACTGGATTCCTCTATTGGATTGGAAGACGGGCAGCAATGTCTTACAATCCAATTATATCCAAAATATTCAACAGAGCAATTCTTATATTGTGTTCAAAAATTTGTTCTAAAATGTTTGTTTTTTGTTTTGGAAACATTGTAACTTATTTATTTTATGAGCTGTAATGTATATATCACATAATAACGTAATAAATATATTTTTCTCTTTCAGTTTAGCCACCCATACGCTCAACAGCATAATCAAGGCATGTCTGGTGCTAGAGGGACAGAGATTCCTGTTCATCATGATGGTGAACGAACGCATGTACTGCCATACATGAGCCAGTCTGAACGACGAGCTCCGAGCCCTGCTAGAAATGCCTATCCTCCTCATGTCACTCAGACAGAACAAAGAGCTTCGAGTCCAGCAAGACTTGTTTACCCACATGTGAGTCAGGCGGAGCAGAGGGCACCAAGTCCTGTGAGAAATGTCTTTGCTTATGAACAAAGGGTTCCAGGCCCCGCTTCTCAGGCGTATCCACAGCCTGAGTCACAACGACGCAGTGAATCGCCCGCATCAAGGTCCATTCCTATTCAACATGTAGGGGGTCAAAGGCCAGTTGAGGTTCATTATCCAAATTTCAATAAAGCACAGGTACCTCCAATACATTATCCACATGGCCAGCCTGCACCTCCTAGTAGCTTCCGTGCTTTCCCACCTTCCCAGGCATATTCACAGCCACAACAGCAGCCGGCATGGTCGCATCCTGACCCTGTGCCGACTGACCACCCGCCCCAGCAAGCGCCTCTGCCCAGCAGTAGTACTGGAGAGCGTGTGATACCTATCAATATTATCCGATCATCTGAAGCAGGAAATCGATCTTCACCAATAACAGTGCATGGACATGCTGTACCCCAGTCACAGCAGCCAGAGCCCACTCAGCAGCCACAGTTTGCATCAGCCAGTGTTGTGAATTCAGAAGCTCTTAATAGTGATTCACATAATCAATCTCATCAACACATCTATCCTATGCCACCACCACCCACTCACGAGCCTCTGAAACAATACCAGCATGAAGCTTCTACAGAGGTTCCACAGGAGACACCAACATCTCAACCAGAAGTGAAAAAAGAGCTTAGTGCTTTAGAACAGGTTGAAAAAATTCGCTACGAGGCAGCATCGTACGAAGAGCAGGTCAAAGCATTTTCCGGGAAAAAATCAGACCGTGATTATAAATACATCGAAGAAATGTTAACTCGTTGTTTATTAAGCCTTGACAACATCCCGACGGGTGGTGACGACGCGATTCGTCAATCGCGAAAACAGACAGTACAGGTCATTCAACATGTGCTCGATCAGCTAGAACTGAAAGCCTTTGCGAATCAAAGTGAGGTTCCAATGGAAGTAGATAATAAAAATATGACATGTGCTGAAAAGACGCAGAATGGAATCGCAAACCGTGGTCAGTCTGGACAGAGTATGTCTGTTAGCTCGACAAAACAGTTGAATTCATTAGGTGATAAAGACACTGATCCTAGAAAAGTTAAGGAGATGAAATTAGACAGTGAAATATCCTGCTGACGCTTAGTAAACTTGCCATTATTACAATGGACCTTTCTAGTTTTAGCTATGCCCCGCCCATCTCTATCTAAGCTCCACCCACACTTCGCCGTGTTGAGATTGATCAATCCCTGAATGCCCTAGCTATCAATTTCCTTAAAACTATACAGGTAAGCTTTTGAATATTTTATATATATGGCAGCAACAGCGCCCAGTCAAATTAGTTTCCAAATATTCAACAGAATATTTATTAAAAGTAAAGATATACAATTCCTACAACAACGTATAGTCCATCTTCAAATATGAGTTTGTGACGTACTTATCGACGTCATTCATTATGATGTCATTCTACACTTCGCGCAGTTGATATCATAGGATGTTGATAAAGAGGAAAGTTCTATTCTCCTCAGCAGTTCCGGTCATACTCAGTTTCACTTTAGTTTAACCTTTTCACTAACAAATCCTGGAAGAACTACATTCTTGATAATATAAAACTTATCCTATTAATATTTTGAAATTAATTTTATTGGGGACTGTTCGTGTATGGTTGCCTTGAAAATGAAATATGAGGACTTCATCGCTGAAAGAGTTAAGTATGACTGGATTCCCGTGCATGAGATGAATATGTATTCACTTCATCAGCAATACGACATAGGCCGGTCTTCTAAATACAGGGTTCCCACACCTTGGGGAGAATATTTTTCCATACTTTTCCCAGACCAAATTAAAAAATTTTCCATAACCATTTAAAGATATTTTAATAGTGGACATTTGGGGAAAATAAAAACTTATTTTTAACATTTGAGGCTTTTAATTGGTTCTATTTTGTACATCATATCACAGTTAAACATGAGAAAACAATGTACATGCATAAGTAGATTTCATAATTAAACTAGCAAACAGTTTTAACACTACCCGCTCTGATGGCATTGTGTACCTGGTGTAATCCACAGCTACCAATATTTATCATCCGCTTCTGATTTTCATCCTCTATGCCCTTTGAAAGACTATTATATGTCTTCCAATTGACATTGCGGCCATCCATTGACAGTTGGAACATGCCACGAAGACCTAACTTATGACAACATTCTTGGAGTTTTTCATGAATATCTGTTGCTGTGACATGGCCGAGGAATTCCGATGTGTAGAATCTAGTGGAAATCTGATCTCGCGGCTGATGGTGTAGAAACGACTATGGGTGCTTGGGAGGAATGACTGCTGGAGTTCTGGAGTTTTTCAAAATTTACAACAAATTTATTTGACACAAATATTTATTTTCCTTTCTCAGGGGGAAAAATAATTTAATTTAATTTAATTTAAAAATTTTTATACGTTAAAAAATATTTAAAAGATTTTATTTTTTATTTTATTTTTTTACGTTCCCGGTAATCGCAATGTATTGGAGCTTGGCGGTTACCAGTACCCAATCCAGACTTGCGAAACCAGGAACAAGGAAGTATTTGTTGACAAAATGGCTGCCGGAAAAAATTACAAATCCCGATATTTTAATTTTCCATACCTTTTCCATAGCGGTACCGCGAAATATCAAATTTTCCTTAACTTTTCCAGCCCTGGAAATGATTTTCTTAAATTTCCATACTTTTTCCAGATTTCCATACCTGCGTGGGAACCCTGTAAACAATTGTAAATTTTCTGATAAATCCGTAAAATGTATAATCTGCATGGAGAACAGACATCTCGACTGTCACACATTTGGTGTGGCATTCACCCACTTGATTTCCTTCTCACACCGGTCGTGTAATTCTCACGCTATTGAGAATTTCTGAACTAAACTGCTTTAATAATACAAGTGACTTTATATCCAGATTATACACATATATTATGTACTGACAGCAATATTTACCGAATGCAATTTACAGGCCCGTTCAAATTGGCGTAATTTTTTGTTCGTGCAAAGTTTACGCAAATATTTCTGATACAACCCGTTTTCTGTTCCCGCAACTTTGTTGATGTGGTACATAAATTTCTCAAAAATGTTTGTGCAAAACAAAATTTGTTATTTAAAACAAGCTTGCCTGACCCAAAAATGGCGTACACAGATTTATAATTTGGACAGGCTTGAATTTAGCTATTTATCTCGTACTAATTTGGCGAGAGGATTCGTGGAGGGAGAGTCAATGTTGCCTAACTTTCTGTCAATTTCTTTTGCTCACTGCGGACCTCGAAATATTTGGAGATCAACACAGTTGCCAAATGGTCCGGTCTTGGGCAGTTAACATTTTTGCCATTGAAATTCCAGTGTCTCCATTTCAAAACCATTCAACAGGAAAGCTGTTTAATATTTTGAAACTAACTGGATAAACTGTTAATTCAGTGCGTACAGTACATGATCAATAGAATCTCAAACCTTGCTATTTCATATCAAATTTACTAGATTGATCGGTCGATGACGCATCATCGTAAATCCCCACGTTCGCCGCTTTGAACTTTTGACACACCCCACAACCCACCCCTGGGGGCGGAGCTAAATGTAAATGTTCCTTTGCACTCCGCAATCATATTGGTAACTCACATACCAAATTTGGTTGAATTTTGCAAAATAGTGTCAGAGGAATTGCATTACAATTAATTTCATGACCTTATGACCCCATCCCACACACCATGGTGGCGGGGCCAAATGTAAATGTGCTCATGTACTCCATATTGATATGGGTAACTGACATACTAAATTTGGTTGAATTCCGTCCAGCAGTGTCAGAGGAGTTGCATTACAATCAATTTTTTTACCTTTTAACACCCCTCACCCCCCCCCCCCCCATATCCCTTGGGGGTTAAGGCAAATTTAACTGGCCTCTTGCACTCCGCAATCATATGGGTGACTCAAATATCAAATTTTGTTGAGTTCCTTCTAACGATTTCAGAACTGATTTGACCTTTTAACCCCTGCCACGCCCCCACACCTCCCTGGGGATGGAGCCAAATCTAAATATTGTGTTGCAAAGCGGAATCATATGGGTACCCCACATACCAAATTTGATTTAATTCCACCCAATGGTTTGGGAGGTGATAGCGTGACAGACAGACGGAGGCGATTACAATATCCCCGACATTTTTTTTAAACGGGATAATTACACTCATTTAACACTTTAGCGCTCATATCAGCCTAAAACGGCTTGTGCAGTGGTCTTGAAAAATTCCCATTTTCAGAACAAGAGATTACTTCTCGAAGATTTACCGCTGATATGATTTACTCGATAACCGAGCCAGTCATTCCAGCTGTAAATTTTCGAAAATAGTCTTCTCTTGGTCTGCAAACGGATATTTTCTATGAGAATATTGAAATCTTGAACAAATTCGAGGGTTAATGAGTTAAAGATCTTACTTGGAACTTTCATTCCAATGGAGGAATCCAGTTTTAGCAGCATGTATTCCTGGCCCATCTCTAGCTAACCTCCACTCATCCTCTGACCGTGTTCGGATCGATCAAACCCTGCACACTCTGAATCTCAATTTTCAGAAAATTATGCAGGTGAACGTTTTGAAACTAACTTAACTGGGTGCTGTTGCTGTCATAAGCACCCAGTCAAATTAGTTTCAAAAAATTCAACAGCATGTTTATTAAATAGTAAAGACATACAATTTGTACAACTGATAAACTATTAAGCATTTGAGATCCTCTACAGTACATATTATAAATAGCTTATTATTTTCCAAAACAAAAACAGAAACATGTTAAGTTAGTACAGTCTTGAACACAATGTATGAAATGTAAGTAATATACTTTTGAATATTTTGAACATATTTGGTGTGGAAGACATTGCAGCAACACTGCTAGACAGCAGTGGCTAAGACAGCAGTGTCTTCCAATATAATTCACCTTTCCAGACTATCCATCTGTCATCTGACGTCATAAATCAGCTAAGTGGCATGTAGGAGGACGTCATAATCACTATGTCATAAATGATTCTATTCGACCCCTCTTTAACTCTTAATAGTCCGACATCTTGTACAAATTGTATGTCTCTACTATTTAATAAACATGCTGTTGAATATTTTGAAACTAATTTGACTGGTAGTTCCATAATATACAATACCTAGCCTGTATAGTTTACTACAAATTAGTTCATCGATCGATCCATCCCAAAATGAGTGAGGTGTGGGTGGACCTTAGCTAGTGATGAGCGGGGCATAGCTAAAAATTGAAAGGTCCAATGTGTTCAAAATTTTGAATGGTGCATCTTATTTTGATTTAGAAACATGTTAGTTATTTCTGATCTATACTGCTTGGAGTTATGATGTGGTCATTTAATCGAGCTACTTGGAACTTTTGATTGGATTGCAACACCAATGAGGTACAAACCTGAGCAAGCAGTTTGATCGACCACACGGTGCCCTATGCCTCAAGACCATTGCTGCGGCCAGATATAGGTTACCTTGACCATTAAAGGAACTGTATTTAGTGCACCCCCTTCATGCACACCTTACTCCCCTCCCTCCCTCCCTCCGTATATGGTCTTGTACGCACGCACGCACGCACGCACGCACGCACGCACGCACGCACGCACGCACGCACGCACGCACACACACACACACACACAGGCGTTAGAGCCAAATATGAAAGCTGCTTGGATTGAACTGTATATAGTATATATATCCCTGTAAATAATGATATTTGATAATACCGGGCTTTCAGAATTTTATGCAATAACACATGTAGATATATAATCATATATATATATATTATTTGTAACTACATGTATTGCAAGAAATGGATACTGTTAGGCACTAATATGTCTGGCATTTGTGCCATGACTTAAAGCTGAACAGTCATGACAAAAGGTTGAATACTAAACTCATTTGTGCTATAACAATTTACGTGAAGTCATAGTAAAATATTCAATACGTACTAAACCCATTTGTGTGACAGCTTAAAGCTGGAACATCATGATACAGCTCAAGTATAACTTAAAATGTTTCCAAAAACAGAATAAAATGTACTGTATTCGGTGTTGGATACTTTGAACATAACTGGATTGGAAGACATTGGCCCACAATGTAAGGCGGCAATGTCTTCCAATCCATTTGTGTTCGTAATATTGAACAGAACATTTCTTACTAACTAACCTGTTTGTTGTGGTTTTGGGAACGTGTTATTTAATTCCTGATGTGTACTGTATCGCCTGTTTTGGTGTGTCTTGTCATGTCTGCGCGCTTGATGTGATAGGTAAACACTGCAGGGTGATATTGGTCTGGTTAATATTGACGCTTCAGCTTTAACCCTTCAATCGTTTCAAGGAAATTTACATTTGCTCATAGAAAATGTCCATTTGCAGACCAAGAGAAGATTAGTTTTGAAAATTTATCACTGGAATCAGTTATCGAGCCAGTCATTGCAGTGATAAATTTTCAAACCTAATCTTGCCTTGGTCTGCAAATGGACATTTCTCAGGATCACTGCAGAAGCTGTTATGGGCAGGTATGAGTGTTAAAGGCGGGTTGAGCTGCTGTTACAGTTATGAGACTGATGTTTGTTTTGTTTTTGTTATTTGAAGCATGCTTCTGCTTAGGATATTATTATTTTCCACTCAATACAATGGTATTGTTTACGCTTGAGGTATATCAAAATCATCAATTTGCTTTTTTTATCTGTTACTTGTTTGAACTAGGTGTGAATATTTTAACAATCAAAATATCTGTCAGTCATTACTTGTTTATATAAGATATTCTGTAGGGCTAGGAAATGAATAATATTCCTGCAATTTTTTATGACGTCGGAACAAACATATAAATCTAGGCATAGGTCTTGAAATTCCAGCCTTGAAATTTCAAAATAGCTGCGCTGTAAAGCTCTTGAAAATTTTGAAAATAATTTGACTGGAACCTGTTAATTCCGGTGAAGTTTTCAACAAAATATTTCCTACAAGATAGAGAATTTGTCATTTCTTGTCTGTCATGTCTGTAAGTGTCACTGGCCAGTTAGATGACAAATGTCCATTTCCAGGGCCGAAGAATATTTCTGAAATTTTACCGCTAGTATGATGGTCTCGGTAACTTAACCAGCATTCTTCTAGTGGTAAGCTTTGACGATTCTTCTTGGTCAGTAGATGGATATTCCTCAAGGCCACTACAGATGTCATTTTGACCGATTTGGCCAGTGAGGAGTTAGCCAAGATATCAATGGAGGAATCCAGTTTTAGCTATGCCCCACCCATCTAGCTAAGCTCCACCCACGCTTTGTCCCTATTGTGATCGATGCAACCCTGAACTCAGTATCTATTTACAGAAAACTATACTCGTCAAATTAGTTTCAAAATGTTCAACCGAATGGTTCTTAACACTTAACACTCGGATGTTAAAATTAAAATTTTTCAAATTAAATTAAAAGATGATCTGGTGTTCAGTTTTCAATAAGTTTGGTGGACGATGTTGCTGCTTGTTATGTCTGACCTCATAGACATGTAACGGACCCGGAAGTAGTATTTTGCTTTTATTATTTCATAATTATGCATTTATTGCGTCATCGTTTGTTGCTTAGAAACAACTTTTTTTTAAACATTCTTTAACCCTTTAAATTAACCCTTAAAAATTAGAAATGACAAATTCTGTATTCGTTGCGCATGTTCTATTGAATATTTTGAAACTAATTTCACTGGGATCTTGCTGAACCAACAATGTGTATGGTAGCAACAGGGTCCAGTCAAATTAGTTTCAAAATCTTCATCAGGTTTTTTTGTCCTGAATTTAAGACACTGAAATTTCAACGGTTAAAGGGTGAATGACCGTTAGCACTTTAATGGTCAAGCCGGCCAAAACTGGCCTCTGCAGTGGTCTTGAGTAATGTCCATTTACAGACCAAGAGAAGAGTTTTGAAAATTTGTCACTGGAATGACTGGCTCGATAACCCAGTGGTAAATTTTCAAAAAAAGTGCTCTTGCCCTTCAAATGGACATTAAATAATTAAATAATTAGATTTTCTTGACCAAATTTGACCATTAAATGATTAATGTACCCACTACCTCCACCACCCACCCACCCGCATTGCCACTACCTCCACCACCCACCCACCCACATTGCCACTACCTCCACCACCCACCCACCCACATTGCCAGTACCTCCACCACCCACCCACCCACATTGCCAGTACCACCGCCACATACAGTAAAGCTTACTTATATAGACTTATAGCAGCAGTTGTTATTCAATAATTTTGTTTTGTAAATTAAATACACAATTAATTTACCTTGTGTTAAAGCTTATTTTAATGTGACAACATTAAACCATTATCGGTCATGTACATCAAGGGAGATAACTGTCACAGAATATATCCACCCCCATGGTGTGGACAAATTTTCCCAACATGCACAACAGTTACCATAGTAAAGGAAGGAAATCTGGAATTTCAACGATCATCAAATTGCCAAGATAATTTATTTAATGACTGACTTGGTAACCCAGCCAGTCATTGCAGTGGTAAATTTTCAAAAACGGCCTTCTTGATCTGCAAATGGACATTCACTAAGGAAAATTAAAATTTTGTTTGACAATTCTTGGTCATTAACCCTTTCGTGATGAAGTCGGCCAAAACCCGCCTCTACTGTGGTTTTGAGAAATGCCCATTTGCGGGCCAAGAGAAGAAATTTGACCGCTAGAATGACTGGCTTTGGTAACTACTGAGCCAGTCATTTCAGCGGTAAATTTTCAAAAATACTCTTCAAATGGACATTCAATAATCAAATGCTTTAATTTTTAGACAAAATTTTGCCATTAAAGGGTTAAGAGCTAAACATAAATTTATTTTTAGTTCCTCTTTATTGATGAACCACTAGAGTTACCTCCCCTGATGTGGGTAACCAGTAACAGGGTGAATGATTATTATAGTGGTGTTGTTAGTGGTTAGTACGATGATGATTATTATTATTATTGTTGCAAATTTTGATTTATAATAAAAAACCATAAAATTTAATTTCTGTATTTTGTTTGTTTAACAGTTTATATATACCGGTACATGTGAATTACTCTTTAACGCCTCGATATCCTCGGATGTCGGTGACCTGAGTAACAAGAACTATGTCCTGCGCATCATTTGGAATGTATTTCACGATGATGACTAGAATGCCTGTAGGTATCTGATGTCATAATCAAATACATCGCATGTAGGCTGATGTGCAGTCAGTCATGAAACTCATCAAGTCATTATGTCTGATACATGTACAGTTCAACCCTTTAACACGTAAATTTGTTTGAAAAAATTCAATTATTTCTTAGAAAATGTCCATTTGCAGACCATGAGAAGACTATTTTTTTTAATTTACTACTGGAATGACTGGCTCGATAACCGAGTCAGATATTCCAGTGGTAAATTTCCAAAACCAGTTCACTTGGTCGGCAAATGGACATTTTCTATGAGAAAACTGAATTTTTTTCAAAAAATTTGAGGTTTAACTGGGTAATGCGTGCCACTTTCATCTCTGTGTGTGTACTTACCGTGACGCTAATCTTTGCTGACTGTTTATTTACAGACATAGAATGTCAAAAGTACGATGGTGGATGAAACTGCAGCCTCTAATTTTCGTTGGTAAATTTATAAAAAATAGTCTTCTTGGTCTGCATGTGGACATTTCTCCAGACTACTACAGAAGCCGTTTTTGGGCGACTTGAAGGGTAAAAATTGTTTCAAAAGATTCAACAGCTTAACTGAATAGTTCCTTTGAAATTGAGATTCTTGAAATTCAGTTTATTATTACATTACAAGCTACCTCCTTGCATTACTATTGCTCTTTTCTTCTCTGAAGGGAAGCGTAGTAGGATGAATTTTTTACAGCCAATGTTTGCTGGGTATTGTGGTTACAGAGTGACTGAAGGCTTCTTCAGGAATCTCCATACTCTCTAATGATGAGATCCATAGTAATTCGCTTGAATGCTATATCTCAGAATGAGGCAAGAGGTGTAATCCAATACCCAGAGCCACTGAGTAAGTCATTAAGCGCAATGACAACCTCATTGGCTGATAGCTATCACATTATCTTATTGGTAGCAGCCAAGACTTCATTCCTTTTCCTACTGTTGAAGGAAGAGGCGTTTAAAATTTATAGACTGTTTGAGTCATTTTTGTAACTTAATTTTCTGTGGATTGTTAGAAAGGCAAATAAGGATCAAGCAAGATGTCAGACAAACGCAAGAGACCTAAGATAAGTGGCTGTAGGTCCTGGTGTTTAATAATGATTATAAGATCATTTCTATTTTCGTGGTAGGCGCGTTACCAGTTTTGGTTACTTGCGCCCAGAGTGTATGGACTATGTGTTGTCTAATTTGCTTCTTCTTTTACAGTAGCTTGTATAAGCTACTGAATTGACAAGCTTGTTCCGTTTGAGCATGAATCTATGATATATCGATAACATACTCTCTCAAAGAAACCAAATTATATTTTAATAATTAGAGATTGGTAGGGTCTATCTATAAATCTTGGGATCAGTGTCATGGTGCTATTAGGCCAGATATGGAAACTCTTGTGTGAAATTATATATTATTGATTTTATCCAGCATAAATTAGAATGTTCCTAATCATAGCCAGCTGAATCATATGAAATCAAGCGTGACAATTCTAGGAGTATAGTGGACAGAGGACAATAGCCCAATTAATAGCCAGGACAATTAAAGCCACCCAGCCTGCAGTGTGGACATAATAAATCACAGTATTCCAAGACATGTATATACCGAACTTTTATATATAATAACATACATCTAAAAATACATGTTCATAATCTGATAACCATTTTCATTCTAAATTCCCACAAACATATTTCAAGACATTGGCATAAGAAACTTGCATATTATTTTGGAAATAATTTGACTGAAAGTTGTTGCTGCCTCAAGCAGAAACAACTTTCGCTTTGATTGTTTTCAAAATTGTCATCAAGATTTTCTGATTTTGTCAGAGTAAAATACTGTCAGCATGTATACAGAATGAAAGTGGTTAATTATATTTTTCATTGAATTGCATAAATCTGGTATTCACAAAAGTACTATTAGTAAAAACTTGATTCTTTAAACAAATTATTAATGATTGTAGACATGTTCTGACCTTATTTTGAACATGTCTCTTGACTACCTTTTTGATGACTCTAACAACTGCTAGCTATAAAACGTGAATGAATTTCTATACGAGACAGATAGAGTGAGTGAGCGAAACAGTGAGAGTCAGAGCTAGAGATAGAGAGATAGAATTATATTGAGAGATAGAATTATACAGTCATACAGATAGATATAGAGATTCATAGACTTAGAGATAGTTTTCTACAGATAGATAATTAGGGTTTGTAACATTTACTATCACCAGTTGAACTTGAAGTAAAGTTTAGAATCATTAAACATTTAATATCAGTAATATTTGAAGAACGAGCTTGATTATTGTTTATTAAAGTGTCTTCACTCGCCGTCTCATCCTGAAGTGCAACAGTGCTATTTCCACCCAGCTAATCCCCCGTATTTAGAAATCGGTGGAAAATAGCCGTGTAACAATTGGTGGAGTCCCGGAGGTAGTTGTATTGACTACAAGAAGATCCTGTAGCTCACAATCGCGGTGCTAGAACAAAAGGATGCTCCAGGATGAGTCAACGACTGACAACATCACAAAGACAATTCAATAGACAACAACAGAATCATCGCTCATGCCATCAACATCAGCCATGGCATGCAGGTCACCACCATCAGCGATCAGGGAGACGGTCCCATCATCAACATCATCGAAGAAACCGACAGTGCTACAGATGTGGTGAGTCTTTCACGCTTAGCCATCTATCATCCTGCAGAGCAAGATTTGTGCGCTGCTTCTCTTGCCATAATTTCGGACACTTTTCGTTTATGTGTGCCAATAGGCACAGATATGTTTCATTCGTTTCGGCAAGCAGGAGACAAAATTCTTGCAAGTTGAGTAATCACAGATATGTGCAGAAAACAGACAGTTCCACTAACACCAGTGATGATTTTATCATATATCAAATACAAAGTGCTGAAGCTAGTATGCAGAACAATACTATAGCAGATGAAAGCGAATCCCTTGCGCAGGAGCTTCCATATGCCACAATTGATGAAGATGCTATAAGATGTGAGATTAGCGCTAAAGACAGAGAATTCAGGTTAGAAACTAAACTCTGTGCTGTGATGGATAGGATGGAAGAAGATAAGATCCTTCACAGCATGGAGATGCTTTCAATCTTAGACAGAGTCACCAGTGTTCGTGAACAACTGACTAAATGTGAAGAAGAAAAAGATACCATTAGTCAGGAATATCAAAATGTTAAAACTATACTTGAAGACACATGTGTTGATAATAAATCATTAAAAGCTGAATGTAACAAACTGAACGAGAAGCTCAGCAACATTAGGACAGACAATACTATATCTGTGAACAGCATAACCAAAATAGAGGGAGAGTTGGAACAATTTAGAAAAGACCTTGAAGAAGCCCAAGAACAATTAAGCAAAAGTCGGGAAGAAAACGAGAGAATTAATTATGAACTTGAAGGATATAAACGTGACTTCAGTGAGCTGTGTCATGAAAATAATTTTAACGTGACACAGCATAACACCATTCTGGAGGAGCTAGAGACATTGAAGAAAGAAAGACTCATAGCGTAAATTCCATTAGCAAGTTCGAGGAGGTAAAACAAAGCTGGGATGCAGAATCGAACAAACTGCAAAAGACGATTGCCCAGTTGCAAGATGAACGAGATTATTTCGAGGAGAGGTATGAAACATATGTGGCGGATAACCAACGAGCTGTAGAGCGCCGGATTGAGATTGAGGCAGAAATTAAGCGGTTAAAGAGACAACGAAATCAGTATCAGAGAAGAAATTAAGTGTGAAATATATAATTGTGTTTTTAGCCATGGAAGGTTTCACCCATGAGCTACATACATTTTCATGTGCCTATCAGGAATATTATATCAAACCTAATTAATTCCGTTTCATCTATATACCACTATTTAATGTTTTTTATCTTGGACCTGAGGGCAGGTCGATTCTTTAAGTTGGTAGAGTATGTCATGGTGCTATTAGGCCAGGTATAGGAAATTCTGTGTGAAATTATATATTATTGATTTTATCCAGCATAAATTAGAATGTTCCTAATCATAGCCAGCTGAATCATATGAAATCAAGCGTGACAATTCTAGGAGTATAGTGGACAGAGGACAATAGCCCAATTAATAGCCAGGACAATTAAAGCCACCCAGCCTGCAGTGTGGACATAATAAATCACAATATTCCAAGACATGTATATACTGAACTTTTATATATAATAACATACATCTAAAAATACATGTTCATAATCTGATAACCATTTTCATTCTAAATTCCCACAAACATATTTCAAGACATTGGAATAAGAAACTTGCATATTATTTTGGAAATAATTTGACTGAAAGTTGTTGCTGCCTCAAGCAGAAACAACTTTCGCTTTGATTGTTTTCAAAATAGTCATCAAGATTTTCTGATTTTGTCAGTAAAATACTGTCAGCACGTATACAGAATGAAAGTGGTTAATTATATTTTTCATTGAATTGCATAAATCTGGTATTCACAAAAGTACTATTAGTAAAAACTTGATTCTTTAAACAAATTATTAATGATTGTAGACATGTTCTGACCTTATTTTGAACATGTCTCTTGACTACCTTTTTGATGACTCTAACAACTGCTAGCTATAAAATGTGAATGAATTTCTATACGAGACAGATAGAGTGAGTGAGCGAAACAGTGAGAGTCAGAGCTAGAGATAGAGAGATAGAATTAGATTGAGAGATAGAATTATACAGTCATACAGATAGATATAGAGATTCATAGACTTAGAGATAGTTTTCTACAGATAGATAATTAGGGTTTGTAACATTTACTATCACCAGTTGAACTTGAAGTAAAGTTTAGAATCATTAAACATTTAATATCAGTAATATTTGAAGAACGAGCTTGATTATTGTTTATTAAAGTGTCTTCACTCGCCGTCTCATCCTGAAGTGCAACAGTGCTATTTCCACCCAGCTAATCCCCCGTATTTAGAAATCGGTGGAAAATAGCCCTGTAACAATAGCACTGGCTGATTTTGAGTTATATTCGGAACTACTCTATCAAATCTTTTTGTTTTTACTATTCAGATTTGAAAACGTCTCCGGAGAAGGTCAAAGAGAAGTCTAAAGAAATTATATATGAATCATTCAATTATATGTCCTAATAGCAGCTGCCATAAATTTTGAAAATCGGAACACTGGGCATGTGTGTTCCAAGTGCACTTCGTGTACTTGATTCGTCCTGTCTTATATGCAGGTCATGGTCGCTAGCTACCAGAATATCCTTCTTCAAAACAAATACCCCTGAGATCTCAAAACTTCCAGGGAATCCTTCTCCTTTGGGGTCGACGGTTAAAATAAAGGCCAAACCCGAGGTCACAGCAGATTCGGCTATGCTTGAGAGGATTGTTTTGTCGATGGAATGTCTCCAGAAGCAAGTTAGCAATATCGATGCGTCTATTGACAGCAGGATTAATAAAATTATCCTGAACCATTCAGTTTCATCTCTTGACAATGTTGCGGGTGAAGCATTGGAACTGGCCGTTTCCAAGGAAGCGCTTATTCACGAAATCCAACAAACTCACTGATTTGCACTGTTTCAGGGGTACCAACGAGTAAAAAAGGGGAAAGAACAAAAACACGAAGTCTTGGGTTTCGCCTCGTTCACTGTTCCTTCAGAAGCCAGTCACGTCACGCCAGGATTCTTCTTCTGCAATCAACATTCCGCAGCCTGCGCCCATGAGGACCGAGTTAGGTGTATCCTTTCCCGGGCCCGAGCGGGTTATAAGTCGGTCTGGTATGTCATCTATCACTACTATTTCTTCACTGGCTGGGTCGAAGGATTTCCCGACCAGAGTGGTCCAGGTAATCTCACATCCTTTATCAGCTACTAAGCCGGTTTCATCATCCTATATTGTATCTGCTGTTACTCCGGCTAGACATCCGGCCCCGGGCCCAGTTTTTTTCCCGGCCCCGGGTATGGATGTTGACCAGATTAGGTTACCGATTTCATCCTTGGGGCCGGACCCAGATTTTTGTCTTGGTCCGGCCTCGGGGGAGGCTTCGGGGACAGAGTTTGTGCCGGCCCGGGTCAGGGTTTTTTCCCAGGCCCGGATTGGAATGCTGGCCGGCTGAAGTTACCGATTTCATCCGGGGGTCCGGACCATGTTTTTGTCCAGGTCCGGCCTCTGGGGTTACGGGTTCTGTTTTCTTGTTGGCCCTGTCTCTCCCCCCTGTCTTTTTCTCCTGGTTTTAGTGCCCCGGCCCGAACCGGGACCGGTCATTCCGGCGTATCAAAATAAAATTTGAAAATTTCTTCTGCTATTTTTTACATTTTTTTCTCATGCTTCCCCGGTCCTGAATGGGGCCGGGTTTAGTGAAACTGCACCCTGGTCCCTTTTGTGGACCCAGGTTCGGCTCATTTCTTTGGATAGGGGTTCGGGCCTCCTATCATCTTTTTTGTTTTGAATTATAATTTTTCTTAGCTAGATAAGCAATTTCGTTTTCAATGGGATCTTTTTCACCTTTTTTCACATGTGCATATCATTATCTTATCTAGCAATACTCTCTCATGCAATATCTTGGTAGTTCAGGCTTCTTTATCCCCTTTTTCTGCGTGTTATCTCTCCTTGCATTCTCACAATTTAAGTTATAGTAATTTTTATTCGTTCTCAACCTTTTCTAATTAGCAGTAACATTAGCTAACCGTCTCTCTGAAATTCATACCTTTTCTGCTGAATTGGATAGTTGTCAAATTACGGGTATTAGCATTATTCTTTATCCCAGGGCAGAATTTCTGTCAAAAACTCAGTCAAATTCTTGGGTAATCTCATTATAATTCAAACTTTCTTCATTTTCAGAAGAATCTGTACGTTAACCCTGTTAGGTTGTATAGTTTTTGCCTCGGCTCTTGTCACTTGTCTACATAATCCTTCGGTTCAAGATCAGTAACATTTCACAATCTCTTTAGGGTTTTGAGAAATTCTCATCCTCCCTTCAGTAACCCCTTCCATCTTGGAACCTATCCCTTGTACTTCAGGTTCTAGCTGGTAAACTCTTTAGTCCTTTAGGATCTGGTTGTTTTAAACATCTTACTCTCAGAGCATCCTTGTTATTAGCAATAGCTTCAGCTAGCCGTCTCGGAAATTCATGCCTTATCTGCTTATTGGGATAGTTTTCAAGTTACGGGTATTAGCATTATCCTCTATCCTAGCAAGCCTGGAAATAAGGTGCCTGTCAAGGACATTGTCTAGCACCAAATTATCAAATGTCAGGCACAGTCTTGCCTTTTCCTGACATTTTGTCAGGTACAGATTTAAACAGTCCCAGTAGTTGTAGTGTGCAACAAAAGAGTCTGCATACAAATGTTGACAAAGCCATAAAATACGCATCTACCTTAGGTGTATTATGATCATTATGACACATGTCTAGATGCTTTTTGACATGTTTAAAGTAAAGAACACTGTGAAGTAGAATAGTGTTGACAGCCAGCAAATTCTGGATGTCCGGTACGAAGTAGCTGGTGCCTGGCAAAGTGTTGGATACTGTTGGAAAAGTTATTTCCAGGCCTGTCCGAGGTTAGAATTTCTGTCCAAATTCATATTTCATAGGCTTCTTCATTTCCGGATGACTCTGTCTGGATCCCTGTTAGGTCTTTATATTTACAAATTCCATTCAACTTGCAAATGATCCGATGATAGACATCTTTGGGTTACGTTTGCGGTAGGCGTTGATCGTCCTGACTCTTTAACCACTATTTCACGTTGGTTCGTTGATGCTATTAAAATTTGACATGAATTAGCTTCTCCCGGGGACAATTCATTAGTTGGTGTTAAGGCCCATGATGTTAGGGGCCTTGCCACCTCTTGTGCCCTTTTTTTATGGATCTTCTCTTGATGATTTCATTCAAGTTGCTCTCTGGAAATCAGAGAATTCTTTATTAATTTCTATCTTAACGATTTTGGTGCTTCTTCCTTCTCTATTAAAAATATTCAGAAGGTAGCTTCAGGGATCATGACTCTTATTTCTTCATCATCATCTTCTCTTCCTTCATAATCTACATTCTTATAAGAATTTTATTTGAGATGAGTGTGAGTTCATTACTTCTTTCTCATGTGGGTATTTCACCTCTCATATCATCTCTTTCATCACACTTTGTTTTTATTCATTTCATTCTTGCATGATCATCTCTTCTCTTGTATTCTTGGGGTCGTTTAATGTCCTCCTTTCTGCTCTCCTTCTTTCTTCTGTACCCTTTCTATTAGAGTTATTTATGAGAGTAATTCTGAGGAATTACCGTCAATTGTAGTATCTTACTCCACTTGTTTTTACTAACTTCATATTAATTCGGTCTATTTTTTTACATCAATTTTGCGCAAAAATGTGCTTCCCTCCGGGCTTTGTGCAATGTTGAAATCTGTATTTGTGCAATAGTAATGCAAAGAGATAGGTTGTAATGTAGTAATGTACCCGGAGGGTCTGGTCTTATGTTTTACTAATTACAAATACCTACCGCCTTGTATTACGGCCCACCTTTTTTTTGGTGGTGGGGGGGGGGGGATTGTTGGTGTGTGTGCGTGTGTGTGTGTGTGGAGGCTTCATTTTAATGGTCATATCTTGTTAGAATAGTTATATTCAGCATAAGATATTCATTATATTCTTCATTCTTTGGGTATACCTGGATATGCCAGATTTTAACATATTGCGTATTTCTGAACGAAATTTCCCGTCATTTAATGTAGAGTATTTAGGTTAATTTTTTAATTTCAGCTTCAGTCAGGTATTCAGAGTCGAGTAGTGATAGGATCATCTGCCTCTTCATAGATGAAGTGGTGGGTGGTTTAGGAGTTGTCTTTTAAATGAGTTTGTGGACATTTTCAAGTCCAATATGGCCGCCAAATATGCTACATTTTGATTGGTTCACTTGAAATAGCTCCTTCCCTTGAAAAACCTTTAATGGCACTCAGTGCCTAATCATATCTCCCAAATTTCAGCCCAATACGCTCAGTGGTTCTGGAGTTGTTTTGGAAAAAAATAGGCTACCCAAGATGGCCGCCAAACCATTTGGCCAATCAAGTTCTCTTGAACAAACTTGGTGCAGCTCTTGCCCTAGATGATATTTCATGCATTTAGAATTGATCCCCAAGCGGTTTTGGAGAAGATTTTTAAAGACATTTCTAAAAATCAACCAAAATCTAAGATGTGAGAATACATTAAAAATTTCCCATTGCTTTAGTATGGGAGATTTTGGCTGGTAAACGATCCAAGACGCTGCTAAACCGTTTATCCGAGTCTCGAAAATGGCAAATTTTAAATCAGAATACCCAAAAAACTACATAAAACCAATTTCGGCTTCAAAATCCATCAAATAAAAAAATCCAATATGGCTACCAAACACGCTATATTTTGATTGGTCCACTGCGACCATGTTTTTTTACGAATCGAGTTCTCTTGAACAAACTGATGGTCCTCAGTCCCTAATTATATATCACAAATTTCGGGCTGATCGCTTCAGCGGTTCTGGGGAAGAAGTAATTTTTGTGAAAACTACGTCATCCAAGATGGCTGCTGAACCATTTGGTCAATCAAGTTCTCTTGAACAAACTTGGTTCAGCTCTAGATCATAGTTCGTGAGTTCTGAATTAATCCCTCAAACGGTTTTGGAGAAGATTTTTAGACATTTCTAAAAATCAGTCTAAAAAAATGTGTGCTCACGTGAGTAGTTAAGGGTGCGGCTGTTCGTTATTGTTCTCCACAGCAGGGTGTCTTCGAGAACAATGGGTTTTTCAGGAGAACAAAAGAAAAGCTTGAGGAATGGAATGTTGAGAACAATGACGTACAGCGGCACACGCATTCTAGAGAACAATGACGAACAGCGGCACACGTTTTTCTCGATAACAATGACGAACAGCCGCACACGTATTTGAGAATCTGCAACACTGGAATGTTCTATTATTTTGAATGAGTTAACCCTTAAAAGTATAAAAGTTGTGTATTTTACGTTTGAACGTAGTGGCGGTGCGCCCCCCCCCCCCCCCTCCGTGGTTATCTACCGTTGTAAAAATAATAGAGTTTGATGAGTGATAATAGTAAAATAATAGAGTTTAAGAGGTGGTCCTCCCTGTTTAAGACTATATGCTCGGCCTCAACGTGGCGCAGGGGTGTAACCCACTGGGTGTCAATCCAGACATTTGGAGGGGCTAACCAGAGCATTATTCACAACGCTAATGAAATTACACTTGGAGATCGAATCAATCGAAATGGTGCTCGCCCTGTGAGGATCCGCCAGGCAGGTGCAGCGCCGTGCTCCATGCCTCGAAGGAGCCCACCCTCAGCTACTGGAGGTCCCATCAACTCGTCTTGTGGAGCCAGGGGACGAGGATGGAGAGCTACTGGCCAACGGAAAGAGAAGACCAAACCCAAAGAGAACCCCAGTATCAACATCATGCACTGGAATGCAGAAGGGGTTACCAACAAGAAATCAGAGCTCGAACAGTTCCTGTACGAAAACAACATTGATATCTGCTGCATTCAAGAGACACACCTGCAAGAAGGAAAACCATTTAAGATCAGAGGTTACCAGATTTTCCGGTGTGATCGAAGAGGAAGAAAGAAAGGTGGGGTGATGACCTTGGTCCGAAACAGCGTGAACGCCAGCCAGATCAAAACCGTTATGGAAGAGGCAGAATATATCAAGATCAAGGTAACAACCAGCAACTCTGTGATTGAAATTGTCAATTATTACTGCCCTAATGACAAGAATCTCTCACTTGACACAATCCAGGTCCCGGACTGCCATTTCCTCATTGCGGGAGACTTTAATAGCCAGTCCCAGAGCTGGGGATACAGAACACTTGATAAACGAGGAGAAGACATTGAAGCATGGCAAGATGAAAAGCACCTTTTACTTGTCAACGATCCCACAGATCAGCCTACCTTCTACTCGCGCCGATGGCACTCGACAACAACGCCGGACTTGGCATTTTGTACAGAAGACATTCACAGAAACCTCAGTAGAGTGGTCGGATCGCAGTTAGGAGGAAGCGACCACCGCCCAGTCCTCCTCTCTCTTTCTGGAAGTATTTCGACCAGTTCACCTCAACATCCAAGGTGGAACTACAAAAAGGCAAATTGGAGTCTGTTCGGCATTCGTTCCAATGAGCTTACCCATAATATAGCAGTAGAAGGGAGAAACATCAACAATGTGGTCAAGGAATTTAATTCAAGTATCCTCAAGGCTGCCAATGAAGCGATTCCTCGAGGGTTCAGGAAAAACTACCACCCCTACTGGACAACAGAACTGCAAGCAGCACATGATAAACTAGACAAGGCCAGAGAAGATGCAGAGGGTAATCCCTGTCATGAAAACCACTTCACGCTACAACAAACTAAAGCCAGGTATCTAAAGACCAAGCTGGAGGCCAAAAGAAGACGCTGGAGGGAAAAGACGGCAGGGTTTAATTTAGAGAGAGACACCACAAAACTATGGAGACTGACTAAAGCACTCAATGATGAGGGTGTCAGGGGAGAGAAGATTACTCTTGAAGAAGATGGACAAACACTGACAGGAAAGATGGCAGCAGATGCCTTTGCGAAGGCATATGCAAAAGAAAGCAACATTTCTATACAACGAATGCATCAAAGGGAGGTTAGAAAAGAGCAAAAGGAAAGAACAGACACCAACACTCACGATGCAATGAAAGTTGACATTAGTTTAACAGAACTGAAGAAGGCTATCCGCCAACTGAAAAAGAAGAAATCTCCCGGGCCAGATGGCATTACGAATGAAATGATCCAACACCTTGGTAATGCATCTCTTCGCAAGTTGCTAGACATCTTTAATCTCAGTTGGACCAATGGGGAGGTTCCTCAGTGCTGGAAGGAAGCCAGAATGACTCCTATTCTGAAAAAAGGAAAGAACAAGACGAAAGTGCTGAGCTACCGTCCTATCAGTCTTACAAGCTGCATATGCAAGACCATGGAGCGCATCATCAACCAGCGGTTGCAGTGGTACCTGGAGTCAGAGAACATTATAGTTTCAGAGCAGGCCGGATTCAGAAGATACAGGAGCACAGAAGATCAAACAACACATCTTGCACAGGTCATAGAGGACACTTTTCAAGCCAAGAAGGTGATGCTAGCTGCCTTTATCGATCTGCAGAAAGCATTTGACAAGGTGTGGAAGGATGGCCTCCTCGTGAAGCTCCGGCGCACAGGCATCGGTGGCAACATGTTCCGATGGACCAAGTCATACCTACACAATCGCAGAGCTAGGGTGCTGGTGGATGGACAATCTGGACGGAATGTATTGCTGAGACAAGGGGTGCCACAAGGCGGAGTATTATCACCTACTCTGTTCATACTCTTCATCAATGACATTGTAGCAGAGCTGCCCAATGGGATCCAAGCAGCCCTCTATGCAGATGACCTCGTAATCTGGTGCACCGAGGAGTACACAACGACTGCCACGTACAGAATGCAGCTCGCCTTGGACAGAATTACAGCTTGGGCCAATCGCTGGTGTATTACCATCAACAAAGAAAAATCATCAGCCATGCTATTCACACTGTCCACCAAAACCAAGGTTGGCAATCTGACACTGGGCGGTACTCCACTCGAATACGAGGACCAGCAGACATACCTGGGAGTCACATATGACAGAAGATTAACATGGAAGGAGCACATCCGGAATGCAGAGGCAAAGGCCAGAAGAAAGCTAAACATCATGAGGAAGCTGGCAGGAACAAAGTGGGGTGCCAATGAAAGGATCCTCAAGACCATCTACCTAGGTGCCGTACGACCACACCTTGAGTATGGATCCAGCTCATGGATGACAACAGCTAAATCTCATCAACAGAACCTCGACAGAGTACAAAACCAGGCACTGCGCATCATCACTGGTGGAATGAGATCAACACCAATAGAAAAAATGGAGCAGACAGCAGGCATTCCCCCACTTAGCAAAGGAAGGGAATGCAAAGCACTGATCCAAGCTGCAAAGTTCAAATCGTTCAATAACCACCCGATGAAGATCAGGCAAGCACAGCTGTCATCAGGAAGACTTAAAAGATCAAGTTTTGTGAAAGAGACAAAAGCACTTCAAAGGAAACACCAAGAGATGTTGCCAGCACAAATAGAAGATCCAAACCACACCCTTGATTCTCCACCCTGGGAAAACAAACTAGAGAGCATAGCTATTCGCACCACAGTACCTCATCTCACAACCAAAAATGAACACAGTGATGTGAGCAAGAAGGCCCTGACCCTAGCCATGCTGGAAGAAATGTACCCTCAGGAGACATGGATAAGGATCTACACAGATGGTTCAGCCAAAGATGCAATTAGGAGCGGAGGTGCCGGACTGCACATACAGTATCCAAACGGACAACATGAGTCAGCTGCAATACCGACAGGCAAACACTGCACAAACTACAGAGCTGAAGTCGAAGCACTGGTTCATGCAGCTAATACCATCAGCAGAACAGCAGACCCTATTGCACAGATTGTCTTTTTATCTGATGCCCTCTCCGTCCTTGAGGCTATCACCAAAGGTAAGCTGCCACAACTTGAAGAAGCACTACAAACCATCAAATGCTTTCGGATAGCACTGCAGTGGATCCCCTCACACTGTGGAGTCCAAGGAAATGAGGAAGCAGACAAGATGGCAAAGGTGGGTGCAGAAGAGAATCAGACAGAAAACATGGTTACCCATACAGAGATGAAGACTATCATTAAGTCCCTCTATAGAACACCTCAATCAGAAGATGCCTACCATCATCTCTCGAGGCCAGAGCAAGTGACCATTTTTCATCTCAGAACTGGACACAACAGACTAAACCAACACATGTACAGGCGGTTCCACCTTACGACATCGCCCGCTTGTCCTTGTGGAGAAGCAGAACAGACCACAGAGCACATACTTCAATGTTGCAGTACGTATCAGCTGCTGAGAGAAGAGATCTGGCCTTTGTCAACTTCTATTCTTGAAAAGCTGTATGGGCCTGTGGAAGAACTGCAGAAAACCACAGATTTCATCTTGAGTACGGCTCTCCAAGTGTGATACCAGCGATCGAAAAGAAGAAGAAGAAGAGGTGGTCCGATAACGGAGGTCGTGGGAGGAGGAGGAGTTTGAGGATGAATGCAATGCCGGCCGGCCGAGTGGTCTGATAGTAAACTGTAGAATATTTAGAGATTGTCTGTAAGCTGTTAGTAAGCAACAGCTACCAGTGGATTGTATCATGGGGTAAAAAAGTTAACCCTTTCACCGATGAATATATATCTCATTTTCATCGATACCATACAGGAAAACTGTTGAATATTTTGAAAATAATTTGACTGCCTGTGTCAGTTGAGGCGGAATGCCATAGTATTCCTCCTCAGTTGATATTGCTGGATGAGGGCGATGCTAGCGTACTTGTTTACAAGGTATGCATGATGTACGAATATTTTGATAATTTGTTGCTGAATATTTTGATAATTTGAGCGGTAGCTGAATATTTTGATAATTGGTTGCTGAATATTATGATAATCGGTTGCTGAATATTTAGATTGGTTGCTGAATAAATTGATTGGTTCCTGAATATTTTGAAAACGATTTGACTGTGTAAATTTCTTATTAGGCGATGTTATGTAAGAGAGAGGGGGTCTTATAACAGAGGTCGAAGGAGGAGGGAGGAATGCTATCTAGGCCAGCAAAATGTGTTCCACAGTCATTTAATTTTCAAAAATCAGATACGTACACAGGAAGTTTTCCTATGCTATTATATAGATAGTGTTATCTATCGTATTTATGTCTCTAAAATGGCAGTCATTTAATTATTAAATTTTCAAAAATATGGACAAAATGCATTCCTTGTCAATGGCAATGCATTAATCGACCGCGAACAATAGCGTACAGATGCCCATTTAGAACAGTATCGTCGGTATTGATACTAGTAAAATAATAGAGTTTAAGAGGTGGTCCGATAACGGAGGTCGTATGAGGTTGAGGATGTATGAGGAATTACGGTATTGATGTTTGAAAATAATTTGACTGTTTCATCGCTAATGTTATTAGTATACTGTAGAATATTTAGAGACTGTCCGTAAGCTGTTAGTAAGCAACAGCTACCAGACAGATTAGTGACAAAATATTAAAAATAATCTCGTATTAATGGTATCTACGGTTGGAATGGTAACCCAGACATGGTGGTGATGGATTCATTGGATTGTATCATGGGTTAAAAAAGTTAACGCTTTCACCGATGAATATATCTCATTTTCATCGATACCATACAGGAAAACTGTTGAATATTTTGAAATTAATTTGACGTTGTTAACGTTATTAGTAAAACTATTTTTGTTGAATATTTTGATTGAATTTTAACCGGCATTACGTACAAATTGTTTTTAAATACTTTGCAATAACAATAGACGTTTTAGGTACGATGGTTATAATGTGGTCATTATGTCTCTGAGGGTTCCGTTTATAGAATTGTATGTCGAGCGTACTTATGCTAAAAATATTATTTGGTGCGTATGATTTATCCATACATCTTGAATAGCTGTGGGATCGGTCCTTAATCGAGTTACAAACGTGTTAATAACGAAAGAATGTTAAAGCACCAAGTTCAATCTTAAATCGAGATACAAACATGTCATGTGTTAAGGAATACTATAAGAATATACCACCCGTCTCGTTCTAAGCACGGGATATTACAATGTCCTCGCCGAGAGTTTGTGAAAATCGATAATAACGCCCGCTCACCGGCTATTGCTGTTTACCGACGCTTAAAGATACGACAATTAAGAGCAACATTTTGAGCGTAGTAGCATAATCATAGATGACCGTTTACTTCAAATATAAATATATCCTTTTGGCTACAGAGCAGTGAAACGTTATAACCATGTTTTTTACTATATAATTCAGTCCTGCCCTAAGCGACCACCTCGTGTTACGTCATTACATGGACGCTAGAGACTTTCTTAACCCTTTAACCCTTGAATTCCTTCAAGAAAATGTCCATTTTCTTCATATTTATATTTGTAGTACAAGAGAAGACTATTTTTGAAAATTTATTATCGGAATGACTGGCACTGCAGGCTATCCATTTGTCTAGTCATTGTGCCGGCAAACACCCCCCACCAACGACCATTATCATCGTCAACACCCACCACCACCACCACTACGACCTACACCCAATACCATGCATTAACCCCACCAACACTATCACCCACGCACCCACCAACCCATAGCGAATTTCTTCATATTCATACTTGCATCCTTAGAGAAGACTATTTTTGAAAATGCATTAACCCGACCACCACCACCACCCACGCACCCGCCAACCCATAGCGAATTTCTTCATATTCATACTTGCATCCTTAGAGAAGACTATTTTTGAAAATTTATCACCGGAATGACTGACTCTGACAGCTATCCATTTATCTAGACATTGTGGTCGGAATGTGTGAGAGCTCTGTGTTTGAAAAAATGGCATATAGGTTGGAGAGGGTCATGAGGATTTAATAAACGTCTCGCTCGTATGCACACGTGCTAATACGCGATACTGCTAGTTATACGTTGTGCGTAGGTGCCTGCGTGCAACACTATGACCTACACCCAACACCAGGCATTAACCCCACCACCAACACCCACCCACCCGACAACCCATAGCGAATTTCTTAATATTCATACTTGCAGCCCTAGAGAAGACTATTTTTGAAAATTTATCATCTTAATGACTGACTCTTACAGCTATCCATTTGTCTAGACATTGTGGGCGTAATGTGTGAGAGCACGGTGTCTGAAAAATGGTATGTAGGTTGGTTGGAGAGGGTATGTCATGAGGGTTTAATATAGGTCACACTCATATGAACACGTGCTAATACGCGATACTGCTAGTTATACGTTGTACCCTTATGCGTGCCGCGGTGTGCGCGCATGCGTGCACCAGAAGACTTTTTGAAAAATGTTCATCGGAATGACTGGCTCTGCTGGCTAAAATGTATACGTACATGTGCGAACGCATGCGGTCCGCATGTTGTGAATTTGCGGGCATATGTTGCGGATTTGCGGGCGCATGATGCAGATTTGCGGGTGTGTGTTGTGGATGGCACCAAGTGTATGTACATGCCTGATCACGCATACACGCCAAAATGCATGCATACATGTACGGCCGCATGCGGGCCGCATTTGCAGATTTGCGGGCGTATGTTGCGGATTGCGGGCGCATGATGCGAATTGCGGGCGTGTGTTGCGGATTGCAGGCGTATGATGCAGATTTGCGGGCATATGTTGCGGATTTGCGGGCACATGATGCAGATTTGCGGGTGTGTGTTGTGGATGGCACCAAGTGTATGTACATGCCTGATCACGCATACACGCCAAAATGCATGCATACATGTACGGCCGCATGCGGGCCGCATTTGCGGATTTGCAGGAGTATGTTGCAGATTGTGGGCACATGATGCAGATTGCGGGCGTGTGTTGCGGATTGCGGGCGTATGATGCGGATTTGCGGGAGTATGTTGCGGATTTGCGGGCGCATGATGCGGATTTGCGGGTGCGTGTTGTGGATGGCACCAAGTGTATGTACATGCCTGAACACGCATACACGCCAAAATGCATGCATACATGTGCGGCCGCATGCGGGTGCGGATTTGCGGGCGTATGTTGCGGATTGCGGGCGCATGATGCGGATTTGCGGCCGCAGTACATATAATCCTATAAATGGTGCAAATTCAATCCCTTTTCTCATTTTTAAACATCGCAAAGTGGTTGGACGTGTAACTGCAGAGTAGTAAGGCAGTCAGATTTCTTTGAAGAACCTTGTAACTTGAATACTTGCTAGATTTATCCTATAATCAATATGCCGAGACATAAATGTTTTGAATGTGGTTCAACTTTTAATAGGCCAAATGACCTGAAGCGGCATAAGATCCGATTCCATAACGCTGAAGATAGCAAAAATCTAGACAGTGAAGATGAAGAAATGACAGAGATGAAGAGTGAAGATGATGCGCCAGCGGAGTCAGAGAGTGAAGCCGGTAATGACTCAGCGGAGACTGAGAGTGAAGATGAAGGTGAAGATGAAAAAGAAGACATAGGCAATGAGGAACTATTTACCATATTCCAAAATATTAAGCAGGTCTTAGACGCTGATCAATCAGGTTTAGAAGATGAGGATGGCGAAGTGGACACAGACCCGCATGGTGTAGGCAATGTGCCTATTTCCGTATATGCTGATGCTTTAGTTACAAAGTGTATAGACATAATGCTCCAGTCGAGAAGATTACAGAACTCTACGCTCATTAAAATAATTCGTCAGGAAATTAAAGATTTTATCGACGAGGGGTACGCATACGATGAAGCAGTCTTCTCAGCCTTTCGAAAACGAGTTTCTGACCAAGAAGTACATAAGGAACTATCTAGATGCTGAGGATAATGATGATGATTCTGTCGGCGATAGATCTGATCCATAAGGAATCAGTCATCGATAAATGGGTCTCCAGAACATTGACTATTTGTTTATGCTACTGCAACTATACGTTTTTATCATATGTAATATTTACTTCAATGTGAAAATATGGATACAAATAAAACATTGGTTCTTTATGCGTGTGTTTGATGATTGTAGCTTCCCAGCCGGGTCCCCCCACACCCCTCGATATACAAATCGGAGTGCTGTTGGTGGTGGTGGCGGTGGTGGGGTTGGCGGTTGATGAAAATAGGTGTTGTGGTGGATGATGGTGGTGGGGTTAATGCTTGGTGGTGGGTGTTGGTGCTTAGTGGGTGGTGGTGCTGGTGGTGATAGAGGGATGGTGATGGTGGTGATGATGGTGGTGATGGTCGGTATTGGTAGTAGGTGATTGCGGTCGCAATGTATTAATAATGTATTATTTTTGTTGTCGGGGGTCTCATTGACTAGGTACTCATAATGCATTCATACTGTGTGTACCCAGACATGGTAATTTTTCCTAGTTTTATTACCGTTAACTGGCTGACTGGCGAGGTGTTTCAGACATTCCAGGGATCTACTTCCTAGCAAAATATTATGGAAACGATTTGAGCAAAAGTTGATGCAGACAGTCAAATTATTTTCAAAATATTCACTAAATATCATGGAAATGATTTGATAGAAAGTTGTCGCTAACACCTCAGTCAAATTATTTTAAAAATATTCGTACAACGCGCATTGTAGGCCTTGTAAACAAGTATGCTAGTATACCTCATCCCTCGTGCCAGGCATCACCGTGCTAGCATACATCATCCCTCCTCCTAACTCGTTTGACCTCAATTATGCGACCACCTCTACACTCATTCCAGGGATGTTGTTTTCTGATCTTTCAAACCTATATCATGGCGCATTGGTAGCTTAAGCGAATAGTTTTGATACTAATTTGACATAGGAAGCTACAATTCGCACTAGCGCATTCGTGCGCACAAACTCTTAAAAGTGCTGTTCACTGCGACAATTTGACGTAGGAAGCCACGATTCCGCTTAGTTTCAAAATACTTTTTTACTACAACCACAAGGGACCGCATCGACCACCTAATACGTTAAACGATACAAGGGTGCTCGTCATTATTCATCAACGATGACGACGTTGGGCATTGTTACCACTATTTTTATAACAATTTTTAAAATTTAATAATTAAATGACTGCCGCTTTAAAGAGCACTCCTTAAATACGAGATGCATGATTATTATCTATATAATATTATGCATACAACATCGCTTGACTTAGCTATATATTACCCGCATAGAGATGTACTTTGCTCTCTGTTAAAAAATTAAATGACTGGTAGGAAGCCGCTTAGTTTTGAGGGGTTTAGATGAAGGTTAACGCGTTTGCATACAAATTGAAGGATTAAATAACGTATATAATGTACAATAACGAGGTGGTCAGGGAAAACATATTTCCCTGGATACTTTTTTAATGCGCACAGATTTTTATGCGCATAAACCATTTAACAAACTGATCCATAGCGTCTAGCCCATGAACATATCCAAGATTTTCGCCTGCATGTATGTGTCATTATATGTAGGCCAGTACGCGACAGATTTTGATAGGACGCTAGTCATCTCACGCGATATTCCTTACATTTTTTTTTTTGTGGTAGAGCGATGTAGTATAAATGTAAATGTTAATGTACATTCGGCTAAAATGTGTTGCGGATTTGCGGGTGCATGTTGCGGATGGCACCAAGTGGAAGTACATGTCTGAACACGCATACACGCCAAAATGCATGCATACATGTGCGGCTGCATGCGGGCGCGTGTTGCAGATTTGTGGGCGTATGTTGCGGATTGCGGGCGCATGATGCGGATTGCGGGCATATGTTGCGGATTGCGGGCGTATGATGCGGATTTGCAGGCATATGTTGCGGATTTGCGGGCGCATGATGCGGATTTGCTGGTGTGTGTTGTGGATGGCAATAACTATATGCACATGCCTGAACACGCATACACGCCAAAATGCATGCATACATGTGCGGCCGCATGCGGCCCGCATTTGCGGATTTGCGGGCGTATGTTGTGGATTGCGGGCGCATGTTGCGGATTGCGGGCGTATGTTGCGGATTGCGGGCGCATGATGCGGATTGCGGGCGTATGTTGCGGATTGCGGGCGTATGATGCAGATTTGCGGGCGTATGTTGTGGATTGCGGGCGCATGTTGCGGATTGCGGGCGTATGTTGCGGATTGCGGGCGTATGATGCGGATGGCAACAAGTATATGTACATGCTTGAACACGCATACACGCCAAAATGTATGCGTACATGTGCAGACGCATGCGGTCTGCATGTTGCGGCTTTGCGGGCGTATGTTGCGGATTTACGGGATCGTGTTGTGGATGGAACCAAGGGTATGTACATGCCTGAACACACATACACGCCAAAATGCATGCGTACATGTGCGGCCGCATGTGGGTCGCGTGTTGCGGATTTGCGGCCGCAGTACATATATTCCTATAAACAGTACAAATTCAATCCATTTTCTCATTCCAGTTTAAACATCGCAAAGTGGTTGGATGTGTAACTGCAGAGTAGTTAGGTAACCTTAGGCAGTCAGATTTCATCTCACGCGATATTCCTTATATTTTTTTTTTGTAGTAGAGCGATGTGGTATAAATGTAAATGTTAATGTACATTTGGCTAAAATGGCCAGCAGTACAAACTTTGATGGATCAGACACTGGGTATGTGCGGTGTCGTTGGTGTTCCAGCGACATCCGCGACACCATATGCCGACGGTCGAAACACGAGAGGGTCTGTAGGCGTATGATCAAGAAAACAGAGCCTAAAGAGATGGTGTACACCTGCAAGGAGTGCTATCATCTATTACCAATCAAACAGTATCCGCATGGGTGTCCTGTAATCGGTGATACTCCGACTGATATACAAAAAGCAAACATGTCGCAGTTTGTTACCAAACTGACAACCACGCCTGTGCGGATCTGCGAAGAATGAGACCTATCTCAAAACACGGCCCTTTTCAGGGCCCACAAATCATTCGAAAGAGAACTCTTTATCTGTTCAAAAAATAAAATAACCTGCTTCACACATGCATACGCAAGCACACATTCTGATCCGTCAAAAGTGGTCGATGGATGCTACTGTTCTAAATGGGCATCTGTACGCTATTGTTCGCGGTCGATTAATGCATTGCCATTGACAAGGAATGAATTTTGTCCATATTTTTGAAAATTTAATAATTAAATGACTGCCATTTTAGAGACATAAATACGATAGATAACACTATCTATATAATAGCATAGGAAAACTTCCTGTGTACGTGTCTGATTTTTGAAAATTAAATGACTGGGGAACACATTTTGCTGGCCTAGATAGCATTCCTCCCTCCTCCTTCGACCTCCGTTATAAGACCCCCTCTCTCTTACCTAACATCGCCTAATAAGAAATTTACACAGTCAAATCGTTTTCAAAATATTCAGCAACCAATCAATTTATTCAGCAACCAATCTAAATATTCAGCAACCGATTATCATAATATTCAGCAACCAATTATCAAAATATTCAGCAACCGCTCAAATTATCGAAATAGTCAGCAACAAATTATCAAAATATTCGTACATCATGCATACCTTGTAAACAAGTACGCTAGCATCGCCCTCATAATCATCTCGCAATATCAACTGAGGAGGAATACTATAGCATTCCGCCTCAACTGACACAGGCAGTCAAATTATTTTCAAAATATTCAACAGTTTTCCTGTATGGTATCGATGAAAATGAGATATATATTCATCGGTGAAAGGGTTAACTTTTTTAACCCATGATACAATCCACTGGTAGCTGTTGCTTACTAACAGCTTACAGACAATCTCTAAATATTCAACAGTTTACTATCAGACCACTCGGCCGGCCGGCATTGCATTCATCCTCAAACTCCTCCTCCTCCCACGACCTCTGTTATTGGACCACCTCTTAAACTCTATTATTTTACTATTATCACTCATCAAACTCTATTATTTTTACAACGGTAGATAACCACGGAGGGGGGGGGGGGGGGGGGCGCACCGCCACTACGTTCAAACGTAAAATACACAACTTTTATACTTTTAAGGGTTAACTCATTCAAAAAAATAGAACATTCCAGTGTTGCAGATTCTCAAATACGTGTGCGGCTGTTCGTCATTGTTATCGAGAAAAACGTGTGCCGCTGTTCGTCATTGTTCTCTAGAATGCGTGTGCCGCTGTACGTCATTGTTCTCAACATTCCATTCCTCAAGCTTTTCTTTTGTTCTCCTGAAAAAACCATTGTTCTCGAAGACACCCTGCTGTGGAGCACAATAACGAACAGCCGCACCCTTAACTACTCACGTGTTCTGTCATCTTGATTTAATGTGAATAGTTTACTGGGATTTACTGAGTAGATATTATTAAGACACATAAAAACATTTCTGAGATCGCCTCGTATTCTTCTATAGATTAAGGTTGGTAAGTTTAGATTTCGGAGACGATTTTCATAGGACATGTTCTGCAATATTAGGATCAAATTGTAAAAACTATAACACCAACGCTGTATGCATCCAAGAAACAAAAGTATTCACACATTCAGAGCAGCAACTTCAGCACCAGCTGCTCTTCATGCAATAGAAACAAGCCACGTACCGCTCACGCTCTGGGCTTTATAAGCGGACTGAGCCTCTTGGATCACATATTAGATTTTGGATACGTCAGCGATCATGTTGCATTCATTCACTGAGAAATAGTATAACCACTCGTGCCGCATTATTAATGCAATTTTCCCAAATGTGGAATAAGCCAAGGAAGGGCCTTCCCTCATATTTCTATGCTTAACTGAGTTCTACCATCACCATTCCAGCCATATGGCAATTGTTTGTGTGTGGAGACTTTAATTCACCTTTCCAGAGTACCCACCCATCCTATGACGTCACAATGAACTGCGTGGCGTGTAGAATGACATCATAATGAATGACGTCGATAAGTACGTCACGAACGCATATTTGAAGATGGTCTATGCACTGTTGTATAAATTGTTTGCTTTTAATGTTTAATAAGCAGCAACAGCGACCAGTCAAATTAGTTTCAAAATATTCAACAGCTTCCCTGTGTAGTTTTCAGGAAATTGATAGCTAGGGCATTTGGGGATCGATCAATCCCAACACGGCGAGATGTGGATGGAGCTTAGCTAGTGATGGGCGGGGCATAGCTAAAAATGGAAGGGTCCATTGTAATCTGGGAAAACTCAGCAAAGCAAACAGGGACGCAGTACTCAACATGTGCATGGATTCATAATTACGCTATGGGCAAATGTAACGGCAATTGCGATGCTCTGGCCTCATTCATCAGGGACTATCGATCACAAACACAGCTTTCAAACACCCATGCTGTCGTTAAAGAACATGGACAGGATAAACGTCACAGGCTAGAGCAGAAACGGACAGGGTACAACTGCTTCTTCAACCACATTGTGATGTGTAAAATCAGTGCAAAGCCACTACTTCAGGACTCCCTTTCATATGGACGCGCAGGTCTCAACTCTGACCACAGACTAGTGGTTACCCGCATTTAAATGAAGTAAATTTGCCTGCTACAAAATCAAAATAGCAAACAACGTGGCAAAGTCAACTTTGATCAAGACACTCGTCAATAACACCTCCAGACATCTGTCATACAAGAGGGTCATGAAGCACCAGAGAGCAACAATTGAAGTAAACTCAAATCTAAATAAGGCTTTATCTAAAACACTTCTCTCAAATGCATTGAAACATTAATGACCAATGTAATAGTTGTCAAGAATAAGAACGCTACACAGCAGGCACACTCGTTATAAATATGCCTGAATAACAGAAGACACTACAACTCCTCGTCTATCAAAGTGGTCAGATAATGACCCCCCCCCCCCCCAACATGCAGAGAGCGCAATACCATACTTCGCCAGATCAATAAGGGAGTGAAAGAACATGCCAGCCTACAAGCAGACCTGTCAGCCTACAAGCAGACCTGCCAGCCTACAAGCAGACCTACCAGCCTACAAGCAGACCTTAGCAGGTGACATCATAGTCGCAGTTCACATCTCCGCATCAGATACAGATTTCCGGATTTTTCCAGCAAAAACATGAGGAAATTTTACAGAGGTAGATATTCTCCGCAAAACATGCGGAAACAACTTGTGAACTTAATTTTTTCAATAGCGGAAAAAATGCGGAGATGATGCGGAATATTACGGAGTTGTGGATGCGGAGATAATGCAGAGATTCTTCAATAGCGGAAAAGATGCGGAAAATAAGCAGAGAAAATATGGAGGACATAGTTAGTGGAAGAGTGGCCTTTTTTCAACAGCAGCCATCACATACTTCTTAAAACCTTTGAGCAGATATTCATACGCCGTGAATAGGTATGAATACTTTATTTTCCTGGATGAAAATACTACTGCTGATAATTGTGGTAAAGATACACTTAATATATGCATGCACAGTTTTAATGTTCTGTTATATACCCAGAAGTGTGAAACAACAATTGTTAATGAACTGTGGGAGTTCAAAAAAATATAATTTCTCTCGTGTACATGTATTTATGCTTAACTAATCTGTCCTTCAGATATAATAGAAGGGCTGTACTAAAAGGGTCTTTAATTAACCACAGTTCAGAAGTTTTAACACCATAGGCTGGTGAAAAGCATTTGTAGTTAAAGAACATGTACACTAAATTCACTGCATTCTTTCTTTGAAAATTTGAACTGTGAGTGAGTGAGTACATGTAGGTGTTCGCCTTTATGTCCCCAATCACCTAAACCCACATTTCCCTACCCTATCCCCCCACACAGGATAATCCGGAAAAGATGCGGAAAATTTTCGACATTCTCCGTGGAAATAATGCGGAATATATACGGAGCTCCACATTCTTTTCCAGTGATATCGAGGAGAATTCTCCATGTTTTTTCTGCATTACACGGAAATTATGCAGAATATTCTATACGGAGCTCCGCATTTTGTCTGCAAATTCTCCGTACTACTACCCGGAAAACAACTGGAGAAAATGTGGAAATAACACGGAGCTCCGCCATTTCTCCACCTTTTTCCATATATTATCCTGTCCATGCCTGATTTTCCCGCAATTTCTCCCTAATATTGCAGAGAATGTGTGCGAATACTCCATCCGTAAAAATTCTGTGGAAAGTCTGCGGAGATTTCATGATGATCTGAACTGCGGGGCTGAGGCCCCACATTGCTTTGTGCTGATAAAACTTCATCGGGACTGATCAGGGAAAAGCAAATGTGATTAGAAAATGGTTTAAGAACCAGTTCACGAATCCAGATGAGCCATAGACGATCCTAAGCCACTACAAACACCAATCGAAGCAACTAAGTCTGGGAAAGCACTTAACCCATTCACGAATCCAGATGAGCCATAGACGATCCTAAGCCACTACAAACACCAATCGAAGCAACTAAGTCTGGGAAAGCACTTAACCCGTACGTACCACTCTGATGCCAAAATTTTCATTTTACATTAAAGGGCGAACTGGTGCTCATTTTTCAACAAACTTTATGGAAGATGATGCTGTCATAGAACATCGTGTACCCAACACTAGTTTCCTTGCTATTGACACAGTAAAAGATAGAGTATTAACATCGGGTGGTAAGGGTTAAGGTCCTGAGAAATGGACGTGCATCTGGACTCGACAGCATCAGCAATGAATACTTTAATTATCTAGGCGATATCATCTCCAAACCAATCGTGAACATAATAAACTCTGCCTTCATACAACACCCCATCCAATTTGTTGGCCAACTAGTACCATTATCCCTCTGCCCAAATGCAAAAAGCCTGGACATCAGCAAACCCACGGCCGAGAGTGCTCCTCCCGAAGAGCTTATTCAATGTGACAATATGGTACATCCGAGAAAAGATTGAGTTTCACTGCAGCCTACCAGAGTAGTTTGAAACTAAAACAGACATTGTATTGGTGCAGCTATTGCTCGTGCCAGTAGTCATATTAGTCTGGTTGCCAGACCAAGAATGCCAAAAAATTAGACTCCAAATGGTTTTTGGTGTTTTTCGAACCATGAAACCGTACTGATTAAGAATCTGGATGATGCCCTACTGGCATCCTTGAGGAAGTTGAAAAATCCAAGTTGGCGGCCAAAGTACATATTCAGTGATATCTTGTTTTCCTGAACAGGTAGAATTATGACTTTGGTGTCCAACTGCAGGTTTTTGGGGTCATAGAGTTGATATATGCAAAATAAAAACTAGTTTGGGTGATCACATATACCAATTTATAAATGGTCAATTAGATGGCTGCCAAAATACGTGATTAGTTATATTTCACATTCTAGAACAGATACAATGGCGATTTCAGTCTAAATGTAACTTTTCAGGGGCACAGCATCTGGTTATATCCTGCTACCACCCTTGACGCTATATGTATAATAACATTCAAATACGAGATACACATTCGCCTGGCGAAGATTCTCCAGAATGTAGCTCGGGAACTATCTACGTATGTTTAAACTATTCCTTGTGCAGACCGGTATGGAACACCCATCAATTATGATAGCGTCAGGTTGTTGCAGCATTCGAGCAGATTGTGCAATCTCGAGCTTCCTCAACGTGGGTTTTGTCTTTGTTACTCACATGCCACCATCATTGTCAAATATAGAATTAGGGATAGACGCAAGCTCGTGAAATATGTTATCAATATCCAAGTCACACGAGTGCATCAGATCCATGACTCTGGAATTTATCAGTTCAATGTCATCAATCAATCAATCAATGATCATAGTGACGGACTTAAGCATGAAGCAGCTTGTGAGTCCCAAATTTGAGTTATTGAGTTTATTACATTTAATTAGGCGTAGTAATAAGTTATCTCGTTGAAATATTTGTCTAGTCTGGTTTTGAAAATATCTATGTTTTGGGATAGCACAATGTTTTCAGGTAGCGAGTTCCAATGTGAGATTACTCATTGTGAGAAGAAATGTTTTCTAGTATTGTTGCGACAAAAACTGGTTTGAATCTTGAGTTTGTGACCACGCATTGTCATGTGTGCCGTATGATTATTAGTGACGAATTGGTCTGCGTCTGTATTGTACATCCTGTGTATAATTTTGTATGATTCAATCAGATCCCCCTGAATCGTCTATATTTCATTGACATGAGCCTAAGTGAGCTTAATCTGTCTCTGTAGCTTAGGTGTTTGAGGGTAGGGATAAGTTTTGTTGCTCTACGCTGAACTCTTTCTATTGTTCTTGATTGCCTTAATAAGTGAGGTGACCAAACTGAGTTGCAATATTCTAGAATGGCCCTGACCAAAGACTTATAAAGTAAGATGAAGTTGTTTTGGCCATGTGGGAAAAAGTTCGCTTAATAACGACTAGTGCACCGTTTGCTTTTGATATGATTTTGTTAATGTGTGAATCAAAAGAAAGTTTGTTATCTATGTAGATTCCTAGGTCCCTTTCGACAACTGACTGCGAAATAATTAGGCGCCTGTAAGTGTCAACCATGCAGTGCTGCGGTTTTTTGATTATTTGTGCCAAATGTTGTTTTGTCATGATTGAATGTAAGTTACCAGGTTTGGGACCACTCACAGACAGTGTTTAAATCGGTTTGCATATTTGTGGTTAGTGGATTTCCTAGTAGTTTTGTATCATCTGCGAACATTTTGCAAGTACATTTGACTAAGTTTGATAAGTCATTTATAAAAATTAGAAACAATGCAGGACCAAGTATGCTACCCTGAGGTACCCCCACTAGTTACGTCTGCCAATTTTTTTTTTCTGTTTGAAAGAAAGTTTTTTTTATCCATTTAATTATTTTGCCTTCTACACCGTATGCATTAAGTTTCTTTACGAGTCTTGTGTGTGGAACTGTGTCAAATGCTTTCCTAAAGTCTAAGTATATTGTGTCGACAGGTTCGTTGTTGTCTAGGCTAGCTGTAACCATTTCTAAAAATTCTAATAATTGTGTTTTACACGACCTACTAGTTCGGAAGCCATGATGGCATTTTGTTAGTAAATTGGTTGATTCCATGTGTCATAATTGCATCTCGTATGAATGATTCCAGCACTTTACATATTATAGGTGTGAGGCTGATGGGTCTGTAGTTCTCTACGTCTTGTTTTGATCTTTCTTGTGTATCGCTGTTACTGTTGCCATTTTCCAAATGTTTGGTAATATACTTTCTTTTATTGATTTGTTAAATTAAGATGCTCAGTGGTAAGCATATTTCACTGGCTGTTTCAGTTAATATTCGGGCAGGAATTTGATCTGGCCCAGAACTCTTGTTTGGATTCAAGGACTTTAGGGTTTTTTTCTGTCAGATTTTGTGATTTTCAAATTTGTTAAGCTAGATTTAGTGTTTGATATTGGAATTTCTGGAATATTGTCTAAGTTTTCCATTGTGAAAACACTAGCAAAGTAGTTTTTTAGTATGGCTACTTTTTCACTATCTTTGGTAATTATTTTGTTGTTTACTTTACGGCTTCCAAATGTTTCCTTCAATGTCGTTTTGTTTTTTACGTAGTTCCAAAAAGCTTTGGCGGTTTTTTCTAGATTCAGATGCAATCCTGCGTTCAAAGAACTTCTTAGATTGTCTGATTTTAGATGCTGTTAAATTTCTTACATATTTGTAGTGCTCAAAATCGTTTGATTTGAGGGTTTTTTAATTTCTTGTATGCCTTTGCCTTTTGTGTAACAGATTTGTTTCATAATTTAGCGACTTTTTTTCTTTTTTGTTCCAGTTGAAGAGGGGACAAGTTTAATTATTTTGTCAGTCATTGTTTTGTGGAACAGATTCCATGCATCTATAGTGTTTAGATGGTCGACGCCAGACCAATTAGTTTCTCGGAGTTCTTTTCTCATATCAGTATATCGTCCTTTACTTTGCAGTATTTTTGGCCAGTTTATCCTAGGTGTTTTGTTTAGTAGGTCCGTGTGTAGCTTTGTGTACAGTACTTCGTGGTAACTTTTCCGTATTGGGGGGGGGGGGTGTTCTACAAAATTGAATGCAGATACAAAAGATGTTGGGGGTGTCTATGATATCCGCAGTATTAGTTAGTATGAGATCCAGTATATATGTGGAGATTTATTTTTTCTGTAACGAGTTGGCAGATTTATGTGTTGTGTTAGAAAGCTGTTTTGAATTGTGTTGATAAAATCGTAACCAATTTGTCGCTTTATGTGCCTGTATCCCAATTTATTTTATGAAAGTTAAAATCGCCTGTGATTAAAATGTAATCTGACTTGGCATTATTTGCGCTGCGTATAAGAGTTAAGAGGTTTGCATTATTTGTATCACTTGAATTTGGACCTGTATATACAGCCTATGAGCATTTTTTATTATCTACAGTTCTTATTTGACACCAAACAGATTCTGACAACTGGACGTTATTTAGTAACTCATAGCTTTCTACTTGCAGTGATACGTGTGTGTATATAATAACACCTCGCGAAGGCTTCTTGTTCATGAACATGTCAGTTGTTTAATTTTAGCTCACAGTGCTGAATTGTATTGGGTGACTAAGTTTTTTGGTAACAGGTCTGAGATACAAATGATTGCTGGATTTATGTCTTTGATTAGTATTTCCAATTCAGATCGCTTGTTTAGCAAGTTATCTGTGTTGCTATATATGAATGTACTAGAGCAAGTGGCTTGTGTGTTTTGGGTATTTATGCTGTTTTTTCTGTTCTCTATTTTTCTTTGAATTTTTAAACTTTGGTTTGTTTTTATTTTGTGTTCATTGTTATTTTTGCTGACATTGTTTTGGTTGCAGATATTTTCATTGTTAATGCTATTTTCATTTGCATTATAGTTGGTGGCGATATCCAGTAATGGATTGAAGGTGTTTGTCATAAACACGATCCCATCCTACCTTCACATGTTTCTGATAATGTCCATTGTAACTACTTACACTCAATGGAGTATGAAAACCTCCAGACCAAGTAGCTTAATACTCATTCATTTGTCTGGCATATGGCTAATGCATTGCCACGGTTACCTGTATTAGGTAACATTAAATATGTTGTCTATCTGTCCGTGAAGTGGTTTTTTTTATAAATGACACTTCGTATATCCCTAAAACATCTGCTGAACACTCTAGGTTCAAAGCTCTGAGATCTAGACCGGGACAAGAAAATTTGGACGAATTTTAATCAAGGGAGATAACTCCCGCGAATATGAGGATTTTGACGAAATGAAATCATGACTCCTGCGAATATGGGCGGACCATGCCAAAACAAAATCATGACACTTCGGCTATCTTTTGAAAAAAAAATTGTGAGTGTGGGTTCACAACGCTTCGAGATTTGGCCTGGACAAGACAATTTTGACAAATTTTAATCTTTCAAGGGAGATAACTCTGGCGAATATGGGCAGATCTTGCCGAACCGAAATTATGACACTTCGCCTATACATAACACATCATCTGGAGAAAAAAAATTGTGAGTGTAGGTTCAAAACTCTTCGAGATCTGTGCTGGACAAGAAAATTTTGACAAATTTTAAGCTTTCAAGGGAGATAACTCTAGCGAATATGGGAGGATTTTGCCGAATCAAAATCATGACACTTCGTCTATAGGTAATATATCTGCTGAAAAAAATTTGTGAGTGTAGGTTCAAAACTCTTCGAGATCTGCTCCGGACAAGAATCAGACGGACGGACGGATGCATGGACGGACGGCGAGTGCCATCACATAATACGCTTTGCGCGGGCGTATAAAAACCCAATATATCCACCAAACATGCTATAGTTTGATTGGCTCATGGCAGCCATGTTTTTTGATGAATCAACATTCCTTGAACAAGCTTTAATGGCTCTTAGTCCCTAATCATATCTCCAAAATTTCGGCCTGATCCATTCACGGGTTCTGGAGGTCGTTTTCACTAAAACTAGGTCATTCAAAATCTGTATTGAAGTTCTAGAGCCCATCGCCATAGGATCCTTTCAGCCAAATTTGGTTAAAATCGGTAAGAATGGTAAGGAGAAGCAATTTGACAATTTCCGGTACATTTAAAATAAAATCTAAGACTCGCCCAAAAAATTGATGAATCAAAATTCCAAATGGAAGTTCTGGAGCCTACCACCATAGGGCCCTTTCAGCCAAATTTGGTTAAAATCGCTCAGAATGGCAAGGAGAAGCAATTTAACAATTTCCGGTACATTTTTCATAAAATCTCAGATTTTCACCCCAAAAATTGATGAATCAAAATTCTGAATGGAAGTTCTAGAGCCTACAACCATATGGTCCTTCCAGCCAAATTTGGTTAAAATTGGCCAAGTTGTTAATGAGGGTGTTTTAAAGCAAAAGTTCACGGACGGACCGATGGTCGGCATGGCTTAAACTCAAAATGGAAATGAATCAGGATTATTTAGGAAAAAGCATTTAGTAAATCTAGGAGTGCTTAACCTGGAGCCAATTAGTGACATAGCTGGTGCTTCGCAATCTGCCGCTTGTCAATTGTGTGTGCAGGTATACCGCATAGGCCTACCAGAATATAAGGAAAGCACACCTGAATAGTTTTGTAAGTGGTATAAATAGTGTTCTCTATGGGTGCTGATGTAGAGCGATTAACTCGCTACTGCTAATTCACTATTGATCCTTTTGAAAACGTTAAAAGTAACTTTTTCTGGTGAAAGTAACATGTTTTGGTCAAAATACACTGCTAGTGTCCAAGGTCGCAATACGATGCCCACTGAATATTTTGAAATTCGTGTGACAGAATGTAGACCCAGTCTCCAGAAACAATGTCTTTCAATCAAATTGTTTTCAAAATAGACACTATTTTACCTGTAGGACGTAATGGCTAATCAGCTTAATCCGGACATAACTGAGCTTATATGACCAACTATAGCGTGTATTAGAGGGTATCTGCGTCACTAATTAGTTCGCGTCAGAGTGACATAAATGGTATGTAGCGTCTTTTTGTGAATTATTCTGATTTATTTCTGTTTTTTACTGGGGGCTAGAGGTTGATTATTATATAAAGCTTTCATTCAAGAGCATATGTTAGTTGCCTAATCCTTTCCTTTAATCAATAGGGCAGTCATCCATGACACTATTGCCATTTGATTGAAGTGTACTAAAGGAACATTTCTGACAAATCTTGTTTTAGTCCATTACCAATTTACAAAACGTGACACAGATTATTTTCCCCATGGGGTTCAATACTTAAAATGCTTTAAAGATCCAGAGTTATGGCCCTTATTTCGTCGCAGCTACTTCATATTCATAGGGTGAATAGATATTGCCTGAAGGAACATATCTGCTAAATTTGTTTCTAATCCATCAATAATTGACAAAACAAATGTGTTTTAACCAAAGGGTTCAATAGGGTCGTCTTAATGAACCATAGTTATGGCCCTTGTTTAAAGGTGCCACCTCTTTATATTCATAGTCCGAATAGATATTTGACGGAAGAAACATATCTGCTACGTTTGATTTTAATTCATCTACAATTGATGAAACAAATGGATTTTCACCATAGGTTTCAATAGTTTAAGACTTAATGAACCAGAGTTATGGTCCTTGTTTTAAGATGCATATTCTTTATATCCATAGTTCAAACAGATATTTGATTGAAGGAACATATCTGCTAAATTTGATTTTAATCTATCAACAATTGGCGACAACATATTTTCTCCATACAGCTCAATAAATAATGAACCCGAGTTATGGCCCTTGTTTAAGGGCATAGTCACTTCATATTTATCATCAGATAATGGGTTTTCGAGGGTGTAAGCACATTTTCTCCAATTTAATAAGAGTGGGAATTTTATCAACAAATCTGTTCAATTTCATAGCTAGCAACCACTCACTGAATTAAAACATGCATAAAAATAAAAATAAACCCTAAAATAAACTTACTGCTTATAAATATGTACAACCTCGTCTAGAGATGCAATCTCAGTATTGCGTCATGTGTTTACGAGGGTTATGTAATCATGTAATTTCAACTCTAGTTAGGCAGTGAATTGATGTCATTTTTATGATTTAAGCAAAGGCGGGTCTGTCACTGACAGTAATGGCATAAACGGGTCTGATACAAGCACAGAACCTAATTTATAGTTGTAAATCCAGATCAGGTTATATTCCGCTTTTCGTGATAACCGGGTAGCAGAAAATTTCAGCCAAAATGTTAATTAAACAAGAGGTCCAAGGGGCCCCGTGTCGCTCACCTGGAGCATTATGCATTTTTGTCGCAATTGTTGGTGGGTGGTTTAGGAGTAGTCTTCTAAATGAGTTTGTGGACATTTTTGCAAGTCCAATATGGCCGCCAAACACGCTACATTTTGATTGGACCACTGCAGCCATGTTTCTGACGTAGCACCTTCCCTTTGAAAAAACTTGAATGGCACTCAGTGCCTAATCATATATCTCCCAAATTTTGACCCAATCCACTCAGTGGTTCTGGAGTCATTTTGGCAAAAATTATGTTATCCAAGATGGCCACATAAGGATGCTTCCCAGTAGTTCTCGACAAGACATTATAAATTTCCCATTGCTTTCGTATGGGAGCTTTTGGCAGGAAAATGACCCAAGATGGCCCCCCCCCCCCAAACTGTTTATACGACAGCTTCGAAAATTGCAAATTTGAGATCAGAATACCAAAATTTCCAAAATCCATCAAATAAAAAAAAATCCAAAACGGCCACCAAACATGCTATATTTTGATTGGTCCACCGCGGCCATGTATTTTGATGGATTAACTGCTCTTGAGCAAACATTAATGGCCCTTAGTCCCTAATCATATAGCACAAATTTCAGCCTGATCGCTTCAGTGGTTCTGGGGAAGAAGTTGTTTTTGCGAAAACTAGGTCATCCAAGATGGCCACTGAACCATTTGGTCAATCAAGTTCCCTTGAACAAACTTGGTTCAGCTCTTACCCTAAATCATATTCCGTAAGTTCTGAATCGATCCCTCAAATGGTTTAGGAGATTTTTTTAGACATTTCTAAAAATCGGCCAAAATCCAAGTCGACCAAATTGGCCTATCGGGTTCGTTTGAAGAAACTTGAATCTCTATGCCTTAAGGATGCTTCCTGCCAAATATAATTGAAATCGGCCCAGTAGTTCTCGAAAAGAAGACATTTTAAATTTCCCATTGCTTTAGTATGGGAGCTTTTGGCGGGAAAATGATCCAAGATGGCCACCAAATCATTTATCCGACAGTTTAGAAAATTGCAAATTTCAAATCAGAATACCCAAAAACCTATATAAAAATAATTTCAGCCTCAAAGTCCATCAAATAAAAAAATCCAATATGGCCACCAAACATGCTATATTTTGATTGGGGCGGCCATGTTTTTTGACGGATCAACTTCTCTTGAACAAACTTTACTGGCCCTTAGTCCCTAATCATATCTGCCAAATTTTGGCCTGATCCCTTCAGCGGTTCTGGAGAATTTATTTTCACCGAAATTAGGTCAACCAAGATGGCCGCCGGACCATTTGACCAATCAAGTTCCCCTGAACAAACTTGGTTGAGCTCTTGCCCTGGATCATATTTCATGAGGTTTCCTTCAATCCCTCAAGGGGTTTCGGAGAAGATTTTTTAGACATTTCTAAAGATCGGCCAAAATCTAAGATGGCCGACGGCCAAATTGGCTTCGTTTGAACAAACTTGGATTCTTATGCCCTAAGTATGCTTCCTGCCAAATATAATTGAAATCGTCCCAGCGGCTCTTGAGAAGTCGTTTTAAAGGGAAAGTTGATGGACGGATGACGGACACACAATGGACAGTCACCACGACATAAGCTCACTTGGCCTTTCAGTCCACGTGAGCTAAAAAGTTAAAATCTTTCATTTTTTCTTTTGGAAATGGGTAAATGTGGTATTGAAAATGAACATTTACTGTTTTGCCTCCCGGAAAATAGAAAAAATTATTGAAATCTATATCGTATGTGGTAACTAGGGCCTGTTTGAATCACTGTTGCGAGTATAGAAAAATCAATCTAGATCTGAAAACTACATAAGCACCCCATGCCAGTTCCACGCTTCAGGAGAAATAAATTACTGCTACAGCTACTCAGGCCAGTAACTGACAAGTGTCGTTGGATGAAAAAACTGGATTGATTTGTATCATTTCCCCTTTCGAGTTATCAGTATTTTTTCATAGGTAAAAAAAGTAATAGTGAAAATACATATTTCTCACTACACTGACATTAAAATGCATACAATAATCACTTGTTTTACGCGCATCTTTTTTAAATGTTTACGCGTGGTGTAAAAATACTGTATCTATTTAAAGACACATGATTGTTGACATCGCATAAGCGGTGCGCATGTGAGAACGTCAAAAGTACGTACCCTTGAAAACACCTTACTGTTCGAAATAGCTACAATAGACATTGCCTAAAGGAACATATCTACTAAATTTAGTTGTAATCCATCAATAAATGACCAAACGTGCAACAAATATATTTTCCCCATAGGTTTCAATACTTTGAAAATATAGCAAGGGCCATAACTCTGTGATTTGTGGGCGTGGCCACTTCATCTTCATAGTCCCTATAAATATAGCCGAAAGGAACTTATCTGCCATATATGTTTTTTAATCCATCGATAAATGGCGAAATGTGGCACAAATGTATTTTCCCCATAGGCTTCAATACTTAAAAAATATAGCAAGGGCCATAACTCTGCTATTTGTGTGCGTGGCCTCTTCATCCTCTTAGTAGATACATATATTGCCAAAAGGAATATATCTGCCAAATTTGATTTTAATCGATCAACAAATGGCGAAACGTGCCACAATTTTTGACAGACGACAGACAAATCGCGATTACATAAGCTCACGTAAGCGAAGTAAAAATCAATAAAATTGGAAATCGCGAGAATGAGCACAACCATACGCAAAAGCATGGATAACATTTGAAAATCACAATCATTATGATGGAGACTGGATGCAATGATGGTATAGATGAAATCTGTAGTTTTATTAACATTGGATAAGCCCTTGATGAATCAAATGTCCATCGAAAAACTTTAACATTTACATAATTCTTGCTGCAAAATAAGCTAAGTCCAATCTCGTGAAAATATGGAAAAAGTTTGAAAATTATTTCAATTATGATGGAGACCAGATGCAATGATGGTATAGATCAAAGTCCTTGATGAATTAAATGTCCATTGTAAAACATTTAATATTTACCTAATTCTTGTCACGCAGAACCTCATTTGGATCACTATGTCGAGATCCTCCACTTCGCTATGGGCTCGACAAAAATAGTCTTCTCTTGGCCTGAAAATTTACATTAGATATGGGTTCACAACAGGACGACAGAAATGATGAAACCTGCCACTGCAGTACCAATGGTGAATGATGAAGGGGGGGGGGGGGGTGTAAAAAAACCAAACCACAAATATATAGTAAAACATTTTAAATTCTATTCTCTGACACACATTTATTTAAATGAGCATTCATTATTTTTGTAATAAATTATAAATTTTTTTTCCATTTCACAACAATTGTGTATGATGCACCTTATTAGCTGAGGAGTAGTAGTTATACTGACCATTGTAATAACTAACCGGATGATAATGATGATGATGAACAGTAAATTATCCCTCATCATCAATATTCAGTTACATTCAGCAAAATAACATCTCAACACATGTTGCTCAAGGATATAGCTGTCTATGAAAGAAAAAGAATTCAGAAACCATGTTTTCAAATTAAAGACCAGTCTTTTCCTCCTACCATCGTTTCTGAAGCCAATGAAATCATTTCCTGTGTACATATATAGCAGTATAAAGATGTCCTGTATTGACCTGTATTAAGGAGTTTCCATGACACACATTTTCTACCTGCCGAGGCGATTTTTCAATCTCATGCTATTTAATGTCAAGTATTTCACTTCAAAGCGGTTGTCGCATGGGTGGTCACATTAGTATCACGCCGCTAAAAAAAATTTGATCACGAGCCAATTATTTACTGCACAAACACTTCACTGTTCATGCACTATGTGCTATTTCTTGTTTTCTAAATGATTAAAATTGAAAAATAAACAGATGAATAAAGCTGACCATCGTTATGGAAACAGAAATTACACATGGATGCTGCCGGGCTACACCGCCTAGCAACAGAACCGTATGTAATGACAACCCCGACTGCACGGCCTAACAACAGAACCGTGTGTAATGGAAACCCCAACTGCACCGCCTCGCGACAGAACTGTGTGTAATGGAAACCCCGGCTGCACTGCCTGGCAACAGAACCCTGTGTAATGGAAAGCTGGTTTTAATGAGACAAATCTGTCTATAATCAGCAGCAAATAACAAAACCCACTACCTTGCGTAATACAGGGAATATCAAGAAAATAACAATATTTGCTTATTAAATGTCTATTTGCAGGCCAAAAGAAGACTGAAAATCTACCACTGGAATGATTGGCTTGATAACTGAGCCAGTCATTCCAGTGGTAAACTCTCAAAAATAATCTACTCTTGGTCTGTAAATTGACATTTTCTGAGAAATTTGAAATTCTCTTGAACTTATTTGAGAATTAAGGGGGGTGGGGGGTGGGGGGTTAAAAATCTAAACTTGACAAAAAACTATTTCATGAATGAATGAGTGATTAATATACGAATACTAGATCATTTACAACAACAATAATAATATTTATTTAATTCGTATAATACCAAAAATAAAGAGAAAACGGGAGCAAATAACCTATGTGTTTTTCTTTCTGTGTTTAAATATGTATAGTTATATTACTAATGCTATCTAATCTCTTAATAATAATAATAATAATAATAATAATAATAATAATAATAATAATAGTGATTATAGTGATAAAGGCTAAGCACTGGTTTTACTAAGTGTACAGTACATATCTGCTAACAATGTAGTTTTATTACAGTGGCACTACATTTGCAGGAAACAAGATTTGATTAAATTTCAATACATTTGCTAAACACGAGAAATGTTTGCTTTGGGATGGCCAGGTCTTTTGACTAGTGAAAGTCCATTTATAAGCCAACAGAGGACCCTTTAATCATCAAATTTGTTCAAGACAATTTCAATTTTCCTCAGAAAATGTTTAAGAGAAAACAATTTTAGAAAATTTACAACTGGAATGAATGACTGAATTAATTATCAAGACAGGCATTCAGAGATAAATTTACAAAAATAGTCTTCTCTTGGTCCGCAAATGGACATTCCACAAGAACACTACCGAAGCCAAATTAATTTTCATTTAACAGAGGTACGCTAACTAGCTAGGATTCCAACATATATCTATGCAACCGCAGTGTCCAGATCCTTGAGCTGGTCAGATCTCCAGAGTCAAAACTGGACACTTAGTGGACTGTAAGATCAACATCATAAATCCTGTTCATATACGCAAACAAATATCATAAAATACCTAACAAGTTAATGGTCAAGATGGCCAGAACTGGCTTTGGCGTGGTCTTGAGAAATGTCCATTTACAGGCAAAGAAATCAATTTTTTTGGATTTTACCACTAGAATGACTCAGTCATCCCAGTGGTAAAATTTTCAAAAATAGGCTCTTCTTTACCTGCAAATGGAGATTCACGAAAAACATTACAATTTTTCTGACACATATTGACCATTCAATTTTTCTGCCGTGATTTAGAAACTTGATCATACGAGGTGACCAGTGAATCAAGATGTGCAGCAATGATGTCATTCATCTAGCTTGTCAATGTATAGAATATAGGCATAAACCAAAATTGTTGGTCATACACGATTCTGAGATTCTGTCACCATATGATACAGCCTTGCGTTCGCAAAGGAAAATGTTTTAAAGTGTTCTATGAAAATTCACAGAGTGAAAAAAAACCTCCTTTCGGACAGTATGTTCGTTGGAGCACCGTCTGTGATGTAATTAAACACGAGGCAGCGTCATAGCCATATATCACATCATAAACGTTTATCGCACAAAGAATACTGGGGCAGAAAGTACTTTTTAAAACATGTTCGTTTGAAATAAATAGAAAGCTCTCTCTCTCTCTCTCTTATCTGCTCCAAAAGAGCACATTTCTTACACATTTTTCTGCAAGTCTTTACAAACGTAAGGCTGGTTTGGCTCTACAGTAGCAGAACTAGAACTCGTTCAAATCTTAACACAAAATTAACACCTACAAGCCCACCTTTAGCGAATCAAATTTCTTTACATTTATTGTGACCATATCCATGATCAGTGCATTAACCAAAAAGCAAAACATAATTCTATACATCTACTCCTGCCACGCACCAAGATGCCAATATATATATAGATAGATGAACATTACGGAATAACACCAGTTATTACAGCCTACATGATCGTCACATAGTGATAACATGAGCATTTTCAATTAGATATGTCACTTCTAAATGGATTTCCTGTAGTAATCTGGCAGAGAATCTCATCGCTGTATCAGTTGAATTAGTGTTACCCATCAATATTCTCAGATGACTTCAGGCTGAAAGACAAAAGAACTTCATTATTTCATAATCCATGGTTCACACTTATTTTACATTGCATAATTCAATGATTTTTCCATCAGTTTCCAAACTTGCAAAATTTGAAAACCTCAAAAAACAACCCTTTAACCCTTGAATTTGTTCAAGAAATAAGAATTTTCTCAGAAAATATCCATTTGCAGACTAAGAAAAGACTATCTTTGAAAATTTACCACTGCAATGACTGGCGTAGATATCAAGCCAGTCATTCCAGTGGTAAATTTTCAAAAATACGCTTCTCTTGGTCTGCAATTGTACATTTCTCAAGACCACTGCAGAAGTAGTTTTGGCTGATATGAGTATTAAAGGGTTAAATAAATTGACCTGATCAACCAATGAGAGGGAAGGTAAACCTAATTAGTAAGTAATGCAACATGTACCTATGCCATTTTCATTGTCACCATACATCAACTAACAATAAAATTTACTTCTTGGAGAAGCTTTGTTGTGCTTAGTTTGTCCTGACGCGAACTTGTGTGCAAGTTTGAGTCTGGATACCAATACACAGTTTGTGTCTTCCTTTTATACTTTCCAAAAAGCGGCTACACGCGGGTGTGTGACCGGATTTGATTCTTGTAGCCGGATTAGACATTTGGTAGCCGGATTTGTGGCTAGTGTAGCCGCTTGATCAAGTTGTGTAGCCGGGATTAGGTTGTCCCGTAGCCGGATTGGCTTTGTATGTAGCCGGTAGGTGTAGCTACAGTGGTCGATTTCATTGAAACTTGAAAGTGTAGCCGGATTCGTGTATGTGGTGTAGCCGGGAGGGGTAGCTACCGTAGCCGGTTTGGTTTGAATAAATAAGACATTGTAGCCGGTTTTGTTTTCTAAAGTAGCCGGTTGCAGCCGTGTTGGTGCATCCATGGTCAGGAAATTTTATGAGGTTGAAAATTTCCTGTTTAAAATGGCTACTAACGGGTGGTCATTATGTCTATTTGTGGCTATCATTATAAATTTAGTTTAAATTTATAATCTGTGGTCATAGTATAATGGAAAGGTATAATTGGAGTAGAATTGGTAAGTGAATACTGGTTAAAGTATTCGTTCCAGTGAGATCCTGACTCGTAGCGTTTCGTACCAAGTTTGGTTATACTCATCAGAGGAGACATAACATATATAGGTGATATATCTTATCATCCATATTTTTGGATGGTTAATTTTAGTCAGAAAAAAAGGTGTAAAACGTTATATTCTTACCTTTAGTCCAATTCGTTAAGAATAAGGAGCAAGTTGTCCGCGGATAAGGTGTCCTCTTGTTGATCGTCTTCTTCCGTTGGAATTAGAAAATCAAGATCTTCGAAATTGTTCTAAAGCGGGAGGAAAGGGTCTTCTGAGGAGATGGTGTGTTGGTCGGTAAGGAGGTTCTCTCCTAGTGTTGGTCCTGAGATCCCGCTATCAGGACTGTTATGACCCGGATTGAAAAACTCAGGTGGTGTGGCGCCGTTTATGAGATCCGAGTTGGGGATCTCTCTACAACTTGAAAGTGGTGAGGAGTAGTTGGGCGGGTTTTCTAGCGGTAGAATCTCGATCGGTTGGATGTCGTTGTTTGATGGTGAGGTAGCAGGAGTTGAATGCTGTCTTGGTGAGCGGTGCGGGCTTTGGTGGAGAGCTGAATAGATTGTCGCTTGGTTGATGATCCGGTCTATGTTGTATGTAGTGAGGATGTGTTCTCCTGCTGATGGGAAGATATGAATGTTGCCCAGGTGTCTGCGACAATCCTCTGTTCTAGTGTAGAAATGGTTGCAGACTTCGCAGAACCAGAAGTCTTTCTTTTCGTGGATGGTTCTGATATGGCGTCGGCGGGAAGTCCTGTGGGCAAACGAGGCCGTGCAGAGTGGACAGATGAATCTGTCCATAACTTGTAAATGACTAAATTGAGTGTGTGTGTAGAGACGTTGGTGTAGCGCAACGTTAATACGTGCTTGTGACATAATTCCAGGTGTGACGACGAGTCAAAAAAGCATCCGCTTTTGTTTCTACGAGAATTCTTAATACTTACCAGATGTACTATTATGATAATGTCTATTATCTAGTCTAGCTCAAAATAAACAATTAAAACTCCGCACTCTCCTGGTCCTGCCCATACTGTGTCCGGGAATACCATAGCCGCAGGTACCGAGTCAATTCCCAATCACAGTCAGATTCGTCTTATATTTGCCTTGGCAAACTGCGAAAGCAGCTCAGCCTCACCTCAGCGGGGCGGCTGAGGAAGGGCCATAGTACATCTGGTAAGTATTAAGAATTCTCGTAGAAACAAAAGCGGATGTTTTTTGATTCTACTTCGAATAATACTTACCAGATGTACTATTATGATAAACTCCGGATTTCGACAGCCAGGAAATGCCGGTGGGAGGAGGTGAGGCTCGAACCAGCACTCACCAACCATCCAACAGAGAAGGTTGTGAAGAGACTAAAACCCTGGCATACGCTTGGGTTCTGCTATCTGACTCATAGAGTGCTAAACTTCCATGGTCTAGACCGCGCTCCCCCCCTCTTTTGTCCGCACAAAACCAGAGGGATGTCCATGGGGATGCAACACCCACCAGACCCGTGTCAGCCCCAAGTCTCAGCTAGGGCAGTCCAGTAGAGTGCAAAGAAGCTACTACAACTTCAATCTTTGAAAAAACTATCAGTATAGCGATTAGATTTTCAAATTGGAATGAGTCTCATGTCTGTATGAGAGGATAAACATACTCTTGTACCAGACTATTCACTTACTCAGTCTGGTATTTCGACTGGAAGTAAACATATTTATAGTCACTTAATTAATGTAAACACTCACCATTTTTGAGTGGTCGATCTGTTCTTGATCATCACAGGAGCTAGGCCCAATCCACGGTCGTACTCAGTCATGTGCATAGCGCTTGGTCAGTGTAGGCGGAAGACTTTTGTGATGTGTGCGAAGTAGTGGTCGGACGTGGCTTAGTTTAGGTTTGACAGATTGGCGACGGCTACTGGATTAAGTGTGCTGGAGATGTCGCGAAGGTAGAAATCAGTGAATGACGACTCGGCATGCCATTGTGCTACAGACATCACCTGCTCTAATGAGACACCCTTATAAAGGGCCGATGATGCTGCTAGTGCTCGGACCTCATGGGCATTCGCACGATCAATCTGCTTTCCTGTAGCGATCTTGTGCGACATCTGAATAGCATCAACTATCCAACGAGAAATAGTATCTTTCGAAGCACGTAAATGGGGAGCTTTGAGACATAACCACAGAGATTTCGGGTCGTCTCTCCACTCAGAAGTACGTTTCTTATACATCTTCAGACATCTGACAGGACACCAAGCACAAGAATTTGGGTCATGTCTAGTTAAACTTGGCAAATTGATTGGCTGTCCTGGATATTTAAGTGACTGATTCTTTGCCAGGAAACAAAGACGTGGAAGTAATCTTAAACCTTCACCCGTGACGACAAAACGGTCTTGTTCGGCAGAAAGCGCATGAATCTCGCTTCTCCTTCTCGCCGACGCTGCTGCAACCAAGAAAACTGATTTAATAGTTAACAGTTTAATGTCAATAGATCTAATCGGTTCAAAGGGAGCATGCCCTAAAACCTGTAGAACAAGAGATAGATTCCATGATGGGATAGGAATTGGCTGTCTGGGTCGCAGATTGCTCATTCCTTTGATAACTTCATTCAAGGTGTCATTCTCCACTCCCTCAATGGTGAGACTAGGAATGACGGAAGCTAATGCAGACTTATATGCTGCTAGGGTAGAAGGTACAAGTTTGTCAACTTCGTATAAATGACAGATAAAATCTGCTACGTGTTGAACAGATGCAGAAAAGGGATCAATATCTCTTCTCTCACACCACTGTGCAAATTTGTTGATTCTATAATTATATGTCTTTGTGGTTGAAACTCTTCTGGCTGAAGCAACAAACTTCGCTGCTTGCTCAGAAAAGCCATCCTCAATTGCACGCTGCTTGACAACATCCATGCAGTCAATTTGAACATTTCTGGTCTGTCGTGAAGGTACAGACCCTTGTTCTGAGAGATTACATCTCTTGTGTCTGGAAGAGGGATTGGACTGCAGACCAGAAGGTCCAGCAGATCCGTAAACCATGATCGGCCTGGCCAATAAGGGGCGATCAGTAGTACTTGGCACATCCCCTCTCTTATCTTTGCCAGAACTTTCGGGATGAGAATTGTTGGAGGATACGCATACGCGTACATTCCCTTCCAACTTATCGCCAGTGCGTCTACTGCTAGAGCTAACGGGTCCGGGATCGGTGACACGTAAGTGACCATCTTTGCGTTTTGATTCATCGCAAATAGGTCGACATTTGGCTTGCCCCATTGTTTGAATAGAACCTCCGCTACCACTTGGTTGAGCTGCCATTCCGTCGGACGACAAACCGTCCTTCGACTGAGAGCATCCGCTAAGATGTTCAATCTTCCTGGAATGTGTGCTGCCCGAAGAATAATATTCCTCTCTTGGCACCACAGCAGAAGGTTCCAAACCATCATACACAACTCTGGTGATCTCGTCCCGCCTTGGCGGTTCAAATAAGACACCACTGTTGAGTTGTCTGTCCTTACTAGGACAATCTTGTCTTGAATTAGACTCTCGAACTTCTGCAGTGCAAATACCACCGCTAATAGCTCGAGCACATCGATCTGTTTCTGCGCATTGGTCCGATCCCATTCCCCTGACACTGACTGATTGTCCAATACCGCTCCCCAACCTGTCAATGATGCATCCGTGAATATGGACATCTGAGGTTGAGGAGGTTGTAGAGGAACACCTCGCAGGAGATTCTGTTCCGATAACCACCACTGAAGGTGGAATATCAATGGTTCTTTTACTGGTATTCTCAGAGATAACGGATCTGTTCTCTGTGACCAGAACGACATCAAATACATCTGAATCGGCCTGCGCCTGAGTGCCGCATATGGCACCACCTTCTCCAGAGATACTAGCAAACCCAGTATTCTGAGAAATTGACGCGCCGTCAGATAGGCTCCTAGAGAAACCGACTCCAACACTGCAATCAGGCTTCTGACTCTGCTCTCCGCCGGAAAAGCTACGCCGTCCATGAGATTGAAAAAGATTCCCAGATAAACAAACTCCTGGGATGGAGTTAGTTCTGATTTCCCTAGATTCACAATCCATCCTAGCTTCTTTAACAAGTCTAGGACTACTATCAGATTGCTGCGCAGAGTGACTGGATTCCCGGCCTTTAGCAGCCAGTCGTCTATGTAAGTGTGAACAGCTATGTTTCTCCTGCGAAGTAAAGAAGTCATGGCGAGAACCACCTTGGTGAAGACCCTCGGAGCCGTGGTCAGGCCGAAGGGAAGAGCATTGAATTCCCAAACATTGTCTTGGAATGCAAATCGCAGGTACTTCTGAAAAGGAATTGACATTGGAATATGAAAATAAGCATCCTTCAGATCTATCGATACCGCCCACATGCCTTTCCTCAGCCCTGTCATTACCGCTGCTACCGTCTCCATCTGAAATCTGGGAGAAAGAATAAATTTGTTCAACGGTTTGAGATTGAGAATTGGTCTCCACCCTCCGGTACGCTTCGGAACTAGGAACATGATCGAATAGAAGCCCAGCGATGACTCATCGGTGACTAGGTGAATCGCATTCTTCTGACGAAGCGATTCTATCTCTGACTGAATGGCGACTAGACGGTCTAATTCTCTTGGAATAGGAGTCCATATTGGAGTCGAGGTTAACGGAACTAACGATTGATGGATGAGCCAGTCCGGATCGTAGCCGTTTCTTATCCACTGACAGACTAAACAGTCGCGCACGACCTGTTCCCATTGGTTTAGGAATAGCCGAAGTCTGTCTCCGACGGAAGGAATCTGCACACAGTTGTCGGTCGAGATTAGCCGACAAGACGCTAAATCGCTTGGGTGAAGATTCTCGACTCCATTTGTTTCCAAAGTCGCCGGTATTGGTTCCGCCGGAAACCCGTCAGGAACGAGCCCCACGGCCACCCCGCAGCTTCTTGTGGTATGACGGTCCGGAACCGCCGCCACGGCTATCCTTACGGTAGCCGCCTCGGCCCGAACCGCCACCCTTCCTGTCGTCCTCATACGGCCTCTTACTAGAGGGCTTGTATGCGGACGAACGGCCAGGCCCTTGTGCTCCGGATGGCCTATGGGCATCACGGGCAGAAGGACGGAAGGGCGATCTAGGACGCTGTCTCTGCTGCTCCTGCCTATGCTGACGGTAGGACTGTTGCGGCTGAGTCCTCTTGGTCGACTTCCACGACTTGCCGACCACTTCTTGCTCCGCCACCATTGACGCAACCTTAGAGAGCGCTTGTCGTGCCGAGCCGCCGAACAAGCCTGGACCTATGAAAGGCGCAGAAGATAACGCAGCCCTCATCTCTGGTCCTGGTTCCACACAATCGAGAACCATTCTCCGTCGCTCTGCCAAAGTTCTCGTGATTACCCTGGCCAGGCAATCCTGAGACAGGCGCATGGTGTCCCGAACAACTCCGGGAGCAGCCTCTGGCACCTGTCCGCCTTCCGCCGTGCAGTCCAGCATACCTTGCAAGACGGTACACCCGTGCGACAGCGCAGCCTTGGCTGCCCTAGCCGCATCCTCAATGAGCGTAAGCTCATTGAACGGGTCTTTGTTGGTCTGAGAAACCAAAGGACGTGACCGCCCCTTGGCCTTCCCAGCCAACGGCCTATTCAGCGCCTTACGTTCCGCAACGGAAAGCCGTGGAACCCTGGCGTACTGATGATAAGCCTGCTCCGGAAACCGGACCCTACTCCTTATCCCCTTCGGGGCCTTGGGCAACGCATAGTCTGGCTGAACCAGACGGTATGCCGCAACTTCCAACATGTCAGAAGTTTGCGTGTCCAGCGGGAGTGTAGGCATGGCAGAAGAGCCACTGGACAGAGCGCTAGCCGCACGCTCTGACCTCCGTTCCATCGCCGGATCGCGCTGAGATCCTAGATCAGATGCCAACCCGAGATGATTGGTCATCCATCCAAGAACCTGCACCCATTCAGCTTCGGTGCAGAAAGCGGAATCGTCCATCAAAGAACTCCCGTTTTCATCCTCCCTCTCTCCCTTAGATGAGAGGGCCACCGACGATCCTTGCTGAACGCTACGATACACGTCTCTGCCAGGACAGAGCGCATCCATAGCGCGACTACCAGCGGCACCAGTATCCAATGAATCGCCAGATACGGATTCGCCGCAGTCCATCGGCTCCAACACGGGATCCGGGACTCCGACGGCCTCAATTACGGCTGGCACTGTCACTCCGATGGGAGCCGCACCTAACGCCGCCGGGATAGCCGCAGGAACCGCAAACCACGGCTCCGCTGGCATATCCGGTTGCACAAATCGCGGATGAAAAATGCCTGACGGAACGTCGACATCACCATCCGCCTGGCAAACCCGTACAAATCCCGAGGGCGACCCCTGGGACGTACTAGGCATCGCCGTCATTGAAAGATCCGGCATGCCGGAATCTTCCCTCAGCAGCAAATCTTCCTCCTCTATCGTCGGCTCTTGAGCCAAGGACAGAGAAGGGGCAGGTGCATGACCCTCAGCAGAACTAGCCGGACCACCTAATGGTTGTCCTGCACCAGCTTGCCTCACCGGCACCGTGGACTGCAACGAGTCAAACATAGCCTTGAACTGGGCCGCCCATACGCCCAGTGCTGAATCCATCCTCTCATTCAGCCGACCTTCCAGTCCCAGCAACGAAACCTGCTGCAGCTCCACCGCCTTATCCTTCTCGATACGCTCCAGCCTCGCCCGTCGATCCTTGTCAAACTCCACCACCAATTCCGACGACCACTTGACGCACACATCACAAGGGCTCCCGACCTTACACTTAGCGCACGCCACACAGTGATGACCCAGGTACTTCCGTTTCATGAACCTGTTGCACTTGCGGCACAACGAGTCCGAGTTCTTCGGTTTCTGCGAACACAGAGAAGAATTAAAACGCTGCACATGACAACCAATGACGAGCAATACGCACAATAGACTTGCTAGTTAAGATTTCTTAAACACATTAACTTTCTCTCAATTTAATGATAACAAGTCTTAGGCAGGAAATATTTGAAACTTTTTTGAGTGAAAATTAAAAAAAAAACACAACTCAGCCTTTAACTAACGTTAAATAACCAAGAATAACTCGCCGATCACTACAAACACCCTCGACAACTAAGCGAGAGCTAAAAACGGCGACAACAGAGTGCCTGGATACACCAAGCCAAGAACGACATAATTCATGGGCGCCGCCATCTTGGCCAAGGACGCATCCATCTTAGAGGAACCGAGTCGCAAGAGAAAATTAACCGAGTACCCGAATTAAAACTAAAAGTTAACGGGTACAGAAGCGACTCCAACAATGGCTATCATTATAAAAAATGTGCCAATTTAAGGAAATTTCAAACAGTCATTATGGCACGAATGTATAAATTCTAGATTGATACAACCTGCCCCTGTGATGATTTCCCAAGTTCCTCCATGAAGCCAGCGATGGTTTCTCGAAAAAACACGCTAAACTAGCTTATTTCCAATTAATATAGAGAGCACAAAACACGCGACTTTCAATAAGCGCAAAATAGACGAATCTGACTGTGATTGGGAATTGACTCGGTACCTGCGGCTATGGTATTCCCGGACACAGTATGGGCAGGACCAGGAGAGTGCGGAGTTTTAATTGTTTATTTTGAGCTAGACTAGACAATAGACATTATCATAATAGTACATCTGGTAAGTATTATTCGAAGTAGAAACTTCCAACATGTCAGAAGTCTGCGTGTCCAACGGGAGTGTAGGCATGGCAGAAGAGCCACTGGACAGAGCGCTAGCCGCACGCTCTGACATCCGTTCCATCGCCGGATCGCGCTGAGATCCTAGATCAGATGCCAACCCGAGACGATTGGTCATCCATCCAAGAACCTGCACCCATTCAGCTTCGGTGCAGAAAGCGGAATCGTCCATCAAAGAACTCCCGTTTTCATCCTCCCTCTCTCCCTTAGATGAGAGGGCCACCGACGAGCCTTGCTGAACGCTACGATATACGTCTCTGCCAGGACAGAGCGCATCCATAGCGCGACTACCAGCGGCACCAGTATCCAACGAATCGCCAGATACGGATTCCCCGCAGTCCATCGGCTCCAACACGGGATCCGGGACTACGACCGCCTCAATTACGGCTGGCACTGTCACTCCAATAGGAGCCGCACCTAACGCCGCCGGGATAGCAGCAGGAACCGCAAACCACGGCTCCGCCGGCATATCCGGTTGCACAAATCGCGGATGAAAAATGCCCGACGGAACGTCGACATCACCATCCGCCTGGCAAACCCGTACAAATCCCGAGGGCGACCCCTGGGACGTACTAGGCATCGCCGTCATTGAAAGATCCGGCATGCCGGAATCTTCCATCAGCAGCAAATCTTCCTCCTCTACCGACGGCTCTTGAGCCGAGGACAGAGAAGGGGCAGGTGCATGACCCTCAGCAGAACTAGCCGGACCACCTAATGGTTGTCCTGCACCAGCTTGCCTCACCGGGACCGTGGACTGCAACGAGTCAAACATAGCCTTGAACTGGGCCGCCCATACGCCCAGTGCTGAATCCATCCTCTCATTCAGCCGACCTTCCAGTCCCACCAACGAAGCCTGCTGCAGCTTCACTGCCTTGTCCTTCTCGATACGCTCCAGCCTCGCCCGTCGATCCTTGTTAAACTCCGCCACCAATGCCGACGACCACTTGACGCACACATCACAAGGGCTCCCGACCTTACACTTAGCGCACGCCACACAGTGATGACCCAGATACTTCCGTTTCATGAACCTGTTGCACTTTCGGCACAACGTGTCCGGGTTCTTCGGTTTCTGCGAACACAGAGAAGAATTAAAACGCTGCACATGACAACCGATGACGAGCAATACGCACAATAGACTTGCTAGTTAAGATTTCTTAAACACATTAACTTTCTCTCAATTTAATGATAACAAGTCTTAGGCAGGAAATATTTGAAACTTTTTTGAGTGAAAAAATTTTTTAAAAACACAACTCAGCCTTTAACTAACGTTAAATAACCAAGAATAACTCACCGATCACTACAAACACCCTCGACAATGAAGCGAGAGCTAAAATCGGCGACAACAGAGTGCCTGGATACACCAAGCCAAGAACGACATAATTCATGGGCGCCGCCATCTTGGCTAAGGGCGCATCCATCTTAGAGGAACCGAGTCGCAAGAGAAAATTAACCGAGTACCCGAATTAAAACTAAAAGTCAACGGGTACAGAAGCGACTCCAACAATGGCTATCATTATAAAACAATGTGCCAATTTAAGGAAATTTCAAACAGTCATTATGGCACGAATGTATAAATTCTAGATTGATACAACCTGCCCCTGTGATGATTTCCCCAGTTCCTCCATGAATCCAACGATGGTTTTCCGAAAAAAACCACGCTAAAACTGCTTATTCAATTAATAAGAGAGCACTAAATACACGCGACTTTCAACAAGCGCAAAATAGACGAATCTGACTGTGATTGGGAATTGACTCGGTACCTGCGGCTATGGTATTCCCGGACACAGTATGGGCAGGACCAGGAGAGTGCGGAGTTTTAATTGTTTATTTTGAGCTAGACTAGATAATAGACATTATCATAATAGTACATCTGGTAAGTATTATTCGAAGTAGAATTAAGGCGTCATAAGCGTAACCAAGAGTAGGGAGTCTTGGTGACCAAATAATCAAGTATAAGTTTTACTACCAAAGGTAGATGATGGTTACCAATCAGCGTGATTGATGCCGATTGGGTCCATACAATGTAGTTGATGGATCCAGAATTTTTCACGGTCCTTGCGGAAAGCTGTGGCTTCCGTGCTATCAGGATCGTAACGTAACACTTCGATGATTCTGTGGTTGACATCTGTGGGTCCGTGGTTGGGGAGATTAAAAGTTTGTGCTACAGGCGTGTCTTTGTTGTTTTGATATCCCTCATGTGTTCTTTGATGCGAACTTGGAATTCTCGTTTCTCACAAGAGACATAGCTAACGGTCTCAGAATCAACAACCCACGAACAGCCAGGTTCTATCTACTTCCTAAAATTCATAAAAAAATGAATGGCCAACTCACCCCAGGGAGACCGATTATCAGTGGCAATGGGAGCCCTACTGAACTCATCAGTAGCTTTGTCGATGAACATATCAAAATTCATCTTCACAATATTAAATCATACATCCAAGACACCACTGACTTCATAAACAAACTAGAAACTTTTGGCGACATAGCGCCTCATGCCATTCTAGTTACCATGGATGTCACATCCCTATACACTAACATCCCCCACAATGAGGGTCTTAGAGCTGTATCCCAACATTTGAGAACACATGGCTGTCCAGGCACGCTAACACCACGCAGATTGCTAACGTTACTAAAACTAGTGCTCACATGTAACAACTTCGAGTTCAATGATGAACATTATCTCCAAATTGGTGGTACAGCTATGGGCACTAAACTAGCACCCAGCTATGCCATCATTTTTATGGCCCAACTCGAAGAAAAAATACTCAGGACAGCTGATACACAGCCGGCCCTATACTATCGCTATATTGATGATATTTTCATAATCTGGACCAAAGGTTCTGATTCATTAGCAAAATTCATAACACATATGAATAACGCACACACAACGATCAAATTCACAGTAGAACAATCCACAAATTCCATCAATTTTTTGGATACAAAAGTGTTTATCCTCCCGAATAGACACTTAGGCTTCGACCTCTATACCAAACCAACAGATACACACGGATATCTACACTTTTCATCGGCTCACCCAAACTCTTCCAAACAAGCGAGCCCATATGGTCAATTTCTGAGACTGCGGAGGATCTGTAGCAGAGAAACAGATTTTCTCAAAAACGCCCATGAAATGGTCCACCACTATGCTATCAGAGGATACCCAACAGATACCCTCATCACCAGCCTGCATAGAGCAATACAACAAAACCGCTCAGATCTACTTTTGCCAAAACCAAACAAGGAAATCAACACTCGGATACCATGTATCACTGATTTCCACCAACACAGCAAATCAGCCCAAAAAATCATTAAACGCCACTGGCCAACACTACAGTCCAGCCCAAAATGCCGGGCAACATTCACAGAAACACCTATCTTTGGCCATAGACGTAACCCGTCCTTCAAGGACACACTGGTCACTGCTAAATTTACAGCCCCAAGGAAATTCGGACAAAAAGGGAAAAGCATAGCAAACCATATACATCCATGTGCCAAAAACAACTGCTTATTTTGCAAAAACATGGACAGCACAAAAAGTTTCAAAAGTTCACACACTGGGCTTAAATATTTTATTAAAACAAAAACATTCTGTCACACAATGAATGTTATCTACCTACTTACCTGTAACGAATATCGCAAACAATATGTAGGTGAAACTAAACGAGAATTCCAAGTTCGCATCAAAGAACACATGAGGGATATCAAAACAACAAAGACACGCCTGTAGCACAAACTTTTAATCTCCCCAACCACGGACCCACAGATGTCAACCACAGAACCATCGAAGTGTTACGTCACGATCCTGATAACACGGAAGCCACAGCTTTCCGCAAGGACCATGAAAAATTCTGGATCCATCAACTACATTGTATGGACTCAATCGGCATCAATCACGCTGATTGGTAACCATCATCTACCTTTGGTAGTAAAACTTATACTTAACAATAAAATTTAGCTCAGAAATAGCGCAACATGTTTTAAAAAACACAAAGAACGTAGTTGGTGAATATTTTGAACACAACTGGATTGGTGGAAGACTTTTCTGCCTAAGGCAACAGTGGCAGCCAATCCAATTATGTTCAGAATAATCAACAGAAGCTTTCTTATTACATAAACTGACATGTTCCTGTTTGGGAAACATGTTAACATATTTCTCACCCATCTCGATTACAGCCGCCACCAGGGTTCTCCGGTGTGCCTATGTCCTCCACCAAATTGCTACAAATGAGATTTGTAACAATTTGGGAGAGGACATAGGGCACACCGGAGAACCCTGGCGGCGGCTGTAATTGAGATGGGTCGAAATGCCTATGAATAAACTGGACATGGAACTGGTCCAGTCAGACACTCAGGAACAAAGGTTTAATGAGCAAGAGGAGCCTCAAGCGATGGAATGGACGTAGCAGATACAGTTACATAGTTTACTCCCATTCCAACTCCATGCCCTACTATTCGAGGAAGACACACACCCCCCCCCCCCACCCACCCTTTCCCAATCTGAAAACTGACTTTTTCGATTAGAAATTTCCCGCTCCTCGAGAGATAACTGATCCATGACGACCATGAGATCAGTCATCTCTCGCGTTATGCCGGCCCTCTATTTCCCAGTCCAAGAAGCCATTTTTGTTTTAAAAATAGGTCATCCAAGATGGCCACTAGGCAAATTGACCAATCATGTTTGAACAAATGAGGTTCATTTCTTGCACTAGCTGAAATTGTTTGAGCATCATTATGTCAATCAGAAAAGTTGTTTTGGAGATTCTTAAGTCTGTTTTTAACAACTGGGACACGCTATAATTGCAACTTTAGCAGTTTGGTCCGAAATGTTAACGTTTACAAAAATTATTGAAGTTCAAAAGCCTATGATCATAGGGTCTTTTCAGCCAAGTTTGGTTGAAATTAGGCCAATGGAAATTAGTTGTAGCCCTTTAACCGATTTTAAAGAAATATTTGGAATATCCAATATGGCTTCCGGAAAAATTGACAGATACAATTTCTGTATATACATTTGTAAGTTTAGGAGCAGTCTTTTAATACAAAAGTTGACTTTTCCGAAAATCCAAGAAGGCTAGCTCCCGCTAAAACTAATCAATCAGATTTCTGTTTACAGGTTCACAAGCTTGGGTCAATAGGACAACACGGTCCTTTCAGGCAAGTTTGGTTGAAATGAGGTCAATGGCTAATGCGTAGTCTATATGTATTAAAGGATTTTCCAGAAATTATGGGAAAATCTGAGATAGCTGCTGAAAAAAATTGACCAATTAAATTTCTGTAAGCAAGTCCTGAAGTCTACCGCTATAGGTCATTAGAGCCAAGTTTGGTTGAAATCAACCAATCAGTTAATGAGTTGTCATCTTTTTACAGATTTCACAGACATTTTCAGAAACCCCCAGATGTCCACCAGTAAAATTGACCAATAAAAGTTCTCATTAGAAGTGAAGGAAAAACAACGCAATAAGATCTGCCTATCCTAGTTTCATTGAAATCGGTTAAGAAGGAGTAGCATTTTCAGGAATCCCCGGAAATGTTTGGAAAATTCAAGATGGCCGCCTAAAGAATTTACCGATCAAGTTCCTGTATATAAATTTGGAAGCCTACCATCATAGGGTCATTCCAGTGAATTTTGGTTGAAATTGACTTAGGGGTTAATGTGGATTAGTCTTTTAAAGCCAACGCTCATGGAGGGACGAAGGGTGGACAGTTGCTCTTCTATAAGTTCCCTTATGGTTCCAGTCAAGTTAATTTCAAAATATTTAAAACCAACAGCTTGCCTGTAAAGCAGTCTTGAAACTGAGCGCCTCAAATTTCAAGTGTCGAAACATAACAAGAACAGAATATAATAACCCTTTCACGGACAAATTCTTTACAATATAAAACTTATTTTGTTAAATATTTTGGAACTAATTTGACTTGAAGCCATTGCTGCCTAAGGCAGCAATGGCTTCCAGTCAAATTAGTTTCAAAATATTCAACAGTTTATGGTTGCTGCAAAAATTAGATATTGGGAACTCATCGGTGAAAGGGTTAAGTGCCCTATAACGACATGCATACCTGGTGATAACTGATTCAATGATTATGATAGCAGGTAGCCTCTTCTAATACGATCTGATGGCAGGTGGTATAGATGCTTGAACCTTTTCATCTAATGTCGTGTCGATCACATCACGGTATTTCAATGTCACCTGTGACAGAGAGAAAGAAAGAGAAAGAGAAATAAGTTTTAACCTGGTAATTTTCTAATTTGAACAAAATCTAAATTTTTGTCTAGTGAAATGCCCATATGCAAGCTAAGAGAAGAGTATTATTGACCCTTCAATGGCTAAATTTAGTCAAGAAAATCAGAATGTTTCCTTATTGAATGTCCATTTTCAAGCCAAAACGACAAAAAAATAAATTAAAATGCCACTAGAATGACTAATTCGCTTATCAAGCCAGTTATTCCAGTGTTAAAATGCAAATGGACATTCCTCAAGACCATTACAAAGGCTGTTTGGGCGTCTTCGGCAGGTAGGGCTAAAGAAATTTTACAGCTGGAATGACTGACTCGATCAATGAGATTTTGGCCTGCAAATGACCATTCCTCAAGACCGCTGCCAAAGTTGGATTTGGCCAGCTTCACCATTCACTGGATGGATTTTAGTATTAAATGATTAAATCATATGATGTCATAATTAAATACATCACATTTAGGGCGACTTCACAATCAATTATGGCGCGATTTAGTCCGCCAAATTGTACAAATTGTATGTTTTTGCTATTTACAAAACATTCTATTTTATATTTCTATTGAATATTTTGAAACTAATTTGACTTAGCGCTGTTGCTACCTATACAGCACCCAGTCAACTTAGTTTTAAAATATTCAACAGCTTAACTGCATAGTTTCAGCGAGTGCAGTGATCGATCGATCGCAACACAGCGTGGGTTGAGATTAGCTACAGATGGGCGTGGCATAGCATCGATTCCTGGATTCCTCCATTGTCAGAAGTCACTATAATTGAACGACCTATAGTAGTTATATATCTATGTGGCGCCTGTGAAGACGGTGATGGATAGCTTACTTTTCCTGTTTTATCATCGATAAATGATAGTGTATGTTTTCTCCAATGATCAGTCTTCTCCTTTTGGCCTTCAAGTGGTTTGCTGTAGTCGTATTCATCAATCCTATCCTAGAACAATAAGAAATTTCACACACATTTATTAAACTGAAATACAGATCAAAGTTTAACCATTTAACCCTCGAATTTGTTCAAGAAAATTTAAATTTTCTCACAGAAAATGTCTATTTGCAGACCAACAGGGACTTTTTTTTTTTAATTTACCATTGAAAATGCCTGGCTCGATTAACCCTTTAACACTCATATCAGCCAAAAACAGCTTCAACAGTGGTCTTGAGAAATGCCCATTTGCAGACCAAGTGAAGACTACTTTTGAAAATTTATCACTGGAATGACTGGCTCAATTACCGAGCCAATCATTCCAGTGGTGAATTTTCAAATATAGTCTTCTCTTGGTCCTCAAATAGATATTTTCTAGGAGAAAATTAAAATTTTCTAGAATAAATTCGAGGGTTAGAGGGTTATTATTCAGGTACAGTACAGCCGAGAAATAAGTAATACTTGTTTAAACAAGAGGCCTAAGGGCCTGTGATGCTCACCTGCACCATTAGCATTTCAAACATTTGCATTTAAACATACACATTTCTTTACATTAAACAAGATGACCACCGGAAAAATTGACCAATCAAAATTCTGAATGGAAGTTATGGAGCCTATCACCATAGAATACATCTGACCAAATTTGGTTGAAATATGTCAAGCAGCTATGGAGGAGTAGCATTTTGACCATTTCCGGTAAATTTTTCACAAAATCGAAGATTTTTATCCCAAAAATTGATGAATCAAAATTCTGAATGGAAATTCTGGGGCCCATCACCACAGGATCCTTTCAGCCAAATTTGGTTGAAATCACTCAGAATGGTAATAAGAAGAAGCAAGTTGACAATTTCCAGTACATTTTTAATAAAATCTAAGATTTTCACCCCCAAAATTGATCAATCAAAATTCTGAATAGAAGTTCTAGAGCTTACCACCATCGAATCCATCTGGCCAAATTTGGTTGAAATATGTCAAGCAGCTAAGGAGTAGCATTTTGACCATTTCAAGTAGATTTTTCATAAAATCTAAGGTTTTCACCCAAAAAATTGATCAATCAAATTCTGAAAAATTTGTCTGCCACCATAGGATTCTTTCAGCCAAATTTGGTTGAAATCGGTCAAACCATTAAGAAGCAATTTGACGGATGGATGGACAGACGGACAGCCGCCATGGCATAAGCTCACTTGGCCTTTCAGGTCAGACGAGTTAAAAAACACAAAACATGTTAATTAGTACAATTTTGAATATGAAGAAGGAAATGTTCTAAGGTACCAATGAATTCTAATCAAATTAAGTCCAAAGTATTCAACAAAATTTTACTAATGTGTTTCTGTTTTTGTTTTGCAGAGTTGTACCGCAAATAGCAACTATAGACAACCACACCTCCATTATAACATTCACAAGCATATAACAGTGCCAATATCTAACCATGTGCTCACCCTACCCATACAGCATACTAATCAGCACACCAAGCTAAGTAAAGTCTGCATGGAAGCAAGCAAAGAATTCACCTTTCCAGAGTATCCATCTATCATCTGACGTCATAATCAGCTAAGCATTACGTCATAAATGATTCTATTTGGCCCATATTTAACTCTTAATAGTCTGACACGCTGCGCGAATTCTATGTCTCAACTATTTAATAAACATGCTGTTGAATATTTTGAAACTAATTTGACTGGACACTGTTGCTGCTATAGGCAGCAACAGCGCCCAGTCAAATTAGTTCCAAAATATTCAATAGCTTACCTGCAGTTTTCTGGAACTTGATAAGTCAGGGAATTCAAGTCAGGGGATCAATCCCAACACGAACGAGGTGTGGGTGGAGCTTAGCTAGAGTTGGGCGAGGTATAGCTAAAATTGAAAAGTTCCATTTGGTTTGGTGAAGAGATAAATAGTGGATTCAACTATACACCTGTGCAAAAGTTAAGCACCAGCAAAAACAATAGAACGTAGAAACATGATGGTACAACTAGGCTGCCATACTTTTTGTCCCCGCGTTAGCTGACATAATTCCAAGTACGAAATGCACATGCATGCATGACTTCACGCCGCTTGATGTCCGTGCGTGGCGGGAAACAGCACACGTGTTCAGTTATGTAAAAGTCCAGTTTGAGGTGTAGAACATTACATACAGATTTAGGCGACAAGATTAGGAATTTTGTGTTCATGACCGTGGTTTATTTGTACAGAGAGAATTAGCTCTTGATTGTGAACCGCTATGGCAAGACGAAGGTTAAGTGATCGTGTGAAATGGCAAATCATAGGCATGCATACCACTGGTATGTCATGCAGAGAGATTGGCAGACAGCTGAACATTAACCATACTGTAATCAGTCGTTTGATTGCAAAACATGGGCAAACTAACGAGGTGAAGGACAGGCCTAGATCTGGAAGACCGAAGAAGACTACTGCCCGTGATGATCGAGCCCTAGTACGCCTTGTTAGGAGATCTCCATTCACCAACAGCAGAGTGCTCAGCCAGCAATGGGAAACGCGCAATAGAGTGTCAATGTCTACCGTCAAAAGGAGACTGTATGCTGCTGGCATGAAAGCTAGGAGACCTGTCAGACGTCCTCTCCTCACTGCACACCACAAAGAGAGAGGAGCGTCTGAGGTGGTGCAACGAAAGAAGACACTGGAACATGAGATCCTGGAGACGGGTACACTGGTCCGATGAAAGTCGGTTCCTGCTTCATGCCACAGATGGTCGAACTTGTGTATGGAGGTCCAGACGCACGGCGTACGACCAACGTAACATCATGGAAGAAGTTCCATTTGGTGGAGGTTCCGTTAGGATATGGGGGTGCATCTCATTTGATTGTAAGCTGGATCTGTTAACTGTACCTGGAACACTAAATGGACAAAGATATCAAGATTCCATACTGGATAGAGTTGTGGTCCCTCATTTTGTAAATCATGCACCTGGAACCCACCCTATATTCATGGATGACAACGCCCGACCACATCGTGCTAGAGCTGTGCATGAATACCTCCGCCAGAATGCCATCGAAACCCTACCATGGCCAGCAAGGAGCCCTGACATGAACCCTATTGAGCATATCTGGGACATTCTGGGAAACATGGTGAGAAGGAGGGATCCTCCTGTGCAGAACCTACAGGAATTAACAGACGCACTCCATCTTGAATGGCAACGAATACCACAATGGCGTATCAGTCGGTTGGTGACCAGCATGAGACGTCGTGTCCAGGCCGTCATCCAGGCACAAGGTGGATATACCCGGTATTAATAATGACAGTCTCAAACTCGTGCACAGATGTTAAACTTCGTTTTCAGACACCATTAATGACAATCTAGCCACGTGTGTCAACTGTAGGGCAATAGTTGTCAGTTGTGTCAACGTAACCATATTCAGGCCTCGTTTTCAAGTTCAAACAAAAACATACAGTGTTTCCCCACCATCATAATCAGCATTCCTCTAGTTGCATTATTACCTCTTGCACTAAGATGGATGGGTACATAAATGTTTATGCTATTGCTTTCTTCATAGCACATGAATATACCCTCGCATGTGCGTAAAAATAGGGTGGTGCTTAACTTTTGCACAGGTGTATATATGACGTCATAATCAGTTACGTCACATGTAGGCTGACGACACAATCAAAATGTTTAATGAATCATGCACATAACTAAGTCTGTCATGAGCCTTGAACAGTCTGTCAGTTGTATGAATTGTATGGCTTTAACATTTACTAAAAGCTATGTTAAATATTTTGAAACCAATTTGACTGTGCTAACATTCAGCAGCAACAGTATGGTAGCACTGTCACACTGGTAGCAACAGTATCCAGTCAAATTAGTTTCAACATATTCAACAGCTTACCTGTATAAGTAACGTGAAAATGGAATTCTGAGAATTCAGGATTCAAAGTATATAATTCAATCACAGCACGAACAACGCATGGGCAGAGCTTAGCTAGATGGGTGGGGTATGGCTAAAACTGGACTCATTAATTGAAACCAAAAATGGTGGTTTGTTATCCATCTTAAAGGACCACCATACTGACGCTCCTGAAAGCAGCTGGGAACATGTTTGCCTGTAATTACTTACCTTGAAATCTTCTCGGGCATGCGCACCACGGGTCTCCTTTCTCTTCTCCGCTCCCTCGATGGTGGACATAGCATTCAACATTAAGTTCTGCAGCTCCAAAGATTCCACTAAATCGGAGTTCCATATCATACCTCGATCAGATAACTGCAGAAATGATTCAAAAGATTGGTACAGTCAAAGTTAATCATAACTCAAAGTAGAGTAAAGTCCTGGCCTAATGGACCGTTCCAATTTATCCATTCATCATCTGACATCATAATCAACTAAGCGACGTGTAGGATGACGTCATAATTAACTATGGCATGAATGACTTGATTTAGTCCATCTTTAACGCTTACTAGTCCGACACGTTGTACGAATTGTATGTCTTTACCATTTAATAAACGTTCCGTTGAATATTTTGAAAATAACTTGACTGGGCGCTGTCGAAATAAGGCCTTTTTACACACACACAACGCCAAAAAAGGCTGGTGCAGGTAATTTTGTAATCCTGGTTGCAGAGGGTGTATGTGTATTTCTGGCATACACTATAATGTCAATTAGGGCTGAAACGATACACGTTTGTTTCACGATACAATACGTATTGTAATACATTACTATATACATGAATGATGTATGTGTTTTGAATAAATAAGCCCAATGTGGTGTTATATTTTCTCACTAATAGCATCTGTACAACTAGTGTTATGCCATCTACAGCGCGTAGTAATGAATTAGTAGGAATTGCTGATGTAATGAAACGAAATAAATCTTAGCATATGATGATTTAATTACGTACGAATTAATATAATTTTTTAAGTTATCAAATTGAATTAGAGCCACGAGTCCCTAATTCAAATTCACAACTAAACCTACGAAATTTATTTATATGGAATGAAATCGTCATATGTTAAGATTTTTTCCGTTTCATTACATTTGAAGTACACAGTTTAATCCTATAAAAGTATACAGTTTCAACAATTTTATTTTCAAGCATTTTGAAAATCTTTAAAATCATGCATCAAATCAGACAATGAAATTCTTTTTACATGTATCATTAGTATTAAATACTCATTAACTGATTGACTGGTACAAGGCAAGCCAGCAGAATACATTTTACATGGGGTTTAACTCTGGATCTACTGAATATTTTGAAAACAATTTGACTGAAAGTTGTTGGTGGCTTAGCCACCAACAACTTTCAGTCAAATTGTTTTCAAAATTTTCAGTCTATCCAGAGTTAAACCCCATGGAAAATGTGTAGTCTTGAGAAATTCAGTAGGCAGACAGTTAGTATTGGGAATTCAACAATGATAGCAATAATTCAGACTATTACCATACTAACCTGTAAGTCATCCATTTGCCTATAATGAGCTTGCATCCTCTTACAGCCTTCCTTAAGGAGTGGACCATCTCTGAAAACACTAGCATGTTCTTGCATGGTCTGAAACAACATGACATCAATAGATGGAAATAAAGGCTAAATGTATTGCTGAATTATTTGTGTATATTCTATTCATAAACTGGACAAACCTTTAACCCTTTAAATGGTCACGCCGGCCAAAACCTGCCTCTACAGTCGTCTTGAAGAATGTCCAATTGGAGATCAAGATAACTTTTTTTGTTAATTTATGACTGAAATGACTGGCTCGTTAATCGAGCCAGTCATTGCCAATCGAGCCAGTCATTTCAGTGATAAATTTTCAAAAACTGTCTTATCTTGGCTTACAAATGGACATTCAAACACCATAAATTTATAATACGGAAAAATTAGTTACCTCTCCGGGATGTAGAAATTGTTTGAATGTAGCTTTCGCGACCATCTCGGTCACTTCTTCAGCACTAACTGACGGTCGCTGGCAACGTCACTCTGGTCAGTTCCTGTGGACCAGAGTGACGTTGCCAGCGACTGTCAGTTAGTGCTGAAGAAGTGACCGAGATGGTCACGAAAGCTACACTCAAACAATTTCTACATCCCGGAGAGGTAACTAATTTTTCCTTATTATGAATCATCCTGGGATCGGGACCAACTTTTTCGGAAATAGCATAAATTTAATTTTCTTGAAAAATCTTGAACATTAAAGTGTTAAAGGTGAACACAGATGAAGAGTGTTAAAAACACGCCAAATTATACTTTTATATAATTTAAAATAAACTAAATTATCTGCATATTTTCTAAGTCCTTAAGCCAATAGTAAATTTTGCCACGAAATGTAATTTTCTTCAATTTCGCATGATAATCAGAGTGAAGTCATAACTAGAGCTTGGCGGTATTGGCATTTCCGTGGCAGTATTGGTATCATATAAAAATACCACAGCATCGCAGTATATCGTCATCAGTGTGTTGGAGAGTTGGTTATAGGTGACAACAATATACTACAAATTTAGATCACTTGTTTTCACTTCCATCTCCATTTACCAGTTCAATAGTTCAAATAAATAGTCTGCATGATCTGTAGCGAAATCAACACTAAGCATTAGCGAATGCTTACTTTCAAGATTTTATTAGATAACCATTTTTTATTGATGTAATATCATTTGTAGGAATATCAAGCGTGTCGTCAGAGGCGTGTTCGATAGCCTAAGTGGTTAACTATAATTTATTTGCCATGGCCAAAAGAGTAGTCAGACTGATTGCAGCTGTAGGATGTTTCCACTATTACAGCCGCAGAATACAGTAATCATACATAAATTGGAGTGCGCTATTGTCTAGCTGGATTATTCCGATATTAATGAATTCGATCAGCAAACAATCAATTTTAATTCCGCAATTCACTTTTCCAGAGTATCTATCGATCATCTGACCTCATAATCAGTTCAGCACGTGTATGATTACGTCACAATCAATACGTCACAAAGAGTTCCATATAGACCGTCATCAAATCTCACAGTCCGACACGTTGTATGAATTGTATGTCTTTGTAGTTTTTTGCTATTATTTAATAAACATGCTGTTGAATATTTTGAAACTAATTTGACTGGGTGTTGTTGCAAATTAGTTTCAACATTTTTCAATTTCAGGAATTTCGAGGCCTGAATTATTGTGTCATGGACAAATCCACACTGACACAGTAGCTAGGATCTATGAATGTAAGTTTAATTTAACATATAAATTCTTAAACAGCTGTCTCTACAAGCCAACTGAAACTCAATGAGAATATACTGTGAGACTCACTCAATAATGCATGTCTTCCTATGTCATATCGGGATCCAATCGCGTATATAAAACAATACATCGGGAACATGCCAGCCAACGGTTGCAGGTACTTGCATGCAACGGCTTATAATTGAACAGTCCGTTGTTGATGCATAATGTGTAGCGAGACTAGTTCCCAGCCTATGTAGTAATGCTAGCGGAAATACAATGGAAGTTTGTCTGTGACACATGCGTGCTGTCGCTTATTTATAGAATTTGACAGACAGATGTTATCGATCTTTTAGATGTTTGAAAATGCTAAATTTTGTTGTAAATAGCATGCTTCATATCAAAAAGTTGTTGAAACTTTTCTGTTTTCCACGATCAGATATAACTACCATTCCGGGCTTTGTCACTTACACGACCATTTTTTCGTTCACGCTAATTTTACTTCACGTAACCGACACGCGAACGAAACGATCGTTCGCGCCAAATTTTGAGGGCTGGTTACCTAGTTGAATAAAATGGTGAGAACGGCATAAAATACAGTTTATGCCTGGTTAGTATTAATGTGGTTATCAGATCAATTTAATCCATGCCACTGCCCATCAGTATTGTTGTAGATGATCAGTTTGGTATGATCCGTGACCACGGCGAGGGTTAGGTTTTGGTGGCAATTGTTACAAGTTTTAAAATACACCTTATCCTCAAGCCCAATCGCTTAGACGATATATCATGATATCGCAATATTTTCCTAGATATTGTTATCATCTTCTAAAAGCCAATATCGCCCAGATCTACCTTTGAGACTAATTATATTTGCCAAGTTCCACCCCAATCCATACCTTCTGCATAGCCAGTCTGAGGTCGGCGGTTTTCGTGCCACCTTTGGCGTAACGCAGCTTGTCCATGTTAGCCACAGACTCCTCACCAGCATTCTACAGAACAAATAAACAACAACAGTAACAAGAGGCCCAAGGGGCCTGTATCGCTCACCTGGACCATAGGCATTTCAACTAGAATAGTCATTAACAATAAGTAGAACTCTAATGAGTTGAGCAGACTTGTAACAAGAAAACAGAGGCCATGTTTCTTTATGTATCAACTTCTCTTGAACAAGCTTTAATGGCCCTTAGTCATCAATATCATATCTCTAAAATTTCGGCCCAATCCGTTCAGTGGCTCTGGAGATGAAGTTGCTTTCAAGAAAACCAGGCCATCCAAGACGGCCGCCCAACCATTTGGCAAATCAAGTTCCCTTGAACAAACTTGGTTCAGCTCGTGTCCTAAATGATATTTTATGAGTTTTGAATCAATCGCTCAAACAGTTTCGGCGAAGATTTTTAAAGCCATTTCTAAAAATCGACCAAAATCCAAGATGGCCACCGAACAAATTAGCCGATTGGCTTCGCATGAACAAACTTGAATCTCTACAACCGAAGGATGCTTCCTGCCAAATATAATTGAAATCAGCCCAGTAGTTCTAGAACACATTTTAATTTTCCCATTGCTTTAGTATGGGAGCTTTTGGCGGGAAAATGATCCAAGAGGGCCGCCAAACAGTTTATCCACCAGTTTCAAAAATTGCAAATTTGAGATCAGAATACCAAAAAACATAAAAAAACAATTTCAGCCTCAAAATCCATCAAATAAAAAACCCAATATGGTCGCCAAACACACTATATTTTGATTGGCCAAGGGATGCCATGTTTTTTGCCAGATCAACTTCCCTTGAACAAACTTTAATGGCCCTTACTTAGTCCCTAATCCTATCTGCCAAATTTTGGCCTGATCCCTTTAATGGTTCTGGAGAATTCGTTTTCGCTAAAACTAGGTCAACCAAGATGGCCACCAACCTACAGGACCAATCAACTTCCCTTGAACAAACTTTGTTCAGGTCTTGCCCTAGATCATATTTCATGTGGTTTGCTTCAATCCACCAAGTGGTTTCGGAGAAGATTTTTAGACATTTCTAAAAATCGGCAAAAAACCAAGATGGCCATTGGCCAAATTGGCTGATCGGCTTCGTTTGAACAAACTTGGATCCCTATGGCCTAAGGATGCTTCTTGCCAAATATAACTGACATAGGCCCAGTGGTTCTTGAGAAGTCATTTATGGAAAAGTTGACGGCCAGACGACGGATGGTCGCCATGGCATAAGCTCACTTGGCCTTTCAGGCCAGGTGTGAAAGGCCAGGTGAGCTAACAATACAAGAGGCACAAAGGCCTGTGCTGCGCAGCTGCAGTACTAAACAAGGCAAATCAATAAATTGATGTATGCTCCCCGAAGGCATACTCTGCAGAGAAACTGAATGGATAAAAGCAAAATCTAAGTTTCTCTATATAAACACACTTAGACTTTGCTTGGCACCATCTGAAAAATACATATAAAAACTATGTTCAAAATGAACAGAGATATTTTCTGTAATAATCAATACCAAGTTTGGTGACCATATGTGAAAAAGTCTTGAAACTATGGCCCTGAGAAACATTTTCTGTGATATTCAGTCGACTATGAAAAGCAGGTCAGCATGACCTACTTTTCATACTCCGCACACCTTCTCCCTAAGATGCATCCACATACCAAGTTTGGAGACCATATGTGAAAAAGTCTTGAAACTATGCCCTGGACAAACATTTTCTGTGATATTCAGTCAACCATGAAAAGTAGGTCACCATGACCTACTTTTCATACTCCGCACACCTTCTCCCTAAGATGCATCCACATACCAAGTTTAGTGACCATATGTGAAACGGTCTTGAAACCATGCCCCGGACAAACCTATATATGGTGAACGGATGGACGAACGGACAGATGGACAAAGCGGCGACAATATGCTCCCGTGAAATTTTTGTGGGGGAGCATAAAAAGACCAGAAACTAAAACTTTAGTAAGTTTGTGAGAATAACTTTAGTGAGTTTGTGAGAATAACTTTAGTGAGTTTGTGAGAATAACTTTAGTAAGTTTGTGAGAATAACTTTAGTGAGTTTGTGAGAATAACTTTAGTGAGTTTGTGAGAATAACTTTAGTGAGTTTGTGAGAATAACTTTAGTAAGTTTGTGAGAATAACTTTAGTGAGTTTGTGAGAATAACTTTAGTGAGTTTGTGAGAATAACTTTAGTGAGTTTGTGAGAATAACTTTAGTGAGTTTGTGAGAATAACTTTAGTGAGTTTGTGAGAATAACTTTAGTGAGTTTGTGAGAATAACTTTAGTGAGTTTGTGAGAATAACTTTAGTAAGTTTGTGAGAATAACTTTAGTGAGTTTGTGAGAATAACTTTAGTGAGTTTGTGAGAATAACTTTAGTGAGTTTGTGAGAATAACTTTAGTGAGTTTGTGAGAATAACTTTAGTGAGTTTGTGAGAATAACTTTAGTGAGTTTGTGAGAATAACTTTAGTGAGTTTGTGAGAATAACTTTAGTGAGTTTGTGAGAATAACTTTAGTGAGTTTGTGAGAATAACTTTAGTGAGTTTGTGAGAATAACTTTAGTGAGTTTGTGAGAATAACTTTAGTGAGTTTGTGAGAATAACTTTAGTGAGTTTGTGAGAATAACTTTAGTGAGTTTGTGAGAATAACTTTAGTGAGTTTGTGAGAATAACTTTAGTGAGTTTGTGAGAATAACTTTAGTGAGTTTGTGAGAATAACTTTAGTGAGTTTGTGAGAATAACTTTAGTGAGTTTGTGAGAATAACTTTAGTGAGTTTGTGAGAATAACTTTAGTGAGTTTGTGAGAATAACTTTAGTGAGTTTGTGAGAATAACTTTAGTGAGTTTGTGAGAATAACTTTAGTAAGTTTGTGAGAATAACTTTAGTAAGTTTGTGAGAATAACTTTAGTGAGTTTGTGAGAATAACTTTAGTGAGTTTGTGAGAATAACTTTAGTGAGTTTGTGAGAATAACTTTAGTAAGTTTGTGAGAATAACTTTAGTGAGTTTGTGAGAATAACTTTAGTGAGTTTGTGAGAATAACTTTAGTGAGTTTGTGAGAATAACTTTAGTAAGTTTGTGAGAATAACTTTAGTGAGTTTGTGAGAATAACTTTAGTGAGTTTGTGAGAATACAAGGATCATTCCATGTCAAGACAACCGATGGGTGTTGCATTAGCAATTCAGATTTCCAAGATTCTTTGTATAGTGGTACAGTAGTATGGTTTAGGAAATCCTGCACAATTTCACTACCCAAATCCCAATATTTTTGGAGATATGGATGCTAGAACAGCAAGGGAGTCCACCACATGTGACGTCATTGTCATTTTATAGCATTTTCAAGTTTACAAATTCTTAACCTGACATCCAATTGCAATAAAACTTTCAGTGCTTGGTCACGAAATATGCAGGGAATAATAATTTTTGTGCTTGTGTTGGTAACCTAGGTAACATTAAAAATGAAGATTTATTCAGTGACAAATTTTCAGACCCACTTGTGATTACAATTATGTTAAAACTATTAGAGTTACAAACTTAATACTTGATGGGTCAATTACATATATATTTGTTAGTTTACACACAAAAGAAAAAATATGTGGTTCTTAACAGTTTTGAAACATAGGCCCTTGAAATTGGCCCAACCTGAAAATGATCCCAAATTCAACTGTCAGGATGACCATGTGGGATAGGTGCAAGAAACTTGTGCTTTACAGACAAAAAAGCATTAGGTGTGCTCTACAACATATCCAAAATTCTATTGGAATTGGATGTCAGGTTAAGAATTTGCAGAGCTATGAAAATGCTACAAAATGGCAATTGCTTCACATGTGGTGGGCCCCCTTGCTGTTCTAGCATCCATATCTCCAAAAATATTGAGATTTGAGGGCTAAAATTTTGCAGGATTTCCTAAAACGTACTAATAATACAGTAGAGAGAGAATCATGATAATCTGAATCGGTCATGCAACAAGATTTCTGAAAATTGGTTGCCTCGACACGGAATGACCCACAAGCTAAGGGTCTACCATCAAAGCGTGGTTAAATTACACGGATCTGATCTGTCTATTAAACCCTCTAATGGTCAAATTTGGTCAAGAAAATTTTAAATAACTACCTTGAGTGTCTGTCTACAGGCCAAGAGAACACAATTTTTGAAAATTTATCACTGGAATGACTGGCTCGGTTATCGAGCCAGTCATTCCAGTGGTAAATTTTCAAAAAGATGTATTTTCTTGGCTTGTAAATGGCCATTCAATAGGCCATAACCGACGGCCATTAAAGGGTTATATAAATTATGTTTAATAATCAATTATGTCACCTGTTAGCTGACATCAGAATCAGAATGATGCGTCCTAACTCGGTCAAGAGTATCAAAATGTCTGTACAAATTATATCTCCTTGACGAATCCACAATTAAAAAAAAAATTATGTTGAATATTTTGAAACTAATTTGACTCAAAAATCCATTCCAACATGGGTAAGAAGCGTGTGGAGCTTAGCTAGGGGGGGGGGGGGGAACAGAGGTGGATCCATCTATTGGTCAAGCAGTTCTTCTTCTTCTTCTTCTTTTCGTTCACTGATCATACCGCCAGTCCTGTAAGTGACTATCGACATGATCATAAGCGTTAAGTGCATGGATCCATGGTTTATTAGAGTGCGCCGTGCGGCCTGGAACCTCCGTCTTCAGCACTCGAGGTTTCTGTCAGGGTTACCTCACCCTTACCTCCTTTAGTCGCCTCTTACGACACGCAGAGGATACGGAAGGTGTATTCTAAGCCCCACCTACAGGGCAAGGCCAAGCAGTCTTTTCAATGATTTACTGTCACTCTCAGTAAATACAGGATGACCAGTGAGAAAATTGACCAATCAGATTTTTACGACATAGAAATAATGAATCCTACCACCTGAAGGTCTTCCAAGACATGATTAATCAGCCGAGCAAGTCATTCCAGTGATACAGTTTCAAAAATAGCCTTCTCTGGGTCTGTAAATGGATATTTTCTATGAAATAATTGAAATTCTCTTGACCAGATTTGATCATGAAAGAGATAGGTAAATCTATACACTGACATATCGCCTAAATTCCAAAGGAATTGTATGAACATGATATCTGATTAACCCTTTAATGGTCGTGCCGGCCAAAACCGGCCTCTGTTACAGTCTTGTTTAGTGTCCATTTACAGGCCAAGAGAATACAATTTTTTTTCATTCCAGTGATAAATATTCAAAAATCGTATTCTCTTGGCCTGCAAATGGACATTTAATAGGCAGATATTTACATTTTCTTAAAATAATGGTTAACTCACCGATTTCAGATCTCCTATCTTGTCGCCAGGTTGAGTCAGTTCCGTAATCGTATTTGCACATGCACGGCCGAAAATAACCAGATCAAGAAGTGAATTAGCGCCAAGACGATTAGCTCCATGCACCGACGCAGATGCTGCTTCACCGCAAGCATAAAGACCAGGAACTATTTTGTCTCCAGCAAGATCAGTTGTAAGAACCTGTTAACATAAGATTGATATGATAAACACGTGTTATTCTTTCTGAACTTGCAGCGACATTGTGCCAAGGGAACAAAATGTAGAAAATTTTAAATTCTGAAAATAAGTAGGCTCATAGTTGGTATTGCCTGTGGCAGCGAAGTTTTTGATTACTGTATATCATTTTGCAGCCCAGGGAATGACTTTTTTTTAAATTTACCACTGGAATTACTGGCTCTGTTACCAAGCCAGTCATTCCAGTGGTAAATGAAAAAAAATAGTCTTATGTTGGCCTGCAAATTAACATTTCTCAAGACCACTACAGAGGTAACTTTTGACTGGCTTGACCATTAAAGGGTTAAATTCACACACAAGGGGTTAATAGAATTGTGGAATTTATTTATCCACATCTTTATTAAATTATTTAATTTCTAAGAATCCATATTTTACCTGTCCTTTGTAATTAGTGGGAACTCCGCCCATATTATAATGTACAGTTGGCAGGACAGGTATTGGCTCCTTGGTGACATCAACGCCGGCGAATATCATGGCTGTTTCCGAGATTCCGGGGAGACGCTCGTGGAGTAGCTCAGCAGGAAGATGGTGTAGCTGAAGGTACACATGGTCTTTATCCTTTCCCACACCTCTGCAAAGACAATAACAACAAGCATTCTGTAAGTATACATGTACCCTACCTTGGTGATAAATCAAATTGATAGCCGAAAACTACATTAAAAATTGACAAGAAGCAGCTGAAACCTGAACTTGAGCTGTAACTTCTCATAACAAAGAAATATACCAAGTTTCAGTTGAATACAGTAAAGGAGAAAGAAAAAAGCGGATATTTATGTACCTTTGTATATCATGAGAGGGGACATAACTCCATCAATAAATTGACAGAAATGCCTGAAGCTCAAACCTATCTGTAACTTCTCATACCAAGGCAATGCACCAATTTTCAGTTGAATATACTGGAGTGCGAAAGAGTGTGCAAAACTTATATTTTTCATATTTCATAAGTGGGAAGGGTGTGAAAAAAAGTGCGGTAAACAAACTGTGACAGACACAGATGGAGTGCAAACCTATAGTCAGCCCAGCTTTACCCCTAGGAGACTAATAATAACTTACGGCATTAGCATCCATGACACTCAAGCTGGGAAAAAATTACTTCAGCAGTGGTCTCAAATGTTGTATTGCACCGATAGAATATGATTTATAGATTCCATATCATTCATATCATGTCACATTCCCTGATCTGTATCGCAATTATCTGTTTTGTAATATCGAGTAAATGTTGAACAGTGATCGACACCATTTTGTCTCCTCAAGCTATTGTGTGTGATGTCATGTAAGCTCCAATGCATCACATTCTTTATTATGTAATGCTCATCCCATTGAATATTTTGAAACTAATTTGACTGGAAGTTGTTGCTGCCATAGCATGACACATTACTTTAAAATTATACAGACTATATGTTCTAAACTTGTGTCATCCAAATTTAAATGTGGAAGATATCCATCAAGTGCTGATGTTATGAAACCATCTTTCAGTTAGCCCCTTTTTATGCGGATGCGTCTGTGGATCCGGTATCTGAAAATGTGAATTGCCGTACCCTTTCCATGATCGTTTCTATTACTGCAAGCCCATGCTTGACATGCGGATATGTTGCGATTTAATCATCTCATGCCAGCACTGGTGTCTGCAATCGTCAAGTTGAGGATGCAGGTCAAGAGAATTTACAATTAAAACAATTGTCTCAGTAACCGAACCAGCCATTCCAGTGGTCAATTTTCAAAAATAGTCTTCGCTTGGCCTGCAAATGGACATACAATAAGGAAATATTCTGATTTTCCTGACAGAATTTGGTCATTAAATGGTAATTAATAGTCGGCGTTCATAACGCGAAGTAAACAGGTAAATCTAAAGCACCGGCGATATTTTGCTGGTGTGTCGTTGACATCATAATCTCGTGGTTTCTCGCTCTCGTTACGAGAAAATGGATGCGCCCGAGGAGTCAGGTTTTCGACCGTTTTGGGCATATTCATTTTATTATTTCTCGGCAATGGAACAATGTATTTTATATTTTTTTGCAGCAACTATTTCAGATTATAGTATATTTTTAGTTGACTTATTCCCGATTTTCACTGGAATTTCGCTTTAACCTCTTGGTCTGCAAATGGAGATTTCTCATTATTTGAATAAACATTAAATAGTTAATAGTTGTGGAATTAGTCAGAGCTGATGCATGTTACACACTAAAGGATGATACAAATTTTCAAAAATACTACATTCAACTTCTGTAGATTGAAGACTTTAATGGTTAAATTTTGTCCAGAAAATCTCCATTTCCTCATAGAAAATGTCTATTCGCAGAAGAGAAGACAATTTTGAGGAAATTTAGCATTGGAATGTCTGACTCAGTAATCGAATGTCATTCTCTTGGTCAGCAAATAGAGATTCCACAAGGTCATTGGGCCATTCCATATGAATTCAACACGGCCCAAAACCTGACCCTCTCCGACTTTGCTCAAATTTTGCACACTTGTTGGTATAACTGAGAAAATGACCTACACAAAATTTCAGATCTCGGTCATGACCCGGGTCTGAGATATGGGTCAGCAAGGTTTGGCCAAAATCATGCTTGACCGCCAAAATTTCGATGATATTAAATACTAAATCGGCCATAACTTCCTTATTTATTATCATACAGAACTGATCAATCGCTTGGTCTAAAGGTATTTGGAAACCCTATCCAGTGGTATCATTCATTTCTTTCTATCAGATAATACAAAAATATTGATTTTATCTGACATTGGGTGACCTTTGACCTTACCTACACCCGGAGTACCTCGTCGGACCAGGGAAATCTTGATGTCATTTGATAGTCATCTATCCTTTAGGTATATTAAACAAAATTACAGTGGGCAATGCAGGTGTTTTGGAGATATAGTCTGTCTAGTTAATGACATATACGGAGGTCAGTAGAATTATTTCTCCCACCCATAAATATTGACCAAACAATTGAAAATGGATGCCTGCACTTCAAAGGATGATGAATCGGTAGATCCCAGAACAACACATTTTGAAGAGATGATTCAAACGCTCAAAGACAAATTTCAGACAGCAGAATAGAAAAGTGTCCAAGTCCAAATATTAACCATATTGCCACAGAGCTGGAGCATTCAGCAAATTGAGCACGAATTTGGTGCCACAAATTATATGGCGAGAGCTCCTAAGAAATTAGTGACTGAGAAGGGAATTCTTTCAACTCCAAACGCAAAGCCAGGGAAGACACTTCCCAATGAAACTGTCAGTGGTTAAAGAATTTTATGAAAGTGATGATATGTCGTCGTCAAATGACCGGGAAGAAAGACTATGTATCAATTAGAACTGATGGTCAGAGTGCAAAAGAAACTTAGTCTGTGCAATTTCTGGGAATCCTACATATGTTTTAAAGATGAACACCCAAACTTAATGATTGGATTTTCTAAATTCGCTTCATTGAGACCATTGAGACTTGGTACCAGCCAAGGTATTGCTTCATGCAAGTGGAACCCACAGCGTGTGTGTGTGTTTGTACAATACATCAAAATGTGAAGCGTATGCTTGAAGAAGCAAAGGTTTCCAGTGTTTCTGAATTTAGAGTTCTTGTTGCAGATGACTACATGTATAATGGGACTGTAACGTATAAACACCTATTGGCCCGTCTAGCATTTAAACCAGCACAGCCCAACTGTTACATAGGAGAATGTGCTTTGTATGGTAATGTGAATGAACTCTTTGATTGCCTCAAAGATATATTTGCGAAGTTATCAATTGATGAAGTGAGATATAAATCAGCGGTTACCGTGAGGAAAACAATATTGGAAACACTTGTGAAAACAGCTCATGAATTTATTGACGTTCTCGTGGAAAAGTTACTTATTCTTCTACGACATGATTTCATTTCAAAAGAACAATCTGCATATATAAAGGAGATAAAGGAAGGAAACATGAATGGTGACGTCCTGATTATTGGAGATTTTGCAGAAAATTATACATTCGTCCTTCAAGATGGTGCACAAGGGTTTCATTGGACAAACACTCAAGCTACCATTCATCCATTTGTTGTTTATCATCGTTTTCCAATCGTAGATAATTTATCAACAGATCTAAAACACATCAGTTATGTGATAATATCTGACTGTCTCAAACACGATACAGTTGCTGTTCATTTTTTCAACTTTTGAATTTTTTTAAATCTAAGAACTTACCAATTAAGAGTGTTGTATTTCTCTGATGGTGCAGCACCTCAATATAACAGGAAAAATTTCCCCAACCTTGCTTACACGAGGATGACTTTGGTATGCTAGCAGTGGCATTTTTTGGAACTTTACATGGAAAAGGCCCTTGAGATGGAGTCGGTGGGACAGTCAAGCGACTTGCAACCAGGACTAGTTTACAGAGACCATATGAGGATCAAATCCAGACACCCAAACAGTTTTGTGAATGGACAAAAGATAATATTCCTGCAGTTGAATTTGTGTACATTAGCAATGAAGAATCGAAGAAGAGCGTGGAACTCTACAGGATCGGTTTGATTGTGCAGTAGCGATTTCAGGTATCCAAAAACTGCATGCATTCGCTGCAATTCCCGGATCACGATTTAGTCTCATAGTTAAAGACTTTTGACGCTCATCTGTATTAGGAACAAAGGTGCAGTCAGTGACACACCCAGTAAAGAGCCTCTTCTATGGAAGGAGCTTACGGGTTATGTAACATCTGAATATGATGGAAAATGGTGGCTCGCCTATGTTCTTAATAAGTCCATAAACACAGATGAGGTGAGACTGAAATTTTTTTGCATCCTTCTGGACCTTCTGTTTCATTTTCCTATCCAAGAAAGGATGATGAACTTCTAGTGCCTCGCAATGCTGTTCTGACTAAGGTAAATCCTACAACAGCTCCCGGGAGGAGCTACCAACTCAACGATAATGAAGGTAATGTTGCATCCAAGTTATTAAAAGTTAAGTATCGGTGAAGATTAAGGTATGCATCATGATACCATAGATCATTTCCATCAATCATTAAAAATATCAATATCTTATGACCCACCTGCTATTCCGACTTGTACACATAACTAAAACTGACACATATGTCTCCATTAGACATGTTAGAAGACTAGTTTCCAAATCTATCAGATACTAGGGCTGGGGTGAACATTTGAACCTTCGAACAATCGCGAACTCTAGGAAGACGAATCATATTCGAACATTTATTTGACGAATCTTGTGGTTCGCGAATCATACATTAATTTTTTTCTGCATGTAATTCCCATCTGTCTAAAAAGGCAAATATATGGAAATCATGACGAAAACGATTTACGAAGCACTTATTCTAGCCGTATATAAGTTTTGAATGATAAACCGTAATTCAGATTTACGACAATATTTTGAATTATTTTCGAGTAAGTTCAGCCCACACCCATGATAGCGTAATCATCCTAGAGTAACACATACCTTCCTCTCTTAAATGGTTTAATTTACCGGCAAATAACAAATATCGACATTACAAGCCAAGAAAATGTTGTTATCATGTGTATTACACAATCTCAACATATTACTGGCTTATAAGGTCTACGCGGCACACATGCTCTGTCAAAGAAAAGGCGAACGTGACATATTTTCTGTTATTTGCAAAATCAGCCATGATTTCTGAGAAATGAGTGTTCAAATTATTCTTCCATTACGTTTTCATTGGCTATTATAATGAATGCCAGTCAGTATATCCAATCAAAATGCGATGTGCTTTCTCTAATTAAAATTGAGGATGTTCAGCGTGCAATTGTTACCACCACAAATTGGTCAATGTCGTAAAATACTAGATATAGATATACAATTACAGTATAGATCGCACTAAATGAACTACCAGTAAAACCGCTGTTTAGAACAGTTTTCTCTACCAACTGCGTTTATATGGGCATATTTTTTTGCAAAATGTTATGCATTCTAATTATCTAGTAATATCTTGATACAAAATCCAGTTCAAAGTAGCCGAGAATTTGTATTCAGCAAAACTATTTTAGCTGTTTAAACTCAAGGAGATCTATCAGATCAATCAATGAGGTTCCCGTACTAGCCTGGTTCCCTGTATCGATTTATTTAACTAGTGTCGTCTATAAAACGCCAAGAAGTAACCAACTAACCATGCAATGAAACTTATTTGAGTGTATTGAACTTATCTGGCTGTTATATACTAACCATTTGTTGTGTATTTTGTCACTAAAGCCACTTGGAATTTGCAAATGATTTTGTGTTTCACAATATTTCTAATTCTATTTCATCAGTTCAGACTTTGAATGTTAGATGGTTCGTGAACCAGACTAGCGTATCGCGAACCGGTTCGGGTCGTGAAAATCTTCATGAACCACAGCCCTATCAGATACATGTATATATATATATATATATATATATATATATATATATATATATAAACGTCATAGATGAGACAAGGATAACAAATTTACATCTATAGCGATGAAGTTGTAGACGTCATTGACTAAACAGACTATATCTCCAAAACCCCTGCATTGCCCACTAATTTTTTTTAACATACCTAAAGGATAGATGACTATATCAAATGACATCAAGATTTCCCTGGTCTGACGAGGTACTTCGGGTGTAGGTAAGGTCAAATGTTACCCAATGTCAGATAAAATCAATATTTTTGTATTATCTGATAGAAAGAAATGAATGATCCCACTGGATAGGGTTTCCAAATACCTTAAAAACAAAGCCATTGATCAGCTCTGTATGATAATAAATAAGTAAGTTATGGACGATTCAGTATTTAATATCATTGACATTTTGTTGGTTAAGCGTGATTTTGGTCAAACTTTGCTGACCCATATCTCGGCCACTGGGCAAGACTTAAAATTGGGTACAGCTCCGTTTCTCCTAATTACTCACAAGTGTGTGAAACTAGAGCAAAATCAGAGATGGTCAAGGAAAAAAGTACATCTTAGTGTGTTGATTTAACATGGAAAGGCCCCATTACAAAGGCTGCTTTTGGCTGACATGACCAATAAATGGTTAAATTCCAGACTCTTTCTACACTTATTTTAGTAATTTTCAGAAAGATATTATAGTCTCCATTCAATGTCGGTTATGACAGATTCAAGATTAATTCACTTACACTTTAGCACAAGAACATCGAAATAGTAATATGTTCAATATTTTGAAACTAATTTGACTGGAACCTGTTGCTGCCTATGGCAGCAACAACTCCCAGTCAAATTAGTTTCAAAATATTCAACAAAATATTCCTTATATCAGAAGGAATTTGTCGCTTATGGTATGTGAGGGGTAACGGGTTAATGCCATTAACATTTACCTCCCTTCTCGAATCTCGATAGTCGAAGCTCGTGAGACTACATCACGGGATGCAAGATCTTTAGCGTTAGGGGCATATCGCTCCATAAATCTCTCACCCTCACTATTGACCAGAAAGCCGCCTTCACCGCGACTGCCCTCCGTAATCAAACATCCAGCGCCGTAGATTCCTGTATGAAGAAACAGGCGAAGAGATCTGATTGGCAAATGTATGTTAGAACACTGATACTTAATTAACCCATTAAAATGTCAAGACTGGTAAAAGAAATTTTTGCTTCATTATTCTTGATAACAACGTAGTCAGATAATATGAAACCAAAAGACTGGTTCTATGAATAAAGCCTGATGCTTGGATGCAGTTGTGAATCCAGAAGTCTGAATGGTCTGAAGCTGTTTTTTCAGTCCCTTTTATACCTTCCTGGGCTGAGCCTGGGGATTGGCTTGGATTTGCCCATATATGGGCATTGTTGTGTTGGTTTGCCGGTTCAGTAGGTCGCCATTTCTGACAGTTGTGGTCAATTTTTACCGCTTAGTGTTTTTACCGGTTGGGACTGTCATGGCGGCTTGGGTGGTTTTTTTTACCGGTTGTTGGTTTTTTACCGGTTGTTGTTTTTTTTGCCGGTTGTGGCTGTCATGGCGGCTTGGTATAATTTGTACCGGTTGTGAAATATTTTTACAGGTTGGGTTTTTTTTACCGGTTGTGGTATTAATTTCCTAGCGGTTGTGATTTTTTGGTGATTGTATTAGGTTGTATCACTTTTTAATGGTATGTGTCTTGTTATACCATTGGTAAAAGTTTGGGAAATGGAGTGGGGGGGGGGGGCCCACTGGATGTGAGGTTTGACCTGGGTAGTCATTATCATTTTTAAGATTCAGACTTATGGCGTTTCGTTCCTTGAGCAGAACTCATCAGAGGCGCATGTTGGTATGTGGATGGGTATAGTTTTATATCACCCATATCTTATCATTATATGTATGTTAAAATGCGAACTCAAAGCATAGGTTGTTTTTTTTTGCAGGGTGTGAAAAACCATAAACTGCCCAAAACTGCTAGGTTCTATCTTCTACCAAACGACACCACAGACTTCATCAACAAAGTGGAAAATTATGGACCCACTACACCAGGAACTCTATTAGTCACCATGGACGTCACCTCTCTCTATACAAGCATCCCTAACAACGAGGGACTAAGAGGGTTGGCCAGTTCTGTCAGAAACATCAACTTCCAGGAGACCTCACCACATGGGATCTCCATAACCTTCTAAAACTAGTTTTAGAATGTAATAATTTCGAGTTCAATGGTAACCACTACCTCCAAATAGGAGGAACCGCCATGGGCAGTAAGGCGGCATGCACTTTTATGGCGGACTTAGAAACAAAACTTCTAAACAGAGCACCATATCAACCGCCACTCTATGTCAGATACATGTAGATGACATTTTTATGGTCTGGGAGCACGGCGAAGAAGCTTTAAATGCTTTCGTTACACACATGAATTCATCCCACCATAGTATCAAGTTCACTATGGGATCGTCATGGGAACAAGTTCCTTCCCTGGACGCCATGGTCAAAAACCCCGATGGTCAGACGATCACCTTTGATCTTTACACAAAACCCACAGACACACACGGGTACCTCCACTACGTGTCAGAACATCCCTCCATCTGCAGACTTGTCCCCATATGGACAGTTTTTGAGACTCAAACGCATCTGCACACACAGAGGATTTTGACAGAAACAGCCTAGCCCTACTAGGTCATTTTGCAAACAGAGGATACCCACACACGATTCTGAGCAATGGCTGGACCAGAGCCGCGCACAAGTCAGAAACAACCTTCTGCACCCGCCTCAGAAAACACATAGAGGCATAACAGAAACAGGTCTTCATCTATGATTTCAACAGAACAGGCATCTCCCTCAAACAAACAATCAAAAAATATTGGCCAATCCTGGAAGCGAGCAACAAATGCAGAATAGCCTTCCCAGAACCGCCACCTTTTGGGTCCAGGAGAAACAAAACCATCAAAGACTCCATAGTAAGAGCTAAACTTCTTGTGGTAGGCAGAACACTACCTCACAGAAGCCCCCTAGTACCATGCAAAACGAAAAACTGCAATATCTGGCACAAAATGCAGAAACATAGATTCTTCTCTGGCTCCCAGACCGGACTATCATACAGGTCCAAAATCATTGGCAATTGCCAAACTAGAAATGTAGTCTATCTACTAACATGCTCGAAATGCAAGAAGCAGTATGTGGGAGAAACTCTACGCACTTTCAAAATATGCATCCAAGAACACCTACGTTCCATCACCAATCTCTACCAAAATGAGAGATATGATACCCCTGTTTCAAGGCACTTCAATAGACCTGGACATTCTAGAATAGACATGCAATTCAGAATAATCTAAGTCCTATCCTCAGATCCTGAGGATGAAGCCTCCACTAAATGGAGGAGACAGAAGGAATGCCATTGGATTCACCAGCTCCAGACAATGGAGTCAATAGGCATCAACCTAGCAGGGTAATGCTCACCGGCCTACCTGGGTCAACTCGCAGACAATAAGCGGACAGACTCAGTATGTTGTTATCATCCGCCTTTGCTTCATTAATGTCTATTTGCAGGCTAAGAGTAGACTTGCACGATTTTTGCTTTGAAACATCGCGATTGATTTTATAAAAAATATCGCGATTTTCGATTAAATCGTAGGTCGAAATTCCCAAAAGTATAAACCGGGATAACGTGATTTGTTTCTAGAAAAAGTTGAAATAAATAATACAATAGCACAAAATTAGAACACATTTTCATGCGCCGAATTCTTACCATCCTACGTCTATGCTTAATGTATACCTTATAGCCATCACCGCGGGAGTGAAATTATTAATTGGGACCGCCTAAATATTGCGTATAGTTTAATAAACATTATTTACTTCATCAAAATTTGAGATAAAATGTCGACGAGAGAAAAATATAAAATTACATGATGTATCAGCTTCCGCTTATAGTCTCCCTTTGTAGGACGAGTTTAGGTCATTATCGGAGTAATGCAGACGTTAATATTAGCACCCGGGGAGATACTGGGCAATCCACATACATAGGACAGTAGCTTTTAGTAGGTACAAGTGTAACGGCGTAAACTCGTCCTATTGTGCAGTTTATAGTTGCTTTCAGAATGTACTATTTACATTTAAGAGTAATCAACAGAACGCACAGTTCAAAATCAAACAACCTGGAATGCTGTTGCTTTATTTTCTTTAATTTGACATGGCAACCGAATCAAAAAGGAAAAATTATTAGACCGTCTGAAATTGCTAACTTTAGAATTAAACAGAATTATGTTCACTGATTGCCTAACACTCTGCAACTAAGTATATACTTGGCATTTCACAACAGACTCAGGGTCTGCAGCGAAAGAAAGAAAATTATATGGCGATTTGACGGAGTAACTAGCTGGTTTTCTCAATGACAAAGGTGTTACCTCGCTATTGTTAGTTTGTTTATTGTAGGGCTTTGTGTTGTGATTAGTAATTATTAGGCGCGGCAGGATATAAACGCAATGAACACAGGCGTGAGTCGATTATAATTGTACTCATGTACTGATAAAATGCGACGGAAAAGTACACACTTCAGATTTTTTAAAAAACATGAAACTTTTTCCGATTTTCCGATTTTTCCTCAATTACATCGTAAAAATCGCGATTTTAAAAATAAATCGAACTTCACGATTAAATCGAAAAATCGCGCAAGCCTAGCTAAGAGAAGACTATTTTGATGACAGACACTCAATTGACATATGAGTATGGTTTCTCATAAGGGTCCTTTTGAGGGTATAGACCCCAAGAAATGTAAGTGGGGGGACCTCTAAAAGTTGTGGTAGTGGGTTCCATGGGACCCCTGAAAATCTTGCATGATTGTTAAACATTAATTAGTTTTATACGGTGGGTTTTTTTTTGCACAAACATACATGTACCCACAAACTCTATCATGGAACCCCCTAAATCATAGCTGTGCACCCATGGTACTGGTACTCTCTAATTTTCGCATGAATTAGAAAAACTGCATGGGAATCCCAAATTTCAGTTTGGGGTCCTCAGATTTCAGGTTGGGACCCCCAGATATCAGTTTGGGGTCCTCAGATTTCAGGTTGGGACCCCCAGATATCAGTTTGGGGTCCTCAGATTTCAGGTTGGGACCCCTAGATTTCTAGGTGTGCGGCCACTGGGACCTCCAAAATTTAGATGCCATGAGAAACACTGCACATAGGATTCCTATATTGCCTGTGTACTAAGTTACCTGTAGGATGGAACTGTACAAATTCCATATCTTGATTTGGTATTCCGGCCCTGAAGACCATGGCTGTGCCATCACCAGTACAGGTGTGTGCAGATGTACAGGAGAAATATGCACGACCATATCCACTGAAATCATACATGAAACATGTTACTGATTACATCAGGGTAAAAGAAGACAACTACTCACCACAGAAACTAAGCATCCTTGAACCAGAAATGTGGTTGCAATGCAACCATGAGGCTCGACTTTACAATAAACTATGAAGCTGGATAATAAAGCCTACCACTATAGGATCATTCCACCCGTTTCGGTGAAATCTGGCCACTAATTAAGTAGCGTTTTAAATGATTCCCGAACACCAAAAAAATCTCCCCACCAAAATTCTGAATAAGAGTTCTAGAGCCTACCACTATAGACTACTTCCAGCCAAATTGGGATAAAATCCATCAAGCAGTTATGGAGGAGATTCATTTTGACAATTTCCGATTCATTTGTTTTTAAATTTTTGATTTTCAACAACAAAATTGACCCATTCAAATTCTGAATTGGTCTTCTGGAACATACCATGATATGGTCTGTCCAGCCAACTAGTGTTAAAATCGCTAAACGCAAATTGAACAACAACAACGCCAACACCGCCGCCGCTGGACGACATACAGGGTATCGCAGTAGCTCATTTTACTTAGCAAAGTCGAGCTAAAAACAAGATGTATATTTATACTTTTCTTAACTCTGTGAAAAGGACTTTATTTCAACAAAGGAAGCACCAAACCTTATATAACATATTACAAAAGCCAGAGATTCGAAACATTGCTACTCCGGGCCTCACTAAGTACTACATTAGTACAATGACAAGGCCAGAAATACATACATTATCTTTTTATGGAATGTTAGCCTATACATGTAGTTATATGCAGGGCTGCAATTCCAGCCTTTGGTTTATTGGCACTTCTCACCGAGGCTAGAGTTCCAGCCTATCAGATTCTATGTGTTAATCAACCTCTTTGTGGAGAACAAATAAGTAGTCACTATAGACACTCAGCCACTTAATGTAAGTTACTTAGAATCTATAACACAAGGTTTTTTATTATCCCCACAATCTTTTAAGGGGATTATACCATCCCGTGTGTGTGTATGTGCATGCGTGCGTGCATTTAGATCCACCTCCAGGGAGGTGGGGGGGGGGGGGGGTGTGTGGGGATGAAAAGGTCAAGATTCAAGAAATTGATTGGAATGAAACTCCTCCGAAACAGTTGGACAGCATTCAAACAAATTTGGTATGTGAGTTTACTGAGTTAGCCAATTCATTGCGGAGGGCAAGAGGACATTTACATTTGCCTCCGCCCTCAGTGGGTGGGTAGGTGGTTTAAAAGGTCCATAAATTAATTGTTAAGCAACTTCTCTGAAAAAGTTTGATGGAATTCAAGAAAATTTGGTACATGTGTGAGCTGCTCATAAGATTATGACGGGGAAGAGGCCATTTACATTTGGCTCTGGCCCCAGTGTGCGTGCGTGTGTTAAAGATCAAAGCAGTGAACGAGGCGATATGCGATGACGTGTTATCGATCGAGCAAGCTACATATATTTCCGAAAAAGTTGGTCCTGATCCCAGGATTATTCATAGTAAGGAAAAATTAGTTACCGCTCCGGGATGTATCTAATAATTGACGTTGTGCTTTGACGAGGACGTGATCCGCTTGAATTCCTTTGATGGTAGACCGGAGTTGTACGCTCGGTGGGAAGATTCCGGAGAGGTAACTAATTTTTCCATATTAAAAAGCTACATAGAATTGTATACGTCACATGTTTATCTCATTTACCCAGTTGCAATGATTGTGCTCTTTGATTTAAATCTATGTAGCGTGCCATCCTCCAAGTTAAGAGCAATAACTCCGCGGCATTCTCCTCCCTCCATGATCAGATCCATTGCAAAGTATTCAATAAAGTATTTGGTGTCGTACTTCAGAGACTGCAAGTAAATACAGAAAGTAAAACCTGCATAATCAACCTCCAGTCTTTAACGCTTCAACATGCAAGCTCGCCAAAAACACCCTCTGCGGTGTCTTGAGAAAAGTCTATTTGCAGGCCACAAGACAAATTTTAAAAATTTACTAACTACTGGAATGACTGGCTTGATAACCGGACCACTGACTCCAGTGAGAGTTTAAAAAATAATCTCTTGGTCTGCAAATGGACATTTTCTATGAGAACAAATCTGAGGATTAAAGGGCTACGGTCATTTGACCACCCCACCCCCCCCCCCCCCCCCCCCCCAAGGCATTTCTTCCAACCCTCGACTAATATCAGTTCATGGTCAAGGCTTGTCAAGAAAATTTAAATTCTTCCATAGTGAATGTCCATTTAGGGGTCAAGAAAAGGCAATTTTTGAAACTTTATCATTGGTATGATGGGCTCGGTTATCGAGTCAGTCATTCCAGTAGTGAATGTTCAAAAGTCTTATCTTGGTTTACATTAGGCTTGCGCGATTATTACTTTGTGCGATCGCGATCAATTATTTAAGAATAATCGTGATTACTCGATTAATCGTCCTGTTTACAAATTACACCGATATAACAACAAAGGTATATCAATGGCGAAAGCTGCAATGGTGTTTAGAAGTGTTCATTTGCAGGCCAAGAGAAGAGTATTTTTGAAAATGTATCACTGGAATGCCTGGCTCGAGCATCGAGCCAGGCGTTCCAATGATACATTTTCAAAAATACTCTTCTCTTGGCCTGCAAATGGGCATGCATTCGCCGAGCAAAATGGAAATAAAAAGGTAGATTTTGAAATATTTTATGCAGAGGAATTATTCGCGATTATTCGATTATTTCATTTTTAATCATATAAATTCAGGATTTAAAAAATAATGGCGATTTTCGATTTAATCACACAATCGCCCAAGCCTAGCTTACATTCCTCATAAACAAGTTCTATGAAAATAACTTTTGGCTGGCTTCACCGACAAACTTGAGAGTAAATTAACCTACCCTTCCATAGAGTGTGTGCAGCAATGCGTGTCCAGTCCGGTCAGCCACTGCGCAACATCTATGAGCTTGACCACCTTTGCCATAATTAATACTCTGGCCACCAAACGCTCGCTGATAGATCTTTCCATTTTCCAGACGACTGAAGGGCATGCCATAATTTTCCAGCTGTTAAAACAATATAGTAATATAAAGGTAAACATATATTAAACTAAATGTGTAGTATGATCAATATATATTAAATAGACTTAAATTAGAGATATTTATCCTTTCGTGCCTAAGTCGGTCGTGCAGTGGTTTTCAGAAATGTCCATTTGCAGGCCAAGAGATTCTTTTTGAAATTTTAACACTGGAATGACTTGCTTGGTCATCGAGCCAGTCATTCTAGTGGTAAATTTCGAAACATAATTTTATCCACGTGGCTTGCAAATGGACACTTTCTATTGGAAAATTGAAATTTTACTGAAATCTAGTCATTAAAGGGTCACAACGTCAGTAATACAGCAATAAACATGATGAATTACAAATATGTGATTGCGTACCTCAATGACGGATGTCGGCGCTTCCTCGCACATATAGTGTATAGCATCCTGGTCACCTAGCCAATCAGAACCTTTAACTGTGTCATAGAAATGATACTTCCAATCATCCTCTTCCATGTTCCCTAGAGCCGCATTGATACCTCCCTGAAAATGGACAAATCATTTAACACTTTAATGGCCAAACCGGCTAAAACTGGTTTCTGCAGTGGTTTGCGAAATGTCCATTTATTTGTAAGTCAACAGAAGACAATTTTTTTTTAATTTACCACGATCGATAATTGAGCCAGTTATTCCAGTAGTAAATTCTCAAAAATTGTCTTCTCTTGACTTGCACATTGGACATTCAATAAGCAAATATCTGTATTTCTTAACAATCTTGACAATATGCCTGCTCCGAAAGCACCAGAATTTGCACTCGTAGATGTGAACAGACTATTTCAGGCACACAAAATGGCAAAGGACACCACAACACCAACTTGCTAAATATATGGACCTTTCGAGATTTAGGTTTGCCCTGCCCATCTCTAGCTAAGCTCCACCGACGCTTTGCCCATGTTAGGATCGATCGATCCCTGAACTCCCTGACGATCAATTTCCAGGAAACTATACAGGTAAACTGTCGAATATTTTGAAACTAATTTAACTGGGCACTGGTGCTGCCATAGGCAGCAGCAGAGCCCCATTAAATTAGTTTCAAAATATTTGACAGAATGCTTATTAAATAGTAGACATACAATTCGTATGACATGTTGGACTATTAAGCATTTAAGATGGACTAAATCTATTTATTCATGCTGTAACTGATTACGTCATCCTACACATCAACGCAGTTGATTGTGACGTCATATTATGGATAGATAAACTGGAAATGTACATCGAGACCAGAAAGGCGCTTATGACGTTCACAGTGGACAAGACACAGTGGACAACATTGAAGAAAAAAAGATTGCAACTGAAACAAGTTTTCATATCCTCAGCTGTAGAACACAGTCACTCATCATAATCACCAATTTTGACAATTAACCCTTTCAGCGACAAATCCTTGAAAAAGTAAATTATTTACAATGTAAAACTTAGTCTGTTGAATATTTTGAAATTAATTTGACTGGAAGCCATTGCAGCCTAAGGCACCAATGGCTTCCAGTGAAATTAATTTCAAAATATTCAACAGTTTTCCTGTATGGTTACCTTGAAAGTGAGAAAATGGAGAATTCATCACAGAAAGGGATCACGGGTTCAGACGTGTATGCTAGTGGCTAATCCATGATAAATTTAAAAGTTCTGATGAGGAATAACTTCACACCTGTGCTGCAACTGTGTGGGAGCGTGTTGGAAACAACTTCGTGAGGCATGCTGTTTTAAATCCTTCATTGGCCAGACCGAAAGCTGCACGAAGCCCCGCCCCTCCAGCGCCAACAACTACTGCATCATATGTATGGTCGATGACAGGATAGTCACGAGAAATCTGTATTAAGGTCACATTGTATATAACATGTATAATAGTATTTACAGAAAATTTACAATATTCTAAGAATCAGAACTTAATTACGGTAATTACAGGCAAACTAATATATTGGTCAACTTAGAAGTTTGTGCCGTAACACCTTTCAATCTTAATTATACATGAAAGCTGTTGAACATTATGAAACTAATTTGACTGGAACCTGTTGCTGCCACATGCAACAATAGCATCTCCACACCACCCATTCAAATAGTTTCAAGATATTCAAGTTAATATTGCTAAACATGAATCATACACCTTCTGAAGATTGAGATTCTATATTTTTTCAATACTTTCTTCCAGACCTAATTTATCAATTTCCAGATCCGTTTAATGATGTTTCCAATAACTGTTCATTTTAACAGCAACAAATTTTGCAGTCGAGATCGTCAATATATTGGATATTATATATATATATATATATATATATATATATATATATATATATATATATATATATATATATATATATATATATATATATATATATATATATATATATATATATATATATATATATATATATATATATACATATTATTTTGTAAATCAGAACCACTCCTGATTGTAATATTTCAATTTCCATACTTTTTCCAAACCATCAGCACAAAATGCTGAATTTTCCATGCTTTTCAATGCCTGGACACGGGTTTCTTATAATTCTGACATTTTTGCTCAGTGAATGTCCATTTACAGGCCAAGAGATGACCACTTCTTGAAAATTGACAGAGCTAGTCATTTCAGTGGTTAATTTTCAAAAATACTTGTCTCATGGCTGGCAAATGAAATGGACATTCCTCAATATCACTGTAGAGGCCGGTTTTGCCATGCAAGGGTTAAGCGGAGAGGAGGAATAACCCATCCATACAAGGAATCATGTGTGTGAGGGAGAGAACTCCAACCATCTCTTCGTCGCTAGGCCTTCGTGATATAACGATATTATATCGAATACTGGTATCATAGCTATAATGCTAGTCATATCGATGATTTTGTTGATACCGAAATATGGATATAACATAAAACCGGTATAACATTCTGCTTCGGAGATAATCTGCTTTCCATAATTAGCAAAATTCAATAGTCAATCTGTCTAATGAGATAAGCGACTACTCTTCATATGGGAAAATGATATTTTATCTGTATTTAGCCACCGCTCTTAACATTTTCTTATTCATCTGGACCTGTTAAATTGTTGTTTGAAGCCTAGAGAAATTGATAAATTAACGATTACTGCTACAAAAATTTGCTATTTACTATATTTATAAGAATGCAGTTCTTGCAAAAAATAGAATAAAACTTATTTTAATTAACCTCATAGGACAGGGGATGTTTATTATGTAATATTTTTAAATTTTGACCAGTTGTTTACTAGAAAATAAGTTTCACATGCATATTTCGTAATGTTTTATCGCAATTACTACAGCCCAGGTAGTTAGAACTTTCACGGACTTGTACAGCTTTATAGTGACCGCCCAACAGCCCAAGTAAAGAGGAACGGATGATATGAGAAAAACTTCTCACTCCCTTCAAGCTCTATTCCCTTCTTATGTTGGCGTGTTGCTAGATATCGATCGATATAAGCTACTCTAACGGGAGGGAGCCTATGCCTATGTGTTCTCAGCACATGGGTGTCTATGTATTAAGTGTTAACATTGCTAAGTTGTACACATGCTACCAGATTTTCTACGATTCCGAGTGGTTTCATTCCATTGTAAATGTGTCCTATAAAGCATGGTTGTCATGGAAAGTTTATTATTCATCTGTGTATTAATCTTACAAGTAGTCAGCAAAATTCGTAATATATAGGTTTACAACATCCATATTCAATGTTTTGCTGTATAACATTGACATTTTCCAGTCGAATCTGAACAGGTTTAGCTATTCGCAAAGTCTCATTGGCCGAGTTTATTTGGAATGAGAGTTTTCGCGGTCTCCACATAGGTGATCTCTGCCGATATAGTTGTAATTTCGTGGCAAATTTGAATTGTTTGTAGGGCCGATTTTGGAGGTGATTTAAGCTGTTTTGGGATATGATTTAACTGAAGTTATAATGTAGCGTTTAATATTGGGATTCGCGTAATTTCTTGATTTTATTGTGGAAATTTGTAAAGTTCAACGAGTATTTCAGATGCGCCGATATGCTTTAGATATAGAATCATACTACCCAAGCCTCACTCTATTTTGCTCATCGCAATAATACTGGTATTAAAGGTATACCAGTATGGAAATTGATATCGGTAGAATGAAGTGTCGAGAATTCACTTATTCAAGCCGTATAAATTTGAGAATCAGTGTACATGAAAGTTTATTGGCAATAAAATCCCGGAAAAAATGTAGCAACTCGGCATTATGGCTAAACAGATCATTAATTTAGGTAAGACTCACAACTAGTAGAAGTATATAAGTCTGTCAGACGTGTCAGTCAAACCTCCTTGTCATTTTATCAATTAATTAATTAAGGTGCACACATATCCATAGATTTTATATGATTGATTTCCCTTGTCATTTCTCTACAATCCATCTTCAATTCATTTATTTATAGGAGCAATATTTTCTGTGATAATTAGCATCAGGCCACTATTTCCCTGGCATCACTTCGAGATATTGGTATTTCTGTATTCACTGTCAGGGATGAAATGGGTTATATCAAATCTTAATTAACCCGTACCACTCTGATGTCAAAATTTTTAATTTTCAAATTAAATTAAAAAATGAACTGGTGTTAATTTTTCAACAAATTTGGTGGAAGATGGTGCCGTCGTAGACAGCAACATCGTCCATAAAAATTGTTGAAAATCGTACACCAGTTTCTTTGCTATTGACACAGTAAAAGATAGAATATTGACAACAGAGTGATAATGGTCAAGTATACCTGGGAACTTTTGCGGACTTGAGATGAATGAAAGCTTCTGTTAGCAGCTGCAAGCGGCTTGACCAAATTAACACCCTGAAATTAAAACAATCATCCCCAATTATATGGGCAACTCATAACAAAATTTAGTCGAATTCCACCTAAAAGTAATGTTTAATTGGATAGAGAGATAGCGTGACGGATTACATTTTTTACATTCAAGCTTTTGGCCTGCACTCTACACAAGCACGCACGCATACATACATGCAGAGGGGGTGACAAACCAAACAAGAATGTTGTCCCGCAATCCACAATGATATGGGTAGCATAGCTCACATGTATGTATGTATGTATGTAAATATTTCTAGAGCGCCAATTCCGAAATTAATCGCTCAAAGGCGCTTTACAAATTTTAAAGATGAAAAAGATACGTTTTTAGGCTAGATTTAAAAGGCTAAATTTTGTGACAGTTTCGGATATGGGCAGGTAGATTATTCCAAAGTCTTGGACCGGAATTCGAAAATGCACGCTGTCCAACAACTAAATTAGTAGACGGGACCACACATAATGTCTGATCACTTGATCTTAGGGACCGAGGTGCAATTCTCTTTGTAATTAAAGTAGATAGATACTGTGGGGCTAGTCCATGTAAACATTTGTAAACGAGAAGCACGATTTTATACTGTATACGCTCTCTCACAGGAAGCCAATGGAGTTGTTTGAGTACTGGTGTTATGTGGTCTGTTCGCTTGGTTCGTGTTATTATCCGTGCTGCCGTGTTCTGCACCCTCTGGAGACGTTGTATCTGCTCTGATGTAATTCCTGCTAGCAATGCATTTCCATAGTCTAATTTGGATGTTATAGAGGCGTGAATGAGGGTCTTAGTGGCATCTGCTGTCAGTAATTTTCTAATTTTGTTAATGTTTCTGAATGTGAAAAATAGCGATTGACAGAGGGACGTAACATGTTTGTTCATGGACATCGAGTCATCGAATATGACACCAATGTTCCTTGCACTAGAGTTAAAAGAAATGTTTTCGTCACCAATTTGAAGATGCTCTATGTCAAGATTTGGTCGGAGTTGCCGTGACGAGATAAGCAGTATTTCAGTTTTTTTATCGTTTAGCTGTAGAAAATTGTTAAGCATCCAGAGTTTTACATCGCAAATGCAAAGTTCTAATTTCTCACGAGCATCAAATTGACTATTTGGGCGGAAGGCTATATATAGCTGCGTGTCATCAGTGTAGAAATGATACTCGACTCCGTGCTTTTGCAGTAATCGACATAACAAATTTGATCAAATTCCACCAAAAGGTTTTGGAGGAGATAGGGTCATGGACACAATGTATAACTTATTTTGTATGATAATTGCAAGTATGCAGATTTCACGGAAATCATAATTTGGTTTAGAACTGTATGTTTTCAGTGCTTTGAAGAATGTAGCACCTAAAAAAGGATGCTTCGCATTCTTACCATATTCATCATAAAAGGAAATCACAAGGCCGAAGACGGTTTTCAATGGATTCCCAGTATGAAACAAACAGAACCCAAAAATGGTAATGTACATATTCTGAACTCTGCACACTCAATGCACTTGAATTGACTTTTTTCGACACCGCCACATGATATTTAGGAGCGGGACTCGATTGTAGCATTCTCTAGAATGCGCATTCGATGGCAAATCCTGACACTTTCTCGGATCCAAAATCCAAATACATCTCAAAATATATAAATGCAAATACTTCAAATTTCTTTAAATGTAAATACCTTCAATTTTATTAAATTTTTTAAATGTATCCGAAATATATTCAAATACTTATCATTCATATACGGTTATCATATTATGTAGGTCTGTACTATCAGTAGGCACAGTGTCTATAGATATACTTGTTTGAGGAATGTTAAATGTGAACAGTTTGTCTTTGATAAAGGACAATCCCAAAAACATCTGCTGAACAAAAAATCGTGAGTGCAGGTTCAAAACTCTTCGAGATATGGCTCGGACAAGAAAATTTCGACGAATTTTAGCCTTTCGATGGTGATAACTTTGGAAAATATGAGTGGATTGTGTCGAAACAAAATCATGACACTTCGTCTATCCCTAACACGTCTGCTGTAAAAAATTGCGAGAGTAGGTTCAAAACTCTTCGATATGGCTTGGACAAGAACATTTTGACGAATTTTAACTCTTCAAGGGAGATAACTCTGGAAAAACATAGACGGATTTTGACGAAACAAAATCATTACACTTCCTCTAGCCCTAACACATCTGCTGAAAAAAAATTGTGAGTGTAGGTTCAAAACTCTGAGATCTGCTCCAGACATGAAAATTTTGATGACTTTTAGCTTTTCAAGGGAGATAACTCTGGCAAATATCGGTAGATTTTGCCGAAACGAAATCATGACACTTCGTCCATCCCTAACACACCTGCTGCAAAAAATGAGTGTAGGTTCAAAACTTTTCGAGATATGGCTTGGACAAGAAAATTTTGACAAATTTTAGCTTTTCAAGGGGAGATAACTCGGGCAAATATGGACGGATTTGAAATGAAATCACTGCACTTCGTCTATTCCTAACACATCTGCTGAAAAATGTGTACGTTCAAAACTCTTCGAACACTGGTCCGGAAAAGAAATCAGATGGACGGACGCACAGACGCCGAGCGCCATCACATAGGACGACCCCGCTTACGCAGGCGTATAAACATAACAGCTTTTTTAGATTAATGATGTATTTTCACTACTTTAAGCTAGAGCATGTTACCAACGAGTGTGGTCAATGCCGATCGGATCAATCCAGTGTATTTGATGGATCCTGAATTTTTCACAGTCCTTGGAGCGGAAAGATGTGGCTTCTGCATCATCTGGATCGTGATTGAGCTGTTCATAGATTCTGCAATTGACTAATCGATCTCATGCCTGATCCTATTTCATCAATCGCTATGTGAGGACTATTTTTGAAAATTTACCGCTGGAATGCCAGGCTCGATAACCGAGCCAGTAATTCCAGTGGTAAATTTTCTAAAATCGCCCTCTCTTGGCCTGCAAATGGACATTCACTAACCTAATATTTTGATATTCTTGACCAAATTTGACCTTTAAAGGGTTAAAAGGGTTAAGGGTTAAATTCTTCACTAGTTTGAGCACAGATCTTACAATTATATTTTTGAAAACGTTACGGTCTGTAGATTCATTTTATACACAGTAGTATAGAGGGTCTGGTGATTCCCTTTAAGGATTAAATTCTTCACTAGTGATCACGCTTCTCAAAGAAATAATGTATGTTCTGTTCAGCTGGTAGGACATTTCAACCATATACACATTCTTCCTATTTATTTAAGCAATAAATGGTGTCTGCGTTCATATTATATATATAGTAGTAAATGAGATATGCTGGTTTTGCATCGCTGCTACAAATTTTATTAACTTTATTAAGGGTTTTTTAAGCGAATTGTAAATGTTCCAGAAACCATTGGGGAAAAACTAAACATTGCTGGACTGGTCCCTGACGCTCTGTATATGTTTGCGGAACACCAGCATCATTGGACCTTTCACCCCAACACCAACAATATACATTCGGATTCAGATTCAAGATGAATTATTATTTTACTTCACTTTAAATTTTATATTTTGACTTGAAATATTTTTATTTGAAATTTTCTCTTGAAATTTCCCACAACACGATGTAAAGAAGAAAAAGTCTCGCCAGGAACCAGTCTATATTGGAGGCTGATAACGAGTCAGTTGAGAGTAGTCAAAAAATTAAAAGCCTGCCCAGAGTTGCCCTTATGCGTCCTTTTGCGCGTATATATGCATAAAAATGGCAGAGGGACGCATAAATATCAACCCTCTGCATCCCCGAGGACGCACAAGGGACGCAGTGAAAAAGTGTAATGGAAACTGATAAGTTTGTGTGTGCTTAATTATCGATTATATTATCGTGTGTGTATATTTATTTGTGCATGTTTTTACTTTAAAAGATATACCTAAAGTATTGTGTGTTCAATTAAAACGAACTTACTGCGTTGTTTAAGACTATGATTTGTTGTATGTTTTCTTGCACAACTCAAAGTTGTTAATGCCCATAAATAAGATTCAACCATCACATTTAATTGTAAACACAATCCCCAAATCATCCTTAGTATTCCATTTGATCTAATTTTTAAAAATAAATAATGAGTTTACAAGCCCGATGTTAGTCGCCTTGTTTGGCCTTCAAATTGCAAAAATACCCACCATGTTTCTGTCAGGTGTGCTAAACGTCAGTGTGACGTGTCAGTATTTGATCGGATAACAGCGGAATCTCCCTCTAGAGGAACTCACGCTTGAGAAATTAAATACAACTGATCAAGCGTATACAGATGTGTCTGGGCGTCTTACCTCTTTCACAGCTCAGAACATTGGACAGATCGCAAAGTTCTTATCACCAATATGCTGAATATTTTGAAATTAATTTGCGCAGAGTTGCCCTTATGCATCCTCTTGCGCGTATATACGCATAAAAATGTGCGTATATACGCATAAAATTACTTGCCTAAAGCAGCACCGACTTACAGGCAAAACATTTTTTTTCTATTTACTTATCAAGATATCTAAATGGATGGAGGAATATTTGGAAGATATTGTGATATCTTTTACATTTGAACGATCATTTGACGGATTAGCGGCGGTGTCTTTGTATTGGTTTGAATAACGGTGTCAATACGTGCTATAAGCTGTCTTTTATTTAGCAATAGTGGCTGATAATCAATCAGCCACTATTGCTAAATAAAAGAAGTGGATTAGTGTTTATAATGTTTAACAATACTCGATCGGTAGGTGTTCCCAATTTCTCAACTAAAAAGCTCATCCCAGCAGCGATGTTCAACGATATCGTCGATCTACAGGTAGGCATACGTTAAAATATAGATTTTTTCCAAACAGCGTATAGCTCAAAGCTCTCCGATACAAGCGTCCTTATTGGATACACGCTAATGCGTTATCTATGCATTAATGGAAACCCAGTTACTGTCTGCGAAGAGTTTGCACATTTAGGTCTGACCAGAAATATCAATCTTTCATCTCAGCTGTCATCATTTATCAGTGATAGAATTAGTAAAGGGCGACGTACGCTATATATGCTCAGCATCGTTGGACCTTTCACCCCAACACCAACAATATGCATTCAGATTCAAGATCAATTATTATTTTACTTCAGTTTAAATTTTATATTTTGACTTGAAATATTTTAATTGTCATTTGAATCTGAATGTGAATGCATATTGTTGGTGTTGGGGTGAAAGGTCCAACGATGCTGGCATTCCGCAAACAGATACAGAGTGCCAGGGACCAGTCTAGCAATGGCTAGTTGTTCCCCAATGGTTTCTGGAACATTTACAAATCGCTTAAAAAAACCATAATAAAGTTAATAGAATTCGTAGCAGCGATGCAAAACCAGTGTCGATGTGTTAGACAGATATAATAACAGACACGATACGCCGCCATCATCCCGAACGGAGAGGTTTAGAACTAAGATTTTTGCTTTGTTTTTGTTCATGCATACTGTGTTTCTGTGATCTTCGTTGACCACCTTGTGTATTATATATATATATAGTAGTATATGAAATATACTAATAATATGAAATAGGCGGGTAAACTTCAAATGCCTGTGGTTAGACAGATATAACGGACACGATACGCCGCCATCATCCCGAACGGAGAGCCTAGAACTAAGATTTTTGCTTTGTTTTTGTTCATGCGTACTGTGTTTCCGTGATTTCCGTTGACCACCATGTGTATTTTATATATAGTAGTATATGAAATATGCTAATAATATGAAATAGGCGGGTAAACTTCAAATGCCTGTGATCTAGGTAGTTTCAGGAATCAGTTTGTGGGTAGTTCGAGCAGTTTAATGAAAATCTATGTGGTCAGCTGGGACACAAATATCATGCCATTGAATGGAGAATTTCCTTAAATGAAGGAGAATATGACAACCCATCTCAGTGTTGAAACATCAGCCAATGTGAATGTCAATGTCAATGGCCTTGTCTTTGACATTGACACAATGAACAGTTACAGAGCACGGTAAATGACATAAATGCAATCCACAAGATTTATTTATTATATTCATTAAAAATTATTAATGTTGCTAACATAAACCACGTACCACTTTCTTCAGTGCCGCTTTTTGCACAAAATCGGAGGATAATTTCAGCAATGTTGCCATTTTTCGTCCGCTAAGTTTCAGGAGGAAGGACGTCGGGTACCACAAAAATGCGGATTTCGCAGATTTGACAAATTATCTTGAGATTTACCGGCGCAGTGCTCAAAAAGCCTTTGGCGTTGTGGACCACAACTCACTCAACTGTCATCTTTTTAATCAAAACATTGATCCACTTATATGGCAAGTAGTAGACAACCTATATGTACAGCTATCGGCAAGGGTAAAGTGGAAAGGGCTAACAAGCACTGAATTTCCAGTAGAACAGGATGCAGATTCATGTCCATCTCCGTAGCCCAGATAATGGCACCATTAGCACAGATGGCAAAGAAAAAGCAAATATCCTCAACAACTTCTTCTCAAGTATCTTCACTTCTGAGGACTTGCATAATGTACCAAGTATCAGCAATAGGGCCACCAGCACCATTTTAGACAGTATATTAATAACGCCTATGGTGAGTTATTCTGGGACAATGTCCGCCCCAACAAATCAGGAATTAATCTTTTATCCAGCAACATCCAAGACTACATAAATTATTACCTGTTACAGGATTTTCGAAATGGAAGGATATGGATGTGCTAGATTTACAATCATGCGATCTATCAGATAAATTACCAGTCACATATAAACAATCAGCCTTCGACCAACTCACAGTATTACCAAAGTTCACAAAAAATCCAGTCATCTGCAAACCACAAAACACAGTAAATGCATCGTCAGTAACCCGCTTTTCACCCTTTGCAGATGAACTGCCACACTCTACAGAAACGGAACTGTTGGAGTATAACATGATAAATAAAAATGACACATACACAAAACGGAATGCTACTTCTAAACGTCACAAAACAAATATTAACAAACCAATGCTTCAGTCAAATCAAAATCTCCAAAAAGAGGACAATATTGGAAGGAGCAGTAATAGTAGATATATATTATCGGGAAAGACATCCACTGCACAGAAAACTCTACCTACAAACATATGCATCTACACCAATGCAGATAGTCTGCTGAATAAAAGAAATGAACTCGAAGCAATAGTCCATGAAACCTCTCCAGCCGTTATATGTATCACTGATGTTCTCCCTAAATACCAAGATCTCAGTACAAGCATCAAATTAAGTGAACTGTGTGGTGCTGGCGACATCCCGCAGTTCCGTAGTTCGTGTTTCGCGGCTGCCGGGCTAGCTGATTCCCAACGTTTCTACGGGCGCCCGGCAGTCGTACCTTGGCATCCGAACTGCGCACATCTGCCGCTGGTTCCACGGGCCGATTCGAGACCTCTGTTTAGGTGAGTAACCTTTTATACGTAGCTAAGTTACTACAAATGGTGTCAGGAGTACTTTGGGCCCTAAATTAAAAATTGTTATTAGTTATTTCTAAATTCTACTTACGATTTTGCTGTTAAAAAAGATAGAATTCTCGGAAATATAAAAACTACTCTAGTCCTGCCCGAACGTCAATTTTACAGACTCTGGCCGCCATTTTGATTATTTTATTGTTATTTTTGTATGATTTAACAATCACAGATGATAGGTGAGTTATAGTTAAATATATATTATTTATTTATACTATAGCAGGCAAATGTCGGGTATATAGATTAATATACCTTACATACATACGTCATATACGTCATGAATTCAAGATTCAATGTTATTTATTTGAACTGTAATGAATTGAGGTATATTTTCGTGCTAAGTTTCTATCATCTATGTCAGTATTCCGTGGAACGACAACCCTATAGTTTCTGGATTGTTATTGTTAGTTGTCTTCAGTGTCATATGTACGCGATTCTGAGCTATAATTTAACCGTCGGTTTTTGGATAATTCTTTATACTTTAATTACAGTTCAATTTCGTTGTTTATTTCAGAATTATTTGAAATAAAGAAGTGATATAAATCACTGTTGTTATTATTATCATTATTATTAACTTTTTTAACATTAGAGGGTAATCTCGCTTCTAATCAACAAATTTGTTTCAATTGTAATATTAGGTTTACTAATTACGCTGAACACTATTTGTTTTGTCCTTTTTTCTTGTTATTATTAATTCAAAAAGTTCATAATCACATTGCTAGTTACTCCGTTAAAACACTACTCAGCTTATGCCTTTTTTTCAAGTTAAATCTGAGGAGTTTTTGGCTCGCACCCAGTTTCCATTGGATCAATCCTTTACCCACAAAGCAATTTTGTTGAGTATAAGTAAAGGTTTCATTTTGAAAAGAGCTGATCAAACTGGGTTTGTTGAGTATTGGTGTAAAAGCGGTGGTACTACACAAGGCTTGGTTAATATTTTGCAATCGAGAATAGCCAGCACCATTCAGAAATTTCACTGTATCGTTTTCAATATCTGGGCCGGAACATGCGACCTTACCGAGAAACGAGGCGATGATTTTGTCTATCTAAGGATGGCCGATGATGAACTCGCGGTAGCCCGCATTTGCCAACACTGTCAACGTGCGATAGACATAGTAAGGCATTACGGCCAAACGGTGAAATTTATCGATATCCCGGCGTATTCTCTGGTCATGTATAATGAGCAACTTCACCATTTGAATCCCTGTTCCTTCAAAGACCAAGAGCTGCAACTGCATGACCAACTCTCTCTTCTCAGTGATAGAATTGAGAAAATTAATGCAGATATTGGTGTACACACCATCAAATGCAGTGTAGAGTTAATACTCCGTAAAAAAAATCTAGTGCACGTAAACGCATCCGTTATCATTATACTTTCGAGTTTCTGAAGGATGGTTTGCATGCAGGTACGCTACTGAATCTGGTTTGGCTTCGGAAGATTCATTTAGACGTTCTCCGGAGTTGCACCACCATCACTACTCAGTGAGTTATATTTTTCAGTAAGCATACGCTTACGACTTATTTCAGTAAGTGATATTACTTTTTTAGCGAATATTAATTTCGCTTCCTTGGTATAAATCAACAGGTGACCCATAATGACGAAACCTTTGTGTATTAACACTGCAACCATGGAGGAACTTAGTGCACTCCATAATATTGGTAAAATTCGAGCTGCTGGCATAGTAAGTTTTCGTGAGTCCAGAGGAGGTTCCATGTCCCTGGCCGACATTAAGGCAGATTCTGATCTGCCTGCCACAGCTACAGTTCTTGCACGATTGCTCCATGCTGGGGACGTCGTATTCAACATCAATGATGAAGGTGCTGTTGGTGGGGTCGACTCGCACCCAAGGGAAGAATCCCTTGAAGAGCAAGTAACTAGACTGAACATGGAACCGCTAGCTCAAGGTTTCAAATATAAGGTACGCCTTAGCTCAACTAGTCACAAAGGGGTGATCAGACCCTAGTTGATAACCTGGCTCCTAGGGGGGTATATACCCCTAGAGAACCTAAGAGAGAGTTGCGATCAGTTTCTCACCATGACACTAGGACGCCATCACCAGTTCGTAGAGCTTACTTGGATGGCTCTTCATACAATGACTCTAGAATGTCACCACCCGGTCGTAGAAGCTACTCTGATGGTCCTCCTCCACCTAAAATGTTAAAATGATGGAAAATGTGAGTGGAAACCATTTTTCATACAGTTTGAGCATACTGCTTCAAGGTACCGTTGGTCTGATACATATAAATTAGACATGCTCATCTCAGCTTTAAGGGACAAGGCCTTAAAGTTTTACTGCATCTGTTCTGTGCAAGTCCAGAATGATTACTTTAGTTTATATGACAAATTAAAGTTGCGATTCGGGAAGAAAGATCTGCCCCACATCATCAGAAAAGAGATGCAAGATATTTGACAAGAGGGTAACTCTTTAGAAGAATTTGCGGATATCATTTAGGAGCTCACTTTAGATGGTTACCCTGATGCCTCAGAGAGTTTGGGCGAGACAATTGCCATTGATGCATTCCTACGGGGTGTTGAGCATAAACGAGCCGCTCTGATAGCTATGGATAAAGATCCGAGCACCCTGGAGGAGGCTGTACAAATGGTCAATGCAGCTATCCATAATCAAAGATTTATCATGGGTTCCAGAAGACCTGAGGTTCGAAAGGTCCGTTTTCCGGACGATGCTTCTGGTTTGATGGAGGCAGATAATCCTGAGCCGTTGAGAGGCATAACGGCTCCAAGCAGGATAGATAGATTGGAGAAAGATGTCGAAGGATATGGCGGAGATGAAGGTAGATGTTGCTAAGATTTTGAATCTTATATCTGGTCAATTCGGTCGAGGTCGGTCTCTTCCAAGAGGGAAGGTCGTTCCATCGTGTTCCCCTTCTCCTCCTCTCAGATCGGGAAAGTGCTTTAATTGCAGTTTAGAGGGGCATTTTTCCCGGTCGCCACCACCTTCTGCTTCACCAAGATCTTCGCCTGTGCGATCATATGATGTTCGCATGTATGAGTTTAATCGTGACCCTATGACACTAGTCATTCCCATTAAAGTAAATGGTGTTTCCGTTGATGCAGTGGTGGACACTGCGGCACAAGTGACAGTAATTGGCAATTTCTTTGCAAATAAATTACCTTACCCTTTAAAGAAGTTGGAGTCTATTACATTGAAAGGTGCAGGTAGAGACAATATTATCCCTGCAGAAAGTGTTGAGCCAGTCACAATTGCATTAGGCTCTATGATGTTCAACTGGTCGGTCCTTCTTGCCAATATTAATGATCCGATTATATTAGGCCTGGATTTCTTGAAGGCACACAAGGCCACTATTGATCTGACTAGATTGTGTCGGACAATTAATGGAGAACCGGTTCAAGCATCAATGTTGAGAGCTCATGGCAAGGAAGCCCAAGTAGCTCAGGTAACATTGAAGCATAAAATGGTCGTTGGTCCTTTTGAGGCCGTGAAGACCACAGGTGTTCTGGATCAGGAGGTACAGAATGATGTTGTGCTCCAGCCCTCATCTAAACTGGAGCGTCTGGTAACACCTCATACAGTGGCCACTGCCAAAGATTCGCAGATTCCTATTTGTTAAGGAACCTGTCGGCCCAATATATTACTCTGGAACAAGACCACAACCTTGGTATTGTCACAGAAACTGAGGAGGTTTTAGACCCTAGAACAGAATTTCAACTTGCTGGTAATCCCATAAACCAGTACGGTTTACAGACTTCTACAGCCACTGAGGTGGACATCCCTGTGTTCTTACAGGAGCTGTATGAGAGGTCGACATCGGGTTTATCGGAGACGCAGTCTTCGCAAGTTAAATCCATGTTAATCGAGAATCAGGATGCATTTGCAAAAGATGATCTTGATTTGGGTTTGTTCAAGGGGATAAGACATAAGGTAATGCACAACCTGTTCATTCTAAACTTAGACGAACTCCTCTTGGTTTTGAGAATGAGGAAGAGAAACACCTTGCGGAAATGTTAGAGAAAGGTATCATAGTTCCGTCAAAATCTGAGTGGTCGTCAGCCCCGGTATTAGTTCAGAAGAAAGACGGTACCAAGCGGTACTGCGTCGATTTTCGAGCTCTGAACAGTCTAAGTCGCAAAGACCGTTACCCCCTACCAAACATTGAGACATGTCTGGATGCACTTGGTGGTGCTAAGTTCATCAGCACACTTGATATGGCAGCCGGGTATTGGCAGGTCGAGGTTGACCCAGCAGACCGCCACAAGCTCGCATTTATCACAAGATATGGGCTCTTTGAATTTGTCCGGATGCCATTTGGTACGTGCAACAGCCCGGCTACCTTTCAGAGGGTTGTTCAGCTGGTGTTGCAAGGTCTTAACTGGTGCGAGTGTCTTGCGTATTTAGATGACGTGGTAGTGAAAGGGACTGACTTTGACAGTCATATGACCAACTTGAAAGCTGTCCTTTCCCCGATTCCTGTTGCACAACCTTAAATTAAAACCTAAGAAGTGTAATCTGTTCCATACAGAACTCTGTTTCTTAGGCAAGTTGGTGAGTGATAAGGGAATCGCAATATGGAAAGCGTCGCTAATTGGCCTGTTCCTAAGACCAGGAAAGAGCTGGAATCTTTCCTATGGTTCATGAATTACCACCGAGAGCACATACATGGTTTTGCTGCTATTTTTGCTCCTCTCTCTGCACTTACCAGTTCCAAAGTAGAGTATGACTGGATTCCAGAGCATCAGGTAGCTTTCAAAACACTTCAGGGTGCTATGGCCAACCCTGCAGTGTTAGGGTATCCGACACCGGATGGCACCTTCATACTGGATACTGATGCTTCAGAGGCTGCTATTGGTGCAGAGTTATCCCAAATTCAGAATGGGAAAGAGGTGCTTATTGGTTTTGCGAGCCGAACATTGACACCGGCTCAGCGTAAATATTGTGTTACACGCAAAGAGTTGCTGGCCATGGTAGCATTTACTAGGCAGTACCGTATGTACTTGCTAGGACGGTCATTTATTGTGCAGACTGACCATCACTGTCTCACGTGGCTGCTCAGTTTCAAGCACATCGAAGGACAACTAGCTAGATGGCTAGAAGAACTGTCCCAATATAATATGACGATACAGTACAGGCCCGGTAAACAGCACTCTAATGCTGATGGTCTATCACGAGTTCCAAGTGATTCTTCACCTTGCCACTGTTATAAAGCTGGCCAATCTTTTAGTTCATTACCATGTGGTGGGTGCAAATATTGTACAAAGCTTCAGCAGCAATGGTCTCAATTTGAACAAGATGTTGATGATGTAATTCCTTTGGCTTTTCAAACCATAAGGGCCCTTCAACTGAGTAATAATGACCTATCAGACAGCGACACAGACAGCGACGATCCAGAAGGACTGCTGAATGGTGTCCCCCAAACAGACCAGGTTATCGGAAGGTCAAACTGGTTAGACGCATTCTCTTCGGAAGATCTAAGGGAGCGTCAATTAGAGGATCCTGATCTGAAGGCAGTTGTATCATGGATTGAGCAGTCACACACACCTTCTGACGTGGAGCTATATTTAGCTAGTCCAGCTGTCAAGTTTTGGTGGGCTCGTTGTGATCAATTGATTTTTGTCGATAGCATTTTGCACTATCTCTGGGTAGAAGCAAATACCACACATAATCTGCTGGTAGTCCCAAAGTCTCTCCAGAAGCTGGTTTTGGAGAATTGTCATGATTCCAAGCTTGCCAGTCACATGGGTGAGCAGAAGACATTAGAGAGAGTGAAGGCTAAATATATCTGGCACGTATACTCTCGTGATGTGGTGGCATATGTGAAATCCCGTCGGATTTGTAGCTGTAGCAAAAAAGCTTCCATCCGACCTAGAGCTGCTCTGGGCGAGTTCCATGCTGGTTTTCCCTTGGAACGGGTACATATGGACATTTTGGGACCCTTCATCACATCTGCACTGGGAAATAGATATGTCTTGATGATCATAGATCAGTTCACTAAATGGGTTGAGTGCTATGCGCTCCCTGAACAAGGGGCAGAACTGATAGCCAAAACGTATGTGGAGCATTTTGTCACCACATTTGGCTGTTCATATTTCTTACACACCGACCAGGGTCATAACTTTGAGAGCAACCTATTTAAGGAACTGTGCCATCTCCTGGAGATTTCAAAAACACGCACAACAGCTTATAGACCAGGGTCGGTAAGTTTTGGACACTAGTGGTTTAAACCGTCCGCTCAAAATCGGTTTTGGACACGTGAAAAGTGTCCAAAACCTAAAATCCTGGTAAAAAATATTTCTCCATAAGCTTAAATTATATTTTAAGTTGATTAAAACCTGTTACTACCAGTCAAATTAGTTTCAAAAATATTCAGCAGGGTGTTTTCCTTATAATTGAGACTAGACTGTGATTCAGGGATTAAAACCTCGAAGACATACAACTGAATCTACTGATAGTGCATGTATTTGTCTAAACATTAAGTCCCTGTCTACCTGCTTTAAAATTGCCAACACATATATACACTGATCATAAGATCACAGCTCATACATGTAAGTGACAGTAAGTCTGTTAAGATGTTTTTACTACTATTAGCTGACTTAGCCCTGCTAGTTAAGTTTTCTCATTGCTTTTTGATAGCTATCATGGCTATGTTTATACTACAATATTCCTCTGATACATGTTTACACAACTAGCATACAGTGACTAACCTCTAGTCTGACAATTAATACAATTATCAGCTTATTTCATCACTATATAATTCTACTCCACTTTCTATTAGAAATCAGTTATCAAGTAAATCTTCTTAATTAAGTTCATCTGTTTAGTTCCTGTCTGGATGTTCTCTCAGTATAATATTAACTTTTGATGTTATTTGAAATATTTGATCAAAGATGTATTTTACGGGTGGTAGGCCTAAGGATCCAATTTGGAAGCATTTCTTAGAAGTTCAGAGTAATGGAAAATCATTTGCTAAGTGTAGAGAATGTGTTTACAAACTTGTAAATAAAGTAGCAAGAATGAAAGCCCACTATCAGAAGCATGAGACACCGACTCCAGAACCCATCATCAGTGAACTTCTATATCACTTAACATATAAACAAGATTTGTTTGAAAACAATTTGACTGAAAGTAATTGATATCTTAGAGCATGTAACTGCAGTAAAATCCTTTAATAAGATAGCAACTACTTTCAGTCAGATTGTATGATAGGAAAACTGTTGAATATTTAGAAAATAACTTGACTAGAAGCTGTTGCTGCCTCAGGCAGCAACAGCTTCCAGGCAAATTACTGTCTAAATATTCAACAGAAAATCTGTTAACTTGTAAGGAATTTGCCATTTCTGGTCATTCATTATTATTGAAAGAGTTAACTACGGGCTGTAATTATTCAACTATGATGTCTATGCCTTTGAGCGTGGAAGATGGCTGGATGTATTAACAATAGGCTCTGTGTGGGGAATCAGATCTAAGTTCAGATAACCTGCATGACCAGCAGTCACTTCAGTAGATGTTATGTTGTAACACCTACAAGTGAATGAGCCGTTAATTGCTCTTATAGTTAACTAATCCAAGTACAGCTAACCCTTTCACTGCTGAAATTACTCTACGCTACATGTAAATGGACTGAACCATAAATATGTTGAATGTTTTGAAAATAAGTTAACCTGAAGGTGTTGCTGCCTAAGGCAGCAACGGCTTCCAGTCAAATTATTTTCAAAATATTCAACAGAATATCTTTGTACTTTTTTGGACAAATATAGTAGTTATAGTCACTGTCTAAACAGAGGGAAGGGTAGTTTAACCCTTTCATCCATTAATCACATTTCATAAAACTGAGTTTTCATGCCTGTAATCTTAATCTGTTAACATGCATAATATTTGTAATAACTTTATATATCTTAATATACAATGTAATACAATTTGTATGTTATTATGGTGTTTTGTTTCTTTTATTGCATTATTACTAAGACTAGTAAGTAAGCATGAATAAGCATAGTACAAATATGCTGAAATTAGTTTTGGACAGTTTAGGACAGTTTTGGACTGGTTTGAACCCTTTAAGACAGGTTTTAGACAGGTTTTGGACAAAGTCTGTTCAAAATTAGTTTTGGACAGTCCAAAACTCAACCCTGTTATAGCCCATGTTCGAATGGACAGATTGAACGTATAAACCGTACTGTCTTGCAGTGTATACAGTGTTACCTGCAAGAGCATGACAGACAGAAAGATTGGGACAAGTGTGTTCCTTTCATTGCTGGAGCTATACGATCTACTGTAAGCCGACAGACGGGGTATACTCCCAACATGATGATGCTTGGTCGAGAAGTACTACAGCCTATTGACATAATGTGCAAATGCCCTGTGTCTGCGACTACAGAGAATGCCACTTCGGATGCCAGTGACTTCGTCCAACAGTTACAGCACACATTGCATGAAACTCATGAGAAAGCACGGGATAACCTTAAAATGGCTCAGAAGCGCCAGAAAAAAGAGTATGATCTACGTTTGCATGAGCGTGCCTATCATGTTGGTGATGTAGTTTATCTTGCTAATTCTGCAACTAAAATAGGCCAGTCCAGTAATCTACAACCTCCTTGGACTGGTCCATTTATTATTTATAAAAAGTTGTCAGAAGCACTGTTTGGTATCAAAAACTAACGCCGGGAACTAGTTGTTCATCATGATAGATTAAAGCTGTGCAGAGATCGTGATTTACCTATCTGGATATTGCGAATGAGACGTGCTATAAGCTCTGAAGATCATGGCGATGATGATGACTTATTATCCTCCGATAATCGCCTTAGGTTATCTGATGATAACCGTGCTTCCATTTTTGAAGAGGATTCGGATGAAACCATTCCATATGGTATTGATCCATCCTCATCAATTCTGCATAATGATCTAGATGCTGTTTTGACAGATGACCTGGATATTGACTCTGTTTTACCCGTCCCACAAACAAAGCATCATTCTCCTAGGCGCATGAGGTGTCAGGTCCGAGGAGAAACGCATAACACTTCCCCTAGGCGCATGAGGTGTCAGGTCCGAGGGGAAATACATCACACATCTCCTAGAGATGACCAACTCCAAACTCACACCATGCAGGGTCGAACAGGAAGGCAGTGCCGTCTTCCCAACAGGTTCCTAGATTATGAAATGTATTAGAATGATCTTTAAGCATTCGTGAATTAGACTATGTAAGTCTTTATGGACCCTACTTGTCCACCTGAATAAACGTTCCTCTGGTTTCATCTTATTACGGATTGATTTGCTCATGGTATTGTTGCGGACTGCAATTAGCTTTTCGGTCGTAGTACAGTACTACAATAGTAATGTGATAATGTACAATGGTAACAGTAATTCAACATTAAAAGAATTACTGTAATCCAGATGATATGAAAGTATGACACTGAAGACATTCAACTTGTCCGGAAAACATTTATAATCATTGGCTTATGTTCCGTTTCTATCTTAGCTTTAGTTTCAGCAACAACAAAATCGTGATGTTCTATTCTTTGTAAGTTTTTGGGAAACTAAATTAGTTGGACACATAAGCACATAGTGGCTTTTTCCAGCAATAATACTCCTTGAGATACCAAAAACCAACAGGGGTCCATCGCTGTATGACTCACAAAACGCGTTATTATAATTACACGTTTTTCAAATGACGCGTGAATAATTGCGCGTAGTAATGCGTGGTTATATTTACGCATTTCTTGATCACACATTACAAATATGCGTTGTCAAATGATGTGTAAATTGTTACACATTAATCATACGCATTGTATTGTCCGTCATGACGTGTGGTCATAATAATGCTCTCTGTTTATGTGTATGTGGATTAAATCCATGTACACGCTTTTATAAGTATATGCATCATATGTTATGATGCAAACTCATCTATGTGTAGTGAAATTCAGTTTAGGTTAGCTATTTAATGCCAGTTCTACATTTGTCAGCTCAGATATTTTATAGGGTAGCTTAAATATATTATATATAGTTTTATTAGGTCAGCACAGATATTTTATAGGATAGCCCAGGTATATTAATTCTACATAGGTCAGTTCAGATATTTTATATTAGGCCAACTTATTATATACTGCCATACCTAGGTATTTCATTTATTAAACGTGCAGCACTTACATGTTAAAATGATGCAATGATGCATTATTACCCTATAATGCATAACTCATGCATATTTTTAATGTGCATTACTCTATAATGCAGAAGTCTTGCATATGACAGCATATTTATAATATGCATTTAGCAAAGACTGCATAACTCGTACAGATGCATTTCATGCGCTTATCATTTCATAATGTGCGAATTAATTGGCGCGTTAGTCATAGCGCAAATTCATATGCTTCTTTCTTCTGCTGTATTATCCGTTCCGTTTTAGCTTCATTCAGATATCTTTATTGTGATATGGATAGTGGTTTTCCGGATTTCCTAAATTTGTGGATTCAGATCCGTTTCAATTTTATAAGAGGTATATCATAAATGTTAAGGTTAAAAATGTTCACAAAATTAAAAAATATGCAATATTCATAGGTTTTCCTAGAATCTCACATATTGAAGTTTTCTATTATCTACTGAAGTTTTCTATTATCTATCTTCTTATTTCTTAACGCTTCGCTTCCCACGGCGGTAAGGCCTGTATGTGTGGTTGCTGCGACAACCGGTCTTACCGACAAGGAAAGTGGTCGATACGAGCTCGCCTCGTGTGTAGATGAGAATCACGATATTTATGTTCGTATCTGGGCCTGATCTGACTGGTATAGAAGTCGGTGGTTCGTGACGGTGGTCTTCCGTCGTTTCCAGAATTATACAATAACTCGAACTCTTGCTTCGAGGATATCGAAGTGATGATTTTATTTTACTAATCTTACTATATATATTTCACTATCAATTATAGGTGGCTTATACTACCACCGATATATCTCCCTATCAACTATGAGTGGCTTATACTACCACCAAAATACTTTGAGCAAAGAAGTACTGACTTTTATTCAATACGAATACTGGTTACTCTACCATTTAAAAGTTGCTTTTCACGATTCGCTAATTCACTTTTATCAAATACTGTTCTTGGCTACTTAAAGCCGTTCACCAAGAACTTGTGTGAATTTCGACAAATTCAGTTCCACAGAACTATACGAATTCGAGGCTAGGTTTACCTAAGCGCAATAATTTTCGGACTCCCGATCAAATTTGAAAGTTCCCCTTATGTACTGCTTCGCCATGTCACGGTCATGTTCGGGTTGTTACATCCCACCCTTGGAGCCCCCGCTTTGCCTCGTTTTGCTTACTACTCTTATAAAACTTTTGACCAATCCATTCCGGCCATTCGCGTACTCCGAAGATATACCTGAACATTGGCAAAGCAGTACTTGAGTGATGGGATCTGTCGGATTTCGGTCTCAATAATGGATTTTGCTTTGGCAACCATTCCTAATCTCAAGCTTAATGGCTTACTTGACGGACGCCCTCTGTCAGTTTTTCGTCTCGTTTTCTACTCTACCTGGCGCCGGACGTTACCACGTCCATGTCCGGCCCCTTGCTCATTAGGCTTGCGCCTGCATTCTACAAGGGTGCTGTGACGTAGTGACCATATGGCCCGCCTGACTCACCAACATCTGGTGCTGTTGGTCGCTTTTACAGAAACTCGGTTACCGTTATCACGGTCCCACGGTAAGTCGGTCGCTACGTCATTTCTATGAGTCATCCAGCTTATGCTACCTGTACTCTGTCCGTAGTACCCTACCGACGCTCCTGCTTGAATATTTGGAAACTATTGGTCATAACTTCTGCTGAATACTATAAACGGTTGTGCCGCTGCTACAGCAACAACTTTCATCTTTTAATTACCGCCAGATACCATCAACTCACAACCCTAGGTCCTTCTCCATTCTATCCAATTTCACTCAATATTTCGGCTATAGTTTCGCGTCAGTTTCGCATCGACTCCCTATTGATGCATCCAGTTATCCGTTCATTAACTCATCTGGTATTCACAAATACAATAATTTCACTGGGCCATCCCTGCAAATATAAGATGTCCCCGGGGTCATGACTCCCCGTACGACAATCCGATATCCACATACGCCCCGCAACCAAAGTTAATTGACCATCTCTCTTAGGGCCCTAAGAGAGTGTCAACTAACTCGTTGTGCCCTATCAACAACCCAAACCTATACCAGCAGCTCCGAACGGATACCACCTGAAATCTCCGAAACTACCAACAATCCCCTAGCCCACGTTACAGCTCGATATGCTATACATACATACTTGTCCGAGTAGCGGAATACTCGGAAATACGTTAGTAGCAGTCATTAGTATATAGCCAATAATTATACAAACATACATGTCCGGGTAGTGGTGCGCACTTGACCGCCCCCGGAAACACAGTAATAGCATCATTAAACCGTGGACGTAACCCGTCTCACGCGTAACTTAACAATAAAGGCGAGCAATCGGTACAGTTTAAAACAAGTGAATATATATCACATAATGTATTAATATAAACTGCCGCTACTGCCTGCAGCGACAACATGGTCAGCAGCGACACACTTTTCGCGTGTCGTAATGATTCGTCGTCACACGACACAGCATTATAGTTCAAAATCTTAATCCTACAGTGCAAATACCATTACAGATCATGTGAATTTTTCCTATTACTAAAACAGTACACAGTATGATAAAGTTCGCGCCACAATCATTAATATTCACCAATTATTGTTCCAGTAGAAACATATAAAGTTAGTGCCAAAATGTCATGGTGATACCTCCAAGCGGTTTATGCTCACGTTAGGATCCACCACGTCAACGTACGTCTCCATCTCTATCCATTCGGCAGCCGTCGGGTCGATCTCAGTCCTGGCGTTAGCATTAGGCGACGACCCGGCTGCCATCCGCAGCGGCTCCGGTAGAGCTGCAGGTCTCCGGGGCTGCTGGGTCTGAATAGTTGGTGTAATGATATGCGGTTCACTACTATGGGCCGCACGTGGCTTGCATTTATGGGCCGCACGTGCCTTGCATTTAAGCGCATTCCACATGCGTGATAACACGCCACATTTATATAATATAAGCACAATTACTAACACAACTACGAAGGAACCCGTTGAATATGATACGAAAGAATGTACCCCAATGCCATCGACCATCACCGGGTCGATCATGGATAACGGTGCTAGCGGCACGTACTTAGACTTTTGTAAATGGTTCCACGGTTGTAGCTTTAAATGGTCAACTATCATGGATTGATTTAGAACGCCAGACACATCCAAATGGGGCATTTCAATGGCTAGGCCTATTCGAGTGTACGTCCGACTATAAGACGCCACAGGCTCGAATCGCCAGCCCCTCCCACTATACCCGCATTTTCCAGACATCAACGCATACACACCATTACTCACCATACATCGGTCCGTCAGTCGTCCGTCGCAATGAATTTCCACCGTCTCGCCGAACGTTTGCAACACTACTCCGATTTTCTCGTTGGCAAATAATTTACTAATGGTTACGTTTGACTTGGTTAGTTGAATATTACAGTTGCTATCAGTCGCATTTGTCAGTACACTCACAATACAGGGTACGTGGGTCTTGTCGACCCGTAGTTGTCCCTGGCACACCCTAGGGTCGGCACCACGACATTCCGACGCATATACTTGCTACCATGCTAAACCACAACGCCATTATACACAATTTAAACGAATACATTTTAGTATCTGCGAACAAATTTAGTCTTAATTGTTATGATATTTTACGTACTTGCTATTTGCGATGTTAAAGTATAGCGATACAATACACACTATCGGCGGTTGTGCCGCTGAATAACGGCATTCACACGACTGACGAAATCAGCGTATAGCACGTCATCGTAAAGGGCGGAGTCTATTACGCCAATTCGGAGTCGCTTGTTACCGGATTCGTTCTCCCACCCATACCCTTGCTTTCGCTTCAAGTCTAACCTGAGTTGCTTGCTGTCATAATCGTCATCTGGTATATGTCTGCGCTTGCGCAGCATATACGGATGCGATGGAAGCATCTCCATTGGTTCAGAGAGCAGCTCTGGTGCCGCCTCTGGAGCATCAATCACCATGGGCCTGGGAGTTCCGATGACGTCACTTGGTGACTCATGGTTTCGACTGCGATTCCTACTGGGTTGCACCCTTTTCCGGTCAACCCTCTTACCCCCTGTACGCACCTCTGGCTCCATATCCGAAGCTGGCCGCTTCTTACGAGCCTGGGGTGTCGTCTCAGCGTCGGTGACCATAGGTTCTGACTCGGGCAACATCGCCCTGGGGTGATGGCTAGCTTTCGTCCCCTTGGTAGGGTTACGAATGGGGCGTGGTCGCACCCCGTCCCAGCACATTTCCGAGTCGACTACGCGCAGCTTACATATATTAAGCACACGCATTCTCCCGGACCTTTGATGGCGGACATGGGCCACAGGTCCGTTAATTTTGAAGATCTCATACTCGGGGTCGCTGCGAGAGGTCAATTTCATCCTCTCTTCAGCTTTGACGACCACCGAATCCCCCACCTTAAACTCACCCGCGTTCGCACGCTTATTAATTTGTTCCCGGTGAACCTCTCGAGATCTAGCTGTCCCCTCACGAGCACGCAGCAAGGCGTTGTTGAGATACGTCAGTCTCTCACCAAGGTCCTGCGACGCATCGATTGGAACGGCTTTTGGCAATCTCGCCCGTCGCCCATAAGTCAAATAAAATGGTGTATACCCGGTCGTCGAATGACGAGTACTGCGGTATGCTGTTAAAGCCGCACCCAACTCATCTTCCCACGCCCGCGAGGCGTTGTTCACCCCTTTCTGTATCAACTCCTTAAGAGTGCGGTTGAATCTCTCGGTACGCCCATTGGTTTGCGGATGGTATGGGCTAGACCATCTATGGTCGATACCGTGTTCTTTAAACCGCTCCTCCAGAGAATTGGAACAAAATTCTTTACCTTGATCCGTTATTACAATCTCAGGGACGCCATGACGCGCGACATATTCGTTGAAGAACTTCTCTTCAACATTTTGAGATGTCTTCGCTGCAATCGGATATGCTTCTGCCCAAGCAGAACAGTGATCGATCACCGTCATGATATACACGTTACCCTTATTTGATTCTAACAGTGGACCGATCAAATCCATTCCAATTATCTGACTCGGATAATTGGCCATGGGCATCTCACTATACCTGGGTCGGGTGGTGACAGGTCGGTTGACCTGGCACTTCGTACATGTCTCAATCATACGAACCACGTCTTTTCTCAAAGACGTCCACACAAAAGAATCTCTTACTATACCGATGGTCTTCTGCAGACCTTGGTGACCGGCTCGTTCATGAGCCATCCGGAGTACCTTCTCACGGAACAGGGTAGGTAAGACAATTCTGGGGTACTCAGCGTCCAACGCTGAAGGTGTAACTAAAGAATACAAAATGCCATTCTTGACCATATACTCCTCCGGTGTGTTTTTGAACAACTCCGGGTATTCTTTGGTCTGCTCGGCACACAATCCGTCACACGGTACGTCGAACGCTTCTAGAGGGACGTGAGGTAACACTCCCTCGTCGACATCGGGTATTACAAAGTCGCCCGTATCTAACGTCGCGACTTCCACCGGACGACGTAACCTGGACAACATGTCCGCTCGAATATTCTTAGAGCCTTGGATGTATTCAATCTTACATCCGTACTCGGCAATCAGTACTGCCCAGCGCTGCACCTTCGTGTTTTTAACTTCGCCCACAAACAAACTCTTTAGGGGTTTGTGGTCGGTATACACGGTGAACTGCGCGCCAAATAGATAAGGCCTAAGCTTCTTTAGCGCATATATTACCGCATAAGCTTCCTTTTCTATCACAGGCCAATTCAACTGACTGTCTTTAAGAGTAGAGCTAACATACTGAATCACCCGCTCAATACCCTTGTCATCTACCTGTACCAGTATCGCACCTATCGCATAGCTAGACGCATCAGTATACAACCTATACGGAGCATTCAAATTCGGATATGTGAGAACCGTCTCACTACACAGCAAGTTTTGCAATTTCTTAAACGCTTGCTGTTCCTCCTGACCCCACTCAAAACGTTTATATTTCTTAGTCAATTCTATCAAAGGCTTAGCAATTTCGGCATAGCCTTGCACACAAGAGCGGTAATACCCTGTAGCGCCCAGGAAACTTCTCACCTCACCCACGTCGCGTGGCGGTGACATTTCTCTTATGACCTTGACCTTCTGGACCTGAGGAGCCACTCCCTGTGCTGAAACACGATATCCTAACAAATCAACTGATGGTCGGGCGAAATCGCATTTCGATTTTTTTACTTGCAAATTATATTCTTGAATTCTACGCATAACCTTACGCAAATGCTGTGCATGCTCAGCCGGATTTCTCGAATATATGACTATATCGTCGACGAAAACATGCAGATATTTTCCCACGAATTCTCGGAAAATATCGTTCATTGCCCTCTGAAATACGGCACCTGAGTTCGCAAAACCGAACGGCATCCGAACAAAGTCGAACAAGCCTTCACTACAAACGAACGCTGTTTTCTCTATGTCTTGGCTGTCCATTGGTATCTGCCAATAGCCAGACTTCAAGTCCATAGTCGAAAATATCGTTGCGCCGCACATCGAATCAAAAATATCGGCTATGTTTGGCAGTGGATAACTATCCTTCTTGCACACAGAATTCAACTTTCTGTAGTCGACACAAAATCTAGTCCCCCCGTCCTTTTTAGGGACCAACGTAATGGGCGACGCCCATGGCGATGACGATGGTCTTATGACGCCCGCTGCCAGCATTTCAGCCACTTGATTCTTGACTATATACTGCTTGGCCAACGGTAGACGGTAGGCTTTTTGCCTTATAGGATAAGCATCTCCCGTTGGTACCGTACACCTCACTTTGGGGACCAGTCCTAACGTGTTTGGACGAGCCGTATCAAAAATATCTGCAAAGTCCGTCATGACTTTGTCGATATTTTTATATCCGGTCGTTTCCTTACAGCTTGCATAGACATAATTTGTCTGCTCTCTATGCGGATATTCAAAGGGATATATCTGGCCAAACCATACTACAATTTTGGCCCGATAGTCAATCTTTGCATTTCCCAGGTGCAAAGCATCCGCTCCAAGTAAACATTCATGCCTCATTCTGGCCACAATCGTACTAGGGATGGGTCGGGCGTTCTTGAACTTTACTTGTGTCTCCCCCAACAACTTTATCGGGGAACCATTTACAGCCAAGAGCGTTCTTGCTCTTTTCAATGGCCTAGCATTCAACATGCTACGCCATATATCTTTACGAATCAAGGATGTGCTAGCACCAGTATCCACTAAGGCATGCAGGTACTTACCCTGATCCGATGGACCGTCTCTATCCATTTTCAGACGGATTAAGAACCGCTCGGTCGGTGCTTTCACCAACGGCTCTCTCCGTCGTCGTTTCCCGGGCTCCTTCGGCCACTAACAACTTCGGCGTAGCTATTTTCCCGGGAGAATGCGTCCTGTGCGGCACCGTATGAATAACGGCCCTGTGCATCCGTCCCTTCTCCGGTCAATACGAACCCATCACGGTCTTCATATTCGTACTGGTTACGTCGAGCATTGTTCATGTCCATTCGATTGTTTCTTGAACATTCTCGTGGCGTCGTTCGTATGTCCGTCTGTCGGTCGGTCACCGCGTCGATTTCCATGTCGTCGATGCGGGGACGCTTGATTGCCCCGCGGTTAGCCGGACCCTTTTGTTGGGTCCCGGCAGGACCATTCTGCAGCGGACAGTCTCTTATGTAGTGGCCGTCTTTGCCACACCCAAAACATTTTATTGTTACGGCAGGAGTCGCCTGCCGGCTCATATACGTCCCAAAACAATTCTGGGCCGTATGTCCTTCTCGGCCACATGTAAAACATGTCATGGGTGGCCGTTGTGGTCGGGGCTGTGGTCGCGGTTGTAGTCGTCGTGCGGACGGTTGCACTGTCTGACGGCAGTCACTCTTATAATGGCCGACCCGGCCACAGTTATAGCAGGTGATGTTTCGTAAGTCTTTTCCCGCCCTAACTGGTCGGGGTGACGGTGGTGTACGTGGTTTTGCTAGCGGTGGGGTTCTCTTCTCGGGCTTGGCGGCCCCAGTCGCTGTCTGCCGCTCTAGCTGTAAGTCACTCACCAACCCACACAATTGCTCAACCATTCTATTCTGTTGAGCAATCTGTTTCTTTAGCGTGCTAACCACGCTCCAGATCTCCTTTTCCTCTCCGGGACCCACTACGTTTACCTCCATGCCCTGTTCTCGTCGTTCATTGATTTGCATGGCCTGGAGCAGGTCGTCACAGGTGGCCTCTTCCTCTGCAATCTCAATAGCATGGGCCAGGGTGGTGGCCTTCTTGCGGACAATCCTTTTGCTGAGACGATGATCAGATAGTCCCTTGAGGTAAATCCCCAAGATGGTCCTCCTGTTGTCGATGTTCTCGACAGGGTAAGCCCGGGCGCTCAGTTCCCTATAACGTCTGTTAAACGTTATGATGGTTTCATTCCGCCTTTGTCGTACACCCTCCAGATCATACTTGATCCGTTCTCCTTCGTTTGCTGAGATGAAGTTCAGTGTTATATACTCGTGGAATTCTTCGTAAGTGATATTCTCCCTTACTTTTCCCACGAGAAATCCATCTATGGCTCTGGACAATTGCCCTCGTGCCGCTCGCGTGATGATGTAGGCTGGTACGCCCTCTAGCCGTCCTTCATTAGCGACCCATGCTCGCCTGGTTTCGTCGAGGAAGGTTCTCACCTCCTCCGGCACCACTCCGTCGCAGGGTTGTATGCGGTAGATCGTGTCCCGGATCTCCTTCCGGTACACCCGTTCATTTTCTCGGCGGTCGCTGCTTTCGACGATCGCCCCGGCCATCGCCGTCCCCATGGCCTGCATGGCCGCCACGGTCTCAGGACGTAGCTCGACACGTCGATCGATGCCAGGCAGGGTCACGGTAGGGGGTTCTTGCGGGTTTGCCATTTCGCTAGCGATATTCTAATGTAATAACAACCTTTGCTAGTCTTGGTTGCTCAGGACAGTCTATTTCAGTCGTTATTTTAATTATGGTGCTGTCGCTATACTCTCTATGTTGGATGACCCTCGTTGTCTCTGTTGACTGGACCCTCTCTATAAAAACCTTCACCCGGTCCGCGAGGTCTCTCAATACCACGTTGGCGGGTCGCTCTCTCAGTGCTTGGGCCATACAACTTTTTACTCACGGTTTTCACAGTTTGTCCAATCCTGGAAACATAAATCCTGACAGACGGAGCCACTGAAGTTTTCTATTATCTACTGAAGTTTTCTATTATCTATCTTCTTATTTCTTAACGCTTCGCTTCCCACGGCGGTAAGGCCTGTATGTGTGGTTGCTGCGACAACCGGTCTTACCGACAAGGAAAGTGGTCGATACGAGCTCGCCTCGTGTGTAGATGAGAATCACGATATTTATGTTCGTATCTGGGCCTGATCTGACTGGTATAGAAGTCGGTGGTTCGTGACGGTGGTCTTCCGTCGTTTCCAGAATTATACAATAACTCGAACTCTTGCTTCGAGGATATCGAAGTGATGATTTTATTTTACTAATCTTACTATATATATTTCACTATCAATTATAGGTGGCTTATACTACCACCGATATATCTCCCTACCAACTATGAGTGGCTTATACTACCACCAAAATACTTTGAGCAAAGAAGTACTGACTTTTATTCAATACGAATACTGGTTACTCTACCATTTAAAAGTTGCTTTTCACGATTCGCTAATTCACTTTTATCAAATACTGTTCTTGGCTACTTAAAGCCGTTCACCAAGAACTTGTGTGAATTTCGACAAATTCAGTTCCACAGAACTATACGAATTCGAGGCTAGGTTTACCTAAGCGCAATAATTTTCGGACTCCCGATCAAATTTGAAAGTTCCCCTTATGTACTGCTTCGCCATGTCACGGTCATGTTCGGGTTGTTACACCCCACCCTTGGAGCCCCCGCTTTGCCTCGTTTTGCTTACTACTCTTATAAAACTTTTGACCAATCCATTCCGGCCATTCGCGTACTCCGAAGATATACCTGAACATTGGCAAAGCAGTACTTGAGTGATGGGATCTGTCGGATTTCGGTCTCAATAATGGATTTTGCTTTGGCAACCATTCCTAATCTCAAGCTTAATGGCTTACTTGACGGACGTCCTCTGTCAGTTTTTCGTCTCGTTTTCTACTCTACCTGGCGCCGGACGTTACCACGTCCATGTCCGGCCCCTTGCTCATTAGGCTTGCGCCTGCATTCTACAAGGGTGCTGTGACGTAGTGACCATATGGCCCGCCTGACTCACCAACATCTGGTGCTGTTGGTCGCTTTTACAGAAACTCGGTTACCGTTATCACGGTCCCACGGTAAGTCGGTCGCTACGTCATTTCTATGAGTCATCCAGCTTATGCTACCTGTACTCTGTCCGTAGTACCCTACCGACGCTCCTGCTTGAATATTTGGAAACTATTGGTCATAACTTCTGCTGAATACTATAAACGGTTGTGCCGCTGCTACAGCAACAACTTTCATCTTTTAATTACCGCCAGATACCATCAACTCACAACCCTAGGTCCTTCTCCATTCTATCCAATTTCACTCAATATTTCGGCTATAGTTTCGCGTCAGTTTCGCATCGACTCCCTATTGATGCATCCAGTTATCCGTTCATTAACTCATCTGGTATTCACAAATACAATAATTTCACTGGGCCATCCCTGCAAATATAAGATGTCCCCGGGGTCATGACTCCCCGTACGACAATCCGATATCCACAATATGTATATTTCAGATAACACTTCCACTAAATTCATGTGAGATTATTTTTATTACTTTATCAATTCGGCAATTCCGTAAATTCTGTCAGTTTTTTGCTGTGGTGGAAAACCACTGTCCTTAATGTTAGTTAGGATGCTATGCTATTTTAAAATCTGTAACGATGGCCCTCGTCCGGCAGCTGTTGATCTATCCATCTGTTTTTTTATTAACAGCTCATTCTTTCTGGATGGATCAACACCTATGGGAAACATTTTTTTAATTGGTAAATTCAAATTCTACATTTAGCAGTTGAGCGTCAATGCCTGTGTGCATTTTATGGTATGTACATTTTTAAGGATTAGATTTTTAGATAAGATTTTAAATTAAATAACCATGTTTTTATAAACGGGGGAGAGTGTGGTGCTGGCGGTATCCCGCAGTTCCGTAGTTCGTGTGTCGTGGCTGCCGGGCTAGCTGATTCCCGCCGTTTCTACGCCATATGGGAGTCGCTGGCCCACGGGGGGTAATATTACATAGTACACCGGCAGTCGTACCTTGGAATCCGAACTGCGCAGATCTGCCGCTGGTTCCACGGGCCGATTCGAGACCTCTGTTTGGGTGAGTAACCTTTTATACGTAGCTAAGTTACTACAACTGCAACTAGATACCCATAAGCAACAACAGCACCCAGTCAAATTAGTTTCAAAATATTTAACAGCTTACCTGTATAGTTTTCTGGAAATTGATAGTCAGGTATTTCAGGGATTGATCGATCCCAACACGAGCAAGGTGTGGGTGGAGCTTAGCTAGACGTGGGCGGGGACTAGCTGAAACTGGAAAGGTCCATTATGCGTCCGTGACGTACTTGTCTAAGTCATTCATGACGTCATTAATTATGTTGTCATTCTACACGTCACGTAGTTGATTATGACGTCATGTGATGGATGGATAATGTGGAATGGTCCATTCTAGACACAACCAAGTGAATGCGTAGCGCTGAGATGAAAGAAATGATAGGCATAAACGCACATCCGTCGTTGTGGTCGTGATTTATACACATACTTTGAACCATGACTTCCCAGAATCCCATTTTCACGGTAACTATGGGGGTGAGCTTTTGAATATTTTGGAGACTATTAAATAGTAAAGCTCTTCAATTCGTACAGCTGAAGGACTTTTCAATGTTCCTGTTGGACGTAGCTATGCCAGTCATTACGTATTTTGACTGTGACGTCACCCTACTGGGGAGGGGTTGGTGGGGGGGGGGGACTAATTGATTATAACGGCAAGGCTCTACAATTTCTGACCGCTCTTGCTAAAATATATACTCACTTATCACAAGCAATTCGACTGATTAGGCTACGTTATACAGCTCATAAATAAGTTAATATACTTACAAAACATAAACAAAGATTCTGTCTTGTTTTGCAAACATGTTAATTTATTCTTTAGATGTTCTATACCATCGAGTAGGCGGTTTCACAGTACAGTTCATACATGTAAATAAGGCACTATATTTGCAAAGAAATACAGAAATTCTACCTGGCATTGAAAACGTTTTAATTTATTTTTGAGGTCGTCTATACCGAACGATGTCAGGTTTCACGGAAACTGGGAGATAAAGAACCTCTAAACACTATCTGTCCGCTTTCAAAGGCTATGCCTAGTTGTTTCACGGTCAGTACGAGAAAGATTTGTGTAGATTATGTAAACAATAATGCTGAAAATTGTCTAAATGTGTGCAGTAACGGTTTTCAGCAGCAGTTTCCAAAATGAATACAAGTTATCATATAGTTATGATATGTAGATACGATGTATGCGCCTCTCAGTATTACCGTATTTCCCCTATTTATTCTTACCATAGATTTGTAGTTCCGTATTTTGCATGCTATTTAAGCAGAATTTCTACTCCAATTAACAAAAAAATAATTTACTTGAGTTTTCGACGCTATATATATATCTGATCATCTGCGTCAGATGTCAGTCAGTCAGTCAGTGAAGATCCAGCGGTCAAGACATCTATCCCATCCCCCATTGTGAGCGTATGCGTATGAGCGATCAAGCCAATATTTATCCTAAATCTATGGTTCCAACTAAGAATAGAGGCACGCTCTATCTATCTCTCTAGTTAGCTTTTGGAGACCACAATCCTTTGCGCAAAATGGCCACGCCTATACACAATTCTAGACACAACACGAATATAGGCGTAGCCATGAGTGGTCACGCAACGGCCACGCAACAAGATGCTGCTTTCAATAGGCAACATGCATCAGGCCATGTCCACCATACAAAATCACACAAAGATGTCTGAAGAGCCAGTATTAAGACGAGCCTCGTTACAGGAGCATACCTGGTTCAAGCTAACCTAGCCAGATTGAACCAAGGTCAAGTTGATCCTATGTGTGCACTATTCCAACTGGAAACAGAGGACTATCCCCATATGCTTGTGAAATGTAATGCACTGCTTAGCCATAGACAGTGGTATTCCCAAGAACTCAAAGAATATATCAAAGATAACCGTGGCCAACATAAATGGATCTCCATCTGTACGATACAAATACTCTCACACAACGTATAGACTGCACAGTTCTAATAGACGCTGATCTAATTCTGGATGACCCCCCAAATAGATAGAAATCATCACCAGGAAATTGGGCTACAGTATTCATTGCCGCAGAGTCTTCATCCTTACTGCAGCTAAAACTGAAGCACAGCGATTTAGTTGATGCCTTTACTTCAGTGTACATTCTACTACATACTGATACAGTTTTATGTACATTTCATCTGCACTGTGATGCCTGTTCGGGTTGTTTTGCATGTCTACCTTCGTTGAACTGTAAATATGAGTGCTTTTTTCACACCAATTGTTCGTGTCCTACACCTCGTAATAGTTATTTAATTTTACCACATATTATATGTGGGTGTTCAAATCAACTGGAGCATTATCCGAATAGAGAACAGAACAGAACTGCTACTACAAGAGGCAATCCTAAAAGTGCTAATACACCAATCTACATAGTATTTCTTGATGCCAAGTCAGCATTTGAATCGCAATGACCCATCCTTTTTACCGGCGAGGATTATGGGACTAGCCCAGGGGGTGGGGGTGGGGTGCACAGAGGGTTCGATAACGCCCATGTGCATCATACCATTTACTTGTTGGTGAGCTTCTGTTTCTTTATGGGGTGGGGGATGGGGGACACAGAAGGTTCGATAACGTCCGTGTTCATCATACCATTTACTTGTTGGTGAGCTTCTGTTTCTTTATGGATTGGGAGATGGCATACGGGTTGGCGGACTGAACGATTATTTCCGGTGTCGATGGAGCTGCGTCTCCCAGGTCTAAGTCACCTGATGAGAGACTGTCCCAGTATTTATATAGTAACCGGCTGGTGTTATTACGAGGGTGCGGTGCAGTGGCCCAAAGAATTTCCTCTCGGCCCAGCTCAACTGTGGTGGTGGAGGCCAATATCAATGCACATGTATCGTACATTGATGACTCCGGTCCTACACGTATATGCGGCCGTGTATGTCTAGTTCCTGCTGTTTGCAATGTGTTACAGCTTCGCTGGAACTGAGAAAGTCGGCACCAAGAAGGGCATCGTTTTGGATAGAGGCGACGAGAACTCTTTGTATAAATTGTATCTCCTCTATCTGTATCACGATGTTTACTATACCAGCTACTGGAACGTTAGCGCCAGTGGCCTTTGTAGGAAAATGGATGTAGATCTAATTGGGAGTCGTCTATGAGGTGGGATGCTCTCATATAGACGATTATTTAGTACTGTGATGGAGGTGCCAGTGTCCACCGTGGCACTGGTGGATATGCTGCCAAACAGACAGGCGCACTTGTATATAGATAGGTCTCCATGGTTATGGTCTGGGATTCCTCTTCCGTGGCTGTGGGATCCTCGATATAGAAGGCCCGTCTTGCGATTGCCTCCATTAAAGAGATTGGTGGTTGAGTGAGGAAAGGGCCAACCTGTTGACGCTGTTGCTGATTTTGCGTTGGCGGAGACAGCGCCAGGGGTAGAGCTGTAGCTGTTGTGGTCGTAGGTGTTGGAAGTGTGGTTGGTGAAAGGTTAATGGCGGGTGGTGGGGTGGGGATGGGGGCACAGAGGGTTCGATAACGCCCGTATGCATCATACCATTTACTTGCTGGTGAGCTTCTGTTTCTTTATGGGGTGGGGAGGGGGGGGGGGACACAGAAGGTTCGATAACGCCCGTATGCATCATACCATTTACTTGTTGGTGAGCTTCTGTTTCTTTATGGATTGGGAGATGGCATATGGGTTGGCGGACTGAATGATTATTTCCAGTGTCGATGGCGCTGTGTCTCCCAGGTCTAAGTCACCTGATGAGAAACTGTCCCGGTATTTATATAGTAACGGGCTGGTGTTATTACGATGGTGGGATGCAGTGGCCCAAAGAATTTCTTCTCGGCCCATGTCAACTGTGGTGGTGGAGGCCAATATCAATGCACAGGTAATCGTACATTGATGACTCCGGTCCTACAGGTATATGCGGCCGTGTATGTCTAGTTCCTGCTGTTTGCAATGTGTTACAGCTTCGCTGGAACTGAGAAAGTCGGCACCAAGAAGGGCATCATTTTGGATAGAGGCGACGAGAACTCTTTGTATAAATTGTATCTCCTCTATCTGTATCACGATGTTTACTATACCAGCTACTGGAACGTTAGCGCCAGTGGCCTTTGTAGGAAAATGGATGTAGATCTAATTGGGAGTCGTCTATGAGGTGGGATGCTCTCATATAGACCATTATTTAGTACTGTGCTGGAGGCACGAGTGTCCACCATGGCACTGGTGGATATGCCGCCAAACAGACAGGTGCACATGTATATAGATAGGTCTCCAGGGTTATGGTCTGGGGTTCCTCTTCCGTGGCTGTGGGATCCTCGATATAGAAGGCCCGTCTTGCGATTGCCTCCATTAAAGAGATTGGTGGTTGAGTGAGGAAAGGGCCAACCTGTTGACGCTGTTGCTGATTTTGCGTTGGCGGAGACAGCGCCAGGGGTAGAGCTGTAGCTGCTGTGGTCATAGGTGTTGGAAGTGTGGTGGGTGCAAGGTTAATGGCGGGTAGAGGAATATTGATGCCATCAGTGCTGGTGCAGTATTTTAGCTGCGCCGCCCACTTAGGACAATGCATCATTTTATTCCTCCTGGAAGCACAGAAAAAGCAGTGTCTAATCCACTTCCGCTTCCGGGGTTTCTGCCGACGGAGCTTCTGGATCCATTGAGGCTGATAGTCAGAATCATCAGATATGGTACTATCGCTATTCTTGGATGCTGTGGGTGAAGGTGGGGGATATTGGTGTTGCAAACCAATAGAGGGCGCCAGGTTGTTGGCGTCATATTGGCGGGACGTGGTGCCAGTACAAACATTGGTTCAGTAGCGCCAACTAGGCCTGTTCGATTATGGCAATAAATAATTGATTATGATGTCTGTAAAATAATTGATTTAATCGGATAATCGATTATTTACTCTTGAAACTTTGGAAGTAGCAACTACGTAGTGAAGGAGGGGTGGGGATGGGGTTGGTGGAGGGAGAGAGAGAGAGATTTCCTATTTCCAACACTGGAAAAGATTAATATTATGACAATCATTGGATTGCGGGTGGAGCAACAGCTTTACGTCAAATTAGTTACAAAACAATCGGCACAATTTATGAAAATTTGAGTCGAAAATTTGTGAATTTACTACGAAGTAAATTTTGTGCATTTTTCATGAAGTCACCATATTATTTTATTTTTATTATGATATAGATTTGGCCTGTAGTGCCTATCTATGATGTTTCGCTATGTAGCTCGCGGGGGTACATACTGGTCTGCTATGACGTTTCCGTCCATCGCACCGCAAGTGCACGATGAACGGGATGGCTGGTTAGCTGCGGATCTCGGGTTTGCGGATCCCGTATGACGTCTCTCCGAGAAATACAAAGACCGACTTCTAGAGCCGGTGGAACACTGATGTTCCAGTGGGGCTGTGTGACCATTGCTGTCAAGATTGAACCACACGGTGTCGTCCCAACTATTTGTGTCACCGGTATGTCTATCCATACTAATTTAGAGATATGGAACAATTTATAATTAACCAGTAGAAATATTTATATACTATACAAACAAGATGAATCGTCTGACAGTAAATGAGCACACAATAATACACAACATAGAGCTATCTGGTGTTCTTTTCACGTGGTGTCCCTGGAGGTACCACACAGATTCTTGAATCCGCAGAGGTATCCCCGCAAGAGTAGCATCTGCAACGAAGTCACTAAGTAGTTTAATATAAACTAGTATACCCCTAACACACACACACAAAGAAAATATTGTTGTTGTGAGAGGAAAGTGCCTCGCGTGGACCTCCATCACAGGAAAATGCCTTCAACCCCGAAGCAGAGGAAAAGAGCTGGTAAAAAGGTCACTCTTCTGTTCAACAGAAAAATGCTAAGTGAAGATCCTAGTGAAACCATAATTAACGTGATGCATACTTGTTTACGTGAATACGGGACGAACGATTTCCGAAGAATTCCCAAGTCACCGTCTTATGTAGTTCCAAAGTTACTGTATTGGTAGATGTCACTTCATTTATGCAGGCCTTCTGCTACCGTCTAACCTATCATTTAGTTGTTAGAAACAGAAACTAGCTTTGGCCGCAGGTGGCAGGGATTCCTATCTAACTTTAGATACAGTTGTCCAATGGGCGCAGATGCTCCGCTTCCCATAGGTCGCTTTGATTAGCATCTACCTCCAAGGACAGCATGCGTACATGTTATAACACAAGGCACCCGAATTCGATGAAAATCTGGCTACGTTGCCCCGCAACCACACAAAACATCACCTGGATAATGGCTACGTTTCACACAAGCAAGTTTTAAAACCTGATATGTCTTTATGGTGTGGGTGAAGAGACGGACATCCACCGCAAGCATCCTTCCCGCGAATTGGATGGATATCCGCATCTTGTCCGTCACCGTGTGCTACGGATCTAACAGTTGACCTGTCATTAGGATTAAGTTCCAATATGCCCAGGTATGCACTGCGGGCCAGTAAATAAACTAACTAACTCACATTTATAACTATCTGTTTTTGCAGTGCCTCCATCATTGGCAGGGTTATCTAGCTAACAAGTATCCGAAGATACGGGGGAGATGTATGTAAATCAGCACTTTAACCATCACCGCTCGGAAACCTCCGATAGTTTTCCAGGGTCGGATCCAATCAACGTGCTGATGGGGAGTCCAAACAATTAATAGGCCATGCGGCTGATGGATCGTGGAAAGAGACAATAACTTAATATATATGAGGCGCTATAGGTAACTGGTTAATTTTACACAACCTTACCGGAGTGCGGGGCTACATTACCGCAACAACCGGAAAAGAGGCGTACACTATATGTCTCTAGATGAAGAAATTGTCCCTAACCACTTCAACCTATCCTATAAAGCTGAATAGTACGGTTTAGTTGGTAACCTGCCGGGCTCAAACAATTAGAGCAAAGTCAGCGACCTCAGTGTAAAATTTATGATGGCGGGAATAATATCTGTTGCTGTATAGGATTTCCTAGCGTATTGTGGTCTAAAGTTTTCTACAATTAAACAAAACATATTAAGTGAATGTCTAACTGCCATATACAACTAACCAATGCAATAAATAGAATGTAATTAAATGAGGTGGCTAAATATCACAGATTGATGAACTTAATGGTGTGGCTAGTTGAAAGCACCTGCAGTAAACAAAGATAATATTCACACTAAGACAGAAATTATAAATTGTGGTCCTAAGACCGGTACGGTACCTATTAGTCATCAGTACCATATATGGAAATGAGAATTAAATGTACAATAGTATGGCTACTTGAGTACCTAATAGTCATTGGTACGGAACAGGCTACTATGTTACTGAAATTGAGGTGCTAACGTATTCATAGCACGAGTCGACACGTTCTCTGAAGCTGGAAAGATTTCCGCAGGTAGATTTCCGCAGCTGATCTCTGCAGACAGGTCTCCGCAAGCTGACTCCTCCAGACATGGTAGACACGATACACACTCAGGAAAATGGAACAGAGCAGTGAAGAAATGTCTATTTATACAGAAGTGAGAAAGTTATCTGTCCGGCAACGGAAGTAATAAAGTTGAGGTTTGCCCCTTAACAGAGAGGGCTGTATATAATGCTAAGCAGTTACATAAACTGGCACATAGTGCGGGGTGCATTGCATAGCTCTTGCGGCGCACCCAGCAAAGTTCCACCAGACTGTGGTCAAAAAGTTAATTAAACACACACGACATGCAGTGCGGAAATTGAAGTCCACTTTTCAGCGTGGTTGGCAGATCCGGCGAGTCATCCACCAAGAATCACTCTAAGCTCTACATTCCGTAGAGTCACATCCCGGGTCCGCACGGCCCGCTCTCGGAAAGGCTCCCTTAGGAAAGTCCGGATGCGGAAAGTATAACTTTAAATTTAGTCTATTACCAAAAACTGGTGGAAGCTGAGGACGTCCTACCACCACGGATGTGCTGGGATCCGTAAGACACCGGTTGAAGTGAGAATCACTGTGGGTCAGCAGTTACATCCGTCCTCCTGATGGTCCAGAAGTCCTGCGCTTCCACACAGGCGATGCTCCTGATTCTCGATTTTCCACCCCTTTTATACTACTCGTGACGTCAGAGGCAGACGCCTCAGCCACTCAATGGTCGAACAGTAGGCAATCAGCGTGCAGCTAGATCAGTGACGTATTTATCACGTGCCCAGAACATTCTAGATCTATTTATGCATACACGCGATTACGACGTCAAAAGCAATATTTTGAAGATAATTTAAGGGGATTTTCGCAGATAACTCAGCCATTTCTAGGCCGATTTTAAAATAGTCAACAGTTCTAGAAAGCTCGTTTTATTTTGGTCCTGATCAGTACCAAGAACAACGAGAACAGAATAATTAAAGGTTTTTTACGAGTACCAACTCGGTGCACTATAGGCATGTTGTCAGGGAAGCTCTGACATGCGCACCACGCATTTTATCGGACCGATTTTAACAAGAACATCTCGCATAGGGCCTATATACGTGTACTATCCCACCCAGGCAGGGGGGGGGGCGTGCTTGGAGCGAATCCGGAGTGGCCATTCCGTATGTACCCGTCCGGTCGGTCCGCGCTACAGCTATTTCGTAGCATTAGAAAAGTCGAATATTTTGAAAATCATTTGAGTGCAAGTTGTTGTTGTTTAACAGTTTTAGGTCAAATTAGTTCCAAAACAATCGTCAGCCTTTGTGAAAATTTGCATCAAAATTTTGTGATTTTACTATGAAAAACAGTAAAATGGCATATCCTATAGCCTTCAGAGGGGAAATATTAAACAGTAGCAAACAAATGCTTCCTATCATTGACATATCAAGTAATTACTTATATAAACATTCGCATGCATGGATTATGACTCGGGAGGTGCCGGCTTGAACGTCAGTGATAAATGTTTATACAACGACCCTGCTAGAACAATCATACCACCCATGCATTAGCTGTAGTACAAAACTAAACTATAAATTATTGTGTTTACTATACTACTTTCAGGTAGAGATTGTCACCAATCAGCGTGGTTAATACCAATTGGGTCCATGCTGTGTAGCTGATGGATCCAGAATTTCTCGCGCTCCTTGCGGATAGAGGTGGCTTCCGGTGAATCAGGATCGCGATGGAATACTTCAATAATTCTGTAGTTGACAGAAGTGATATTGTGGTGTGGCAAATTAAAACGAATGGCTACTGGTGTGTGTTTTTTGTTTTTAATATCCCTTAAATGTTCTTTAAAAGGAGCGCACAAACAGTGCATCGGCATCCAGACTCAACGGACAGTAACCGTTAGCGTCAGGACAAACCTAGCATCTTACAAGATTTTCTACAAAAAATTTTAAACTCTAAGCTATGCCTGATTAAAATAAATAATCGATTTTTGCTCGATTAAATCAAATTTTTCTATTTTTGATTATTTTATTTTACACTCGATTATATAATCGGCAGGAAAAATAATCAATTATCGCTGAAATATCGATTAACCGAACAGGCATAGTGCCAACTACTGCTGTTTTACAGAGAGGGACTCTGTGTTCAGCTTGGGCGGGAACAGCCGTGACTGGAGAAAGGGTTGGCATCAGTACTTTTGGTACAGGTATGTGTGTATGAGGGTGGATGGTTGGTAGTATGTTTGGAGCAGGTATTGGTGTGGCTGTTTGTATGGAACGTTGGCCGATGGCCAGTGTTGAGTTGGGGTGAGTGGATGGGCACCGAGCTGACTCGGTATTCAGTGCCAGGGTTAGTTTGTCACCAGATCCGGCTGTGGCATGGTGCGGCCTGGAATGGTAGGATTAGAGGGACGCCTATTAGGGCAACGTTCCCTCCAGTGGCTGGGCTGTCCACACTCAAAACAGCCTTACATGTGCGGGGTGCTGAGTGTGGGGTGTTCTGCGCTGCTATGGTGGTGCTGAGGGTGGTGAGAGAAGACATTTAGCTAGTTATCCTTGCGTTTGTCTGTTGCTTCTAGTTGTTGTTGTTGTGACTGGGACCATCGTGGGACCCACCATGCTAGGGCTGGCCCAGGCCGTTGCCCTTTTGTTGTTGACTATGTGGATTGGGATCTGGTGGGGTTTCGTGGTGCATTAATGCTTCGGTGGATATGGCCGAAGGTGATGTAGTGGGTTGTGGGTGATTTGGTGTCATGTGTTCCACCTCATTTACAGTGTGATTTTAGCGCCGCATTTTTTTCATGCACTAGGAAATTTTCTATTCGGATGGCTGTTGCCATCAGAGTTTGCAAACTTCCTTGTTCCAGAAAGAACAGTCTTTCTTTACGGGCTGGGTTCTGCGCTTAGGGCATCTATAAAGGTGTCCAGCTGTAGGTGGGTGGCTCTTGGTGTAGCGCGGATTGGCCTGATGGTACGGACCATCCCAGCTAAGCTGGGTATGAGATGACCGCTCCGAGTGTGTTCCAAGCACACACCCTGGGTAGGATAGTACGCATGTATAAAGGCCTATGAGAGAGGTTTTGTTAAAACTGCTACGTCCGTAAGAACGCATAGCGCGCATGCGCACATGTCAGAGCCTCCCTGGCAATATGTGTCAGTATTAGGAGAGAGTGTATGCTTATAGTGTACCGAGATGGTAATGGTGATTTCTTTAAATCACTCCATTCTCGTCGTTCTTGCTACCGATCAGGACCAGAATGAAACAAGGATTTCAAAACATTTTACCTGCATCTGACGTCACGAGTAGTATAAAAGGAACCAGAAATTCAGAATCAAGAGTACTTCAGCGTGGAAGCCGACATGACAGCAAGGTTGCTGGACCAGCGCCGTGCTAGACATGGGATAACTGCTAACTGACTGTGGTACCTAAATCAGAGCAGTGCCCTTCGGAATTGAGATCTTCTGCACCGGTGAGCAGCCTTGAACATCCGCAATCACAAATTTTGTAAGCTCTCGGATGGCAATCTGAGGGCAAATTAATTAAACAGAAGAACTCCCTTTTCTGGAACACTCACAGAGGAGCATCTCTGCGGATGGGCCTTGCGGGCCCGAAGTAATTCTACAGGATGTAAAGCCATGGTGATTCTTGGTGGATAGGGCGCCAGATCTTCCGGACCATGCTGAAAAGTGGTATCAAACTTTCACGCCGCATGTCATGTTTTATAATTAACTTTTAGACCACAGTCTGGTGGGACTCTGCCCGGTGTGTCGCAAGAGCTATGTGCCGCATCCCGCACGGTGTACCCAGTTTATGTACATGCATATTTTATTACCTCTGTAGCCCTTTTTGTTACGGGCAATTTACCATTGCCGGACAGACACTTTCTAATTTACTGTGCAAATTCATGTATTAGTTATTGTGACTAGCTAATGGACATCCTTCTACAGACGTTCTTCTTCACTGTCTTGAGAGTGAGTCGCATGAACAGTCTGCTTCGGAAATCTTCCCAGCAACTTCGAAATCGTGCCATCTCGCACTACCCATCTGTAGCGCATCAACACCCATGATTTATGAACTGTTTCTGTACCGATGACCAATAGGTACTCAAGTAGCTATACTATTGTAGTATTCTGTTAATCATTATTTCCATAATGGGTACTGATGACTAATAGGTACCTTCCCGGTCTTAAAAGACCGCATTTTAATATTTTCTCTTTCATACTGTGTATGTTATCTTGATTTCCGTGTGCTTACAACTAACGAGCACCATAAGGTCCTATGACCTGATATACTGTTAGCACTGTATTGGTTAGTTGTGTATATGCCAAGTAGCCATTCTAGTTACTCTGTTTTGTTAATATAAAAACTCTAGGACGTAGTACGCTAGGCAATACTATACAGCAACATTATATCCGCATCACTACTACCCCCAGCATCAATTTTACACTGAGGTCACTGATCATGCTCACATTGCTTGAACCTGACATGTGACTGACTAAACCTGGCTATTCTAACTCGATAGGATAGGTTTAAAGTAGTTAGGGACAATCTCTCCATAAGAGACACATTGTGTACACCTCTTTTCCGGCTGTGGCAGATATGTAACCCCCACACACAGGCTAGATTGTATAAATTGGTAAATTACCTTAGGGCCTCTTATTAATATTGAGTGATTGTCTCTTTCTGCACTCCTTCAGCCGCAAGGCTTAATAATTGTCTGGACTCCAAATCGACACATTGGCAGGATCCGACTCTGGGAAACTATTGGGGTTTCCAAGCGGTGATAAATAATGTGTCGATTTAACATACACCCCCCCCCCCCCACCTCTATCTTCAGATACCAGTAAGTTTAGATTCCCCCGCCAATGTAGGAAGCGCTGCAGAAATTTTTTTTTTAGTAACACCGGCCTGCAGTGCATTTCTGGGCATTACTGAAACATAAACCCAATGACAGGTAAAATGTTGGTTCCATAACACACGGTTGGCGGACGAGATGCTGATCTCCATCCAACTCTGTATGGTGACTTGGTGCCGTCTTAGAACCCACAACGCCCTCAGGGGAAGGTCACTAGGGATGGATATCTGTCTCTTACTCCCCGCCAATAAATACTATTGCACTTTCTAAAATTGCTTTTGTGAACTGTAACCTGTCCTAGTGATGTTATATGTGGTTGCGGGACGATGGTGACTGCATCGTCATGTGATTCTGGAGCTTTCGCTCCGTAGCATGTATGCACGCTGTCTTTCTAAGGAAGATGCCATGTGGGGCGACCTTTGGGGAGCTGGGCATCTTCCCCAGTTAGACGTATGTGTCAATAGATAGGTAGGAATCCCTGCCACTTGCGGCCAAAGCTTGGAAACGCATCTAACAACTAAAGGGTAGGTTAGAATTTAGCAGAAGGCCAGCATAAATAAAAAGCGGCACCTACCAATGCAGTATCTTTGGACATACATAAGACGGTGACCTGTGAATTCTTCAGAACTCATCCATCCCTCCTTCACATAAACCAACGTGCATCACATTAATTATAGTTTCACTAGGATTGACCACCTCACATAGCTTTTTGCCAGCTCCTTTCTTGCCCCTTAGTGGGACTGTGTGATCGGAGTTCATAGCCCGTGTGCGTTGTCGATCATGAACCTCCGATTGTGTAAGAAATGACATGTCTGCATCAGATGCATCTCTAAATGCACTTTCGCTTATGGGCGAGTACATTGGTCATTGGTATGTGATCGTCGGTCGATCCCGCATGTGGGATGTTATCATTATGTAAATGACTGGTTATGGTGCGCGCCGCTCAGTTATCCGGGTACTCATTTTAATATTCTGGGGAGTACTCATTGAAGTAGAACGGTGGCTGGAATAGCTGAGAGTCGTAATGGGTGTTGGGTTCACCATTTCGAGCCCCACATCGGGCGCCACTTGTAGCTCTGGCGCCGCGCTGCTCCTCGATTTCTTCCTCAGTCTCCGGCTCGTACTCAAGCCATGCACCAGCCCGACGATGCTGGTTAGCTCGCCTCGGAGATGGGGAAGGAAGGCTGCGAGAAACCGGTGAACATAAAGACTGACCTCGAGGGCCAATGGAACGATCATGTTCCAGTGGGGCCGGACGACCATTGCCACCAACGGCGAACACTACCTGTAACCGGTATTCGTGTAACCTGAAGGTGATTTTATGATTATTTACCATTGTGAGTCGAAGGCTGGCTTCCTGAAAAGGTACACAGATTTTAACAAAGTAATTCGGGTTCTGAAATTAATGAAAGTGACGTGTCGGCACTGCCTGTTTTGTATCTCGCCAAAGATACCTAACCTATCCTTATTTATATGAATAGGTACGTACCTCTGTAAGGGATAAGTCCTAGCGTGGCTAACTAGTTTAATATAAACTAATGCCTCAAGCGGCCAATAAATTGGTTTTGTGAAAGGAAAATGGCTCACACTGGCCTCCGTCACTGGAAAATGCCTACCACACCGAACCGAGGAGGAGATCGGTTAATACCATTCTCCCTGTTTTAGAACAAAGTTAAATGTGCTGAATTATCTCTGTGTTGTTATTTATATATAGGGATGTACGCAGGTTTAAGTGGGGGCGGAGCGCAGGTTTCAACAGAAGCGGGTGCAGTCATCTCTAATACTATTTGCTGGTTTAATCAATGCCGCATTATTTTGGCGGTCCTTCTATAGGAGCATGCATTAGGTATTGAGTCCAAACATATAGGCGTTTAGGCCTCAAACTGCTTATGCTGACTTAACTTTAATAATGGGTTTCTTTCCTGGCGTATGTGCTGGAGCCCCCATCTCGGGTCTGACTCATTGAACAACTACCTTAGACCTCATACATGTTGTCTGGGTGACGGGTCTGTAGCCGAAAAGCGATGCCTAACCATGTGTCAGCACCAACTACAAATAGCAAGACAAGGACACGACAACAGCACAGAAGCATTAAGTAAGCACCATATCTAGTTAAGGCGATACAAGCTGATAGCAGACTATGGTGACCGTCCTTGAAGGCGTGGAGTGCCAACTCACCCCTCCCAGTCACTGCAGAGGTAGTCTGCTATCCGCATCTTTTGCCGTCTCCAAAGTGTCGAGAACGAGCTGTATAAGACTCGTTACCTGGAGCTAACATTTACGCTGAGCTAGGGCTATGTAAGTGCCTTCAGGTTCACTACTAGGCCGTACCTACTATAATTAATGTTTGTGCAGTGAATTCCTACTTTGGCTTAAAGACTTTTCCTAATAGGTACCAGTGAGGGTACAGGGGGCATGACAGTTGTCACCGTTTCAATTCTAACCATCGAGAAACTGCTGCGATTTCTTGGGTCGGCTCTAACCAAACTGACGGAGGGAGTTACCAAACAATTAGTTGGCCAGAACGATGGAGAGGCATAGAAGGAGATGGCTGCTTTGAGGTGAGTTAGAAGGCCTTAAAGTTGGTGGACAATTATGAAAGACGCGGCTCGCTATGTAACTTTGCACAGAGCCGGGCAATGAGGCTTTACTATAAACAGCTCTCATTCATTTGAGCAGTCTTCCATAACTACTATTGTCATATTGAAATATCTGAGCTAATATTCATTTAGGTGGTGCGGTTATTGAAGCTGTACAGCATATAATTTAAGTGAATGTGCAGTTTTAGGTTTTAATATGTAACTTAACTAATAATTTAGGAACTAAGTTTAAGGATAGTAATTATCACAAGATGATCAGCATCACTAGCTCAGAAGCGCTGATGAAAGCAATGTTCGCAGCTGGTCGAAACACTGAAGAAGGCACTAGATACATGCAAGCTTTACGTCAGCACTTTTTGGAGTGGTGCGGACAAGTTTGGCGAGATATCAGAATGGACCAATCATCTCACATGATTGTTTTAGATGTTAAAGGCCAAAAGAGGCACCACTCAAGCAGGTCCCTGTGGTCGTTTACTGAGAACGTGTCACCATTGTCTTGGGTATGCCAATGTTCCCCACTGAAGGGCGAGGGTAGCCTGTTCTTAAGTTGGTTTACCCTAAACAAGGGTTTACAAAAAGGAGCTGGCATCGTGTGATGAGGCTGGCACCCGATCGTGGTTACAGGAACTTAGAGTATTTACACTGGTGTAGATTGCCAATATGGCAAACTCTATGTAGTAGGCTCGGATAATGTTCACTGCATCAGAATACCTCCTCATCCCAACTGAGGAATAACAGGCGATACAACTCCTTATATACTCTATGGTGACCAATCAAACGTCATCATCGCAGAGTGAACCAACCAACGCATGGCTATGCTGGGGTGGAAGTAGCAGGCGGAGAGCACATGGCTGTCATGCTCCCTTCACCTTGCTAGCACATGCGCGATGCAAGTTTACACCAACTTTAAAGAATTATAACTTAGAGTTTAATTTACTGATATTAAAGCCATTACTTGTCCGATTTTAATTCTGTAAGTGGATTCGTGTTTCTCAACGAATCCCGGTAAAGATTCATCCCGAGATGAGTGAAAAGGGCCTAATATTACCGTTTTGGGAAATATAGGCGATTATGCACATAAAAGATGCTATTCGCCCACACTGTCTATGCAGCGTAGGTAGGCTATCTCTTAACGGTGCGCATGAGTAATACGCATTCTTATGTTATTTTACTCCCTCTTTTCTATGGTTATGCGCGCTGGTCCATAGGACCACGGGGGTGGGGTGTGATTGGAGCATCTCAGCTCGGGCTGATTCGTACATGGTGCTAAGCGATCCATGCTACAGTAGGACTCTCCCGCCATTCCGCCTTAAGCGACCTTTCTTGGAAATAGTTAGCTTTCAGGGCCAAATGACTTTTATGACCAATTAACCTTATATATATATATATATATATATATATATATATATATATATATATATATATATATAGACCGAGGAGATGAATAGTGACGGACTGACTTCCCGGGATAGATAGGAAAAAAAGCCTACTGTCATTTCTCCCGCTTAGGACCCTCCTCCCGAGAGACAGTCGTTATCTTCCCATCATCTCACAGGCCCTCCCGCCTCTGGAGAGAGGTTAGTTTGGATAAGGTGGCGAATTGATCCTATCACCGCCCAGTGTACCCTTTTTTGGCCCTTTCTAAAATATTGTGTACAGAGCTTTGGAAAACCTAAACATTACGCAAAAACCCACCCTCGTGCCTCCTTTCTCGCTCTTGTCCCCTCCTCGACACACTAGCACCCCAGTGAGAGAAGCCTAAGAACAGCTTGGCTCAAATTCAGGCAGGAAAGATCGAAAGCCGCCTGTGGCATTTTCCTCCTACCTCGCACACACTACATCTGCACGTACCTCCCGTGTCACACAGGATTAACCCGAGCGGATCCCTCTTGCTGATCAACAAGTGTGGCATGTTTCACCATTTGTAGATGAATTGATACCAAATTTTGCAGACATGTTCCCTTCGGCAATATCTATTTGGGATAAAAATATGAAATGGTCATGCCTACAAATAGCACAGACTTAGTCCTTCCTATATTTTCAAAGTATTGAAGCGTATGCGGAAAATCCGTTTGTGGCACATTTCATCATTTATCGATGCATTAAAACGAAATTTGGCATACATCTTCCTTTAGGCAACATCTATTGGAGCTTTGAATATGAAGTGGCCACGTCTTGAAACAAGGGACATAATTCTGGTTCATTAAGGCGTTTTAAGCATTGAACCTATGAGTGTGTGAATAAATGTGTTTCGTCAATTGTTCATGGATCAAAACCATATGTAGCAGATATGTTCCTTCAGTCAAATATCTATATGGTCTCTGAATGAGAGGCCACACATTTAAACAAGGGCCATAATTCGGGGTTCATTGAGACTTTTTAAACTATTCAACTCTATAATTAAAATACATTTGTTTCGGTAATTGTTGATGGATTAAAAGCAAATTTAGCACATGTTCCTTCACGCAATATCTATTTGCCCTATGAATATGAAGAGATTATGATATTAAAAAAGGGTCATAACTCTGGCTCTTTAAGGCGCTTTAAAGTATTTAACCCTATGGGGAAAATAATGTGTGTCACGTTTCGTAAATTGTTAATGGATTAAAACAAGATTTGGCAGAAATCTTACTTTCATACGCTTTAAGTGTTAGCGATGGTTTCCCCATTGGTCAAAGATACTTTTCCCATTGCTCAATCATGCCAATTTTTTTGCATTTCCTCATGCAAATTTTTTTACTGTGACCACACCGTTGCCCTTTTGGTAAATGTCAGTGTTGTGACACACATACCGTTGGTCAATAGTGTCAGTGATAGCTACCCCATTGATCAATGGTACTTCACCCGTTGGTCAAATATGTCAATGACACCTATATTCTTGCATTTCCTCATCCAACTTATTGAGTACTATTTGATAATAGTGTCAGGGATAGCTGCCCCGCTGATCAATGGTACTTTTCCCGTTGGTCAATAATATCAAGGATGTCAATATTCTTGCATTTCCTCATCCAGAATCATTGCTGTGACCATTGCCTCATTAGCAAATGGCATCTTTTAATACATCTGAATCATTTGGACAGTAGTGCCATGAATGTGCCAGGGACACTTGCGTTGTTAGTCGTTAGCGATTGCCTCCTTGGTAAATAATGGCAAAGACCATTGCCCCCATTGGTTTATGACAACAGATATGCTTACCTGATTGACCAGTGATGCGTGTTGTGCATTAGTTAATGTAAACATGTTTACAGTTCCTCATCAGCTAGGTGAGCAATGTGGCCCTTGGGCCATTTATTATAATATATAGGTATATTATGCCACAGAGGCATGGAAAATATCGATATGATAGTTTTAGAATTTCATTACATATAACAGGAAATATATGCATATACATCTTGTACGAAGTTTTAGGCAGAATTATTGTCCACGAACAGGTTCGTCCGCTGGACCAAATATGCTGTGTATGAAATAATCCACGCATCATCAATTCGAACTATTCTTGTCCCAATAAGTCCAAGGGATTCACCTTTCCAGAGTACCCACCCATCATATGACGTCATAATGAACTGCGTGATGTGTACAATGACATCATAATGAATGACGTCATGAATGATGTCGATAAGTACGTCACGAGCGCATATTTGAAGACGGTCTATGCGTTGTTGTACAAATTGTTTAATTTTACTATTTAATAAATATTCTGTTGAATATTTTGAAACTAATTTGACTGGGCGCTGTTGCTGCAATAGGCAGCAACAGCACCCAGTCGAATTAGTTACTAAATATTCAACAGCTTCCCTGTATATTTTTCAGGAAATTGATAGCTAGGGCATTTGGGGATCGATCAATCCCAACACGGCGAGGTGTGGGTGGAGCTTAGCTAGTGATGGGCGTAGCATAGCTAAAAATAGAAAGGTCTATTGGTTTGCGTATATTCACTCGAAATTTTTTGAAAATTAGATGCCCAGAGAAGCAATTACTTAAGGTATGCGTAATAAAAGAACATATCTAGTATATACAAATGTTATTGTAAATATGGGGGGGGGGGGGGGGGGAAGGGAGTCCAGGCTCACAGGGGCACCTCTTGCACGAGGACACTGCTCCATTCTCCCGATATTTTATTTCTTTTTCACATACAGTAACACAGTTGTCTCCTTATTTTCAAAACACCGAAACTTCTTTCTTCATCACTTATTCACATTACTGCATGAATCTGCCATTTCTTCATTTACTGTATTTGATATTGTTGTATTTCTAATGTGAAGAGGTGGTCAGTGAGCGCCCCTGATAGTTAGGTGGCGAGAATAATATGCGGTGGTTCTCCGGGTGTAACTCGGCGCATGTTGGTTTCATTTTCAAAATTCCTTCGTATATGGCCTCCTGATGGTACAGGCTCCACGAATGTATTTTAAATTAAGCGAAGGGTATCTGGCCTCAGGAGTTACAGTCGCCACTATCTCTCCTTGCTTGGGCCTAGTATTAACACTATGCCTTGACCACGGGCCCGTGAATCCATACCAGCTTGAGCGCTGGGGGCTGCATTTAAACACATTCGGTTGCAGATATCATCCTCACCAAATGCTAAGGGGTGGGGGCTAAGGTGTGGAGAAGGCAATATTCATATCCCCAACATCACATTCTTGGCGGCCAACAGGCTAATTATAATGTTGCAATGTAGGCATGGCATCCACAGGGTCAATTGAAAGGTGATGGTCATGGGCGTCCGCAAGAGGTGGGGAGGGGGTGGGCAATGGTGGTGGCACATGCTCCCTCTGAATCTGGATAAAGAACGATTTTACACTCACGTTACGTGGATACGGAGCCAAGCAAGAGTCCATATGTTTAGATATTTAACTCTAGAAATGCAAGAGATGCTCTCAGAGCGTGTCTATATGTCAAGGTTTTCCGGGCCCAATTTTGGAGCTGGACACCTCACAGACCGAACCTGCAAAATTCGCGGAGTTATATCGTTTTATTAGCGGCATTATGCAAATATGAACTTCTCCTGACACAGTGAAATGACGTATATAGCCTAGAGACTGATTTGCAATAATGAGATACTGTGCCATTGCAGATTTAAACCGTATACAACGTTTTTTGTTGCGGGTGGTTTCAATTGATTAGTTATTGGTTTTGTCGTATTTTGCATTATTTCGAAATACTAATTGTCTAGCGGTTCTTTACATTACAATATGACTAAGAATTTAATTTTTAAAGTTCCCGCCACCACTGAAAATTAGAATTGTGTGAGTTGTGGAAATGAGGCCGTCCATCCATCCATCCATTCGTCCATGCGTCTGTCTGTCCACCTGATTTGATTGTGAAATCGATAACCAAATGGGATTCTGCTTACTGAACCTTGTAATTTTGTATATAGTTTTTCTTTTTCTTTTCTGATTTGCATAGCCCACGGTGTCTTCTATCAAAATCTGTCGGGTGGACCATGGCAACTCTTGAGCATTTTGAGAAATCCAAGATGGCGTCCAGGATGGCCGCGATTTTATGTTTTCGGCTATGACTTCCTTCATATTAAATCTAGGGTACTAAGTTTAGTGTCTAAAATAGGTGTTGAGGGTCAAGAAATCCATTGAAACAAGGTATAAGGTTGGTCGGGGATTACACCAGGTAAAATTCAGTATTGCCGCAAAGAATGACCCCTGTTTTCTGTTTTGGGCTCCAATTCACCTTTCCAGAGTATGTACCCATCATATGACGTCATACTCATCTACGCTGTGTGTAGAATGATATCATAATGGATGACGTCATGAATGATGTCGATAAGTACGTCACGAACGCATATTTGAAGACGGTCTATGCCTTGTTGCACAAATTGTTTGCGTTTACTATTTAATAAATATTCTGTTGAATATTTTGAAATTAATTTGACTAGGCGCTGTTGCTGCCATAGGCAGCAACAGCACCCAGTCAAATTAGTTACAACATATTCAACAGCTTCCCTGTATAGTTTTCAGGAAATTGATAGCGAGGGCATTCGGGGATCGATCAATCCAAACACGGCGAGGTGTGGGTGGAGCTTAGCTAGTGATGGGCGGGGCATAGCTAAAAATGGAAAGGTCCAGTTGCTTTATATTAAAGCTAGGATGATAATTTGGGTGTCTTGATAATGGATTGCTGTGGTTACGAAACCCCTCACTTTTCAATAACCACTGTCATTCGAGCGTTCTGTAGCTAAGCTCCAACCATACCACGCTCGTGTTGGGATCGATCAATCTCTGAACTCCCTGACTATCATTTCCAGAAAACTATGCAGGTAAGCTATGGCAGCAACAGCGTCCAGTCAAATTAGTTTCAAAATATTCAACTGCATGTTTACTAAATAGCAACGATCGGTGTTCCGCGCAAACTGACCCACGCACGCACCCATGCACGCACGCACACACGGGCTGCACGACATAATCCCCACTGTCCTTCGAAAAATGTGGGATAATGATATTAAAAATAATAATAATAATAATAATAATAATAATAATAATAATAATAATAATAATAACAATAATAATAATAATAATAATAATAATAATAATAATAATAATAATAATAATAATAATAATAATAATAATAATTATTATTATTATCTTTATTTAAGGAGGGTATACATCGTCAGTAAACTAATCTTCACGAGGCCCTCACACACACACACACACACACGAGCACGCACGCGCGCACGCACGCGCGCACGCACGCGCACACACGCACACGCACACACACACGCACATATATTATTCATATAATTGTGCACATATGTTGCTATAAATACAGTCAAACCTGTCTATAACGACGACCAAATGGTCAATCAAAAAAGTGGTCACTAAAGACTGGCAGTCTCTTAAGTACAACTTAATTCCTATACTCAATATTGTGGTGACTCCTCTTCTGGTCCCCAAAACAGATGATCTCTACAGACAGGTTTTACAGTGTATATCATGTATGTTACCATTCATACCTCGGTTGTTTTTCTAAGTTCTCGTAGCGGCTATATTGGTCACTATTAAATTATGTAATACTTTCCCAACTTTATCGATGACGTAAATGGATTCCTTGACCCAGAAAGCCCATGTGTAGACACCAGAATTATCATCATAGATTCAATATGAAGCGAATTAGAGCCAAAAAGAGGAAATGGTAGACATTATTGCCGACCATATTAAATTTCCCCTAATGTAGGCTAATCTCCAAACGGCCGCAAAAATTGTTTCAATGGATTCCATGTCCATTACTCCTTATATCAAGACACCAAAATTATCATCATCTGTTTAAATAAGAGGCCCAATGGACCTGTGTCGCTCCTCTCTAAAACTGGTATTTAAGTAGAAAGGAGATCCTCCATGTAGACCTTTAAATTGTTGTCAAAATTGTTGGTGGGTGGTTTAAGAGTAGTCTTTAAAACGAGGTTGTTTACGTTTTTGGAAGTCCAATATGGCCGCCAAACACGCTACATTGTGATTGGCCCTAAGCGGCTATGTTTTGGACGTATCACCTTCCCTTGAACAAACACTAATGGCACTTAGTCCCTAATCATATCTCCCGTTGAACAGTTTCACGAAAACTACATCATCCAAGAAGGCCGCCAAACCATTTGGTCAAACAAATTCCCTTGAACAAACCGGGTTCAGCTCTTGCCCTATATGATATTACATGGGGTTTCAAACAATCCCCCAAGTGGTTTCGGAGAACAATTTTGAGATATTTCTAAAAAAATACCCAAAATCCAAGATGGTCGGCCAAATTGGCATATTGGCTTCCTTTGAACAAACTTGGATCTCTATGCCAAATGTATACTTCCTGCCAAATATAATTTAAATCTGGCCAGTGGTTCTCGAGAAGAACTTTTACATTTCCCATTGCTTTAGTATGGGTGTTTTTGGTGGGAAAATGATCGAAGATGGCCACGAAACAGTTAATCTGACGGTTTCGAAAGTGTAAATTTGAAATCAACATACACAAAAACCGATATAAAACCAATTTTGTTTTCAAAATGCATCAAATAAAAAATCCAATATGGCCACCAAACACACTACATTTTGATTGGTCCATGGCAGGTATGTTTTTTATTAACAAACTTTGATGGCCCTTAGTGCTACTCATACCTCCCAATTTTCGCCCCGATCTGTTCAGTGATTCTGGAGAAGTCGTTTTCACAAAAACTTTGTCATGCAAAATGACCGCCAGACCATTTGGCCAATTAAGGTCCATTGAACAAAGTTGGTTCAGCTCTTACCCTAGATGATATTTCATGAGTTTTAAATCAATTCCCATGCGGTTTCGGAGATTTTACATTTATAAAAATCCGCCCAATCCAAGATGGCGGCCAGGCTAATTGGCCGATCGGCTTCGTTTGAACAAACTTAGATCTCTATGCCATAATGATGCTTCCTGCCAAATATAATTACAAGTACACATATTGATGCAAGGCATCAATGGTAAATAGCGTGCCCGGAGGTTATTATAATTCTGAGAATAAACTCAACTGTTTCATGAAAAAATGAAGTTATATAAAGGCATACAAGCCACTTACGACAAAATTATACACGGACAATAAACACAAAAGAAGGAATATGTCTTGCAAAAAGATATGGGCAGTATTAGCTATGGGCTAGGAAAAGCAGCTTATATTTTTGGTCAGTCCAACAATTTTTCCATCCATCCGTTTTCTCCAAGGCAAACTCCTTAACAGAGAGAGGAACAGACAAAATTAAGAGCAGCCAGTGATGAGAAAATTGCACTACTGTATCAACAGAGCGTAACAGATTAAATTTGGGTCATTAGGTTTCAACAACTTGTAAAGATAAAGAAATCAACAGAACGGGCAACCCAGTCAGTAGAAAATCAGCGCAAGAAGCAGTACAGTCCCTGATACCCATTCAAACATGTTAAAGAAAAACTGTAAAGAATATTTAAACCTAAATCTTGATACATTCTTAAACAGAGGTGAAGAGCTTATTACCCGGAAATATATTGGTGAAATATACACTGCAATGCTAGTGAAATGCACAAAGCAAGTATATTTTTGATGCAATACAGGACCCCGATCTGTACCGACAGATAACCTTTTCAACGAAGTTAAGTGGCCAATACCGTGAACCTAGTTTTCTCCAACGAAAATGATATAGTAGAAAACATACTGACTGAAGACCCAGTGGGAAACAGCCACAACATCGTGATCTGTTTCATTTAGCTATCATATCTATGTCACCTATTAAACGATATCTTTACTGGAAACAGTGACAAACTATTAAATCTAATATTTTTGCTCGACAAAAAGGCCAAAATCGGCCTCAACCATTGTAATGATGATGATCTTGTTGACCATATGTACAGATGTTAGGGTATTAGCCTGATAAGTCATGTTCTACCAGTACATGCGGCTAATAATATGGGATATATAGAAATTTTTTCACATTACTATAATAAATATTTGGTGGTAGAATTATTACAATATTTCGCACAGCACGAGAACATAGTGAGTTCTACATGGCCTTATGTTCGAAAACTGGCTACAAGGCATGTAGAGATATTCTGGTACCGAATATAGTACATTATTGGAATTTGACGATGGTGTGCCACTACTAAATTGAATATGACGAAATTACTGTAGAGTATACATTTTTTAAACCTTTGATACTTTATTAGCGTATTCATATACGTATCTAACCATATGGGTGAACTTCTGGGGTCAAACCTATTGCAAACAGTGTGGTACAAAAAATCGTTGATCTGACAGAATTTGCGCCAATTTTCGGTATGGAATTGTGTACTATGAAATTACGTTCCTGTAGAATTTTTTTAAATTCGGAATACAACTAGCATATTTCCTATAAGTATTTGTGGGTGAAATTTTGGGGGTGAACGTCTTGCAATGAAAACCATGAATTATCCTAAGTTTGAGCTTATTTACGTTATGAAATTTTTAAATCTCACTACGTCGTAAGCTTATGCCTATACCTATCTAAACATATGGATGATATTCTGGGCCGAACCCATTATGAGCGATATGTCAGGACATATCGACACCTATCTGAATGTGATGAATGTGAACTAACCATATTACAATGGGCCATATGGCGAATATGTAACTACATATTACCAAATTACTTGATGGTATAATCGTGCAAAAGCAGTAGTACATATTCAGTTATATACAGCCATATGTAAAAAAATGATTACAAACCGAGAACTGAGATTCTAATACTGAATATAGTAAATTGTTGGCATTTGACAACTGTCCATGGCTACTAAATTGAATATTACGAAATTACTACGTGGTAGAAATCTCAAGATTCATTAGCGTATTCATATCCCTATCTAACCATATGGGTGAAATTATGTAGCCACACATATTGCAGACGGTAGGGTATTGAAAACCACAGATCTGCCAACATTGGAACAAATTTATGCGATGCATCGCATACTACGAAAATACTTCACGTTCGAATTATTTTAAATTCCCAATGTAACTAGCATATTCCAACTCCTATACGTCTATGTGAGTGAAGTTCTGGATCGATGGATTTCTGAACTACTAGGCGATAAATTTCAAGAAAACTATACAGGTAAGCCGTGGAATATTTTGACACTAAATTGACTGGGTTCTGTTGCTGCCTATGGCAGCAACAGCGGCCAGTCAAATTACTTTCAAAACATTCAATAGCATTTTTATTAAATAGCAAAAACATACAATTCGTACAACGTGTCAGATTATTAAGCATTTAAGATGGACTAAATCGAGTCAGTTATGACATCATTATTATGACGTTATCCTACGCGTAACTTAATTATTTAAATAATGATGTAATATGATGGATAGACAACCTGAAAAGGCCCATTAGCAAGTGGTATTGATTACCCTCGCTCCGTCAGAGGATGAGTGTGTTGTATTCAGGTATATGTGCGTTCGAGATGGCAAATTTCTACGATCTATGATTGGCCTTGTTAAAATATGTGACCTATAAATACGGGTGCTCTCTTAATACAAGTGGTCCAAATTATGTGGACCACGCATTAACAAGTAATGCTCAATTTGCCCATGCCAATTTCAATAGATGGATCCATTTCTAGGTATGCCACGCCTATTTCTAGCTACGCTCCACCCCTTTTTTGCGTGTTGGAATCAATGTCCATATATACGCTGAATAATGAATTCCCAGACGTCCAATTTCAAGGTAACTATACAGGTAAGCTGATGACTATTTTGAAACTAATTTGACTGGGTGCAACGAAAACCATGAATCGGCCTAAATTTGAGCCGAAATTATTTCATGGTAGATAGTTTTAAATCTCACTACTCCGAGAGCGTATGCCTATACCTATCGAAACAGATGGGTGACATTCTGGGGCCGAACCCATTATGAGCGATATGCCAGGACATACCGACATCTATCTGAATGTGGTGAATGTGAACCAACCATATTATAATGGGAACCATATGGCGAATATGTAACTACCTACGATGAGATTACTTGAAGGTAGAATTGTGCAAAAGCACTAGCTCATATTGAGTTATATACATCCATATATAAAAATATTATTGCAAATCGAGCACACACATTCTGATACCGAATATAATAAATTGTTGGCATTTGACAACTGTCCGTGGCTACTAAATTGAATATTACGAAATTACTACATGGTAGAAAACTCAAGATTCATTAGCGTGTTCATATCGCTATCTAACCATATTGGTGAAATTATGTGGCCAAACCTATTGCAGACAGGTAATAGTAGGGCATTGAAAACCCGTCTATGTGAGCGAAGTTCTGGAGCCGACCACATTACATACAGACAGTAGGGCACCGAAAAGCACGAAAAACACAACATTTTTGCCTAATAAAATTATTTCATCTAGAATTTGTTAGTTTCGGAATATACCTAGAATATTAAGGCTCAAGTCTATGTAGGTTAAATTATGGGGCTAAACATACTACAGACAATAAGGGCACTGAAAACTGTGAATCACAGGAGATTTAGCAAATTTTCGGTATGAAATTGTGTACTACGAAATTACTTCATGGTAAAAATGTTTTTAACCTCAATCCATTACTTCACTAGCGTATTGATATACCTATCTAACTATATGTGGCCGAATTTCCTGTAGACGTTCTTAACTTAGCACGTGCATAGGCCTACACTTTCGGTTGATTTCTTTATTCAACAATCTGCTACAATATTATTGACAACAGTTTTGACTGGAAATTTGGAACATTGGTAGTCTATCAATACCGCTACATAATTGCATTGGCACTACATGGATTTATTCCCACGGATGGATTAAAGACAAAAGGGTACTACTGATAATCACACATCCATTATTCATTCGTATCCCACGAGTTCTCTTTCGATACTAGATCGAGAAATGTATCTCGTATGTAGGGGCCTATTGAGTAGCCATTGACGTAGCGATTTCACGATCCACAGTGTTGCTTTTACAGTCTGCTACGGAGATAGACCGGGTCCCGGTCTGTCTGTTATCCGAAGTTGAGTCTGTGTAACAGTCTAGTCGTTGTGATAATGTAAGAAGATGACCGATCATTACATTAGAGGTGTAGTTTCGAAGAAGCCAAGCCTTTATTTTTAGATGGATCCATTATTGTTAGCGAACTCTGTCTACTTTTTCGCCCTCTACAATATTATTATGCATGTTTTTCTTTTGAAATTTACCACACACACATAGTACGCCTCAAGACTGTCTGTAACAAGTCTGTACTCTTTACCCTGTCTCGAATGCAACAAATGTGAATCATACTATAATACAATACGGGAAAGGTTAAGCAGACATGGTACATCATCGTCGTCCTCATAATTTATTAACACTGTATTACCTAAATTGAGTCAAGAATATAAAAAATTGGTTATTGAGTGCCTATTTGCAGGCCAATAGACGACTGTTTTGAAGAGTTACTATTGGAATGACTGGCTCAATTATCGAGCCAGTCATTTCAGTAGTGAATTTTCAAAAACGATCTTCTCTTGACCTGCATATTAACATCCTCAAGATCACTGTAGAGGCCGGTTTTGACGGCCTCCTCATGAAAGGGTTAAAATACATTAAGAGAAGATGATAAGCTTACATGGGCAGTCGTTGTCGTTGCAATACTTAATACAGGTCTATAATAGCAACAAGTAGGTGGGTAGGGTGGGGTGGGCTACCAGTCAAAGTATTAAAAAGATATTCGTATAGTTGTCTTTATCTGAGATATTGAAATTTCGGTGTTAAACATTCTAAAGGATTTTGTTAGAAAAACACACAATTGTGCCCAAGTAAGTCACATCTTGGTGGCGGTTGCTTGAAATGACTTCCATAGGCCTAACGTACGTTAGTCAATCGGTTACTGAATTCGGATGGTATATTAATACATTAATACCGCACTCGTGTTAGTATCGATGGATTTCTGAGCTTCTTGACTATCAATTTCCAGAAAACTATACAGGTAAGGTGTTGACTATTTTGAAACCAATTTGACTGGGTGTTGTTGCTGCTTGTGTCAGTAACATCGCCCAGTCAAATTAGTTTCAAAATATTCACCAGCATGTTTTTGTAAATAGCAAAGACATACAATTCGTACAGCGTGTCGGACTATTAAGCATTTAAGACGGACTAAATTGAGTCAGTCATGACGTCATGATTATGGCGTCATCCTATACGACACGTCGTTGATTATGACATCATACGACGTAATATGATGGATAGACAACATGAAAATGCCCATTAACAAGTGGTATTAATTATCCTCCCTCCGGTAGAGGACGAGTACATTGTATTCAGGGCAACAATCTATGATTGGCCTTGTTAAAATATGTGACCAATAAATATGGGTGGTCTCTTAATACAAGTGGTCCATATTGTGTGGGCCACGAATTACCAAGTGGTATTAGCCATGTAATGCTCAATTTGCTCATGACAATTTCAATATAGAGATCCATTTCTAGGTATGCCACACCTATTTCTAGCTAAGCTCCACCCTTTTTTGCGTGTTGGAATCGATGTATATATATACATCGATACCAACACGCAAAAAAGGGTGGAGCTTAGCTAGAAATAGGTGTGGCATACCTAGAAATGGATCTCTATATTGAAATTGTCATGAGCAAATTGAGCATTACATGGCTAATACCACTTGGTAATTCGTGGCCCACACAATATGGACCACTTGTATTAAGAGACCACCCATATTTATTGGTCACATATTTTAACAAGGCCAATCATAGATTGTTGCCCTGAATACAATGTAATCGTCCTCTACCGGAGGGAGGATAATTAATACCACTTGTTAATGGGCATTTTCATGTTGTCTATCCATATATATGCTGAATAATGAATTCCCAGACTTCCAATTTCAAGGTAACTATACAGGTAAGCTGATGACTATTTTGAAACTAATTTGACTGGGTGCTTTTAAAGGTTTGCTGCCTCTGGCCGCAACAACGCCAGGTCAAATTAGTTTCAAAATATTCAACACGATGTTGATTAAACAGTAAAGACATACAATTCCTACACTTGCCGCACTATTCAATGTTCATGACTGAGCTCGATAGCCATTCATTTACACATTTTGGATTGTGACGTCAGCCTGTATATGAAGTAATTGATTATGACGTCATATCCTTCAGTTACAGATCGAACCCAGCCATTATCATAGAAAATTACTGTTGAATAAATAGCAAAGACATACAATTCAAACAGCGTCTAGTCAAATTAGTTTCAAAATATTCAACAGCATGTTGATTAAATAGTAAAGACGTATGTTCCTGGTGGAGCTAGATACGTCATTCATTACACATTTTGATTGTGACGTCCAGCTACATCTGACCTAAATAATTATGACGTCATATACAGAAAATTCTATTATCATAGAAAATGTCCTATGTCTAATTGCCGTCCAAGACACCATTGTGGTTTTTCTTTTGCAATTTACTATTGGAATTATAGGATCGGTTATCCAACCAGTCATTCCAGTGGTAAACTTTCAAAACAAGTTCTCCGGCGAGTAGCTAATGCAAATGGACATTTCTCACGATCACCGCAAAAAGCCATTTGTGGTCAGTTTGATAGAGTGCTAAAGTGGACATATAAGAGACACCGTGAGTGGGCGTGTGCTTGAGTACTTTCATCTGCAGAAGGAATGATAAACAAATGTTTTGTACGCAGTCCTCCAGCAAAAGAAGAGTACTTATTTAGAGTAGTTATTGGGAGTTCCGTTGGCTGTTTATTAAAATAAGTAAGTGGTCATCGCCGTGCAAACTCTATTACAGATAATAATTATGAGATATCCAACAATCGTGCGTGCGTGCGTGCGTGCGTGCGTGCGTGTGTGTGTTGTAATATTTAAGGCGTTTATTTGCTAGTTCCCAATGCTAGGATCTAGACTCACGCCTGGCCTTTGTGGTTTCTGTTGAATTCTTGTGAATTCTTGTGACGTCGGTTTGTGCATTAGCTTGTGTCTCTGTGTGTGTGTGTGTGTATGTGTGTGTGTGTTGATCGTCGTCTCTCGATTTTGTCTCATGTTGAAGATGGTATGTGCTGTTCTTGACCATGGTTTTTCTGTTGCTTCTCATGCTTGGGCATGGGGGGTGGGGTGGGCCTAACCTGGGCCTAACGGGGTTGGGGAAGGGATGCGGTAGGTGCTGGGTGGGGTGTGTGTGGGTGCGTGCAGTCTTGTGACCTGATGTACTCTAGGGGGTGGCTTTAGGTCAGAGAGCTCTCGGCCCCTTTGGGGGTGTGGGGAGGGTGGGGGTGTGGGGTCTTTAGGGTCCTGGGACCCATTTGCTCTTCTGGCCATCATCCGAGCAGGCACCAGGCACCAGCGTGCACTTGTTTGATTTTGATTGATTATCCAGCAATCTAAAAAATAGAGCCGTGTCTTCGCGCCGAGAATTATTAGATCTCGTATCGATGGAGATCTCGCGAAACACAGCCCCACAATCCCCTGCGCGAAATGGCTGCGCCTATAGGCAATTCTAGACAGCAATAAATAGAAGTGTGCCCGCTCCAGCAACGAGAAGACATTGTAAAATTCCTATTGCTTTAGTATAGGAGTTTTTGACGGGGTTGGGTGGGGTGGGGTAGGTGTGGTGCGGTGGAAGGGGGGTGAGGGGGGAGGAGATCCAAGTTGTCCACCAAACCGTTTATCCGACTGTTTCGTAAGTGGAAATTTGAAATTAGAGTACCCAAAAATCTATCGAAAAAAACACTTTCGGTTTCAATATCTATCAAATAAAAAATCCATTATGGCCACCAAATACGCTACCTATGGATTGGTCCATGGCGCTCATTGGTTTTTTTTGTGAATCAGCTTCCTTTGAACAGACTTGAATGGCCCTTAGCGCTTAATCATATCTCCCAAATGTCGGCTTGATCCGTTCGGTGGTTCTGGAGAATCAGCTTTCCTTGAACAAACTTGGTTCCCTTCTTGCCCTAGATGATCCAAAATTCCAATATGGCCGCCAAAAACGCTACCTTTTGATTGGTCCATGGCGGGGATGATTTGATGTACTAACTTTCCTTGAACAAACTTTGATGGTCCTTAGTTCCTAATCATATCTCCCAAATTTCAGCCCGATCCATTCAGCGGTTCTGGAGAGGTTCGTTTTCACGAAAACTAGGTAATCCAAGATGGACGCCAAGATATTTGGCCAATCAAGTTTCCTTGAACAAACTTGGTTGAGCTCTTGCATTAGATGAGCTTTCGTGAGTTTTGAATCAATCCGCCAAGTGACTTCGGAGAAGATTTCTAAAGACGTTTCTAAAAATCAGCCAATCAGTGGTTAGTTTTAAAGACCCAGCCTTCTGCGAGTCTGCAAATGGGCATTCAGCCAACACTGAAATTTTAATATTTTTGACAAAATTTGTTCATTAATGGTTGAGGGTGACCAACCTATACATGTACCAGGCCATGGCAATACAAATAATGAGGTGATAAGCATTATTTCGGTTTTATCTTCTTTGGTTGTACTTCCTCATCTTCTTAGTCTTCTCCCTGCTCATCTGAATGTGAATGCTTTGTCGATTGGTCCACGACAGTATGGTTGGCTTTTAGCTTGTGGCTTTTCTCTGACTCGATGTTGTCTTTTTGGAATCCAGTTAAGTATACAGCTTTTCACAGGTTCCATGACAGAAGAACGTTATAATGAACAAATAAGTTTCCAGTGTCTAGGTTCATGTTTGACCTGCCAGGCGATTTCAGATTGTTGCTGTCACTGATCAGTCGTTCAACATCAGCATTTACGCTTTGGCTATTGACACATTCATATAATGTTGTGATGGGAGGACTATCTTCTGAATTACACTGAGACTTATCTTACGGACAAATTCAATATTAGGCAAATCAAGTACTTAGCCATATTCGAGTAAGAGTAACACTAAGTCAAGATCGGAACAAAGTACCCGATGTACCTCCATATTGGTATTTGCTCCAGCTTCTAATTTTGCAAAAGGTTTAGCACCGAAGTGGCACTTTATCTATGGAAAATCTTTGTGTGAGAAATTCCACGAGGGACTCAATAATACCCTTCGTTACTGCAGATTCACGAAGGCCAGTTACAAATTTGTGATACTCTTTGCGTCTCGACACTTCTCCGTGTTGGGATTGATATATCCCCGAAGACAATGACTATCAATTTCGTAAAAAAAACTACAGTTAAGTTGTTGAATATTTTGTAACTAATGTGACTTGGCAGTAACAGTGCCTATAGTCAAATTAGTTTCAAAATATTCAACGGAATGTACAACAACGCATAGTCCGTTTTCAAATATGCGTTCGTGACGTACTTATTTACGTCATTCAAGACTTCATTGATTATGATGTCATTCTACATGTCACATAGTTAACTATGACGTCATACGCTGGATGGATAGCGTAGAAAGGTCTATTGAGCCAACAACCTACCAACATAGTCGCCCGCCTTCATTGGCTACTATAGTCGCTCCACGATTTTCTCAAAATTGGTCTGAATCTGAGGGCCATTTACTTGACTTTTTCTTTAGAATTTTCTAAAAACGACTGAAAATAAAACAGTAAAAACTTAAGCAAGTGGTATATGTAGGTCATTTACTAACCTCTTTCTTCAAAATGTTCTCGAAATTGGACTTAAAACTTAAGTAAATGATATCTCGATGGCATATACATAACATTTCCTTCAAGTTTTTTGCGCCTCAAAATTGGTCTAAAACACTTAATTAAATGGTTTGTGGGGTCCATCTTACTAAACCTTTTCTGAAAAATTTCCTCGAAATTGTCCAAAAACGGGACTGAAAAGCTTATGCAAATGGTACATGTGGAGGCAGTTTACTAAACTCTTTCAAGATTAAAGACTTTTGCAAAATGAAAACATATGTAAATTGTATTTGGGGTCCATTTACTAAACAGTTTCTTCAAGATTTCTTTAAAATTTTCCAAAAAATGTTACTAAAAAACTTAAGTAAATGGCGTCTGCGGGCCATTTACTTAACCTTTTCTTCAGGATTTTCTCAAAATTGGTATGCGAACCGTAAGTAAATGGCGTCTGAGGACCACTTAGTAAACTCTTACTTGAAAATGTTCGCAAAATTGGACTTATAAACTTAAGTGAGTGGTATCTGGGGGTCATTTAATACTTAACCTTTTCTTCAAGATTTTCTCAAAATTCGTCTGAAAAACTTAAGTAAATTGTATCTGGTGTCCATTTACTAAACAGTTTCTTCAAGATTTCTTAACAACCTTTTAAAAATGTACTAAAAAACTTAAGTGAATCGTATCTGTGAAGCCATATAATTACTACTAAACAGTTTCTTCAAAAATTTCTTCAAAATTTTCTTTTAAAATGAACTGGAAAACTTAAGTAAATGGTATCAGGGCATTCAGGGGTCGTTTACTAAACACTTTCTTAAAACTTTTCTCAAAATTGGCCGATTGCAGATGAATGATGTTTCTACTACTACAGCTGCAGAATAGCGTAAATGATCGATCACCATCATAACGATGATGACATATATATGAACGATGTCGATATCGATGCTGCTGCTGCTGCCGATGATGATGATGATGACGACAACGATGTCGATGGCGATAATGATAGCCAGTGACGAAAATGTTAATGGTGCTGCATGACGATAACAATAAGTATATATGATGATAATGATGATGATGATGATGATGATGAGTACGATTTAATATATATATATATATATATATATATATATATATATATATATATATATATATATATATATATATATATATATATATATATATATATATATATATATATATATATATATATATATATATATATATATATATATATATATATATATATATATATATATAAATATATATTAAATTATTAGGAAAATTAATGCAAAGATCAATATACGCTATATTAGACCAGTCACACAATACCACTGACAAGCAAGCCCTAGGCATATTGATTGGTATATATATACTATGAATACATAGTGTATGTGCTTGATATTATTATATAGATTAGATTTGTTCCATATATCTCCCTACGGGCTTAAATATCACGCAGCATTGTTCAACGCGTTTGCATATCTAGCCATGTACAACTGGCTTGGAGTACGCATGTGCTAGCTGAGCGCATTATGAATGAATTTAGGTCAGCTTGCGAGCTGGTCCATTCATAAATGCTACTGCTTACTGCTCTTATTTTGGGTCACCGACGCCATTTGCCCATTTGTTTATTACGGGTTGTGCAGGGAGAGTTGAACACGAAAAAGCTGCATAGATGTCACAGTTTTACACGGCTCTAGCGTTAAAGGTAGGACGAATTAAATTATATTTTTAACGTGTATGTAAGTTAAAGAATCGCTGATTCTGTAGATGGATTCTTTTTGGAGTGACAGTGAGTGGTTCGCGAGAAAGCGGGGTGATATAAATGGTTAACTTAATTCAGAAATCAGCGGTTTCGCGGTCATTCTAATTCACATGTGCGAGACCGTGGCAGTTGCTTCATGCACTGCATGGTAAAGAAAAACACATGTTGCTTTTAGGGGAGCCGCTCAGTGGTTGGTAGAATATATCGCCTTTTCAACAGGCGTACCTTAATGAAGATAATTAGTTATTTGTTTATTTATGCATTGTTAAAGGTTAATTAATACTGTAATAATTATATTAGTGACCCTAGTAGTAGTACAATACTTGTTTTTGTCTACAGATTTTGCCCTTAAAACTGAAAGGATTTGGCTAATCGCATTAACGAGTTTCGTTCAAGGACTAAGAGGTGTTAAGATTCAGTGGGGTTTCTAATTCCTATTGTGTCAGGTATTTTTAACGTGAAATTGAGAGGTGAAGTGATTGGTTAGAGATGTTAAAGCCACTTGTAGTTAGTTGTATCTAAGCGGTTGTCGCGGTTTTGTCAGAAGACAAGTCTAAAGATCTAAACCCATGATTATCCCGTGAGAACTGCGATTTACTATTTAATTAAGAACGTATGTTAACTTTGAAAATGATTGGACCGAAAGCCGTTGTTGTCCGAGCCTCGCTCAGTACAGCGATGACTGCCAATCAAGTCAATTTCAAAATTGTATGTGGATTTATTATGCGTGAATTCAGAAGGAAAATGGACCTTGAGCTACTGAATAACATTACATTATACATGTGTGCGCAGTGAAAAAGTGGGTCACTATGCTGTCGGCGTAGCTACTATCTTTCTAAAGAGAGATTTATTTTCTGAGTGAGCATTGCTCGGACTGCACTCAACTCGCCAGTAGACAATTGCAAACAAACACGCATTTTCGCGCGTAAAACGGAAAACTTCACTCCTGTAAAAAAAAGAAATGGGTAGGGGAGAGTGTGTGCATGTGCATGATAAAGGGATAGCTGACTCGGGATAATATTACATGACTGCACAAGCGGATGTGTGTGTGTGTGTGTGAGGTTGGGTAGGTGTGTATTTAATAATGAAAGTCATGTCACGTTTTTGGAGATATGAGATAAACTGAACGGAAATGTGATCTGATTATATATACCTGTAGATAGGTATAAGCCTTATATATGCAGATCTGTCTAGCTTGTAGGTCATACTACCAACAGGAAGTGAATGCCTTTAAGAGTCAAACATTAGGTACTGCCTTGCAACTGCCAGTGTGGTGGGTGGTTGAGGTGTGGGTTGGGTGGGGGGGGGTGCGAGGGGTTGGGTGCAGCCAAAGGTAAATGTCATGTTGCACTACGCAATCATATGTGTAACTCAATCACATAATAAATTTGGTTTAATTCCGTCCAACGGTTTTGGAGGAGTCGTTACAATCAATTCTGCATGCTAAAATTGACCTTTTGACCCTCTGCCACCCGTGGTTGTGGAGCTAAATGTAAATGTTCACTTGCTCACCGCAATCATATGGATACGCCAAATACCAAATTTTATTGAATTTCATCTAATGGTTTCGGACTGGTTTTGTTACCATCAATGTGACAACACCCTGTCAGGGTGGGTGGGGGGGGGGGGGGGTGGGTTGGTGGTTAAATGTAAATGTCCTCTTTCACCCGACACTCACGTGAGTAACAAGTTTTGGAGAAGTTGTGTTACAATAAAATCACTCACACACAGACACAGATAGGACAGTTAGCTTAACTGGCCAGAAAGGTCATGTGAGCTTATGCCGTGCGACCATCGGTTCAGCGTCCTGCGTCTCTGTCAACTTTCTTTAAACGACTTCTCAAGAACCACTGGTCCGATTTCAATTATATTTGATATGAAGCATCCTTAAGGTATGGAGATCCATGTTTGCTCAAACGAAACCGATTGGCCAATTTGGCTGGTGGCCATCTCGGATTTTGCCAGATTTTTAGAAATGTCGTTAAGGATCTTCTGAAACCGCTCGGGGGATCGATTCATGTTGGATGACCTAGTTTTCGTGAAAATGACTTCTCCAAAACCGCAGAACGGATCAGGCCGAAATTTGGGTGATATGATTACAGACTAAGGAGCACTAATAAGGGAACTTGGCCCAATCAAAATGTCGCATGCTTGGTCAGTTGGAGGCTATATTGGATTTTTTTATTTAATGTTTTGGAGCTGAAATTGATTTTATATAGGTTTCTGTGTATTCACATTTCAAATTTCCTATATTTGAACGTGTCAGATAAACGGTCTTGGTGCCATCTTGTATGTTTTTCCTGCCAACAGCTCGCATACTAAAGCAATGGTAAATTTAAAATGTCTTCTCGAGAACCACTGGGCCGATTTCAAGTATATCTGGCAGAAAGTATCCTTATTGCATAGAGATACAGGTTTGGTCAAACGAAGCCAGTCGGCGAATTTGGTCGGCAGCCATCTTGGATTTTGAGTGATTTTAGAAACATCAAAATCTTGTCCGAAACCGCTAGTATATCTGGTAGAAAGTATCCTTATTGCATAGAGATACAGGTTTGGTCACACGAAGCCAGTCGGCGAATTTGGTCGGCAAACATCTTGGATTTTGAGTGATTTTAGAAACATCTAAAAATCTTGTCCGAAACCGCTTGGGGGATCAATTTAAAACTCATACAGCATCATCTAGGACAACAGCTGAAGCAACGGAAGTTAATCGGCCAAATGCTTCAGTGGCCATCTTGGATAACCTCGTTTTCGCGAAAAGGACCCCTTCAGAACGCTGAATGAATCGAGCCGAAATTTGGGAGGTACGATTAAGGAGTAAGGGGGTGAAGTAAATAGGTAAAAAAACATGGCCGCCGTGGACCAATCAAAATGTAAAGTGTTGGCAGCCATATTGGATATAGGTTTTTGGGAATGCTGACTTTAAATTTGTAATTTTTTAAACTGTTGAAGAAATGGTTTGGCGACCATCTTGGATCTTTTTTCCACCATGATGCCCCCATGACTAAAGCAATAGGAAATTAAAAATGTCTTCTTGAAAACCCACTGGGGTGATTTCAATTATATTTGGCTGAAAGCATCTTTAGGGTATAGAGATACAGTTTCAATTGTTCAAACAAAGCAGGTAGGCCAATTTGGTTGGCAGCCATCGTGGATATTGACCGATTTTTAGAAATGTTTTAAAAAATCTTTGAAACCACTTGCGGGATTGTTTCAAAACTCATGGACTATCATGTACTGATAGGTCAAGCGCTGAACCCAGCTTGTTCAAGGGAACTTGATTGACCAAATCCCATTGTTATTAATTGACAATAAAATATGTTTAAAACAAACCAAATGGTTAGGCGGCCATCTTATATGACCTAGTTTTCATTAAAAATCACTCCTCCAGAACCGCTGAATGGATCGGCCTGAAATTTGGGAGCTATTATTGGTGACTAAGGGCCATTAAAGTTTGTACGGGAGGTTGATATGTAAAAATACATGGCCAATCAAAATGTAGCGTGTTTGGCAACCAAAGGAGCTTTTGGCGTGGCGACCATCCATCATTTTGTTCATCTGTTGTCCGTCTGTGTGTCTATCCGCCTGTCCATCCAGCAACCTTTGCTTTAAAACGTATCTCCTAAATCGCTTGGTCAAACTTACCTGGAAGGATCCTATGGAGGTAGGCTCTAGAACATCTTCAGATTTTTGATTGGTCAATTTTTTGGTGGTGGGGGGGGGGGGGGGGGGTGAAAGTCTTAGACTTAACACTTGTTTGAAATTCACCAAGCGATTAAGGTGGAGATGTGTTTTTTACAATTGCTGGTGGATTCTTACAAAATCCAAGATTTCCACTAAAAAATTTACCAATCAAAATTCTGAGTAGATGTTCTAGCATCTACCAAGATAGGATCCTTCCAGCCAAATGTCAAGCAGCTAAGCCTCACTTTGACAATTTCCAGTGAATTTTTCATACAATCTAAGATTTTCATCCACAAAAATTTACCACCTAAAATTCTGAATATAAGTTCTGGTGAAGCCTACAACTATAGAAACATTTATAATATGCTCAAACGAAGCTGGTGGCTGAAGTTGGCCAATGGCCGTCGTGGATTTTGACTGGTTTTAAAAATGTATTTAAAAATATCTGAAACCCCTTGGCCGATTGGTGAAACTTGGGAAACTTCACCTATGGCAAGAGCTGTCAGAATCAAGTGTGTTCAAGAGAACCTGATGGGTTGATTTGCTTGACAGCCATCTTGGATGACCTAGTTCTTGATGCAATTCTGACCAAAACGTTAGGATTCTACTAATAGGCGATGGCCTTTCTAGTTGCAAGCAAAATAAGGATTGGTTTCTTCAGTCAGATTGTAGGAAATGGCTTCTCAGGGCATTTAATTTTCAAATTGTCCTGGGGGGATGACCAGTGGATCCACCTGCCTTTTTGGGAGGCATCACCCCATCCCAGAATTTCTATTAGCCTCCCCTCTAGGACAAAACCATCTTCTCCCACCCCCCACCCCCATCCCCACCCCAAATTCACACGTTCAAGGGCCCATGCCACAATCGCTAGCTATTACTTTTATTTTGGATCCACCCAATAGTTTTAGTTTCTACGGTGGGTTGAGTGGGCAAAAAGTCCCATAGGAAATGTATGGGGATGTTCAATTTTGATTTTTAAACTGCTACTACACCTAGAGTTTTGATCGGATCACTACTTTGCTGAGGATGTTACCACTGGCTATTTGCTTTTGAAATTTTTATTTTTTCAAAATGGCTGCCAGAACATTGATCGCACAATGCATGGAAAAAACTCCCATAGGAAATGTATGGGGATTTCAAACGAATGTTTGAAGTGCTACTACACTTAGTTTTGATCGGATAACTCCCATACTTGGGTAGGCTGTTGCCACTTTTTTTCCTTCCCTATATTATTATTAAATTATTTTTCAAAAAGGCCGCCAAGGAAAACTAGTTGGAAAAAATACGAATTTTCCTTTTTTGCATAAATGAACTTTTGAAAAAGATATTAGGAAATTTTTTTTGGGAAAATGGTTGCCAAAATCTGTTTTGATCTGATCGACTTGAAATTTGGTGACCTATCTCTCATATTGACTTGACTTGATTTGGTATCAAATTTAAAGTTGATCCGACCTACAGTTTTCGAGAAAATCAGCTTTTGGTGCCACATATCCCCATAGTAAACCTATGGGAGCAATATTGGAACAGTGTTATCTCCTATAGTTTTCTTCCGATTTTCTTCAAACCCGGCCAGATTCTAGAACCTTGAGAGATCTAAATAATTTCCGATGAAAATTTTAATATCTCCCTTGGTGTCGATGTCATTCACGGGCAAAGCTTTCCAGTTTTCATGTTTGGCATAAGTTACCTGCCTTTCATCCTGCAACTTCAATGATCATGTTAGAAGAGACACCATATTTCATCTCTTTATTAGAAGAGGCTTTATTTATACTATTTCTTCATGACAATACATCGTAGATTAAAACTAGATTTACAGTTACTTCAGTAAATGTTCTCTGGTTATATTTATTTCATAGAATTGCATAAATCTGGTATTCACAAAAGTACTATTAGTAAAAACTTGATTCTTTAAACAAATTATTAATGATTTTAGACATGTTCTGAATTTATTTCGAACATGTCTCTTGAATACCTGTTTGTTGAAATTTGTATATTTGACAGATAGAATGAGTGAGAGAAACAGTGAGAGACAGAGCTAGAGATAGAGAGATAGAATTAGCTAGAGATAGATTTATAGTCGGAGATTGATTAGAGACAGAATTATAGAGATGGATATAGAGATGCATAGTGTTAGAGATAGTTTTCTATAGATAGATAATTAGTGTTTGTAACGTTTAATATCACCAGTATATCGCTTGAAGTAAAGTTTAGAATTATTAAAAGTTTAATATCAGTAATATTTGAAGAACGATCTTGCTTATTGTTTATTAGAGGGTCTTCGCCCGCCCGTCGTGTTATCCTGAAGTGCAACTGTACTATTTCCACCCAGCTAATCCCCTGTATTTTGAAATAGCTGGAAAAAAGCCCTGTAACATATTCCTCTACTACATATCTAATATACGTGGTATGAAACCATCATCCGTGGCCACTACTGTCAGTCGGTGTCAGAAGCTGATTCGTTGGATTGGTGTCAGAATTGTGATGTCACTTGGATTCCGAGATCAAACCAACCAATCGCTTTCTGACAATGGTGCCCACGGATGAAGGTTTAATACCTTGTGCATATTATATATATATGGTAGGGAATATGTGATAGTGGGATGGGTGGAGGAAAAGTCAAAGGCCTGTGGTTTGACTGGTTCATCAACCGGGTTTTTTAATTGGCTTCTCAACTGCTGGGCCAATTTCAACCAGATTTGGCAGAAAGCATCGTTAATTGCATCATAGAGATTCAATATCGTTCAATAAAAGCTGAGTTGTTTGCTTTGTGGTCATGGTGGGCCTCATTCTATTTTTAGTAGAAACATCTTTGAACATCTGCTCCAAAACCACTTGGAGATTGATGTGAAAGAAACTTCATTACTAGTACAAATAGCTCACAAGAGACAGCGCTTACTGTAGTGCTCTTCAATTCATCTTAGTTCTTTATAATTGACCCTTTAATGGTCAAGATTGATCAAGAAAATTGATATTTTTGCTCAGTGAATGTCCAATTGCATGCAAAGAGAAGACTAAATTTGAAATTTTACCACTGGAATGACTGGCTCGATTATCGAGTGGTAATATTTCAGAAAATATTCTTGAGCTGCAAATAGGCATTCCTCAAGACCACTGTAGAGGCTGGTTTTGGCCGGCATTAAAGGGTTAAGGAGTAGATATTTGTTTCTTGACCACAATGCTATCTGAAGTACCCAAAGGCAAGTAACTCTTCCAATGAATTTACCATAAGTGATCTCCCTTTAATCCTAAGCTTGTTTGGTGGTTACTCATTACGCATAGACATCGTATAAGTGTAGATGGGAAGTGTGCATACCTTCACTGTAGGGCGAGTTATCCTGATGGCCAGTGACGTGAGTTCAGTAAAATGCAAGTTCTGTGCATGTTGGGGTATCGCTGACTGGCTGACGCAGACAATCAGCAACATATATACATATAAATATATATCCTCCAAATCTAAGTAAATACTCTTTTGGTAGTTGGAAGAGAAATTGGACAGATCAAAATTTATATATTTTTATCAGAAATAAACCTGTATTGGCTATGTAAATTTGAAGCTTTATTCGACTATGGTCAGAATAGAATTAGTAACAAAAATATTAGTTCGGAGACTGATAACATAGTGAACTGAAACTCCGCCTTTGAGATGGTCATAGCCATTCTACGCTGTTTAATTATTTTGCTGCTTTATGCTTATACATGCATTGTTCATTCTAGGAGGGACCATGGGGTCGTAGTCCCCTGTTATGTTGAAATGATCCACATTCTTTTTCCATTAGGGGTCAAATGTTCCCATATTTTTATGGACATTCAACTGTAAAATAATGCAACTCTTTCAAACTTATATCAGCTATGACAAATTTTTGGCATTGTAAGAAAATTTAGTTGAATATTTTGAAACTAATTTGAATGGAAGCTGTTGCTACCAGTATGGGTGATTTGAAATTGAGATACTAAGATGTAAATGATGAAAGCATTAATCAGATTGGTCTGACTTGTAAGAAAGCATCAAATGTGGATATATATTTCTCTAACAGTCTTCTATTTCTGCTAAGTTGTGGGTTCATTCAAAGCCTCTGTCCCTCATATTATTCTAATGTCCCAACCTTTTGGCTGGGTAGGGCCCTTGGGCCCCACTATTTAAGATCCTAGAATGAACACTGTACATGTGCCACTTATCTCCCCTTAATACGAAAGAAATCACATGACTAATTGCCGCCCAAAACAAGCTCAGTTTTTGACGCACAAAACCCGCTAAAATGTCATTTCGCAATGTACAATCATATGGGTAATGAACGTAGCAAATTTGTTACAGCGCCGACAGGTTTTTTTAATATTTGACTTTTGGCGCGCATACACACGTATACACAGCACACTCACACCCTTCAACAAACTTCAATGGCCCTTAGTTCCAAATCATATCTGCCAAATTTTGTCCCGATTCGTTCGGCGTTTCTGGACCAGAAGTCTGGACACTGGTCAAATCCAAAAATAAATGTTCTGCAAGCAACCCAAAGATGAATTCTGCCAAACCGTCTTGGAGAAAGTAGACACAGACAGAGAAGTGATTGTTAAAAATATGTGTGGATAATAAGCGTATGAAATTAGTTTATAATATGCAAAATTGCGTGTTTTATCGCCTATTGGTCTCATGTGACCAGATAGTGGCCATTAATTCCTATTAAGGGGAGATAATTGTCATTAGTAACCACTGTTAAACATGCTTAGGATTAAAGGGAGATAACCTATGGCCAGTAAGTTCACAGGGGAAAGGTGAGTATAACAAATAGTGTGATTTATCCCTCGAATCTGTTCAAGAAAATTTCAATTTTCTCATAGAAAATGTCGATTTGCAGAGCAAGGGAAGATTATTTTTGAAAATTTACAACTTGAATTACTAGCTCGGTTATCGAATTCAAAATTGTCAAAAATAGTCTTCTTACTCTGCAAATGGACATTTCTGACCACTGCAGTAGCCGCTTTTTGTGGATATAAGTGTTACTTAAAGGTGCATATTCACAGCAAAATTACTGAAAATAAAATTGTTTAAATTATATACTTTTATAGGCTTAAACTGTGAGCCGATATGTAATGAAACGAAATAAATCTGAACATATGATGATTTCATTCTATATAAATTAATATAATTTTTTCAGTTGCAAAATTGAAATAGAGGCTCGTGCCTCTGTACCTCTTGTTATATAATACGGATTATACTGGATAATATAATATATTTAGTCTAGAAAAAGTCATGAATATACACACATTGATGAACATTAGCAGGGGCCCAGTAGCCCAAGGATACTAGATTTTATGCTGCGCTTCCAAAATTTCAAACTCACTAGCCCATGTGGCTATCGTGCCTAAATTTTTCGACCCATATCTTAAGATTGTAAGCGGAAATTCATGTTAATATGTCTATCTGATGAGTCTATTGCAGGCTAAGCCAATATTATTAACCCTTTCACCAATGAATTCCCAATATCTCATTTTCAAGACAACCAGGGCTACAGGAAAACTTTGAAATATTTTAGAACTAGACAGCAACGGCTTCCAGCCAAATGAATTTCAAAATATTCATCGGAAAATTGTTTATATAGTAAAGCATTTACTTTTTCAGGGATTTGTTGGTGAAAGGATTAAGCTTGAAAGCATCAGATTTAACACATTCTTTATTAGTAAATCATTTATTGTTATATTCTATGGTTCTAATTGCAGGATCCTGTTTGACAATGCATCCTAATTAATAAAATTGGGCCGTTGTAGAATTGTGGGGAGGGGGGGAAGAGCCCCTTAAGTTTTTGTTCTAGGGGCCCCGGGTGGCTACATGGTTACCCCTTACCACTCTGATGTCAATCTTCTAGCTTTTACTGTGTCAATAGCAAAGAAACTAGTGTACATTTTTCAACCATTTTGGTGGACGATGTTGCTGTCTACGACAGCACCATCTTCCACCAAATTCGTTGAAAAATGAACACCAGTACATCATTTAAATTAATTTGAAATCTTAAAATTTCGACATCATAGTGTTAGGGTTAAAAGGTTAAAGCTTTATCACTGTATATAAGCTATAGGGACAGGTGTATATATGCATACATATATATATATATATATATATATATATATATATATATATATATATATATATATATATATAGATATATATAGATATATATAGATATCTATATATTATGAAAGCTATAGGGACAGGTGTTTGCTGGTGAAAATTTTATTTACCAGATAGCTGACAATAATACTACTACATCTAACATGCCCTATCTTGCATGATTGAACCTGAATTTGGTTCTTTGTTCCCCTAAAATAGACACCTGTACATGCATGCATATTTACCCGCATTATACCTTACAGGTAGGTGCCCTATCGCTCAGCGTATCGTCTTACTTTTGAGTGAGCAATGCATGTCAAGAAAACACATTTATGTCATGTACATAAGTGTACACAGCTCATGCGTGTATACATAAGTTAAAAGTTTACAAAAACTAAAATCAGAAGCGTGTTAGTAGTGTAGGAGAATTTTGAACACAATGTAAGAAATGTTTTGTTGAATATTTTGAAAATAATGGGATTATGTACAAAATATTCAAGTGTGGTATATGCTTTATGTACTATAGTACTAGTGCTTGTACTATACATTAATTCATTAACCCTTAGCACTCTGGTGCCAAAATTGTAAATCTTCAAATTAAATTAAAACATGAACTTTTTCAACAAATTTGGGGGGGGGGGGGAGATGTGCTGTCTGTCTCTTCCACCAAAATTGTTGAAAAATGTGCACCAGTTTCTTTGATACTGACACAATAAAAGATAGAATATTGACATCAGGCTTGTAAGGGTTAACCCGTTCACTGATGAATTCCCCCGTATCTTATTTTCAATTGTGGAAATTTTTTCAATATTTTCAAATTAATTTAACTGGACGCTCTGTTGCTGCCAAGGCAGCAAGAAGCCTTTGCTGCCAACAACGCCTTCCAGTTACATTAATTTCAAAATATTCAACAGAATACGTTTTATATTATAAAGAATTGACTTTTTCAGGCATTGTCAGTGGAAGAGTTAATGACCAAGCCTACCAAATTCATCCTTTGCCCTCGTCTTGAAAATTGTCCATTTGCTGGACACAAAGGACTATTTTTGAAAATTTACCAGTGGAATGACTGGCTTGTTATTTCAGTGAAAAAATGTCAAAAATAGATCTCTTTCCCTACAAATGGACATTGATTAAGATAACTGCATGTGACGGTTTTGATCTGATTTGACCATACAAAGGTTAAATGTGCGTGTTGAAAATCAACTCTTAACCGTTTAACCCTCGAATTTGTTCAAGAAAATTTCGATTTTCTCAAAATGTCCATTTGCCGACCAAGAGAAGACTATTTTTTTTAATTTACCCCTAGGATGACTGACTGGCTTGGTTATCGAGCCGATCATTCCAGTGGTAAATTAAAAAAAAAAAGTTATCTAAAAAGGTTAAGAGTTAAAAATGGACATTTTTCAAGACCGCTGCAGAAGCCGTTTTTGTCTGATCTGAGCGTTACAGGGTTATAATGCTGAATTGCTGATGTCAATTAGGCTGAGTATTTGCTGCAAGCCACCTGACTAATTCCAATGGGTAAAAAAGCTCTGGACTTGCTGAATATTTTGAAAACCATTTAACTGACAGTTGTTGGTTGCTTAGCCACCAACAACTTTCAGTCAAAATGTTTTCAAAATATGCAGCATGTCAGAATTAAACCACATGGAAAATGTAGTCTGCCCAAATTCAGATAGTAGACAACAGCTAATGCAGAGTCAGTAGAAGAAAGGTTAGTGTAAATTTTGAAAACAATGTTGCTGCAAGCTTTTGCTACCTTAGAGTAGACAGCAATAGCTTATTGTACAAGCTTTGGTTCTAAACTGAACACCAGATATTGTGTGAAAGGAAATGGAATTTAGTAAGGTGTGGCTTCCGTGGTCTGTGGGTAAAGCATGGTCTGTGTTACGCCTTCTCACACTGATGTCAGTATTCTATCTTTTATTGTGTCAATAGCAACACAATTTTTTTTAAATGAACACCCATTGATCTGTTAACTTAATTTGAAATTTAAAAATTTTAATATCAGAATGATATGGGTTAAAAATACATCGCTATGCATGCGGAATATAATTCATATTTACATAAGAGGTGTTCTGATGGGATATAGTTACTATCCTGTATACGTGTACTTTGTATTGTATAATTGATCAATGATATTTGGAACAAGTTTATAAAGGAAGACAAGTGTGTGTAAGAATAGTGAACTCCTGCACAGTAGAGTATGTCTATAATCATTAATCAACACATGCCTTTTCCAAAAAAATTTTGAGGGTTGTGGATGTGTGGTGTTTGTTAATAAAGCTCCGCCCATGGTGTGCACGTGTTGCGATCGATTTCTATAGTTTCAACCGTGAAATCTCAAAATCATGTTTTCAAGGTTTTAAACTATACTGGCAAGCTGTTGAATATTTTAAAAGTAATTTGACTGGGTGAAGTTGCTGTATATGTGGATTGAGCAAGCCTCTACCCGGGTACTAATGTTAGCATCATCGCGCTACTCGAGTAACGACCTAAACTCGTCATACAAAGGGAGACAATAAGCGGTAGATAAACCTCGGGATTTCTATTTTATCTTAACGACATTTTCTGTCAAAATTTGGATTAATTTTGATGAAATAAACAATGTTTATTAAAGTATGCGCAGGATTTAGGCGTTCCCAATTAATAATTTCGCTCCCGTGATGATGGATATAAGGTATACATTAAACATAGGCGTGAGATGGTAAAATTTTCTAGCTTGAAATGTTTTCTATTTTCGTGCTATTTTTTTGTATCATTTGTTTCCAATTTTTGCGTGAAATATATCTAATAGAAGTTGCCCTCCCCCTTTACTCGGAGCTTTCGGTTTAGAAAATTTGTCCTATTAGAAGGCGATAATACATCATGCATTTTCTCTGCCACTGCCCCCCCTTCCAAAGTGGCATGTCCGGCTGTGAAAATTCTGTTTCTGAAGCCCTGGAATAGATATATGTAGATGGGTATGTGAAGCGAAATGTGTTTCTGTCAAGCCGTGTGTATGAAGCGGAGAATGGCTTGTCTTAGCACTGAATGGCGTTCTGGTACCCAGCATCAAGTAAAATGTTAGATTTATAGTCGTTCAAAAGTGCAAGGTTTATCTGCCCTTCTTCCATTAACAAATGGTTCTGTACATTTTGCCTTCGTTTGATGAATTAACCGTATCCGTATTTGGTGGTCAATCATAATCAATGGGTCGCGGTCAATATGGCCACAATTTTTGCCAGTGCCACTGCCCCGTCAATGGTACACCAAGAAATGGCTTGTCATGGCGATCATAGATGCAAATTGGTCCTTTTGAAGCATACATTTATCTATTCTTGACAGCAATGGAGGAATCTAGTTTTAGTTATGCGCCACCCATTTCTAGCTCAGCTCCACCCAGGCTTTGTCGGTGTTGGGATCAATCAATCCCTGCATTCTCTGAATCTCAATTTTCAGAAAACTATACAGGTAAGCCATTCAATATTTTGAAACTAATTTAACTGGGTGATAGGCCGCAACAGCGGCCAGCCAAATTAGTTTCAAAATATTCAACAGCATGGTTATTAAATGGTAAAGCCATACAATTCATAAACTTTACAGACTATTAAGCGTTTAAGATGGATTAAACCGAGTCATTCATAACATAGTTGATTATGACGTCATCCTACACTTCAAGTAGTTGATTGTGACATCATATTTTTGATCGATAAACAATATTCCTCCATTGTCGCAATGCGGGGTGGTGGGGGGGGGGGGGGTTGGTTGGGGTTGTCTGTGTGTGTGGTGGTTGAGGTGGGGTTGGGAGGGGAATGGGGTTGCAGGCTAAAATATTAGAGCACTACTTTGTAGACCATAACGATTCTAGTTGAAATGACAATGTTCCAGGTGAGTGAAACAGTCCCTGTGTTGGGTGGGGATGGGGGGGGGGATGGAGTGGGGGTGGTGGGAGGGGGGCCCTTTTTGTTGCGGTTCACTCTCACCCAGTTGTCAGGTGAGCATTATGTCTCTTTGCCAGCATAAACCACAAGATGTCCTGTTGAATGGTCAGTAAGGCTAGATTGTAGATTAAGTTTTCATGCCTGGAAGGCAGACAGGGAGCTAGTTGTTAGTGCCCTGGCAGGTGTGTGTGGGTATGAGGGCTTGGTGTCATGATGCATATCCTAGGTTTGAGAATTTCTAATATTCTTATATTGCATGTTTAATGGTTAGATTAACTGATGGCTATCTGGTGCATTGGAATGCCATTTAATAAGAATGACCTGACATTAACCATTTTGTTCCCATAATCCTTTCGCTGTCTCAATTTTATGTTAAGATTTTGTTGGGTTGACCATTGTTAAGCTATTTTGAAAATAATTTGACTGGAAGTTGTTGCTGTCTTAGGCATACAGTGACTTTAAAGTAAATTTAGTGGTTAATCTTTAACACTCTGATGTCACAATTTTTAAATTCCAAATTAAATTAAAAGATAAACAGGTGCTCATTTTTCAACAAATTTTGGTGAAAGCTGTCGCTGTCTGTGATAGCAATGTCATAGACAGCAACATCGTCCAAAGTTGTTGAAAAATGTACACCTGTTTCTTGGTTATTGACACAGTAAAAGATAGAATATATTGGCATCAGAGTGGTCTGGGTCAGGATTGGATAGAAAATATAAATCTTTGCTAAGTTCAGGTCCATTTGTAGGCCAAGAGAAGAATCCATTCCAATGGTCAGTTTTCAAAAATCGTCTATTGCCCTCCTAGCATGCGAATGGACATTTTCCAAGACCACTGCTGAAGGCAGATTTTGTTGGGTTGACCATTGGCCTTCACTGGAAAGTGGTATTGTGAAACAGGCGTATCTGTAAATACTTAACCCTTTAATGGTCAAGCCGGCCAAAACAGGCCTCTGTTATGGTCTTGTGGAATGTCCATGTACAGCCCAAGAGATTACAATTTTTGAAAATTTTCCACAGGGACGACTGGCTGGATAAACCGAGCCAGTCATTCCAATGATAAATTTTCATAAATTCTACTACTCTCTTGGACTGTAGGTGGACATTCAATAAGCAGATATTTAAATTTTCTTGACCAAATTTGATTATTAAAGGGTTAATAAATATCAGGCAAATAAAAGATGCTTAATTTCACAATTCTGGTTAATGATGCATAAAACAAACCTATTGGTAACTAAATAAAAAAAATACCTGATTAAACTTGATTCTATCATGATTATGAAATAAATGACCTTAGGCAAATTTAATTCCTAGACTGATTTCAGATGATATGGATCAAGCTTTAATGCTAACAGGTCAGATAAGATCTGGGAGGTCATAATATGCTATAACTGGTGGCCAGTGGATAGGTCACAGGAATGTCGCTGACCTGTGGTCAGTGGGTGTGGTATGTCACTGAAATGCTGTGCACATTTAGGATAAATCACTTCTCAAACACTACATGTTGTGCTGATGGGTAAACCTGTCTTATGTGACCGCTTATCATTTAAGCTCAATTATTCACAGTATACAGGTGGTCACAGTATACAGGTGGGCTTTAGCCATTTAATGGTCAAAATTGTTTTTAAAAATAGCAATATTTGCTCATTGGATGTCCATTTACAAGCCAAGAGAAGACTATTTTTTGAAAATTTGCCACAGGAATCACTGGCTCGATTATCGAGCCAGGCATTCCAGTGATAAGTTTTTAAAAATTGTCTTCTCTTGACCTGTAAACGGACATTGCTCAAGACCACTGCAGAGGCCGGTTTTGGCTGGCTCGACCCTTAAAGGGTTAATTGTTAAATTTGGTCACAAATAATTTTAATATTTGATTATTTTTGAAAATTTACAAGTGAAATGCATTCCAGTTGTAAAATTTCAAAAATAGTCTTCTGATGCCCTGTATATATGGACAAGACTACAAGAGAAGAGTACTGGTATTTCTTTTAGCCAGGGATTTCAGTGATTGATTTCCAAATATAGTCTTCTTGGGAAAGCAAACTTGTGGACATTCCTCAAGACCACTGCAGAGGCAGGCCTGACATGGGTGTTAACCCTTGCATGACGAAACCGGACAAAAACGGCCTCTGCAGTGGTCTTGAGAAATGCCCGTTTGCAAGCATATGGAAGACTTTTGAAAATTTACCACTAGAATGACTGGGCTCAGTAACCGAGCCAACCGTTCCACCGGTAAATGTTCAAAAACACTTAGCAAATGGACATTCAATAAATGAATAAACAAATATTTAGATTTTCTTGACCAAATTTGGTCCTTAACCCCTAAAGATAACCCTCAAATTCGTTTCAAGAAAATTTCAATTTTCTCACTTAAAATGGCCATTTGCAGATCAAGAGAAGACTATTTTTGAAAATGTACCATTGCAATGACTCTCTCATTCAAAATAGCCTTCTCTTGGTCTGCAAATGGCCATTTCTCAAGACCACTGCAGTCTTTGGCCGATTTGAGGTTTAAATTGTTAATGGATCAATAGAACAATTCTCATGTAAGAACATCAATTAACACTTATCTTTTTAACCCTCAAATTTATTCAAGAAAATTTAAATTTTCTCATAGAAAATGTCTATTTGCAGACCAAGAGAAGACAATTTTTTAACATTTACCACTTGAATGACTGGCTCGGTTATCGAGCCAGTCATTCCAGTGGTAAATTTTCAAAAATCATTTTCTCTTGGTCTGCAAAGGGACATTTTTCAAGACCACTGCGGAAGGCACTTTTGGCTGATATGAGTGTTAAAGGGTTAATGATCAACCCAGCAGAGTAGAGACAGTGGTTTTCCGGTTCAACATTTGTCATTTTCTGTTTCGCAAAATTGCTTCGGTAATTCTGTTTCACTTCCGATTCACAAACGTACACCATCTAAGCTGCATGTACACTTAAAAAAGTCAATAACATTGTCAATGGTTTATGTTGTGCATTGTGCTGTTAGTATTCCCAGACAGTACGGTGAGAGTGGCAAAGATATGGGTAGGTAATAATTTACAATTTTCCGCGAGAATCGCTCGTGTTCTGGAAGAAGATGCTTTTTAACCTGTTAATTACTGCTTTAATAACATGGGTTCTGTTTCAATTTCCCGGTACAAATATTTTGTAGAAAAATGTGATCTTCCATTAACTTCTGTTTTAATATCAACTTTCCGTTTCAAATGGACAATTCTGTGAATTCCGTTTACTTTCCGTTATCACAGAAAACCATTATACTAGCCCTAGCAGAGTGGCCTTGAGCAATGTCCATTTGCCTTTCATCAAGAGAAATCTTTTGAAAATTTAGCATTGGAATGACTGACTCGTTAACTGTGCTATAGTCATTCCAGTGGTAAATTGTAAAAAATATTTGTTGTCTTCAAATGGACATCATGATTTTCCCCAAATCCGATCAGTTTGAGATACAGCCCAGAAAAAGCTTTTGTGGCTGAAGGACTAACTAACATCAGGGATCGAAATGTCCATTTGCCCTGTTGCCCAGGGCAACCTGATCTTCAAAATGGCAACTAAATTTCAGCTGTTAATGGTACACACGTCAACCATGATAAATACTCGGACTAATAGTATTGTACTGTGTTTATGATACCTACTAACTAACTCTTTGTTTAAGGCATTTATTAGCTCACCTGGCCTGAAGGGCCAAGTGATCTTATGCCGTGGCGACCGTCCGTCGTCCATCAACTTTTCCTTTAAACGACTTCTTCTCAAGAACCACTGGGCCGATTTAAATTATAGTTGGCAGGAAGCATCCTTAGGGCATAGGGATCCAAGTTAGTTCAAATGAACCTGAACAGCCAATTTGGCTGGCGGCCATCTTGGATTTAGGCCAATTTTAGGAAATGTCTAAAAATCTTCTCTGAAACCACTTACGGGATTGATGCAAATCTCATGAAATATGATCTACGACAAGAGCTGAACCAAGTTTGTTCAAGGGAACTTGATTGGTCAAATGTGCGGTGGCCATCTTGGTTGACCTAGTTGTAGCAAAAATGACTTCTCCAGAACCGCTGAAGGGATCGGGCCGAAATTTGGAAGATATGATTAGGGCCATTAAAGTTTGTTCAAGAGAAGCTCATCCGTAAAAAAAAACATGGCGCCCGTGGGCCAATCAAAATAAAGCATGTTTGGCATCCATATTGGATTTTTTTTATTTAAATGATTTTGAGGACGAAATTGGCTTGGTTTGTGTTTTTGGGTATTCTGAGCTCAGTTTTGAAATTTTCGAACCTGTCGGATAAACGGTTTGGTGGCCATCTTGGATCATTTTCCCACCAAAAGCTCCCATACTAAAGCAATGGGAAATTTAAAATGTTTTCTTCTCGAGAACTGCTTGACTGATTTCAATTATATTTGGCAAGAAGCATCCTTAAGGTGTAGTGATTCATGTTTGTTCAAACGAAGCCGATCGGCCAATTTGGCTGGCGGCCATCTTGGATTTTGGCTGATTTTTAGAAACTTCTTTAAAAATCTTCTCCCAAACCGCTTGGGGGATTGATGCAAACCTCATGAAATATGATTTAGAGCTGAACCAAGTTTGTTCAAGGGAAATTAATTGGTCAAATGGTTTGGCAGCCATCTTGGTTGACCTAGTTGTAGCGAAAACGACTTCTCCAGAACCATATATGGCAGATATGATTAGGGACCAAGGGCCATTAAAGTTTGTTCAAGGGAAGGTGATCCATCAAAAAACCTGGACACCATTGGGCAAATCAAAATATAGCATGTTTGGCGTCCAAATTGGATTTTTTTATTTGATGGACTTTGAGGCCAAAATTGGTTTTATAATTGTTTTTTGGTGTTCTGATCTCAAATTTCCAATTTTCGAAACTGTTGGATAAATGGTTTGGTGGCCATCTTGTTGATAAAGAACATTCTAGTTGAAATGTCTATGGTCCAGGTGAGAGATACAGGCCCCTTGGGCCTCTTGTTTATTTAATTATTAAAAAGAGTAACCAGTATGCTTAATGCCAATTTGTCAATAATTGTAGCCATTCTTCAGAATTTACTTGACAAAGCAATAGGGATTCAAATTTTCTTTGTCATTTACCTTAACATATACGGGCAACATTAATCTGCGGCAGGCAACTTGAAACTGCATGAAATGACAGCATGCATTGCCCAGCGGGCAATTACATCTTTTCATTTATTTCTAACCCTGAACATGACTAAAGGACATGGCGGTTTATTGAACTGTTACCCCCAGCTAATAATAGTACCATATTTAAGAAAGAATTAATAAAATACTTTCACCTTTCTGACTTGTAAAACTACAAGAATTAAATTTCAATCGTTAAATGTGGCATGTCTACTGCATGAAAATTTCAAATTTTTTGTCAGGGTCTTATGTTGATTGTGAGTTGTGACATTACGGACGTCTTCATTTATGACATTTTGACGGCGATAACCCCTTAGCGATTAAGCTGGCCCAAAATGTCTTCTGCAGCGGTCTTGAAAAATGTCCATTCGCAGTCCAAGAGATTATTGTCGAGCCCATAGCGAAGTAGAGGATCTCGACATAGCGATCCAAATGGCGTCCAGCGTGAGAGGAATTAGGTAAATGTTAGTTTTTTAATGGACATTTAGTTCATCAAGGCTTATCCGATGTTAATAAAACTTTACAAATTTGATCCATGCCATCATTGCATGTAGTCTCCATCAGAATTGAAATGATTTTCAAATTCTTTCCATATTTTTACAGGGTTTGGATTTTGAACTCTGATTTTGCACCAAAAATTAGGTAATGTTAAACATCTATACATGTACCATCATTGCATCTAGTCTCTATCATAATGTGCTGCTCCTAGAAAAGAGGGACTGCTGTACATTAGCATGGCAGTCGTTAGTTCAGTACTATGCCGGAGATTACCAAGTCGCCTGTCCGGCAACTGGGCGTGCACTGGCAGACGAATTCTAGACGGCAAGCAGTGCTGAGTAACTTCCCTTTCTTCTGGCTCGCTCACCTCATCGCAGCTACGGGTACCATTTATTACTAATAAATTAGCAATTACCTGATTCACTACAATAATTAAAATGATTTACAAAATTTTCCCCATATTTTATGTGGTATGGGACTTCGCTTATTTTATACGAAGAATTAGATAAATGTTAGTTTTTCAATAGAGACTCAATTCATCAAGGGCTTATCCGATGTCAATAAACCCTTACAGATTTGTTCTGAGCTATCAATGCATCCAGTCTCCATCATAATTGTGATTTTCAAAAAATTTCCATATTTTTCCGGCGTTTGGCCATGGCCAAATATGTTTGTGTGATAATATATGCTTAAGCCAAGAATTATAAGAATGTTAGTTTTTCAGTTAAAATTTAATCTATGAAGGACTAATTCAATCCCATTAAAACTGTGCAGTTTTGCTTTATACCATCAGTGTGTGACAATAAATAAGATTTTCTAATATTTTCATAATTTTGACCAGGTTTGGACTTAGTTTATTTTTGTGTGATTTATATCCTGCTTAACCCCAGAGTTAGAAAAATGTTAAAGCTTTTCAATGGTCTTTTAATTTATCAAGGGCTTATCTGATCCCAATGAAACTTTACAGATTTGTTATATAGCGTCATTACATTCAGTGTGCAACAAAATTAAAATGAATTATGAAAGTTTTTAAAATACTTTTACATGGTTTGGACTTTATTTCTGTGTGATTTGTCAGCTTTTCAAGAATTAGAAGAATGTTAAATAGACATTTGATTTGTCATGGAGAAGGTGATATACTATTTTAAGTGTGATATGTGGACAACTTAAAGGACTCGACACACGGGATGCAGTACATCTAGTTTTTTAGCTCACCTGGCCAGAATGACCAAATGAGCTTATCCCATGGCGACTGTTCGTCCAGCTGGCCAGCCGTCAACTTTTGCTTAAAAGCCCTATTCTTCATTAATCGCTTGTCAGATTTCAACCTAATTTGTCATGATTGAATAATCCTATGGGGGTATTATTCTATGCATAATTTTAATGGGTCAATTCTTTTGGCAGCCATCTTGAATTTTCTGAAAAGTGGTGGGAAATCGTTTAAAACGCTATTCCTCGTTAACTGCTTGGACAATTTCAACCAGACTTAGCTAGGAAGATAGTATGCTGGTATGTTTCAGAAATTTCTGGAAATCAGTTAAGTCTACTCGATAACCTCTGGGCCGATTTCAATCAAACTCAGATGAAGAACCCTAGCATAGTATGCTTCAGAACTTGTCTACAGAATTTTGATTGGTCCATTTTTCTGGAGGACATATTGAATTTTCCGGAAGAAAGCGGGAAATCATTTAAAACACTACTCATTAACTGCTTGGGCAATTGGCTGGAAGGATACTAGGCTGGTAGGTTTCAGAACTTGTATACAGAATTTTGATTGGTAAATTTTTCTGACGGCCATCTTGGATTTTCTGACAATTTTGGGAAATCAGTTAAAAGGTTACTCGGCTGGAAGCACCCTAAAGTGCTATGCTTCAGAGCTCTACAGAATTTTGATTGGTCAACTTGTTCAGTGTCCATTTTGAATTTACGAAAATGGCTGAAAATTGTGTAAAGCGCCACTTCATTAACTGCTTAGGAGATTTCAACTAGACTGGTTGGAACGAGCCTAGGGCGGTAGGCTTCAAAACTTGTATATACAGAATTTTGATAGATCAATTTTTCCGACGGCCATCATGGATTTTCTGAACATTTTGGGAAATCAGTTAAAAGGCTAGTCCTAATTAACCGTTTGGCCGATTTCAACCAAACTCAACTGGAAGAACTCTGGTCCCGTACGCTTCAGAACTTGCATACACAATTTTGACGGCTTGATTTGGATGGAGGCCATCTTGGATTTTCTGAAAAGGGAATTCGTATGAAATATTACTTGTCATTAATCACTTGGGCCATTTCAGCCAAATTTGGATGGAAGGATTCTATTGTTAGCCTCTAGAAATTCTATTCAGAATTTTAATAGGTCAATATTTTGGCAGCCATCTGATTTTCTGAAAGTTTTCCGGAATCATTTAAAAACGCTACTCATTCAATCAATAGCCCGATTTCAAGGAAACTTGTGTGGAACGATCCTATGACGGTAGGTTTCAACATATAAACTGAGAATCTTGATTGGACAATTTTTTGGTGGACATCTTGAATTTTCCAAAAATCTTCCATGTCTATTTAAATGGAAATGGTTTAAATGCCGATGGTCCAGGTGAGTGCCACAGGCCCTTGGGCCTCATGTTTAAGTTTACCACTGGAATGACTGGCTCGATAACCGAGCTAGTCATTCCAGTGATAAATTTTCAAAAATAGTTTTTGCATCTTGTCTGAAAATGTATATTTTGTCTGAAAATGTATATTTTCTATGAGAAAATTGAAATTTTCTGGAACAAAGTCCAGGCTAAACTCTTTAATGGTAAATATTGCTAACGGAAATCTGAAACTTCTTATTGCATGCCAACTGAATCTGACCTTGTTTGCAAATTGACTACTGGAATGACCTCGAACCTTATCAAAGCAGTCATTCCAGTGGTAAATTTACAATAAATTTACAGTATTTGCCCTGCAAATGGACATTCCTCAAGACAACAGCAGAGCCTAGTTTTGTCCCGCTTGACCTTTAAGTTAAAATGAAATGTTTTTGGAGATTTATTGAGGGTGGGGAAGTATGTTTGGGTATGTGGGGTGGGGTGGGGTGCGGGAATGTGTCGTAGTTGATTGACGTCACCCTACATGTGTCGTAGTTGATTATGACGTCGTATGATGATCGATAAACTGGATTCATCCATTACAGACCTGAAATGATAAACTGATTGTTGGGAATATTCTGTTGATTATTTTGAAATTAATTTGACTATTGAGCTGTTCAGCAACAGGTTCCAGCCTAATTAATCTCAAAATATTTAACATCTTTCCTGTGTAATGCCCTTGAAATTGAGACACTGAAATTTACAACGCTAATTATACAAACTATGCCTAGATTGGAGCCAGAAGATAGGTGGTCTTTTGATCAGCATTAACTGCCATAGGTTTTCCTAGATGAAAGCTGTATATACATCACTGTTTTTGCAATGAAACAATGGTCTTTGAGAGCTGATCGTGCAAGATATGCGATCACGTGGGCGATGGACGATGCGCTTCATTCCTGAAATCACGATATGTTCTCAATTTCAAAATTATACCCGGTTTAAACTAGTCGAAATATTTTTAAATTGCACGGACTCAACTGTTGCTACTGTTGACTGGATTCAGAAGCTGTTGCTAAGTTCTAAGTTTGGCAGCCAGTGTAAGTATAATTTCAATGCGTCCAAATACAACAGATGTTACAAAATAATTAAAAAATTATATATCCGATCAGTAGAGAAAGGTCTATCACTGTTGAGTGTAGCAACGCTATGTCTAGTTAACCTGTTACTGCTCAAAATTGTTAAAAATAATTTCAATTTTCTCATACAAAATGTCCATTTGTCGGCCTAGAGATTATTTTATGAAAATTTACCACTGGAATGACTGGCTCCGTTCAAGTGATAAATTTTCAGAAATAGTTTTCTTTTTCTGCAAATGGACATTACATTACTCAAGCAGACTGCAAAAAAATATAGTTTTTGTAGGGTTTTTAAATTATTAATTTATCAGAATTGAAGAATATAATTTTCCTATATTATGTATGATAATATAGATGCATCAAATGTTGGGGAATGCATCACGATAAAACACTCCACATTTAGACGATCTACTGATAAAATGGTGGGTTTTTTTGGGCCAGCTTACGCATTAAAGGGTAATGGTCAAGTTGGTCAAAATTGACATCTGCAGTGCTCCTGAAAAATATCATTTTGTGGGCCAATAAGATAAGAATTTTTGAAAATTTACTACTGAAATGACTGACTCAATACCAGAGCTATTCATTCCAATGTTAAATTTGCACAAACAGTCTTCTTGGCCTGCAAATGAACATTTTATGAGACATTCTTTTCTCATTGAAAATGTCAATTTTCAGACCAAGAGAAGACAATATTTTTGGAAGATTTATGACTGGCTCGTTTATTGAGCCAGTCATTTCAGTGAGAAAATTTCAAAAATAGTCTATCAAAAATAGAGACCCTTCCTCAAGCCCACTAAAGAAACCATCTTTGGCTGCCTTGGCCTTGATAAGGTTAACCCTTGAACCATCAAATTTGTTCAAGAAACTTTAAATTTGTTCACTGAAAACATCCATTTGCAGACCAAAGTCTATTTTTGAAAATCCACCACTGGAATGATTGACTCATTCATCGAGCCAGTCATTACAGTATTCTCTTGGTCTGCAAATAGACATTTTCAATGAGAAAATTACAATTTTCTTGAACAAATTTGAGGGGTGACGGATTAAGTCACTCAAACCTAGAGACGAGATACAACAAAATGTTTTTGTGACATGATGTTTAACTCCTTAACCTTAGAATTTGTTCAAGAAAATTTCAATTTTCTCAAAGAAAATGTCCATAAATTTCAGACCAAGAGAAGACTATTTTTGAAAATTTACCACTGGAATGACTTGGCTCGGTTATCAAGCCAGCCATTTCAATGGTAAATTTTCAAAAATAGTCTTCTTGGTCTGCAAATGGACATTTCTCAAGACCACTGCAGAAGCCATTTTGTGGCTGATATGAGTGTTAAAGGGTTAAAATCCATACACCGCAATGTTGAGCTTCCAGTCAAATCGCTTTCAAATTTTCGATGGTGATTGGTTTACATGTAATCTTTTTTTAATCCATTTATGATTGGTTTTGAAATCGAGTCGGAGATAATGGGATTTCAGGCATGAAAGTGTAGTTTAATTAAAAGTCATTGAAATTTATTTCTTTGGCAACTTGATAATAGATGACATTGATCATTAACATTGTCATCATATACATTAACAGAAATCTGATAGATCATTCAATAACAACTGGAGCATTATGAAAAAGTAGTTAAAATTCCAGACCTCAGCAAACCACCAGAGAATGATTCCAGTTGAATAACCTGCCGAATATTTAGAAAAGAAAAGTTGTTGGTGGCTTAGCCACCAACAACTTTCAGTCAAATAGTTTTCAAAATATCCATCGTATCCAGAGTGTATTCCCATGGAAAATGTAGTCTGCAGAAATTCAGCACACAGACAGTTAAAATTCCAGACCACAGTCTGACCATGTCTTATAGATATATTCAATCGTATGACACATACACATTAACTAATCTCAGTAATAAATAAAAATCACATACCCTGGAAATAAGAATGTCCCAGGACTGAATGGGAACTGGAGATAATGGGATGGGTAATAGAAGAAGAACCATTTAACACCGAAATTTGGTATGAAAATTTAAATTTTATCACATAAAATTTCATTCGCAAACCAAGAGATGAGTATTTTTGAAAATTTGATCACTGGAATGACTGGCTCGGTTATCGAGCAAGTCATTCCAGTGGTAAATTTTCAAAAATAGTCCTCTTTCCAATGCAGAAACTGGGGTTTTTTTGTGTGCTGCTTGAGTGTTAAATGGTTTAAAATAAAATATAAACATAATAGAGAGTGGAGATTTGCTAAGTTTATGTAACACCAGCCATGAAAAGTGCCATTCAAGCAGTGTGTAAGTACCACTGACCTGTGGACAATAATGCACTGACCAGGTTTTAATTGTCCAGAGAACTGGACAATACTGGACATTACAGAAGCATTAGCTCTCATTAAATTATACCCTTAGGCTACTGGTATCACTTGGGCACATGCCAGGCTAGGTTTTTGATAGATTTTGAATTTGTAATAGGGAAAGACGCTTTCCTCTTTAGGCTGAGTCAGTCAATGCCCAAGGATATTTTATCCCACCCAAATTTGGAAAAAATTCAGAATTTTGTTTATTAAATCGTTTCATATTTTAGGTTTTATGTATTAGCTCACCTGGCATGGAAGCCCACGTGACCTTAAATGCTATGGCAACCATCTTTCATCGGTCTGTTGCTCGTAACCTCTATTCAAGTTTTTCCCTTAAAACGACCCAAGAACCTCTAGGCTGATTTCAAGTAAATTTGGTAGGAATCCTCTCCGGAGCAATGAGATTGAACGTTGTTCGACCGAAGCTGATTGGTTGATGTGGATGGAGACCATCTTGGATTTTGTGGGTTTTTTCGAGACACATTAATTAGCATCATCTTTGTAGCCACTGGGCTGATTGCTTTGAAACTCCAGAAATTTCATCTTGGTGCAAAACCCGAGCCACGCTTCTGATTGGTAAAGTTTTCTGGCGGCCACCTAGTCTAAAACCAAGACTAAAATTTTACAATTTGAAATTTTCAACTTGCTTCGGTTATCGAGCCAGTTATTCCAGCAGTAAATTTTCAAAAATAATCTCTTGGTGTGCAAATGGACATTTCTCAAGACCACTGCGGAAACTGTTTTTACTGATATAAGTGTTAAAGTGTTAACACTGACTTTATCTGTTTGACCAAAAATCTGATTCTGAATACCTTGAATGAGATTTATATTGTACCTGAAGCATCTATCAGGGGAAAATGCACGCGTAATAGAGAAATCCAGTTTTGGCTCTGCCCCGCCAACTCTAGCTAAACTCCACCCATGCTTTGTCCATGTTGGGATCAATTGATCCATGCACTCTGAATTTCAATTTCCAGAAAATTATACAGCTGTTGAAGATTTGAAACTAATTTGATTAATTTAATTTGGCACAAGCCTCTATTTCAATTTCACAACTTAAAAAATTTTATTAATTTATATGGAATGGAATCATCATATGTTAAGATTTACTTCGTTTCATTACACATAATTTAAGCTTATAAAAGTATGCAATTTTATATAATTGATTATGACGCCAGCCTACACGTGATATAGTTGGTTATGACATCATATGATTGATCGATAGACTGGATTCCTCTATTGTATATCCATGTGTTTTACTTTGTTATTTTATACGGTTACAGTATTAGCGACAATGATTTTCCAACATTTGCCATTTTCTGTTTCACAAAATTGCTAATTCCATCTCGCAAAATTACATCATCAAAGCTACACGTAATAAACTCATTAAAACTGTCAAATTTATGCTGCAGTCAATTTATGCTGCAGTCAAATTAGTTTCAAAATATTCAACTGAGTGCTTATTAAATAGTAAAGACTTAAAACTATGTGTGTTATTAGTATGCCTAAGCGGTACAAAGTTAGGCTGGCAAAGATATGGGTGGGTAAAAATTTACAATTTTACGTGAGACGCTCACTTTCTGAAGGAAATTTACTTTAATCCGTTAAATTCTGCTTGAATATCAATAATCATGTTTCCGTTTCAATTTACAAGATGATTTTCAATTGATTTCCACTTTTACGTTTCAAATTAGCAATTCTGTGTATTTTCCGTTATCCTGGAAACTCTAACACTAACCACTAACCCTCAAATTTCTTCAAAAAACTCAATTTTCTCACAGAAATATCCATTTGCAGATCAAGCGATTATTTTTTAAATTTTAGCAAAGGAATGACTAGTGATTAGATTTTCAAAATTCGATAACCGAGCCAGTCACTCCAGTGATAATTTTCAAAAATATTCTTGTTCTGCAAATATATACTTTCTATAAGAAAACTGAAATTTTCTTGAACAAATTTGAGGGTTACAATGGTTAAAAAAAAATTTGTAATTTAATAGAATTGAATAATATACTTATTCTTGTTATTGTATATAATATAAATAATAATGATTATATATATATATATATATATATATATATATATATATATATATATATATATATATATATATAATGTTTGGATGCATCGCAGTAAAACACTCCGCTTTTAGATAATCTACTGATAATGTGTTTTTTTGGCATAAATATGTTAATCAGGATATATTCAGAAACTGGAAAATCCAGAGCTGATATTCTTATTATTAATATATAACGCTCATTTCATTCAGTATTCTTTTGAGTAGAGGTAAATGTGAAAACTGCTGATTGTTTAGAAACAAGTTTGACTTGGTAATTGCTGAAATAGGAAACAAAAAAGGCAACAACAACTTTCAGTCAAAATCTGGGATTTCTAAGTTAATATAAACGATGAGAATGCATTAGAAATTTGTACGTAAATATGTGATATATAGAGTGAAATGTGTTACAAGTTTTTCATTCTCTTGTATAATATACAAGACCCCTAATCCAAGCCATTGTCAGACTGATCTAGCCTGCCTCCGCTAGATCTAGTATATGCTGTGTATTATCTCTCCTATCTATGGTACATTATTGTACTAGGAAGCCTTCAGGCCATCAGAGGACAGTATCGCCTCAGAACTCTTTGACTCCATTGCAGGACTGCCACTTCAATATAGCTCTTTCAGCACTTTGCTATCACATTTACAAAAGAATTTTCCGCCCAGATCCACACTTTATACATTTAGCGTTATGCAAGTGTGCATCACTGGGGTGGGTGTAGGGTGGGTGGTGGTGCTCTTACTGTGATGAATAAAATTGCTATGATTCAACAGACCTGTAGATCTCAGATTTTTTTGTCTGATTCTTATTCTCCTGTTTGCTAGATTTATTTAGTGTTCAGGAGAATTTTAACTGCGATTTGTCTTTTTCCATAGCAATTAAGGCTCTAGCTCATCTACAAGTTTAAATCTTAATTTCAAAGCAACAATGCAAGAAGGCTGTTGAATATTTTGAAACTAAATTAACTGGAATCTATTGCTGCCATTCTGCCTACGGCATCAAGACAGCAACAAGGTTACAGTCGAATTAGTTTCAAAATATCGAACCGATTATTCCTTGCATGATAAAGAATTTGCTGTTTCGGGCCTATAAGGGTTAAAGAGAATAAGAATTTACCCTGGAGCAAGGATGTTCTTCATAGCATCACTAGTAGCTTAAGAGTTCTTTACCTTCTGGTTGCAAGATGTTGCATAATAGCCAGCCAGCACATTGTATACCAGGTCTTGACCAGTAGCAGTCTGAAAAGCTGGATGACTGACAGCCTTATGTAAATTTTAAAATTTGATTTGAAATAGGATGAGCAGTAGTTGATGTTTATTCAGCCCAGTACACATTAGCTGGTCATTGTTGCCTGGGCTTTTGTAAAGTGCAAGACAAATTTTGAATGAGATTTTTTCCCGCCTTTACTTAAGTTGACAGTAGTAGTAGCCAGTCATATAGTGTCTGTCTGTCAAACAGGCGCTTGTTTGTCAGTGATAACAAGCTCATATTATTAACCGTGATTGGGGAAGCAGTTGCTCTGGTTACGGATTGTTGTCATTATATTATAACAAGTTAAAGATTCAAACAAAATTTTATTAATTTTAATTTATTGTTAGGCAACGGCGAAAATATTATAATGATGGCAGGTAAGTGTTATTAATTATAAACTATTTTAAAGGATGAATCACGTATTAGCTATTCCCCACCAATCTCTAGCTAAGCCCCGCTCATGCTTTTCCCATACTGGGATCGAGCGATCCCTGCACTCCCTCAATCTCAGTCAAATTAGTTTCAAAATATTCAAGACAGACATTCAAGACAGACTATTAAGCATTTATGACACACCTAATTACATCATTCATGACGTACTTGATTATGACGTCCACTTACATATGACGTTGATTATGATGTCATACGATTGCTCTATTAACTCTCAAGCCAACCAAAGACATCCTCTGCATTAGTCTTGAGAAATGTCTATTTGCAGGCCCGGATAAGACTAATTTTGAAAATTTAACTATGACTAGCTCGATAACCGAACCAGTCATTCTCTTGGTAAATTTTGAAACTAATCTCTTATTTTTCAAATGGACATTTTCAATGTGAAAATTAATTTTCTTCAACAGATTTGAGAATAACATTTCTTCATGCATTGTTTATATAACACTGGTTGCTTGTGGAGAATACTTGTCTGTATTAAACCATTCACCAATGAATTCACTGTATCTCAATTTCAAGACAAATATACAGGAAGACTACTGAATATTTATAAATTAATATGACTGAAAGACTGCTTCCTTCAGCTTCTAGTCGAATTAATTTCAAAATATTCAACAGAATAAGTTTTATGTCGTAAAGAATGTACCTTTTTTAGGGATTTGTCGATGAAGGGGTTAAGTCTTCTTAGTGAATGTGCATTTGCTGGCCAGGCATTGCAGTGGTAAATTTTCAAATATACTCCTAAACTACTACAGAATCCATCTTTCAACGGCTTGACCACTAAATGGTTAACATTCTGCTGATTATTTTCAACTATTTTGAAAACTATTTGACTGAAACTCAAAGCTACCTTAGTTTGTATCGATGATATCATATAAAATTGTTTTCAAAATAATCAGCCAGTTTTGTAACAATGACCTGCCTTGATACCGGGTATCTGGAATTTCATAGTGAAATTGTATTAACATCTGTATAAATTTCATAAAATTTGTTTATAAATTACTTTACGCAGAGAGCTCTGTAACTTAGCCCATTCCCTCATGTAAATTCATGTGAAAATTGCCAAAGGCATGCAGCTCTCCTCTTCACCTCCCCTCATAGGCATGGCAGTTTTTCTCCGCACTTTGCAATATATCAGAATAATGTGGGCACGCTAATGTCTATATGATGGTACTCAGTTTTAATTATTAGCATGCCGTGGTGACATTCAGATTAAAATATTAAACCTTTCACTGACAAATCCCGGAAAAAATATATTCTTTACAATAGAAAACTTATTCTGTTGAATATTTTGAAATTAATATGACTGGAAGCCATTGAATTCCAGTCAAATTAATTTCAAAATATTCAACAGTTCCTGTATGGTAGCATTGAAAATGAGAAATGGGGGAATTCGTCGTTAAAAGGGTTAACCTACATTTCCCGCGTCACTAGACACAAACGTTAATGCGTGCATGGAGTGGTTCTTGTTCTTGTTTCCGAGACATCTTTCAATAACTTTGCTTATTTCTACCTGAGGGATCTTTTCCAACCGTGGGTGCAATCTTGCTTGTAGGCTCTCAAAGAGATAGCCCAATTTTGGGTCAAAAAATAAAATGAATCGGCTTTCACCAACAATGTTTTCAAATGAATATTTAACACATTTTTCAATAAGTCTGGCTTTACTGGGGCGATCTCCAAATTTGTGTGTGGATGTGTAATTGTCTGTCCAGATGACGTGAGTAGCTGTGGATTTTTGGGTAAAAAACTAAAACGCAGTTCAACAACGGCATTTAGCACCATTGTTACCAGAATAGACACTTCCCCCCTGGTACGATTGAAAACTATATCATTGATGCTGGTATTTGAGAAATTTATTCTTTTTATCAGTTTTTGAAAATACATGATTAGCCCTTTAATGGTCAAGCCGGCCAGAACCGGCCTCTGCAGTCATCTTGAGGAATGTCCATTTGCAAGCCAAGAGAAGAATATTTTTGAAAATATACCAAAGGAATGCCTGTCGATAAACGAGCCAGTCATTCCAGTGGTAAATTTTCAAAAATAGTCTTGGTCTGCAAATGGACATTTAATAAGGAAATATTTTGTTTTTTGACCAAATTTGACCACTAAAGGGTTAAAGATTAATGATTTGGTAATTAACACTTGAGCGTTTAAAATTCCAGTGCCCCAATTTCAAGACAATGAAAATAATTTGACTGGAAACCTGCTGACATGGGCAGCAACAATTCCCAGTTAAAGTGGTTTCGAAATATTAAACAGTATTTCCTGCATCAATGATCATAAAGAATTTGTCTTTTCTGATCTGTGATGGCCTTTTCATTCTGAACTAGATTGCAAATCCCCACGTTCACTGCTTTGGACACACCCCACAACCCGGGGGCGGAGCCAAATGTAAACGTCCATTTACACCCCGCAATCATATGGGTAACTCACATACCAAATTTGGTTGAATTTCATACAATAGTGTCAGAGGAGTTGCATTACAATAAATTTCATTACCTTTTGACCCCATCCCACACACCATGGGGACGGGGCCAAATGTAAATGTGCTCACCCACTCCGCATTGATATGGGTAACAGACATAATAAATTTGGCTGAATTCTGTCCAACAGTGACAGATGAGTTGCATTACAATCAATTTCATGACCTTTTGACGCCATCCCCCACCCCTGGGGGCATAGCCAAATGTAAATGTGCTCATCCACTCCACATTGATATGGGCAACTCACACACCAAATTTGGTTGAATTCCATCCAATGGTTTCGGAGCAGATGCGTTAAATCAATTTTGGTAGCTTAAAATTTGACCTTTTGACCCCTCTCCCACCCACTGTGGGCGGAGCCAAATCTAACTGACCTCTTGCACTCCGTAATCATATGGGTAACTTAGATATCAAATTTGGTTGAGTTCAGTCTAACGATTTCAGAGGAGTTGCGTTACAACTGGTTTGACCCCTGGCACGCCCCCTGTGGGCAAAGCCAATTATAAATATTGTCTTGCAAAGCGGAATCATATGGGTACCCCACATACCAAATTTGATTTAATTCCACCCAATTGTTTGGGAGGAGATAGCCTGACGGATGGGGGCGATTACAATATCCCCAGGTTTTTTAACGTGGTGATAATTATTAGAATATTTGTTTCAAGGGGGCCTAAGTATATATATATTAAGCAAGATGGGATGGTGGTGGTATGTAGCATACATGTAAATCTCTATTCTCTGTCTGTCTTGTCTGGCTGCCTGCCTGTCTGTCTAGCTGCCTGCCTCTCTGTCTGTCTGTCTGTTTGTCGGGGCATCATTTCTAGTGAAAGGATCGTCACCAAACTTTGTTAGGATCATGGGATGTTGCCCTTGGGGTTACATAGATGACCATCGATTTTGGGCTTAAACGGTCATGATCATGGTAACCAATGTCACTCAGTTAAGAGCATTGTTATGATTCTTGGGGATAGCTCAAGTTCTAGTGAAGGTATTTTAACCAAACTTGGGCGGGAAGTTGTCCTTGGGGTCTGAAAAAACTTGATTTTGTGGACAAAAAGGTCATGGTCCGGCATATCCCAATTACAGAAATTATGTTGCATTAAGGTTTCCAAATGATAGTGCAAATTCTCCTGAAGGGATGTTCACCACATCTAGGTGGGCCTTGACGGTGTTCAGAATGCTATTGATTTTGGGGTCAACAGGTCAAGAGATATAGCATAGAGAGCATAGATTTTCCAAATTTCTGATTATCATTCTTATTTGAAAACAATTTAATTAAAGATCACTGCTACCTGCATCAGCTACAACATTCAATCAAATTCTTGTCAAACAATGTATTACCGGTAGTTAAATCATCTCTGTATTAAATGCAAAATGAATTGAATCAACATTATACTGGTACTCAAGCAATGACTACTATTCACTCACTATGCAGAGTATAGTTTCTCAGAGCACTAATTTTTAGCTTACCTGGCTTGAAAGGCCCACCTTCAGACCATGTGAGCTTATGGCATGGCAATCATCTATCATCCGTCATGTGTCAGACCATGTGAGCTTATGGCATGGCAATCATCTATCATCCGTTATGTGTCAGACCATGTGAGCTTATGGCATGGCAATCATCTATCATCCGTCATGTGTCAGACCATGTGAGCTTATGGCATGGCAATCATCTATCATCCGTCATGTGTCAGACCATGTGAGCTTATGGCATGGCAATCATCTATCATCCGTCATGTGTCAGACCATGTGAGCTTATGGCATGGCAATCATCTATCATCCGTCATGTGTCAGACCATGTGAGCTTATGGCATGGCAATCATCTATCATCCGTCATGTGGCAGACCATGTGAGCTTATGGCATGGCAATCATCTATCATCCGTCATGTGTCAGACCATGTGAGCTTATGGCATGGCAATCATCTATCATCCGTCATGTGTCAGACCATGTGAGCTTATGGCATGGCAATCATCTATCATCCGTCATGTGTCAGACCATGTGAGCTTATTGCATGGCAATCATCTATCATCCGTCATGTGTCAGACCATGTGAGCTTATGGCATGGCAATCATCTATCATCCGCCATGTGTCAGACCACGTGAGCTTATGGCATGGCAATCATCTATCATCCGCCATGTGTCAGACCACGTGAGCTTATGGCATGGCAATCATCTATCATCCATCATGTGTCAGACCATGTGAGCTTATTGCATGGCAATCATCTATCATCCATCATGTCGGGTTTTGCCATAACCCTTTAACACTCATCGGCCAAAAATGGCTTCTGCAGTGGTCTTGAGAAATGTCTATTTGCAGACAAATAGAGGACTATTTTTGACAGTTTACTACTGGAATGACTGGCTCGATAATGGAACCAGTCATTTCAGTCGTAAATTTTCAAAAAACAGTTCTCTTGGCCTGCAAATGGACATTTTCTATGAGAAAATAGAAATTTTCCTGGATAAATTCGAGTGTTAAAGGCTTAAAACGCTACTCTTCATTAACAGCTTTATAAGGATGTCAACCTAATTTGGCTGGAAGGAGCCAATGCGGGTAGGCTTCAAAATATGGGTTTGGGGTGTGTGATGGAATGGATGGGTGGTGGGCTTCAGCATATCAAACAAGAATTTTGATTGGTAAATTTCTTTGGTGACCATCTTGGATTTTCTGCCAATTATCCATCATATCTATTTAAAAAATGCAAATGGTTCAAATGCCAATTGTCCAGGTGACATCACAAGCCTCTTATTCAAATATATAAATACCCTGCATTTTACCTAATCAATAGGTCACCTGGCCCGAAGAACCAAGTGACCTTATGCCAATGCGGCTGGCTGCCTGTCGTCCATCTATCTGTAAAATCATATCTCCTTAACGGTTTGACAGATTTCAAATAAATGTGCGGGAAGGACCCCTATAGTGGTAGACTCGAGAACTTCTATCCACAATTTTTATAGGTTGATTTTTTTTGTGATAATTCGTACAAGCTTATTCCATCATCAATTAAGTGTTCGTGACGAACTTATCTACATCATGAAGTCAATGACATCTGCCTACACGTAACATAGTTGATTATGATGTCATATGATTGACGGGTAAACACATATTGGTATTTCAAGATTGAAATGTAGTAAAACTTTTTGTCCATATTCTTTCAATCTTTGTTTTAATTCTTGTCTTCGTAGTTGAGTCATGATGACCGAGACCCTTGGTGTCGATGAGAAGCCACACCCTGACAGCGTCACCAGCGGAAGTCCGACCGGCGGAGCGCAGCACGACAGCAACATAATGACGGCACAAATGTTGTCTATGATGCCCTTGCCTTACACGCACACACTGCCTAGCCCATTAACGCCATCATCCACACGACCGTCATCATCGATACGACCGTACAAATGCAATGTTTGCCATCGGTCATTTCGTGAAGTAGCGACATTGCGTAAACATGAACAGCTTCATCGTGCAGACAGACCGTATGTGTGCACGACCTGCTCAAAGTCATTTCTATGGTCCTCAAATCTGAAAGTCCATGAACGTGTGCACACTGGAGAGCGACCTTACACGTATGTTCTGTTAATTATATTACGGGGGAGATAATCCTCACTCGTGTGAGTTGTAGGATACTTGCTACATCTAGGTATAGATATATCCGTAAAACATCTGAGAATCCCATCCTTTTGTCATCCATATTTGTATTACATCAATAAGCATGTACATATATCTCTGGTTTTATTTCATCGCACCATAACAGCCTATTTTGCAATGGATGGAATCATTCTGGTGATGAATTCAATTTCAATTCAACTCAAATTTCTTTATTTGTCATTTATACATGGTTTTACATCTTTGCAAATGGTAGAAAATCTAAATCTGTGCTTAGTGAATGTTCATTTGCAGGCCTAGAAGACAAATTTTGAAAATTTATCACTGGAATGACTGTTATTCCAGTGATAAATTTTCAAAAAATCCATCTTTTCCTGTAAATGGATATTCCTCAGGACAATTGCACAGGCTTTTTGTCTCGCCTGCCAATTAAAAGGTTAATTGGTTTAGGAGATTGTGACAATTTCTATGTCAGGAAGGACTGACACTTCACATCGAGCCAATTTCCTATTTTTTTCTTTGGGATCACTCACATTCCTGTATGAGACAATGGACACCTTACACGCAGAACAATGTATTAAACAATAACGGAACACTAAACAACATAACATTTCGCATGCTTTCATCACAACATTTACATGTGAAATTCATTGACCACACAGTCAGTACAATCATTACATTTACACAATCACCTGAACTCTAATGGTCAAGCCGGCCAAAAACAGCCTCTGCAGTAGTCTTAAGGAATGTGCAACTCTAGGTAAAGTGGAGTATTTTTGAAAATTTACCACTGGAAATGGCTGGCTCGATAATAAGTCATTCTCTTGGTAAATTTACAAAAATGCTCTCTTTACCTGCAGATGGTCATTCAATAAGGAAATATTTTCATTTTCTTGACCAAATTTTGACCATTAAAGCGTTAAATGTAATGTTTAATTAGTAATGTTTCATAATTAGGGAATTCTGGCCCATTAATAGTCAACAAATGAACGATTTTATCGCAGTTTTCCTTACCAACACGTGCAATATTTGCATCGTTTAAATTATTGCCAGATAAAATAATGATCACATCTGTGCAAATCAATGGCTATGAATGTGTGGGGGTAATGGAGGAATCCAATCATATGACATCATAATCAACTATGTGACATGTAGGCTGACATCGTAATCTAATTATGTCATGAATGATATGCGATTTAGTCTGTCATAAAAAGGCTTAATAGTCTGTCAAACTGTACAAATTTATATCCTTTCTATTTAATAAAAATTCTGTTGAATATTTTGAAACTGATTTGAGTGGGTGCTGTTGCTGCCTATGGCAAATTAGTTTCAAAATATTCAACAGCTTACCTGTATAATTTTTTGGAAATTGAAATTTAAAGAGTGCAAGGATCGATTGATCCCAATACGGGCAAATCATGGGTGAAGCTTAGCTCGAGATGGGCGGGTCATATCTAAACCTGGATCCCTCCATTAGATCTGGTTTACAGATCACAAACTGATTTGATTATTGGATATATATATATATATATATTATTAGCTCACCTGGCCTGAAAGGCCAAGTGAGCTTATGTCGTGGCGACCGTCCGTCATCCGTCAACTTTTCATTTAAACGACTTCTCAAGAACCACTGGGCCAATTTCAATTGTATTTGGCAGGAAGCATCCTTAGGGCATCGGGATCTAAGTTTGTTCAAATGAACCCGATCGGCCAATTTGGCCGGCGGCCATCTTGGATTTAGGCAGATTTTAGAAAACGTCTTTAAAAATCTCTGCAACCGCTTAGGGGATTGATGCAACTCAAATGAAATATGATCTAGGGCAAGAGCTGAACCAAGTTTGTTCAAGGGAACTTGATTGGTCAAATGGTTTAGCCGCCATCTTGGTTGACCTAGTTGTAGCGAAAACGACTTCTCCAGAACCGCTGAAGGGATCAGGCCAAAATTTGACACATGATTAGGGACTAAGGGCCATTGAAGTTTGTTAAAGGGAAGTTGATCCGTCAAAGATCCTGGACCCCATGGGCCAATCAAAATATAGCGTGTTTGGTGTCCATATTTGAATTTTTTTTTATTTGATGGATTTTGAGGGCAAAAATGGTTTTATGTGTGTTTTTGGGTGTATTCTGATCTCAAATTTGTAATTTTCGAAACTGTCGGATAAATGGTTCGGTGGCCATCTTGTTGATAACGAGCATTCTAGTTGAAATGCCTATGGTTCAGGTGAGCGATACAGGCCCCTTGGGCCTCTTGTATTTGTTAGCTTACTAAAATACTTACGACTCAATTCACTGTTTGCTATAAGTCACCTGACTTAGATATCTCACAAAATTTTAACCCTTTCATTCCCATGGCGTATGGATTCCCTAGTAAACAAGGTTAGCAGAGATACATCCCTCCATTGGGTATTCTTGATAGTATCTCTTTAACTCTAAAGCAGTCGCTGCTCTAGGGAACCGGTTCCTCTATTCCTATAGAGTACATATAAACGAGTCTGAGAGCATGCACATTTATGCTACTGTGCATACGACCGAGTCCAAGCCGTTATTAATTAATTCCACAAAATTTAATAATGATTTGCAATTTAACGATGCGGGGTGGCCGCAGTGGGCCACAGTGAATTGAGTGGTAAGTATTTTAGTAAGCTAACAAAATGCCAGACCAGTATATACGTCTGGGTCGTTTTGTAACACAAAAATTCTAAGCCACTCAATTCACTGTTTGCTAAAACATAGAATTGGTCAGAGCCCAAATACTATGTTGGTTGGTAAATTGCAAATCAGGAATGAAAGGTTAATCACCAAAAATACTAAAACCAACTAAATCGCTGAAGTGCTGAAAGAGCATGAACAAACAAATGTTCTAAACAAAATACACTAAAATAATGATAATTAGAAAATCTCAGCAAAGACAATTTAAAAACAGATGCGGGATGGTGAAGAAGACGGCTGACTAAAGAATCTAGTCAATTGAGCCTAGGTTTGAGTGGCAAAACTAGAAATGTGAGATTGTGAATTGAATCTGATCTTTTAGATAAAAATAATGTAGAATCTGACATTTATACTGCAACTTACACTGATAGATCTGCATAGAATGCAAAGGAGAATGCCATACCACGAACATCGTGTGCGTTAACACTTACTGAGTGTCTCCTGGAGATACATTCTAATGTCAATTAATGGTGTCTAATCCAGTTGATGAGATGCGCGCTTACTAAACAAATTCGCATAAGTAATCTTAGCGGTGTTTCAAAAAGATCTTTTAAATTGGGTATAGTTTTTGGAAAGGGTTGAAAACAATTAATTAGGTTTTATGTATATAAGATCTCTTCAAGGGCAAAGAATGTAGCTAGATCTCCTACCACCTAGAAAAGATCATTCACAAAAAGAATATGGATATCTGAACGCCATCTAACAAACGCAGCAGCCAGTAGAAAAAGAATGATTTCAGAGTTATACAATTAAACAGATGGACCCAAGACATGAGTTAATAGAGGAATTTATTATAGGCATTGGTCTATGCGCTATACCCTGAATGATGAAATGAAAGCTGCTGTTAAACGAGATAGAAAATCTGCAAAATTGGGAAGACTGGATTTCCACAAAGAGGGCTACGAGATCCACTGATTAACTCTCATTGAGCCAAGCAGGAGTGATTAGAGGAATAATACATTCCGCTAACAAAAGTTCTTAAAGACAATTGGCACTAGAAAGTTAAATTGAAGATATTTAAACAAAATGTGATGTCTATGACTGGGCCAGAGCTTTTACTGCCAGAGCCTAGCCTGGAGGAAGAATATGAACAAGTGCTGGATGCTATACTGAGTAGACACTTAAATGGGATGTAATAAATGAGCTACAAGGAAAATCATTCTACCTAGAATGTGAGATGCTGATAGATTGCCTGACATCTCCACCGCTAGAGGAGGACCAAGACTCCAGACAAAATATGATAACCTCAACCGCCCTGCTTGTTGATGAAAGTCACTACTATAGAAATGACTGCATGAGCAGATAGGTGGCTTGTGAAAGAGACAATATCTCTTCATTCTCTGATATTCCAGAGTATTGAAGACGGAATAAGACTACTTTATCTGATTCCATAGACACAAGAACGAGAGGAAATTGTATAGCGATTCGCTCCCCCCCCCCCCCCCCCCCCCCAAACTCTTAGTAGAAAGGATCAAAGGAAGGATTTGTCCGAAGACTATGAGTTCAAACATAGGATGAATTTAAACGAGACTCGTAAAATGTATGGCTGAGGAATCTTTGAACTGGCCACGAGACTGAAGAAACTCTGGGGATGAAGCTTAAACGTACCAGTGTATACTGGAGAAGAAAATACATCGTGTTTGATATTGAGTCCAATATGGTATTATGGGGGAAAAATCCCAGCAATAGATCAAATTTATATATGATGAAGGATTGGTATGGAAATATACTCAACTTTTTCTCAATCTTTTATCCTGTCTAAGACCGGACTGAAAAACTTGGGTGATTTGATGACGCCACTTAAGAACAAGACATCAAAAAGGACCTGCAGATGGATAAACTGGTCCTATTGGTACCGATGACACCCAGCGAATGAAAATGCAGATGTGGTGAAGGACAAAATTCTGAATTACCAGACCTGACCTTCGTACACAAATTGGACTCCATTCAGCCCAAATTTTAACACATTTAAGAAACCTTCCAAGCCAGAGGAATCCCAGACTGGCCATGAGGTGGTTAAAAGAACCCAGATCCATTTAGGATCAATTCTGTATGTATGGAAATATCAGAAAATACTGTCCCTTATCCTTGACGAGACCATTGATGACTGGCAAAAATTACTCCATGTCCATATTATTCCTTCATCGATGAACTCCATTTCTGAGACAACGTATCAGGAAAAGAGTTGAATATTATAAAATGATTTGACTGTAAGTCATCATTGTCTCAATTAGCAATAAACCAGCCATGGGTTCCAGTCAAAATAATTCCAAAATATGCAACAGAATTAGTACTAAATCATAAGGACATGAAGTGTAAAAAAAATTTCTGCAGGTTGTCGGAAAAGGATAAATATGTGAGTTGAAGATAATAGCTGAGACCCTATAAAAGATGATCTGCCAGCACCTCACTCCTTAAAATCCTTGGATTCCGCCATTCATCTACTGTATCCTACTTGAAAAGAGCAGAAATTTATTGATCAGGAACAGAAGTAGGACTAATGTCACAGGAGACTAACATGGTTTGATAGAAAAAATGGAGAGGATCATCATCAATGACTAAGTTGATTGTACCTTATATGTAGGAAATATGCTACCCATGACATGCATGAGGCTAGCTATATATATCCCCATCCCGGAGAGAGGAGCGATTATCTAGAAGCGCTTAAGCACGACAGCTAGGACCAGAATAAACCTGCAGAATATTATTTTACAAAATCTAGTTTTAAACAAAACATGTATGATATGAGCCCAGTTGTTAATATCTTTATCAGAAGATTAAACAGGAAAGAAGTCCAACAAACCGGTTACCAGATCAATGATGGATAAGGACAAAGGACTGAAACTAGACAGAAGGGTGAAAGGAAAAAACCATATTCCACAATCCATGAGAAGTCAATGACCCAATCATCTGGGTTAGGCCCCCTTGAGGAATTTATTTAATAATGCCTGGAAAAGTGAGAATTTAGAAGATTAAAAATAGGCTTGAATAGATAACGTAGAGAAAACAGCTCCATGTGAAAATACCAGAAATAGACATATCACTAGTAAAAAAAAAAGATCGAAATTTCTACTGAGCTCAAGAAAGGAGCGGTGTAAGTTTTGATAAGACAAAAAGGATTAGAGGAGGTACCTTATGGAGACTAACTTTATTATTGTGACCAGCTTACTTTCGCACATAAATATAGTCATCATGGCGAGGGATCCTACTGACTGACAGAAAGGAGACTGATGTAAAAAACTATGTGAAAAATAAAACAGGCCAGATATGATACTAAAAGATAGCAAACCACTATTCACAATTAAAATAATAAAGACGGACGCACTGATTTTGCAGATTGATATTAGGAGAACCAAAAGATGATCGATTCCAATTTTTTGAGAGAACAGGTCGCATAACGAAATCTGGTGAAATCAAAACGACAAAAGAACTGCTAGGATCATAAGAAAAAATAAAATTATTCCATGGGGATAAATGCGAAGATGTATACGGGTGAACTAGAGCATAACAAATTAGGACCACTGGGCAGAGATGGGGTTACACAAGGTTCCGAAAGATGAGGAGAATTGGATGGTTCAGCCATTGCACTAAGATCAACTAATAAAGAAATTAAATATTTCAAAATAAGAGCTCCTGAGATAGGGCATTTAAATTGTCAAACGTGATTTAGAAACATAAACGATACAGCAAAACAACAGAAGTGAATTGATTTGGCATACCTAAACCAGAAGTTTAATTATAATCAGTTGCTATACCATGAATACTGAGAGTTATAATCTAGGTAATAATTCTGAGCACAGGACAATTAGGCCTTTATGCTCATCTCTTCTTTGTTTATCTCCATGCCTGTGCTGTCACTTCTGGTTATTGGTTGCGTGTACGGTGTAGTCATGCATTGCCTCTTGACTGTGCCAAAGCCTATCTAAACCATTTTCAAATGTTTTAAGAGTTGTTGTGGAAACAACATGTTCAGACAAAGCATTTCAGAGATAAATTTTTTCTAGCTGGGTTAGTTCACCCCCTCTTCTGGTAGACTTTCAGCTGTTTTCCACGACTAATAATCTATTTGCAAGCAGAATGTTATATTTGACTACAACAATCGATTGAGAGCCGATAGAATGATCCTTCATAGCCTGTGTACGTGCTGTTTAAATCCAATTTCGCCCGAGTAAAGTACCCACAGAAAGAATTTCCAAAATGGTGAGAGATTAGATTATACATTAAGGTGGAAAACCCCCATCTTAGGGCTAATAAAAGGGTCTGATAGTCAAGAACTTTCCTGATCCAAAGGCTATGCTTGCTACTAAAACATCTCTGCTATATAGTGCAGTAGTTGAACCCCCAAAAATAGTCTAACCCGGAAAAAATTTCTATCAAGCTGGTTTTGGTCTCGCTGGAACTGGAATTTCATCCTCTCTAACGTATCCAAAATCTGCAAAAATTTGTTTTGGGGAAATCTTACAATATGCAAATTAGCTAATTAATATGCATGTAACAAGCCTTGTGTGGTATAAAGCATTTAATCTTGTATATCATGAATGTATTTGTTATCTAACTTGTTTTATATTGCCTGAATTCATATACCATATATGATAAAATAAAAATTGAACAATCAGCTAATTAACTTAAAATAAATTAAAATAACTAATATGCAAATTATTAATTAAAGGTGCATATTTACACCAAATACTTGAAAATAAAGTTGCTAGCGTAATGAAATTATCGTAGGCTAAGAATTACTTTGCATCCCTATCTAGGCACATAATTTAAGCCTCTAAGAGCATATAATTTAACAATTTAATTTTCAAGCATTTTGGTGTGAATCTGGACCGTTAACGCATGCGAACCGAGAAACTAAATATGATACATTATTTGTGATCTAATTACTATATCCAGAAGTCCATACTATTATAGACCTGCGCTACATATAACCTATTAGATATTTAAAATCCAGGTTGAAGCAACAGCTGCCAGTCAAATTAGTTTCAACATCTTCAAGGTGTTTATGGATGGTTATTTTGAAATTGAGTCAATGATATTTCAGTGATAAAAGCATCTAACATACGGTAATGCGTCCTTCGAGATGTATCCTTGAAAACGTAAAAGTGGAACTGTTGCTAATGTTTTGGTTGAGATTTAATCGGAGTGTACATTTGATAATTAGATGCATATTAACTTTAGAGGAGTTACTAAGGAATCGTATACAGATATCTTTATCCAATTATCAATGTATCGTATTCACTTTCATTATTATCATCATCAGAAACAATAAGTTCCACCATGTTCCTATATCCATGACCATCACAATTACCACATGCCAAAACACACTTGAGGCCATTTTTATGACATATACCATTGTTCCACGTAGATTTTTTAAAGATTTGCACTTACAGCGAACAACTTTGCGAATGTCTTGTGGTCCAGGTTCTAAGCCAATCGGCACAGGTGTTAATTTCTGCTCTTCAAGCGTCCATCTCCATTCTGTAGGATCAAGTGTGCTTAACATGAAACTTTTCCATTGTACAATTTGGAGGTGCACTCTTGGACAATGGTAGGCAGCTGCTCGCTCTGTTGGTGGAAGTTTCTCTGATTAAATTTATGACATACCTGTTGCTGCCATCTGCATGTAGAAAACATACCTGAGGCCATTCAATGTATCAGTCGGCGTCCATCCATACATCATTAGCAATACCTTCAGCTTGGCCTCGATAACCTTCACTTCTGTAGTGCCATATGTACCGAACTTGTGCATCACTGAGTTTCCGGATTGCTTCTGAATATTTAACCTTCTTTAGAATTAGAGTTTTACCTTGACCGAACGAAGTTGAAGATGGGTCGCAGCCATCCCATGCATGAATGAATAGCAGCCGATGAGCGATCTCATCACCCAGATGTACACATACATCTGGGATACTGCAGAGCCTCTGGTCTTTCCTTTGACCTTTCTTTCCCTCTGATCTGAGAGAAATATATCTGATAGTTCAGGTCTAAAATGGTACAAGAAGAGCACAAGAATGTCAGTGTCATCAGCTACTAGTGTCACAGACAGGTTATTTACAGATGCAAGTTTTATGGCCGATGATAATATCAATGTGTCAGTATCATCTACTGCTTGGTGTACTTTATGATTTTTAGCTGCAAGGTACCGTGCAAGTAAGGATATGAATTGACTCTTAATTTCTTCATTTGTGAGAAAGACATTCTGGCTTGCATGAACCACAGCAGACTCGTTGATCTTTACATATGCAGCTGACTTTCTTGATATCCGTTGATGCTCATGGTCTTTAGTTGATGGTCAATTACTATAGCCATCAAAGTCAATAACACTTTGACCATATCATGTTTGTCCTAATAATTTCCTTTTATCTTCCACTTATAACTCTATGGAGTATTGCACCTCCACCTAGTCCATACTTAGTTACAACTGGAATTGGCGGTTCAGCAACATCTTGAATGACAGCCTCGGTTAAAGCTGCCTTATTCAGTTTGCGCATACAGAAACCCTTAAAGAGAGACGTTGGATAAGTGTTTAGTTCATATGCAAAGTAGGGCGTCATATTTGCTGATCTTTCCACAAGTGCTATAAGTCTAGAAAACAGATTGCCTGTGTCAAGATGACCTACATGTTGACCAACCGTGATGCCTTTTTGCAGCGCAACTAGCGTCTTTACTTGATCAGCTTTCTTTAGCGAAACATCAGGAACTTTGATGTTATCAAACTTCTTTTGTATTTTGGAACCAACTTCTTCAGCTTGATGATTCCATTATGATCACTGGCAGTTAGGCCAGATGCCAGGCATCGCAACCTTTCTTTATGTATGTCAAATGGTTCATAGATATCAAACCAATCAATAACACTGAGGTTTTGGAAGTCATGGTTGACTCTTGATTTTCCCAGCTCAGCATATTGCATGCTTGTTATGTGTTTCAGGGAAGTCATAGCATCATTAACACTCGCAAACATATGCATGCTGTTGACCCAGGTGACCTGAACAGACTCTGAAATTCCTCGTCCTCGTGTCAAATGTCCTCGACTTTTTATACTCTGCATCATAACCTGCTCAATAACAAAATCTGTCCACAGTCCAGCCCAATATCTGCCAGATCTGCGTACTGTGTGATATCCATGAATCATGAATTTGTCATATAACCATGGGTGGGTATTCGACATTTGAAGCACGAATTGAAGATACAGACGCGTGGACCTTGCACAACTGCTATGGCCAGTCGCTGCGAACAAGTTGATCATCTTGCTGACCGCAATAGGATATAAATAAGACCTTTGCTGGCATGAAAGGGGACTGGCAAGATCTGTGATAGACGACTTCAGCAGCAATGAAGTCGAAGCACTGTTGCAGTCTTCCCTCAACTTCCATGCATCATTCCTTTGTTTACACACGTCAAGAATCTGATCACGAAACGGCTGGGTACCCGCTTGTTGACACCTGGACACTACGACGAGGATGAGGAAGATCTAGTTTTGTTGACTTTCTACAAAAGAAACAGCCCTCCTTCCCGTTGAAAAAGGATGAATTAGAGCAGCGTTATTTGTTTTGGAACAGGTGGCCCATTAACTGAGTCAACATTCATTTTTTTTCCATTTGGGATCAGTATAATTCCTTCTACATGCTTGGTGCATGAACTCTTTGAAGTCATGGTTCTCAGATAAGGACTCAAGATCACATTCTAATTTGGTATCATCTCTTAGTTTACTGTAATGGATCAAAGTGTTTACGCCCTTTTTGGTAACTGTTACTTTTTTTATCAGCGTTGTCCGAATTATTAAATGTTTCCATGCAAATAATGCAAGCGTCTTCATCGCATTGGCAATCCGGTCCTGCGCAAACACTTTCATTGGATATCATTGGTACAGTTTCCTGGGGTTACAAATGGACGCTGGTATTGCCTAAACAACTAAATAAACACTTAAAGATCCATAGTCACAGGATAATTTCGGGAAATAAAATAGTTGAATTTGTACACCTTTAGATGCTTAAATTGTGTGCCTCGATGTAATGAAACGAAATAATTCTTAGCATATGATTTCATCATCATCATCATCATCATCATCTGGTACGACATTGAAGGCCATTAAGGCCTATTGTCGCTCTAAATTACCACGATTTATAATGTTCATTCATTTCAGTCTGTAAATATTAATACAATATTCTAGTTGTTAATTTGAATTACGGACTAATTCAATTCCATATCATAAAACATTATATTAATTTATATTTACTGAAATCATCATATGTAGAAATTTATTTCATTTCATGCACACGATTTAAGCTTCTAAAAGTACGCAATTTTAACAATTTTATTTTCAAGCATTCTGGTGTGAATATGCACCTTTAATAGTCCGACACGTCGTATGAATTGTATGTCTAGCATTTAATAAACATTCTCTTGAATATTTTGAAACTAATTTGACTTGGCGCTGTTGTTACCGTAAGTTTCAAAATATTTAAGAGCTTACCTCTGCATACTTTTCTGTAAATTGATAGTCGGGTGTTCAGTGATTGATCGGGTGGGGCTTAGCTAGAGATTGGCGGGGTATAGCTAAAACTGGAAAGCTCCATTTCACTTCAAGAGATACTTACCTCCCTAACACTATGATATTTCCTAAATATTGACCTTCACTCAATAACCCCGGATTAAAAAAGATAGGTGACCTTAATGGGCAGGTAGACAGCGACAGTCAGCCGGATGCCGGCCCCAACCTCGTGCATGCGCAGACTGTCACTGCCTCTTTCTTGACCACTGTCCTGAATCACATGCTTGTGTTTTTATATCCACATGCTAAGTTTTGCTCAATTTTCATATCTAAAGTTGTTTTAGAGTGCTAGAGATCATGTCTGTTTAATTCATCTGAGGCCACACCAGGACCGAGTTACCAGGTGAACTTTAGTACAATTATGTTTTAATTACGTCTTAATTACACGGTGTCACCTATTTCCGTGAAGTGGTATAGACTTTATAGGTGCAAAGAAAACTGGTAACTTTATTATCTGGCGCCATAAAATGTTAATATCTCTTTATGATTGTGTCCACAGGTTCCTGTAAGGAGGTTTGTACACATCTAAAGAGGTTTATCTCCACTATTTCCCTATAAATGTTAGGAAAAAAGACTATACCCAGAGTGATATAGGCTCCCATAAGAGAGAGCTTGTCGTTCTGCTCTCTGGTCCCACCCTTCCCTTTTAATAAATAAGTGAGTGGTGATGAAGAGTGGTTGTCTGGTGGTGCTTCCAAGAGCTGGGCGTGGTGGTATGCCTTTGCTAAAGACTCGGGTACTCTAGTTATGCTTTATGGCACATTAAAATATTTGAAAATATTTGTAATTATTTGCTGCCAATATTTTTTCAGTCATACTGTTTATCTGTATCATTGTCATGAGCTATTACTGTGTTCACATTACTGTTTAGTGTGCTCTTGTATTCATACAATTCGTCTTACACCTGGATGTTGTTCGTCTGTTTTCTTTTTTGGAAATTATGACATCATAATCAACCTTATTATTATTTTTAATATCCTCTAGAGGCTGGTTGTTAGTTTTTTCACCGTGCTTTGTAGGCTTATAGGTGATTTTCTTTCTCATTTATGAGTTATTTAATTTATTAAAATTATTAAAGAAGCTTTAACTCATTGTCATCATCTTGTCCCTTTTTTCAGAAGCCTTCTTGTGTCGGTTGTAACCGATCAATCAAATCAAAGTTTGCTCCTCACCTCTGTGTAAAATGTTCACCTTGCAGTCCATTATTAAAATGTGATGTCTGTAAACAGTTGGGGGGGGGGGCCGACTTATTCTCTGAATTCGTGTCGTTACAGGCGAAGGATAAGGCGTCAGAGGAGGAGGAGGAGTTTGCGAAGAAGAGTGTAAGTGGCAAGGGTAAGAGAAAGGCCTCTGTTTCTTCGGAAATGGAGACTTTCAGGTTGGAAATGATGGGTGAGATGGAAAGACAATAAAAGATTTGGTACCAGAGCTGCTTCTCAGCATACCCCCTGGGGCGAGTAATTTATTGTCTTCTTCATCTGCTCCCCACCGCTGATTCTGGTGTCCGTCGTGGTCCGAAAATGTTTCAGAATCAGTGGTGGCTTCAGTAGATCTTGGAAGGCCCGCCGCTTTGCCAATGGATCCTGGAGCAGGTCTAAATGATCCCGGCTGGAGGCTTGCCTCATCGGTTGATCTTGGACCTGGGCCGCTGGACACAGGCTCGTGCCTAGTGTTCGCGCCCGAAAGGTACCGCCACCTCTTACGGTACCTTCCCTGGCCAGCCCGCGTTAGTGCTCTTCTAGTCCAGAGGCAGTGTATGATGGCCAGGAGAGGATTTTCTGCTGGGTTCACCCGTTGAAGCCGTGGACATGGAAACGGACGATTGTGCACCCTGGGGGGGGGGGGGTTGTTGGGGCACGGCTGATTTTTTTTCTATGGAACTACTCCCGCATGGGTAGCTTTCATGGCTTAAAGGGTGGCCTGGGTTGTAGCGGAGGACCGCCGTTTCCGTATACCTCGGCTTGCCGAGGATATGACGGCTGCTGGTCCGGGCCATGGTGTGGTGATTTACACAGTGCACGTTTCCATGGTGCCGGCTCCTGGCTTTTCAGCGGTGGTGGAAGACATGCCTGCACTCTCGGGCCCGCATGTTTTCCACGGCCTGCCAGCAGTATCCATGGCTCCAGCCACGTTTACACCTGTGAGTGCAATAGAAGATGACGAAGGCCCGCGCCTTGTCGAGCACTCACAGGTGGCCACAGAGGAGGACTGGTCTAACGCGTGCCAATGGCTGGTAAGCGTTAGGCCAGAGCTCTGTGTAGGGCAGTCGGCAAGCTAGCGGGACAGCGCCCGTGGTTGGCTGGAAAGCCGGCAGTTACCGCCATGCCATCTCTGCCGTTAGCAGATCATATAGTTGATATGTTCACGGCGGCAGAGACGTCCATTAAGCCTTTGCGAAGGGCCCCCCCCCCCCCCCCCCCCCCCGAGAGGTGGCGAGGCAGTGCCGTATTGTTGCTGGCCAATACCAGAAATACGGTACAGTGCCAAAGCCGAGCACTGATCATCGCGCAGCACTTGGCGAGGACACGCGGCCAGGCTCCCGTTCTGACACGGGAGCGCTGTGCTCGAGCGCCCTGCACTCAGCAAACACAGTGTTGCACGATGCAGAGGAGAGCTCGAGAGCATCCATAGCGGCGCTCTCGCATGTCTCACAGCTGTCACAGGGTGTAGTAACAGCGTCTGCGGTGCGGGTGGCGCAAGCCGTGATGCGCGAGGATCTGGTCATGGTAATCGTGCCTTACGGGTCGATTTCCACAAGAACCAAACCAATGCTAGAACCAGAGACAGTTCCACTCTTGCACTGCTTATGTCCACCTCTCCCTAGGTGGACCCGTGGGAGGTCATTTGACCTTACACAAGCAGGAGTGGGAGCGGTTAACCCAGGACCGCTTAGTCTTGCGATGTCTTTCAGCCATGTACCAGCCTAACTGGGTGATAGGCCCACCATCGTACCTGTCTCTGGTTCTGGTCTGGACTCAAATTCCAAGAGATCCAGATCAACGGTTGTGTATAGAAGAAGAGATAAATTCCCTCATACAAAAAGGAGCAATTCAACCGGCACTAAATTGTCCGGGTTTCTATTCAACCGTGTTTCTATTCAACCGTGTTTCTAGTGACAAAGAGCACTGGAGGGTGGAGACCAATTCTCAACCTCAAGCCATTGAACAAGTTCATAGACACGAGTTTCAAAATGGTGTTGGCTGGGTTGGAGATGGGAATGTGGACGGCGTCCATAGATCTGAAGGATGCTTATTTCCACATTCCAATTGCGAAGAGTTTTCATCGGTACCTGAGATTCGCATTCCAGGGCCGATAGTGGGAATTCAAAGTTTTACCATTCATAATTTACACGGCTCCTCAGGTCTTCACCAGGGTGGTTCTTGCAATAACAGCATACCTCCGCAGGCGAAGCATAGCAGTCCACACTTACATAGATGATTGGTTGTTAAAAGCACACAATCGGGAAAGTCATGCAGCAAATCTGGAGATAGTTTTGAAAACTCTTACAGACTTAGGCTGGATAAGAAACTTTCAGAAATCAAAGCTGACTCCATCCCATAAGTTTGTTTACCTGGGAATGTTCTTCGATCTAGCGATAGGGTATGTTTATCCTACTCAAGAGAGAGTAGAAATACTCATCTCAGTAATTCGGTCAGTGTGCAACAGTCGTCATGTACTGGCATGGGTTTACTTGAGAATGCTGGGGTTGATGGTTTCTCTGGAACCAGTCATTCCACAGGCAGCCTATCCAGTTATTTCTCATGACACAGTGGGCCTAGAGGACAGGTTTTCTGGACTCAGAGGGGAAGTATGTTCATTGAACACTTTAATAAAAGGCATGGGTAATCTAAGACCGAGAAGTCCACCAGCGATTCTGTCTTGGAGTTTATCTCTAGTACTTCAGGTGCTAGCAGACAAGCCCTTTGAACCACTAAGCGCCATTTCTATGAAAATGTTGACACTTAAGACTATTTCTAATTGCTGTGGCCTCTGCAAGATGGAGAAGCGAGATTCATGCTTTATCCGCCGAGGCAGACCGTTATGTGGCTACAGGGGAAGGCCCTTAGACTTCTACCTAGGATAACGTTCATGGCTAAGAACCAGTCTTTGAAATATCCAGGTCAACCAATTGTTTTACTTGCTTTGACTAGATTTGATCCTAATTCAAAAGCATGCTGTCCAGTCCGCGCATTAAACAGGTACAAACAATGTACACAGGAATGGCAGACGAACCCATCCTCGGTATGGTTGTCTTATATTGACCCATATGGCAGGGCATCAAAAGACACTATATCTAGGTGGATTGTGGAATGTATTAAATTTTGCCACAAATCCACCACTGGTAAACAAGTTGACCTAGCCAAGGGTGCTAGTGGATGACATTATGTCAGTAGCTCAGTGGCACTGTGAGTCAAGTTTTACTGACCTTTACCTCCATGACACCACTAATCCTCTTACCTTATCAATATTCAAAAGATGATCAGGTGTATATATTGTGGATAAGTTGCACTTGCTGTCTTCAGACAGCACATTTTAATTGTGGAAACAACCGCATATTCGTGTATCATATTTCCTTCACTGATGTGGACTGGATGGATACAGCTTTCATGCATAAGGTCAGTACTGCCTTTTGTTGATACATAATTTATTGTCACGATGTATTACCCTTATTTAACAATAACGTAATGGTACCTGTGTATTATGTGGTTCATTTATTGAGAGTATACGAAATGAAGCCTTGCGTCTCTTGTTCTGTAGTACTTAGCACCAGTACTTAGAGAGCGTATGGGACATTGAGTTCATAGCTTCTTTCCCAAAAGGAGGGGGGGGGGGGGGGTAGAGAGCGCATTTGACATACGGTCATTACTCTCACCATCGGTTGTGTTATCAGATGTTCAAATCATTGCCTGATTGTGTGTGTCACACAATTTCAGATGTTAGTGCTTCATGCGCAAAACGCGCAAGGGATGAGCTAGTCTTTTGACCTCGCCTCCCTCCCGCCAAATTCTCTTATGAATTCTGGCAATATCATAGAGTGTTAGGGAGATAAGTATATCTCTTGAAGTGAAGTAAATGAAATGACGGGTTTCTTTTTTCAGGAGAGTTGTTATACTTACCTCCCTAACATGGACCCGGCCTCTGCCCCACAGAGCCTCGGTCTTCAGGCTTTTAAGTTGCATGTGTCGGCAAATAGTCAAGCTGAGGCAGTGACAGTCTGCACATGCGCGAGGTTGTGGCCGGCATCCGGCCGACTGTCACCTGTCTACCTGCCCAAGAAGGGCACAGGTCTATCTTTTTTAATCTGGGGTTATTGAGTGAAGGTCGATATATAGGAAATATCATAGAGTGTTAGGGAGGTAAGTATAGCAACTCTCGTGAAAAAAGAAATCCGTGATTTCGTTTATTACGCGCACGTAATCATATAAAATTTATAATTACAGATATTTGTATGAAATGCTGTTTGACTCTTCTGAATATTTCTATATAGCTCCATAGTCACGTCTGTTCAATCAAGGGAATAGTTTGCAGATTGACTAGTCAACAGAGCCTGTTGCTGCTTTCACAGATTCATGAATTTAATCAATCTCCTACCCCTAACCCCACCTCCCGCCCCTCTCCCTCCCGCTCTCCCCACCCTTCCCCTCCCTCGCTTTCTCTCTCTCGCTCGTCACAATTTTCCATAACCCACCAAACTGGTAGGGCACCCAGTTGCTAACACACTACCAGAATTGATCTTGCTCTGTAACAGAGGATCACAAAAATCGTATTTTATCCTCGGGGCTCCAGATACACTCGATCACGATGCCACTGCATCCCATCACTCCATCCCCAGATACCTCATCAGAGGCTCTGCTCATAATATGAAAGTACCGGTAGTAAATTCATGATTTATTTATTAGTCACATGATGTGCCGCTGATTTAAGTGTAACCTTCCCCTCGCCATCCCCACCCCAATCCACACAGCATTTCACCATTGCTAAATCATTAAATTAATGCAACTACCACAGGATATTAACATGTTTAGTTGACGAGCTAGGTTAAATGTTCACAGAGTAAAGTATATCATGTAGCCATAATAGCTGTAGCGATCATATCACAAGGCATCGGCGTTACAAGTTACGCCTGATCACGGAAACACATTACACATGCGGTAATGTTCGTATATGCACAGTTTTGGAGAATGACTGGCTGCATCAATTAATTTGTTATATACTCAAATCAATTGCTGGTATGTAAATAATGGACCAGAAATAGCATACTCCATAATTTTTCAGAAACATTGATAAAACTTCTTGTGCTGAGACCCCTCCGTGCATATGGTACACCGCAAATATTAGGAAAATCTGGTGTGCACTCATATGTATTTTGTAAGATTTCCCCAAAAGGGATTTTTCCGGATTTTGGATATGATAAAGAGCAACAAATCCCGCTTCGAATGACCCCAAAACTAGCTTGATAGCAATTTTTGTCCAGGGCCGACCCTAATTCTACTGCACTAATAGTAAACTTGGCCATCAAAGTTTGTAGTGTTTACTATCAAAATATTAACGATTTAACTCTCGAAGTTATTAGTCATAACTAAGTTGCAACTGAAATAAGTTGAATCTGAATGAGTACCAGCAAAGATGGGAGTGGCATATTTACTTATAAACCCATAACGAGGCCGCACATTTATGCTCAATTTACACGGTCTAATTAGTGCGCACTATATATAAGGATAAAACTTAGTCACGTTGGTTTCCTCTGAATTTTGAAACATCTAACATCTGAAGATACAACGAAAACTTAACAAAATTTCCCCTGCACAAATCTTGTCACCTCGTGGCTATGCTTAATGTGTACCTCAAAACATCATTCGCAGAAGTAAAATTATTAAATTGAACAGCCTAAATATTGCGTATCCTTTAATAAAGATTGTTTATTCCATCAAAATTAATCCTAACTTGACATAAATGTCGTCTTGAAAATATCATGTAATATATAAATCACGTGATATTATCTGATCAGATCAGGTTAAAGCAAATTTTATTGAGGTACTCGGATATAGAGTTATCCTGGAATCGGAAATTCAGCAATGGGATCCACGCTTCTCGTCAGTGCCTCCAAACGGAGATTCACTTTGCCACTGGCTGGCTCGCTAACATTAGAAGCGGTCTGTCTACCTCAGTTTAATTCTCGCGCTTCAAGCAATAAAACTTGCATCGAAAATCCCCGCTCGGTATTAGAAAAAATAAAATCTCGAGTGATTTTTGCAAGATATTAAATAAAAGGTAATAAGGTTTCACGACCCATTGCTAGTAATGTTAAATTATCCTGCAAAAACGGCTCCAATGCCAGGGTATCTGATACGGGAAATTTTAATGCGATGACCGAATCGCGAATAAATATGATGATCTTGTCTTTATTCTAATGTGACTGACATGACTCATCATCATGAAGTACTTGCAAGTTTCATGTTAGTTGGTTGGTAACGGTCCTTAGAAAGACCACTCGCTTTTCTTCAGGGGATGATCGTGGTGCATCCTTGTGGTGTTCATCTGGTCCACCACGCCTGTTTGCACCACTGTCATGTTCTTAATAGATCCAATAACTTCCCAACCGGTCTGTTACATAGTTATCTAGGATACCTTATGTAGGATTCGATCCAAATTAATTAATGACGGCTTGGACTCGGTCGCATGCATAGTAGCATAAGTGCGCATGCTCACAGACTTGTTTATATGTATTCTATAGGAATAGAGGAACCGGTTCCCTAGAGCAATGACTGCTTTAGAGTTAAAGCGATACTATCAATAATACCCAATGGAGGGATGTATCTCCGCTAACCTTGTTTACTAGGGAACCCATACGCCATGGGAATGAATGTTAAAATTTTCTGAGATATCTTGGTCAGGTGACTTATAGCAAACTGAATTGAGTGGCTTAGTATTTTTGTTGTGTTACAAAACTGGTGTAATAATTAAAACAATGCTGCTGTCACCTGCGGTACTATTTATATCTCAAGCTAATTAACCCTTTAAACCCTGAATTTGTTGCAGAAAATTTCAATATTCTAATATAAAATGTCCGTTTGCAGACCACGAAAACACTATTTTTTTTAATTTACCACTGGAATGGCTGGTTCGGTTATCGAGCCGGTCATTCCAGTGGTAAATTAGAAAAATAGTCTTGATCTGCAAAAACAAATGGATATTTCTCAAGTCCACTGCAGAAGCCATTTTTGGCTAATATGAGTGTTGAATGGTTAAACATGACTTCTGCAGTGATCTTGACATCTTGAGAAATGTCTATTTGCAGACCAAGAGAAGACTATTTTTGAAAATTTACCACTGAAATGACTGGCTAAATTTATAACTGATCCAGTCATTCCAATTGTAAATTGTCATAGCTAGTCTTCCCTAAGCGTGCAAATACATGTAGACATTCAATAAGAAAATATTGACCAAATTTTATCACTTCATCAATTTGAGCTCCTCATTGTTGTATCATGTTCCAATGGACGTAGGCTTTGGTTCATCTGATTGGTCACTGATCGGTGACCCGACATCCATATTGAAATTTCCACTATTTCTTTTAGTATCATGCTACACTAATCACTTCCCTGTTTTGATACGACTTGTCTGAAATGGGTCAGGGTGATGGTTATAATATATATATATATCACAGTTAAAACTGGATTCTTCAATTACTAATTTAAATATCAAAGTGTCTCCAAAACATCAAGTGATAGAGAGCCTTGGCCCTCATGTTTTGGTGACATTTTGATATTTAAATTAGTAATTGAAGAATCCAGTTTTAACTATGCCCGGCCAATCTCTAGCTAATTTCTACCCACAGTTTGCCTGTGTTTGGATCAGGCGATCCCTGAAATCCCTGAATCTTAATTTCTAGAAAACTACATGTAAGCGGTTGAATATTTTGAAATTAATTTGACTGGGTGTTGTTGCTGCCTATGGAATGTTTATTAAATAGTAAAGACATACAATTCGTAATCCGTCATCAATTAAGCATTCATGATGAACCTAGCTACGTCATTCATGACAATTGATTATTATGTCGGCCTACACATCACGTAGTTGATTATGATTTCATATGATTGATGGATAAACCGGAATACTCCATTGTTAATTTCTGCTTTCTAGGTGCGGTATATGCCAGCGTCGATTCACTCAGAGTAATGACTTGAGACGGCATGAGAGAAATGTGCATATGCATCACAAACACCATCACCATAGCCGAGGCGGTGGCGGTAGCAGCGGGAACAGTCCAACACATCCTAGTCAACATCATCACAAGTCACATGGCAGCGCTGCGAGCAGCAGCACCATCGACGGTGCAATCGGGTCATCAGGCGGATCAACATCGCCACAAAGTACAACAATGTCACTGCCTCCCGTTTCCTCCGCTGTGGCAGCCGTATCCAGTCATCTCGCTACATCTGGTCAGGTAAATATGGCGGCATATCAAGCTTTAGCTCTTCAGCAGAGAGCAGCACTGCTCCAGCAAGCAATGGCATATGAGTCGATGATGCAGAGCGCAGGCGTCAGTCCTACAGTGTCATCGTCAATGTTACCTCATAGTACCGCAGTAATGTCAGCACCGGTTCTGCCACACCTGTCTCCACCAGTCAGACATAGCTTAAGTGCCAGCGCCGAGTCAGCTCCAACTTCATCAACCTCACATTTTATCAAGACGGAGCAGATTACGCCACCGCCCACACCCATATCGATAATGCTGGGATCTGTCAAGACAACTGCTCTGCCGCCTATTGAGCAGCTGAGAGGTAGTGTCAGTGGTGGATCTGCAGCTGTGTCAACCACCGGTCAACTCATTGCATTACCTATGCCATTTATTCAGGCCACACTGTCTCGTTCAGCCAGCGTTCAATCGAATGAGAGCAGTAGTTTTCCACCAACCCTCTCACCCTCACCGACAATCCAGTCCCCACCGATCAGTCAGTCCTCTGCTCTCGCAATGGCAGCACAATTGGGAGTCGCGGGTCTGACTTCACCGCCAAATCTTGTCTCACAGCTCTCAGCAGGAGTTCATCATGTGACCGGCCTGTCACCGACATACGGCTTGACACTTCCTCAGGCACACCAAAACCGGCTCAATATTATCTCATCGTCGTATGGCAAGCCGGATAGCAGTGGTGAAAATGGTGTGGATCTTAGAACCAATAAGGCAACAGATCATCATCATGGTCACCATCATCACACCAGCAGCGACCATTCAGAGGAAGAGATTATGGATGCTGATGATGACGCAGAAATTCAGCGCAGCAGTAAGTACGGTAAAGGCTCACCAAAGGAGGACTCTAACTCGACCAGTCCATCGTCAAAGAGCAGCAGCAAGGACAACAGCCAAAGCAGTGATGCGGAGGGAGATGAGAAGCGTGACGTTACTACAACATCCGGATATCCGACTGGACCGGACGGCTTCTTTCGCTGCGTTCATTGCGATGTCTATTTCCGGGAATTCACCATGTACCATCTGCACCAGAGTTTACATATCCCCGATGCCGACGATCCGTTCATCTGCCCATCATGCGGAAAACGATGCGCGGATAGAATCGAATTTACGTTTCACCTGGTATGGCATGTTCGCTACCCGCACACCATCCCGAACTATCAGCCATTTCATAGCAGCTACATTATGGGCTGCTCAAGTAACTGTTAACTGGCGCTCGTAGCTGCCAATAGCAACCATGATGATAATTTTCTACACTGTTAATCGGATTCTGCTGCTGATAATGATAATAATAACAATACAGTCAGTCTTATCTTTCAAGGCAATCTGCCTTCTTGGACCAAAAGATGGTGATTCATGTCGACTAGACCGTCTATTGCAAATGACTTGTATTGCGAGATCGTTGTATAACTTTTCTTCTTGTTTTCATGGTCTTGATTGACAGGTCATAACTGTATTTGATTCGAGAAATAGTTTTTGTATTTGTTGATAGGAACAATACACGGATTGTATTTTTGACATAGATTGTCTGAAACTATTTCGCAATTTTTTTTTAAAAACGTTTTGTATTTACATTTTATATCAATCTTTTACTAGTCTAGCCCGATTAAGTCAGATCAAGGGAGGTAATTTCAGCAACTATCCTGGAAAGGAACCCGATTTTACATTAATATTTAATTTTAATTAAACTTTAACAAAACTAATTTAATGCGATTTTGATTTTAATCTTATAAATGACTTAAATAATTTGATTAATTTATCTGTGAGCTACTGCCTATGGCAGTGACAGATTCCAATCAAATTAGTTTCAAAATATTCAACAGACTGGTTATTGAGGCGTAAAGACATAAAATTCCTACACAATGGCTAAATGTGACCATTAATAAGTTCATCTTAGTGTTTGGAATTGGTACTATATTTGTGATCGATGATTGGTTTTATATGCTAACCGATGATCAATTAATGATTGATCATAACAGGTTCTCATTTTTTACCCGTTTTCATTTAATTAATTATAGCATGTTCAAGGATAATTACCACTTTCAAACCAAGTTGCACATATGACAGATTCTTAAGAATTTAAGAAATAATATGTTGAATAATTTGAAACTAATTTGACTTGAAGCTGTTTCCGCCTTAGGCAGCAACAGCTTCCAGTCAAATAAGTTTTAAAATATTTAACATGTTATTGGTATGGTTGCTTTGAAATTAACATACTATTTTAGTGCTGAAAGAATTAAGGTCTTAGACTAAGGAGTAATACTATATCGTTTTGACAATTAAATTTAAATTCTTTTCCAAAAAGTATTCGTTTTCTAGCCTGACCAGTTACAATATATTAATAAAGTCAATTTATAAACAACCAAAATCGATTTCTGAAATCATGATCGATTGGTTGAACACACAAACCAATCAATCATCAATCAAATCGATTAATCAGAACAACACTAATTAATCTTTAAATCTTTCATGAAGAAATGAACGAGATCTTGATTTTAATGATAACTGGGTTGTGTAAATATTTCTTATTGAGAAAAGACTTACCTCCCTTGATCATAATTACCACAATTACCAGTATTGTGTTCGTATGAAAACTGAAAACATGGTAGCCCGTTACTGGTCAAGCCTGCTAAAACAAGCCTCTGCAGTGGTCATCAGAAATGTCCATCTGAAGGCCAAGAAAAGACTATTTATGAAAATGTATAACTGGAATGACTAGTTTGATATCTGAGCCAGTCATTCCAGTGATAATGTTTTTAAAATAGTCTCTTGGCCTGCAAATGGACATGCACTGAATAAAGGCTTACATTCTCTTGACCATTAACCATTTAATGGCCAAACCCGCCTCTGCAGTGGTCTTTAGGAATGTCCGTTTACAGAACAATAAGACTATTTTTGAAAACTTACCACTTGAATGCCTGTGCGTCGATATCTAAGCCAGTCATTCCAGTGATGTTTAAAAAATATGTCCTCTTGGCCTGCAAATGGGCATTCAATGTCCAAATATTAAAATTTTCTTGACCAAATTTGACCATTGAAGGGTTGAAGGTTTACCTGAGAAAGATAATCTGCTAGCTATTCATGTTCTCTGTAAATACAAAGATAGCGTTGTACATAGTCATCCTAGCTATTAGGCTCTAATGCAGATTTAACCATAAAGCTTCAAAATTTGTTCAAAACCATTTCAATTTTCATATTGAAAATGTCCAGTTGTAGGCGAAGAGATGATTATGTTTGAAAATTTAACACTGGAAAGACTGGCTCGGTTATCGAGCCAGTCTTTCCAGTGGTAAATTTTCAAAAAATTCTTAGTCTGCAAATAAACATTTCTCAAAACCGCTGCAGAAGCCCTTTTTGGCTGACCTGAGCAGTAAAGGGTCAACTCGTGTCATGTGTAACCTAATTGCTACGATGATGCGTAGTTAGAGATATGGATATTGAAGGATTTGCTAATAGCGATCTTTGCCAAGCTGTTGTGGCCGAGAAATTGTCTTGCTTAAGATATGTCTAATATTTTATATGAGCAGCCAATTGTTTAGCAATTTACTACATTATTATTGCGAAAATTTCTTTGTGCTAGAAGTAGATTAATTTGAAATCCTAGAATTTATAAAATCGTTTTATCCAAAGGATTTTGATAAATTTGTAATATTGTTAACAAAGGATTAGCCGCATATATTAAGAATTGATGATTGTTAATTTTATGAAAATGTTTTGGGAAAAAATCATGTCATTGACATGAATTATAATGTATATAAAGAAATTGTTAGAATTTAAATTAATTAATTTTTTCTATTATACGGTTGAAGCATGTTAATGATTAGAATCAGTTGTTATATGAATACTAATTATTGTTGAAAAGTCAATTTTAATTGTCTTAATTAAAACGAAATGTCTAAGTAGAAGTTAAGGATCAGTTATGCTTGATCTATTCAAAAATATTCAGAAAATTTAAATTGGAAATTTAAACTTGTTAAAGAAAGTTTAATTTTACCTGTATGAGATGTACAGGTGAACCAGTGTGTTAACGCTGCATCTCAACTATATGACAGAGAAAAAGGTGCACCATTGAATATTTCGAAATTAAGTTGCCTCAGTCAAACTGTTTTAGAAATATTTAACAAAATATTCCTTGCATCACAAGGAATTTATAAGTGCAGGCTTCTACAGCTTAATTATTTCACTGATGAATTTTCAGGGCAACCATATGGGAAAACTAATATTTTTTTAAATTAATTTGACTGGAAGATGTTGCTGTTTCAGCAACAGCTTCCAGTCGAATTAGTTTCAAAATATTTTAACAGAATGGTAATTAAATTGTAAATTCACCAAAGACATGTAATTGAGATGTTTACTGTCAGACATTTTTCACTTACGTGACAGACCTACATCGATTGATTGTGACATCGGCTAACAAGTGACCTAATAACGACATCAGATACTCGAGTGACAGATCGGATCCCTCCATTTTTATGAGTACAATAAATACTTTCCTTATCTTTGCATGAAATATCGTCATTTTAATAAAGTGCCATAACTGTGTGACTGCTGCAAGCCATCAGACAATATTTACGATGGCCAGTAACTCTGGCCCTGTTAAATATTTTGAAAACAATTTGGCTGAAAGTCGTCGGTGTCACCAACAACTTTCAGTCAACTTGTTTTCAAAATAACTGGGATATCCCGAGTTAAACGACATGGAGAAAGATAGTCTGTAGAAATTCAGCGTGCTGACAGGCAAACTCTAGTTATTATTAACCATTTAACATTCATATCGGCCAAAAATGGCTTCTGCAGTGGTCTTGAGAAATGTCCATTTGCAGACCAAGAGAAGACTATTTTTGAAAACTTAACACTGAAATGGCTGGCTCGATAACCGAGTCTGTCATTCCAGTGGTAAATTAAAAAAAATAGTCTTCTCTTGGTCTGAAAATGGACGGTTTCTATGAGACAATTTAAATTTTCTTGAACAAATTCGGAAGTCAAAGGGTTAAGTACAGTTAGTATTTAATAGTCTATTAGAGATCCATTAGTTAATGTGTATGGATTTATAAATTGGCTGATTTTTATTTTTATTGTAAAATTCTGTGTCTTAATTAATTCTTTTTTGAAATTTTATGCCATTAAAACGTTTTAAAGGATTATAGAATAACTAATCGTATTATGACATCACTGCTCGCTCTCGTTACCGGAGTACACGTAATAGGTTAGCCCATTTAAGGCAGCAGGTATAATAGTTTTAACAATTATAATAATAATAATAATAATAATAATAATAATAATAATGCTCATTTTATAAATTACTAAAAATTAAATTACTTTTGTAGATCTACTTAGTATGTACAGTACATCTCAGAAATAAGTTAAAATGTTTCCAAAACAGAAACCTGGTAGTATAATTTTGAACATGATGTAAGAAACGTTCTCTTGAATATTTTGAAGATAATTGGATTGGAAGACATTGCTGGTATCAATGTCTTCCAATCCAATTATCTTCAAAATATTCAACAGTAGTTTTTATTATTTTGGGGGAAGATATATGTGACGTTATTTCTGAGCTTACTTTACCAGTAATATTAGGCACACTCGGCATCTTGAAACCATTCAAACATTGAAGGTTTAATGCTGTGTGTGGACCGGTTAGTTAATTACTTATCTAGATAGTTGAGTAATTAGTTATTCTGTAGGCGTGATTAATTATTAAATTAATTATCGTAAATGTGATAAAATATAAATATGCCCATACTCTTGATACATGTGCCATGCGTTTTGGTCAGTCGCTTGACCATATCTGTTATAAAATCCCAAGAATCGTGGTTCTAGGAAGGTGACCGGTCAATGTGAAACCTCTGTGATATCTGAACCCTACCCTTTAATGGTCAAGCTGGACAAACCAGCCTCTGTAATGGTCATGAGAAATGTCCATTTGCAGGTCGAGAGAAGGCTATTTCTGAAACTGCCACTGGAATGACTGGCTCGATTATCAGCCAATCATTCTAGTGGTAAAGTTTCAGAAATAGCCTTCTCTTGGCCTGCAAATGGACACTCCTCATGACCATTACAGAGGCTGGTTTGTCCAGCTTGACCATTAAAGGGTTAATGGTCAAACCAGCCTGTTCTGCAGTGGTCTTGAGGGGTGTCCTTTTGCTGACCAAGAGGGACATTGAAAGTTTCACTGCTAGAATTACTGGCTAACCAAGCCAGTTAATCCTGTGATAACTTTTCAAAAATAGTCTGCAGATAGCCATTCATTAACCGTCTGGCTGCTGCGGACAATAATTTCAATGGACAATAAATTTGGACCTGCTGAATATTTTGCAAACAATTTGACTGAAATTTTTTAGTGGCTTAGGATTTAGATCAAATTGGCCGTGCTTAAGTGTAAATAATCCATTTGAATCTATATTGTACATGTACATTGAGAAGTGTCCTACATGTATGTATGTATTTGGTACCAGAACTATCTCATCTCAAGTGTAAATGCAAATTTACTTTATCGCAGTTTGTCAGTTAAACACTTAATATTGTATAATCATATTCCTTAATTAAACCAAGTCAAATTTTAGTTAAAAAAAATTTTAACCCGGTTTTAGAAGTTTAAAATGACTATATTTTGTTTAAATAATTGATTAGATAATTAACTTGTATAAGTAGAAAAAAATGATGCCATTTTGAGTAAATAATTAATAATATGTAAAATAATGTTATACCTCAACTTTCCTTAGACCTCGGTGATATACGAACGGTTTCAGTGGTATTTAGTGATGTCATAGTTGTGTCTCGGTGATTAAATAATTCGCAAAAATCTTGTTACGTATTAAAATCTAATATTTTGCGTAATTATTAATAGTAACATTAATTGTTTATATCCGAGTAATTATATAATTAGAACAAGCTACGTGTTTGCTAATCATTATAGAGAGTATCTATCATCATATGTGATTGATTGTAAATTTTAAAAACAACGTTTTAGTATAAACGTTGGTCTCGCTGGGTGATAACATACACTTGTTAATACATTATGAGTATAAACATTATAAGTAAATAATTATTTCTTATTAATTTGTTAATTAGAAGTTAATTATTAAATCTTGTTAACAACTGAACAGATAGGTCTAATTGTTGTTTCTAGCTTGTAAAGCGGTAGGGTAGTATATATATATATATATATATATATATATATATAATGTATATATATATATATATATATGTATGTATATATATATATATATATATATATATATATATATATATATATATTTGTTAAATCGTTAATTACTATTATTCTTAGGTGATTGACGGATGAATTGTTTGAATTCTGTGCTCTTTTCGGTCTGTCAGTTCATGGATGCAGTTTAGTCTCTAACACAGCCTCTAATTCAGGGAAGACTTAACTTTCTGCCTGCTAAATTACTGCAGACTACATTTTCTATTGTGTTTAAGTCTAGATATGCTGAATATTTTGAAAACAATTTGACTGAAAGTTGTTGATGACTAAGCCACCAACAACTTTCAGTCAAATTGTTTTCAAAATATCCAGCAGGTCTGGAGTTACTGTCCATTGAAATTAATGTTTGGTGGCTTGCAGCAGTCAGCCAGTTAACACATTATGTGGGAGTGACTGATTGGATGAATCAATTTTACATTTACTCCGATAAGTGACGTCTTTTGATTGTGATGCTAGTGTGATAATGCGAGTAGTGTGATAATGCGAGTATGATTGACAGAGCTGTCCCATGAACTGATGTCATCCGTGATGATGATAAGTTACCTACCTCCCTTGTGTCGATATTGCTGATTTAATATGATGATTAAAAAGTGTCTTAATCTGATTAAGTTTTTTTTATTCGGCTATACACACAGTACAGACACACACGGCTTAGAACATGCAGGGAAAAAGAACTACAGTTTTACTTCAATCTATGTGCCCTGATTTAGGATTACATTGTTCAATTATATTCTACACTAGGCTTGTCAAATGGATGTACATGGTTAGCCATTTGTAATAGATTGATAATGCGCTTAATTAGAGGCCTATTATTTATACTCTAAAAAATAAGAGTATTTCTGCCCGATAAGTCGTGCTTCTGAAGCTATTACAGTATTTACCATTATGCTGCAAGCCTCTCCATGAGAATTTTGAAGGAGAGCAATAACTTTCTCTCAAGAATTTAAATTTAATTCGGCGAGGAGAGCAATCACTCGCCTCTCGTGGCGAGGCCTGATGGTGTCTTTGGGTGAGAGGTAGTCTTACTTTGGAAATCAACAATGTCTAAGAAGCGGCCAATTGTTTTCTATCATTATACTGCTTATGTTCTAGAAAACAAATAGAGGTAGTGTTTTTTATGACTTCATGTTGTCAGAGGTCTTTGCTGCTAAAAGATAATTTATGATTCTGCATCTTAATGCAAACTCTACCAATCGCATTTAGATAATATTCTGTGTTTCGCTTTTACCCCTTTAACACTCATATCAGCCAAAAACATCTTCTGCAGTTGTCTTGAGAAATGTCAATTTGCGGGTGAAGAGAAGACTTTTTGAAAATTGTCTTCTTGGTCTGCAAATTGACATTTTCTTTGAAAAAATTGAATTTTTCTTGGACAAATTTAAGGCTTAAAGGGTTAATAGGGCAGAAGGTTAATGCTGACATTAGTATAACTTGAAATATCACTTCTGTCTAACTGCTGCCAGCCATTAGACGGTAGTTTCAATGAGCAATAACTCTGGATATGCTGAATATTTTGAAAACAATTTGACTGAAAATTGTAAGCGGCTCGGCCACCAACAACTGTCAGTCAGATTTTTTTCAAAATAATCAGCATATCCAAGTTAAACCCTGTGGTAAATGTTGTCTGCAGAAAGACAGACAGTTAGTAATAACCTATGTTCCAAGGGGGATTTCGATTTTGGGCGCTGAGATGGAGCATTTTGTGATTTTTAAGGCCAGGTATCTGTCTTAATTTTATACAAAAATTTGGTTAAGTGTCTTCAACAATGAATATTATTTCTACGGATTGAATATACAATCTCTGATGTAGTTTTGTTGGAAATTCCTTTTGAGTTTCTGTGTTTCAAAACAAGAAATACGTTTATAAAACTTGTTTAATCAAGCCACCGCAATTAGTTGCTTATTTTGGAAATTTTATCATTAGAAAAGTTCATACCTCGATACCTCTATTTTTCTGCATCTGCATGTTGGTATTTAGACAACTTAATGAGGATTGGTTTTTTTTAAATATTTTAATTTAATTGAGATAAATCATATAGATATGAAATCCATTTAAAAGTGCCCAGGTTGATCAATAACATTATTGCTATAGTTTTAATTATATTTGTTAAATATTAAATTGGCCAACAAAATTAGCTAGTGAAATAATTATAACACTGATGATTTAAAAGTTGTGGTAGCTAGCCATGGTAGTCTGCTATTTATGTAATAATGTCCTCACGGCTCAATTTCAATCTTATTAAATTTTTAATTATTTGCATGATCTTTTTTCATTCTGATTACCGTAGGTCAATAGTACTGAATTCTAAAACGGCTATACGTACGTTAATTTAAAAATGACTAAATGCCTAACTACTGCTTTCTGCATCCCTCTAATTAATTGTTATTCACTCTGTGATAATATTGTTTATGACAAGCAAATTCTGTGAACTTAGCTGAAAATAGCTGGTCTTTTACTCTAGTTTTGTTTTTTCTGAACAGCTAAGATAAAAGTAGTCTTTCAGTCTTCAGTGGTCTTTGAAAATGCCCATTTGCAGACCAAGAGATGGCTATTTAAAAAAAAATTTACAACTGGAATGACTGCCTCGATGATCGAGCCAGTCATTCCAGTGGTAAATTAAAAAAAAAATAGTCTTGTTTTGGCCTGTAGATGGACATTTTCTATGAGAAAATTGAAATTTTCTTGAACAAATTTGTGTTAAATTAATTTTTAAGATGTCACCACTAAAGACACTTAACTGTCTGACCGCTTCAAGCCACCAGACAATAATTTCTATCGGCAATAACTCTGGACCAGCTGAATATTTTGAAAGCAATTTGAATGAAAGTTGTTGGTGGCTTAGCCACCAACGACTTTCAGTCAAATTGTTTTCAAAATATTCAGCAGGTCCAGAGTTTAAAAGCCAGGGAAAATAGTCGCCAGACATTCATCAGGCAGACGGTTAGTCGAATGCGTTTACTTTGGTATGACAAGTCTAGTATGTAATATTTGTATGAATCGTGTAATATTCCTACCAGCGATAGATACAGTGAGACACACCAAGGTGATGTTGATGTCATTTGTGCAATTATTCCTCTAGCATAACCCGAAATTAACTAAACATCTGCTGTGGTATTCAAGGGAGACAAATATGCTAAAGCGACGTGACACTTTGTTTTTAGAAGTTTTCGGCAGCGCCACCTGAGGTTATCCTCTGTAAACTACTGAAAGTGGCGTGATATTGTGTGTATTACGTCGTCGTACAGCTTGTCGTGTCCCTGAGTATCTCTGTCTGATTCTAATTGGATAATTAGTTAATTCGTAATTCAGATTGTTGCATATTAGTAACAGTCTGTCCGTATATACTGCTGATATTGAACATCTGCTGCCATCGCCGCTGAAGCTGTAGCCGGTTTTTGGTTTATGTGTTTAATATATATTTAATAGCATGCTTGTCGAATAGCATTTTTATTTTGAAACTTTACACAGAGTTTTGTCATTCGGGCTGATTTTCTATCTTTTAACTATTTCTACTGATTAGGTTGTGTTATGTGTATTTTATAGTTTAATAATTAGTCTAATGTATCGCGTGGGATTGTGATTTGGAGACAGCCGTTATTATAGATTCATATCGTCATGTACACTTAAGGTATCAGACAAATGTGAAAATATGAGTAAATTCATGATATTATTTTGGTGGTCTTTCATAGTTATTAAGCATTAGCACACTGAGGTCAATATTCTATCTTTTACAGTGTCAATAGCAAAGAAACTGGTGTACATTTTTCAACAATTTTGGAAGATGTTGCTGTCTACGACAGCACCATCTTCCACCAAATTTGTTGAAAAATAAACGCCAGTTTCATCTTTTACTTTAATTTGGAAATTTTAAATTTTGACAGAGTGGTAAGGCTTAGTTCCTGCAAGCAGTATAGTAGACACATATACGATACAGAAATATGTTTCTGAGTATTTTTAATGGTAAAAATGGCCTCTGTATCAGTCTTCAGGAATTCCCATTTATAGGTGAAGAGAAGCCTTTTTGTAAATTTACCCGTGGAGATTCTTGGTGTTACAGAGTTCTAGCTTGGCGTTACAGAGTTCTGCCTCAGTGTTACCGAGTTCTGGTACAGAGTTCTGCCTCGGTGTTACCGAGTTCTGGCTGGGCGGTCCCGGGTTCTGGCTCGACGTTACCGAGTTCTGGTTCCAGCGGGGTAATGTACAGTAATAATCTTCCCGTGACCGACAAATTGGCATTGTATAAGCAAAGATTTTGATTTGCCAAAGCAAATCATACCATTAAATTTCTTGCTGATTTCTATTATGGCTACTAGAATATTGATTGAAAGAAATCAGCTGATTGTTCATATGTATGCCGAATGAGGGGATCCGATTGTCAATCAAGTATATGATGTCATAATCAAGCGGATATAGCTCTCTGTCATGAAAATCGAAAAGACCACCGGCAAAGTGAACCGATCGTATTTCTGTGAGGAATTTACTGTTTAACTCTAATGGTCAAATTTGGTCAAGAAAATTTAAATATTTTGTTATTGAATATCCATTTACCGGTCGAGAGAATAATTTTTGAAAATTTATTACTGGAATGAATGGCTCGGTTATCGAGCCAGTCATTCCAGTAGTAAATTTTCAAAAATTGTATTCTCTCGACCTGTAAATGGACATTTCACAAGACCATAGCAGAGGCTGGTTTTGGCCGGTATGACCATTAACGGGTTAATAAACATACTTGTTGACAGTGCTCCAAATAGTCATGGTGATCATGACAGAATTATATTATAGTCATAAGAGTTCACGGTCTATTTCCATAACTGGATGCCATTTTAGCCTGATACTAATGATAACATGATACATGGTACCTTTAAGATTAAGTTTATAAATTTTGACGAACTTTAGCATATAACTTATCCACCTGGTGACCTAATGAAACATAAGAGCGAAAGCTCATCAGAAATTAACAAAGTTATTTAATGGTCAAGCCGGTTCGAAATGGGCATTTAAATTGGTCTTGTAGAATGTCCATTTGCAGACAAAAAGAAGGCTGTGTCTTAACTTTACAACTGGAATAACTGACTCTGAGCCGGTCATTCCAGCGGTAAATTTAAAAGAAATTGTCTTTTCTTGGGTTGCTAATTGACATTCAGTTAAAGTCAGTCAGATTTTCCTGACAGATCCTGACTCTTAAGTGCTAAGTGGTACTACTACTGAATTCGGTTACCATCTGAATCTGGTTACTATGTGAATTGTGATTCTGGTTACTATGTGAATCCAGTTACCATATGAATCCAGGGACCACGTGAATCTGGTTATCATGTGAATCCGGTCACTGTAAATCTGGCTACCATGTGAATCTGGCTACCGTGTGAATCTGGCTACCGTGTGAATCTGGCTACCATGTGAATCTGAATACTGTGTATGTCATGATCATATATCTCTTCTGCTGGACATGCCTTGTTTTTCTGTGATTATGAATTTTTTATTTTTTATTGCTGATCAATTCATTCTTGCTGATGATAATAATAATAATAATAATAATAATAATAATACATATTATATGACGTTGTCGTTATTCATTTTAATTCAATGAAATGAGTATCCGGTGTTTACGAGAATGTGTTTATTTTCTAAGTATATCGGCCCAATCTGATCCCCGTGAATGTTGTTGATGAGTGACCGATGGTCAGTGTTCCTGGTCTTGATGCCCGGTAAATATAGTCATATCTAGTGCTGTGAGTGACATCAATGTATAAATAAAGTTTTGTGGATAAATTAATGACAATAATTTGATAAATAACTTACAATGTAAATTTTGCGATTATTGATACTAGACTTATTACGTTCATTGTAGTTAGTAGATTATTGAGAATTTCTGAGAAACATTTTGTTTGTTTTAAAGCTCGCCTCACATGGCTTTCTTACCTGTAATATAATACTGGTATATTTTGTATAGCCTGTAATCCTACGTAATTATTTTGAAAACAATATGACTGAAAGTTTTTGGTGCCTTGTTTTCACAATATTCAGCATATGTAGAGTTAAACCCTATGAAATTAATCGCAGAATGCAGGGTATATTTTGTATATCGTGTAACTCACCAGATTACAACCGGCGTTTGTAGCCTGGTGTGACTAAAACCAACATCCCAGCTCACCCTTTAACCCTCAAATTTGTTCAAGAAAATTTAAATTTTCTCAGAAAATGTCCATTTGCAGACCAAGAGATTATTTTTTTAAATTTACTACTGGAATGACTGGCTCTATTAATGAGCCTGTCATTCCAGTGGTAAATTAAAAAAATGGTCACGCAGAGATATTTCATGTTTTAATTGAATCTACCTACTGGAGTGAATAAATAACAAAACGTCGTGGAATTATTAAACACCTGGACTCGTCCTGGAATAAAACACTGCTACATATATAACGTCAGAGAGAGGAGGAAGAAGAAAGCAAAGATACTTTCAACATTCATTTGTTATTGTTTTGTCTGGAGCTGTTTACCCGCCGAATTTCTGCAGCCACACTTTCCATAAGGTTTAACCCTGGATATGCAGAATATTTTGAAAACAATTTGACTGAGAGTTGTTGGTGGCTATGCGCCCAATAACTTTCAGTCAAATTGTTTTCGAAATATTTAGCATATCCAGAGTTATTGCCCATTGAAATTATTGTCTGAGAGCAGTCAGACAGTTAACCTGTGTTGAATTTTAATTTTGTATTATTAACTAGTTACAATTAATTATTAATAATTAATGGCTTTACAATTTCTAAATATCCTACTTTTCATAGTCTGGTGCTTTTCTCCCTTTTTTATGACATAAATATTGGGTTTATGTGTCCGAGCTGTTATACTTGATATTATTGTTGTCAATGTATAATTATTGTTATGGTAACAATAGTATTACTTACCTACCATTCAACTGATTTACCAATTTGTTAATTCGTATCAGTCATGTTTCAGTTTTACTACTCAAGGGTTTTTTAAACAATCTTATTTTAGCTATTTTAAATTGCCTTTTCACTGCCATTCAGTTTGTCCTGTTTTTGCTTTTCTACCTTCATATAATTATATATTTTGTTTTAGTGAAACAATTATGTATTGCCTTAATTATCAATATCTATAAGCTGTCATATTTTATGATTATTATAGTGGTAATTAGTAACTATACAAGTCTTTTTGTTTTAATATTTTTTTTGTATATAAATGTTTTATAACCGTTTTAATTTTCTGAAGTCATTTTAATTCCAAACTGCTTATTATAAATGTAGCTTTCTTGTATAGCAGATTTTAATTTTTGGTGCATGTTGTATTTTTATTTTGTTTTATTAATTAAAAAAGATGCAAGTAATTTACATATCGCACCACAAACTTGGTTACGCTTTTATAATGGGTGATGTTTTTTTATGGAGAAATATACCGACATCCATGAACGAATGTTTAGTTAGAAAACTGATGCATAATTTGTTAAAAATCTCAATTCTGTACTATCTGTATGGAAAACGAAGTTGACGTTTTCAATTTAACTGTCTACCTGCAGCAGTTCATCAGACAACAATTTTAATGAGTGACAACTCTGGACCTGCTGAATAATTTGAAAACAATTTGACTGAAAATTGTAAGCGGCTCAGCCACCAACCCAACAACTTTCAGTCAAATTGTTTTCAAAATATTCATCATATCCAGAGTTAAACCCTATGGAAAATATAGTCTGTAGAAATTCTGCAGGCGGGCAATTAAAGATGACTATTCAGTTTTTGATTGAAACACAAATTTTATTTGCGTTATGTCCGGAATGAGAAGAGTATATATATATAAAGAAATCCTAGTTTAAAATTACTGTACCTGTTAACCGTTGTATAAACGTTGTTATCTTCATAGCCGTTACCTTACCTGTTAAATTTGTTATATACTTACAAATACTTGTTATAATAATAAAAATAATTGAGCCGTCTACCTTACTTATTAACCAGTCAAGCTGGCAAAAATCTGTAACCTGCATTGTGTTGACATATGTCCATTTACAGACCAAGAAAAAACTAAATTTGCCTCCAGATAATCAGGCCACTCATTCCAACGGTAATTTTTCATCGATAGTTTTCTCTTGGCATGTAAATGAACATTCAGTAAGAACAAATTTAAATTTTCTCATAGAAAATGTCCATTTGCAGAACAACAGAAGAGTATCTTTGAAAAGATTACCACTGAAATGACTGGCTCATTCACAGCAAGCCAGTCATCCCAGAAGTATTTTTTCAAAAAATAAGTGTCTTGGCCTGGTAAATGGACATGCATGCTTATTTCGACCCACCTCTCATACTGGTGAAGTATCAATAACTTTGCCTTCTCCTTATATGAACTTGTTACGGTATTGATGACTCTGTTACTTAACTCAATCTCATATTCAAAATATTGTACATAGTGCAGCATGATTTCTCATATGTTGACCCGTTGTTGTTGTTGTTGTTCATGCCGCATGTGGTAGTTTATATATCTAATCAATGATTAATCTGTGTATATATGGATCGTATAATGTAGAAAATAATTTTTTTTTCCTAGAAAATATTGCTAGAAATCCTGTTTAGAAATTCTGGTTAATTTACTTACGAGTTAAAGAATTTGTCTATTAATTAGTAACTGTTACTTAATTACTTACACTAATCATGCTAATTCATAGAAATTGTACAGGGTTTAATTTGTTAAATTTCGATAATTGTTGGATTTTGACCCTTGCTTATCCAATGGTAACTTTGTCAGTGTATTTTCTTACACTTTATTATGAGAGGTCTACAGTAGTATAAACTGTTTACAATAACGCTGGTTACTGACTCGGTACTGAACCAACACGAGGCCATATTTGCAGTGTAATCTGTATTATCAGGGCAGGGTTCAGTGAAATCCTTGAAAGTACTTGAATTCATTTTGTTTTCCAATTCCGTTAAAAGTACTTGATTGGAGAAAATTGGTTTTAAAACGTTTTGAGCAAAAAAATGGGTGAAAACTTTTACCCACGATACTTTTGTTTCTATGGGGATTTAATGGCCAAGACTTGTCAATAAAAAAGAGAATTATCTTAGTCAGTGTTCATTTGCAGGCGAGGAGAAACATTTCTGAAAACAATTTGACTGAAAGTTCATTTAAGTGGTAGGTTTTCAAGAATAGTGCTCTCTGCTTACAAATGGACTTTCCTCGAGAGTATTGCAAGGCCAGTTTGGGACGACGGCGTAATCATTAAAGGATTTTTTACATTCTGTGAAAATAAAAAAAAGCCATTTACTTTAGTTGAGACTATGAACCCTGATGGTGAGTGTATGTGACTAGATGTTTTAGCTGTCTGCCTGCTGAATTTCTGCAAACTACATTTTCCATGGGGTTTATCTGTGGATATGCGGAATGTTGTGAACATAATTTGACTCAAAGTTGTTGGTGGCTAGACCACCAACAACTTTCAGTCAAATTGGTTTTTTTAAATATTCAGCCGGTCCCGAGTTATTGCCCATTGAATGTATTGTCTGGTAGCTTGAAGCAGTCAGACAGTTAAAATTGAAAATAACTTCATTATCCATATATTATGTGATTATAATTTACGCACTAATCATACCGTCTTTCCGTTACTGTTACTTTATTGTTCTATAATCTGTCTTGTTGATTCAAAAGGCTATATTTCGCCAACAAGTGACGGCTTACCATAGTTCTTAGCGGAAGCTGTATCTTAGCTTTAATTTGTCTGCGTTAGTGCTGATTTAAAACGGATCAACCCTTTAATGTTTAAGCCAGCAGTGGTCTTCTGACCAAGAGAAAAGTTAATTTGAAGATTTATATCTTGACTGGCTGCATAACGGAGCCAGTCAGTCCAGATGTTTTCGGAAATAATCTCTTAGTCGGCAATTGGGGGACATTTTCTATGAGAAAATTTAAATGTTTCTTACCAGATCTGACCATTATATGGTGAACTTTTACCTGGTTAATTATTCTGTGTTTAAAGCATAACTACCTGTAGTTCTTTAATGCGGAAATATCCACGCTTTAACTGTGTGCCTGCGAAATTGCTGCAGACGACATTTTCCACGCCGTTTAACTCTGGCTATGCTGAATATTTTGAAGACAATTTGACTGAAAGTTGTTGGTGGCTATGCCACCATCAACTTTCAGTCAAATTGTTTTCAAAATATTCAGTATATCCAGTTATTACCCATTAGTGATTGTGCCGGACAATAAAGTGGTTTTGAGAAACGCCAATTTGTAGATCACTTAAGGGGTTATGAAAGTTTTCTCTGGAATTTTTTACTTGTTTTGCAGCCAGTCTTTCCAGTAGGAACGTTTATAAAATATTTGCTTGGCCCGCAACATTAGCTCTGAGAAAATATTATTCTGTATATGTTTTGTTACGAGCTTTTTAACATTCGCCCTTTGAACCCGTAAGGTGGAATTTGAGAACTTCTTTATATTTTATAAAATATTAGGTGGAATATTTTGAAACTAATTTGACTTGGAGCAACATGTTCCGGTCAAAGTGGTTTCAAAATATTCACCCGCTTACTGGTAGTTAAGTTGAAATTGAGATTCTGGGAATTTAGGTTGCAAAGGTTACGGAGTGAAATAGTTTTGTTCAAGCATTACAAACATGTACATCAGAATATATAATTATGTTTTGTTGCCTATCTTCGTTAAATATACATGTATATATTTGTTACTTGCTCGCATGTATGTTTAGATTCTCTTTAGGTACATAGTCTCAAATTATTTGTAATCTTGATTGAAGAAAGTGGTGAAAACCAGCCAGATTATTACTCTGACCACAACTGACATTGGTATTTCTCATCCATTTTATTCGATCATCCCAATAATCGATCTAGATATTTTATTATCATATGTCTTATATTGTATCACTGCCATTGTTATGCTAATGAGTGTAGTGCATGTATTCATGCCTGGCTCAGGAGTGAGAATAACAAGCGCTTGGTTGGTATCATAGGAGTTGTTTTGTATAGCATGAGTCTTTTATTTTTTGTTATAAAGTAATCATAGAACAATTATTGATATATAATACTAACAATACTGCTTTAATTTTAAAAACTCCAATTATCCTGGAGTAGGCCTTCAATAGATAGTGATATATACAACAGAAACAAACATGTATGTTTTTGTTGTAATAATAACAATATAAAAACAAACTGCTGGTCTATCTTTTATTTTTACAGACGAATCTCATAAATGTATACATTTATCTGTTCTTAGTCGAACAATTATATACATTTGATTCCGATAAAATAATGTTCATTGTATGATCACATTCCATCTTGGTTGTTTTTGTTCCATTTGTTAAGTACACATTCTTACATTTTGTCAATAACATTTGTGTTTGTTATGCCAATGACCCATCTGTCAGGTACACATTGTTCCAACTGTCAAAGACATTTTGGTCCATTTGTCAAATACGCATTTTTCCATTTATCAATGACATTATGTTCCATATGTTATGTTCCCTTTTCCAAATAAACATTTTCATTTACCATGTCAAATACAGTTTCATTTGTCAATGACATTATGTCCCACTTGTCAAATACACATTATTTAATTTGTCAATGACATTAAATCCCACTTGTCAAGTACATTGTTTCATTTGTCAATGGCTATGTTCCATTTGTCAAGTACCCATTGCCCCCATTTTCTTGATGACAGTTGTGCTCCATCCATTCAGTACATGTTTTTGGTCCATTTATCAGTACATGTTTTTAGTCCATTTATCAAGTGTATAATTTCCTTGTGTCCATTTGATTTTGTTCTTATTTTTACGATGAATTTTAGTAACGTACATTTAGGTTTTGATTTAATCGGTCAAGGCATGGTGTTATGTGTATATATCGTATTGACTATAATTTCATGATGATGTACAGTCAGTCTGTCTATTATGATTGCTTTGTGGTATTAACTATTTTATGGGCATTTCGACCAAAGCTGGTCTCTACAGTGTGTTTAAGAAAAGTCTATTTGCGAGCCAAGAGAAGACTAGTTTTGATGCTTAATCACTGGAATGACGGGCTCTGTTTTCGAACCAATCATTTTCGTGGTAAATTTTCAAAAATAGTCTTGGTCTGCAAAATGGACATTCCTCAATACAACTACACTGAGGCCAGTTTTGGCCGACTTGATCATTAAAAATTAGCCCTCATGTTCTTTAGAATTAACCATCTGGATTTAACTGTCGGACTGCTGAATATTTGCTGACAACATTCCAAGTGTTATATCTATGGACCTGCTAAATATTTTGAAAACAATTTGACTGAAAGTTGTTGGTGGCTAAGCCACCAACAACTTTCAGTCAAATTGTTTTTCAAAATATTGAGCAAGTCAAGAGTTTCTGCTCATTGAACTTATTGTCTGGTGGCTTACAGCAGCGAGACAGTTAAAGCAACCTCCATCTTCAGGCCAAACAGAGCCAGCTGCTTGTCGTGTATATCTGCTTGTTCTATTTGCCCTGCCATTCAGCGATTAATCAGAGATATTTCAAATACATGTAAGAAACCAATAACTAGTCTATTTAAATATTATATATAATTTGTTTGTTTGGTTAATTTACTTAAAATTTACTTTTAAAGTTTGAATCTTTATCACAACAGCATGGTCATTAACATGCCATCTCTATATATCTTTAATTAACCTTTTCACTTCTTAGCTTAGTTATAGCCATAGGAAGTCTGACGTTACTGTATGACATTTTCAGTCTGAATATTTCTGTACTAACACACAAACTTGTTTTCTCCAAGAACAGCAATGGCCCTTTCCAGTTTATCGATCATATGACGCCATAATCAACTACATGACATGACGTTATACTCAATGATGTCATGAGTGACACAGATAAGTGCGTCATGAATGCTTAATTGATGAGCGGATCAAGCGTTGTTGTATGTCTACTGTTTAATAAACATTCCGTTGAATATTTTGAAACTAATTGGCGCATTTTCTGCCAGAGGTAGCAACAGCACCCAGTCAGATTAGTTTCAATATTTTCATCCACTTATCTGCGTAGTTTACTGGAAATTGATAGTCAGGGAGTTCAAGGATCGATCAATCCCAATACAGACAAAGCGTGGGTGGAGCTTAGCTAGAGATGAGCGGGACATAACTAAAACTGGAAAGGGTCATTATGTGAGAATACATTGTAGGAAATAAGAATCAATTTAATCGTCCAAGCCGGCAAAAGTGGCTTTTCCAGTGTTCACGAGAAAGCCTCATTTGCAAGCCAAGACTTTTTTTGCAGATTTACTACTGGAATGACTGGTTTGATAACTGAGCCAGCGATTCCAGGTGTAAATTTGCAAAAATAAACTTGTCTCTAATTTTTCATAAGACATCTTGACCTTTGAATATTAGCGCTTCCACTGATGAATTCCTCATATCTCGTTTTCAAGGCAACCATACAGGAAAATGGTTGAATCTTTTGAAATTAATTTGACTGGATGCCATTGCTGTCTTAGGCTACAGAAGAGTGAAATTTGAAATCTGAACTAAAAGGGTTAATAGCTAGAAATGGTGTAGTTCCTCAGATTTGAACCCTTTAATGGTCACGGCAGGCAACAATATTCACTGCAGTAGTCTTGACAGATGTCCATCTGCTGGCGAAGAGGTCTACTTTTTGAAAATTTAACGCCGGAATGCCTGACTCAATAACTGAGCCAGTCATTCCAGTGGCAAATTTCAAGTTTGCCTTCTGGCATGTATACGGTCATTCAATGGGCATATATCTTTAATTTCTTGCCCAAATTTGACCATGAAAGGGTTAACACCTGTTTACAGTTGATGTGACTTGTAATTCTGGCGTGGATATTGATATTCTGGCTTACATTTATTTTCCTTTATCCGAGTTATTCAGTGTTCCACTACTACTAAAGTGAGGTCTAGTTATTCAAGTCATCTTGATTTAAGTTAGCTGGTTTATATATTGAGAATTTATTCCAAATATATATTCCGCCTGAAATGAATGAATAAACGTTTACCTTTTCAGCTTATAACATTGTTGATTCACATTTAACTGTCTGCCTGCTGAATTTCTGCAGACTACACTTTCCATGTGGATGATAACTCTGGATGTGCTGAATATTTTGAAAATAATTTGACTGAAAGTTGTTGGTGGCTATGCCACCAACAACTTTCAGTCAAATTGTTTTCAAAACATTCAGCACATCCAGAGTTATAGCCCATTGAAAGTATTCTCTGGCGACTTGCAGAAGTCCGATAGTTAAATTTGAGCATAATCGCTGTTCCAGAACCTCATGATTGTTAACCCGTTCACAGATGAATTCCCCATATCTCGCTTTCAACGCTATCATACAGGAAGTATTGCATAGTTTGAAATTAATTTGACTGTAAGCCATTGCTCCCTTAGGCAGCAACGTCTTCCAGGCTAATTAATTTCAAATTATTCTCCAGAATAGCTAAATAATATACTTTTTCAGGGATTTGTCGGTAAAAGCCTAAGGGTTAATCCGTCCAAATTTGTGGTAGCCATTTTGGTTTAGTAATTATGGGTTACCAGGATTCAATAGTTGTACCTTGAAACTAATCTTTTTAGATTGTGACTTGTTTTTGTGCATAAATGTGCTTCATCAAGCCTGGTGGAGCAAATTTATTTGCAAAAACTTGTCAAAATTCAAGCACCCCCCCACATTAACACCAGAATGCTTGAAACTAAAATTATTTAAATTGTTTACTATAAGAGGATTAAATAAATTGTGTATCGAAATGAAATGTAATGAGGTATATCTTAACATGTATATGATGACTTAACTTTGTATAAATTAATGTAATTGTTTTATATTGTGAAGTAGAATTACTAATACGTTTCCCTAATTCAACTTCACAACTGAGAAACTTATATGAATTTATTGGGAATGAAGAAATCATCATATGCTAAGATTTACTTTATTTCATTACATTTCAGTACACAATTTAAGCCTCTAATAATATACAATTTTAATTTAATTTTTTTAATTATTTACCTGGGTATACAAGATACTTCTTCTGATTCATGTTAGTATGATAGAATACTTTTAATGTCGCATTGCAAAACTTATAAAGATGTCTGATAATTAACTAATGCCTTAACTAATTTCTTCTTTCTTAACTAATACCTACCTTTTCTTTTCTTCATTCCCAGTAATTGGTACTGTTGATAAAGTGGATTTAGATACCTTGTTTTAAAATTGTTTAATATCATATGCGTTGACATCCTTTTAAATATTTGTTGAGTTATTCAAAGATAAATGTACCTAAATTTGTTTGTTTTGTTTAAACATGTTGAAATCCAATTTAGAGTATATTTGATTGTGATGAGTCTAAATAGTGCATGCGTACTTGGAAATATAGTTCGGTGATTATAAAATGTCCCATTTTGAGGGGGGAACTGGATCCATTTATTGTTTCTTACAGATGTTTGTTTGTACTCCTGATTTTGACATTTTAACCCTTACCACTCTGGACGCTAAAATTTTTAATTAAATTAAAAGATAAATTGGTGTTCATTTTTTCAACAAATTTGGTGGAAGATGATGGCGTCATAAACAGCAACATCGTCCATCAAAATTGTTGATAAATGTACACCAGCCTCTGCTATTGATAGAATATTGACATCAGTGTAATAAGGGTTAACAGCAATCTTTTTACATTTCTGCACTCTTTGGAGTAGCTGCTGAGTCTAACTGAAAATTTATTGTGACTGAATGACACACTGATTTTTTTGTAACAGTCATGTTGTCAACTTTTGTTAATTCAAATCTGCAGTTCATTTGAACTCTAGTGTTTGATCAAAACTTGGCAATAATATTGAGCAATGTCCATCTATTGGCTGAGTGAAGACAATTTTTGAAAACTCATCACTGGATTTACTGGCTCGATAACCAAGTCAATCATTTGATTAGTAAATTGTTGAAAATTGTTACCTTGTCGTGTAAATGGACATCTAATGAGAAAAATATAGATTTTGTTGACGATTTAATCGGTAAAAAATGACAACTTAAAAAGTTCATTTCATGGCTGTTCAATTAGGTGGATTTACTCCTAATTAAATTTAGCATTATTTTGCTCGATCATAAGTCATAGTATCCATTATGAAACTGTTAATTTAATGTGAGCATAACTGCCGTCTCAGGCCATCTTAATTGTTATCTTTGTTTTAAAATCACACGTTGTCATCACTGAGTTAGGTTATCATGCATATCCATCCCCTAATCCCAGTCTACAAGATAATCCATCCTTCCACCTCGTGTTACCGTAGTAAGACAAATATTGTAGTGGAATTCTCAGGGTGTATTTTGCATTAATTAATCCTTTTAATTAACTAATGATTAATGTATAATAATTAGTTAATTAAATTAGTTGTAATGTTGTTGCCAACATATCGTTCTAGTTTTATATATTAGTACATACGTAATAATAAGTGATCATTCTGGATTAATTCACGAGTAGTTGCTAACATGAATAGTGAGGAACTTTTGTATACACATTTATTACATAAATACTTTATCCATTGTTGTTATTATTGAATTTTGAATACCGCAGCGTCTGATTCTTTTGTTTGTCTCTGCTGAGAGGTTTACACAATTTCATTAGTCAATTATGCTCCATTAAAAGTAATTGAGCGATGAGATTGCAAAGAAAGCGTATAAGATGGCAGAAACAAAGGAATATATCGAAGCCATGCTGTTTGAAACGTTTATGTTAAAAAATAGTCAATGTGAAGATGTGTATGGGTGCACCTTGGCATGTACCGTGGTTATGGATGACGAGCATCTTGAGGAAAGTACTAGGTGTGTACAATTTTCTATCTTAGAGATGTCACTAGACGAAGGTAGATCTCAATCGATGACGTTATTCCATGTTGGGGTTGTCATTCATATTGGATGTCACCATACATCTTGGTGAGCGTAATCCATTTTGATGTAATAATATCAGACATCTGGTTAACAGTAATTAACTCGCTCTGAGTGTAATCCATCATATTTGTGAAAGTACCTGCCTGTATGGTCGCGACTACATCAGAAGGTATCCTTAATCTTTCTGATGATGCACCATATGGAGATCATCCTCCAGGTTACTGAGAAAGGTGTGTTAATAATCATAATTATCAGGTATACTAGAAGTTTAATATTTGCATTATGCTAGAAAAGACTATAGTACTTCTAATAAATAAGTTATAACAAGAACAGAAATATGTTAGTAATAACTGAACTGTTCTGTTGAATATTTTGATCATAATTAGATCGGAAGCCATTGCTGCCTGCAGCAATGTCTTCCAATCCATTTATGTTCAAAATATTCAACAGTATGTTTTATATTGGAAACAATTAAAGTTATGTCTCAGCTGTACTGTATATAAAATGTTCATTTGATTTCTGTATAGGAGGTTCACATGTGTATTGACATAGCTTGATACTGTACAAGAAATCGCCTTTATTGCACCTGCCATTCATACTAAGAGAACGTGCTTTAGCGCTGAGATGGCGTTACAGCCAAGTTTTACAGTATCATGATCACTGTTACTCCTATCAGAATTTAGAATGTATGTTTTAATGGATAATTCTATGATTTTGAAATATTTTAAGGCACTATATACGGTATCATTGTTATTGTCATTGAATTCAATACAAATGAATAAACCATGTATCAGTTGTATACCAAATGTGTTCTCGTGACGACCTGATAACTTTGTTAGACAAATAAAAAATCCTTTGAAAAAACACAAGTTTTGTTATGAATCCTGTACAAGTACCTTTGTCATCTCCCCTTGCCCCTCCCCCCCCCCATAGAATTCAATACAAATGAATAAACCATGTATCAGTTGTATACCAAATGTGTTCTCGATGACTGATGACTGTTAGACAAATAAAAAATCCTTTGAAAAAACACAAGTTTTGTTAAGAATCCTGTACAATTGCCTTTGTCTTCTCCCCTAGACCCCTCCCCCACCCCGCTCCTCTTCTTCCTACCTACTACTTTGCGCATCTAGCTGTGAGATATCTATATCTTCTCAGTGTTACTGCTTAGGACTGTGACCTTGACGTCGAGCGGCATAGACAAAATAGAAAGTTTTTATAAAGCATTCCACCACCTTCCTAAACCAACAGCAAATACACCAGTTTGCCTTCTTGGTGCCATGACAATCGTGTAATTCCTCATTACCTCCGTCAAAGCATTAGTTTCATAAGCGAATGCTAACTTTCTTTGTCAACTTCTTTAATATGGGGTATTTGAAATTTGGACTTGTTTAAAGAGTTTATGCTCCCCGAAATTTTTTGGTGGAAATTAGTCACCACATTATCAGTTCACCCTCTACAAGCTTGTCCGGGGCATAGTTTCAAGACTGTGGATGCACCGTGTGGAGATGTGCAGTGTGTGACCTACTTTTCATTGTTAATTGAGCATTACCGAAAATTTCCAGGCTAGTTTTGATCTATTTTTCACGGTTCATTGAACATTACCAAAAATCTTTGCCTGTGATGCATACCAGTCCGACCTGGAGAGAGAGGGTGTAGAGAGCGTAGCTCAAGTATGAGCATGACTCTGCTGGTTACTGAAGCAATCATGGAGGCAAAAGAAGTAGTCCACTCTACCTAATTGCGCTCAACGCAGAGAAGGCCTTTGATGTTCTATGGATACAAGGACTTATGCATAAACTTCACCTTAAGACTCCAAGGATGTCTATGGAACCTTTTAAGTGAGCTTTATTGCAAGCCGAAGTGCAGAGTAAAATGGGAAGGACAGTCCTCAGTGCGGGTTGAATTGAGTCAAGCCGTGCACAGTGTGGCATTATCTCTACACGCTACCTTCAGTACACCAATCCATGGTTGAAAGAGGTGGAAGCATCCAAGGTTGGTATGAATATTGGGTACATAGATATCTCGGCTCCTACCTGTGTCAATGACATGTATCTAGCAGACTCCACTTCGTATGCAGATACTGCTGAACAGAGCGAATCTGTATTCCACAAGTGAACGGTTTCTGCACAATGTAAGTGTACTACAAGTTTGGCTCATGCTCACAAAGGTCTGGAGCCACCAAGGTTTAAACTGGGTCATGAGACGGTCCCTACTGTTGAAGATCTTCTTCATCTGGGAATTCATAGGACAGGAGGTGGCAGTGTTAAAGTTAGTCCTGAATAGTTCATGTCGTACTATGTATGCCCTGATGGATGCAGGTCTTCATGGGAAGTGAGGCGTCAATCCTCAGCTAATCTATAAGATATGGACGCTGTACGTCAGCCCAAGATTGATGTATGGTCTGGATGCCTGGTGTCTGAGGGTTGTAGATGCCCAGCAACTTGAGAACGTCCAGCGTACTAAACTGAAGCAGGTGCAAGCACTACCAGATAGGTGTGCCAGGTTTGCAGTCTACTGCCTGCTGTCTCTATGGAAATATATGTCGGAAGTCAGTCCAGAGAGTATGAGCTAGCAGGTAGCTATGAAGCCTATTAGCGCTCGTGGCTGGTTGTCCTTGGTGAAGCGGACTCTGAGGAAATATCAGCTACCTACGGCTTGGGCCATATTGAAAGAACCACCAACCAAACAGATGTGGAAGGAGAGAGTACAGAAAGCTCTGCGAATACTGGACAGACAAGTGGCATTTGGAGATTGAGGAGAAAATATCCCTGCAATTTCATAACCCATCCATAATCCGTTTGGGAAGGACTCGTCATGTTTAGTCTTCTGTTTCTTCGGATCCAAGGGACGTGAAAAAAGCAGCGATCGAGGCAAAATTATTGATGGGTGCCTATACACTATAAGCCAACAGAGCGTAATTTAATTAGTGCAAGGTGGAACCAACTTGCCCAATGTGTTAGGAAGAACCCGAAGATAGACAACAGCTGATCATGAGCTGCAAAGCATACAACGACTTGTGTTCCTACTATATATCCAGTCTTAATAGTATCCTACAACCAGCACTCAACGAGGAGCAAGATATAGGCAAAATGCTCGAAAAGGGATCTAACCAGATAGTGCAGCTGACGCTCGACAGTTCCTCAATCCTTCGAGACCAATCTGGCAGGGCATAAGCTGACAGAGGTGATTTGGAAAGTGGGGAAGTGCAGCAGAGACTAATCTTCAAAATCCATGTGAGAAGGTGCCAACAGATAGGCGTGATGCAATAAGACGACCTGGGCCACTACCTATACTTGATAAAACCCAAGAGGAAGCAATTCCGATATCAGAACTTGCGAACCACAATGGAATTACCGTCATCTTAGTGATTTCGTGGACGCAACATTCTTAACCACTATGATACCTATTATCTGCGAAGATGATTAGACAAAAACTCACCAGGATTTCCTGGATGCGCCGTACTAAGAGGTAGGATGTCCTTAACTGAACTGAACTGAACCGGGCTGAAGCTTTTTGGTATACGGGAACTAAACTTGATATGTGGATGCATCTTAGGGAGGAGGTATGAAGTGTATGAAAAGTAGGTAAATGTGACCTATGTTTGACTTGCTTTTCATGGTTCATTGAACATTACAGAAAATTTTTGTCTGCGCTGTAACTTCAAGGTTTTTTGTCTGGCCTGCGAAGCAGAAAGCGAGACATGTCACTTTTCCGACGGGGACTGCGTCAACAATGTTAAGTTTTTGCGTTTAGCTTATAAATTTCACGATTGGTTAATCCTATTGGAACTATATAGGGATACATTGCTACCTATAATGTTAGGAAGCAGCATGTTGATACTGAGGAACAACGACGAAGGTCGTCATTCTGACTTCTATAAATATTTGTTACTTTTCAATGTAAAGTTTTTAGGCTTAGCAAATCTTATCATGTTATATTTCAGGATTGCTTAACCCTAATGGAACACAACTTGGGTACATGGTTGCTTATACCAAAAGGATACAGGATGGTGACATGGAGGTCAAAGGCCAAGACCATTGTGATATTGCTATTTGACCTCTGCGGTTTCAACATTCAGCAAATCAATTATAATTCAAGATTTGTTAATCCTATTGGAACTAAAATTAAATACATGTTTACCTATACTGTTCGGAAGCAGCATAATAACACGGAGGTCACAAGGTCAATGTCACTGTGACAAACAGGAGACAGTTGAGATATTCAATTCTGTGGAATTCTTGTTTTATATACAGGAGCTAAACTTAATATGTGAATACATCTTAGGGAGGAGTGTATGAAAAGTTGGTCAGTGTAACCTACTTCATGGTTCATTGAACATTACAGAAATATTTTGTGAGGGCTGTAACTTCAAGAGATTTGGTATACAGGAATTAACTTGATATGTGGATGAATCTTAGGGAGGCGGTGTAGTGTATGAGATCTAGATCAGCAAGTAGGCCGCAAACCATCCACAACAAAGCAAAGATATTCGCAGATCACAGAAAACTATTCGCTGAAGATAATGAAATGGAAGACCATGATCAGCTTCAGACAGACCTTGATAGATTGGGCAGATACTTGCCATATGCGTTTTAATGCCTCAAAATGCAAAACCATGCATTTGGGAAAATCGAACCACAAAGCCCCGTACACGATGAATGAGAATTCTAAAAGTATCACGTTGAAGGAGACAAAGTCTGAACAAGATGTTGGTGTATATGTGGATAACAACTTGAATTTCAACCAGCATGCAGAAACGGTGGTAGACAAATTAAACAGGATCCTTGGTATCATTTGATGGTCATTTAATTGTCTAGATGCCAGTACTTCTTTCCTACTGTATAAAAGTTTAGTACGGCCCCATCTCGAATATGGGAATGTTGTATGGTCCCCCTTGTATAAGAAAGATGTCTAGCTTCTTGAGAACTTGCAACAAAACTGGTACCTGGATTGAAGTACAAAGCATATGAAGAGCGCCTCGAGGAGTTAAAACTGTCAAGCCTGATATACCGACGCCTCCACGGAGATCTAATCGAAATGTACAAGTACTTACATGACACCTACAATGTCAATTAAGAGAAGCTGCTGTCACCTGATGATAGCAAACGTACCAGAGACCACAGTTACAAGCTTCTAAAGCAATGTTTCAACAGTGGCATGAAAAAGTGTTTTCAGCATACGTGTGATCAACTACTGGAACAAGTTACCAGGGTCGGTTGTATGTGTCCCAACACTGAACACCTTCAAGGGGCGGTTAGACAAGTGCTACTGCGGTAAGGGGACTTGGAGTTTCGCTACGTAGGTCCCAAAAATCTTGCAACAGCAACACAAAAATATGTAACATACAATGCTGAAATAGATACTCGTTTATTCTTTAAATATAGTTGTTTGTAAAATGGTTGTAAATAATGATATATATTGTCTGTAATACAAAGGAATACCAAGGAATAATTTTATCACAGTTAATTGCATATATATCTTCTGTCTGATATGTAAATACAATTAAGCTACATGAATACACATCCCATACCTGTCAGCATCTGGTTATCGGAAACAAACGTCTTAATCTATTAACTTCCAATGGAAATCAAAGCAAATTCTTTACTGAATGATCATTTGCATGGCAATAGCATTCTAGAAATCCGTGATTTGTCTATAATGATCAGTAAATGAAATTTAAAACATATATATATATTTGTCTTGCCTGCCTACCTAATCTACTTCACTCTCTAAGGACAACCCCGTCATTGTGATTCCTCAAGCTTCATATACACACAACCTCCATCTAGAAAGCAAGTCAAATGAAAACCTCAGTTTCATCTCTAACAATAAGGATTATAATATCACAGAATTTGTTATGGCTAATAGCAGAAGTCCATAATATCTGGACGTCTGCTAATACTGATACACAATCGACAGTAGGAATATAGAATATACTACCTCGTTGCATAAGTTAATTCACTATAAAACAATATTTGGAGGACTAAGCTTCCCTGATAGAACAGGTTACTTGGCCAATATTCAGAATTCAGGAAACATTACTTTACAAATAGAGTAATCGATGTCTGGAACTCACTTACAGACAAAATCGTAACTTCCCCAACCATGAACACATTCAAGAATAGGCTAAATAAGGATTGGTCTAATCAAGACATCAAATTCGACTGCAAAAGCCGAATTACCCTATGCCATTCTAACATATACTATCGTAGCACAGATGCTTATTAGCCTGTGTTCCATACAATCTATCTGATCTTATCTAATCCCTAGCCACATTGGTCCAGTACTGGCACCTGCATTATCAGGGTTAATTAAGATATATGGTAGCACTAATTCCCGATTATGAAAGTGGTATAACCTCATTTGAACCCTGAAATCACAAAATTTCAATTTCAAGATAATCATAAAGCTAGCATGTTGACTATTTTGAAACTAATTTGGTGGTAACCAGTTCCAGTCATATTAGTTTCAAAATATTCAATTGAATATGTCTTACATTGAAAATTCATTTTCATATATGATCTTTCCAGTTGATAAGCTTAAAGGTATTAGTTATATCAGTTACACTATGGCATAAATCCATGAATGTCCTTGCCCAAATTCACCGATAAATTTCCTGGATCTCAATCTGATGGCAGACAAACAGGAAAGCTGTTGAATATTTTGGAAATAATATGACTGGAAGCAATAGCTGCCTTATGCTGAAATGGCGTCCAGTCATATTGATTTCGAAGTAATCAACTGAATATGCTATGCATGGTAAAGAATTTACTTATTCAGGCATTTGGCTTTGAAGCGGGTAAAACCTACTATAAGTGTGTTTTAAACATTGAGCACTGGCTTACTATTATACAGTCGAATAGAATAGTTATTTCAATAAAGATTCATTTTCTAAAGAGAAATTTGTATGCTGCATCCCTGATAATGCAGCTTACTGGGCTGATACCGGGCCGATCAACACGGTATCGGCCCAGTAAGCTGCGTTATCTGGGATTGTTTTGAGAAAAATTATCATTCAAACATTAAACCTTTAATGACTGAATTTGATCAAGAAAATCTAAATATTTACTTATTTAAATATTTACTTATTGAACTTCCATTTGCAGACCTTAGAGAAGACTTATCGAGCCAGTCATTCCAGTGGTAAAATTTCAAAAATATTCTTTTCTTGGCCTGCAAATGGTCATTTCTGGTTAGAAGCTGGTGATGGCCGTCTTTGTCATGATCGGGTTAAATGAAAGGAAAGGTGAACTATCAAATGCTGTTGATTGCTAACTTCATATAATAAATAGTAAAACTACCATCACCAGTGTTAAAAAGACTTGACTAAATTGGAATGATTTTTAAAAGGCATCTTCACATAATTTATATGACTCTAGTAGTTGAAGACATTTTACTCGTACCCTAGAACCAGTTAGCGATGGCATTGCAACCAATCAGCGAAGTCAGCAGACATTTGCGCTCCGCTATTAGCAGTGATGCAAAATCCCATCTAGCTGATTATATAATCACTGTTATCAATATGTTTGCATAAATGTGAACAGTTACTACTGGCTACTGCATTAATCCTAATTACTTTGAAAATAGTTTGACTGAAACTTTTTTACTGCTAAAACTTTTGAGTCAAATTGGTTTCAAAATATTAAACAGGTATCATCTTCCGACCCTGGAAACAGCAACATATTTTGAAAACATTTTGACAAAGTCGTTGCTGCTGCATAATTTTCAATCAAACTGTTTTCGGTAATATAAGAATAGCACGATAATCACCACATATCGAGACCTCTAGATATTATTATTTGCGCCTCCTGCTGAAATATGATCGTTGACTACGTTCAGTTGAGCGGTACTACTGTCACAACGGACCTTTCCAGTTTTAGCTATGCCCCATCCATCGCTGACTATGCTCCACCCACACCTTGCTCATGTTGGGATCGATCGATGCCTGAATTTCCTGACTTGCAATTTCCAGAAAACTATACAGGTAAGTCTGTTGAATATTTTGAAACCAATTTGACTGGGTTCTGTTTCCGCCTATGGTTTGACTGGGCGCTGTTGCTGCCTATGACATCTTCAGCTCCCAGTCAAATTAGTTTCAAAATATTGAACAGCATGTTTATTAAATAGTAAAGACATACAATTCGTACAACGTCGCAAATTTTGCGTTCGTGACGGACTTACCTACGTCATGCTTGACGTAATTGATTATAGCATCATCATACACGTCACGTAGTTGATTATGACGTCATATGATGGATAGACGGGAAAGGTCCATTCAGAGGTTCAATTTCAGGCACAACGGTTGCGCTCATTAGTGTCCCATATAAAGGGTGTTTAGATGCGGGGGTTTTCCCCAAATTAATCGTATTAACTTCTGTAATCTTACTAACGGTAGTACCGTTATTACTACATGAAGCTGGCATTCAACCGTGTTTAATGGCCCCCCTGTATTTTCCTTTGATGCCCTCGTCTATAATGCAACTGGCTAGGCTACAAATGGTCATATTTCGAAACTGTACATTTACTGTCATTACTACAACACATGCCACCATTTGCTTGGCAGAGTGGATTCGGGAATTTGCTTTGTGGCCTTGAAACCACCACATTTCTTGAGGACATCGGTAACCATATAGAGTTGTTGTATGATGGCAATCACTCTTCACACGCGTAAATTGATGAGAACATATTAAAAATTTTAATTATTAAGCTATTAAATATTATAATATATATTAATTGCTTTATAGGAAGCGCAGACCATTTTATGCAAAATTTATTTTTGGCATTTTGGTCTGTACCCTGAACGGTTTCGACAAATTGGATGACTGTTTTGTATGTTGCTTCAAACACCATATATGTAAACATGCTTGTGTATGAATATATGTATCTTTCAGTGCACTGTGTCCGATAACGTGGGCCCGAACAATTTCCTGTGTTTTCATCTTTGTTCTTTAAGTATAATTGCTAATAGAATAAAAACGAATAGTATAACTAATATGGCATGGCCCACCCCATCCGGTAGGTTACAGAATAAGTACAGCCATGATAGGCTATTTCGAGCTCAACAAGTATGCTCTATAGACTGAGAGCCTATTAATATGCATAAATTGTAATAATCCTTTTAGCCAGAGGATTATGTTTCTTTAAGATATGTTGCTGAGAGACTACCTATCTTAAAAAGCCACCACTTCGTGTTCCCTAATTGCGGGTGATCACTCGAGTAAGTTTGACTTATATTCAAAGCGCATTCGTCTATCAGTCCTCCGCATCTGTTTGTATAGACATCTCAGTTGGCTGATCTTCACGTGTTTTATATGAATTCTGTTTGTCCATTTCCACTTGAATCTTCTGTCGCATTGATTCCATTTTCTTGGGAAATTTTGTAAGTTTATTGTTAGAGATATTAAGAATGGTCATTGCCGGCATTTTGCAAATATTTTCTGGAAGTGATTCCAGTAAATTGTCTTCAACGTTCAGGTTTTCAAGCGACGCCATCCTATTGATATCTGACGGAAGTGTAGCCAGGTCATTGGATGAAGCATTGAGAATTTTTATTCGGTACAGATACGGGAGGTCGCTTGGTATTTCAGTTATATGATTCTTCGACAGGTCCAGTATGGTCAATGATGCGAGTATGTCCAGTGAGTCATCTGGAAATACAGTCAATTCATTATTGGAAAGATTCAGAACATTTAATTTGACCATTTCTCCAAAATTTTCAGGCAGAATTTGAAGACTGTTGAAGGATACGTTTAAATGTTCTACGGATCGTAATTTTAAGAAACCCTCGGGTAGCTGATTCAAGCTGTTTTGTGAGATATCAATTCGTTCCAGCGCTTGGAGCTGGCCGATTTTCTCAGGAAAAGTGGTTATTTCATTGTCAGATAAATCAAGTTCCTTAAGATTGCGTAGTTTACATATCTCACTGCTCACGGACGATATTTTATTGTGAGCAACACATAGAATGGTTAATGACTTCAAATATCCCATATTCTCAGGGAATTCTGTTAGTTTGATTCTCGATATATTAAGTTCTGTTAGCAGTTTGGCATGATCTCGCTGACATAGTATGTTCAGTAATGACTTTACATCCACATCTGGAAGGTGTAGTGGGTTTTCTGAAACATTTAGTGTTGTTACTGTCTTGGGTAGTGGTGCATGAGTGATACCATTGCCAGCTATTTCTAGTATTCGTAGATGTTCCATTGTCTCAAACGTCTTTGGAATAACAGCGATTTGGTTGTTAGACATTTTGAATGACTCAAGTGTGCGGAGCTTTCGAACATCATGTGGTATTTCAGGAATTCTGTTGCTGGATAAATCCAAGTTTTGCAATAGTTGTCTGTCCCCAAGTGTTTCTGGAATCGTAGTGAGCTTATTCCGTGCAGCGTTCAACGTTTTGAGTGTGGTTACTTTACCAATGTTATCCGGGAGCACTTTTAGAAAATTTCCAGACACGTCTAGGGAGACAAGAGCTTTGAGTTCGTGAATGTCATTTGGAAGTTGTACCAATAAGTTGTTCGCCAGTGAAATGTGTTCCACCTTTTTTAACAGGGTCAAATCATCTGCAAGTTTCAGCTTATTACCGGACAGGTCTAAGTTTATCAATGACTCCATTTCATAGAACTTTTCTGGTAGTGATTCAATCTTATTGCTACCAACGTCAAGCACAGCGAGTTTTATAAGCTTACACATGTCCACTGGTAAAACCTGGATCTGATTGTTAGACGCATATAGGTAGTTCAGTGAATATCCTAAGCTACAGACTTCCTCAGGAAAGGTAACGATCTGATTATGTGAAACATTCAGGTGATTCAAGTACTTCAGAAGGCCAATCTCTCGCGGAAGATCTTCAATTCGGTTATGTGACAGATCTAGCCAAGTTAGCGTCTGTATGTTATGGATGGTATCGGGGATACTCGCAATGCTGTTGTTGGAGGCATCGAGGGATTTGATAGCTGGTTTCTTCACAGTAGCATCAGGTAGATCTGTGAGTCGATTACTTTTAATATTAACAAAAGCTGGCAGTTCATATATATTCTTCTTCAGGGATCTAATGAGATTATAGGAGACATCCAAATGATCAATTGAAACTGACTTGTGAATAGTTTTCGGTAGAGTTTTTATTTTGTTGTTTGACGCAAGGATGGTTTTTAGCACTGGCGCCTTGTGAATTGTAGCTGGTAAGCTTTTCAGATTGTTATTTTCGATATCCAGTGTTGTCAACATTTTGCATTTCGCAATAGATCCTGGGATTGATGAAATTGCATTGTTTTTAAAGTCCATGTACTCGACAACTTGTAACTCTGATATATTACCGGGTATTTTCTTGAGTTTGTTGCTATCCGCAAGTAATTTCTTACCGAATAGACAAATTTCTTCATTAGTACAAATTTCCAATGGGAGAGATTTTATTCCAGATGTTGAGAAATAAATAATCACAGATCGGCCATCTCTGTGCATGTGCTTTCGCAATGGCGATGGAAGTGCACTGATCTTGCTGCCTGGTCCGGCTGCAGGTGGCGGCGGTGCGTCATCTTTCTTCTCCTTGGCACTCATTTCTACCTCACAGTATTGAGACCACCAGAAATATTCAAGTGCTTTGGTTGAATTGTAAATCTGTGAAAGAAAATACACAATGCATGTGACTCAGTAAGTAGTAGCAGCAGCAGCGGTAGCAGCAGCAGTAGTAGTAGTAGTAGTAGTAGTAGTAGTAGTAGTAGTAGTAGTAGTAGTAGTAGTAGTAGTAGTAGTAGTAGTAGTAGTATCACGCATTACCACTGAAGCATTTCCTTTTACACACTAAAAGGTAGTAGTAGTAGTAGTAGTAGTAGTAGTAGTAGTAGTAGTAGTAGTAGTAGTAGTAGTAGTAGTAGTAGTAGTAGTAGTAGTCCCACCATACTGCCATACTGCACACATAGAACTGTGTTCTTCACCCATGACCGCGTGTTTGTGTCCATTCTCACAACGTTGCACAAAGCAATATACTAACATCGATAACTTCTCCACAATCATACGTTCTACACCGTTTAGATTTGGCTACCAAACCAACCCAGGATTAACTTAATGGCCCATAGCATGGCACAGTTCCATGGAAAGTTGACAAGGTTACTGGGGTGGAAATAAGTAGATAAAGCACTACAAATATTAGTTTAGTGGTTTATGTTCGCTAAGGTCGTGGTCTATGGCATATGCATCTTATTCTATGAATCTATTGGCAATGCTTACGGTTAGGCAGAATGCCTTGAATGATTGAGTGGTTAAATATTAAAATAAATTCTAACAGCATTCCATTAACCTTTACGATTGTGATGTAAAAAATTTGTATTATTAAATTAAAAAATGAACTGGTCTTCATTTTTTAAAAGATGTGTTGGAAGATGGTGCTTTTATAGACAGCAACATCGTCCATTGAAATTGCTTTAAAATGTACACCAGTTTCTATACTATTGACGCAGTAAAATATACTATTGACAGCAGAGTGGTAAGTATAGCAGGGTATAAAATAAAACTGATCACTGAGCATGAGCATGAGGTTGGTTCCGGGGGGGGGGGGGGGGGGGGGGGGGGGTGTAATCCGACAGGAGGGGTGGTTTGGGAGAATCAAAAACTTAAAATCTAAATGTTTTCAGAGATCAGCTGTACTTCTGACGGTTAATATGGGCAATTATTTTATTATAGGAATTTTCTACCCGGCTATACAGATAAGCTTTTGAAGATTTTTGAACAGGATGTTTATTAAATTGTAAATTCCCTTTCGTGACGGAGATACATGCCATTCTGATCGTGAACTCAACACAGCGGAGAGCCAGATATAACACTGCCGTGAGGTAATTCGCCTTTCCAGAGTGTCCACCCATCATATGACGTCATAATCAATTACGTGACGTGTAGAATGACATCATGATGAATGACGTCATGAATGACGTCGATAAGTACGTCGCGAACGCATATTTTAAGAGTGTCTATGCGTTGTTGTACAAATTATATGTCTTTACTATTTAATAAAAATTCTGTTGAATATTTTGAAACTAAGTCATATGACTGATAGCGATAAACTGAATTCATTCACCTTTCCAGAGTACCCACCCATCATATGACGTCATAATGAACTGCGTGATGTTTACAATGACATCATAATGAATGACGTCGATAAGTACGTCACGAACGCATATTTGAAGACGGTCTATGTGTTGTTGTACAAATTGTTTGCTTTTACTATTTAATAAATATTCTGTTGAATATTTTGAAACTAATGTGACTGGGCGCTGTTACTGCCATAGTAGGCAGCAACAGCGCCCAGT